>JAKKIB010000255.1:10215000-11520000 GCA_023089585.1 Melophagus ovinus
TCAAATCCATAATAAATTGAAAACGTTCAATCCGAACGTTGACCCGAACAACAACAACAACAACAACAAAAATAATAATAAAAATAAATATTAAATATTTTGTACATGCAAATAATAAACCATTAGTAAAATATTCATCTGTAAACATGCCACATCACACTTTCACACTTTCACACTTTCACATTTGGCCTAAATAGTAAATTGTAAATATTTAATACAAAAATTCTCTTTTCAAGTTCTGAATGGTTGTAAAAATTCAAATGATTTATTTTATACAATTTTGTTGATATATAGAAGAAGAATTTCTTCTCTATTTATGTTTTTATTCAGAGACTTGAAAATAAAAAATATTTTCATTGTAAACAGTTTAAATCAGAAACAAAAAGAAACATTCTGTTCATTTCGGTTTTTGGTTCCTTCTATTCATTCATTTCTGTTCATTCAAAGTTAACGAACGTGAGTCAACGGTGTCTTTATTTTTCTTGTCTATAGTTTAATGGTGCTCAAGAACAGATTATCCTTTTCATTTTTATTTACGAGTATAAATTCATAATAAATGAAAATTTATTGGCTTTTTTACTTTTGATCAATCGATGATGAGATTATTTTGTGCCATTAGTAAAATTATTCAATTTGTATGGCAAATTCTGAAATGTGCTGGTCTAATTCATTAAGAAAAAGTGTATATTACTGCCAAATGAAACAAACTTGGTCCAAAGGTTTTAGAAAGGCTCCGCTGCTTGCAATAGAGGCTTTGAATTAGGCTGATAGTACCAGTGATAAGGGTTCTAGATATCAATGCCAATAGCGATAAATTTTACTTAGTGTTTCATGCTATTAAGCCATCACAAAATTTTTGCATGTAAAATTCTAATAGCAGTCAATTTTTATCAAGAGCATTTAAGTCAGGTCTTTTCAAGGAGCATGCATTAAATTAGCGAATTGAAAAAGTACAAATTTGTACACTATGCCATGCCATGCCATGCCATGCCATGCCATGTCTTGTTTTACATTGTATTCTACTAATTTTTATTATACTATTTATATTGTTCTAAATGATCTTATCAGACATTTGCATGCATTTCCATGCATTTCCATGCACATGACTGTTAAATAGATTGGAATTTTATATTAATTAAAATTTCAAGCAACAACAAAAGCTTTATAAATGCACACACTCGCACATGCAAACACGCATACACAACGAATGACCATTAATTGAATTTTGTAGACAGAAAGATATATCGTCAATTGGGCAGAAAGTGAAGCCGAAGTCAAATAAGTCAAGAAAGTCAATTATCAAATAGAAATATGCTCTAACTATTCAGATGCTTATTATAACAATTAAAATTCAAAGTAAAACCTATTAAAATACAATGAGAAGTAACTAATTTTTATTTTTCATTTATTGAACTTTCTTTATTTAAAATTTGCCATAATAAACCAGCAACAACTTCGTCTTCACAGTTTAAATTTCTAATTTATTTCAACATTTTTCAAATTCAAAGAACTCAAAGAAAACTTTTTGAAGCCACTTCAGTTAAGAAACTATATGACACTTTTTTTAAAAGTTTCTATATAAAAAGAATAAAAAAAAAAATTAATGCTTTCGATAAAAGTAATAAAAGTAAAAATTTTTTAAAAATTACATTTTTTTATCATTACATTTATATATTTGTACCAAATTCATTTTAGCGCTATTAAGAAAATTCTTAAATTCTATCATAAATTTTGAATAAATTTTTTTCACATGATGTTAAGAAAAAGTCTTTCAAAAAATAATATCGCTCTTTGAGAGAGGCGTGTTAGAAGAAGATTTTGATATAACAAATTGTGCTTTCCTCAATTTCTAACATTCTTTAAGATAACAGTACATTTTCACATTTTCGACACAAGTCATCACTCTTTTCTTCACGATCACACGATACTTGATCACTTTGAAATGTGAAGTTGGCTGCTAGAAAAAAAAAAAAAAAAGAAATCCACCTAAAAAATTTTTCCCTTAAGAAAGAAAATAACACTTTGCATTACTATTATTTACTTTTCAAAAAATGTTGCTTCATTTAAATGAAATCTAAATATTAGACATTCAATATTCAACCTCAAAGTCTCGTAAATGTTACTTTTTAGTTGAGTTTATTTAATGCCAACATAATAAAAGAAATAAACCACAAAAAGAGAAACTAAATAAAATATAAATATTTATTATTATAAATATTCTTAAGTACACATATATATCTGTCCACATATATATTTTTGTAATAAAAAAAAAAAAAAAATAAATAAAAAAAATAAATATAAGAAAATATTATAAAATAACGTGATGTTAAACGTTAAATCTTCTCTGAATATTTTGTTTACTTTATAACTTTATGTTTTTCATTTTCTTTCTTGATTTCACTTGTACAAATTGAAGTCAAACAATGTTTTGAAAGTGGAAATTTTTTATGTTACTAAAATTATGTGAAATTACTTTTTCAGTTTTTTTATTAAATTTAGATAAAAAAAAAACCTGCCTTCACTTTGAAGCTTCTTATTCCTACTTAATATCTCATAAATGAAACTATGTGGCGGAATTTTAAAAATACTTCAATTGAGATAAACTACCATCACAATCTGATAAAATATTTTATGAAATTTTTGAAAATATTCCAATATGTTTCTGATAATTTTATGATTTGATTCCCCGGATGTAAAGAATTTCAGTTGCTTTAATAAAGAAAAAACTAGAGGGCTTGGCTTATTCCGTCTCTTTGATTAATGCTAAAAAAATTAGATTTATTTTAACTAATTTCGCTTTCACTTAAATTTTAGTTATGTACCAACTACAGCCAGTATTTTTTGATAGCAATTTATATGAAATTGCAAAAAAAAATTTATTTGTACACTAAATAAAGTACTCTCAAAAATCCGCAGACTGTGCCGTGTTAAATTAAGTAACAAATTTTTTCTTATTTAATTTTTTTTTCTTTTATATTTTATGGCTTCAAGTTAACAGCCCTACTAAATATCTCTATCTTCTACCACAAACTGTTCAAATTTATACTTTAAGTACTTACTACTGAATACTTGAGTACTTAGTCGTTTCATATAAGGCTGTCATAAAAGTTTTCCTTACAATCAGGATTATTTTCTATCAAAAAAAAAAAAAAAAAAAAAAAAAAAAAAAAAAAAAAAAATAGAACATAGAAAAATGAACAAAACTGATAGTTATAATCATAAATATGTGGGAAGCCCTAGAAATTTGAGAAAAGTTTTCTAAAACTCTTGTATTTTATAACATTTTATGAAGAAGATAAAATATGAAAGTTGCAATTGTAAATGTATATAAAGACAATGAATATTTATGTAACTAACAAACTAACAAATTTGTAAACATTGATTTTCATTAATTGTGTTCTCTGTACAATCTCATTTCTTATGCATTGTAAAATCGATTTATTTGAAATATTTTCCTTCATAATTCTAACTACACATTCATACACGCACACACACATTTCATATTCATATACATTCGTCCATATATTATTGTAAAAAAAAAAAAAAAAAAAAAAACAAAAAAATTATCAACAGCATTAAAAAGGTATTAAAATTAAATTCCATTCAATTAAAGTCATACCACAAAATTGAAAATACATGAAGAGAGCTTCGTGTACGAAGCGATACATTGGTGTCATGCAACAAGTGTAATCTTATCAGAGATTCAATGCAGTAGCATTTAAGAGTTAAAGAGTTCAAGCGTAATTTTTTATTTGAATAATTTTTTATTTTTCAAATAATAAAATTTAAAAAGGCAACAAATACAAATGAAATAAATTAATTAAATTAAATGTTACGAGTCTGGATATTTATCCAGAAAGACTTCATGTGATACATCCATTAGATTCGTTTCTAATATCTGATTATAAAATGATAACCCTGGAAAATTTAGACTTTAAAACTATCTTTCTTACACAAAAGAGGCTAAAGGAATCTATACTTTTCCAAAATGGATTTCTCCACCTGAAGTAGTTTTATTCCAAATATTTATTGTATTTGCATTTGCAAAATCAAAGAAACCAAATATAATACATTTCTATTCATACAATTAAAGCTATCGATCTCTAATGAATGCCTTATGCTAATAAGAATTTCCAGAAATGTCAAGCTTCGTGTTTCTTATAGGTCATCAAATTATTTAAAAATTATTTTTAACAGAGCAATAAAAAAAAAAAAAAAGAAAGGAATCGGATAACGGCAAACACAAACGAGTAATAATAAATAGAATTTTTTGAATGGAATTTTTGTATTAAAAAATCCCTTAAAATAATGTTAGAATCTATGAGTTTAGATATATTAGAAATAATATGCTTAATTTTAAATTTTGTGGTAATGCTGCCCATTATTGTATCCATATATGTTGCACGCGTTTTAATTAGCGTACAACTATTTGGAATCGGTTCATTCTATTATTTTATATTGTTCATGGCAATGATGAAATCTATCGCTTGTAGTACGGCCATTTGGCTGCGCAGCCGCTATATCATGTGGATCTATTTATATTGTTCATATACTTTATGGATTCTAATGGGAATGTTATTATATTTAATAATAAAATTACAAAAGAGACCATCAAGTGAATTATTCCATGCGCTGTTTCTGAAGGATCCCGATGAATTCATTAAATTAGAATATGATTATAGTTGTTGTGGCCTCTATAGTGCTGATGATTATATTGATAAAATGAATGAAGTTACAGCTGGATGTTGCGGCGTTAGTTATATAATAAATTATGGTGAATGTGTAAGAGTTGCAGTACAACGTGTAGGCTGCGTAATTGCTATAGCTAAACATTATCAAAGTTTGCTGAAAGCTGCCGGTATTTCACATGGTGTTGTCCAATTTTTAGAAATAATTAATATTGTACTTGTAATAATATGGTCTAGAAAATTAAGAGATTTAAAGCGGACCATTATAAAAAGTCGAGTCAGACGTCGTGTGGAGCTTATGCAGGAACGCTTACAGGGTAACTTTACCTTCTAATTCATCCCATGTAAATGACTTAAAAGTAATTTTATATTAGTTTTATTGATGTTTAAAAAACAATAAATCACAAGTTCTCTTTAAAAAAAAAAATTGCATTTTATAAGATAATTAATTTGTCGTTTCACAAAATAAGCCCATAAAAGTGGGGCATTAGCTTGTAATAGCCAGGTTGTACAACAAAGCAAGTCACGGTTCAAAGCATCATAAAACACTTTCACGCCAATACTCTCTCTGGATTTGAATTTTGACAAATTGAGTTTGAAAGCATAAACCAAAACAATTTTGATAATTTTGTATTAAAAAACAGTGTACAAATTTAATTGAAATCATTTCAAATTTTGCACTCTCTTTTACATAAAAAACTTTTCAAATCATTTAAATCAATTAATGTGGTTTATTTTCCACATTTGCATTTCATTTCCATAATTTGCATGGAATGGACCAATTTAGATTGGACAATAAACAGGGTCTTCTTACTTTCAAAATTTAGATAAGTAAATTGATAAAGTAAGTAAGTTTATACAAATCCAGAACTGTACTTCGACTGCTTCGAAAAAGTGTCATACGATGCTTCATCTGAAATTGACACATTAAGTAAACACCAGAACAAAGAGAAAGTTTTCTGAATATTTTAAGCACATTAAGAAAAATGCCAGAGAATTTTTAAGAATCGATCTCATTCTCAGTTATTTAAGCATATTTGTGTGATATACAAAAAAAAAAAACCAGCCTTAAATGTAATACATAACAACCATCTATAAGTATACAATTTCTGCATTGCCTGTATTCCAGTGGCTGCCATACTGTGCCATATCGTGCAATTTGAGTAATTGTAATTTTACTGCTGTTACTTCTTCAGTTTGCTTATTTTATTATACAACAAGGAAGTTTAGTAAACACAGAAGTATAAAGAAAGATTTTTATTGTTATTGTTATGCCACATATTTAGCGTGTTGCAAATGCGTGAGCGTATGCCAGAGATAATTTAGTTTCCTTTTTGTTGCCTTTACAATCTTTATCCTTATGAATATGTGTGCGTGAATTTGCATATACAAATAAATATGCATATACATACGGTCCTCGCTGTCACTTCATTTTTTTTTCACGCAGAGTACAATGCATTGGAGATGATTGGGCGTTATTTTGTAGTTGTTATGGTTGAAGCAATTTCAATGTTCCTTGTTGATCTTCTATATAATTTAGGAATTTTACTTATATTCCTTCTTCACCAAATTAATGAATGTGATAAACATCAAAAAGTTAGTGAAACTTGTTCATGTGTATTTCCGCTTTCTCCTTACAAATGACATGCAGAAGGAGATTGTTAAGTTTCTAACACTTTCTAAAACAAGTGTTCTTTTTTTTTTTTTTTTTTTTTTTTGTATAAAAATATTGATTATTTAATATAGACTCTGAAAAAGTTGGTCCACCGTTTTTGTAATAAACACAATTCTTTTGAGAAATAGATTTTGTTAAGTTTCTAAAAATAGGTTTTTATTTTATTGATGACTTCGCCTTATACTTTGATACTTTGGTTTTGCCTTGAAACAATATCCTATGTGCTTATAAGTACTAAATAAAGAATTTGTGGCACACAGAAGAACCACATTTTTGTTTAACACACGCTCACTTCAAAATATCCATAATAGCATCTTGAAATTTCTACTTTTTGTACGGTTAGTAAAGAAACGGTGCCATAACTTTTTCAATTGGCATTCTAACTAACTATATAACAGTATTTTGAAAAGAATGTGGGTGTAATTGGCTTTTTCGGTTTTTGGAATGGTAAATTTTCAATCCGCTTTTCTTGAACTATGATATTTTGTCAGGTATATAATCCCTGCCTTAATTGTTAATGAAATTTACTTTACAAGTTTAAAAGATTTATATGCAACTTGTTGATATTAGGTCTGTCATGATTAGTTGCACTTTTTTTACTCTCTTTACTTTCACTTTTATGGATAAATTACTGTATATTTATTGTGAGCAAAATGGAGTACTTTTTTTTGTTGGTTTTTTGTCCTTTCTAAAATAATAGCAGTAAAATAAAATGAGTAAGACAATCATGCAGCAACTCTTTTACATTATCTCTCTTCTTATATTATGCTCTCTCAGTTAAAATGCAACTTGTTGCTATCTCTCTAGTCTCTCTCGTGAGTCTTTGCTTTTACAATAAAATTTGTTCAGATTATTTATCTAATTAGTGAGAATATACATATTTTTAAGGGGAATTACGAATGTGTTGAGATTCTTCAGGCAAAAGTGATTTGAAATGTACAAACAGGTTTAGTGAGTATCTGTTTCTGTCAAAAAGAGACCATTTTCTCTCGGCTGTAACAAGAAGAGTTCGAGAAAGTATAAAAAGGTGCTTCTCACATTTGTAAATTGTAAATTATTTGTAATCAGTTGGAATTTGTTCATCGTTTTGAGGGGTGATTTATTAAGCACTGTAGTGTTACAAGCCGTGCTCATAATTTACAAATAGAAATATGTATAATGGAGTAAAATGAATAAAGAGCAAATTCAAAAACGAAAAATTATAAAAATTGATATATTTATAAAAAAAGTTACTTAAGCTACAACTTGAAATAATTATTTTTATTTTACTATTACGTTTTATCTCTCTAAAATTGAAAATTACTACAAATAATGCATCGCTTAAATGGCGGATTGATTGGATTAAACAATTAATCGCTGTGATGTAGAGTATTTGCAAAACGACCTTGACTCATAAGGGGCCATTAAATTAATTTATCTTTCCTCAAAAAAAAAAAGGAATTAGAATTCTTCATCGATAATTAAATTAAGAAAGATTTAAGTCGAACAATCGAATTTTGTTAAATCTACAAATTTCATCAATTGTCATCAATTCTTTCATTTTTTACAGGGAATACAGAAAATTCGTGACATTTTTGTTAAATGCATCAGAACACTGAAAATTTATAAAGAATATTTTTATTTATGTGCCACTTTTTCATAAGCCGCCTTAACATAACCATTTTAATTGTAACAAAATTTGTACAATTTTCTTCTTTTTTCTTTCGACTGAAAATAAATGAAACAGAAAGAAAAACAAAACAGAAAGGAAAAGGACAAATAGGAAAGAAATGTGCAGTGAAATGTGTATCGGAATAAAATGAAAATGAGAAAGAGTAGGAAAATATTTCCCTCTCGCACAATATTCACAATTTGATTACTTTTATTTTGGTTTTATATTAGCGATTTTCCATTCAACAATGCAAATAAAGTGATGACAACAAGATTTTTGTCGCAGTTTTTGTTTTTTTTTTTTTTTTGTTTTGTTCATCTGGAAATGTAACAAATTGACGAATTCTCGAGTACATTTCGATTTAAAAATGAAATGAATGAATGACTTTATTTATTTATTTCATCATTACACCATTTTATATGAATATTTTCGTTATGCAAGCAAAGTGCAGCTACTGATATTAAGTGCCATTATTTGGTTTATATTGAGTACATTTTTATGCTTAAAATACTTAAAAGTTGATTGCATCATGGAACCTCTAATGCACTTTAAAAAATGCCTTCTTTTTTCCGCAATTGTAAATTAATAATTAATTATGTATATTTGTGGGTGTAAAATTGTGCAGGTATGTCTGTCCGTTCATAAAACTATAACAATTTTCAAAGTTAATTATAAAATAAATGTTAAAAAAAATTTCAATTTACTTTTCATTAAGTTGATTAAAACAAATGTCTTTGCGTAATCTCTGAAGCATGATCCCGTCATGTATTCTATGTCATTCCATTCTATTCCCCTTAACAAACTCAATGGAACATTCATCTCATGATGATAATGATAATGATGATGATGATGATGATGATGATGATGACAACGATGCCAATAAACTTCTTTCCAATAAACCTCAAACCACACGTTAAACAAATTTATTTTAATGCTCGTACTTCATACTTCATATCGTCCTGCAGAGTTCTCTCTCTTACTCTGTCTCTCTCTTATTATCCATCTATCTTTGTCTATCTACATTGTTCTATTCGTTCACTTTATGTTTTAAATTTATGAATTTATTTGCGTTCGAATTTAATTTATTTCTTTATTGTGCTATTTTTTTTTTTTTTTTTTTTGGGTGCAAAATATTTCTCTTGCCATTAGAAATAGTTTCCTTCAAAATTTTACCCGCAACCACCCATTTAAATGAACTATAAAATAAATCTTCATCTTTTCCCGTCATTTGTTGTTGTTGAGTTAATTCATTTTACACGGTGATTTGCAGCATATTTAAAGATTTCGATAGCACAAAACTAAAAAACATAAAATTTTTTTTATTTTTATAGAGAATTTTGCTATAACTTTAGTTTACTTAACATATTTTTAAACCACTAAAAGCAGCATCAATTCAATGAAAATGGTTTTTCTTTTCATTTTAGCTAAAACTGTTAAATTTTTTTTTATTTTACTTATTCATTGTTTTTGTTTTCTCCTTAATAAAAAAATAGAGTAGTTTATTCAACTTTATTTTCATATTTGATCACACTTCCCATGTAACAAAATTCACAATTCACTATGATTTAATTGAGTTTTAAAAAGTGATTCAGATTGGGCTCAAATCCCATGATCACAAAACTTCTAACGTTGTACTTTGAAAATGATTGATTTAGAAAATTTATTTGAATCATCAACATTTGTACATCAAATTTGTATTAGTTCTTTAATTATTTCTCACATCGATTTTTTGTAAGTAAAAAAAAAAACATACGAAATAACATTGAAACTTTGAATTTTCAAACTCCAGGTAATAATTCTATGACAGTCAGTTGAGTTTGACTGCATGTGAAGTGGATTAAGCCAAATTTTTTTTCATGTATTTTTGATTTAATGATGAATGAATTAAGTTGAGTTTATTTTTCTGAAACTTTTTCTGTTTAATGGCTCCTTTAAATTTTTTTTTAACATATTCCTGTTTATTTTATTTTTAAAATTCAAGAACTATTTTTTTTACCTCTTTTTTTAGTTATAACAAATGGAAGTGCTATAAGAATATTTCAAAATCGGCCGAATCCATTAAAAGCATATTTGCTTGTCTTTTGTTTTCCTTTTTTTTTTTTTTTTTTTTTTGATTTGCTTATTCTCCATAAAGTTCATTTTTCATACCACATGCGCCATAAATAAATAAAACAGGTAAATAAAAGCAAATGGAAAACTATTAAAAGAAATATATGAAAAAAAAATATATAAAATAAAAGATTAAAACTAAAACTAAAAAAAAAAAATAGTTAACTTAAAAGGAGAGTGTAAACAGAAGTTTTGTTTTTTCTTCGCACCTCGTTCAATGTAGATAAAAAGTGCGAGAAAAGTTACGAGAATATTTAACTACTTTTCATTTATGTGTTCATTTTTTTTTTTTGTTGCATTTTAAGTGCAACACATAAAAAATTATTTTTACATATTATTCTCCACTCAGCTCTACACTCAACTTCATTGTAGTGCATTGTGATGCCCCATAAAAATTATGGAATAACAATTCATTGAAAAAAACACCATAGAGAGTACGATTCAATAAATATTCATTCTGCAAATAAAAAGAAATTTCTTTTAAGAGTAATTTTATTTGTATTTCTTTTTTTTTGAAATACTTTTTGAAGATATTCTTTTTTTAAATTCGTTTAATTTATTACTATTATTATTATTTTAATTTTCCATTAACAGTATTTAGAAAATTTAAAATTACTTTATAAATTTACTTTTAGAATAATTATATTAAAAATAAGGACATTTCATTAATTTTTTTGGTTTCAATAATATTTGAGGAAATTCTTATCAGTATTAAGGTCTTAGTTATTAAAAAAGTATAGAGAATCTCTCACTTTCATTTTTTTATAAGTTTATGCAAATATATGTAACACCTAAATGGATAGACCAATCGACTTAGAATAATTCTCTGATTCGATTTAAGCTCATGCGTCTGCTCTTCTGTCCGCTTAACTGCCTGTCAATCTCTGTGTGATTGCAATTATCAGTCTAGAGATTGCAATTTTAGAGATACTTTAATGAAATTTAATATATTTTTGATATTGGCCCAGAAACAAGCACTATTGAAAATGGTCAAAATTGAATAATTTCTTCGATCACGCCCCACATGACGCCTTTTTTTTAGAAACAACCACGTTATATGAAAAAATTGTCCATTTTTTTATTTAAATAATTTACAAAATTCTCTTATTAGACTTTAATTATTCTTATTGTTATCGCTTTAATAAAATCCTGCAGATTTAAGATGCATTTAGCATTATCTGAAAAAAAATTTTTTTGCGGTTCTGCCATCGATGTAAACTTCAATCAATTAAACATTAATCAACCTGAAAGTTGGACAAGCAAAACAACCAAAAAGCAGTAACTTTGCTTTGAAATATTCAGTCAATAAACTGAAATTAAAGTAAGGAGAAAAAAAAAAAAAAGAAAACATTTTCAAAATAGTTTATTCCTTTTGTTAACTTCTTTTGCCTTATTTATTTATTTTCAATGGTTTAATTTTTTTCTATTGCTTTTGGTTGAAAATATTTGCTTCTTCTCTAAGTCTTTAAGTTACATTTAAAAGAAAGTTTTTCACTCAATTTTTATTGTTATTATTATAATTATCGTCTTTCTCAATTTTCTTCCTTCCTTCTCTTTTTATCCTTAACTTTCATTACATCATTTATATGTTCATACATACAACAATTTCTTAAACTCGTATCCAACTTACAAACACTGCCACGTATGCATGTGCATGTGCATGTGCTTGTGCTTGTGCTTCTGTGTCTATTAAGAAATTTTGTTATATTGTAGCATATTTTAAAGCAACTTTTTGTGTCGTTTCGTTGTTAAAATGTTTTCATACGCTTTATTATTTATTCACTAACGTTTTAAGTATATTTAGCATGCAAGGAGTGTTTGCTTGTTATAACCTACATCGTTTGCGGTACATGGTGTTTTAAGTTTGAGCGTATTGTTGCAATACAAGGAAATTCAAGGAAATGATTTAGATGAACCCAACTTTTACTATGCCAATCGATTCAGATTCAATTTCTCATATAACTTAACTCTATCTGTCCATTCGTCTTCTATGTACAACTTTTTAGATATTTTAATGAAATTTATTTACATGAATTCCCTTACATGAGACCATTTTTAGCACGGCTCATTAATTAGCGTTTTATTTTGCAAAAAAATGTATGAAATTCTGAACAAAATTGACTTAGATCGGTGAATTTTTTTTCGAATCCTGTTTCATATAAAGAAATTTTCCAAAACTTTAAAAATTACAGTATTTTATTTTGGCTTGTTTTTTAATAAATATGAACGGCATGAGCGTAACGTATATAGAAAGTGTTTTCGAACGACCATAACACTTGTTTTTCGATGTCACATCAAAATATGAGTACATAAATATATATTTTTACAATATCAATTGGTTGACTAAGAGCAAAAGGTATATTAAAAAGGTGTATTAAAAAGAAGTATCAAATTCTGACTAATTCACTACATAAGTCCGTCTGTCCATCTGTCCGTCTTTGTTTGTTGTTGAACTTTTCTAATTACCAAAATAAAAGAATCTTAAAAACAATGACTTAATTGGATCAAAGGTATTAAAGACGTATGACATAACATAGAAATGTGAGTACTTTTAACTAGGAACGACGGTGCCAAGTAGTGCATATTCGAAATATGCCTTCAATAAAATTTAAATTTTAGTTAATTTCATGCTAAATTGCTAAATGTTTACAATAAATTCATTCAAGTTGTTTGGCATAAACATATTGAAAGAAAAGTGTAATTATTTTGATTAATTTTCAATACTATCAAAAATCAATATTAAGCATTTAACAATAACAGTGCTTTACAAAAATAATAACAAAGAATAACTTAGCCATTTATTATATCGATCTTACTCAAAGTTGGAAGTGGCGGAGGCCTTTTGAAGTATTCTGAATCGATTTAGGCATAAATGTCTCTACGCCTATTTGTCCTTATGTATGTTTTATCTTTATTTACTTATTCACTTCCATATTTTATATTTTATATGAAATGTTTCTATATTTCACAATTTTTATATTTACTGAGATTTTGAGTTGCTTTTATTCTAATTTTATGTGATACTTTACGATGGAAAAATTTTTATTATTATGCGACAATTATGGTAATGATGATAATATTAATAATGATAATGATTATTCTAATGACTATTAAAATTTTATATGAACATTTTGTTATGTTCTTTTATTTATATTTCATAAAGTGAGAACATACTTTGTTTTGGAATATTTGTACTGGCAAAACAAAAAAGAAAGAAGCAAAGAACCAAATCTATCTAAAAGTCCGTCTGTCCATTTGTCTGCCTAATTTTGATAGATATGTAGATGCGAAATTTTCAAATAGATCTTTCCACATTTTTTTGTGCCATCCTAAATTACTGGAAACAAGGCAAGCATACTTTCCAATCAAAAAAATCTTACCTATCAAAATTACACTTCTAAATTTTGCACAAAAATAAAGTACGCTTTATTATCGTTTATAAGGCAATTTATACTCATCCATTAAGTAATCAGTAATGTCGTTTGCCGCATGAATTCTGTTAGATTGACCGATTGACCGAGTTTATCGCGTATCACTTTTTTGAAATCTAATGCTTCCTTCATATATGTAAATAATTATATTATGCAAATAATATCAATTATTCATTCCATCAATATTGTATTGTAATAAATATTTTATGTATGTTGCGGCTACTTTGTCATCAATTGCATTAAAGTTCTTCATGTCTCTGATTACAAGCGCAAAGCAATTAATTTTCCATTTGAATGATTCAAAAAGGGAAATGCAAAGATAAAGAGCGCTGAAGTGAGAGAGAGAAAGAAGTTGGACAGGGAAGGAACCAATGAACAAGCAAAAAGTGGAAGAATTGCCACATAAAGTAACTATAAAAATTGAAGTATAAAAATAAAAATATAAACATAGAACTCAAAACCAAACCGCAAAAGAACAACAAACAAGGCAATAAAAACTGAAGGTGCAGAAAAAAAAATATAAAATTAAATGAAAACATAAAATTGCAGCCTCAAATTAAAAGTCTATGAGATATGTCCCTTCGTGATACGTCTGAAGATGATTTCATATCTAAAATGTTAAACCTATAACGTCTGCCGCCCAAAGCGTTATTCGTGTTACTCGCACGTGCATGTGTGTGCAAATGTATACATTTAAGTTAAGTTAAGAGGAATGAAAAAATTTTCCTACAATTGTTGTTGTTATTATTGTTGCTAGTGCTATTATTTATTTTATAACATCATCCTTTAAAACAAACATTCACATGGAAACTTTCGCCAACAAACAGACAAAAGTGTAAATGAAATATTTTCTATAGAACAATAGTACAATCAACAATAGAGATAGATAAAGCAAAACAAAACTAGAAAACGAAATAAAAAATTTAACCTCTGTATGGGTTAAACATTTAAAGACCATTGCGATTGTTTAAGTTAAACGAATGCAACTTGCCGCAAATCTGCACTTGTATATAAATTTATATTTATTTAAATTTACTTGGAAAAAAACTCTCACGAAACAAATGGCTTATCTTGAAGATGAACTTATATGTTGGCGGGCTCATGTTTATGAGTCATGCGATTTTAATTTTGTTGAAAGGCATTAGCAGTTCATTTTGTAGTCTAAAGTAATAATAATGACTAAAATTTCCTAAAATAAAATTAAATAAAACAAAATTATTTCAACTACAAACTAAAACTTGGAGAGATTGCATGAACCTACCACTTGTGGTGTAGATTGCTTTCTATTTTTGGTAATGAATAAAAAGCATAATTTTGCATAAGCAAAATAAAAGTGCCTTGTGGGCATGGCCATTTATATAAACTGACCACCTTCTAAAAGTTTGTTTTATTAAGCAAAAACTCTACAAGTTGAAAAACCATTGAAACCCTTGATTCTCATGGATGCTAACTAAATTTATTAACTTTGTAGTTAGCGAAAGAAAAGAAAGAAATAAAGAAATATTCTGTTTGCTATATTTCTGCCCTTCTGTAACTGATATTTTTGGAATTGTCTGTGTGTACTGCACAAAATGTAATGAAAGAAAATTTAAAATGAAAATGAAATGAAAATGGCCGTTAAAGTTAAAAGAGCAGGCATAAAGTAAATTGTACATATATTTTGTTTATTATATGGATGCCAAGTAAAACTTTTCACTTAAACAAAGCTACAATTATCATCCGGTTCAATAGTGAATCAAAAAACTACAAACAAACTCTTCCATTTATGTAATGCTTTAGAAAAGTTTGTGTACTTTTAAATGTTACACCATTTCTGGCATAGGACAAGAAAAGTTTATGTAGATGTTTGTAATACTCAAATTCGTCTGCGATAGATCCAATTTTTTTTATTATACAGCTCAACTGAGATGACTTTTTGAAACTATTTACATTTAATTGTTCAATCATCCATCTGTCCATGTGATGTTTGCCCTTGGAATTTTAGTGAAATTGAAATTAATGAAACTACTCGTTTTTTTTGAGAAATAGTCAATTTATGAACAAATTTTGGATATTTTTTTTCAAGAAAATTTACTTAGGTTTTTTATTTGATATACTGAATAAATGTTCCAAATATTGCAAATTTAATTCATAATCCTGATTTTGTGATTACTTGAACAACCTGGGGTTAGGGTACATCAAAATTGACTTTAATCAATCTTAACGATTTTTTTTTTCCATTTATTTTCATCTTTATTCTATTTGTTGTTATTGTTAAGTTTTCAAGTTGACTAAAATCAATCAGCAATAATCCCTAAAAAGAAGTGACTTAGTCAAGTATATATGTAGAAATGTACGTGAGTTGAAAGCATCCCAATTGTTATGTTACAAAAAAAAAAATAAATAATCCTTAAAGTTTTAGTTTTTGGCTTGTTTTTACTTTTGTTTCTTTTCTTTTTTGTAAACCCATAAATGCCAAAAGGAAATAACTAAAGTCTATAGAAAATTTTTGTATGTAATGAACACAAAGAACGGATGTTACAAGAACATATTTAAAGTGAATTGCTGCAACATATTTGTTATTATTATTATTATAATGATTATTATAATGGAAATGATGCTTTACAAATTAATAAACAAATTTTCTTTTGCTTTACCAAATTTAATAAATGAATTGAAAAACTAAAAAATTACTTTTTTTTTTTTTATTAACTAATGCTCTTTTGTATTCTCTATTTTCTCTTTGCTACATCGATTTATTAAAAGATAATCAGCAGGTAGGAAACAAACAGACTAAGGCAATTCGTAATCGATACATTCTTAAGCGCGTATGTATAGAAAACTTTTATCTTTCTTCTTAGATTTTTGCTATAAATATCATAGAAGTGGTAAGTTTTAAGTATTTGTGTTAAAAATCAACTCGACATTGTCATATACATATTTATTAATCTTAATGGAAATTTATCACTCATACGCCATGTGTACCCATTGCCTTTGAATTAAGGTTATAAATATAAATTAGTCCAAGAAAAGTTCTTTTCATGTTTCTTTTCATTTTTTTCATATTTTTTTTTTAAGTTTCTCATAAGTTGCTCTATTAAATGAACAATTTTATGTCCGTTTCATCTTTTCATAAAAGAAAAGAATTTTCTAAATAAACTTTAATATTTATCAACTTACACCATAAATGTAATGTAAACTATTTCATCAATTTATAAACATGTATATATAAATAAAAAAATGTATATTTCATTAGACACAAATCTCTGCAGCATTTGTACATACTTATTTAAATGTGTACTCATAACCTTTTAGTTTATACACTTATCGTATATTTATAGCTTAATTTGTATGTACATACATAACAATATATAAATATATAAAGGTTACGTTTGCAATGGAATATAAACATTAGAAAAATAAATAATGAAAACATTAGAAAAATATATAAATTATATTTGGTTAACACTTATTTCTTGCCATCTAAAAGAAAACTAAAATGAAAATCTGAGATGACAACTTTCTTTGGCATATTCTTGTTGAGTTTCTTTTTCAGGTTAACCTAAAGTCAGTTAAATAAACGTTGAAACTCATGCATAATTGAGATAAAATGTATAAAACTTTTATATGCTTTAAAAATCGATATATCGGTTTTTTTAAACAAATATATCTACACGTTCCTATCATGCATATATGCATGTAAGCATTCAATGGATAATGCTTCTTCTCGATTAGGTATCCACTTTACAGATGCAATACGGTTTTAGTCCGCAATTCAAATTCAATATGTTTACCTTTACGTAGAATAATTTTCTTAACTTAATTTATATGTAATTTTGGAAATGAGACAGATTTTTTAAAGTGATTCAAAACATGAAGAAGAATTAACTAAATCAAAACCCTTAAGGGAAATACATAATAATGCTTTCGGATATATTGCCTAACAAAAATAAATACACCCTGTAAAATATGTAAGTTTTAAGAATGTGAGTATAATAAAATTCTCTTAAAATTCAGTGCCGATGCTTGTAATTCGATACAAAAATCGAAAATTAATTGCTCAAATAAATTAAATGTTTCGTACATACTAGAAAATCGAACTGAATTCAAATAAATTTTTATCACCTTCAACTGATACGCAATTTTCATATAATCACGTCTCTATGCATTACATATCGTGGCCAAACATTTGTGAAATGTAAAAGAATCCAACTAATTTTTTGCAATATATTTCTCACATACAATTGGGCAATAAACGTTTGTAAAGTAGATAAATTGAGCAGGATACGTGATCTCAATTCAAAATGGCTCGCAGCAAATAAATAAATAACAAAAACCTCAAATGGAATCTTATAAAAAGTAGAAGAGACTAAGTAGAAAAAGGAGAATAAGACGTAATAACTAACCAAGTGCTTAAATGATGAAGTCGAAGCGTATCAAAATGTAAAGAAACTATTTCTATATAAAATGCTTGTTCTTTACTTTTTTGAGGTACCTTCTCCTAATAGAAGTTACGAAATTGTAAGTGGCAAAACCCAAAGTAATAGCGTTAGTTGTTGATTGGCAAATGGCAGAGGCAAAAATAAATACGAAAAATGGCATAAAATAGAAACTTTTTTTTTGAGTAAAGTGACTGTGCCGCTCAAGTAAAGACAAAATAACTCTTAGAAAAGAGTAAAGCCAAGTGTAGTCAATTGTTGTGGATTAGTAAAACATTCGCCCAGAAAGAAATGCTTAAAAAATGGAGCCACAATTTTGTGGCTGACTTTTTATATAATTATTTAAAATCCTAAAGCAATTTTCTCAATGAAAGTTTACAAATTATTCATTTACTGTAGAAAGGAATTTAAATAGTTTATTATTTCCAAATTATTTAAAAAAGGCTTTTTTTAAATAATAATTTTTAAATAATAATTTTGAGTGCTCGAGTTTATTAAGACATTTATATAGGATAAGAAAAGTAAAAGGCTATAACTGATGTGCATTAATGAAAACGAGTAGAAGAAATAGGTCTAAATGTAAGTGCAAACTGAAGTTTCAGTCTCTCTCTCTCAATATTTTTCTATTTCTTGAAAGTAACTAATTATCATGTAAATGACTAGTTTTTGGATTCATGTTTCATAGGCCTTATAATTATTATAAGTATTGCTTAAAAGTGTACGACAAAAAGATAAATATGTTTATTGATATAAGAAAATATGATCTGGGAAAATTCTATCGTTTCCACCGTTTTCATATAAAATATCAAGTTGCCACGAAACGTGCTTCTTATGTTATTCTGAAATAATGTTTCATTCATTTAATGGTCATAATATTGTTCATAATATTGGGTTCATACTTTTGAGGGTGGACTTTTTCCTTTGCATTTTTCCTTATGTAAATCATACTAAAAGGAAATATTTAATTTTTCTTTTAATTTGGCCTCTTTTATTCTCTTGACAATTTCTCTTTGAGACTTTGTGGTATAATAGATTTTTTAAAGTGGTCAAAAGTAAATAGTAACAATGAAATTGAGAAAGTATAATGCAAAAAGTATAAAAAATCAAATCATAATCCATGTTATATATTGCGTGCTAAACTTTGTTTTTGTAGCTTTTTAATTGACCTTGGCATTGTTCATATTTTATTCATTGTTAAAAATAAAAGTGAAAAATGCAATGAAATATTTGAAAAAAAAAATGTATGGACTTGATTGTTTTATTGCAAAAAATGTTAATCATTTTAAAATGCTGCCTGAATAAGCATTAACGTGATATAATAAAGTTTGAAGTTTTAATTTGCATTAAATATAAATATTATTATTAGATTATTAGATGAAATAAATATAAAGAATTTTTGTAAATTTCTTTACAATCTCAAATAAACCAAATGGAATTCAATTTATTAAGAAATTTCTATTAAAAATATTTTTTAAGTTGTTAGAACATTATTTAAGAAATATTTTCCTTCCCTCAAACATGATAATGACTTTTTATTGAAGTGTAAAACAAAGATAGAATAAAATTTTATGTTTATATTGTCCTTTTGAGAATTCGATTCATTTAGTTATTACATTTATATTTTAAAACAGGAGGAAGTTTGAGAATTTCAATAAGAGAAGCAAATTTACAAGTTTCTGTAATTTTTGTTCGATTTTCTTTTTGTATAAATTGTAAAAGTAGTTGAATATCCCTTAAGATGTGACGAAGGGAATCGATAGGAGAACTATTTGAATAGTATGTAATTTTGTATTTTTCAGTAACTTACTTTACATACTCCTCTTTACTGCCAATACTATTTTATGATGCGTCACTGCGAAATAAAACTATGCCATTAAAAGCGCAATAGAATTTATATCAATAGAGTACAATTAAATTAAATGCAATTGTAAGTATTTTTAGGGCAAAATTGAATTAAAATTGAATGAAAGAAAATTCACAGCAATTGCTTAGTTAATTGATTGATGTTAAGAGGTAAATAAACTTTTCGGTATAATTTCATTTTTCAGATCGAAAAGGTGAATTTATAACTTTAATAAAAATTGAGAAGGATAATGCAATACTTTATATTTTCTCTATAAGTATTACTTTTATTGAAAGTAAGACTTATAAAATTTTAGCGCGATTTCATTTTATAAAGAACTTTCTAACGATCCACATAATTTTAAATAATACGATAAAGTTAGTGCAGATACATTTGTGTGAACTTTACATTTCTCCAAAAAGGTTCTTTTTGTGCCATTCATTTAAAAGTTACGAAAATATGTAGACATTATGCAAAAGAAATGCGTAAAACAATTTCTATTTTAGCGAATTTATGTAATTTATGTAAAGCGATGTTTTAAATTAATTTGTAAATAATAAAATTCTGAAATATGTTTGAAAAGTTATGCGCCAGTTTCACGTAAATAATATGATATACATATGTAAACTTTGGGAGATTTACTACCAAACTCTCGAATTATGAAATTGAAAAAAAGTAAAATTATTATCTATTCTGCTTCCTTAAAATTTAAAATGCACTTGTCATAATTTCGATACTGAATAAGAGAATAAGAGAAATTTAGGCAAAAGAGATCCAATTACTTTCTAATTATGAACATTCAAGTTGTAGAGTCCACCTTACCCAATAACACGATTACACAAACCCATCTTCAATGTTTCGGATCATTTTTAAGAAACAAAAACTTCATATTTCAATTTCTATTAAATCAAAAATAAAATAGTCCATGTGCGACTATGGTGCTTGAGACTGAATGGTAATGCAAATTTCGATTGTCAAAGACCATTTTTCGTAATAAAGGAGACTATGAAAAGTCTACTAATTTCGAATCACAATTATGGATAAGAATAAGGAAGTGAATTTGGAAATAGGAGTTAATTTATAAAGTAAAAAAAAAAAGATGCAAATACTTTATGAAAAATATTTAATGAACAACCTGAATCGACCAACGATGATTTAACTAATAAAATTTTCGTTTTTGTTATTTTAATATTCATTAATACATTTGACGAGGCAAATGAGATGTAAAATAAAAAATTTAAATAGAAATTTTATATTACAAAGTGTCGAGGTGAGTTCTTGTACTTTTTAAAATTGTCGAGGAAGAAAATAAAAGCAACTGAGATTACTTTAGTAATTAAATTAAGAAATTTTAAATTTAAAATTATAGAGTTGAATTCACCACAATGGTAAGAAATTGTTTCAAAGTGAAAAGTGCAATGAAATTTAAAAAAAAATAAAAACTTCATTACTGAAACCAGAGAGACTTGGATTATACAACATTTCTAAAGGGCGTGGTATGTACTCTACGGGCTTGGATGTCATTAAACCGAAATGCTAGGAACAAACAGAGAGCGAGGAAGAGATAGTTAAAGTGTGAAAGGGAAAGAGATAGAGCAAAATGTAAAAGTTGTTGAATTGAAACTCTTCTCAGAGTAAATGATAATTTGAAAACAAATGGAAACCCAATAAAATATTTGAATAGAAAATTTCTGGTTATGTGAATGATAAATAATAAAATAAAAGATTCAAATGAGGATAATTTAAGTACTTTGAACACAAAATACTTTGAACGTAAAGTGCAATGAAATGTAAGTGAAATGAAATCTCGCTATCAAATATTAAAGGTTACTGCTGTTGTTGTTGTTGTTGTTGTTGTTGTCAGTTATTTTATCATTATCATACGAAATTAGATTTTAATTTACAATTTTGTTGTTGTTGTATGAAGTGAAAATATTCATGATGCTTAAAATAAATGTTTGCATTAGAGCAACAGCAACAACAACAACAGCAGCAACAAGTATAAAATAGCAACAAAAATCTGTGAAATTTGCATTGTTAAAAAAGAAAAAAATAGCAATTGCGATTTTTGTTACATCATCAGAAAAACATCAAAAACGATACCGTCGATTTATTTGCATCACTTGCATTAAATGTAATACATTTTTGATTTATTTGTGTGTGCGTGTTGATCCAAATGTGAGAGAGTATTTTGTGAAATGTAAAAGTATTTTGAATTATTTAAAATGTTTTATATGAAAAAATGTCGCATTTTCTGAAATTGTTTTTTTTTTTTTTTTTGTTTGTTAAACGACACAAAGCAAACTAGAAATGTTTGAGATAAAAATGAAAATAGTAAAAAGTCGAGCGCCAGGCACTTGAAGGTCATTTAGATTTATTGTTTGACAATATAAATATATAAACAATATTTTTAAGGATGATTAGTACAGAAAATATTGAATGAAATGTGAAATGTTTGCCTCCGCATTAACACAAAGCTTGTACAACATTTTTATGCTTGAGTGCAACAAATAATTCTAATAATTCTAACAAAAAATTTAATGAAAAAAAAAAGGAAAAGAATAGAAGAATGAATGTATGTTTATTCGTGTATAAATCAGCAGTAAAGTAAAAGTTTTCACACACAAATGTTAAATTTACTAAATTGTTGATGCATGCATTAAGGACGTAACATTATTTCAATTGGATTATTTATAAACCGTAAGAACATAATGCATCAATTTACTCCATTTCCTAGAGAATTTTTTTGCATTACCTTAACTATTTCCTGCCATATACCATTTACTTTAGCGTTCTGCTTGAACACCATTACAACTAAAAGTGAATAGAGTGGGTGGAGGGGGGGGGGGGGGGGGGCTAGATGGGGCAAGAGAGAAATAGAAAGAAAGTAAAATGATTTCTATATAAATTTAACATGTTTCAACCATAAAGTCGTTATCATAGACTTTCAAATACTCTACAGCATTTTGCTAAAAGCTTTTAAAAAGTCAAAGCAATTAATTACAAGTTAAGAAAGTGTAAAAATTGTAATTTTTGAATTAAATTCAAAGTTCATTATAAATTTGTTCAAAATAGGTTCAAAAAATTAATCGATCTTTATCAAATCTAAAACATTTATTTATTTTGTCAAATGGCAAATTTTAATGCATATTTTTCTTAGGAAATAAGGAAATGTTTCAACATCAAACATTATACAACTTTATACATAAAGTAGCGTAGGGTAGCGTACTTCAATAGTCTACAAGAATTTATAAAACTTTTATATTTATATGGAAATCTTTTGCCATTGATTTTTGGTGCGTTTATTGACAAATTTCAAGGATAATCTATAACGTGATACCATTTTTTACACAAACACTTTTTGCTGAAAGCAAATTTACATTAATGTTATGAAGTGTTTTACATGACTAATTAATTACGTTTCTTTTACATTACATACAACATAAATACATCCATACATATATATATATATATATATATATATATATATATATATATATATATATATATACTGATACTAATTCAATTACCAGAATGAATGGATATTTTGTAACAAAAAAAAAAAAAAAAAAAAAAAAAAAAAATGGAAAGAAAGTGGTAAAAAAAGGCCAATGTAAATGTAAACAATTCATTAAAGTTTATTTTTGCAGTTGTTCTATCGTTCATTAAGCATTTATTTTGTAATTGCAAAGTACTATATGATTAAATAAGCTTTCCGTTTGCGGTTAAATCGTTGGAATGGTTTAAACGATTATCCTTTACCTTCATGTATACCAAGTTATTGTAATGATATTTGGAATTATATGTAAATATATATCTATAACCAAAAATCTACTTGATTAAAATATTTTATACCTTGAATTCTTATATTTTGAAATATTCATAGTTATTCATAAAATATTACCCTTAAAAAAGATGAGAACTTGCTAGATCTCTAGCTTGGCATGGTACATAAAGAAATAAATTAATGGAATTGACTTAACCTTAAACGTTTTTTTCTTCTACCTAAATTCCTACCTGCAAAATTTACCTAAAATTTTCTATGGGCTAGTAGAAATTTACCTAAAAGTGACAAGGTCCCATTGAAAAGTTTTAAATATTTGCAAAAATCAATTTATACTTGCTTGTACCTCTGGTTCTTCTCCAATTTCTTTTGGGTGTTACAAATGTAATAACAAAACATAAAAAAATTATATTTGGCCAAGTATTTTAAATATTCAAAGAAATTTTCACTCAAGTTTGGCTTTGTATAATCAACAAGATGTGAGTAGTAGCAAACGTTTAGTGAATATTTCTATTTTATATAGCGTTATTTATTGTACGATTACGTCTAAAATAATTACGAAAAAATTTCACTTAAATGTTTTTGAAATTTGTATAAAAAAAAAAAAAATTAAAACGAAATCATGAATTTCTATGTTAAAAAACAGAGTTATATTTTTGGAATAATTTTCATGAACTTTTAATAATATTAATAGAAAAATTCACGAACAATCTTCAAATTTGGCAATTAGAAGTATATCTATGACGTCCGGACTGATATGCTTAAAAATCAATTGGACAACTTGAATCAAAGCGAAATCTGTAAAGTTTATAGGATCTCTGATATTTTAGCAAAAGTGAACGTAACACCAACTTCTGGATTTCAACTAGAATAATAAGTTTACCTGTAAATAATTAACCTTCTAATAACGCAATTTTACCTACTTTAAATGAAAGCCCTAGCACATTTATTGTGTCACTTGTTATTTAAAGAACTCGTCCAGAAAGTTGCACCTTTAAAAAGGAAAAATGATTCCAATGTTATTGTATATTTTTTTAAATATCAGTCTATTTGAGTGCAGACACATTACTACAAGTATGTTAAATATATTATAAATGGTTCAAAAATCGTTCTTTAAACGTTAATTGTCTTTTCTATATTTTTTTTATCTTGGTTTTTTATTTCCAGATAATTTAAAAGAATCTCATTTTGGTACATGCATTACGGGCAAAGGTAAAATTGGTTCCTGCATTTATTTAAAAGAATGTACGTTTATATACAATATAATAAGGACTACAACACTTACGAGAAGAGATCGCTTTTTCCTTAAGCAAAATCAATGCGGTTATAAACATAATAAAGTTTTGGTACGATTTATATTCAAAATTTCTACAAATTTCTATTTAATTGTAATTGAAGCTAATGTCTACAAAATTATATTTGATATTTTAGATTTGTTGCCCGCAAGAATTTAAAAAGTTGCCAACTATTATTGATAAGTATTTACCTCAATCAGATCAGTGTAGTGTAACAACATCAAGTCGTATTTATGGTGGTAATGCTACCAAAATTGATGAATTCCCTTGGATGGCTTTACTGGAATATAATCGGGGTAAGTAAAATTCATATGTGGCCTAAATGGAAATATTTTGTATTTATAACTTTGAGTACTTTGTGCTATACAAAGCGTTATATTTATGCGAATATTTAAAATACCTAGAAAAACTCAGTTTTTCTATAATCAAATGACTCAGAATTAATTTTCGATTAGTTTTAGTTTCATCTGTCCATCTAATGTTTGTCTATATAAATTTATTCTCAAACTACAAGACCATATTTTTAAGATATTGCATGAAATTGGATGCATTGTTTTGGGCCAAAGACAATTATAATCTTAAAAAAATTGTGCATTTTTTATTATTCAAATTTAAAAGCTCTTTTCTTGATGTTTCAATAAAAAAGAGTAGAATATTTAAAGGTCAGCCATGATCGATTATAATGTTATTAATTGATTTTTATATATATTTATGCTTTCTTTAGATCCTACAGTAAAAAGTTTTTTATGTGGTGGGAGTTTAATAAATAATCGATATGTATTAACTGCGGCACATTGTGTTACTGGTGGTCCCATAGATGAAGGTTGGTTATTAAAACGTGTTCGTTTAGGTGAATGGAATTTGGATACTGATATAGATTGTGTGATATCTTTAACTGGTGAAAAAGATTGTGCACCGAAACCATTAGATGTAGAAATTGAAAATGTTCTACCACATCCCTTATATAAAAAGAATTCTCGCCATCAACATCATGATATTGCCTTAATACGTTTAAGAGAAAATATTACATTTAGTGATTTTGTTAAACCAATTTGTTTGCCCTTAGCAGGCAATTTGCGTCAAGCAAATTTAGATGGTGTACGAATGACAATTGCCGGTTGGGGTAACACGGAAACAACATTATTCAGTAATATCAAATTGAAGGCTTCTATTAAAGGTTTTAATATGAGTAAATGCCGTAAATTGTATGGACACATTATGATTGATCAATCACAGATTTGTGCGGGTGGTGAAAATCTTGCTGATTCATGTAAAGGCGATAGCGGTGGACCATTAATTATTACTGTAATTAATAATAGAACAGGGCCATATTATAGTTTAGGTGGCATTACATCTTTTGGGCCATGGCCTTGTGGTTTACAAGATTGGCCAGGAGTTTATACAAGAGTTGGTGAATATATTGAATGGATTATAAAAAATATTCATAAACTCGAACACAACACTTCTTCAAATAGCACTAAAATCTTATCTACAATAGAAAATCCATCATAAATCTCTTTTCTTCAAATATTTTTTATTTTAAGTGAAAGAAGTACGAAAGAAATTTGTTTTGCAAGAAAATTTTTAATTTATTGTTAGAGAATTTTTTGTAGAATAATTGGCTATAAATTAAATATATTGAAAATCAATTTTTATATGAGTAATGTTATTTATTTCATCTTTCTGCAATAAATAATCAAAGAAAAGTTATAAAGCTCAACAAAATTTTAGCTAACAATTTTAAAAAAAGGCATTACATAACAAATTGTCAATGTTTATTCTCAAAATTCAAATTTTATTGTAAAGAAAATAAAATTTTGAACATTGTTACATTTTTTTTTTTTTAAGATTTTCCGGTAATATTTTAATTAGAATGGAATTTAATTAAAGAAAACTGAAGTTTCATTCTACTTATGAATTTATAAAATTTCTACGGATTCTCTTCTATTTAAAGCATTTTGCTCAAACGCGTATCCAAAGTTTTGCATGGCACTGAGGCACCTTTTTTTGAATGATCTATAAATATCTCTCTTTCTAAATGCAGAAATTTCTTCTTCATAATATTTCAATGATTTATTACTTCGTTCAATCATTTACAATTGCAAATTATAATGGAAATGGACAAGTATGAATTATTTTTTATTTGTACCTTTTAGTTTTCATATTCATCCAGATTAAAAAAAAACCTACAATTTAAAAATGTAATAAATATTTACGTATGTAAAATGGATGATAAAATGTTGATGCATTCGATTAGTACAGATTTATGAATTTTTCTTTATGCGGTTGTAAAAATCTATTAACCATCAAATAAATGTAAACTATAAATGTAAACAAACACACAAACAAGTGGTAAATGAATGTAAATGTTTCAGTTTACCCGCAGGAGACTTTGACGTATATGAGTCTGAGAGTAGAGAGATTATTTAAAATATTCAAAAATGAGATGCCATAAAGATATAACTAAAACAAATAAAAAGGTGTTAGTCGATCGAAGACGACTCTTGAATACCCTACAATATTTTGCTAAATGTGATATCAAAGCATTAAGTTTTTGTTATACGAAAATTAGTTCAAACAATGGATCAATTTATAACAAATTTGGCACATTTGCTTAATCGGAGCATCATCGTAGAAATGAGCGTAACTTGGCTATTTTTTGAAAGAGTTAATTATTAAACCTAAAAACCTTCATGTACCAAATTTTATCAAAATATATTAATAATCTGCGATCTGTATCTTTTTAAAAAAGTAAACAAACAAAGTGATCGAATTCGAGTCCCTTGATAGAGCAAACGGTAAATCTATCTCAATCCTTTTTAAATGTGACATGTATCTGTACAAAATTTTACAAACCGCTACTGAGTTTTGATTATATCAGAAGAAATGGGAAATTGAAATAAAATGAAATATGTAAAATAAATCTTTATGAATTTCTAAATTTGTTATTGCTGTTATTGTTATTCTTTATAAATTGCGTATAAAAACACAATATTAGAATGATGAAGTTGATTAATAAAACATAAAAGTATATTAAAAGTGTTTTATCTATATTTTATTTACACATGCTATCAAAATCTAAATAATTGACACTTCAACATTAAGAATAAATACTAAACTAAAATTTTAATTTTAATATTCAGAAAAACAAAAAGTAGAAAAAACAGCAGGTATTAAATATTTTCATATGGACTTTATGAACTCTAAAGTAAAAACTATGTGCCACAAGAACTTGGGCACCAAACGATTAATAAAATTTCTATTTTCTTGAAAGAAAATTTTACATTTCAGATCACACAATTGAAGAAGAAGAAAAAATTATCATTGTATTATTTTAGTCGAAACATTTCTATTATTTAAATGAATCATAAAAGTTGAGATAGAGATTTTCCAATGAAACGGTTAATCACAAAGATTATGCTTCAGTTTCAAAGTTATCTAAAATTTATGTGGCAGTTGTATATTCAAAATTTTATTTGAACCAGTTCACTAAATTTTCCTAGCTTCCTTTAGATTTTCAATTATTTAGTATTTAGTTTACATTCATGTCATTTCCCTTAAATTTTTCTTTAAGACTTCTACATGGAGTTCTATGTGGAGTTGTATGTGAGTCTACAAAAAAAAATGAAACAAAAATTTGTTTGAGATCGTTTATTAAATATTCCACTTAAAATATTTATTACAATCTCAGACTTCAAAAGACTAAATGTTGCAAAAATTGTATGAGATTTTTATGCCAACAAACTTGAATTTTATAAAACACTTTTTATAGAAAGCCATGAGATATTTAAAGAAAAAATTGCTGAATTGCAAAAGATTTTAAAGTTTAAACTTAATTTCATATAAAGAAAAATTTCATTCTACCATTTTTTTTCAAGCAGATTTAATCTATTAAATATTTCATGATTACGCCGCTGTGTAGAAACAAATTGTGGCAAATATTAAGCCAAATTTTTTATAGTCATAACATAATTCCGTATACAAATTGCACGTAAATATATAATGACAATATAATAGCAAATTTTTCCTATATTGTTCTCTTGTTTAATAATAAATAAAATGAATGCAAAAATGAATCCAACTGAATATTTTTTTTTTGTCCCAATACACGGCATCATCATTAAAGTAGCATCGCAGGTGTTCATTATTTTTGAAAGGTCTATTAAATAAGTATAAAACCATTAGAACGCCTGGATATTAGATATTTCGTATTACATTTAGTAAATTTCATTTTCATTTTCATTGAAAGTATAAAAACACAGAAGATGAAATTATTTCTTCTGGATTGTTCAATAAATTTGAAAGGGGCTGTAATTATAGAAATCATAAGCAAAAAAATTGGTGAAAATTATCATAAAATAATGAAGCATTCAGAGTCGAAAGTCTTCTTCTGTTTTTAATTAGCATAGAATTTTGAATCAAAAATCCGTTTGACGTATTTGAAAGATTTTTAGGGCATATTTTCAAAAGATTTTAAAATCTCTTTAAATATCAGCAGATTCGGTAGATTCTATTGCAAAACTTTTCTAAATTTTTAAATTGTTTTTTGTTTTTTTTTTTTAAACCTCCTCCCTCGTTATTGACAATTTTCGTTATACTCTTCTTTTTTGCAACTTTTAGCATCACTGTCTTCCATAGATGGGTAAACCCATTTCAAGTGTCACCTATCAATTTTAATGAAGTTTTTGGTGATAAAAAACAAAAGCGAAAACTTAATTGAACAAACACGGAAAATATAATTTAATTTTTTAACAAGCCTGCAAGGCATGTGTTGATATTCTGACAAATCAAAAATCTCCAATCACTTTATCTCTCGATTTTTTTTTTCTTTTTTTATTTATCTTTTCATTTCTTTATCCTCCTGTGATAACAATTTGAACCATTTGACACAGAACCGAATACAAAGGAATTAATCATCATCAGTGTGTCTTCATCATTATTAACATCGTAGTACATGCAAAAAGCCAAAGTAAAAGTATTCTAATCGATCGAAGACGACTTTTACAAACTTTACACAAATTAGCTGGAAGCAATTAATATGTCAAAAGTTAAACAAAATGCCTCAGGCTTGGTACACTTATTAAGGGTGTTAAGTAACAAACCTAAATTGATGCCTTTGTTTTTTAGAAAAATGTCTATCATTTAATTAACTTGAAAATTTACGACTTATAACTTCATAATAAATTGATTTGAACCGACATCAGATGGCCGTACAAATGGATAGACGGTTTATAAACTTTTTTATCTAATTTTTCGTAAATCCAAGTCGTTGACTATTAAAAAAGATGACTCTAACTCAAACTTTGATACTTGTTACAAGTATCTACATAAATTTAGTATACTTTCTATAACAAAATGCGCTTACTTTACCAAAATATTATATAATCTCATTGGCATAAGTTCGAGGGAATAAATACGCATAAATTTTTTAGAATTTTTACATGTAAAAGTATTTTGTTATGCGAACGATCCATTTTGATGTATCTATTAAATGAGAAATTATTTTCTATTGTTACTTTTATTGTTGTTACTGTCACTATTTTTTTTTTTTTTTGTATTTTTCCGTAACTTTTACTTTAGGCCTTCAAGGTAAAAATCGTAATTGAAATTGATGCCACAAACTACGAAAAAGTTAGATAGTTGAACGAAAAAAGTTGAGCTAAGTTTTACTACGAAAATAACATAAACTTTTATACTGACATTTATATATTAAATGATATATAATATGAATTTCTTTACAAGTTTATAAGTTGTAAAATTTTCGATGATTTTTTTTAATAATTCAAGATTTAAGTTTAGCACTTCTGAGTCATTAACAACAAATTGTTATTATGCCAAATTATAGATGAACAATCTCCAGATTTATATAACGAATTCAGCTGCATTATTTATGTTGAATTTGAACAGAAAATGTAACATTTCTAGGAAAACTAAGCGATTTTCGAAAATGTTCGAAGCTTTAATTTTTAATAGTTTAATAAAATATGAAAAATTCTGTCATTCGATAAGTTGGTCAGAGAATTGTTCCTTTCCTTTTATTCACGTCCTTAACTTCATATCTTGAATTTATTGAACAACCTTATGGTAAAAAGTTTTCTTTCTTTCTTTTGGTTTTCATGAACATTTAGTGAATGGGCAAGCCTAATCTCTGAGTGGTAAAATGTTTTCATACACCTGCTGTCGCCTTTTTAATGATGATGCCAAATATTGCATTCATTTTGCATTAACCAGTCATTAACAAGAATGAAGAAAATTATCATTATTTTTTAAGTTCAGTGTATACAAAAAAAGTGTGGTAATCTCTTTGAAGCTAAAAAACAAATTTTACCTTCAAATTTGACACAATTTCAAATATTGTGCTTTCATCTCGTTCAGAGATAAATATCCTTTTTAATAAAAATTCGAATTATAAATTTACAATGCTAGAATTTTATTAATATCAAAATGTGGCTCAAATTATCTTATGCCATGTGATTTGTGTGTGTACGTGTGTTTGTGTGATATTGAAAGCTTGTCATTATCGTTCCTTAAAATGATGTTTCATATTTTACAATTTGAAAATAAAAAAGCAACAATTTTGAATACATTTCAAATATTTTCACATTTCACAAAATATTCTCTCACATTTGGATCAACACGCACACACAAACAAATCAAAAATGTATTACATTTAATGCAAGTGATGCAAATAAATCGACGGTATCGTTTTTGATGTTTTTCTGATGATGTAACAAAAATCGCAATTGCTATTTTTTTCTTTTTTAACAATGCAAATTTCACAGATTTTTGTTGCTATTTTATACTTGTTGCTGTTGTTGTTGTTGTTGTTGCTCTAATGCAAACATTTATTTTAAGCATCATGAATATTTCACTTCATACAACAACAACAAAATTGTAAATTAAAATCTAATTTCGTATGATAATGATAAAATAACTGACAACAACAACAACAACAACAACAGTAACCTTTAATATTTGATAGCGAGATTTCATTTCACTTACATTTCATTGCACTTTACGTTCAAAGTATTTTGTGTTCAAAGTACTTAAATTATCCTCATTTGAATCTTTTATTTTATTATTTATCATTCACATAACCAGAAATTTTCTATTCAAATATTTTATTGGGTTTCCATTTGTTTTCAAATTATCATTTACTCTGAGAAGAGTTTCAATTCAACAACTTTTACATTTTGCTCTATCTCTTTCCCTTTCACACTTTAACTATCTCTTCCTCGCTCTCTGTTTGTTCCTAGCATTTCGGTTTAATGACATCCAAGCCCGTAGAGTACATACCACGCCCTTTAGAAATGTTGTATAATCCAAGTCTCTCTGGTTTCAGTAATGAAGTTTTTATTTTTTTTTAAATTTCATTGCACTTTTCACTTTGAAACAATTTCTTACCATTGTGGTGAATTCAACTCTATAATTTTAAATTTAAAATTTCTTAATTTGTACTAAATAATCTCAGTTGCTTTGATTTTAATTTCCAACAATTTAAAAAAGTACAAGAACTCACCTCGACACTTTGTAATATAAAATTTCTATTTAAATTTTTATTTTACATCTCAGTTGCCTCGATTCAAATGTTTAGTGAATATTAAAAGAACAAAAACGAAAATTTTATTAGTCTTAAATCATCGTTGGTCGATTCAGGTTGTTCATTAGAAATATTTTTTTCATAAAGTATTTGCATCTTTTTTTTTTACTTAGATAAAATAACTCCTATTTCCAAATTCACTTCCTTATTCTTATCCATAATTGTGATTCGAAATTAGTAGACTTTTCATAGTCTCCTTTATCACGAAAAATGGTCTTTGACAATCGAAATTTGCATTACCATTCAGTCTCAAGCACCATAGTCGCACATGGACTATTTTATTTTTGATTTAATAGAAATTGAAATATGAAGTTTTTGTTTCTTAAAAATGATCCGAAACATTGAAGATGGGTTTGTGTAATCGTGTTATTGGATAAGGTGGACTCTACAACTTGAATGTTCATAATTAGAAAGTAATTGCATCTTTTTTGCCTAAATTTCTCTTACTCTGTCTCTTATTTCTTATCGACGTCGAGGAACGTAGAAATAAATTTTGCTTTATTTAATTGTGCATAAATTAATAAGACGTTTTCGTTTTTGGTCTTAGGCGTCAAATCTATTAATAATGGTTCAAAATATCGAAAAGTGTTTTTATTATTGTTTTATTGGGAATGACGCTCTGGCCTAAATGTTCAAATCCAGAAAGTACTTGCATCTTTTTTACTTACAATTAATCTTATTTCCAAATTCACTTCCTTATTCTTATCCATAATTGTGATTCGAAATTAGTAGACTTTTCATAGTCTCCTTTATCACGAAAAATGGTCTTTGACAATCGAAATTTGCATTACCATTCAGTCTCAAGCACCATAGTCGCACATGTATCACTTAATTTTTGAGATCGTAGAAACTGATAAACGAAGTTTACGTTCTTTAATTATACATAAATCAATCAGGTCTCCTTTTGGCAAGCACTTTTTTTTGTTGGAGCTTTAATGAAATGAAATGAAAAGTTAAGAAAGTAAATCATTGCAAAGGTATTTGCATTGAAAACTTTTTCACGTAAAGCATAAATTTTGTGAGAATAATAGTTGCCGCCAAAGTACAATGGGGAATTTGGTTTCTCTTAGTATCCATTATTCAATTTTAATTTCATTGGTTTTATCTTCATTTGAATTGATTAAAAACATTACACCACAAAAGCAATAAAATACAATGCCAAAGGAGTCAAAAAACAAAAGCCCGACAAAAAGTAGAATAAATAAGAAGTTTTTTTTTCCTTTAGCATGATTTATGTGATAAAAAATGCGCAGTAGTACGTGTCCGTCTATACATTTTCGTGTATGCAGCTTGTATTTAAAAGAAGACCCTTAAAATGTAATAGAAAAAGGAAAAATGTAGTGGAATGAAAAAATATTATGAGACGACTGTTACTTGAATATATTTACATAATCTTAAGGGCATTTTAGAGCAATGAAAACATAACTCTTGGTAAATCTTTCGTTTCTTCTTACGTTTAGATTTTAGGTTTCTGGTTTTATAACAAAATAAAGTCACAGCCAACAACTGAAAAATTGTTAGGAAATGAAAGGGATAAATTTGTTTTGTATAAATCTATACGAATATTATGTCTATACATGATGCTAATAATGCTTATAATGCATATGTAACATGCATCATGTGATTATTTTTTTACTCGTTTTTTTTATTCTTGATAAAACATGTGTAGTAATAAAAGCCAAAAAAAAGAGATGGAAATCGCAAGTGAAAATTAGAATAATGCACTAAGAGAAAATAAAAATTTTATTGTTTCTTTTTTTATTAAGTCATTTTAAGTGATTATAAATTATTGACTTCGTTTAAGGAAGAGTATAAGAAAGACAAAGCATATTTGATTACAAAATGTCAAACAAATGTTTGGCTTTACATAGAATTACATAGAATTTTCATCAATGAAATTATTTCCAAAATAAATTAAATACAATTTTGGATGAAATTTTCTATAAAATCAATATGAATTAATCTGGCGTGTATATTGCGGTCCTCGATATATATGCAAAACTTAAATTTCATGTTTAGAATCAACTGTACAAAAATTGATCTATTAGAATATAATTGAAAGAAAATCGTGGAATTAGGTCGCATAAACTTTTAGAAAGAATTATATTTTCAACCTTATTAAAAACATTATAAGCACGTTCAGATATATTTGTCTAAAGAAAACGGATATATCGATTTTTAAAGCATATAAAAGTTTTATACATTTTATCTCAATTATGCATGAGTTTCAACGTTTATTTAACTGACTTTAGGTTAACCTGAAAAAGAAACTCAACAAGAATATGCCAAAGAAAGTTGTCATCTCAGATTTTCATTTTAGTTTTCTTTTAGATGGCAAGAAATAAGTGTTAACCAAATATAATTTATATATTTTTCTAATGTTTTCATTATTTATTTTTCTAATGTTTATATTCCATTGCAAACGTAACCTTTATATATTTATATATTGTTATGTATGTACATACAAATTAAGCTATAAATATACGATAAGTGTATAAACTAAAAGGTTATGAGTACACATTTAAATAAGTATGTACAAATGCTGCAGAGATTTGTGTCTAATGAAATATACATTTTTTTATTTATATATACATGTTTATAAATTGATGAAATAGTTTACATTACATTTATGGTGTAAGTTGATAAATATTGAAATTTGTTTAGAGAAAGTTTTTCTTTTTCTGGATGATGAATCAGGCATATCAAATTGTTCACTTAATGGAGCAACTTATAAGAAACTTATAAAAGAAAATGTGAAACAATTTTGAGGGAGCTTTTCTTGTATTAATTTATATTTATTAACCTAAATTATTAAATGTCATTCAAATGCAATGAGTATTAAGAAACTAAAAAGGCATAGAAATGCTTTAATGATTTTTTAATATCGAAATTTTTCAAATATGATTTTAATAGAAATGTCATATGAAAAATCAACATGTAAAATTACTTTCTAGTTTATAATACAATTACAATACAAATACAAACGTTAATAAAAAATTATTTAGTACTTAGGATTGTGGAGTATTCTTCTAATATAAAAAGAATTAAAATTAACATATATATATTTAGTAATAGGCTATTTCTAAATAATTGTAAATACATAAAATATTAATTTGCATTAATATTTTATGTACAAAATAATAAAGTGGAATTTTATACATTTTATATAAATGAAGAAAATTACGCTTTCCAACACTGCACAAATATTTCGTGGTAAGTACTAATAGCAATAATAATAGAAACTTTACAGTCTTTTCTTATTTATTTTTAAATCAAAAATTAATCAAAAACAACAAATTTATTAAGCGAATTATGATACAATAAATAATTCTAAAGTGTTATTAACTCACTACGTGTCTCACTCTGTCGTTTATTATTTAAATGCTACAGGATAATACACAAAAATACTTACAATTCAATGAGTTTTATTGAATTGACTTTTATTCATCAGTATTATGATGAGATTTCACATTACAAATATCGTTTAAGATTTAACTGCAATAAAATATATATATGATGATTGATTAATTACTATTATGTGTTCCTCTTGCTACTGTTTAAATGTGACCCATAAACAACAAGTATCTGTCATGATTTATTATTATAAAAATGATTTGTATATTTGATTCCACTTTGATTGATTTCAGATTTTTATACACACAAAATTCAATCTTTGTGGAAATTCTACAGCACTTACACTTATGTGATGGTTTAAGAGTCTATTAAAACTCATGTGGATGAGACGGCTTAAACAACGAATGGTTAAATGGATATTAGCTTTATAAGGCTCTTATATTTTCATTTGTAACTTTAATAAAATGGTATCAAGCATTCTCATACAATTATTTACTTTACAAATATTTCTTATAAACATTTTAACTTTTTGATTTTATATATATATATACATAAATATTTACATAGTCTGTCTAAGCCTTAAAAATCCATAAAAGTAACACATTTTTAAATTACATTTTTAAAAATTTAAGTAACATATTTTTAAATTATTTGTTATATTTTTCAACTGGTTATTTTTTCAATATTTCAAGTAAATGGCCCATAACCGATCTCTGAAGAACAGTAATTTGAATGTATGATAAATTGAATGAATAGCTTTTAATTAAAAAAAATTATTCTATTTTCTGACTTTCTTCCTTAGAATCATTCGGGAGAATTTTCAAGATCATAAATGAGGTTAAAACCTTCATTTGACAATCATCCATTTTATTTATTTAGAGTGTTTGATTGATTCTTAATGCACCTTTAATTTTACAACTAAAGGGAGCGATCTTCATCATAATCGATGGCATTGGGAAAGTGAATCAATGGAAGGCATTTTATATCTCTTAGCTGAAGATTAATGTTAAAACTGTATGCATATCTATATTTCCTAATTAAATAAAATAAATATGAAACAGATTTTAAGTATCAATGATTGTTGTTGTTTATATTTTCTTTTTAAGATATTTTCAAAATATAATTTGAAAAACTCTTACAGGCGTACTTAGAGGCGACACAAAAATTTAATAAATATCGTTGCATATTAAGAATTCTCAAACGTTATTCTTTAGTATCTTTTCAATGATCATGGATGACTGTCGTTATAATGAAAACCTTCAGAAGGGTATTTTGATTGAGACTACTCTGTAAAAAAGTAGTAAAATCAGATAAGAAAATCTCATTAATACAAATGTTGGCTTTGTTAAAATAATTTTGAAGTTAAAACGTTTTAAAATCAACAATCAAATTTAAGGCGTTTTAATAGGTTAAGGAGAGTCCTTCCTAAATATTAAAATGTAACTTATTCAATGCAAATCTGTCTATTCTTTCAATTCTAGCGAAGGCTTTTTTCTTTATTACCTGTTTCAGTGTAATTGTCCCTTGTGACTACATCTAAATCTCATGAAAATTTTTCAAATAAGTTTTACCGATTTAGTTTTGTGATAAAATGATGATCCTGCGTAAACAGGATGTTTTCATTTTCATTTTCATTTTTCGTCTACCTCTCTCTCCCTGTCCCTCTACCGCTCTAACTTTTCCTGATTTCTACTATTTATGTTGCTGCTTTCGTTTAATTAGTTTTTTACTATTTTTATGGAGTAAGAGTAACGAATAACTTTGCTTTCAATAATCTTTAATTTTCAGGTTACACTTTTCGATTCTTTTTGCCCATTGTTTTTATAATTCTTTGGTTTATAAAAACAATTTATTCATTGGTTTATTATAAATTGTATGCCCTATAATTACAGTCTCTCAGATGCCCACTCATCTTCCTTTTCCGATGTACAAACATAAAGATAACATCCGTAGAATCTACTTAACAATAAGTCAAATGGAATTATGTTACTTTTTTTTTGTAATTGTTAAGCAATTTTATTATAATATTGAATACTTCCAAAAGAGCTAATCGAAAATTAAGACGTTGGAGGATCTATTAGGTCACGCCTTTTTATTCACAAACCATCAAAACAAAAAATCATTTATTTCTCAAAATTCGATTATTTATAATTAAGGTTTCATTTAATACAGAGATACCGATTTATCCCAATTATTTTAAACAACGAGAAAGAAAACTGCTTTTCCTTCTCCTTCGCTTACTTTAGTACCAAGTTATTCTACATAAAATTTGTTTTGTTCTAAATGGAAATAATTAATAAAAGTAATAGAAATCTTTGATTTCCCCAGGCAAACTATTCTTGTTTGGTGATAACGTTGAAAGCCTCAAATAACTAAATAATATTCAAAATGAAATTACACCAAATAAAAAAAACCAGAAAGTTCAAATATGAAAAGTAAAAGGCAGCATAAGTTGACAAAAACAAAAAGAAAACTAATTTCAAGTTTCTCAAGTTCATTAAAATTTGTTGTTTAGCCAAAATGTTTGTCATCTATTTGTTTATTTTAAAAAGGCATCATTGACCTTCCATTCACCAACAAATAAACAGATATTCTAACAAAATAAAAAGAAAATAAGAAAAAGAATTTTACAAAAGAAACTTAATCGAAATGTTTCCCTTTTTAATATCTATTTATTGTGCTTATCAAATGTAAAATTTTTTCTCAACTCTTTCCATTTTCCTTATTTCCTTTTGCCTTGTCTGAGTTTCACAAAAAACATAAAGTAAATAGCATATGTATAAAAAAAAGCAAAGAGTTGATAGAAGAACCAAACACTTCTTATGAAAGTAAGAATACTATTTAAAAGTATAAAAGATTAATACATCTGTAATTGAGACTTAAGAGGTCACTGTAAAGAGAATATTGTTAAATTAGGAAATTTGAAAATTGAAATGACAAGTGAAAAACAGTAAAAGTGTAAAATAGAAGAAGCGGCCTAAAGCAAAAATAAATTTACAGAAAGATTTTTTCGCTCTTCCTTCACTGGCTATTTTGTAATTGGGATTTATCATTTATGTTAAACCAAGTACACAAAATGTAGGAAAAATAGAAAAACTTTAAATAAAGACTGAAATCATAATAACATTTCCGTTTTCTATTTAAGTTTAAATTAATTTCTCTTTGCTGTTTGGAGCACAATTTCCTTCGCACTTCATTTTACATTTCACTTTAAGTTTAAATAGTTTTCCGTTACTTTACTAAAATATTTAATAAAATTTAATGAAAAATCTGTCATTTCAAGATTTTATGGCATAAATTTACCTAATGCCTTAGAAAATTATTTAATACATCTATGTAAAATATTTCGCTATGTTCGAAAACCCATCTAAATCCATCAAATGTCAATATCTCAACAATTGCACTCTGTATCTTTATAATAAATTTACAGAGACAGAAAGGCAAATAGACGGATTTGTATAAGTCATTTCAGATTTTTGATTAATGCCAAGCGCTTTTAAAACATACAAACATACGCACAAACTCATAATACTTTGCATGGACATAACATTATAAACCCGTTCGCCATACAAACGGAGATGATAAAAGATGGCTCAAGTAAAGAGAAATAAAGTGAATTGATTTTTGGAATATTGCCGAAAAAACAAAAGCCCAAGGCAAAAGCCATGTAAATATTTATAAACTATAAAACAGAGGAACCAAATTGTATTTGTAAAAAGGTCACATTTTGAATATGTTTCCTACAAATTTACCGATATATTTTAATTTGGGATGTGCAGGTTGATTATGCTCACAATTAAAATAAATGCCTTGAATTTTGAAATTTACAAAAACCTTAAAGAGAGTTTGTCATGGGGCCCGTACTTTCTTCACTCGAAGTTTACCTGAAACAACTTTTAAAACTTATGTCAATTTTGAAGTCAATAGAAAAACATTTGTGATTTAAAGTGTTTATAATAGACGGACAGACGGACATTCTAAAATTTAATGCTGATGGAGTGCGTACATAAATTAATGCTACGCCCTTTTAAAAGTATTGTAAACATTTTCAAGCAATATTTACATTCTCACACAAAATGTAAGGGGTGGATTTAACAATAATAGACTTTTACTTATTTATTTTGTTGTTGTTTGTACTTTAATTATTAGTTTGCTGCAAGTGAAACTGAATTGGAACGTAAACCTTTTTGTTTCTACTTTTCTGTGTTTCCCTTGTTATTGTTGTTATTATTACAATTTCTTGTTTGTGTTATCATAATTTATAATTCACAATACATAAACACACAAATATTTAATTGTACCATAAAAATTTTGCACAAATTTACCATAAAAAAAAACAAAAAAAAATCTTTAATATATTTCTATTTCCTCCTAAGCCGTAAATTACAATTGGCAACGGCAAGATAAATGTGTGTAAACTGAAAAGGTATAAATAAGGAAGAGAGAAAATGTTCAAGACGATCAAAGTTGATTCTTAAATACGGACAAAGCGTTTAAGAAAAAAACTCAAAAAAAAAAAAATGGCGAGAATTTATAGTTTTTGAGTGATTTGAGAGAGAGGCTTCAAAAAATAGAATTCGTTGCATACATTTACAATGCTTATGCGATTTTCATTAAAAGAAAATATCAAATATATTAACACTTGTCTCATAGTAAAAGCGTTATAGGGAGAGTAGTGGTCGCAAAAGTGAATAGAAAATATTTTAATAACAAATTTTAAAAGGCCAGGCAAGTCACACAGATAAAATGGAGGATAATCGGAAATTAAGAAAGTTTTTCTAAGTCCATAGGCCCATCCCAAGTCGTTGGCTTGTACATGGAAAACAATGTTTGTGATGTAGAAAATGTTAGAAACAATTGGGCATACGGAAACACAAGTTGCCTAAACCGTTGCAATATTTAACATTAATTAAGAATACGTCTCTTTTTTGATACAACTAATTTTTAAAAAGCATATTTTAGCAGACGAAACTTTTATTTATGGAAAAGTATGAACTTACAGTTAAAGCAATGATCATTATTATTGTTGTGGTCAAGTCAATGTGGTCCAATTTTCCTTTAATTTGCTATATGTAAAAAATTGAGATAAATTAATTGATTAATTGAAAAGGATTCGAAATTTTGACATTTTCAGGCATGTGAAAGAGAAGATTTATGATAAATTTCATAAGCGTTATTTAGAATAAAGTTCTGCTCCTCCTTCTTAATTTTCTATTGAAAAAAAGTTACATTGAAATATTGCTTAGATAGCTTAAATAATTAATTAATCCTCTTGATGTTCTTTCAAGGAATTTTAAAGTGTAAACACTAATAACATTTCCATTTGTTCATGTTTCGTTTTCCTTTTCGGAAACATGCATACTTCTATCCAAAATAAGTAACCACAAAGCTAACAAACTATGTGTTCTAGACTTGGCCCTAACTAGACATAAATTTCATATTTCTTATCTCATTTAATTGGTGATGAATGATTTTCTCAAAACCGTACTTGTGAATCATTTGAAAAAGGCAACTTTAATTACTTTGGGAATATTATTTTGTGCTGGAACAAACAAATATCCTGACTCTCCGTCTCAACATCCACCATAATTTATTTATATAAAAGCCTTTTTTGGAATTCAGCCTTTCAACAATAATTAAAATAGCAAAACAAGGTTTAACGTTTTAACTTTTAAATCCTGCCGCATGGAATGACTAATAAGATAGCACTTGTTGCATGGCAACCATGTTAACCATGAATCGTGTGGCAACAATGTACTGCAGGGAGTTATTTCTATGGTAAAACTTTGTGGTATGACATTAATTGAATGGAATTTAATTTAATGCCTTTTTAATACTTTTCCATATATTCATGTATTCATATATTTCTGCCATAACATGTGATGAATCTAAAAGGACTAAAAGGGTAAGCGGTAAAATATCCATAATACAATTAAATTCATTGTGTAAGTTTGCGCCATAGAAAGTCATAATAAATGCGAAAAACATTTCAAATAGATTTACTTTACAACTTAATAGTCAAAATGAAACACATACACTTATTATACACCAGACACTTTATACATTCAAAGTTCAGATGTATTATTAGTTATTATAAAAGAAAATGAATACAAATCAAGTGAAAATGTGAAAAATGTAAAAAGTTTCTGTATCACTTTTTACTTTTATATACTTTATATTTTATATGTTGTGTATCATGTTGCGAATTGTAAGATATTTAAAAAACTTATACATTTGTAAACATAAATAAAAATATTGCATTAAATAAAATAATAAAAGTAAGAAATAAAGAAATTTGTTTATTTTTTAGAAGAAATTATCCTTGTTGTAAGGAAAACTTTTTTGACAGCTATACACGAAACAACTAAAAGTACTCATACTATAAATTTGAAAAAAAAATATACAAAAAAGTTACTTAGTTCAACTTGGCTTAGACTACTATCTCAATTGTACTTTATTTGATTTGCCAAAAAAATTGTAAACAGTTCTTGCAAAGGTTTTCAGAAATGCGATAAAAGATGATCTTTTTTTTGTTGGTACTTAAAATTTAAGCAAAAAATTTGTTAAAGTAAATATAATTCTTTTAGAGGTAAATGATATAATCAAAGAGGCGGAATAAGCTTTGTACTTTTTCCTTTATCAAAGCAATTGAAATTCTTCACATCTGATGAAATATCAGATTTTTATTGGAATATTTTCAAAAATTTCATAAAATATTTAATTAGATTGTCATGGTAATTTATCTCAATTTAAATACTTTTAAAGTTCGGTCAACTAATTTTTTTTTATATTACAAGTCAAGTGGAAATAAGAAGCTTGAAATGTAAAGGTAGGTTTTTTTTTTTTTACTAAAATTTAATAAAATACGAACTGGAATAAAAAATTGAAAAAATAAAGTGTTACAAACATTTTAGAGATTTTAATTTCACATTATTTTAGTAACATAAAAAACTTCCACTTTCAAAACATTGTTTGATTTCAATTTGTAAAGAAAGAAAATGAAAAACATGAAGTAAACAAAATATTCAGAGAAAATTTAACGTTTAACATCACGTTATTTTATAATATTTTCTTATATTTATTTATTTATTTTTTTTTTATTACAAAAATATATATGTGGACAGATGTACATATGTACTTAAGAATTTACAATCAGAATATTCATATTATTTTACTCCAGTTTGATTTTGTTGCTTGTATTTTGATTTTTAGTTGAATTTTAAATAAGCAAATGAAAAGAAACTTCTACAAGACTCTGAAATTAAACAGTGGATTTCTAATAGTTGGACTTCATTTAAATGGCACAGTTCCTTAAGAAGCGAAATAGAGAAAATTAATTGAAAAATCCCCAATAATTTTCAGATAAGATTTCTTTTTGTAATAGTCAAAATTCCAATCTATTTGACATATATCACATATATCATAAACATCAGAGAAATTATGAATAATTAAGTAAAATGGTGGGACAAAACTTGCCAGATGAAGATAAGAAAGAAACCCTATTTTGCAAACATATACATATATTTGATCAAGCATTCAATCTTTGGTTCGATCTTTGGTTCGATCTCGTAAAACTTATATGCCTAAATTTAGTTTTTCTTGAGTCTGGTAGAGCCTCAATAGAATGTAGAATAGAAAAAGAAGTACATTCGACGGTACTTTTTTGGTCATATAAATGTACCAAATTTCACTAAAATATTTCAAAAGTTACGACTTGTAGCTTGATAAAAAATGAACAGACAGACAGTGATATTGAGTTGCTCGACTTAATAAAAGGTGAGTCTATCTCTATTCATTCCGGATGTTTCAAATATTTGAATAAACTAAGAAAAATACTCTGTGCCACAAGTGACACAGAGGGTGAAATGATAAATACACGTTGAACACCCATTAAACTATAGACAAGAAAAATAAAGACACCGTTGACTCACGTTCGTTAACTTTGTATGAAATGAATGAGTAGAAAGAATCAAAAACAGAAATGAACAGAATGTTTCTTTTTGTTTCTGATTTAAACTGTTTACAATGAAAATATTTTTTATTTTCAAGTCTCTGAATAAAAACATAAATAGAGAAGAAATTCTTCTTCTATATATCAACAAAATTGTATAAAATAAATCATTTGAATTTTTACAACCATTCAGAACTTGAAGAGAGAATTTTTGTATTAAATATTTACAATTTACTATTTAGGCCAAATGTGAAAGTGTGAAAGTGTGAAAGTGTGATGTGGCATGTTTACAGATGAATATTTTACTAATGGTTTATTATTTGCATGTACAAAATATTTAATATTTATTTTTATTATTATTTTTGTTGCTTGTTGTTGTTGTTGTTGTTCGGGTCAACGTTCGGATTGAACGTTTTCAATTTATTATGGATTTGAATGGAAAGAAAAGTAAATGTCGTTGACTTGTTTTCCATGTAAAATTTTTAGATTACTTTTTCTCTCTTGTGTAACACATGAAGAACTCACGACATCTGTCTGATATTTCAACATAAACTATAGAAGATATCAAAAGTTTCATGTATTTAAAAACAACACAACTTTCCCTTTTCCCAGACCTTCTCATTCTCAAGATTTACTTAAGGAATATTTAAAGGATAAAACGTAGGCCAATGTTAAAAACACAATTTAGCACAATTTATTTTCATAAGTTTTGTATAAACAACGTGGCGTTGAAAAGAATTTCAATGAATTTCTGACAAGGCAGGGAACAAAAAAAATTTACATTAATCTCAGTTAATAAATTTTTCGTCGTAATATGTTGATTGTGTTATTGTAAAGTGTTTAATGACATCCCGTTCAATGATCGTTTAATTGGCCAATAAATTTAATGATAATTAAGACTATTAAATCGTTCTCATCATTTACTTCATTTCTTCTGTTTTCTCCATCCCTTTCTTTGCCTTTGCAAGATCTGTAATGAAATTTCCTGATAAATTTTTCCATATTCTTAAAATCGTTTATTCAGAATCATTAAAACGATTTTTGTTTTTTGTAATTAAATGTGCAAAGACATTTATGGCAAAGCTTTAATCGTTTCAAAGAATATTTATGCACCGCACTGGACATAAGTAGCTTAAGTTTGATTCAAGTTAATCCTTAGAAAATTCTAATCTTAACGTTGGAATCATTTGCTTTTTTCCTTTAATTTGTTTAAAAAGAAAAGCAGAAAACTGAAAAATGAACGACGATGGAAAATTTGATTTAATTTCATTTAAATCTTGTAAAATCCTGGAGGCAAGCGATAAAACTTTTGTCTGTCTCGCTCTAAGAATTTATGACAGTATGATAATGATTTGAAATATTTGACCAAATATGAAGGAATTTATCTTCATCATGATGATTACAATTTATCAACAATATCATTAAAATGTCATCAGAAAATGTCGCACACTTTCTTCACATTCAAACACTGAAAAGGATTTATATGAATTTTAGCTTGTCCTTATGGTGAATTGTATTGCATAATTCGCTAGTTCTTATTCTCCCTTTTTCATTTCTTGCATTCTTCTACCGTTCTTTATTTTTTTTAATATAACGCAGAGAAAAAAAATTGTAATATTTGTTTAGCGTATCGGAAATTGAAATAGAAAGAAATATGCATTTATGATGCTAATGAGCAAATTTTAATGAAGCATATCAGTAATATTATTGTTTGAAATGTGGAAGTTAAAAAAAAAAATAAAGACCAATCAACATGATCTCTACTTCTTTTTTTTCCATTCTCATTCTCTTAAACATTCTGAAACGATTTTTATTTATTTATTCACGTGCTGCTTTATTCTTAGTTTGGTGTTACTTGATTGCAATTTGTGCGGTACTTTAAGAATTCCATGCAAAACATGAAATTCAAGTATGCGAAAAGTGTTGGTACAACAAAACGCTTTTGCTAAATAATAAGTTCCGTGTTGTTTGTGAGCCAGAAGTAAATGCATTGCTGCCATCCACCAATAATTTCATTAAAATTTTCTATAAAGATAACGATACACGCACACACACACACACATACACAAACACACACGCACTCGCACACACACACACACACACATACACACATGCACACACACACACACACATACACATACACACACACACACACACATATGCACACACACACACACACACACACACGCACAAATCTACGCACTTATGCATTATATTTTATATGCGTTAGTTTTTTTTACGTTTCATGCGTGAAAAAAAATATTTATTGATTCTTTAAATATAATTCACACTTATGATCATGATTAGTGTTGCTTCATTCTTTTTTATTATTTTTGTAACAGCACAAAATTTCTATTGTTGTTTAATGTATTTATTAGCAATTAAAAACTAGATTTGCCATTTTTCTCTGTTAATAGATTTTTATTTAATATTTTTCAAAATTTTTCTAAAAATATTCACAAGTCATACTTTTCATATTTGATAAAATCTACACGAAACCAAAAAAAAAATGTGAAAGAAATTTTCATTCTCCTCAAAAAAAAGGTTTAATAAAATCTAACATTCAAAAATTAATATTATTTAAAAAGGCTCAAAATTATTACCATATTTTCAATAAATTTCTTTATATGTCTGGGTGTCTGTCCATGTCAAATTATTATGAAATTACACGCTGTAATTTTAAAGAAATTTTAAGTGAAATTTATAGCGGTTGACATGCTTTGGCCATAAAATAATTGAAATTGAATTTCATTTAAATTCGACAAACTTTAAGACAACTTTCCATTGAAGATCTTATAAAAAACTTGATTATACGGAAGAAGATTTTTAATTAAGTAACTGCTTGTTTAATTGTTTATAAAATAATCACTATGAATTATTTACTTCATATTAGATGAGACAATTTACGGAAACTTCTTTGGAACATCATCAGTCTTCAAATTTTCAATTGTTACCTTCCTTTTTTTTTAAATTACAAATGTTTTATTGTATAATTCACAAGCACTTACGTCATTGTTGTGCGAATTGATTAAGCTGATGGCCATTTCCAATATTTTAGGCAAAACAAAAAAGAAACGGAATAACAAAGTTTGAACACAGTATTGAAATTGGACAAAAGTGTAATAAAAGAATGGACAATATAAAACGTTTCGTCTATTTCAATTTCCAATTTTTTTTTATAGGTTTTTTTTCTTGTAAATGATAAAAGCAGACATCATCTTATACCTTAATGATTCCAAAGTAAATACAACATTTTATTTTGTTAAGAAAATTATTACTTTATAGATAAAGTTACACATGCATATGGCATGATTTTATTTGCTTTGCAATGCATCTCAAATAAAAACGAAACTATGTTCATTCAAGTAGGATAAATAGAAAACCGGCAGTAGGCTTTACTTTATAAACTTGCGACATGAAAATTTGAATTAGAGAGACACTGAGAGAGATTCTCAAATCTTGTTAACCTTTGAATTTGAAAATTATATCGTTTTCAATGTAAGCGCCCAATCGATTGATAGACAATACAATTATTAATACCTTGCTTGATGTGCTTGACTGACTTTTCTTTTTAATTGATTCATATAATTTTTCTTGCTCTTTATGAGCTTCGTTTCAACATTTCATTTCACCATGAATAACATTTTCTATTCAATAATACTTTTGATATAAAAGTTTTTTCAATCAATTTTAATGTATTTTCAATGCTTTTAATGCATTAAGTGAAGAAAATTTCATTTGTAAATTAATTAAAAAAGTTTTATATTATGAAAAGGAAAAAGTAAATTCAAATTTTGGCCAATTAAACTTTCAAAGAATTCTTCGATTTTATTTAGATATTTTTGTACAATTTTTAATGTTTTCTCCACTATTTGATTACTTCCTTTTAGTGCCAAGAATACTTTTCCTAATAGAAAAAAGAAAAATTATAAAATTCTTTATAAAATTTTGCACTATAACGAATTACTCCGAATGTCATTTTGGTTGGTTTTCACTTTCAATTTTCTTGTTTATAAAACTTTTAGAGTTATGACGTATAATAAAAAAAAAAAATGTCAAGTTTCCACCGACACCGTATCTAATTAGATGAATTTATAAGTCATAAATTCTACTTTAAAAAAAAAAACAATAACTAAATTATTCATGCAATTTAAAAGTTTAGATAATTTATTGGCCACTTGTTGGCATCAAATGCCTCATTCATTATTTGAACTTTACTTTCACTTTATAAACATTTATCAAGGGCAAAGGAAACTCCTTACACGTTCATTTCTATTCAATGTGAGAAATCGAAAAAGTGCAAGAATATTTTGTGGAATACTTTTTTAAAATAATCACAAATTATAAGCACTCGGCCATACTAAAATTACCCTTGTTACTTCTGAACTATTCTTACAAAAACTTTTCTATGTATAACTGAGAGCTTTTGATCCATTTCTTTAATACATCAAAAATTCAAAGTAAGGTCTAAAGTCAAGCGAACCAATTCATCTCGAAACTATATTCCATTCATCACATTCTCACTTAAAAGCTTAATATTTTTCATGAAAACATGAACAGAAAAAACGCGAAAAGGGCGTGTAAATTTTTAAAAAAGTATTTCAATTCTTTCCAAAAAAGTAAAATAAATGCTAAACCAATGTGAGTAAATTTACTAAATAAAATTTAAATGAAATTTGCCATAATTATTCATGAATTTAATTTTGTAGAGTTCTATGCCTTCAGAATTGCAGGCACATGTTTTAAAAAACCGTAACATTATTTGTTCTATAAGTTTCCATTAGATAGTTTTATATAATAAGAATGGAAAATATATTTTTTAAGGGGAAAAATAGAAATTATTGAGTGAAATAATGAGTGAAATTTCACTCAAAATAATTGTATGTTCTGCATAAAGCAACACAGCACAGTTTCTGCCAGAGACTCTCTAAAGTAAATTGTACAGTATATAACTGAATCGTACCAGTTAAGATTTGTGCTTGGTTATATAAAGAATGTTTTCTGGTCCATCGATGCGATTGATTTTAATAAGTATATAAAAAAAAATGAAATTTATTTGCAAAAAAAGTGAATAGACAAAGAATTAAACATTTTCTTAAAATATAAAATACCATGAAGTTAATGAAAATTCATAGAAAACAATTCAATAAAAATAACATTTAAAAAACAGTAATAAAATGGTTGAGAGAGAAATGATGGCACAAAATGCTCAAAGAAATGAAGTTAAAAAATAAGAAATATGTGTTAATATTTGCCACCGCATTTTTATGAGTATTCCAAATAAAATATAAAATGTAAAATGTACGTTTTGCTGAGAATCTAAATAAAGCGTCTAAATAAAAATGCAATGATCTCGCGTGTGTCTTATTAAGCAAGATACATTTGCTCAGAGCAAGTAAAGTAAAGTACAAGAAGAACTCCAATAACTTAGAGTTTATTGTATTAAAAAATTATGCAAAAATATTGCACTATCAAATTTCTTAAAGAACTTTAAAAAGTATTGTGAGAGTCAGAGCCAGATACCAAAGTTCACATTCAAATTATTCCCTGTGTGATTAAAATATGACAATCGAGATTTAGATGAAAGCTTCCACCTGAATTAATTATCCTAATCGTCGAGGTGTACAAAAATCCCAAAAATCAAACAAGTAACAAAAATGACAAGTTCATATCAAAAGTTCATATAAGAACATTAACAAAACTATGCTGAACAAACCTAAAATTAAGGACAATTTACTTCATTGTGTGTGTTTGTCTGTGTGTGTGAGTTTCGACATTGAAAAGATTTGCAACCATAAAATGAGACCCACAAAAACCACAATGTTGCTCCATTTGTTGTTTGTTGATTTCAATTATTTCACTTAGAGCTTGGTTAGTGGGCGTTTATCTATTCAAATAATACGTTAACTAATCGTCCAGCCATGATTCGAAATACCAAAAACTGTTCACTTTAGTTTTAATTTTGCGTTCATCAAAATATTAATTATACCTCTTTTATTTTTTTTGGTGCATTTTTCATTTAACTTTTCAAATAGAATCATTATGAAAGTTGCTTGAATAAGAGGAATATTGTTAGTTAGTTATTCATGTCGAGGATGGTTCGAAAATTATTGGCGTCAATTTTTTAAGCGAAACTGAAAGTTCCTTGGTTGTTGTGGGATTTTTTAAATTAATTTTTATTATTAACAGATTTTGAATTTATTTTGTTTTGTACATGAAACTGAGTCATTCTAACTTTTCATTTCCATCCAAAAAATTTCAGTGTATGCCTCGTAGTAATGAAACGTACTGGTAAAATTTTTCCACATTTTTCTCTAGTTTTGGCTAACATCACAAACAACAACATTCCAACAAAATGTTGGAAAATTTATTCAGAAAATTATCTCTTGCCACGATAATAATTCGATAAAATCGAAAAGATTCCTATTTGAATATTCATTAAAACGAACCATGGGGAACAATACTTGCAATTGAATAAAAATAAGTAGCAAAATTGTGGCAGGTAAGAAAAATGAAATGTGTCTATGAAAACAAATTTAAATTGACATACAGACAGCTGGACAGACGAACAGACATGCTTAAATTGGTTCAGAAAGTGATTCTTAATCGATGTTTATAATAAAAGCTGAGCCCATCTCAACTCGTTATAGATGTTACTTGTAACACTCTGTACCACAAGTTATGTAGAATGTAAATGTTAACTGCTTCTAAAATGTATAAATAATTACACTTTCTTAATCATCGTATATAAATTTATCTTTGTATAACTTTGAAGTCTCTTATAATAAAATTATTCTTGCACAATTCAAAATTCATCTTCTGGCTTTTATTTGTTTATTTAGATAAAAGTAAATTATTATTCATTATTATTACTTAGTTAAATCTAAGCTGCATTATTCTTATTGTTTTTTTTTAAGCAAAATATTCAAACACAAATACACGCACGCTCGTATGGTTAAATATTTGTAAATGTGTACGATTCTCTACTCTACTTGATGCATATTTTACCTTACTTATATTTACACTTACATTTACATTTACATTTACATTTACATTTATATTTATATTTATACATACTGACAACTGACAACTGACAATCAATGCCAGATTATCTTAACTTCTCTTATATTCTTTACTTTTGTTTTTATTGCACTTAACAAGTGTTTACACAGTTTACATAAAATAAATGAAATAAATTTGAAGGCAATTAAGCTGATGAACTTAATATAATGGAATGATTGTGACGCTGATAATTAATATAATCATGATAATCAAATAGATTAACAATAAAGTTTGTCTTAATCATGATGAATAATAATCTAAAATTACAAATATTATTTTCAAAATCGAGATATTGTAATTAATACAATTGAGCAAGATTTTAAGATTAAAATTTTCCAAATATAATGTTGCAGATTATTTTGAAATTGATAAATTATAATTAAGTTTTTGTTACTTTTCTTCTGTTAGACTCAAAAAATATCGTTCATTAAAATTTATGCATTTTATTTTTAATGCAAAAAAAGACAAGCAACTTCTGGGGAAGTAGCTAATTCATTTGTTGTTATTTTGTGATCAGACATTCACTTTTCATAAATTCTAAGCTAATTTAATGAAATTTTGTATGAGAGAACACTTTAACTCAAGTAAGCTGATATTGGTAAATATTTACAAATGTCTTCCAACTTCTTATTTTGAACACAGCTCAAATCGTTAAAAGTTTTTCTGCAGGCTTACTCTTTAGGAAACAATTTGGAACATTTTTATTTATTTCTTTAACACAATTTTTTTTCCTTTTGGCTTAGAGACCAAATCTTATTGAAAAGTCTGAAATAATTTTATATTTTTCTTGCCTCATGCGGCGATCATTATGAATTTTCCCATTTAACTTTTGCTTCTTTTCATCAAGTAACTATTAAAAATTATCTTATTTGTATAACGTATCATACGATTTATTTTATAATAAAGATAAAAAATAAATGAACTGATTATAAAATGTAAATAACATAAGAAAAAGTAATTGTAAAAATTTATTGTCAGAAAAATTGTCATAGATTTCCAGTTAAAAGTACAATAATCGGATTTTATATGCATACTACAGATTGACATATGTAAAAATGGAAATGATGATTTTATTGTCATGATTGTCATTGAAAAGAACATACAAACGGCAAAGCAAGAAGGAAATGAAAAGTCACTTAAATCAAAGAAATGAATAATAAAGAACGAAAGAATTTATCGAAAATTATGTCACACAGATTCTGAAGGTTATGCAAAAAGTTTCCATAAAAAATTTCATGTTTATGACAGTTGATGGATCACGCAACATATTCAAAATTGTACGTGTTACTCTGTTACATTATATTTGTCGTATCTTGGACCACATGTAAAGCAGAGAGTGCTGCGGTGCTGCGGTGCTGCGGTGGCCTGGAATATACAGCATGATTCAATATTATACTCGGAATTGATATAAGTTTGTCTGTCTTCTAATGACGACTATCAAAGTGCAAAGCGCACTTTTTATATCTTTATAAAAGCAGAGGAGTTTTTAATCTAAAATAAATAGTACTAAAGATTTAAATCGCATCAATTTTTATGACCAGTCACATTTCTTTCAAAACTATTCATTTGCAAAAAAAAATTTATGAAATTTCATAAACAAAAATTTCTTAAACAAAATCGATATATAATAAATTTATCTAAGAAATTTGTACTAAATTAATCCATTGATCTTTTGATCCATTCGTTGAATATTTTAAATCTTGCTAAAACTATTAAAACTCATTTTCTTTAATGCTTAATATTTAATCAATTTATTGCGAAAATTGTTGGCTATTTAATAGTTACGCTTCGCCGGCTGTAACAATTTTGTTTAGCTTTTTTCTTTTTAATCATAAAAGTTTCTTTTGCAATTACAAAATGTAATAAAATATGTTTCAATGAAGAAAATCTACTTTAACAAAAAAAAAAAAGCGGAGACTTTTTCTCTTGTAATTTCTTTTTATTATTTCACTTATTGTCAAAGTTTTTTTTTCTTTCTTTACTTTCCCTTGATTTAAATGAAAAGTTTATTCCAAAAGATATTAAAGAAAAATGCACCATTGAAAGATGAGAAACTCTTTAACTTTTATGATTTTTTTCTTCTAAAGCTCAATATATATTTTAAGAAAATGAGTGTTAGAATCAAAAATAATAATTATGAAAGGAAAGAAGACATCGAAAATGTCATTGGCAAAGTAATCAACTAACTTTTGTAAAATAAATGTTAATAATATTAACTAATTGAAATGTAACAAGATCAACAACAACAAAATGTATAAATATGCAAATATTCAGATTTCAGTATTTGAAATTTTTATTCATCAGTGCTTTTTTGTTTTATAGTTTACATTTTAAAAATTTTTTCTAAAATATGCAGTTTAAATAGTATAAGCAAAAGTAATTTGGTTTGGAATTGTCTGAGTAAAATTATTTAATAAAAATGATGTTCAACACAACAAGAAGAAAACTGAAAAGAAATTTCTACTAAATTGCTGCGATTGTTTATAAAACCCAAATAATTCTGTTGGAACTTTTTTATTCGCGTGTTTCCAAAAAAAAAGAGCATTCATTTTTAAATGTAACTTTTCGTAGAATAGAATTTGATTTTCTTGTTGAATTTATTTAAAAGTTTTATTCAGTTATTTATTCTTTAGTGGTTGATAAATTATTCGTTTGAATATGCGTTTCCCTATTTATTTGAGTTTTAGTTTGCTTTATCCTTAAAAAAAATCGTGGTTATTAACTATTTCAGTTAAGTTATTTCATTGCTGCAAAATATTTATACTTTTTAAAGTATTTTATTGTGTTTTTGTATGTAAAATATTTAACGATATTCTCTAACAAAATTCTTTCATTATTCATTGTGTTTTATTAACAGGCATCTTCTGCCAAGCATAACCATGAGAGCTGTTTGTTATTTATATATTCTTAATGAAACCGCCTGAAATAAGACAATGACTACACCACTCATTTGAATGAAACATTCCCCAATCAAAAGCAAATGTGTTTAAGCTGCCATCAACAACAAATGTCACACTTGATGCGATCAATTAAGATGAAGCAGTTTGAATTAAATAAAAAAGCACCATGAAATATTCAACAAATAAAAAATTCTCAACTTGATATCATTATCTGCTGCATTATAAAACATTGCACGCTACAACAGTTTACTAATTCGTAATTCTTTAATCTAAATATCAATTGATTATGGTGGTGATGGGCACATTAAAATTTACTTTATAGTTTATAGAATGCGGTGAGTAATGTGTATTTAAATTATTGTTAACATCAAGAACAAACAAATGGGTTAATATTTGAATTTAGAAATGCTCTGCTTAATTAAAATTCTAATATAATCTAAAGTTATATAAAAATGTACGCTCTAAAATCGAAATAAAAAAAATGTCTAAACATTTAGTGGACCCTCTACTAATATTTTACCAAAATAACGTAAACAATTAAAAATCAAATTGTGTATTTTTCAAGTCACTTTTGAAGGCACTAATTTTCAGTGTTCTGATAGAGATTTACTACTTTATAAACATAAAATGAGTTTAATACAAATGTTTGGGTTAACACTTTTGATTTAAATGAAAATATAACTTTGAATGATTGAACGAAACTTGTTATCCTGTTATTGTTGTTGTTATTTACTACTCATTAACTTATGCATAGCGACTTTATAAACAAAACAAAGTTTCGCATTTAAGGCACGTTATGGAGAATTGTCTTGACAACTTATTTCAAAGAACTTGCTCTCGTCAATGCAAGATTTGATACATGCATCAACCTAAGAAAAGAGGATTTATTGTAATTACACTTGCACTTCCAGCACTTAAACTAGAAGTAGCATAATATCAGTTGAAAAAAAACCTTAGTTTTTGCCGAGTTTGCAATCTCCGGTTAATATTTAAAGTTGATATGTAATTATAGATAAATAGTTGTTTGTATTCATTAAAGAAATGTTGAAATGGATGTTGAGACGATTGTTTCCACATTCAGCACAAATCTGGAAACACTGGTATGTTTTCAGATTTGTTATTACCTTTCAGATTCTTCAAGTGGTTTTTACTTCCCCTTTGACTAGGTCATTTAAATTCATTTTTCTACTGTATGCTGTTACACTTTAGCTAGATCGTTTAATTTTTACTTCTTTTTCATTTATAATTTAGTGGAAAAACCTTTTACTACTTAAATACTTTGATGAAGTACTTTTTTTTTTTAGTGCTTTGCGTTATTTTATTACTTTGCGTAAATAGAATATTTCAAGTGGAATTCCTCTTAGAGATTCTTTATACACTGTTACTTTAAGTAAACGGAAACCAGTATCTATGAAGGAGTGACTCCAGCTTCCTCCAGACTGCTTTTCGCTTAATGCGACCTAACAAATGTGGCACTTTGCAATAATCGTTCTTTATTTTAATTTAACTAGAATTAACTATATGTTGTTAAAACTTAAGCTTAAACTAAATTTAAATGCTAGCTCTTGTATTTTTATGGATTTTCTGAGTGAATGATGATTGTTTAGACCTAAACTCGTGCGAGCCAATTTCATAGGTTTTATTCAGTTATAAACGTGTTGAATCTTGTCTATACGCTACTTAAGCGAATATGAACTTATTATAAGAAGTGTCACAATGATGATAAAAAATGCTGTACATTATACGAAATGTTATCTGAAGAAAATATTAAAGACTGAAGTTTAAACAAATATTTTGTTAACTAGCATCTAAACAATAATTTAAAAATCTTTCATTAAATTATATTTTCCCTCAATGAAGGTTTATTACAAAAATTTCATGACTTTAGATTAGACGACAGAGCTCCTTAAAATGTAATAATTTAATCCATTTATCCAATGTTTAAAGTAAATGAATAACTTAAATACATTCATTTTATCAAAACAATAATTGTGTACGGTCATTTGGCCAAAACAATAAAAGGAACTTCTGCATTTTCTTTATCAAAATGATTATAAATCATCGTCTTATGATAAGCTTGCCTGTCAGTGCCTGTTCATGACTTTTTCTTTTCAAACGAAAAGTAGAAAAAGTCGAAGATATGTTCTGTAAAGTTTCAAATTTTAAATTAATTTTCTTTTCGGTTTATTTTTTGCTCAGCCTTCGTGAATTAAATATAATAATGTCATAAAAAATGTTGTCCATTTACTGAAAAAGAAAAGCAGGGCCCGCCCACCAAACACAGTATAAGTATTTACATGATAAGTATTCCTCCAAAGGTAATTTTCTGAATTAATTTAAAGTTTCACGTTTTTATTAACTTTCATAATTTATTTATATTTTTATAATGAGTTGACAAAGATTTTTTACTCAATTTACTCAAACTTGCAAAGTAGTTTCAATTAAATTTTTATTCCAAGGGAAGATATAAGCGATAAGTTCTAGTCGAACTTTTCTACTAGAAATTACTTTAGAGTTATATATTATCACTCATACGCCCTGTATGCTCTGTACATCTTTCAAACTACACTTTTCTATATGTGCAGTAGAGTTTTCTTTTTTTAGGTGATAAACTAACTCTACTGAAAAAGTCTTAAGATAAGTTTTTTAAAAGTTTATCACTTCTTTATTAGTTGGTCCATTAACAGAGAAATTTCATATTTACTTTGCTTTCTTAGAAAACTTTATTAAAGCCACCTCTATATTTGTCTATCTTACATTGTAAGTGTAGTTTACCAATTCTATATATATATATATATATATATATATATATATATATATATATATATATACTTCATTAGACTGAAATCTCTGTAGTATTATGTGCATACTTATTTAGCATATTTTAATAAGTTTTTGCAAAAAGTTACTTCTACTCCTTTTCATACATCGGCACATAAAATACATTAATAGCTTAATCTGTATGCTATTATATTATTACTATTACGAAATATGTACACTTATCTAAAGTCATGTATGTGCACGTAGACGATGAAATTGTAAAGGTATTAAGTTGTAGCTGTAAAAGTAAATTAGATTCTATCCAAAACTTATTCCTTTGCCATGCAAGTAAAGTGGGCTTTTAATTTTAATGCCCTTAGTATTCTGAAATTGTATCCTTGTGATACGAATTATTACCATAATTTAACGGACTTCATTTCAATGAACTTCTCATTTTATCAAATCAACATTTTATCATTTGCAAAAAATCGAAAACTTTTTTCGCTTAAGTTGATTTCAGTTTAATTTTCTTAACGTGTTTTTTTTTTACATATTTTACACTCTGAAAAAGTATTTTTGTATAATTTTTATGTTTGGTTGTTTAACGTCATCATTTCAATATATTTGTGTGATATTTAAAAGTAAAAAATAAAAATATATTTAAACCACAATTATGGAATATACAAATTCATGAGATTTATTTTACATATTTCATTTTTACATGGGTTTCCATTTTACTTATCCATGTCAATGCAATATTTATTTTCTATTTACCACTTTTGTGGTTTTTTCGTTTTTTTCTCTTTTTTGTGAATATTTTACATTTACTTTGTACTCTCAATATTTATCAAAATGCCCTCGGGTGATAATAAAATATTTACATTTATTTACCATATATTTTTGTATGTTTTGTTTACATTTATAGCTTAGATTTATTTGATGGTTAATAGATTTCTAAAACTGCATAAAAATAAATCCTTCCTAATCGAATACTGTAACAAAATTGTACATTTGGTCCTTTTACATTCGTACATATTCGTGTATATTATATATATATATATATATATATATATATATATATATATATATGCAAATGGGCTTGTAGAATATCTAGTATAAGTAAAAATATTGCAAGTTGCAAGTGAAAATGGAAAGTTTCTTCAGCAGAGGATTAAAGAAAGTTTATCCATCTGGACAAAATTTTTCGCACATGTTTAAGGCCTCAAATGCGTAACGATTTTCATGCAAGTTTTGAAAAAGAGCGCTACGGAGAAAGTTGTTGCATCAATTGTGCGATTGTAATCAATTCCAATTGGCTTCGATTTAAAAAAATTCTTATTAAAATATCTTCCAAATGGAGCCCCATAAGTTGATAACAAGTTCACTTGGTTTGACAAACCGCCGGATGAACGGATGGGCAAATAGTCTAAATGAATTAAAGTTGTATTATAAAAACTGAATTCATCGTAAGTCCTTTTTGGTGCAACTTTGCGCTTTTGCAAAGTATTTTAAGAATAAATGTAAAGCATAATCTTTATATATATTTATATTTTCAAATTGAAATTTATGTCATATATAAAAATCAAAAAAATCATATATAAAAATCAAAAACCAAAAGTTCACTTAAAAAACATAAATAAAAAATTAATTCACATCTATCCGTTTACATTCTAATTGCCATTTTAAACGTATGTTGAGTAATAAGTAAATTATTAAAATATTTAGAAAATGATAAATGAAAATCTTTTATTTAGATACTTTTCAATATAATATTATTGATAAAATGAAAGATTTATATGAATAACTTTCTTGTGGTACAATGAATAAACATTTGCCAGCAAATGTTACTAAATTTTAAAGTACACTGAAAGTAAAAAGAGTCTAGAAAAAGTGCTTAGATAATGCTTAGATAGTAGCAATTGATACTATTTCAATGAAGAAGATAATTTTATTTATGAAAATTTTCATAAAGATGAACATAAAGATAAATAAATCTACAACAAATTTCACAGTATCATTTTCACAAGAGAATTTCCATATAATTCCATTAGCTGTTAATTGAATAATGATCAGCGTAAAATGAAATTTTAAAAAGTGTAAACATAATAAAACAATTTAGCAATTAAATAATTAAATAACAATTTTCTTGATGTACATTTAACACATGCACACATTTAGTTAATAAATTAATATGCAAACATTCGACAAGCATTATCCATCCCATAAGAAATCCATTCAACACGTGCATAAGTAAAATACTGCAAATAGAAAGTAGATGTGATCATTAGAGATCTGTAGAAGAGATTCATTTGCTTAACAACAATTGTCATGTTCTTATAAACACACACGTGCACAATAAGTATATTAGAGTTATTTATAATACTTATTTCTATCACTATCTCTATCTATTTCTCTCACTCTGCCATTTTCATAAATATACATATTGCGCTAATTTTGTCATCATTACATTTCCTTCACTAATGAATTATTGCCCCTTAAAGTATTTTCTCTTGCTTCTCATTGTCCCTCCTTATAAAAGTTTTTGTACCCTCCTTTGTACGTCCGAATATTATTAAGCTTATGAAGAATTCGAAAGTATTTGAAATGGATCTGCCTTTTATTTTACCCAGAAAAGAAAGAATTACTTTCCTAATCAATTTGAGAAAGATCTGTGGCTAATGTTGGTTCTTGAAAGCTTAATATGAAACCATTAGTCATAAGTAGACTTCAATTTTTTTTTTAAAGCGGACAACACGTTATGCATTATTTTCACAATGAAAATGACTTTGAGAGTCCCTTAGTTAGGCCTATTCAAAATTTAATTCAAATGTGAGTATAAAACAATGTGTGTGTGTGTCCTTTAATTCTAAGCCATTTATAGATTTATAGTCCAGAAAGGCATTTCATAGTTATCTCTATTTTAATCTCTTTTACAGATATATCACCATTTGTCTTTGGCAAGAGATTTCTTGTCAAACAAAAATGTTTTACAAATATTATCCCATAAGTAGGAAAAATATTTGAACATTCAGTGTGCTGTAAATAACATGTCTAAGTGTTGAGACATTATTTGTCCAACGTTTAAACTGCTTTTCTCATAAATTATGAAGAAATGAGTATTTTTAATACTGGACATAATCTTTTAAAAGATTTACTTTTTTATATCTTTATATTTCCACATGATAGAAGAGGCGAAATGTTATAGAAAAGTAGACGACAGGGAATTATATTTTGTTATTTTGTACAATAAAATATAAAATTTGCGTATGGATATCTTAGAAGACGTCTTTTGAAGACCTTTATCTTACGTCTTGCTTCTAGAAGCGATTTTTAAGTTAAGTTATGAAATTTAACTTAAAGTATAATTGTATCTGCTCTCATATAGCAGCATAAACTCAATCAAGAAAGTTACATGTAAATTATTAGTTAGACCATGAGTTTATGAACAGCAAATATTATCAACAAACAATAAAATTTTTATAAATTTTATCATTCATTTAAGAAAGCAAATTATCAAAATCACATTCAAATGTAACGGAAGAGACAGACATACCGACATTTATGGTATGCACATCTTATACACACATATATATATATTATCTCAGATAATCCTGCTTCATATGCTTAAAATTCTTTTCCAAATAATTTTATTTAACTAAACTGATTACGCACGCATGAATAAAGAATGGAAAAAGAATTTGCCATAAGAATTTTTCTCTTACTTTTACTTATGTTCCCTTTATGTGAAAAATAATAAGCGTTAATAAAGTACAAATTTAGTTTTATCTACTTGTACCATAAAGCACATTCATATATATTTATACATCTGCATGTAATTATTAAAATGTCTGTACATATAAATTGGTGATATTACATTACGCTTTATGAAGTAAGTAGATAAATATTGAAATTTCTTTAGAAAGTTTCTTCATTTTTCTCCTAAAAGAAATGAAACAAGTATAAAATAATGCACCTTATACAGAAAATTATAAAGAACTTTTTAAAAAAATATGGAGGAATTGAAGAAACTTTATCAGTAAAAAATTATTATGAATATAATCAAATCCAGTTTGAAGGGTGTACGGGGCGTATGAGTGATACATAAATATTTTAAGTAATTTTTAACAGAAAATCTTGACTAGAATTTACCGCTTTCAAAATGTTACATAATTATGAACATACTCTGTTTCTGTTCTCCTTTTCAACTGTTTAAACTATTCAATTTTTTTACTTGTAAAATCAAAATGTATATCAAATGAATTTATACTCATCTTTTTTTCTTTGTTATTTTTTAACTGTCAAAATGTTGCTGACCGTACTTTTTTATACTTTTTTAACTTTTCCTTTATTTATTTATTTACTATTTATTATTATTTGCTATTCTCTATCTTTTTAACAACTTTGGTAATTTTAAGTTTTATTTGAATTTCTTCTATTTTCCACTGGGCACAAAACTTCACTTGTAATGTAGACTTTTCATGTAAATTACTTTTTAAGAAACAATTAAAATAAATTACAATTAAAGGACAAGACAGACAATAAGTTAGATAATTGAAAAAGTTCTTAACATTTCTCATTCTTGTATATTTACTCTATAAATAAAATCTAAAGAATTATGCAAGAATCAAAATGATTTTTTTAATAAATGTCTTAAAATGCGTAAAAGCAGGAAATAAAGTTTAACTTCTAAATATATTTCATAGCACCTACTGAGAATTTGTATGTATTAATTAGGAATTATACAGAGAAGAATTTCATGACAAAAATGGAAACTTAATTTTTATTGAAATTTTTTTATACTCAAATTTCTTGATTAGCTTTCCATTTTAATTTATTCCATTCCTATACTTCGCAGATATAAAAAAAATTGAAATTCTTCATGATTTTTATACGAATATTGCTTTTTCAAAAGTAAATTACGCCAATGGAGAGAATTTTATATGTAATACAAATATCTAACTCAAAACAAAAACTTTTAAATCTTGTAACGCATAATTTCTATTGTAATTAAAAATAATTAAATTGCTTTTCATGGCATTTGAATTACAAAATGTATTTTCAGCATCTACAATCAAGTCTGTGCTATTTAACATTTTTTTTTAACTTTACTCTGTACTCTTAATTTGGTGGAAAATTTTTTGACAGAATAATTCACCACTAGAAAGCGAAATAATCCATTTAGTCATGTACTTAAAATATTAAGCAGCCATGAAAGAACATAACAAGTAAAAGGAGAAATGTACGAAACTAAAGTCGTTAAAAATAGAGAAATAGAAGGAAATTTTTACGTGTGATTTTAATGGCATATTTTGCTTGTCATTTAAATTTAATGCCACTTCTTTTTATATAGTTTCAAATTTACTATTTCCTCTAGGGCCTTGATTAAAAAAATTGTAATTAACGGTTTTTAAATTTTTGGTTGAAACAATTAGGTGGAATTTTATAAAATGTAATTTATTGTATGGCAATAAAATAAATGAACTTCTGTCATTGCAACAAAAGAAAAAGAGGAGTAATGATTCTTTCTATTTTGTAAAGCATTTAGCGCAAGTAAAAATTGGTCTATTTTTTTATATGAAACGTGTTATGGATAGGTCAATTATATCACTGGATTCTGTCTATCACCCAATAACAAGAAGCACATTTACTTAATCATTTGCACTTTCAATTTCTAGACTTATCCTATACGAGAGAGACCTTATAAATATTTTTGTGTAGCCCGGAATTTTCCTTAGAGCGCACGTGTATATGAGCACAATATGGTCTTCATTTAGAGTAAAAATTGTGGACATATCAGCCTATTTATAACAATTAACAATATTTCCAAAAAATTTTGAAGTCATTATTTTAGTACTTGAAGTCAAAAAAGATGCCAGCAAAATTTAGACTTCTAAGCGGAAAGTTATTTATAGATTGACTCCGGACTTGAGATTCTTATGTCATGATGATGATTTGATTTAAGTTATACTTTTCCTTACGCTTTCTCACAATTCACTATTTTGGGATGCTGTAAATATTTTTTTAAGGTAATTCCATTGGATTTAATTGTTTCTGCTTTTATTTGGTTTTATTACTTAATTTCAATTATTTTTTTAAATGTAAACTAAACGCAATTGCACGAACTTCTAATGTTTCTTAAATTGTGATGTACAATTTATATTTACAGCAATACGTTTTATTACAATAACAGCATTCCTTAGAGTAATTGAAAACAAGGAACCACTTTTTCGTTTTGTACTTATACCTGTTGTTATTTCTTTTTAGTAAAACTATCCTTTGTAGCTACTTATATCGTCCAGCTACCTTTGCTTATTTTCCATGAAACTTTACAATTTAGTTTTATGTCATTTCAATATTGTTTATAGAAAAAGGATGCTATTTACAAAGGATAATGTTTATTCCTTTCCACTCGTTATTTTTCTTTTTCATTCTACAATGAGTTTTATTTATGCTTCTATATTTATTTTACTTTCTTCATAAATTTTACTTTTATTTTGTATTAAGAAGTAACTTTAACCTCAACAACCTATTGGCGATTTATGGCCCTTAACTTTTTACATTGTTGTTTGTTTTTTTTTTTTTTTGTTAAGTTCCCTGTTTCGTTGTTTGTTGTTTGCTTTAGAAAACTAATTTATGATTATAAACATGAATTCTTGTTAGCTGTTTGGTTAGTTAACATTGAAGATTATTATTATGGCTAAAATATGACTGGAATGAAATTTATTTTATATTTTAAAAGCAGATATTTGTTAATATACAACTGACATTAAATTTTGAGTTATTACCGTTTGTCATTGATATATTTATAAATACAAATTGACAACTTAGGTAAAAGTTCTCTCAATACATTTCTATAACTTTTTTTCATACTTTATATTCGTTTTATATTTCCATTTTGCTATTTCTAAAAGGCGTAGTACTTCTGGGCTCAATATCTATAGCTATTTATCATTAAGTCACTTTGAATTTATTATTTATGTTTAAAATGATTGAGCTACTAAATTTGATATAAATTAATGGTTCAGAAACTTAAGTAAGGACGGTTATTACGTTTCCTTCTTTTTATTTAATATAAGGGATTCTAAAATGTCCTCTGGGGTTCAAGTATATATAATTTGTATGTATTAATGGTGTTGATCTTTAAAATTTCTCCCGATTATTATTTGCGTGGCAAATAATAATGATAAACTTAGACTAACTTAAACTCGAAATATTGATCCAATTTTGTTCATATATGAGATTCTACTTTAAATATTAGTTTTTACTTTAATCAACACAAACGAAATCCATTTGAAATTATAACTTTATGGGCGAAATTATTTTAAACTGAAATAATTTTTGGATGCTTAAATGATTATTTCGCTTTTAGTAAATGAAAATTATTTCTATTTACTGAATAAATTTTCAAATTTTTTCTATACAATTTCGAATACATTAATATTGGCATATTTTCTCTAATATAAAATATAGTTCATACTTTTAATGAACGTCATTTTTGCCCATCTACAAAAAGTAATTAATTTTTACTTGTATGAATATATATATTGGCATATTTTTCTATTTTATTATCCAACAGCATCATAGAAAATTGTTTTTTGTAAAACGTACAAATTGTGTAAATAAAAATGTAATATTATTGGTGAGTTGTAAGTGGAAAATAACAGCAAAACCCCAAAGTAAAAAGTGAGCAAATAAATGAAATGGCATTAAATTCGATGAAAAGGTCAAATAGCCAGATGCGCGAATTATATCAAATTGGTTTTGCAAGTGACATTTCATGTTATGAACAACTAAAATGATGAAAATGAAAAATATAAGATGATAATTTATTTAGAACAAATCCTCTCGATAAGTTCCATTAGCATAAGGAAACGATACATTTCCCATACATAATCAAATCGATCAATCCATGGTACAACTTAAAAGTTCAAAACTTTATAAATTAAATCTAGTATCGAAAAAGGGTCATTCCTTTGATTATCATGGCGTAATGTATTCGGAATTTTATGCTTTAAAATAAAGAGCTTAAAAAAGTACTTGAGAAATTACAGCATCTTTATAAAAAGCGATTTGTTTCAAGGGTCCAATATTTTACTTTTCGTAATGCAAAGTTCCAAAATTTAACCCATTTTATATATCAGAAATATTTTTATGTATAACCAAAATATTTGAACAAAATAACATTGATATTCTACATTTTATCCAAAAATACAAATATTTCAATCATTATTTGCTTTAAAAAGAAATTTTTAAATTATGCATAAATTGCAATATTTAAGGTACCTTTAACAATGTTTCCACAATTCTATTTCATTAACAATGTATAATTTTGGCAACACATGAGTAATTTTAAAGGGTATATGGAAAATTTTTCAAGGTGAAAGTAATGTCCCATAATTCTGTATGATGAATTAAATTTAATTAATTTAATTAAAAAAGTTATGCTTTTTAAGCAGAAGTAACTTTTACTAAAATGAAAAAATAAGTAAAAGTAGGGGAAAATTCTGTCGTTATTTTAATATACCAGACTTTTTTTCAAGTTTATGCTTTAGCAATTATTAACTCTATGCCAAAATGTGGAAATTTTAATACTACTGTTAATCTAAAATATGAAAATATTTTTCGTTTGAATTGTACATACAGCATTCGTATGTTGCTGCCACAATGGCAAAAAAAATTAATTCCACACAAATTACTTTGAACTTCTAAGAAATGAAATCTCTAAAGAGAAAAAAGAAAATGCATGAAATAGGAAATAGAAAATATTTTCTCTAACAAAAACTGTCTAAATTCAAGTGGCTTTGAAATTGTAAAAGAAGAAGGCATCATGTACAATTTTCAAACTGTCGAATATTAAAATGAAAGAAAAATGCTTTATAAAATAAAATTTCATTTTTCACTTCTTTCTAATCTTACTTTCATTTACTTTTACTTTATTATTCATTGAATTTTCATTCCTTTACTTCTTCGTTTCCTCTATTTAGTGAACATAGTCATGCATGCAAATTTAATGATATTTCAATGAAGATCATTCTATCGTTACAGAGGTTTCTTTCAATACATACTCTCTTTGTAAAAGAGTTTAGCTTTTCAATGGAGGTTTGATGCTAGAAATTGAGAATTTGAATTGGATTACATTGAAGTACAAAGTAAATGAATACAATAAAGTATAACAAATTGGCCTAAAAGGTTGAAAGATTCAATTTAATATCTCTGGGCCAATATTTTAAATTTTAGTAGAGAATCAGTTAAGATTCAAACAATTCACAAGGAATTAATAAACTCTTAATGTAAAGAGAAAATTAAGACTAAAAGTGCGCAACTAATTTGTTAAATGTTACTATTTGTATTACAGATCGGGGTAGCATAAGTGTCTAAAGTGTAGAGTTTCAATTTTCTATTTATAATTTGAAAAGACTCGTACAATTTTCGTGAAATGATTTCATTGAATGTTGTTTACAAAAGTTTCTAAGATTTCATTGCAAATTTAAACTGAGATTTACAAAGAAAATACTACTAAGCCCTGAATCATAGTTACATAGATTCAGAATTTAGTGCTAATGAAATATTTCTTCTAAGATCTCATAAATTTCCTTCAAAATATTACAAACGTTTTATCAAAATTAATACATTTCTAATATTTAAATGATGTATACAAATTCTAAAAAAGTTAAACAAATACTTGGATTGTTTCTACTTCTATAAGAAACAATATTCCAAAACAGACACACGTTGGAGTAGAATGTTTTTTAAGCAACAACATTTCTTTTAGGATGCCATGAAAAAAGTGCTTTCAAAACACTGAGACTTTTCTATTACAAAATGATATATTAAATAAAAAATGAATCTAAAGTGGCTGATTAGAAATGATTTCTTTTATTCAAGAAAAAACAAAAAAAAACTGACTTCTTGTGGTAGAAAGAAAAGTAAAAATAAAAAAAAAGTGTAAACATGAAGACTGAATTAGAAGTGAAATCATTTCATGCATTTTAAATGTTTAAAAATATTTCACATTTTTATGCAAGTTAAGCAAACTAATTTAACTGATGAGAATCTCTTATGATAAGCCTCTTATAATAAAAATTTCATTTAAAGAAGATTCCAATTGGAAATGTAAAGTTTAATTTTTTTGCAATTGGCAAAGAAAATTCTTATAAACTTAAATAAAAGACTTTATTCATAAAACTTTTCATTAATCGTTCAAGTGTTTGTTTATGAGTAAATATTTAATTTCAAACCTTAAAATTGCTCATTTGCTAAGACAGAACAACACTTTCGAACAACTTATCTAACACTTTCATTTAGACTGAACAATAATCGTAAAAATTGAAGAGTCCCTTTTCATTTAAATCAAGGGAAAGTAAGGAAAGAAAAATAAACTTTGACAATAAGTGAAATAATAAAAAGAAATTACAAGAAAAAAAGTCTCCGCTTTTGTTTGTTAAAGTAGATTTTCTCCATTGAAACATATTTTATTACACTTTGTAATTGCAAAAGAAACTTTTATGATTAAAGAAACGTATAAATAAAATTGTTACATCCAGCGAAAGATACCTATTAAATACCCAACAATTTTTGGCTTTAAAGGTATTAAAAATCACGCCTTAATGAAAAGTAATAATTTTTGAAAGATTTAAAACATCATTTAAATGATCAAGAGATTGATACAATATTTTTAAATGGATTTATTATTATGTGACAAATTTTTATTTAAAAAATATTCAAAATTTCGAAAGATTATCAGAAATAAATAATTAACAAAGAAAAATTTTGAATCATAAAAATTTAACTTATGTCGATTCAGAATATAATATCGAGTCGTGGCTGGATTCTCCAGACAACAAAACTTATACTTTAAAGCACAAGTACTGTAACAGCCTCTGCTTTCCTTATGATCCAAGGTACAACAAATAAGTAACAAAATAAAAAGGCTTGTAAAAAAGAACAGAAAGAAGATATTAGCACGTATAATTTTAAACACAATACTTCATCCATCAACTATCACAAACATTAAACTTTTTATGGAAACTATTTGTATGTAACATGTAACATGAACTCTCTTCAATTTCAATTCTTTCTTTATTATTACTTTATTATCTTTCACTTCCTTTTTCTTCAATTTTGTTTTTACTTTTGCTTCCTCAGCTTATCGTTTTTTTTTTTTTACCCCTTTTCTTTCCAATAACAATAATAATAATCAAAAAAATCATTTTTCCGTTTATAATATATGTCAATCCGTTTATGGATAACATCAGATTTTACTTTGTATGCAGGCAAAAACTTACGCACTCAACAGGAAATCTATGATTATATTTTATGGCAACGACGGATTATCAAAAAATTTTATTATTACTGTTACTCTTATTTGCTTTAGAATTTGTTCATTTTTCCTTTTTTACAACATTTTTTTCCTTAATCTACTTCTTGTTGTTTATACTTTGTTTGGTACACACATTTTAATTTCCTTCCAAAATAAAACTGTAAAAATTTAATAATGTTACCAATAATGCAAGTTATATGTGGCTATGTATGTATGTGCGTGTGTGTGCGTGTGTGTGTGTGCGTGTTCATCAATCTGAAGAAACCTTTTTCATTCAACAAGACACATTTAAATAAATAACCGAATGATGATGAAAGGAAGCAAGTCAAAAGGTAAGGCAGCAAGTGAAATTTGGGTAAACAGGCCAAATGGTGCATCTCCTTAAAATATTTTGGCTAACTTATGGTAGTTCTACAGTAAATTATTTCAAAGAATGGCTGTGAAAATATTTCTGACTTGTAAATATTTGTAATATGATTCCGCAAGCGTGACTCAAAATATGTTTAATCGCAAAATTTTTTAATATTACGATACTTAACTAATTTGCGAATGAAAATGTACAAACGATTATTGTTAAACAGAGTTCCCCTTTCTCCATAGAGATCTTCATAGTACTTGCATAAAAATATCTTTTTCTTTCTGCAAATGACTTTCTCAAATAAGCAGTTAATATTCAATTATTGCAAAGTTAAATTGATTAAAAAAGGACATTAAAATTGATTTACTAACTTTGAAGTTTTTACTTTAAAATCAAAAGGATATTTCAATGAGTACGTGAGTAATTTAATTAAAAGGAGAAGTCTTGTTTCGCTTTTCTTCAATATCCAGTTTTCTTAAAGAAAAAAGAGGACACGAAAAAGTAAGTTAAAATCATTTAGAAATTTTTACAAATGTTGCCAATTTTTTCTCCTGAAGCATTTTATTAAAATCGAAGAGGCTTTTTTTTGAGATTTTATTTCTTATATCAAAAAATCAAATAGAAAATAATGGATTATCTAAAAACCGTTATGGCGATTAAGAATCCAAAAATGGGAGGACTTTTGAAAAGACTAAATCTTTTCCTTATCACTAAAGTGAAGTTAAAGTAAAAATTTCTCAAATTTCTCAAATTTCTCAATTCATACGACATTTTATATAAAATTTTGAATTTTTCTAATATCTATAAAAAAAATTCTTTGATTTAATATATATTTAAGTTTTTCTGCTAAATATTACAAATTTATTTTGACAAATTATATGTTTAACACTTTCTTTAGAATATTGTGCAAATATTTTTGACAAATTATGTGCCTGGTAAGAAACTTTTAATATCGCTAGAAAAATAGAAGCTCAGTGTCAGAAGGTTAGTGCATATTAATCTTTTTGCCAAAATGTTGCATATTTGGTTTTGAATTTACAATTTATTATATTCGCTTCCTTCGTATAAATAAATTTCTCTAAGGATATGAATGCATTGCATAAGTATGTAAAATTGTCTGCATCATTTTCTATGAAATGTTTTGTATAGTAAATACAACAAAATAATAAGAAGAAGAACAAATATATACATGCAAATTTATATATTTAATTTATTATGTAATCAAGCAAACAAATTTATTAAAAAGAAAAAACTATCTAACTTTTTTTTTGTTCTAATAACTGCATAACAAATGCCAAATTATTCAATTTTCTTCTTGTTTAGCAAACATTTTTATGAGCCGTAATTTATATTGAACATCTTATTGTTCTAGTCAATTGCGTTTAAATAAATAGAATATTTATATATTTAAGAAATATAAATAACCAGATTAAGAGACCTAATAATACAAATTAAATGTTAAATAGATTTGAGATTTTCTTCACAATGATTTGTTCAAGTATTAATGCCATCTTCCTTTTTTAAACATTGCAACAAGTGTGATCCAAGGTTAATTTGGATTTTCAACTACTTTCATAGAAAATTTACACTCTCAATTCTTCCAACATTTACTAATAGAAAGTTTAGAATAATTAACGGACCATGCAATTTGTATTTCAAGTGCTTTTTTATAATCAGAATCAAATAAAAAAATATTAAAAAATAGAGAGTACACTCATTTTTTCAAAACTTGTGCAATAACCATTGAAACTGTAAGAATTTCCATAAAATTGCAAGATGTTGTAAGCAAAATCAAAAACCTCACAATGTAAACATGAACAAAGAGGCAGGTGGACAGTAAAAATACGTCTTATCAAATATTTTTTGAAAAAGGGGTTATCACTACAAATCAAGTTGAGGATATTTTGCTTAGTCAAATATTAAAGGGAATAGAATTACAAGGCACTGAGTCGACCATGATTTCTTGAAAATTATAATATATAAAAAAATATAATTATTTTAAATTTTTTGATTCTCTGGAATTGTATATTAGAAGCATCTCGGCCATCAAAAGTTTGTCAGTTCTCAAAAAGTACAACTGTAATTTTTCTTTGGCGCCAATTCACACTCACTTACATCGAGTTGTATAAATATTTGGCAACAATTTAAAGCTTACTATTAGCCAAAACATTACACGTTTATTTTTTATTTTTGGGTATAAGTGAATAAATAAATTTCGTTAAGGCTATAAATATAAAAAAGTTGTCGCAACATTTTGCATTTTTGTTTCCGCTTATACATTTATTTTCTTCTTTTATTATTATCAAATTTTTTTTTCATTATCTTGTTGTTATATAGAAATTGAGATAAATTGTTGCAATAGCTTTCATTTTCATTTTATATAAAACAAATTTTTTTTTGGTTTTTTCAAATTTCATTTCGGCCGATAAATATTGCTGGAGATAAGGTATGAAATTATACAGATCGATGTATTGTTTTAAACTCTCTACGCTACTTCCGGTTTGTAGATCATGAAGATCGCATATGGTTTTTTTTTTTTTTTTTTGAATATCATTTTATAATGTTTACTATTTCTATGCCCGATTGTACTCTTCCTAAGTATACCTATCCATGTTGAGATATTTACTAAGGAACCATAAATCCCCTAAGTGAGCCCTCTTATTTTAACTTCCCTTTCAGAAATGAACGTATCTTGCATTTTTAAGCAAAACTTATAAACCTTAATGTGAGATATTTATTAAAATTTAACACCTATTTTCAAGAGAGTTTTCAAAAACTCTAAATCAATTTTAATAAAACATTTAATAAATTAAATATTTAGAGATGTATTTTGATAAAATTTAGTGTCCTATTTTAGTAGATTTTAGATTTAAATGCCATAACTTCTTGTAAATTTTCTATTTAAGAGAACTTCATAAAAAGTAACATAGCAATTACTTTGAGACAAAAATGGTTTCCAAATTTATTTTCATTTAAATAAGATTTTAATAAAATTTTATTTTTTTTTTTTATTATAATTACATTATTTTAAAAAATGTTTAAACTGAAATCCTTTTATCGTTTATTTAAACATCACTTACACAACACAATTACAAAAAATATCTACTCTTTATTTTTGGTTGAAGATCGAAAAAAATCGAAATTAAATCGAATTAAATTTTGAACGTCCAGCATATATCAAAATATATCAATATCTGTTAAATTTTGATTTTAGAATTCTTATAATAGAAATTGAATGCCTTGAGATTATTTTTCTTGCTAAATATTTTAAAGAAATATTTTAATTCACATTCCATTTCCAATTGCCCAAATTTCCTTTAAAATATGCAAATTTTTACATTTGCATTATCCGAAGGCCGTTAAGATATTGCATGGAAAGAGAAACACATTGCGCTCAGAGTGTGAATGGATTAAAATTATAGAAATAGAAATGGATTATATTTATATGGACGTCGCTACTACCATCGTTACTAAATCAATCGAACATCGATCGATATAATAAAAAATTTGAATCTATTTGAAAGTACTGTAAAGTAAAGCTTAAATTGTAAATGGTGTCGAGTATAAGTATTTTTTGATTTTATCATATAAACCAATTAATGCTAAAGATTTTTTTTTATAATAAAATGTATTATTTATTTATAAAATAATATTAATAAATAAATAAAATTACAATATGTGCTGCAAAGAGCTTAAAATTTCCACCAATTTTTTTCAAATTTCGTTTTAATTCAATTGACTATGATTTTCATTGTAAAGTACGATGATTAAAATGTTCTTTCTTACAATTTTGCAAAATCTTGGTAAGAATACACGTCAGATATCTATCGCTTGTAATTTTACCAGTAACGATTAATAGATCTCAACATTCCATTCATTTTTATTCATGTTTCTATAAAATTTAAAGCGAATATTATCAATTTTTGCCAATCACAAGAATTGTTATTCAAAGAAAGAAAGAAAGAATCAAAATTTGAAGTGAATCGAAAGTATCGTAATGTACGAAGTTTTCTTTTGAATAGATTTGAAAGTATTAATATTCTTCTAAAGTCTGATGCATATAAAATCAATCTTTTTCAAATAACAGAAATTGTAAGATTTTTGTAAATATTCTGATTTCGAAAAATTTTTCTTTATTCAAAAAATATGGTGGCAAAATTGTTCACCATATATAAAAAAAAACCTATTTGAAAGGCAAAAGTTAAGAAGTTAAGAATGGCAGTGTAAAACAGATGTCGCAAATAACACTATGAAACAAAATAACAAAATGATTTGCAGTTTTCAAGTTTCATTAAAATTTATACGCAGAATTGATTTAACTCTTTTGTTTACTTGTTTATGCATCATTTTCATACATTAAATGAAAAACTGTTATTAAAATTTCTCTAAATGTTTCCTGCATAAATATCGCATCCTTCCTGCTAACAATATTATTCTGCAAGCTTTCAAATGGTGTAACAACATGTTTTTCTCATAAGAAAACGTAATAAAAGTAAGTAAATGAAAAAAAAAGCAAAATTCCCAAGACCATAACTTTCAACATGGGAATGAGAACTCAAAGAAGTTTTGCACTTTTGTATTGAGTACAAAGTTCGATCAATTTCAAAATGAATGATGGACAGACATTAGACAAATGCTCGGGGATATGTTTAAGTCAGTCCAGAAATTGATTCTGAATCGATCAGTATAATAATAAAACGCTAACACTTTCTGAATGTGACAAACATTCCCATAAACTTATAACACTTTGTACGTTAAGCGTTGTCAAGTACAAAAAAAAAAAAAAAATTGTATATAAAAAGCAACTAAAAATTGTACACAAAATGAGACCACTTCAGTTGTATTGCTGTGGTCAAAAAAATTAACATCAAAAATATTTTCAATAAAAAAAGCTAAATTTCTGTTATTTATTTAAATTTTTTTTTACTTTTTTTTAGTTTTTATAATTCTATTACTTTTGTGTAAATATTTGGACAAATTTCATAACAAATTGAATGGCAAGTTTGTATGAAAAGTATAAAAGTCCACAAAAATATTAAATGTCACTTAAATATTTTTCAATTAGTTTTTATAAATTTATAAACTTTATAAACTTTTCAAATAGACGCACTGTTTTTGCCTTTCTTTAAATAAACACAGAACAATTGCATAATAAAAACATGTCTTTTTATTTTTTATTTTTAAATGAAACATTGAAAATCAAGATCTAGTCGAGAGTAAAAGTATTCATTGTCTTATTTTATTATCTTTTATATTAAGCGCGATTAAATTGGTGTTGCCACACGTCTCGGGAAGTATATTCTTTAATTGATCGACAGAGTTTGTAGTTAAATTATGAATTAAAAAAAGAAAATTTATGAGAAATTCTTTTAGTAAAACTATTCTCTGATTGATCCAAGTTAAAAAAAATTTCAAAAAGAATAGAATAAGCAAAATCCCTTACTAGATCGGAGCCGGAGCCGAGCCGGAGCCGGGCTTGAATAATCTACCCCACCCACTTCACTTACGATAATACAAAATTCAATAAAACTTAGTACAACAACTTGGAAAAATTGAAAAAACAAATGTAATATTTGAATAATTTGAAAATTGAAAAAAAACTTCTAAAGAAGAGTATTCAAAAAAAGGTCCAAGATTCGGACCAAATTTGTTATACTTATTAAGTAATACCAAATAATCGTTGTCCACCAAATTTTCATTAAAAAAAAAAAAACAAATAATCAAAAATATAAAAGTAAATTTTTCATCATAGGTCGATCTATTTTTCTCAAAATAAGGCATGGTCTCCTCTTAAACATTTTTAATATAGTTGAATTATATCAGCAAATAACAATAAAAGGAAGTTTAAACAATTAATTGGAATAAAATGATTTTATATAAATTTTTACTTATTTTAAATGAACTGAACTGAACTAAACAATTCTTCACATTTATTGACTGGGATGGTCATCTCACAGTGTTCACAATTTATCTATTTTCTTGAATACTAAGCGAAATAACTTAACACTTAACTTACACTTAACTTTCATTAAACGCATTAATCTAATTAAGTCCAAAAGAAAACCATTTTTGTAGATAAAGCTTTAAATCAAAACTGCTCGTTGAAATCTTTCTTTTTTCATAAGAATAATTAAATTTTACTATTTTGGATCTTTTCCAAAATAAAAAATGGAAAAACTTTTCTAATATACAAATACTTGTCTAAAATCAGCAATGCGAAAGCTTTTTTTTTTATAGGCATCATTCTGGGCAATATATTTGAATGTTTTTTTATTTAATTTCCTCAAAATTTACATTTACATGTGGGCCAGTGATTATGCCATAATATTTGTTCCCTTTTGAAATGTAATTATCATATTTAATCGTTTTGATTTCCATTCCCAAAAATTGCTATTACAATTTTTACATATAGATTTTATATGTATATTTTGCAACAGATTAAAATCATTGTCAATGGAAAATCTCATAGAAAAATGTTTTGAAAATAAATCATGAAATTGATTTATTTATACATTTCTAAATAATTATTTATTATTATTATTATTATTATTGTATTTATTATTATAAATTACTCATATTAATAAAATTTCTATTTGATTTACGTTTCATTTATTAAATGACATCAATATAATTTAGGCTACAATTCCTAATGCATTAATTAAGCAACTTTTATATTATTTAATTTGTGATATGCATTGTAATTATTATAATAAATTTTTTGAAATATTCATCTAATTAGTAGGCAGGCACAATATTTAAAGCAACAGTAGCTTTAACAAAAAGAAAAAGGTATCACAATTGAAGGCTTCATAGAAAACTTAGTAACATTTTACAAACATCTAAAAGGATAATCTATCTTTTTATTTCCTCTGCTAATTGTTTTAATACGAAATTTCTATATAAAAATTTGTTATAATAAATTCTTAAAAATAGAGACAACTTAGTTAATTAGATGATAATTAACTAATTATCATTTGTCATTTGCCATTTGGCACTTTATTGCTTTTTATGAACAATGCTGCTCGATGGTTTTATTCAATTTTTGATAAACAAATGCGGGACTTTGGACCCGATTTAGGCGTTATTCTAAAATACGAAGTGACCTTACAAAATTTCACGGATACCGATATGTTTTTTATATTCTAATATAAATTCAATAGAATTTTTAAATCCACAAGATCAAAGATTTCTAAATTTCAGGATTTTATAGCAGCTTTCCTTTGTAAAAGCGGCGAACTGGGAATCCCACAAACAACTCTTTTCCGTTGCTCAACAACGTTACACATACACGTTCTACACGTTTCCCTTTCACATGAGAGGCAGATTTGCCACACCCTAATTGAAATCGTTACTTATTCGTGTCTAAAGCGCATAAAAATTATTAAGAACATTTTTACAGATCTAACGAATAGTCAAAAGCATTTAATAAACATGAACTTTTTATTAGAACTATTGAATCCACAGCACTTTCTAATTTCAACTTAAAACTTTTGTTATGCCCTTTTTTAAAAAACCATTGACATGACCAATAGAAATTTGCAAGTAAAAATGTTTATATGATATACAAAAGGAATTTTTATGTAATTAACTTTAGCACTGGCGTTAATCACCATAATTCTTAGACACTTAACCCATTTACACCACATAGAGGTGAAGCATTTAATCCTTTTTGTTATCTTTGTTGTTTGTTGATTTGTCCACTGTTTCAGAAATATACATACATTTATATTGCATTTACAATCATTATCTATGAGTATTTTTGTTTCTTGTGGTGATGAAAAGTTTTCATTGCAATATATTTTTGGTCTTATGCTTACCATCTTTTGCGGCTAAAGGAAAATGTTGAAAAGTAAATATTTATCAAATAATACAAAGTAAACAAAAATACTACAAAAAAAAAAAACCTTAATAACAATAAAACTTATAGACGACATTTCCATTTCTAAAATTGTTTGTCTATTAACTTTATGTTTATGTTTATGTTTATGTTTATTTAGCACACAAATACACATGTTGTCTACATATTAAAACAGAATATCTCAAAACTTGTGAAATGAATAAACTCTATAAATAGCAAAAGATACAAATTTATCATAATGCAGCAACATCATGAACATTTAAATTTATGTTTTTTCTATATCCTAAGTTTTCATTATCTGGTTGATTCCTGCAGCAATTCAATTCTTATTTTTACATTTTTTTCATGTGTTTTGTATGTATTTTGTATGACATTATTGGTTGTAATAAATGGCCATAATTTTTCTTTTTTTTTTTCAGTTTACTACGTTTATTCCTTACAATTTCTTTTTTTCCCTCTGTAACTGTACCCTTTTCCTGATCATTGTAAGGCGCTTTTCTCAATCAGTCAAATGGACTGTGAATTATTTTGTAAACATAACTGAAGACACATTGAAAATTTTATTGTACAAAATAGACGCGCATCGTTTTCAAATATTTTTTCTCTGTAATATTTGTGAAACGACAATGTCAATAATGCAAAATGTAATTGCCACAGACTTCAATTGCAAACTTGAAAAATTACTTTACTATTATTTGTTGCGGTTACAATTTTTTTTTTAATTTTATTATTACGAAAGCGTACTCTTAAATAATTCACCCTAGAATTTCATTTTACGATTCATTGAAGTCTGTTTTATATAAAATTTAAGAAAGTAAGAAGTCTTTGACTTCGAACAAAAGTGTAAAAAATTTTTAAATAAAAGTAAGAGGTGCCTTTTTTTTTGTTTAAGTTCATAAAAGTGAACAAAATTTTTAGTCTCACACATCGAGAACAACATTACTAAAGATATTGAAAAGTGTCTCTAAATAATCGAATTCATTTAAATTCGTATTTTATTGTTAAGGCAAGAATAAAAAACACAAAACAATAATTACAAAATCAACAACTGAAAGTAAGAATCGAAGGAAAAGAAATTATATTTAATGAAATCAAAAAAAAAAAAAAACACCAAGAAAGAGTTCAACAAGTGGCCCATTACAAAGTACAAGAATCTATAGATTTATATTTATATGTATGAACAGTAAGCATATATGCATGTGTGTGTGCATGTGTGTGTGTATGTGATTGTATTTGTACATATGTGAAATTTACATCATGCATGGTGAATTTGTTACGTACTCTTTTTCTTTCTTTTTGTAACAAAATGCTGCAACAGCATGCAACATTAAAAGCGGTAACTCGAAGTGTTTTACACAAATAAAAGAAAAACCACATTAAAACAAGTTTTGCGTACAATTCCTCCATGTACATTTGGAAATCAGTGTTCATAGATTGCAAAAACAAAAAAAAAACAAAATAAAGCAAGAAAATTCAAATAAATGAAAGAACAACAACAACAACAACAACACCAAAAGCAGTCATTTCATAGATAGTTGCGATAAGGATTTAAAAGGGGAAATTGAAAAAGCAAAAAAGGCTAATGGTAATACAAATATTAACCAAAAAGCAAAAGAAAAAAACTAAAACAGAAGAGAATTTTTTTTAATAATTTAAATAATTTTTTGATTTCCACTTATTATTTCTTTTTTTTTTTTTTGCTTTTTATAAACTCACAGCAATTTCTATAATCTTAGAATTTCAATCGATGATCGATACCATTTTTTGTGATGCATAAAGAAAATGTTTGAGAATCAATAGATGGAAGTAACTGTTTTTTCAAATATTGAATCTTTAAATTTTTAGAACCCATAACCATAAACAAAAGTACTACTCTAAGCTACACTTCATTGAAATATTTCCAAAGTCTTTGTTCAAAAAGAGACGTTCGCAAAATTAATCCGATCTAAATGACTTTTTATTAATATTCCATTCCTCATTGGACTATTAAAGTTCGCCTATAATATAAATTCCATCAAAATAATTCAAAAAATGTACCTTGAACTCTGTTAAAGAAAATTTGTAATGGGCATTTAATATTAACAACGTTTTGATATAGAAAAATTTTGAGAAGCGAAGAAAAGAAAAATGTCTAAAAAGATCGCTTTATTTGCATGTTTTTAAAATCTACTACAGAATTTTCCCTTATTTTATTCATAAAAAACATAATAAACGATGGCCAGCGCAAATTTATTCAAACGAAATAGTTAAATGTAATATAAAATTTCCGATGTACTTACTTAGAAGGCAGTGAAACGTATAAAAATTTACAATTTTCTTTGTGCATTATTTTTTCAAGCACCTTGAGCACAGTACAAATTTTGCTAAAGAAATATATAAATCTTTTAAATGTCACTTAAATGGATTTATGTGAAAGATTTTGAAACGGCAAAAATCAATGCATTGTTAATGTTCATCATCAGAGCATACGATGCATCGATAATTTCTATACAAATAGAATGGTATAAGGCAGATTAGCGTAGGGTAGCATGGTTGGTTGTGCAAAAAAATATGTAAAAATATTTTTACGTGCCAATTAAAATGCGGAAGAGCAAACGAGCAAATAAAAAGAGACTTGAACATTATTCCCATCACTTTTATCGCACTTTTATTTACATTGAGAATGAAGTGCGAAAACAAACCTCTTGTTTGTTTACATATTTACTACCCTCATCTTTTCCAGTGAGCATTTTTAGTTTTACGAATATAAAACCATTTTTTTTTTAATGGCTTTCCATTTACTTTTATTTATTATTATAGCAGGCATGCCGTATAATTAAATTTTACGAAGAATAAAGTCAAAGAAATAAAATAGAAAAGGTTTTAATCGATCGAATCTGTCTGAACGGTCATGTAAATTTTATCATTTCTTTTCACAAACAATGTCAAGAAAATGTAAGATGTTAATTTTTTAAAAAAAATAACCCGGTCCATTTTAAATAATTCCAAAAAAACATAAGTTGTAATTAGATTGAAATATAATTCGAAACTTTTACAGTACGGAACTTTTTTCCACGTAGCAATCACTTTCAAAATAATGCACTCCGCTTGGAAATAGTTGTAAAATTTGGTTAATCTTACCGATTATTAAGGCCCTTGAAACTGAACACATATAATTACAATTTATCTGGGTATCTCAAGTGGTTAAATAAGATTAGAAGAAGACAAGCTTTTCCGAAAGGCTTGCACCTGGACAAATGAAATCTATTCGATTCATCAATTTAAATATAAAATACATATTTTTTTTAAATTCTAATTAGTGAAGCGAACATTCTTGACTTATCGTCACAAAAAAAAACTAAGGCAAAAGATGATTAAAATAACAAATGAGCAAAATTTTATATATAAATTTGAATTTGAGCGGATGTTTTTTCAGAAATATTTATTATTGAAATTTCTTTATAAATATTTTCTCCATAAAGTAAAATATTGAATAGGAAAAGTTGACTTGGTTTGATGCCAATTATTTTTCTATAGAAAATGACTAAATTCATAAAAATCATTACTCCTTAAATCATTTTTGCGGATGTTACATACATTGGCAAAAACTTATTATACATAAGTAACGTAGAATATGGAAGCCATTTGAACTGTTTCTCTTTCATTAAGCGCATCAACAAAAAAAAAAAAAAAAGAAATCAAATAAAGCATAAAGCAAAGCAAAGAAAAAGGCGATTGAAATGGCGCTGTTTTTTTTCTTTCTTTGCTTTCTGGCCAAAACCTATAAGAAAAAACTCATAAGAACTATTAGTTAAAAAAAAAAAACATCGATAAAATATGTTCCCAAAAAGGGAAAAAAATCTGTAAGAATTATATGTATTTTACTACGTGCGCATTCATTGCTTTCAAAAATTTTTAACCGTGTCCCAAGTCATGACAAAAACAAAAACAAAAACAAAAACAAAAAAAGGAATAAAATCAAACAACGGCAATTGATTGGAAAAAAGTTATGCACGAGTATGGAAATTATATTGAAGCACAGGCAAATAATATTGAATTCATTTTATAGGTTATTTTATGGCGTGGGTAAGATTATAGAAGAAAAATATCAGCAGGAGGAAGAGAAATAGTCCACCCCGCGAGAAAACACAGCAATAAAAGAAAATTTATTTGCATGAAGTGCGAAGCAAAATAAATTCATATATTCAAAACATTAAATGAACGACTAAAATGATGCTGACAGACAAAGATAAAAGAAGAGTTAAAGAAAGAGAGAGAAAGAGAGAGAGGGAAAATGCCATAGAACGATATATAAGATGAGCTATAAAATTGTGTTCTTTGTGGTTTGTTGGAATTAAACTTATTGGCATCATCATCATTATCATCATCATCATCATCATCATCATCATCATCATTATCATAAGCTTAATGTTCCGTTGAGGTTTAGTTGAAAGAATGGAATGAAAAAAACTACTGATTATGCATTACAGATCATGCTTCAGAGAATACATAAAGAAGACACTTGTTTTAATCAAGTTAATGAAATACAAATTGGAAATTTTTTTTAATATTTATTTTGTAATTAACTTTGGGAATTGTTATATTTCAATACATAAGGACATGCAAATGCTTACACAAAAACGCATATTTTTTATTTATTTAAAATTACATGAAAAAAAAGGTAAAATGAGTTTATGTAAAAACGCAATTTACAACATTTTTAAATTACTTTTGCATTGACAGGCTCAAAATAACATTTGTAAATAATTATTATTTAGAAAATATATAAAGCTGTCATTAAACCAGAAACTTAGTGACCCATGTGTCATATATTTCTTCAGACGTATTTAAGCCCAAGTAAACAAACCATTCATATCAGTGATGGAACAATTTTCGTACAATCAGTTAATTGATTTTGAAAGTTTTCTCACATTAAGTAAAACAATGTTTGTAATTAAGAAAATTTACTTTAAATTATGTGATATCATAGAAATCCTCACTCTCGGTTGCAGAAAATTTACTCCAAAAATAGCGCTAACCGAAACTAATGTTAAAGTATGGCCAAACGTATTAAGTTTGTTAATAAGCGTATTAAATTTTTTATTCTTTTCAAGTTGGTTTCTATCAAAAAGTTCAGAATATGAAACATGTGGTCACTATAACCCAGAAGCCCACCTGTTAAACTGAAAGTAAGCTCATCAAATTCAAAAAAAAATTTGAGGCAACAACTTTTCAAACATTTTTTAAAATTTTATCTGTACTTTTATGATATGGAAGTTACAACATCGTTCTTTCACTATTCTCTTTTTCCTTTTATTTCTTTTTTCTTGAATAACCTACTTGGCATACTGATTAAAGTTTCTACAAAAGTGTTAATGTACAAAAAAAAAAAAAAGAAAAGTTGAAAAAATGAAATCTAACAAAAGACACGCAGTCAGTTGAAATGTTTTATAGTCATGTCATTAGCATGATGCATACGTTACTCCAAAAAATTTATTTACACCATCATTTATTTTCAACTCTTACCCTTAACTTCTTCGCTTGTTTTTTGTATATCCTTTATTCATGCTTTGCAAACACACAACATTTAAATTTTAATATCAGCAGTAAAAGAAATGTTCTTAATTTTTTTTTTTTTTGCTTCTTTGGCTTATTTAAAGCACAATAATCTCATGCAAATTGGTAGCAAATTTTCCTCTGCATCCTCATTTTTATTCTATAAAGTATTTTTATATTTGCATTTGGCCATTTATTCGGTATGACATTAAATCTCTTTAATATTAATGGAAGTTACTTAAAAAAAGAAAAGGTACAAAAATATGCTTAATTCAAGCAATTAAAATGTAACTGTAACTGTAACTGTAAAAACAGAGCTGCCAAAAATGATAATTTAGAATGAGCTAAATCTTCTGGTATTGAAGTTCATCATGGAAAATTTACAAAGCTTGTTAATACTACTAAAAACCGGTAAACTAGCAAAATTGAAGGAACTGTAAAAATTGCTTAATAAATTGGCAATAAATGGAACAAACAGGCAAAACGACCAGTCCAAGTCATCCCAGAAAACATTTTTCATCGTATCGATCTAATGAAAATGGGTTTTTGTGTAGGATAGAAAAAAATAATAAAGAAACCAAGATGAATCATTTAAATCAATGAAGACAGAGTTTTCTATCTAAATCGATCATTCCATGATCGCATTTATATATAGAAGTGGAACCACTCGAATTGATTATGCATTGTTTATTCTTGTACACTTATGGAAACTTAGTGCTAATTTCTTCAAAAATTATAAAAATTTAATATGAATTAAATTTTAAATTGTGTATATGTAAACAATTGACAGTAAAATCAGAGCAATTTTGATTTTACATTATAGTACTGCTGTTCCTCAGGATCATTTTAAATTCGATTCTATTACATTTTCATGCATCTGTTTGTGGTTTCGGTGGTTCTGCAGAACTATTTTCATCTAAAGTCTCTTCGTAAACTAAATGGATATCTTCTGTACGTTCCATTGAATTGTGCTGCATTGTTGACTCATTTAATTGGATCATTGTGGATTTGTTGCCACCATTCTCCATCATAATTGATATATCCTTCTTCATCTCTATAGCATTATCATTATCATTAAGTAGTTCCGTGGATTTAATTTTATAATTACTACAATTAGTTGTTGAAGTGGTGAGACAAACATTCAAAGGCTTTTCTTCCATAAAAGTATCTTTTAGTGTTGGTGTGGTTGTACAAATAGTAATGTCTATAGGAGTGCCCATAGTAAGCTTTTCATTGGAAGTTGATGCAGTCACGGTTGCCGTCTTTATAGAGGCAATTGACCCGTTAGACAACCGTGGCTGTTTCTTAGTGGTAATGGATGTAACGGGACAACATCTCTTTTCAACCGTTTCAAATTTCTCTTTTTCAACCTTTATAAGTGCATTTGATTGTAAAGTTGACAGTGGAGTTAATGACTCCTTAATTAAAGTTTCTTTTTCTAAATTTATACATTTATGCTCGAAAAACTTCTTTTCAGCATTTATTTTTAAATCAAAGTCAGAAGAAGACGAAAGATTTATCTCGATACCTAAATTTTTAAAATCTATATCATCGCCACTATCATTATCATTAGTCTCTTCTTCTTTATGTTTCTTTAATTTTCCATTTTCTTGAATACCGTTGTTTGATAAATCTAAAATTGGAACAATTTGATCTTCAAAAAGTTCACCTAATTCGCCCGGTTCGAATGTAATCAATGAGCAAAAACCATCTGTAGTTGACACAATTACAATACGACCATCATTAGACCATGTTACATCTGTTAAGCGTGTATAATGTATATTTGAGACAATAGCAAATGGTGGACGCTGTTGTGTATCATAAAAGTACACAGAAGAACGGCTGGCTACTGCAAATATTATACGATATGGTAGCGATACTATGGGAGTACAACGTTCAACATTATATGGACGTAAACGATACATTAATGGGCAACAACTTATCGCCACTGTATACTGATCTGGGCATGGTAATACATTTATCGGTTGACTTAAATTGTAACGTGTATATATATAAGTAGCCTGCAACGGATGGGTGACACCATCACGATCTGCTATACCCGATGGCGTTAATAATAATTTACCATCTGGTGTAAATGTTAATCTTCGAAAAAATGTTTGCAATACATCGTCGCGATATAAATTTACATATTTTCCGTATAATGGATGACGTTTATCGATGGGTAAATATCCTTTACAAATACGTTGTAATACTTCCTTTGTTTGTACATCAAATATACGTAAATATCTGAAGAGATTGTATAAATATATATAAATATATATATAAAATATTTTTTGTATTTAATTACAATTTTCGTATATTATACTTTCCTATCAGTACTTAATGTAGCAATATATTGATTATGAGGATCCCAAGCCACCCCTTGTACATAACCTTTATGATCATTTAATACGGCAACAGATTTACCCTCTTGAATATCCCATATTATCGCTGAATTATCAGCAGAGCCACTAACTAATTGTAATGAATTTGGTGACCAACTTAAATCATAAATATCGGCCAAGTGACCGCGTAAAATTTTAAATGCCAACCAAATTTCTTTATTTTGCTGACTGATTTCGTTATCACTGGTAACGAATGATTCATTATCTTGTTTCTGTTTCCATATAAATATCACACATTCATCATCTCCAGATGCTAATAATTCGCCATTTGGTGACCATTTAACACAATTAACAGCACAATGATGTCTAGTTAAATCTGCTACTAATACCAAGGCAATATCACGATCACAATCGTGTTCATAATAAGCAGCTTCGTGCTCTTCTGCATCCTGCGCAGTCTCTTCTATTAAATTAAGATGCCATATTAAAACATGTGCATCTGTGCCGCCCAATGCTAAACGATAATTCTTGTTCATTGTTATTGTAGATGCTTGAGTTTTTGGCTGTATATCCACACTTAATATTGGATCACGATTATGCCAAAATATTTCTGGTATTTTACATTTCATGTTTTCTCCTTTTTACTTCCTTTATCTTTTGTCTCTTTTTTTTTCCTTTTTTTTATGTATATATATTTTTACTTCTTTTTTAACTTTTTTATTTTATTTATTAATTTTCTTTAATTTTTTTCACAGAACATTCTCTACCTAGATCCGAAGGTACTACGCGTTTACTGATATGTTCTAAAATGGCCGCTACAATGTTCTTATTTACAATAAATAATTCACCACAAACAGACAGCATTAAATTTTGCGAATAAATTCGTAGAACATTTGAATTTTCATTTTCATTATTACAAATCAAAGCAAACATTGAAAAAGCGTAGCAAAAAAATTTAGATAACAAGTTTACAGGGTTTCTTTTCACTTTACCGCTTAAAACTTTATTTAAAAATAATTCGTCTGCTTCGCTTTAATTCATTTTATAGTGATAACATTAAATTTTTAACCTGTACTTCGAAATAGATTGCTAGACTATTAAGATTAAGTAACGTAATTTTGAAATAATTTGGATCTTAGAATACTGCTCAGTTCCACAACCAGATTGGGAAATCGATATTTGTAATTTTATATTATTATTAATTATAATGAAGATTAAAATGATCTTTCTACTTGATTATTATGATGATTATTATTATCCATCACCTTACGCATTTTTATTATCATCTTTATCATTTTAATGCATCAAGCATATAAGGACGTACAATTATTAATATTTATCTAATTTATAACAACACAAAACAATAAAAACAAAGCAGCCGAGATTCACTTAAGATTGATGAATTATAATTTACATTTATATAAGCAAACAAATGAAACCAAGAAGTGTAAATTGTGTTGGCAAGAGTAACTTTATCACAAGAGAATTGTCTCTATATCACAGTCTAAGACTCTAAATTAATTCAAGCCAACTAAATCCATATTAAATTAAAGTAAATTTGTAGATTTTACACATTTTAGTTGTGTATTAAAAACTTGAGGCCAATAATTTTCAAACCACCCTCGATATGAATAACTAACTAACAATATTTCTCTTATTTAAGCAGCTTTCACAATGATTCTATTTGAAAAGTAAAATGAAAAATGCACCAAAAAAAATAAAAGAGGTATAATTAATATTTTGATGAACGCAAAATTAAAACTAAAGTGAACAGTTTTTGGTATTTCGAATCATGGCTGGACGATTAGTTAACGTATTATTTGAATAGATAAACGCCCACTAACCAAGCTCTAAGTGAAATAATTGAAATCAACAAACAACAAATGGAGCAACATTGTGGTTTTTGTGGGTCTCATTTTATGGTTGCAAATCTTTTCAATGTCGAAACTCACACACACAGACACACACACACAATGAAGTAAATTGTCCTTAATTTTAGGTTTGTTCAGCATAGTTTTGTTAATGTTCTTATAGGAACTTTTGATATGAACTTGTCATTTTTGTTACTTGTTTGATTTTTGGGATTTTTGTACACCTCGACGATTAGGATAATTAATTCAGGTGGAAGCTTTCATCTAAATCACGATTTTCATATTTTAACCACACAAGAAATAATTTGAATATGAACTTTGGTATTATATAAAGATGTTTGCACAACCCAAAAACCACCACATTGGCATTTTCCCAATTGTATAATTATTAGTACGACTAATTAGAGTAATAATCGTGGCTTTAAGTAAAAGAGAAAGAGAAGAAGTTGACTTTGTTTCAGTGAATTTGTTATTGCTTTATTATCTCAAACTTTATCAAAATGTAATAATATTTTCCCATTTCAATCACATGAAAATTCAATTATAGATAAAAGATAAATATGTTTGAAAAACTGTGATAATTTCATTACTGTAAGTCTTTTTAACCCATTGTAATGTAAACCAAGCAATAATAATAGTTTAATATAAATTGAAATTTTTTTATTATACCAAAATCGAAATAAAATACATACAGAAAGGATAATTTACATATAAAAATAATGAAATTTATTGTCTCATTATACAGTTGACACATCGCCAGAGAATAATTAAAGTAATTAAAAGTCCATTAAGTACAAAATACAGTGCTACTACAAATAATAACGTCGAACTCTTACACTGTGATCAATATCAGGCTTTAAAATATATTTTAATAAAAATTTGATGTTTTTCTCGACCAAATAATATTTCGAACTAGACAGACCGATTCTATTTAAACGTAAATATATCGCCAACTTTTTCTGATTAGCATATAAATTACTCTCACTACAAACAATTAATCGTCATTATGACTAATTAAAGAAAATCCCTAGAGAAAAATAATAAGCCTTACGAGCGAAATTATAAAGAACAAATAGAAAGGAAAATATAAAATAATGTAGAATTGAAATGTAAACATATTAAAAGTAAGCTGGGGAACATTTGCACTGGAGACACTTCAAGCAAATGATTTACATAAATTAAAACAGTATTAAAATAAAAACGAACACAAAACGAAATAGACAAAGTTTGACATTAAGAAGTTTTGTTTCTTTACTTTAGTTTTAGTTTCCTAATTTTCTCTAAAGTCTCTACTTTTTTGTAGAAGTAAATTTTCTTAAATACATCAACCCCAAGATAAACTTATTAAGCAGTAGTGGGGACTCGAAATTGTAATATTTCCTGAATATAGTTATTTAATAGACAAATTTATAGTCGAATGTGTTGAAGTAAACAAAAAAGGAAGGCAACATATTTTGGACCAAAGCAAGAAAATTTAAGCAGAGGTGAAAAATTATGCGATATGGAAATGTAATAAAAATATACTCCTCTTCAAACAATGAACATAAATCCTTGATACTAAGGTTGATTTTGTGTCTACTTGCATTTCTGTTAACATCAAGAAAAGACTTTCCTTCCGTGCAGTTATCTACTTTGTAAACGCTGTGATGATTTTTACAGCTTATGAAAGAAAAAGAAAAACAATTCTTGTCTACTAATATTCTCTTTCTTCTATTTATTCTTAGTCTCTAAACTATTACTTCAACGTCATCTTCTACTTAAATATCTCATTTCAATTCAATCTTCTTTCGAGGTAATTTAATTTGCATTTTTTTTCTCCCTTGATTATCAAATTATGCATAAGGCAAAATATAATTTTTCACGTAATAAGCTTTAACGAATATGTTTATAATTGTAAGTTTTTATTCTTTGGATGAATGAAATTGAAGTCTGTATCTGTATCGTCGTAAAATCATTGCTCTCTTTTTCCGTTCTGCTTACTCAATCAAATTATAAATTTTGTGGCGAGATAATAATTTAATTAAAGTGCGAAGCAGAAATCAATTAAAACAATCGTAAAAAATCTCTTTCAATTCTCTTTAAACTTCAAATGAAAATTTATTTTGTTCTCTTAAAAATGTTTCATATAAAAAAAAATGTTAATAGTGCATTAGCATATGATAATTTACTGATAAAAAATCTTAAAATTCAAACATAATGAAAATGAGGTTTTGGGACTACTGGCTACACTTACTTTCACAGAATGGGCGTCAAAAAATTATTGAATAACTAAAAGAAGGTGCCATGTAAGGCGTTCTAATTAAAGTGATTTTCAATAACAACGTTTCTTGAGGCCAAACAAATTCTATGTTACAGTTTTATCAGCTAAAGTTGATAAAGTTTGATAAAGTTGTTTAAATATCGATGGCAATACGCGACCAGAGACTGTCATTTTGAGCAGAGAAATAAAATTAGTCTTCCTAACTATCGCTCTAAAGGAAGTCTTAAAAGAATTTTAAAAATATTTCAAGTAACTATGAGGACATTTATCCACTTAAACTACTTTTTATAATTTTTAAACATATTTTATATATTTCTCTCATAAAGTAATAAACGGCATAAACAAAATTAATTTTTTATATATAAACAAGAAAAATAATTGTGAGGTAAATTTTATTGTACTTACCTGAAAAATAACAGTCGCTCATAACCAGAAGTAATAGTGTAGTGCATTTTAATAACTGTGATCACTTTTAGCGAACTTTAGCTTGGCAGAGTTTGCAATATATTAAATTTTTGCATGCCTTTTTTCTTTTTTTGTATGGATGTAAAAATTTTCCACTTTACGTTATTAATTTTACGCTTTTTAATTTTTTATCTATAGCAAAGATAATTTCTACAGCCAAACCATATTATTGTTTTAAAGACTTATTTTTTCTAAGGAATTTATATTTTATACGTATTAACTGATTTGTACGAAATAAATTTATTTCTCTCATACGTTTTTCATTTACTGTTATTATTATTTACTGTTATGTTTCGCTCTCTCTCAAAAATGAAAACGATTTCTTTTTATTTGTTTTTTGGTTCTGTTTTCTAAAAATCTAATTAACTTGCCTGACTTTGGAATTTTTTGGTTCTGCTTTCTTTTAATGTACGCATCTAAATTCACAACTAAAATCAATGAATTATCATCCAATAAGATGGTGGGAGAGGACAGGGCAATAGAAACTTCAATTAAATGCGGATACTGCACAACTAATAAAATGGTTACTTCTATCTAACCTAAACTTTTTACAATGCGCCATTTGTATTGTATTTCATTATAATAAAGTCTAAATTCTATCATTTTATTGTTCTTATTTTATGGTTATGGTTGATAGAACAGCATTAATTGCTGATAGTCTTCTAGGTGCTTTTTAAACACACACTTTTTCTCTCTCTCAACTGTAACGGTACATTTTAGAAAAAATTATTCATGATTACCCGAGTTAACTTGAATTTTTTCATTTTATTAGTTTGTTTAAAATAATTTCTATCATTTATTCCATACTTTATCTCTTTTTTTCTATATTTTTACATCATTTTCTTCTACATTCTTTTTTTCTAACTTCTTAACTTGCATTTTCACTTCTTAACAGTTATTTCGCAATATATTTTATTACATTTTACATTTCACTTATTCATTTATTAAAAACGATCACAACAACCCGACACAACACTACTTAGCAAATGTCCCTCCTCTCCCAACAAAGTATAAATTTCAACTAATTGTATGCAAGCTGTTGAAATTTATTAAAAGCAGCGGCAGATGTTCACTCTCTAAAAATTATAAAAATGCAAACTTTATATATATGCATTCACGTATTCTCTTATTCTTTTTCATTATTTAATGCGGGCAGCAGAGACTCTCTAAAATATTTTAGCGAATTATGCAGAAAAATTGCTATTGTTATTGTTAGTATTTTGTGCAGCTCATACAATTCTTTTGAGTGGAATATTCACTACCACTTCTCTATTATCATGCGTTGTCACTCTCAATAGATAAAGCCTTAGATAAACTCTTAAAAATTCTTTAGTGTGCAACAGCAGTCTCTTTAATATTAGAGTTTCTAGATAAAGTTTGATGATTCTCTTAGCAAAAATTACGCAGAAAGTCTGCTCTTAGTAATTAATTATTTAAAATATGTAAATAACAGTCCTTACATTTTTTGTAAAATTTTATAATAGAAAGAAATTCTAAATTAGGCATATGCGATCAAAAATCTGATATAGTTATCACCCTTCTATTTTCAATATACATTTTCATATAGAAACTTTTCCAGATAAATGAATTTGCAACATTTATTTATCAGATTGTTTTCTTCGAAAATTATTAAGTTGGTAAAAGCCCCTTCCTTATAAATAGCCTATATAAATAAAATGATGTACGAAAATGTTAATTTTTTACAATTTTACAATTCAAAGTTACAATTTTATAGTCATTTAATTAATCTAGAAAGCGCATTTATTTGTACAGATTGACATAATGACACTCACACACAAATAACATAACCTTTTTTTTTTAATTTTTAATTTCAATAAAAGTGCACATGCAATTATATAAATGTAATATATTGCACTACGCGCAAGCAAATATTTTCAAATTATTTACTTCCTTTTTTTATTGTATGTTAATAAATACAACAGAAACAAATTGAAAAATTCATGGCAATTGTGTATGAAGAAGAGATTTAATATTAGAAAACTAACTTTACCTTTAAACCATATAAATTGAAATTGGTGGTTGGTGATATTAATAATGCTAAATGATGGACACATTTACTACATTATTTATTAAATTTGTATTTAATTAAATTGAAAACTACTATGTCAATCAATTCAGGCCTACAAAATCATTTCAAATAAATACTCGTAATTATCAGCGAAAAATAAATATCCTAACCCAACTTTTATTCATTTAGATCAATAATTTTATATATTAAATTTAATAATTTTTTAAATTTTAATTAAATTGATTAAATCAACGACATTTTCATAAAACTGAACTCTTATGTAAATCTCTGAAATTTTTAAATTTTTAAAAAGTTAACCCGAACCTTCATACTATTTTATATTTACGTGTACAAGAATATTTATTTCAAGTAGAAAAAAAGAAAATTTGCATTATGCTAAAGATTTAAATATGTAAGACATTTAAAGTGATATTCCATTCAACGTACATTCCACCGTTGCATAACACAAACACAAACAAACAAACACATTAAACTACGGAACTATAGAATTTTAATGTAATATTCGGTGTTCTCCAGAGGCATTTGTTTAAATTACTGCCATTCATATTGTCAATTATTTATTGAGCAATAAAATATCCCCCCCCCCCCCCCCCAAATTAAAGAGTAATTTGCAAATGTTCTATATAAAATTACATTATTTCTAATTGGGAGAAAAATTAAACTTCCTCATGGCACTACCGTTTTCTTTTTTCATGTGCGTTACATTTTGAATGGATCTGAAAATTATAATGAAATATTAACACACATTAAATATTATTCTAATTTGTTTTGTATAATGTTTAATGAGTCATAATGCATCATAAAAATTTTCACTTATATACATGAAACATTCTTCTGCAATTGAATATTTTATTGCAAAGATGACAAAGGCCAAAAAAGCAATAAATTGTTGTTTTTTTTATAAGGCTTTAAGAATTATGACATTAAGGTGCGCAATCAAATATGAAATATATTGTGCAGGGCGGAGAGCTGGTTATACAAATAAATTGTCCCGCAATTGTATTGGAATCAATTGACAATTTTAATGAAATGAATGCTATTTAAAAAATTAATTAGAAATTATGCCTACCATTTACCTTGGAAATGTGCGTCCGGTTCTAACAATGGTCAGAGAGGGAGCCCATTTGTCGAACTATGTATAATTCTAGATACTCTTTGGAAAAAACTACGATGTAGGGTATTTAATGGTTTTGCCATGACCGTCTTTTTAATTATATGCTTGTTTAATTTGTCAATAATAATTTAAAAATAATTTTACTAAATTGAAGGCTGCACAAGATTTTAATTATCTTAATGGGATTTTTTATATAATTATACTAAAAAAAAATATATAAATCAATTTAGCTAATTATTAGTACAATATATTTTTGTTAGCATAACTTAATTTAATAATAATAAAACCAATAACAATAGTAAGTAACGACCTGCATAAACGACCTTTACATAAATAAATGAGTTTAATTTCTTTCTTTATTTTTTTTTACACATTTCTATATGAGAATTATTAATTTTTAATGATGATGATTTTAATATTTCATATATATATATAAAAAATAAAATAAAATAAAATAAAATAAAATCGAAAGAGCAGCAATACTAAGAAGAAAAATTTCAACATTTGAGAATTGCAAAAATAAAACGATTCAAAAATGTTAGCAAGGAAAACTTCAATTTTAAAAAAAAAAATCATATGTACGATGAAAATTGTTGCATTCAATAACAATTAAACATTTAGATTCTATTTTAATAATTTTATAATTTATTTTTGCATATTATGCAAAATAACGTACTAGCATTCATTTCTATTAAATTCAAGAGAAAAGAAAATTATAAGCAACATTTCATTTTGGAAATTTTTGTGCAAACAAAAATTTACATAAAAATTTGCTTAATATTTTAAAAAGAGAGTTACATGGAAAACGGAATTTAAAATATGATATAAAAACTATCTATAGCTCAAACTTTTATTGCAAATTTTGAAAATTATAAACTCTTTTTGAAATCATATTCTTTTGTATTAGAAGTGAACGTGAAACTGATCTGATCTTAAAAATTTGAAATATGGCTGTGCTTTTTTTATAAACCCTTTTGGCACCTGCAATATAAGAGATTTATATAGGCATATGGACGGACAGGCTTATTTATATTGAACCTGAAAATTATTTAAAGTCAATGGATTTATTTCAAAACCAAAAGTAGTACGTGGCCTGTAAAATAAACAATAACAAATTTTTGTGGAAAATTTGCAAATTTTTTTTTTTTAATTTTTTTTTTTATATAAAAAACCGTAGCCTTGTTTTTGCACTCTTTCTTCTTTCTTCGCATTTTTCTTTTTTTGACTTAAGCTATTGTTATATAACTTTGTAGTTCATTTGTCATCATTTTTTTTTTTACAAAAGATAAAAAACGAAATCTAGCAAAAAAACAAAAAAAAAAAAAAGAAATAGGCAAAAGAAAAGCAACATAACCCAGCAGACTTGTTTAGCTACAAACAAACACAGTTTTAGGAGAGGCTACACTGAATTTTTTTTTTTGTAATATTCTTTCATATCTGTTTTATTTGTCTTCCAGTTTCCAACACTTCTAATACTTTTCCTTTATATTCATTTTCTTTTTATAGCAACTGAATAAATTTGTGCATTTAAATATTCAATAAAAAGTTCATTGTTATTCATTCATTCAATGTCATTCAACTACATTCAATAAAAATTTACGTACCTCGCTTATGACGATTTTAAAGGACCAAAATATAAATATTACAATCAACAAAGAATAATTACTTGGTTTCAAGATTTACTTTTTGAATCCTTTTTAAACCGAAAAAAAATTCATCTGTAAAAACAAAGCAAAAAAAAAAAGTTAATAACAAAAGTGTAAAATAAAATATTGATTTTACACACATGCAAAGTATAATTCCAATTGATACAGTTATTCTCGTCATTTGAATAGAATAGATTTCTATTATAATTCTCCACGGCCTTCTTTTTTCTCAATATTTCCATTGCTTTTCATTTCATTTGAACGAAGTGCCTTCAAAATATTTCTTTTAAAAGTGAGATCAAAAAAAAAAAAACAAACAAGGAAACAAACGGAAGAATGACGCACCGCAGTATTACATCACCTTTCATAAAGAGGTTTCCATATGGAAAAAGTACAATTTTATTTTAAAGAAAATTGACGTTTATAGTTGTATTTAGAAAAAAAAAGTGTAAATAACAAAATTTGATCGAAACTTTCTCTATAATATAAAAATTAATTTCTTTTATTCAGCTGGCTTTTCATACTCTTCCTAAGTGACTTTAGAGTCTGTTGTCCCTATCAACTGTAAACTTCTTACTTGTTTTTTCTTTCTTATAAAAACTCATGAATATTGGGTCCTTTTTTTTTTCTTTATTTAATTAAATCTCTTTCGATTTTATTCATTATTAATATTAATGACACATCACAATGCACAATTTGTATATTTCGTAAATAGCGTACGTAAATTATATTAATTTTATTATTATACACGCATCTCATTCTATTTATTAAGCATCATTATTGAACTACTACAACTTATGCTAATCATCTCTTAGAGTTATTAATATGCGCAAATGTGCATAATGTTTACATGTTTACTCCTTAAATACTATAGATCAATTTTTTTCTCTTTTTGAAGAGAACGTATATAAAGCCTCGTGGCTCGGCCGCACAAAAAATAAATAATTCAATGATCTCTAAAGCAGCATGTATTTAAATTCGACAAATGGGTTAACATATTTAATAATTGATAACTGAAAAGCGACTCTCTCTGCCTACAAACACCACACACTACATGGTGCCTATAAAATACAATTGTAAATTATTTTAATATTTATTAAACAAAAAAACGCGGAGCTCTTGCTCAGAGAGATTGAGAGAGCTCCTGAATTGCAAAATGAGAATCGTATTAAAAATTCAAGAAAAAAAAAAAAAAACAGAGCTCTCTGCCGGAAAAGAGCTCTTGATATGTAAAAATGAAAGTAGTCACGCGCAGCAAAAAAGTACGAAACTTTTACCCAGGAATAGAGAGAGAAGAAGAATATTACGATGATAATGAAGAAAGAGGCTTCATTAGCAATAACAATTAAAAGTTTGCTTGCTATTAATGGAGCACATTTTGCTAATTTAAGTTACTTCAAATCATTTAAAGTGTAAATTACCTGAGATCAGATTGTTGGTCGTATCAGACTTACATTATTAAAAGAATAGAATGTAAACAATATATCAAGATGCATTACCGAAGTTTCATTTTTGCAATTCGGTAGTTAGGGAAGTTTGTAATTTTACAATTCTGACATCAAAATTATTTACTTAAAAACTTAATATAAGCCGAATAAAAAGAGAATACGCTACCTCTTAAAAATCGAAAGAACGCGCAATTTCTAATACTCCAAGGATTTAGTTGAATCTAAAGCATTAGTCGAAGTTTAACACACCAATTCTATTCAGTAATTTCAGTAATTTCTGAAGCAAAATTTAAGTAGAGTATATAAAAATAAAGGTTTGGAATACTAAGGCAGTAGTACAAAATCCTTTTCAATAATGAGTGGAAAAGATCAATGTTATTAAGTATCAAAAGTATAAATTCACGAAGAACTTGAGTAAAAAGAAAAAAAAGCTTTGAGGGCTGGCTCTTTTAGTTGTCTTCACAAAGCCGAGGAATTTTTCGATAGATTCTGCTTACGAAAATTTTTTAAATTTCTGCACTAACTAAGAAATTATTACATCCCAATTTAATATTGCCTATATAAACTTATTTAGATCAATTCTATGATTGAAAGAACGAAATTATAATCAAAGAAATTACATATAAAATACACAAAAACAATCAAATCAAACAAACAATTCTGCTTAATTATCGAATGTTTAACTTCTAAGGAAGTGAAATATTGAATCAAACTTATACTGATGATTTTGTTATATCAATATACATAAAAGGAAGTCTTTTAATTCAATTAGAAATTTGGCTACAAAAAAAATTCACAATAGAAAAAAAATGTCTTACTTTCCATGGAAAGTACTTTCTCCAGGGAATTGCACACACACACCAACGATTTTATTGGAGGTTACGAAAAAAACTAACAACACGTAGAAATTAATCCTTTTCTTGGAAAGAGGGAATATTTAACATATAGGTCGGTCACTTCCTCCGAAAATTTTATTACGAATTCGAAAAAAACTCATTGAGGACTTTTACATTAATAATTGACTTTAGGGATATCAAGAAAGAAAAGCTTGTTTTCTAAGTTAAATAATATTCATTCACAATAAGTTTATATAAAGTTGAACTAATCTAATTTTGTCATTCCTTATGCAAAATTATTAGCTAAAAAATAAAAAACAATTCCCGTTGGGCTCTCGCCCATTTTACCTTTTTTTACAGTTATCGAAAGTGTAACAATCGGGATATATATCTTGTTGAAACTACAAGAAAAAATTTTACAAAGAATTTTTCTAGGCAAAATTTTTTCATTAGTTAAGGGCGTAAATATTAGCATTTTTTTTTTTGACAGATACCAGAAAATTAAAAAGCGTTGTCCAACATACTCCTCAGAGGTTCAGATAATTCCATTATCGTAACATTTAAATTAAACATGAGTAAAATACTTTTCTTTCTATTTATAATTTTGGAATTTGTTGGACTAATGCATTATCAGCATGAGATGTATAAAATTTCTCGAAATTGTGTACTAGAGAATATTTCGGTTTTTTCTTTTATAAAAAACGTATTTTCCTCTTCACTTAAAAAATTTCTAATAGAATAGGCAGAGACATTTTATAAATTAAGAGTGGACTAACCCATTTGTCACAATGATCTTAGCTTAAATACATACTACTTACGGCATTATATAAAAAAATTTAATTTATTAATTTGTTCACTGCAAACTGATGTCCATAATCCAGAGTATTGTACTGCAAAATCCTAAATTATTGAAGCGCCAAATTTTGTGATTGCTGGTGGACGCTTTTGAAACTTGTTTGAAGTCTTAAATTTATTAAGTTTTTGTAGCGACGTCCAATTAACAAAAAGTTATATAAATTTGTGGTAATTTGAGCTTAGCTTAACCGCTGCATTGAAGAAATTGAGGTATCAATTTCTGCTCAATATGTTAAACATGTTGCACACCTAAAATTTATATTAGAATTAGTTTTAAAAAACAAAAAAAGAAAAGCAAAACTTAAGTGTAAAATTGTAACTTTTTGTACTTTGACTGATATAAATTATTTTTAGATCGGCATTGTAGTATAAAACTTTTTATATTCTTGCAAAATGCGCATCCTTTTCAATTTCCTGTCACATTTGAAGATATGCCGCCTAAATCAATTCAGAATTTGGGACTGATTAGGAATACACGAACTTTATAAGATCTCCGACACTTTTGGACGTCACAATTATTATGACAAATGAGTATACTATTTACGTTTCGGTAGTGGGTATGAAAAAAAGCGTATACCAGTCGCCATAAACAAAAAATCTATCTGCTTTAATGTTTATTCTTTTTAATCAATTTTTTCTTGAAGTAAAATATTAAATATGCTTTTGCTATGCGCGTTTTTTCATTGTTGTTTAAATATATCAGAATGATAATAAAACTAAACACAGATTCGAAATCCTATTGGGGGAAGGGCCTTAATTTATAGGAAACTATCCCTGTGGTACCTATCGAAAACAGACATTAAATGCAACCACTACTTGTAAGATTATATTGCTTCTTATGTGGACTTACCTCCTAATGGGATCACACGTCGCGCTTTCTTGTATTAGAAAAACGCTTTGCGTTGCCATAAAAAAACTAAATATCCCTTGCTTCACTTGTATCCTCTACACATGAGTTTTTGCCATTAGTTTTGCATTTATAATTCAAAGTGCTGACACCGACATTGACATTGCCATTGCCATTGCCATTGACAGTGACCTTCCATATAAAATGAACAATTTGCAAAACACATCCATCAATAAACGGAAATATTCCAGTGTCAGAGGATAACAGATTATCTCCAAATAAAATTGATTAAACAATTCGTAAATTTTAACGTAAACGTAAGTAGTTCAGTACTCACGTCCTCTAGCAATAATGAGGGAAATCACTGCTCAAGCGATATAAATCTACAAAAAATCAAATAAAAAAAACAAAACATTATGCAGGCAATGAAATTTTTAGATATTAATTTCTGCAGGACTATAACGCGATGTTGTTCATGCTGTTATGCCCGTTATAATGTTACTCCATCTATTAAAAATTGTATTAATCGAAAGCAGTGCCTTCGGCTTATATTATTTTTCTTGTTTCCAATTAAAAAAAAAGCAATAAGTTTTATCCTTTTTTTAGGGCACAATAATGCAAGAAAAAATTTCCAAGTTTCATCCTAGTATTTAAGGTACATCACCCACTTAAAAATCCTGTGAAGCGATTTCTTTAAATGTCAAATATATTAAAACATTATGAATCTTCCCAAAAAAATTAACACATTACACATTTTCTTAATAATCAAAGTCGTTACAAGTTGCAAGTCATTACAAAAAATTTTCATTTCTCATTTTCTTAATAATCAGCCATTATAAAAAGTTGTAGGTCATTACAAAAAAGAAACATGTAGAACACAACAGAAGAACGCTTTTCTTGTACAAAAAAAATTTAATTATTTTATGATATATATAACTCTTTACTTACCTACAATTCATTATTCTTTAAATTAATGAATTTAAAGCAATCCTTTATTTTATGTATCATTTTTTTTAATATCGTTTTTATACTGAAAGTAACTGTAAAAATACCGTTACCTATTCATTTCTATTTTGCAAGCAAGACACTCTCACATCCTTATAATTCGAGTATTAAAATAATACTAACTATCGCTTCTCGCAATAAAGAGTAAGAATACCGGTACATTCAATATTTCTCTTTCGACTAAGTCACTTTTCGATACATTTGTTTAGAGCAAATATTTCTCTTTATACTCACTACATTTATTTGCAGTGGAGTCTATGCCAGAATACACATAGAGAGATTGTACAATTGAACTATGAAGAATTGTCGAAGAAGTTTCTAGAATTTCTCATTTTACTGCGCCTGCGTAAATATAACGGTACTCTATTTTTTGCTGTTGTTGCTAAAAACCGCATTACATATATGGCATCATATGACGCGCATACACTTATGTAAAATGTTTCTTTTTTTTGCTTTTGTTATTGCAACTTCTTAACGGTATTTTCTATTGTTTGTTTCCACTGCGCATAATAACTATATATATTGCATAACATTATGGAAGCAGTTAGGTGTAGTTGATTCTAAATATTTTTGTTTTTGTTTTTACTGAAACTATATAGAAATAATGGAATTCTATTGTTTTATGCTTAATATGACGGATTATAAAATCGCATAATATATAAGTAAGTCGGTAGAATTACATTACTTATTGCATTATGTAAAAATGTTTGGGTATTATATATATAAACAAAAAGTCGCAATAATAAGTTGAGGAAAATTCCATATATCAAAAATGACGTCAACGCAAATTACTTACACATGTAAATTGTTGCTACGTATATCGCTAAGTTGCTGTACTTAAGTCGTCAGTAAATTATATTCCCTTTAAGATACATCCTTGATCAACAAGAAATTTTGAATAGATTTAGCTGTGTATGTCTGTCTGTTTTTGCAGATGAGTTGGTATTAAAAATGGGCAAAGTCATTGGACAAATTATTTACGTTTCTATCATTTTCTTTTTTTGTTATTTATACTATTCGATTAATTAGTGTCCATGAATAATGAATCATAATTGCCTTTTCTAGTTCTGCATATTGTGTAAACTTAGTACAAATAGTTTTTTTTATATATTTTCGCAATATTTTAAGTAGTAGTATGTCTACACTTTTTTATTCTTTTAAAAAACTTGATGAGCAACTATTCATTTGAAAGCTGAATTATTATTATGGACTTTAATTAAGCAGTTGAACCTTGTAAAGCTTTTAATTACGCTTCAATATTTTTGTGTAAACATGATTTTTTGTAAAATGTAACGCTTGTGCGATTTAGTCGTACAATATTTGTGAAAATTATTTGAACAGAGACGCACATTAAGCATTAAACAGTTTGAAATTGAAGTAAATGCCTCTTGTAAATTCATCAATTGCCAGCATGCCAAATAATCGATCACCTTATAAATTGGCCAATTATCAATTATTAACAATTGATAATCCAGTATTTTGTTGCTTTTTGTTATGGTCTAGTGTGTTAATAATTAAAATGTTATTAATGTCATTGTTGACTGGATTACAAAGATTCCGGTTTAAAGCATTTTCCAATGAAGAAGATTTAGCCTTTTTTAAGAATAGGATTGATATAAAAATGAATGAGCCTCATGTCGAAAGAGTCAGAAGGTAAATTATACTAATTAATATAATAATTTATATCGCCATCCCACATCATAATATTTAATGTTGAGACAAAAACACTTTTTATTATATTAATTTAAATTATTATCTAAATTGATTGAAAGAATAATTGTAATGAGAAAAATTTTCTAAATTCTGATTCTTGAGAAAATATTTCACGAAAATTTCTTGTGTGTCCGTGCCTTGGAAGGTAAGTCTATTAAATAAAAAACCATACCTTGTGCCACGACTACTTTGATAAAATAAAATCTTTGCCATTTGTGATGATTGCTTTTTATAGAAAATGAATAATTAACGGCAGGTTATCTATGAAGCAAATACGCTTGAGCTCCTTTATAAATAGCTGTTTGTTTGCCAATTCTTCAATCCAAACCAATTCATATGATGGAAAGGATTTACTGCTTTAATTTTTTTTCTTTTATTGTATTCTCAAGTGAATGTAGTACATTTAATAGACCGACTATAAAATTATTTAATTCTTTTGTACAATATAGAGCTCATCTCAATGATTTGGAAAATATATTACCATATTTTGTAATGGCCTTATTTTACATTTGTACTGATCCTGATCCTATTGTTGCCTGTGTACTCTTCCGTATAGCCGTCATAGGCCGTATAATTTATACATTGATATATGCCTTTGGACCAGTCAAGCAACCAACACGTGCACTTATCTTCTATATTATGTTTATTATCACGATTTATATGGCCTGCATTGTGGCATTACAAATGTTAAATTACATATAGATTGGCAAAGTTTTTTTTTAGATAATTTTACATATACAATTTACATGTACAAGAGTATATGCGTTTTTGGGTTTCTCTATTTTTATTAAACTAAATATTAACAACAGAAAAAAAAATATGCTATGTAAAATAAACAAATCGTTATCTTCTTAAGTAAAAGATATTTTCCCGTACATATATTCATTTTTACCTTATTTTTCTTCTTCTATCGTCTACTGGCCATTCTTTTCGCTTTTGTTTGTTGGTGCATAAAAATAAATCATAACAGATTCGTTGTAGCCAAAAAAAAAAAAAAAACAAATACACACAAAAATACGTAAATTCAAAGTTCACTTATATATTAAATCCTTGAGCTCGCATGCATTGTTTGTGGGCCTCGATCAAATCACCACATTTATCCTCACCACGTTCTACAATACTGCAAACGAAAAGCACAAGAATATTAATTTGTATTGAAAAATTATGGGTTATGTAAACACATTAAATGCATATAAGAATCTCTGATATAAATACCATTGATCACGGGCACGTTTAGTTTCTGGACAAGCACAGCAAGCTTTACATTTTGGTTTTTCGGTCACCGGTTGCATACCGCTAACACTAATGGCAGCTGCCTGTGCCACTTCTTTCACAGGAGCATTACCCATTTCTCTTAATAATAATGTCTCTGCAACTCAATCACGTCTCTTGCTTTCCAAAACAAATTTACATTCACAAAATTCTGTATGAAATTCTTTTAGGTAATGTTTGTTTAATAGAATCAATATTTAAAACGTGGGCTCACTTTTTATTATTACTTTATTATTATCATATTGCTTTTTAAAATGCAAGGTCAAATGAACAAATTAGCAAACAGCTGTTTTCCACATATAAAACATGTGGCTTGACTTTTAGTTTGTTTCAAAAGCGAAGACAACAATTAAGTGATTCGAATTGCAAGGTTCGAAACTTTGCTTTTATTCTTTGAATTAAAATAAAAATTTGTATATAATTAAGAAATTAGTCATTTTGACATAATATTGACAATTTTCGATAAAATGATTACATTTGAATAAAATCTTTTCAAATATAACGGGAAGAAGAGAATGGCTAAGCCCACAACAATTAAAGAAGCTTTAACTAAATGGGAAGAACGAACAAAGGAGGATCCAACTAAGGCAACCGAAATCGGCTTACAATTTCAATATCCGCCAATAGAAAAAATGGATTCAACTTTAGCCACTTTGGTGGAATGTCGTAAATTGAGTTTATCATCCAATATGATTGAAAAGATTAGCGGAATTGGTGCCTTAAAAAATTTACGTGTATTATCTTTAGCGCGTAATAATATTAAAAATTTAACTGGCATTGTAAGTACTAGCCTGGGAGCATTCGTCGGGAGCCCTTTCAGCAAACATTTTTATCTATATACTTTTTTTTTTTGTAAGGAACCTTTAGCCGACACTTTGGAAGAGTTATGGGTTAGTTATAATATAATAGAAAAATTGAAGCCGTTGGAATCAATGAAAGCATTAAAAGTTTTTTATGTGTCACATAATTTAATAAAAGATTGGTCTGAATTTATTAAAATGAATGTACCCCCAAAGTTGGAAGAAATCACCTTTTGCGGTAACCCTTTACAAGAGTCTATGGATGAAGCGTCATTTAAGCTAGAAGCTATACGACGCCTACCAAATTTAAAAAAACTTGATGGTGAACCAGTTATCAGGGGAGAGTAACGATAATAATAAAAATAAATATTCATATAAAAAATTACATACATACATTTTATATAACAACCATAACCTCAAATATTTTGCTTATTATGTACTCAGCATATCAATTAACAATTACATTTTAATGTATGCCGTCTGCTTAAGACACTTGAAATTGCTCTTGTTTTAATCTTTGAATGAAATTATATGAGATTAAATCGAATCTAAAATGTTGGACACTCAAGGCATTGCCATCCCAATCCATTAGAGATTTAAATTTAATTGGATCACATAGATTTAAAAGTTCTGTTAAAAGCCAAAAGAAAAAAATTTTGAAAATTAGAAAAACAATCTATGAAGTGAAATGCAAATATGGTTTTGTTTTTTTTTTTCACTTTGTTTTTTTTTTACCCATTCCACCAGTCTTGTATTCATTGATGTCCTTCTCCAATGTAAATTTGATAACATTTTGTCGTGCACAATGCTGATTCGAGCGATTTTTACTAATTGATTGTTTTAATGCAATTTGCTCCAATTCATCATCGAAACGTTTCAAATATAATTCAATTAAAGTTTCGAATTCGTTTGGTGTTAATGGTGTATCCCGATTATCCCCAATCTGTTCTAAGAACCAATGAAGTTTATCACCCAATATATTACTTTTAATGGCATGACCCAATCGCTGTTTATGTTTATTATTTTGCCTTCGGGCTTTCTTACTTAAGGCTTTCGTTCTACGGCTATTGGGATGTTTACATTTCACTAATTCTTTACGTAAATTTGCCTTACCATTTTTTAAAATTATTTTTCCTTTATTTATTCTATTTTTTAAGTTTTTCTTATATAAATTTAACACAGGTTTTGTTTATGATGCTCTTTTCACTTTATGCACATTTGTTCATCATTTTCTTAATATTTTTTATTATAAGTTAATTTAAGCAGAGTTGCAGCTTTAACGTAGCGTTATAAAAACGTAAAAATTATAATTTTTAGAAGTATATCATTAATAGAATTCAGATAATAAAAAATGCAAGGGCATTTATTTTTCAAGAAATTACATATATTCTAAAATTATTATTGCTCATTTTTGTTATTGTTGATTTTTTGAGGATAAAGTTAATTGTGCCTTTCTTTCTTGAGCTGTACAAACACTTACCTAAGATCGGAATTGTTTCCATAAATTTTTCTCAAAACGTAATTTATGGTCAAAAGTTATAATATAGTTTTTCAATTCATCCCATTTCGCATCTAATTTTTTTAGGGTGCTAAGAGATCTACTCAAATTAAATTTTTACCTTTTTTTCTTTTGCGTACATTGCATTTACAATTGTTGAATTGTATTAGTGTTCTACTGATCGTTATTAGTTCATGCGACAGTCCATTAGTTAGTTGGTTGATTTTAATTATTTCAGTTTGTTTTACACGTTTTCTGTAAAGAAAAAATTAAAAATAGTAAATGAAAAATAACATAATTTAAAATATTTCACAGATAATTTGTGCGTTGAAAATGTTTCCTGGTATTTTGAGAAATGTTTCAAATGCTCCAAAAACATTCAGGCATTATTTAAAATATCATCAACATAAAAAAGTAAATTTTTTTCTTTTTTTTTGTACTTTTTTTCAATTGGCTTTCTGAACAAAAGTACATAAAGATCTATATATATATATACCATATTTACATATAGTACGTAGTTATGCAATTTTAACTTTATTTAGCTCCTCAACGTCATTCTAACAAGTGATTGTGTATTGTGTCTTTAGAATAGAGTTGCCGATGTTTACATTAATGTTAATTTTATATTTAAATATTGTTTTGTGTTTTTTTTGTCTTTTTGTGTTACCTCACGAAAGAAATGAAAGAAAAAGGCGAAATTAATGATCTTGAAACGTGACTCTTTAAAGTGTTCTAACAATTTGTCAAAATTTCAATTAAAAAAGAAGAGAAAAGAAAAAAGATCGATTGAGAAATTATGAATTATGGCATGATCCATTTTCATTAATGGATCACACTAATTGTGTTTATTTTGCGTTATTTAAATTTTTTAGCAAATCTAGAAATTTTTCTCTATTTCCTAAATAACTGTCACATTTTTTAAATTTCCGATCTTAGTATCACTTATTATATTTTAATTACGATTATATTTCTCTTTTAATAGTCCTCTGAAATAACAATAATTCGAAATTTCCATGCGACCCTGTGTCTACAGAAAACGGTTTCCTTTAAATTAAGCGATATTGGTGAAGGTATACGAGAAGTTTCTATAAAGGAATGGTATGTGAAAGAAGGAGATGTAGTTGAACAATTCGATAATTTATGCGAAGTACAATCGGATAAGGCTTCGGTAACTATAACAAGTCGTTACGATGGCAAAATCTTGAAATTATATCGAAAAGTTGATGACATGGCTAAAGTAGGTGAAACATTAATAGATTTCGATATTAATGATGAAGATGATGATCTAGATGAAGAAGAAAAAGGGCAAAGTGCTACTTCGGAATCGGATAGCGATTCTGAGCAAAATGTAAGCAAGTTAGGTGATTTAAAACAACAATCTGAAGAAAATATAACTCGGCATATTACATTGGCCACACCAGCTGTGCGACGTATTGCCCGTGAACATAATGTTGATCTATCAAAAGTAGTTGCAACTGGTAAAAATGGACGAGTCCTAAAAGGTGATGTTTTAGAATATTTGGGTATGGTTCCACCAGGTACAACTGTCCCACATCCAACGATTGCGGTAAAATCGACAGAAGTTGGCAGTAAAAGTGTACCCATACCAACAGATCGTATAGAAATTTTGAAAGGTGTACGCCGTGTTATGTTAAAAACTATGACTGAGTCTTTAAAAATACCGCATTTCGCTTATAGTGATGAAGTTGAAATGACACGTTTAATGGAATTCCGTCACCAGTTGAGAGATGTGGCAAGGGAGAATGGTGTACCGAAATTAACATTTTTACCATTTTGCATTAAAGCTGCATCAATAGCATTAATCAAATATCCAATATTGAATAGTTCATTAAATGTGGATGATGAGACCATTATTTACAAAGGTGCTCATAATATTAGTGTTGCCATTGATACACCCTTAGGATTAGTTGTGCCAAATATTAAAAACTGTCAACTGAAAAATATCATTGAAATTGCAAAAGATTTGAATGGTTTAATTGAACGGGGCAGAAACGGTGTATTAACACCCGAAGATTTTATTGGTGGAACATTTTCTTTATCGAATATTGGTGTAGTTGGTGGTACATACACACATCCATGTATAATGGCACCACAAGTAGCTATTGGTGCTATGGGTCGTACTAAGAAAGTGCCACGTTATAATGAAAAGGATGAATTGGTTAAAGGTCACATTATGAATATTAGCTGGTGTGCTGATCATCGCGTTATTGATGGTGTTACAATGGCAAATTTTTCCAATTTATGGAAAAAATATTTAGAAAATCCTGCTCTATTTTTATTAAATTGAAAATATTTTAAACAAAAATCTCCTATAAGGAATCTCTTTGGTATCTCTTTTATCTGGAAACTTATTTTTTGTTTATAATTTAATAAACTCAAACATATTTTTATTATTTTATTATTTTATGATATCGGATATTTCAAAATGGATCCTTTTTTTGTTTCTGGGGCTGTTTTACTGCATTTAAGTTTCATACGTAACATTTAAGTACGGCCCTTAGGAATCTTATTTTTTTTTTGTATACCATTAATTTACTTTAATTAATATAATTCTAAATGAATTTAATGAATTAATTTAATTTAATTAATATAATTCTAAATGAATGAGAATATAAAAATAGTGCAATTTGTTTTATGCTTTTAAAAAGTCTTTTTATCTTTTCGTTAAACTTAGTTTATGTAAATAAAAACAAAACTAAATAAATAAATGTAAATTACATGTTTTATTACAAGTAATTAAATGTTTCTAATTTTTGTAACTCCGTTTGTCTGGTTCATATTATTTTAAAATTTTTTTAAAATAATTTATTTATTTTTTTTTTTTGGGCTAAACTTCACCAGAAGCTTTGAAATGGCATTTCTCTATTACTGTACGTATTTTACTGAGTTTGCGCTTTGTAAGGTTATGCACGTGTTATTTTGGCCACTTATAACAATAATTACAATGTTTGTAAACAAATATAAAGGCTGGAAATTGGGAAAAATGCCGCAAAGCTAAAATTAAATCATGCGCTTTAAATTGTTAACATATCTAACAAGTGTTGGAAATTATCCAAGCCAAGGTGTTACAATTCCATATGTTAACGGATAAAAAACTTTCAAAGTTTTGGAACAAAATTTATCAGATGTAATAAGTTTAGAAAAAAAAAAAAAAGAAAAATAGTAGAAAATATAGCAAAAATCTTTTAGAGATAGAATTTGATGAACAGTTGCAGTTGAATATTGAGCTAATTAAGATATACCGGATAATTATTAAAACGAATTTATTGAATATATACACATACATATATACATATATATAATTTATATATTTTGGGTTTGCCCCTGATATTTATGTCTATAAAAGTGTTAAACTTAAAAAAGGGTCAATTTTAAAATGACCACAAAATGAAAACGTATTTTGAAAACTGTGCAAATCAAATTGAAAACTATTGAGTTTTTTTTATAAAGCCAATAAAAACAAAAATGTTTAATTAAAGGTTCTTGGTAAAAAAAAATTGAATTGAGTGAATTGTTTATGTTTATATATCGTATAGATTTTAAAATAAATAAATTATAAACAAGAAGAAGAAAAAAGTATGTAAATAACGTATTGTGTTCTCTAATTATTTTCCTGGTAAGTTATACATAAATTTTCTTAAATTTTCCATCAAATTTCAAAATGTTTCCTAAATCAAAAAATATTAAAAAGGGAAAATTTTTTTATTTCTTCATACATGTATATACATGTATGTATGTATATTCTGTAAAGATTATGTGTGTATACTTGAGATTATGCATATTTTTTATATATATATATATATATATATTTTTAACGATTTTTCCAGTGACCTTGTTGTTTCACATATATAAAATTCATACATGTATATATGTGTATGCATGTCTGTTCTATATATTTACTATGTATCACCGTCATTCTAACTCTATGGGAGTATAATTATTATAAGGAAATTGTTCTGTCACATTTTTAAGGTAAATTTTGATGTTAAATCGAACTTTTTCCCCCATTTTAAGTAGACATAATCAATTTATACGTAAACTTTATAGAAATGAAGTAAGAAAAGCAATTATAGAATTTAATTTTATATATTGGGTTGTTTAATCTTTATTTATCCAGTTAGAAAAAATTTTGCACTTTTTAAATGTTTCAGGTCAAGCAAATCATGTATGAAATTTTCATTTTCAAATTGTCAATTTAATTAAATGCTATTAAATCAAAATAAATGAATCTTAAGGTATGTGTGTTAGGGATTTGATTATCACAATGTCCCAAGTGAGTGATGAAAATTTATGATTGAAAAAACAAGTACATTAAGCTACATAAGCAATGCACTCTTTATTTTTCTGTACCACTTGTAATGCAGGTTATAATAAGTTTGAGTAAAAGTTTGTAACTTTCAAAGGCATCACTTTCTGAATAGATTAAATGTTTTTTGTTCATCCATCCATCCATTTAACTGTCTTAACATCCATCCATTTAGATTGAAATTTTTCTTATTTTGAAATTAATGTTATGGATTTTTTAAGGACATTAAACAAAGTAAGAGTCATCTTCAATCGACTCTAGCATTTCTGCTTGTTTAATTAAATATCACAATACACAACTGAACTTAAATCTCATCTTGTATAGGAATGTGTGCTCTTTGTCATAAAAGAACGTGATATTATTCAGTATTAATGAATATGTTGTAATTTGCCGCGGTGTCGCAGTGCAACATTAAGAAATCAACAACAATACCATAAAAAATAAGTTGAACAAAATGCCAGAAGGGAAAAAAAATGAATTTTTTTATGGGAACTTTACTTAAATGTCTCCCATAATCATCATTTCCATTCACTAATTTTATGTAAAGGATTTTTTTATAAAGTGTAAGAGATTAAAAGCTTCAGTTAAATGTTTAGTATATCTATCACGGAAATTTTGAAGCATTGCATAAAGGCGCACTGATTTAACTAACTTAGTAGACAAATCAAATATCGAATGGGCCGTAAGATTTTTACTTGTTTTGTTTTCTTTTGATAGAGCCTATTTGTACAAAAAATGGTGCTTTATTGTGTTATATTAGCCTTATAAGTTAGAAATCTATTGGAGAAGATATATCATTTGATAAATGTAGCCTTCAAATTCAAGTTTTCCTTATTCATCTTTTAAGTATTTTAGTGAATTAAAAATATTTAAAAATTCTGGTTGAACTGTATAAAAGCGATACGAAAGAACATGCCTAATTATGTAAAGAAATAAAGGTATTAACTTTATAAAGGAAAATATATTGAAAAATTGTAAGAATGTTTTGAGAAACTTTTTTGAATCAATTTTTCATGATGAAACATTCTTCCATCCACTTTATTTGATTTATGCCTTTTATTTCTTTTCATTTTCTTCTCGCTCTTCTCTAATGGGTTTGATTACATTTTTTTTTTCACCTGGATATGAAATATTAATTTCCTTGAAATATTATCATGCATGAAGGGCAGATCAGCACGCATATTTTGATAATCATAAAAAATCACACAACTCAAGAAGCAAAGAAAGAAACACAAGTTTGAAAACTATTAAAAAATCAATAACTGAAGTGTCATTTGGGACTGATAGCATTCTTGAAAGTGCGTGCATGTATCTGATAAATATTTTTGCGAGGGTGTTTTCTTGAAAAATTCAAAGCATTAGCGTTAGAAAAGTGCTAAGAATATAAGACCGCTTTCAAAAGGAGGCTCATATCTTACAACTGTCTATGGAGTTTACAATTCGTACATAAACTTATTAGTAGAGTTCTAGAAGGCATAGAAAAAGTTAAAACCAAGTGTAAGTTTTGGTCTTTTTTGTTTTTATTTTTAAAAAGAGTTTAATACTATCAAAGTGAGTCCTCTTCGTTCTCATTTCTTACATCCATTAATTATTTCTTATTAATATTTTGAGCATTCATTCATCAAATCCATGACAATTGCCCGTGCATATAATAATTACATAAACATTTTGTTACATGCAGCTACATTTGCCAAAATCTGTGTAATTATATATATGTATGCCAAGGATATTTCATTCAATTACAAAAGAATAAAAAAATACTGTAATATGAATTTCTTTTATCTAAAAAACTCTGTTGTATTTCTTATGGCAAATGTTTTCATAAGAAATTTTACATAAATACTTTTGCATGCAGAGTTCATAAAATCTTTTGGATTTTAGGCAAATATTTCTGCATACTATTTGTTAATTTGTACATGATACTTAGCAAAATATTATAAGCCATCAGGAGTTCCTTTCCCAAATTATTCAGATCATTAAAAGATCATCAAAAATTATTTCGCGACTAATAAAGCAAATTGAAATAACTGAGCAGATCGTTAAAATTTCAAGTAAAATAATTTCTTTTCCATAAGTACTTTTCCATTTCCATAACTAACATTCTGATTTTTTCTGCTGCCATAATATGACATTTTAATGTGGCCTAAGCTTCATGAAGAAACGCGTGCCCAAAACCCTAATGGTAATGCCTTGAGAAGATTTCACACTTTAGTAATTCAAGGTACAATATATAAGTTATCTAAGTCCTTTCAAAGGAATGCAAGTACATTAATTTTCATGATGTTTTTCTTTGCAAAAAAAGTACGAGTTTTGGTAAAAAAAAATTTGTCCCTTGCCACTGACAATATGAAAGTGATTGTGTATGTATGTATGTATGTCGTCAAAAGTAAGTTTTTGACGACCTTGTAAAAATAGTATTTATATAAAAAGCATATTAGATACTACACACTTCCATTCCATTACACATACATTCATATGACTAATACATATAAGAATAACTGAGTTTTATTATCGTAAGGAGTAATGAACTACTAAATTTGGTTTTTATCCATTGATTTTCATTCGAAATTCATTTTGGAAAAAAATTAAAGGTAAAATGCTCATTAGTTTGCTTTGAGTTTAAAAGTTTTGTTAATTCATTAAACTTTTCATTACGATTTATGAAATTATTTGAATTTAAAACGCACCTTTCTAAATCTTGCTTAACTTCACTTGAAATATTTATCTATTTCGCATTTGTACATAAAATTACCTTTAGAAAGAAATTTAAATGTTTTGTTATCTAATTTTATAAAATTTCTATTAATTGTGTTATTTGCAGGACCAAAAACCAACAAAAACAAGGTAGAAATAATAGAACAATAGAAAAAACTGGATTATGGCGGAACAACATAAATTATCATTGTGTCCACGTTTAGTGGATTATTTAGCTATTGTTGGTGTTCGCAATACAATTTACTCATCTAAAGGTTTAACGGGTAATAAAATTTCTCCGGTACAGGTACGCATTTCTAAGCTAATTGTAAATTAACAAGTAAATTGCAATTTTATGTACGTTATCGCAGATACCGGAATTATTACGACGTTATCCAACATCGGATCATGTTGATTTCCCATTACCGTTAGATATGGTATATTTTTGTCAACCGGAAGGTTGTATTAGCGTAGGATCTGGACGAAATAATTCCAATATACGCGATATGACTTCCTTTGTATTCGCTTTAACAGATAAAGATTCGGGAAAAACACGTTATGGTATTTGTGTAAATTTTTATAGGCCAATTGATTTTTATGCATCCAAAGATTCAATGAAAGATGAACAAGCAAAAAATATGAAAGATGGCCAAACGAATGTTCACGATAATGATGTTCAGACCACTGATTTACGTAGAGAGTCGTGGCATATAAATATGGGTCGTAGTTCGGATTCGGCTTTTAGTAGGCAAGTAAAGCATTTTTTTTTATAACATTGAACAAGCAAAAGTTGTTTTACGTCAACTTTTTCAAGTAGAAATGCCAGGCATAATTCTCTTATTAGTTACCGCCTTCTAAATTCTTCTAGCGACTACAGAAGTAATGTAGCGCCCAGTGATTCAGATCGTGAAATAACGCCACGTCATGACTCGGATGTATCACACAATCAACTAAAAGTGTACGGTCAGGCACAATATGGACCATCAAAAGTTAATTTAATGATGCCATCTGTAGATTCAGAATCAGGTGGTAGTCTATCACCATCACCCAGAGCCCTCAGAAGACGCATGAAATTGAGAACACAAAGTTTAACATCACTTTGTATTATATCACATCATCCATTTTTTACAACATTTCGTGAATGTTTGTTCATATTAAAAAAATTAATTGACGCATGCAATGAATCGTCATGTCCAAAACGAGTTGGAACAAATCATACAAAATTAAATCGAGATAATATATGGTCTGTATTAACTGGACAAGTTAATGAATCCACATCATCTATAGTAATTCATGATGTACGCGAAATAGAAACATGGATATTGCGTTTACTATCAACACCAGTACCTGTGCCCGGTTCAACAAGAGTGGAGGTATTATAATGACATATATTTGATACTTATTATGATTATGATTCCTTGTAAATTTCTATTGATTTTTAGGTTGAAATTTTATCCCCCACTGTTCACGAACCAATGCTATTTGCTTTACCTGATCATACGCGCTTTTCTCTAGTTGATTTTCCATTACATTTACCATTGGAATTATTGGGTGTGGACACTTGCCTAAAGGTGTGGACACTAATAATGCTTGAAAATAAAGTACTATTCCAATCGCGTGATTATAATGCATTATCTATGTCTGTAATGGCTTTCGTAACAATGTTATATCCTTTGGAATATATGTTTCCTGTAATACCACTTTTACCTACATGTTTAAGTTGTGCTGAACAATTGCTATTAACACCCACACCTTTCGTTATTGGCGTACCAGCTACTTTTCTAGTTTATAAAAAAAATTTTCGGTAATTCTATATTCTATTTTTTTGCTAGTTTTTATATCCTACACCACTTGCGTGTTATGAGTGCGTGCGAAGTTGAACTGAAGGAGTTGAGACAGACTCATCATCATCTAGACAAATCGACTTACAATTACATTCTAAATTGCTTTAACCATGTCCGTCCGTCCATCTGTATTCTATATATATAAATTTATTATCAAAGTACACTTTGAATGAAATTTTGTATGGAGGCGCAGTTTAACTCAAAGATGCTCGATATTTATTATGAGTAAGATAACATTACTATTACGACCTGGCTTTTTATAACGATCTACTTTGCAAAGGATTTTATATAGAAAAATTTTTAATTCTGGGCATTTCTTTATAAAAATGTGGTGTTGGGTATTTAATAGTCGGCCCTGATCGACTATAGCGTATATATTCACTTTTCTCTTTTCAAACCTTTGCTATATTTTATTATACAAATTTTAGTTTACCTGATGATATTTGGGTAATAGATTTGGATTCCACTAAATTAACACCACCATCTGGTAATTATGATGAAATACCACCTTTACCAGAACCGGAAGGCACTGTTTTGAAAAGTCATTTAAAGCAGGTTAAAATTTATATTTAAATTGCATTAAATGTTTTCTAATCGTTTTTAGTACAATTTCATAATTTTTGATAGTCTGCTTTTGAAATTATGGAAACTATTTGGCATGTTCTAGCTTCTATTTGTAACATGATTAAATATATGACTTTTTTTTTAATACCCTACACCATTTGTGGTGTGAATGTTGTGTTGAAAATTGTAACAATTTTTGATTTAATGAGAGAAACATGATTCGATCCAAAGACGAACGTTGTTCAAAAGTATAATTTCTTCTAGTGTTAAAAACTATATGAATATATACTTTTTTGATTTAAACTGTTTCTGCCAAATATTATTTTTCATTTTATTGATTGTTTGATCAGATTCTTGAATTATTAGTCCCATGAAAATGGTGTAGAGTATTTAAATGTTGGCCGTGGCCAATTGTGCCTTTGTTAAATAGTTTTCCTTATCATCTTCTTCTACTTTCTTTTCATAATATTTCCGTCTTTTAAATCACTCATCGATATTCTTTCTTTTCATATTCTCTTGCTCTCTCTCTCTCTTTCTTTCTCTACCTCCCTCTCTCTCTCTCTCTCCCTCTCTCTCTAACTAATCTAAACTGAACTAAGCTAAATTTGAACAAAACTTTAAGTTGCGACAAATATTTTACAAACCGTAGGCTATGCAGTTAATGGATGATGCTGGACTTGGTGTAAATATATATCATTTTTTATAATTCCCTAATCAGTTTTATGTTGTAATCTGTTGCTTGTTAAAAATTACCTTTTAATTGTATCAACAACTTATTTATTCTTTATAAGAAACATTCTATGCATATTCTTGTACTTTTCATTCTATTATAAGTTGTATTCAACTTATCGTCAATATATATATATATATATATATTAATTTTTTTGTGATAGGCTTTAAACTCAATGTCTGCTAATGCAAAAGTTATAACAACACAACAATTATTGCCTTCAGTGCGTGATAGTTTAACGGAGCCACCAAAGTTAGGGTAATACCGGGATTTTTTGTGTTGATGAAAACGGAGTCTATATTGTTTCATATATTTTTTTGCTTTTAGAATATCTCAAGCTCGTCTACCTTTACAAAGTACTACATCATCATCTAATGTCAGCCAACGTAATTCAATTTCTACTCAGGGGGCTGTAACACGCCAATCCAGTCCTATTGATTCGTCTAATGCAAATCTTTTCAATTATGGTACCGATGTTGATTCTGTAGATGTAGCCACTCGCGTAGCTACGGTACATCCGATATTTAAATGGAATTCTATAATGATTTTTGTATGGTAATTTCTAACTATGCCCATGTTCTTTTTAGGTGCGCTTTTTTAATTCTCAAAATACTTTAGCGAATTTTGGTGAGCATACACGGACATTACGTTTGTATCCTCGCCCAGTGGTAGCCTTTCAAATTAATAGTTTCTTAAGATCACGACCACGGACTACAAGGTTCCTTAATCAATTTGCTAAAACTCAAGCTGTTGAATTTTTGGCAGAATGGTCTTTGGCACCAACTAATGTAGCATTTTTAAGGGTACAAACAGGTGTAATGGATCCTGTACAAGTGGGTGATAAGCCTAAATGGTTTGCTCATGTTTTATCACCTATACGCTTCCCAGTTTGGGATGATGGCAGTTCATTAAATGGAGCTTTACGTTTACTTAAACAATCAGAGCATGTTGCTACAGATGAAAGTGGCTCAGATACTGAAGGAGCTGGTAGCTCTAGTTCATCATATTCTTCGTTGAGTGATTTTGTCTCTGAAATGATTTCATCTGATTTATCGCTCAGTTTAAATGATGTTTTTGGTTCTCATAATCGTCCACATAATATACCTCAAACGTTATCATCCAATTTAGATCCAACTTTAATTTATCATCCACCTAAAAAATTACAATATCCAGACGGTGTAGAGGAAAAGAAATCAATTCAAAAGGATGATGATGAACGACCAGGAAGCCCAAACTCATCATCATCCAGTCAATCAGATTTGAGTTCGCCAAGTTTTAATCGGGAGTCAGAATTTGAATTTCCAGTAAAACCATTTCAATTGGATCCACCGGTGGCACAACGTTTAGAAGCTGCCATACAGGCCGCTAGTTTGGAGCACAATGTGGACAATCAATCATTCAATCAATCATATGCAATCAAATTAAATGTACCAACACCAAAAACTGATAAAGTATTTAAGGACATAGAACATACAAAAACATCGGTACTTATTAAAAATAATTTTAGACATTTGCGCAAGCTAAGATGTTTTTACTTCTAGACATCCACAGTAATAACTAAACAAACTGGCGTTAATAATGTTGTAGCACGTACTGGTAATTCAAGCGCCAATACGAGCAGTCTGGGACGTCAGAATTCTCAAAGCTCTTTATTTGAAAACATTGCCTCACATGCCAAAGGCTTGGTACGTGAAACTACACGTCAAACTAGTCAAGAAGGTATTCTGGCCCAAGTTGATAAGGTAAATTACAAAAAAAATTCTTATACTATTCTTGCATCAATTAGACTTTTCCATTAAATGTTTTGCCATCATAATTTTCTTATTTTGCATTGTTATTTTATTTTTAATCTCTTTAATTGAATGGCGAATGTTGTGCATTTAATGTGTAAATTAAAATAAAACAAATCAATATAAATTTAATTTTAAAAATAATATTGAATCAATTAGCAGTCAATGGGTGAAGATATTGATGATAAAATGCGTCAAACTTTTGAAAAGGTTTGTAGTGCTATCTGCTTACACATATTCAACACAAACCAATTACACAGTAAAAGTGCATGAATTTAAAAATATAAAAAAAAAAGAAAAAAATTAATGTAAAAGTATTTTTATATACACCATTCGCTTTGTAAAATTTATGAAAAGATTTAGAAAAAGTATTTTCGAAAATGAAAGAAAATTATTCAATATTACTTAATCATGTTTATATAAATATACTAATTTTCATTAAATCATTATCTTGATCCATCAAAATGATGGGTATTCTTACTTAGCTTGAATTATTTCTAAAACACTATAATTTCTTTAATATAGATATTGTAGATGTGGCATCTTTTTATTAAGTAGTTTATATAGTAAAAATTTTCTTAAAAATAAATAATTTTCAGAAATTTTTGAATTTAAAAAACTATTAAACTAATTCATCCAATATGTTTAGTTTACTTTGCATGCAAAAAAAGCAGCGGGCGAAGCTTCTAAACAAGCCTTGGAAGTTTCTAAGCAAGCAGCTGGCGTTAGCAAGAATACTTTGGAGGATTTAAGTTATGTTAGTAAATCAACTATAGGAGATCTAACAAAGACAGCTAAAGAAGCGGCCACTAAGAAAGGTTTATTAAAAATGGAAGAATGCTCAAATAATGGCAGCAACCAATTGATTACACAAAAACAGTTACAAGGTAGTGGGACGTCAAATTTTTTTTCCAATATAGGCAGCGATATTAATGGTTTGGCAAATACAACAACTACCATGTTTTCAGGAATGTTTGGAGGCAAAAGTATAATATTTTTTTTAAATAGATGTATGTGATATTTATGTATAATTTTCATAGAAAATCAACAACAAAATAGGCAGCAGCAAGAACATCAGCAGCAGCAGCAGCAGCAACAACAGCAGCAGCAACATCAGCAGCAATTATCAGATGTCATGCAAAAGACAAAAGGCGCTTTAAATTTTGATTCGTTTCCAAGTAGAAAGGCATTAGTGGAATGTACACAATTAATAAAGCATACCACACCGCATAAAACTCAGGAGGATATAGCGCGACAACAAAATAAGGAAAGATCACATACAAATACCGAAAATCAATCATTTCTTAAGGATATTATGAGTCAAGTGTTAGCGGGTGAAGGTATCGGTTGGTTGAAAATGAATCGATTCAAAAAGCTTATGGAAGACGAATCGTATCGCATTTTAGTTTTGAATAAACTTAATAAGACATTAGATAAGAAAATTGCCCCTGATGATCATATCGATGATGTGGTAAATACATAAAATTTATATTCACAATTATCCAGAAATATATTATATAAATTATAAATAACTAAATTAATTAATTTTTATAAAGTGTATTACAAAGGCCGTGTGGAAGGGTATGTTAAAATGTTTGCATGCTATAACGAGTGGTTTAGAAGTAACTTATAGTAATTTTGGCTTGGGTGGTATGGCTTCAGTATTTCAAATGATGGAAATTGCTCATACACATTTTTGGAGTAAAGAATTAATTGAAACCATTGATACATCATCCAGTTTAATGTCAAGTCGTGTTACCACACCAACAGGTAGTCGAGAAAATTTACGTTCACCATTAAGTCCAACTGGTACCGCACAATCCACTTTAAATAGTGAATGGGCAACATTACATCATGAATCTCGTAAAAGTTCAACTCATACAGTAAGTTCAACAAATACCGATACAAGACGTTTATCTATCGTTGAAAATTCTGAAAATCAATCAACTACGGATATGCTTAAGGATATGTTAGCTCAGAAACGTTCATCTCTATTAAATAAATTAACATCTTTCGATTCAGATGTAAGTCAGATATAAATGGAAGTTATTATAAACATTTTCAAGAAGTAGAAGTTTTGATTTTTATTTTACATTTTATTCGTTCATGGTGTTCTAAGTAATCTACGCACCTACCCTGCCACCCCAATTTGGAATTATTATTTATTTGAAATACATTCTCGCATATTATAAAAATCAATCAATAGCAGCTTTTATTCATACATAATTAAAAAATATCGTTGTGGAATGCTCCGTCATTATATAATTGCAAAAATTATAGAATGCTTAGTCCATATCTTTCTTAACACTTAACGTACTTCCGTTTTATTCATGTTCAACATTTAATTTCAATATCTGTATTTAGAAACGTAGCAATGAAAATATTTTTGAAAAAATACAATAAAGTAATTCAATAAAATTCATAGGCAAATAGCTCTAAGGGAACTCTATCTATTGTTAGTGACCTGTTGCCAAGTGGCAGTACGCTATTACCAGCTAGTTGTCGCTCTACTGTATCTGATACTGAATATGAAAATGTAAGTAAAAAAAATTTAGATTTGCCTTTTTTCATCCGTCCAAAATTCATTTCGCTTTTCTCGAACAATTTCCAAATTGCAGTTTTCTTTCACAGCTAATTTTACACTTAGATCATTTATAGCTGTTGAAACAAATTTTGCTTAGCCAGTAACTTTGGTTATGAAATAAACAAGTTATAGATGAGTTTTTGTAACTTATGCTGAGGTTATAAGATATTTGATATTAGATATTTCTACTTCTAATATCAGATAGTTTTTTTTTCCTTTTAATTATTTTCAATTATTTCATTATAGAATGCTATGACAAAGGATTCTAAACGAGGTTCCGTTAATGTATGGGCAGGTAAATCAACTTTAAGTGCCGGTTTTCGTTATACGGGCGGCCATTTAATAAATACTTCCTCATCACCATCACCTGACAGTCCACGTATTTATTTGTTTGAGGGTTTGCTTGGTAAAGAACGTTCAAATTTGTGGAATCAAATGCAATTTTGGGAAGATGCCTTTCTTGATGCTGTCAGTCAAGAGCGTGATCTAGTTGGCATGGATCAGGTATACAAACTAAAATTTCATTTACATATATCAAATTTTTCTAATATCAATTATATATTTAGGGACCAATTGAAATGATGGAACGTTATAAAGCTTTAAGTGAATCAGAACGGAAACGTTTGGAGCATGATGAAGATCGTTTACTAGCGACCATTTTATATAATTTAACAGCAATTATGGTAATGCTTAATGTAAATAAAGAGGATGTGCGTCGTAAGGTACGACGATTATTAGGGAAATCTCATATTGGTTTAGTCTATGCCCAAGAAGTACATAATGTAGTGGATCAAATTGATAATCTGGTAAGACACTGATAAGATCCTTCATATGCCAATATTTTTTATTAATAAATTCATCTAATTTTCATACACGTATAACTCATATTTTATTATTTTATAGAGCGGTAATGATATAGATCTGAAACCTTTGGGTTCAAGACTTGTACATCGCCATAGTTTTACAATATATCAAGGTATAGATACTACGGGTCCTTTACGTTTTCTAGAAGTCCGTGATGATGGTTTAGTATTAAGATCAATTGATGGCACCATTGTTGAACGTTGGTGGTATGAACGTTTAGTTAATATGACATATTCACCTAAAACAAAAGTTTTATGCTTGTGGCGTCGTAATGGTGGACAGACCCAATTACATAAATACTATACAAATAAGGTACATAATAATCTCATTCTTTTATTTCTATATCACGCCTGACAAAATCATTTCATCATCATTTTCTTTGACAATGCAGTGCCGAGAATTGTTTAATTGTATTAAAGAGGCGATGGAACGTAATGGTACACCAACAAATATACCAGAATTGGGTGGTGAATTTCCTGTACAAGATATGCGTACCGGTGAAGGCGGCCTATTGCAAGTTTGCTTAGAAGGTATTGGCCTTTTATTTGCCCGTAGCAAGGTTAGTATCTAAACTTATAATGCTTTTACTAATTATTTAATTATCTTTTTCTTTTTCTTTTTTTTGATTTTTTTATGAAGTCAAATATTCATATATATATATATATATATATATATATATATATATATATATATATATTGTTATTGGATTATTTCTTTTCATATATTTTATATTTTATAAAGTGTATATTTGAAAGCAAAAATTTTGTAAACGGTGTTAATATGATAAAGAAAAGAAAGCAAGGACCTTCTCAATTCTTAATTTTCAAAAATTGCAAAAATATTTTCTTCTACTCATTAAATTTACATAATCATTCAATTGATGTGGCAACACTTGATGCTATTTACATGAATTTTTGATTTTTCTATTTATTTGTCTATTATTTTCAATTATTATTTATTCTTTTTTACAAATTGAAGTTGCTTATTTTGCTTTCTGCTTTTTACTTTCATTTGCTATTTTCAAATTTTTAGCACAATGCATATTTGAAATTTGTTGACGGACTTTTCTGCTTAGAAAATACAATTGTAAATTCTTTAATACTTACAATAAATGTTAGGCCGTTGTAAAAGGCAATTGCTTTGAAAAGATTTCATTACATTCTCATAATTTAGAAACGTTCAATATTCAAGTTAATCAATTAATATGGTAACACTAATCTAGACAGCAAGTTTCTAATAAAATGGCTTTGCAAAAAAAAAAAAATATGCTAAATTAAAAAATATTGTGAAGGGAAAAAATAAGTAAATTTTGTTATAAAGTCAAGTAAAAAGCTTTAGCTTGATAAAACAATTTGAATTTTTTAATATTTCCAAAATATGAATTTATTGTCTTGCATTTTTTATTATTATTATTATTTGTTTTATTATTTCGCTTATAAATACAAATTATTATCGTACTAAGATGCTAAGAATAAATGCATCAGTAATAACATATCATTTATATGATCATTTATATGAAACACTTACACATTTATAAAATAATATGCATAAATATTAGAACATACAATAAAATTATCAATATCCATCAACTTCATCAATCATCATATCATCATCATCATCAATGCTTAAATACAAAAATCCAAGTACAACATATATAAACAGCAAATTATGTAAAGAAAATATTGCTTAATATGGCAGAGAATTTGAAAAAAACTGCTAGAACTGATTGATCGGTACGGTATAAGTTATGAATTGATTACTCAAGAAACTTCTAATCTGAAACTTATATGGTCATATTATTATTAGATCTATATGATTTCTTCAAATATTGTGCATCTAAATTTTAGAATATTTTCTTAATTATTATTGATTTTTTCGGTCAAGAATAAAGTAAAGAATAAAATTTTATGAATACTTTTTCAAGAAATGTCTCATAAAGAGAACTCCTTGAATAGCTTGAGAGAATCCATTAGGAAATTCGTACAGTAGAAATGTCTAGCCATTAGACACTAATAAATTTTAACAAATATCTAAAAGTTACTTCAGAATATTATTTAAATTTCCTTAAATTCACTAGAGTCACTAAATTGCTGAAATTTTTTCAAAATCATGAAATTTTGATGTAAACTTGCCAAGAGTACTGCCAAATTTTAGTTTAGATTGTTCCATAATTATTTTCCGATAATTTATTCAACAATCTTTTTTTTTTTTACTATTTTATAAAAAAAATATATATACGGATATAAGAAATGATTGCAATAACGATCATCCGTACTGAGCAATTTTTTCCATTTCATTTCATTAATTTTTTTCACTTCTTTCTTTCCACTTTATTTTCCACCTTTTATTGTATATAATTTTTCTTTCTAGCAGTATGACAAAAAAAGGTTAATGCATTTTTAATTTAACAAAATTTTTAAATTCAAAATTTTCAATTGTATATATTTATATTTATACTTAAAAATTTTTTAAATCCTTATTGCATTTTATTTTATTTACGTTTATTTGATTGTTGGGGCAAGAATGAAATGTTCACATTTTTGTTATCAGAATGAATGACAATTTTTTTAATTTCACTATGTTTCTCATTTTTTTTTTTAACTATCACATGCTCTTCTCTATCTTTTTCTCTTCCTGCCAATCTCTTTGTAGAATTTCTTAAATAAGCGAACGGAAAAAATACACAGCATTAATTGTACATATTTTTCGGAATTATCATTTCTTTATCTTTGTGATTTTTTCTCTCACAATAATTTATTAACTTTTTATGATAATCAAAAGGTTAGTCGGTTCACATCGACTTTAAGGTACTCTACACCATTTTGCTTTAAGTCGATTTTTTAAACTAAGGCTTTGTATAAAGACTGATTATAAAAATTATCTATATTCAGCAATTTTTAGAGGCTTCTATCCAGGGGCTTCCGATTCAATGGACCGCACCTCCATATCATACTTTGTTAAATGATCACAAATTTAATAACAGAAATTTACAATTTTAGCAGACTTCATATAGATCAATTACATCGATAAAATCTATTTAAACAATTCAGAGAATCATTCTGATTTAATTAAATGATTTTGGATATAATGCACATCTATAAGAACTTAAAAAATTTTGTGGTGTAGAAGAAAATTTAAACCGTCAAACAACACACACTTCATTTTTGAAAAAACATTTTCATTCTATTAACCGGTAAAGTAGAAAGAAAAAAAAATTCAAAATTAAAACAAAAAAAAAACACATGCAATACAATAATTAAAGATATCAAATTAAAATAATTAGAACGGCAAAAAAAAAATACGCGTAAAAATTTTTTCTTTAATAAAATTTATGTTCAAAATTGGTTACTTTTGAGATGGTCCTTGTACTGTATTTATATCATTAAAAATGTTAAAAATAAAATTAAAATGAAAAAAAAACTACGTTAAAATTTGGATTTTTTTTTTTATTTGAAATTCTTTTCACATGTTTTGAGTTTTATAAAATTTCCTTCATCATCTACATCCTACATTTTTCATTAATTGCGGCCCCATTTTGTGGGGTATTTGAATCGATTCCATAAATCACAAGATAACAGCGATTTTCATTATGAATTCTATGAATTAATTAAAGACTAATGGAAAAAAAAACAACTCTCTTTTCTTCTTTTTTGTTTGATCTTATCTTTTTCGGTTTTCCATTAAACTTACAAGGATTTTGAGGTATTTCAATATTTAATTATTTTTAGTTATAATTTACAAAAAAAAAAACCACGCAATAATTTTATTTGTTTCAAAAATAATTAATAATTTTTGAGTTGAGTTTGAAATTTGAAAACTAATGCAATGAATGAATTAATTAATCAATTAATGAGTAGTTGCTATGTAATTCGTACTAAAATGTAACCAAAAGCTTATTTTTTTGTTTTTTTTTTTTTTTATTAAATTTTCACTTAATTAATTTTCTTTAATCTTAATCAAAATATTATTATAAATATTATTCTAATTACAATCATTATTATAATTATTAAAAAATTTTGTTAAAATTATTGTTTTGTTTTGTTTTTGTTTAAATTGAATGCCATTTAATAATGATATTTAAGAATCAATTAGAGTATTTTTTTTTACTCTAAATTTGCGAGTAAATCTCCATAAAATCAAAAATTAAGGCGGATGCGTATTTGCCCGCATGTCCACATATTTTTATGTTTGCAATACAAGTTGAAATTTGTAAAATATTTTGATGAAATGTGATAAGTGGGCATGTTTTGCCCCAAAGTGCCAATCGAAATGTATGAAAACGATAAATTTTACCGGCCTATTTCTATTAAGCGTTTTATTTTGAAAATGATGTTTAAATGAACAAAATAATTAAAAGTTTCTTAGCGAAAATCTTAGCAGCATAAGATTTTGGTGTAGTAAATGTGTATGGAAAATTTTAAACAGATCTATTCAAAGTTTCCTTTCATATGAAAAATTGTTTAAATTTCCTATAAACTTGATTTACTTTTTTTTTTAATCCTTTATAGATATCCTTGATTTCTGAATTAAATTAAAAGCGTAATGGTTTCGATTATTTAATAGTTGGCGTTGTAAAAGTCCTGTTTTCTCGTTTTCCTTTAATTGTTATATCCATCATCCAAAACTTGGATAGCCAATCACATAGAAGCTTTAAAAAAAGCAGTTTTGAGTTTTTACAAAACTTAAACTTTTGTGCCTTTGACCGAACACAAAAATGCACATTTTGATATTGAAATAGAGCCGAAAAAAAAGAATAGATAAATTGTAAGAAACAGAGACCAATAAAAACCAAACAAAAATTAAAAATATCAATCGCGATCTGTTTTCTACCTTTCCTCTTCTGCGCCTAATATTTTTTTTTCGTTTTTCATTTATCGGTAATTTCATTTATTGATATATTTCAAATCCATAATTAAAGTAGGCAGTTTACTCTAATAAACATTTGGATGATGGATACACAAAATATGGATTAAACAAAATAAAATATTTAACGTTCTGTTTTTTTTCCTTTCTTTTTTTTTTTGTTGAAATGCTTAATTGTTTCATTTCCGTATCATGGTTGTATAAGTGTAGAGAGTCTTATGTTATATATATAAATTGTATTGTAGAAGCCAATGAACGCTATTAGTCCACGTTTGTAGTTGATGTTAGTTAGATAAACTATGTTTATGCTTAAATTATTCTAAAACAAGTTCGTATGTAAATTAATTTATAAAAAAATTTATACATTTGTACATTTAATGGATAAGGTATTTATTTATGGACTATTCTCATTGATTATGAGAATATAGATATATATATATATATATATATATATATATATATATATATATATATATATATATATATATATGACATACATATACCTTTATATTATAATGATATATGTATATATTCTTTAATTCCAATATCCAAAAGAATTCAATTCATATTATAATAAAAAGAGAGACCTTAAAAATAAACAATTAGAAAGAAATTTTGATGATGGAACTTTACATTAAAGAATTCATAGGATATATTTCAATTATTAGTTAACTCTATGTGGTTTGTTTAGGTCAAAATAAGAGCACATAAAGAGATTGACCAGAAATAAACATTAATATAAGAAACAAAAGATTTTATGAAAATTTTGTTTTGAATAAAATATAGAAATATTAGATTACTTGATACTTATTACTCAGCAATACAATATGTCAATTGATATTTCTTAAATTGGCAAGAATAATAAGAAAACAAGTAAGAAATTTATATTTAGATGAGACTGCTATTGCTTCAGTTATTTCGGTAATAAATAGAAAATGTAATTTTCTATTTATTACTGATAATTTTGCAACTTTGAAATTGCATAAATTTGCTTAGAAAATATTAAAAATTAGACATATTTTTCATAGAACATCTTGCCAATACTTTCTGCTTTAGAGACCAAATGATTTTGAAAATATTTTATCGGAAAAAATGTATTTTGTCGTCTGTTAAACAGATGGACCAAGCGACTTAATTTGATTTTGAAAATTAATTTATAAGTATATTTCTGGCACCACTTACGTGAGCCTTCTTTCTAAATGTAACCTGATTAGAGCTTGCGTTTTATGTTATATAAGATATAAAAATTGTTTGATGAATTAGAGCAAAAATCTAAGTATCTATTAGTTAGCATGTAAAATTTGAAAAATTAATGTGCCTCTTTGTCTTCACACTATCACTTACCCCCCCACTCCTCATCAACACCACCTATCCAATGAATGTGTAAACATATCACCCATCACACACTCAAAACATCACTTTCAATTGTAACACTTTATTAGACAGTTTAGACCATCTCACAAGTGCTAATAAACAATTTGCATTTAATCGAATAACCAAAAAAAAAAAATTTATTATTAAATACTTAAAAATTATTATGAGCAAGAAGCACTTAAGTATATTAATACAATTGCTTTTGGCTACTATTTCACATCTTTCTAAACAATTCCCATAAATATTAAAAATTACAATATTTCTTCCTAATACGCATGTTAAAATTAGATTTATTGTAGCATCATCCTAAATGCTGTTGTAATTTGTGTGTGTGCATATACAATTTGTATGAAGGTATAGCATGTGTAGATTTGTTGTTGATATTTGTAAATATGTAATAATATATAAAAATGGGACTTTACCAAATTTAAATATCCAAAATTGTGATGTAAAATCTTGAGTAAAATTGTATTGAAAAAATTTATAAAAAGAATCAATTCTTTTTACAGTTTTTCGTACGTTTGGATCATATACGAAAATGTTTTACGAGTAAAGGTGGAATTTTTGTTTTGGAAGAATATAGTAAGTATCGATCGATATAGAGGAAAAAATATACATGAAATTTTCCTTTATCTTATACATCTAACTTAAAAAATTAATGGCAAGAAAATGCATTAAAAAGTGGTTTTGAAAAGTTTTTTTTGTCAAATCATTTCCAAGGCTTTGTCCATCTATTTATTTCTCCATTTCCTTATGCATTATTCATACATTTTAATATGTATTTGGTTTTCAAGGTAATGGCTCACGCTTGGTAAGGCATTCTTATGAAAACGAAGGAAAATTCTACGAAAGTATAAATTTTGTGAGGCTGAATTAAACTTTAAGCAAAATTCACAAAGTTAGGTAGACTTTTTCGTTTCTTCTTTATGTAGAGGACTCTCAAAGTGTATTCGGGTCTTTGATATAAAATTTTCACTTACTTTAAGCATATTGAGCTAATTTTTTCTGTATATTTTAATTTTTCAAATAGATCCAAAAACTCACCAATTGATCCAAAGGAAATATAAATCAACCATGGTAAGTGAAATGTATTAATTAATAAAAAAACAGCTCTAGAAAATGTCTATAATATTTTTTGCAAATTTCGGTAAAGCCTAATTTAATGTATGTTTATAGTTCGAACGACCGATCTTTAGTTCAATTAAACTATTTACTATTTAATTAGATTAAAATTTCTGGAAAATATCAAAAAGTGGAATAAGGCAAAGAGCAAAATTTTTTCATTATCTAGAATAGTTTAAACATTTAAATAAGGAAAATAAGGCCCTTTAGAAATGAAGAATACAAAGAAATTGGATACGAAAACTATCAACGACCACTATCCATTTCTCAATGAAAATGCACTTTCTTCTTTAGAAGAAGTGTCTCATAAAATTATGGGCAAAACTTCTACTTTTTAAAACATTGTGTCTACAAATAAAATTTAGATCCACTTGATGTATTTTCCAAGTCCATTTTTATTAAAAAAAAAAACAAACATTTTCAAAAAGTTTTTTTCATTTTGGAAGAAGTCACGTTAACTCTTTTGGACTATGAAGGTGTCAAATTTTTTGTCTTATTTATAATCATCTTATATGTTGTACTTTTTGTATAAATATTTTTACTTGTATTTTGTGTTTTTATTTCATTCGTGTGCGCCTTTACAAACAACAATCAATATAACAACATTATGATTAACTACAATACAAAACAAACAACAACACCAACATAAATAATTAAATAAACAAATGAACAAACAATTACACTTGAACAGAACATCATGAGCAATAATACAAATAATAATAACAACAATTACAACAATAACAAATAATGTAAGGCTTTAGATGTTGCCTTAAGTTTGCATCGAATATTTTCGATAAATTTTGCTAATAGACTAATTAACATTTCATGTAAACATTATGAAGATTATCATCAACATCATAATAACAATCATCAATCCCTTTCTCATTATTCTAATCATAATGCATATTATCGTTGTTATGGCTGCCGTTATTATCATCATCATCATTATCATTATTATGGTCATAAGAAGGATACAAATCATAATGAAAAGAGTTTTATTACCGAGACATAAAAACGTTCTAAAGGATGAGAAAAAAACTCGCAGACATACAGAGAAAGAGAGGGAATACAAATATTGTTGCCATATACACAAACATGCACACGAATTTCCTCTGTAAATATATTTAATCCAATTTTTCATCTATTTTAATTTCATTTTATTTTTGATACAAAGTTTCGAGAAAAGAAACTTTTAAAATTCTTTTTTTTTTAAATAATTTGCCATTATCTATTTTATTGAACTATTTAGCGACTGTTTAATATGAAATTTTTTTTTCCTTTTTTTTGCTTTTTGAATCTGTATTGCATACACGATAGGCTGATCAAATTTGTTATGCCGTTTTATGTGTATTTTCTTATGTGGCCGCTGGTCAAGATCAAGGTCAAAAGAAAAATCCTGTAGTGATTACACCGCAAATTCAGGATTTATATACACAACAGAAGCAACAAATGGCTAAAGAACATCAACAACAACAAGAAAATAAAGCTATCATAAATGAGAGGGAAATGCAAATAATAAGTACTGACATCCCAACGAAGCATGGTAATAATAATAGTAATCAAACTGTGATTATTAAACATGCAATTGAAATACAAAAGCCAACTATAACGACCACAACTGTTCAACCGCAAGCAAAGTTAATGCATACGCATGTTAAGAATCGCCCTTTAACTGCTTCAACCACAACGACTACAATGGTCAATATGTTAAATCAAGAGTGTAAACAAATTACTACCCAACATGCGAATATGAATAAAGGATTACCCCAATTGCCACCTCGTTTACCATCGCAAACATCTATCGAGAGTATACATAGCATTGCCACGTCACCATCATTATCAACCAGTTCAGCAGAAAGTAAGAGACGTAGTCCACAATCAACACCACCATTACCACCAGGTCCACCGCCCGTTATACCACCGCGAACTGGTTTTAGAGGACGTAGTGCTTCAATTCAAACATCAACAATAACAACAACAACAACAACAACAACAGCAGCAGCAATAACGAAAACAATAACAACCACAACAACAACTGCAACAACAAATTCAATTTTGGCATCACGAAATTTCAAACGTCAAATATCCATAAATACTGTACCACAATATACACCGCAACCTCCACCACCATTCATAATACCGAAACGTTATAGTACTCTATCAAGAGCAGCTTCTATAGCTGGTTCTACAATTACAACTTTAGCTTCAACATTAGCCTTAACATCAGCTTCAGTCTCAGCCTCAACCTCTGTCTCAGCTGCGGGTTCAACTTCGAGCTCTTCTTCAATGGCTGTCGGTAGTAATTCAATGTCAACGAATTTAATGAATATTTTTCCTAGTAATGCAACTCAATTTAATTTACAATCGAAACGTTTGTCCTATGGCACTTTAAATTTTGGCAATGCCCAATTCCATACGTCTTTAGGTGGTGGTAATGCCAATGTATCACCTCAATCGAATCGAAAACACTGACGAAGGAGTTCTTTTTTTAAATTCACCAGCCGTGAAAAATATTCACCCCCTTATCATGCAACAAGCATGGAATCAACAGTAAAAAGCTCCAATTCTGTTAACAATAGTAAGGGAAATGGCCATAGCGGTAGTGATGGTGGCCGTGGTGGTGGCGGATTAACTGGCACAGAACCTTATACACGTACACGTGAAGTATGTCGCACCATTTGCATACCATGGCTATAAATTATAAATTTAGAAAAATATTACGGTTAGATCTAAATATTAGGTATCTAACCTTCAAGATCAATTCTCCTAAAGCAATTCAACACTCCAATATATGAGGAACATGTATTTGCGCAAAATTTGACAAATTATCATTTTCAAAAGTAGGTTGTAGAAAAATTCGACGATTTTGTTAATAATTTACTTTTAAATTTATTGGAGCAATAGGCGCTATTTTGTGGCAATATAAAAAATTTTCAAGATTACAGTAGAATCTATTTTAAAAAGTGCTCAATTTTGGGTCTATGTATCAAAGTTTGTTAAAATAATTCGGCCATTATATTATTGTAATTTGAACTCTTTAAAGCCTTAGAAGTGAAAACGTATCTAATTGGATTAATATTTTGCAAAATAGATATTAATGCCACATTAAATATTTGACAAAGTCTACTCTTTAATAATAAAATAATGATATTTAAAGATAGACTTTTCATTAAAATATCATTATGATAGTAATCATATCAATAAATGAAGATCATAATCAAATATTATAAAGTAAAATAAATGTCTAATTTACTTAGTGTATGTAAATAATTAGGAATAATTAAATCATTACTATTTATAAATTATATCATAATTATAATATTTAAATGTTCTAGAGTATATTCATAAGAAAACATACATTTATAAATTTTATAAAACTACAAGTATGTCATTAATTATTGATGAAATTGAAAAAAAATGTAAAATGTAAAGCATAAAAATAACTCTCGTGGACACAAATTTAAAACTGGAACTTGAAGGCAATCTAGGTAGGGAAAATGTTTTTAGTCTAATGATAATAATATTAATCATATACATATTTAACATACATACTTATATACATATATATATATATATATATATATATATATATATATATATATATATATATATATATATATATATATATATATATATATATATATATATATATATATATATATAATATACATATAAAGCACCTATACCTATATACATATACACACAAATATATATACAGCAAATAAAAATCAAAGTTTTCAAAGAGAGTTTTATATATGGAAAGGACTTCTAAAATTGGCATCCATAATTCATATGTACTTTTCCAAATTATAAAGCAAAATTGTGAAGATATATATTCCATATTGGGCTTTTTTTTTTCAGTCCCACTTTAGTCAATTCCATTTTTTTCAATTTTAAAGAGTTTCATTGTTTGAACGATTTCACTTAATTAATTTTCATGGAAATACTTGGAAATTAAATCGAAATTTGTATAAACAAGTGTGACCGTCAGGTTAGTTCATATATTTTATTAAATTTTACATAAAATTTTGACATTTTCTATAAATTTATTGTGTAAGGGAATTAAAGTGGCTTAGAAATTTTAAATATTTATATGACGCAATTTCAATTTTATTATACATTTTAAAATTATATTTGTTAATCGAAAATCAAAATAAAAAAAATTGACAAAAAATATCAAATTATTAAACACAAATGATTATGATATAAAAAAAAAAAAACGTGGCTAAATGCTGTACTAATACGCTTAAAAAGAAATTTAAGAAAAAAAAATGGTAGTTTTAAATGTATGCCTTAAAAAGTGGCCATACTTTTCTTCTTATAATTAGAGACTTTCCCTCCATCCTTCTATTAGCATACCTTAAAAAAACACTGAGATATTAAAATCTACATTTTTGTTTGTCAACATTGAACTATGTTGACTTACAGCTTTTGACCAAAAATTTTTTTTGCTCCAAATCAGTTTGTTCGCCTTTTTTTTTAAATTTATTTATTCAAAAATTCATAAAAGTTTAAAGGGGGAAAATTATGTTTTTATTGTTTAGAATTTATATATTTTTTTATTCTCAAATTGCACATGAAATAGTTTATATAAAATAATTATGGAAATTGAAAAATATTAAAATAAATAAAATGTATGCAGAAAATAAATACAAATAAAATTTAAGGCATCACATTTTAGATGATACTGGATAATTAGAAAATTAGAAATTCTTTTGGCTTTCTTGCTTTGAAGAAGCAACCCCTGAGAAAAACCCTGATGAATTGTATTCTAATAAAAATGTAAATCAAAAAAGCGATATGTTTGTGCAATAATTCAAAATTATGCATATTAAATTAATTATAGACAGTTTTCTCTATTCTCTCAATTCTGGAAAGAGATTGCAAAAGTAAAGGAACAATAACAACATTTTACAGATGGGAGAAATTCAGTGTGAATTAAAGAAATTGGAAATAAGAATTTTAAAAGTACATTCGATTCTTAGATTACGGTACACTAGATCACTGAATGTGATTAAAAAGTAACGAAGAAATTATGGATTGATATGATTTCAATTGGGAATACAAAATATCATAACATTTTTCCATAACAAAAACAAAAAAAAAAACGAAAATAATAAATGTTTTTCAAGTAAGAGGTTTAGCGGACAAAACGGATAAAACAGGGCCTTATAGAGACTCAGTGGTCCGGTTCGTTAAAAATATGCAAAAAATTTATTAAATTTATTAGAAATTGTGATCTATAATTTTGTATTTTGTGGATGTGGATTGAACACTAAAGCCATTTTGATAAGTGAATCAACCTAATTTTATCAAGAAAAGATAGATCTATTTCCATGCCTTTTGTGAGTGTTACAAAATGATTCATCAAAATTTTTACATTCTGTCTCACAAGTAGTGTAGGGTATAATTATTTTTCACAACTTTCGAAAAAAGTTCGTTTCAGCAAAACGCAGTAGTTATCATCTGACCAGCATTTCATTCACAACGCTAAAATATGAAGACAACTTTGAAATTGAAAGTAGATACTAATTAAAAAAGTTGTGGGAGTAGAATTACAAAATAATGAACATTTTATATTTCGCAATATTATTCGTTTGGGCATTAATTATATATTATTTACCGCATATATTGCAAATTCTTAAATTACAAATATGGTCATTTAGGGCAGTATCTGGGCCACCATTTTGGGAAATTATTTATCATGCTAAATCTGATCGTATGTATAAATTAAATAATTATAAATTAATTTATTTTCTAATCAAAACATTTTAGACAACTTAAAAGATTAGCATTTAAAATTAATGCCAGATTAAGTACCCACAAAGACAACAGAGAGCAATGGGAGGAAAAGAAAAAAGAAAAGCACATTATTAAAAATAATAACTTGATAATTTTGATGTTTCATTAATTTGATAATAAAAGTTTATCAGCAAAGCATTCACTCTACGTTACTTCACCTCCACCTCCTCCTTAACTAAAGTATTCAAAAAGTGATTTCAAAAGTCAATAATTTAAAGGCTGTAAAAAGTAAACAAAAAAAGCTTCGCGAAGTTGACTTTAATCAAATAATTTTGCAAGTCCAGTCATGTTTAGATTATAATATGAAATTATGGATTTTGCTAACACCATTTATTGAATTTCGGCTCAATAAAAAATTGCCACGTAGACAACTTCATTGAAATCAATACATTCATTCGTATAGCCATGATTTAGGATATAAAGCGTTTCATTCTACATTTATAAAATATTTAAGAAACTACCTATGACAATTTCTACCAAATTTTTTTCTCCATTTTCATTAGGCATATTACCTTGGCTGATCAGCTTATACCACAGATATGGTACCGTATACCGCATTTGGATTGGCATAGATTTTTTTTTAGTACTATCAAATCCGGATGATATTCGGGCAATATTAAGTAGTAATGTATTATTGCATAAATCAAAAAGTTATGATGTGGTCGAACCATGGTTAGGTCAGGGGCTTTTACTTAAAGGAGGCTCGGCATGGCGTACACGAAGGAAACTTTTAACACCGGCTTTTCATTTTAATATATTAAGTGAATTTAAGGATGCCATTCTCCAGAATTGTGATATATTAATAAAAAAATTAATGGTAAAAGCAAATGATGAAATATTTGATATTTATCCATATATAACATTATTCACTTTGGATATAATATGTGAGACTGCTATGGGTATAAAGAAAAATGCTCAATTAGATTGTGATTCTATTTACGTAAGAGCTGTATATGACATATCACGAATACTTCACGAGAAAATGTTTTCGCCTTGGCAAATAATGAATCCATTTTTCAATTATACAAAAATTGGTCGAAAATATCGAAAATGTTTAGCCATATTACATAATGAGACCACTCGTGTTATAAAATTAAGACGTGAAATATTAGAGAATTCAATAAGGTATATGAAGAGACAAGAGAATGATGATGTTAAGCAAAAGCGTCGCTTAGCATTTTTGGATATGTTATTAATATCTCAAATGGATGGTTATCCTTTAACCGATTTAGATATACGAGAAGAAGTTGATACATTCATGTTTGAAGGTTATGACACAACTAGTTCAGCCTTAAGTTTTATTATATATTTATTATCGCAACATGCCGATGTGCAGCAGCGTGCTTATGAAGAAGTAACAGCTTTGAAGGATAATGAACAAGATAATTGGATATATTTGGAAGCTATTATCAAAGAAAGTTTACGCCTTTATCCTGTTGTGCCACTTTATGCACGTAAAGTTACAAAAGATACCTCACTGAATTCCTTAACAATACCAAAAGGTTCTAATGTTGTAATATTTGCCTATCAATTGCATCATGCTGAATTGAATTATCCTGAACCTGAAAAATTTTATCCGGAACGTTTTCTTAAAAATACATCGGATATATCTCAATATTCATTTGTGCCATTTAGTGCTGGACCGCGTAATTGCATTGGCCAAAAATTTGCCTATTTAGAATTGAAATGTACTTTGGCAAAACTTTTAAATCATTTTGAATTTTTACCCGCTGAGAATTTTAAGCCACAACTTGCCGCTGAAATTATATTGAAAAGTTCTAATGGCATACAACTTAAACTGAAAAAACGTTTTCAATAATAAACAAAAAAAAAAAAAAAAAACAAAAGCAAACTTTTTAACCTACTTTTTCTTTGCTCCAAAATTTATATAAACAATTATTATTAGGTGATACAATAAGATCAAGTAAGAAAAGTATTTAATTTGGAAAAAAAAATCTTAAATATAAATTAAAATTTTTGAAATATATTGTTAACCTTGACTTCATTTTCAGATCAACTTTACTAGTTCTAGATTAACAAGTTTCTTTTATTCTAATACAAGAATAATAATAAGCGATTGTATAAATTGCAATCTCAATTGGGCAAGATTAGCTATGAGGCACAATAATTTAAAATACATACAAAAATATAACAATAAAATAAAATCATTTTTTAAATGGTAAAAAAATGTAAAAAATTAACACAATTTATCTTTTATTAATTTTTTTTTCGATTTTTACTTTTTATATGTAATTGCGTAATACTCTTCATAGTGAGACTAAATAATCGATAACTTGTAATAGATTTTTCTTTTTTGCATTTTTAAACATACTTGCGAAAATTTCAACCTTGCAAGCCGAACGACTGAGTTTCAACTCATTTCAGTTATAATTTCTTGTATGTACCATCTGAAATTATTTTATTAAGGAAATGCTTATCATATTTAGACAAATTGCTTATAACTTATATGAATAATGAAGGAATTATGTCTGTTTCAGAATGTGCTCTAGGAACGAACAAGTCCAATAAACTTTTATTTGTATGTAAAACAAGAATACTTTTTAAATCTCTAAGTAATGGATGGTAAAAGTAAGAAATTCAATTCGAAGATTCATGCAAGAAAGTTATATTTGGTTGAGGCTGAATTTCAAATATTTAAAAGAAAACATGCCTTGGATATAAGTAACAAATAAAAAGAAACAAAAATGGAAAAGATTCTTAAAAGGAAAAAGACAGATGTTGCTTTTTCATGTTTCTTTTGGTAGGCGTGCCTTTTAACCGATTTACCAACAATAACTAAACAAACACGTGGTTATGCCATGGATTGTGATATATGCATATTTTACGGGATCTCTGACTCTACTGGCTGAAACAATTAACTGTTATAATTCAATTTACACATAATTAACATTATTAATTTAAAAAATAATTTCATTTTGATTTGTTAAAATCTGATGCGTACTGATTACATCAAGGTCTTCAATGAACACTAAAAAAAAATAAATAAAACAACAGCAACAACAAAATCAAAATATATTTTCATTAATTAATTGAACACGTTTAAGTACGAAATATATGGCTACAAGAGTAAACATGAATTTATAAAATGAAAACCACAGAAAAATGTATAATAATAAAAAAATAATAACAAAAAATAATGTGCGTTCAATTGCCAAAAACTTGATTTCCAGTCATATGTAGAAGCATAAGGTATTATCAAACAAATGACTAGGGCCCTTTATAACAGTAAATATTAATCTAGTAGATATTTTGTTATCAAATATGAAAATATGATGATGTAATGGATTCGTCACATTGTTGTTGTAATACTGATCAGATAAAATGATAAGATTTTGGAATAAATTAAATTATTGCAGAATAAAGGTACTTGAATTCTGTGTTTCGGGTCTCAGAGACTTTTGGCATCTTTGTCTTGGGAATTCCACTTATTAAATTTTGCTTAAAATGCACTATCAAAATGTAATTAAATTAAGAAAACTCGAAACGTACAATTTCCCAAATTTGAAAAGTCCATACTAATTAATTTAGAATAAACAGTAACGCTTGTTTTAAAGCCGAGAGTTGTGAAACATGAACTTCTTAGTTTTACTTGAATTGTGCTCTTTCTAAGATCATAAGTTGTAACATTTTTTATAGAATTCTATTCTGCTTAAAATAGTTGGATATTGGTTCTCATAAATCACTGAAAATTTGCCATTTAAAGTGCACTCTGAGCTTCAAAGTGGCACGTACAAGAGTTGATGTAAAAGACGACTTATAACTCACATAAAAGAGTTCAACATAGTAAGCTTTCAGAGCCAGAGTACACTTAAAACTTTTATAATAATTATCAAAATATCAAAAACACTAAGAAAGCTAAAAAAAATTCCAATTGACTCCAAGAAAGAATAAAAATAATTTTTTATTAATAAGTCAAATTATACTCAAATATTGTAATATTTGAATTTATTAATTAAGAAAATGACAATTAATCTTCATCGCTTAATTGGAAATATTTTATTTAAAATCAAATAAATCCTACATGAGGAGTAGAGCAATTTGCGCATTTATCTAATGCACTTCCAATGCATACAAGACTTATGAAAATGGTTAAATGGTGAAAATGTTAGTCTTAACCTTGAATTCATGCAAATTCCAAATTAAACATGAAATTGTTATTTTTGATATTTTTAACTGATTGATTGTTGTAATGATCATATAGATATTATGGTTGTTGTGCTTGAACATTGTCATTGCTATCATTATAATATTTTGAAATCAACAACCTTTACAAAATTCGTGCAGAATTTTGTAAATAGCCTTCGACGTGTTTGGCATAATAAATAATTTTTTATATAATTTCCTCTGACAACAAATGTAAAAAAATAAAAACCTAACATTGAATTTTTGTTAACCATAAACCTAAAGAAAGAAACTATTGCATTTAGCCAAGTAAGGCGATAAGTTTAAAATGCTTGTTAAAAAAAAAAAAACTCATTTGCAAAATTATGTGTAAATTATCTCAAATTTACTACATGATACTTTAAAATTATCTTACATGGGATATTTGAGTCAGGGTATAAGTTTTTGTTGAGCAAAAAGCAGTATGAGACCCAAAGATATTAGAAATGGTTCCACTTTATACTATTTCGCTTGACTTAAGATCAAATTGATCTCTTCATCTAAGAACTAATCAAGTCTTTAATAGTAAGAAAATTGCCTAAAATTTTAATGAATTTGCTAGTCTAAAGTCGAAGGTTAGAGAAAATAGGTGAAACGAGATGCTTTTTAAGCGTTATTGTGAAAAAAGTTGCTAATAGGAAAAATTGTATTTTTTTTTTTTTGGGTACTCAGATCTACTAAAGGTTTGCATCACTCCTGGCCCTCTACACTTTTTTATTACTCTCTAAAATTCTCTCTCATGCAACATTATTACAAAGAAATTGGAAAATTACTCAAAAATCTTTTTTGACTTTTAGGTCATATATTTTAAATGTTATTCACTTTCGACCTTAGTGCTTATTCTGTATTTAGATAAATCACTGAAACACTGACAATTCTATTAAGTCAATGCAGGAAAACCTTCTGGGCATGAAATAAGTGTATTAAGCTTCAAGAAATTAAATTAACTTGATTTGATTAAGCAACTTGTTCTTACTTGTCATCACTTCTGTAAAATGGAAGGTATTTTTTTTCAAAAAAACGAAAAAGCGCACAAATGAAAAAAAGACCAGTACAAAATATTTTACAATGAAAACATTGGAGAGTTGTTAAAAAGTGAATTTTAAAGCCATTGCAAGCAACAGATATATGAACTAAATGTTAATCATGTGTGTCTATCTGGTAATAAATGTTTTGTATAAGAATGCCGCAATAAAGTATTTTCTTGTTATTATAGTAAATCATTCCAAGAAACATTCGATAAAAATCTTTATGAGATGCACAATTACCCGCAAATGTACTTATCATGATTAAATATGAAATATAAAAGAAACCAAGCAAAAGCATTTAAAGCGGTTGGTTAGCCTCTGAAGACTCATTTTCGATTCAAAATAGATCTATGTCTCAAATTTTATAAAACTATCCGAAAAATAGAGACCTTAATAAATTTATATGAATCGATAGCAGACATAAAAAGTGAAGTGATAAGTGAACAGGTGGGCATGAGGATAGATAGACTTTAAGCGAATCAGTTTATCGATTGATATAAAAAAAAGTCGATTTATCTAAAGTCGTGCCAGATTGCACTAATTTTTATGCATACAATTCTTACATATAGACATACAAACAAAATATTTTATTAAGCATACTTTAAAAAGCCGCCAAAGTATATTAAATTAAAAAGAAATACAAAAGAAAAAGGAAACAACAACAAAGGAAAAACAAAATTTCAAACTATCTAAAGCATTTGCTTGTAAATGCTGAAATGCATTTACAAAAAGAAAATAAAAAAAAAGAAAAATACATGCATTTAATAATGTTGAAATATTAACAAAAACTCTCTTAACTCATGGCAAGAAAAGTTTTCTTTATGCAGTTTGCTACAGAGCGACAGAGAAAACAGTTGCAATTTACTCAATTTTTCACTTAATTTTTTTTTTATATGTTGCTAACACTTTGAAATTTAGCAACAATTTGTTTGTAAATTATACATTGCTATTGTTGTTGTTATTATTGTTATTATTAATATTACTTATATACGATCTTGTAATAATAATAAGTTGGTGAGAAAGAAAGGCAAAGAAGGCGGCAATTTCTAAAGTTTCCACATTTTTATATATAACAAAACTTTTACTCTCAACTATCTATCCATTTATATATATGTATATGGTGTAATGTGTATATGTATGTAAGGTTACTTATGTAATTTTTTACCCATTTTCAGTTCACTCACTTCACATTTAATTGAATACTTTCGTTGGCATCAGTTAACGTAGTCATTGACATTGACATACATTTAAACATAAGCATTTTTTTTTCTATTCATGTTATTGTTGTCATTGTTGATATTGTTGTTATACATATATATATATACACAACACACAAACACATAAATATATATATATATATGTATATGTATGACATTTATAGAAGATATTATCTTACTATAGATAAAAAACAATTTAAAGCTGATTTTGCTGTTTTTTTTTCTCGCCTTGAATCGACTTGAAACGAATTCCATTCTAAAGTAGAAATTCTAGATTTTATTATTGATCTTAGCTATAAAATTTTTATAAATTTAGTAATTTGAATTATCTATCAATTATTTTATTAATTAATTTTTGTATGAATTATGCTTTTAAAAAGTTTACGCATGCATTAAACTTTTGTTCAAATCATAATTTTTTTTTTGATTAAATTATTTCTTTTTTAAAAATTTTCTCATCAACAAGAAAAACTGAATAAAAAAGTGATCAATAAATGATAAATGATAACACGATATATTTAAATAATTTTGAAATAGAATATAAAATCAAAAATCAACCAAATTTTTCCAGCCAAAAGCTTCTGCCCTTTTAATGTTATTTATTTATATATTGGCAACTTATTTCATCTTGATAACTAATCTATTTATAATCTAAATTATGTTTATACTGGTCATGTGGTGTTTTGATGGTATTAGTGTTGTCACAACATATATATCATGAAATAACCGCACACTTGCACCAAGGAAAATAGAAAACCAGAAAAAATAATAGAGAAATAGAAGAAAACGTTAGAAAAACTAAATGGCACAAATGGTAAAAGAGAATTTTTTTGTTATTATTTAAAAATGTTAAAGCTTAAAATAGAGTGTATAACCAGAAATACTTGCACAGAGTGATTGTCTGTGTCGTTCACCTAACTAGCTGACTGCCTTTCTCCTTAACTTCGTTCCTGCCTTTTATCTATCGCATTTTATATTATTTATGTTGTAAATTTGCCTCTCACCGTAGCGCCAGTTTAAGCGATTGAAGACAACTATGAAACATTCTATCTGGCATAAACGAATAATCCAGAGAGTAATATAAAAATTAAGGGTCCAGAAAGTGGTTCCAACTGGATAAATTTGCGCTACAAATTTTGTAAAATGAATCAAAAATTTTATGGCTATAATCATTAACTTTGTTTTGCCTTTGAGCCTAAATATAATCTCGTATTAATTTCCATTAATTTTTATCATTAAAAATGATGACTCAATAAAAGAAATTAGATCTAATATGGCGCTTAAATTCACCTTAGAGAAGTAGCTAATTTAATTCCTCGAATTCATTTCACAAGCCTTAGATTTGGTTTTTTGTTTAATTAGATCCAACAAAATAATAATTTGTACGATTACTGTTACTAATTTTATTATAATGAGAAATTATGTAAATTTATGTTGAAATGTTCAATTAAGTAAAATGCAATTTAAAGAAATGTTAGTAAAAGCAAATTTGTCATATGAAATTCGATGATAAGTTTCATTTTTCTTTGTATACTTTCCAGGGTATATTTATCTGATTATTATACGGACAATTAACTTTATGAAACTTTCAAATAGTTTCTTCAAAAAGTGACTATCGCCAAATGCTTTTTTTTTGTGTAATAAAAGATTGAGCAAGGAATTTAAAAGTGGAAAATTTCATAAGAGGTTAGAGTTCAATTTTACAGATTTCTGCACTCGGTAGGCTTAAATATTTTATAGAAAACATTTCCTTTAAAATTTAAACAATTCTGTGTTTAATTTAATCCGTAACTTATAATTATTGACGCATTTAAACAATTGATTCTTAATAAATCATTAGAAGATTTTGTGATATTGAAATTGTGGACAGAAAATTGACAAATCTGCATGTTTTTTATAAAAGCTTCAAAATGTGGTGTCTAAATTGTGTAATCCTTCTGTTCTCCTAACGAGATAAGGCACCATCGTAGCACTTCATGTAATTATAAATTTATTTTTCTATTCATTCGTTTTAATGCATCTCAAAATAGCTTGAACAACTTTAGATGGCTACCTAGAACAATAACAGCCATCATTTCAGATCAATTATTATTTTGTTGTAATTATTTACAACAAAGAAATCTTTAGACAATTCTAAGAAATAAGTAAATGCGTTACATGCTCATTGCGATTAGATAAATTATAAAATATTTTTGTAAATACGATTTTATAAAAAAAAAACAAGAGAGAACAAATGAGAAGAAGCATAATAATCATGCAGTAAATTAATTCAATTCCATTGGAAATAAGAAAAATTCATCACCAAAGAAGAAAGAAGAAAATATTGATGTCCCAAAAATACTTCTCCCTGTTTTTTGCGTTTCTTTTTTTAATTTTTTTTTAAAAACAACTAAAAGTTCATAAACACTATTATCACTATAATCATTAACATTATTAACATCATTATCATTATTATTATTATCAAGCAAATCATCATCCAAGGAATGATTAAGACGTACGCACATAAAAGCAAGAGCGCGTGCGCATTAGCTCCTCTACGCGTACGAACACGCACGAGAACGTTGTTGTTAACGCTAATCAGGCAAAGAAAATTAGACAAATTTTTATGTATAAATATACCCAGGTTGCTAAGTCTCCAACTTATTAAGCTTTCATTGTTCTTTTTTTAACTTCTATATGGAGGCTTAATTATTGAAGTTTTGGTTTACATTTCTGAAAATAATTAATGGACCAAATAGTAAAATGCTTTCGCAAAAATTGTAGACATTTAATTTTTACAATCTTTGATTGCTCTGGATGTCTATTCCCCATCCATTAGCTAGCAATCTTTTTGTGCTGTCGATATCATGAATTTTTCATTAAAATATAGCGTTATCAGAATTTTTTTTTCTCTCCAAAAAATAGCTAGAAGTCTAAGGTTAGCAACTTGAGAATTTAATCTTTGAATCTTAGCGATTCAATTCCACTTAAGAAACCCATTAAGTAAACAGAATTTATTGATAAGGCCAAGGCCAATCTTAAAATACCATTCAATAATATTTGATGAACAATCAAATCCCATTAAGCCATGACAAACCTCAGAAGCCTTGAATAATGCTTCTTAAAATTATCGAATTAATATTTTCGATTTAATGACATTATTTGAAAAAATATATACAAAATATAAAATATTTAAACGTTGATAGGATGGAGAAGTTGTATATGAATTGATTAAGAATATTCATATTAAATGATAAACTTATTGTCCTATGTGTTTTGTATTTTATTAAACAATTTAATTTTGTATAAGTTTGTACGTTTTTCTTTGGTTTTGGTTTTTGCCGTGCACTTTTCCACATACATGTATAAATATGTATTTATTTTGAAATTCTTTCTTGATCTCAATAAAATACATACAAATACACAAAAAAAATTCATACACATATATGATTTATATGCTATAGGTGTTTATGGATACGCTAGAAAATCTATAAAAAAAAAATTAATACTTTGTTGTTTGTGCTTATATTTGTTCCATTGGAAATATATATTTTTAAGCGTCCATATATGTGTGGATATCTATTTGTGGGTGTGTATGTGTTTAAATATGAGCATATATGTGTTCATCCAAGTATCTGCAGTATTTAGTTTCAGTTTTTAGTTTTTAGTTTTTACTTTTCGATTGATTTGACTTAACTTAATTTTACTCAATCGCTCTGCCGCAATTTGTTTAAAGCTGAACGATCGAATGAATGTTTAGTATGCATTGAAAGGTAAATCTTAACGGTTGTGATAAAACGGCGAAAATGCTATTTCTTAATATGCGATACGATATTGAAATTTCAGTTAAAAAATTGTATTGAAAAACAAAAAAAAAACCTTGTACGTTACTTCAAAATACTAAAAATCAATTTGAATTGCAATTTGTGAAAAACAAAAAATCACTAAAAAAAGAAGCAAATAAAAAAAAACGGAAAAAAATTGAAACAAGTATAATTTTGAATTAACTTTGCTTTTTTTTTTTTTTTGGTAAATTAATGTAGAAAAATTTAAATATAAAATGCAATGCAATGCAAAAAAAATTGTTCTTAATAAACAGCATTTCAAGATCTGCTAGTTGCTCTTGACACTTTTTTATAGCAACAACATCTTCACAACAACTTCACCTCTAATTAATTTATTATTAGAGGTGTTAAAAATTCCACTTTTAATATGCTTTCAAATATTTTTCAATTCTTTTATTTATTTACTTATTTATTTATTTAAAATTAATAAAAATTTAATAAATGAACAAAAAATGGCAATAAATTGAAAATAGTAATTTGAGTTGAGTAAAAAAAAAAACGAAAAAATTCTTGAAGTATAACATTTCAAATTTTATTTTTCTTAAAAGTGTTTTCAATGATTTTATTATTGAAATATTTGCTTTCTGCATACCAAATACATACAAAACTCAAATTGTAAAAAAAAATAATTTTTATTGAAAAAAAAATTTCAAATAATTTTTAATGCTATTTTCAATAATTATATTGCAATTTTTAAATTTAATAATATAAATTAGCCTGAAATTAGTCTTAAATTGTAATAATTCTAGTTCGGTTTTTTTAATCGATTGTTTTCAATACCAATCGATTTTATAATTGAAAACAAAACAAGAAAAAATAAATAAAAATGAAATTTGGAAAGCATAAAAACTATGTTAAAATAAATCGACGTCACACTTTAAAACTATAAAAGTCTAAATGATCATTAAATACCCTAAACTTTTTAGAATTTTATTTAAATAACAAAAAAATTTATTATTCGAAAATGTGTCCGCAAAGTGGAGCAATCTAAAATTTGAACTTTATATACTGAATACAATGCTATGGATATTTAAAAAAAAAAAAGAAAATTTGAACATTTCTCATTTACAAAATGTTTTGTAAATAAAATTATTTGGAAAAAATGTATAATTTTATTTTTTTATGGATTTTGAATGTAAAATGTGCATGCAAAATTTTCTAGAAATATTTAAGTAAACATTTCAATTTAATTAAAAGTGTAATTAAATAAATATATAATTTTGTAAATGAAAGAAATTATTTCCTTAAAAAACTTTGTTTAATGAATATTGGAAATTTAGCAAACATTTATATCGAAAATTATTTAATATTTTATCAAAAGTCTAAGGACTAAAAACTGAAATAATATTTTTTTAGCGAAATTTAACTTCAAAAATTTCAAAATTATTTTTTACAAGAGTTTTTATTTGGGTCACATATAAAAAATTATTAAGCAAGTTATGGATTATAACATTTTACAATGACAAAGAAATTTTTTTATCTCTCTTCCTCTTTTTTGTTTTTTTTTTTTTTTTTGAAAATATTCATGCTTGGCTAATAAGTGACCTGTCTAAATAAAATGTATATATATTCATATGAATCAGGTTGTAATAAAAATTACAAGACAAGAAGAAAAAATAAATAAATAAAACGCGAAACCAGTTTTAATATTTACCAAAGTAAAAACAAAGACAAAAATAAAAAACCGAAAAGAATTCAAAATATGACTTTTTATTATCCAAAAAAAAAAAAAAAAAAAGAAAAGAAAACAAGCAAAAGAAAAAAATTGGGAGAAAAAAAAGAAAAAACTGATACCACAATAAAACCAAAAATCCAATTTATTCTAACGTTGTGATATTACATTGTTGTGTAAACAAAAACAAAAAAAAAAAAGGAAAAACCAAAAACCAACAATTTTAAATGAAACAATGTTTATCAACATTTTACTTTATAGGTATATTTTAGGTTTTCTTTCTACAGTTACAAAATTCCATGTAAATTATTGTCAAATGTTTATTTACATGAAATGTAAAATAAAATAAAAAAAACCAAAATCATGTAAATTGAAAAAAAATATTTTTCCGATACTAAGTAACAAATAACAACAACAATAAGCGCAACCATCATCGTTGCAAATATCCGTTAATAAAATCAACAATAACAGAAATTAAGGTGTAAAATAAATAAAATCAAATCAAAATGTTGCACAATCTGTGGAAACATTTTTACATATGTTGCTTACAATTAATCTTAATTAACATACAATATAAAAAAAGTTGGGCATTGGATAGTTCAGTTTGTAATTTAAAAGATCCCACTTGTAATACGAATGAAGAAGCTACGAATGAGTTGAAAAATCGTATCGATTCGATATTTGATGATAAAATTAATTATCATATGAAATATTTAGACGAGGAAACGATCATCGAATTGAAGACATTCGAACGTAATTTGAGTGAGGTGACAGCAAATTTTACATTAATGCAATTACAACAACAACAACAACAACAACAACAACAAAAGCAACAGCAACAGCAGCTACAACAGCAACAAGCGAAAGAAGATATTGAACCTGATGAAAAGGGTATATTATACATAGTCACATGCATACAAACACACACTAACACACACACGCACACACACACACACACACATATATATATATATATATATATATATATATATATATATATATATACGCACACACACATACACATATACGCACACACACATATATACATTCAGGTATATCGGCTTTTGAGTAAGTATTTTAATAAATCGAAGTATTTAAGTACAATTTTTGCCGTTCTACGCTTGCTTACATTGGATATTAAAATGAATCCCGCATTGTATATTAACTGCGAAAATTCCAACTTAGTGTAATACCGAATCTTTCTTAATATACCTTAATCAGTTCCTATAAATATAGTTACTAAAATAATATAGCAAAATAAAGACTGCATTATACTTTATATGTGAAACTTGCACTTTGATCTCGAGACCTTTCAGCCAGATCAATTTTTGTAACTACATTTTCTCAAAATATCGCTATCATCAAATGCCAATATAAAATCTGTGTTGTATCTATGAAACTTTTGCTCCTAAATTAAAGTTTATAGCGAGAGTAAGAGGCCTTGTCAAAATTCCTAAATTAGACTCTGTGTTCTTACAAACTTTAGATACATTTCAACTTTTAAGAAGTAATTTGTTTATCAAGTCTAAAGAAGCATTTTTCCTAACGGACATTTTGAATTGATGAGTCCGGGACACCAAATTTAAATTTATGGTCTCATTTGTTAAAAGAAAGTCGTAAATATATAAATTTATAAATTTATAAATTTATAAATAATTTAAATTGAAGTGCTACTTTTAAGAAGATCTATTAAATTCATATTTTATATGGACAGACAATAAGTGAATGAGTGTATGAGTGAATGAATGAATTAATTTTTAGGAGAAATTATTTAGAATAAATCCCATTTACACTAGCGCAATTGGTTAAGCGTACCATTACAATTTCAATACATTCAAATATTATATATGCATATATATATATATATACCGTTATATACATTTATATATCTATATACATATGTATATTTTCAGGCATAGTAATAATATGCCTTATTATTAATAAACATGTTTCTTAACGTAACCATTTAGATTATGTGTTGTAATTAACAATTGTTTCGTTGTAATGGAAATAATAACAACAATAAAAAGAACAACAGCATTAAATACGTAGAAAAATGAAAAATAAAAAATGAAATACTAAAACTAGACAAACTAATGTGCAATTGCTTTTTGCACTGTCCATTTTTTTTTTAAATTTAGTTGCTTTATATTTTGTTTTTTGTTTTATCACTTTTCGGTTTTCTCTTGTTCCATTTTCATTTTTGGCCATTTATTTTACATCTAATATTCTATATAAAAGATATGAAAAAAATAATTTAACAAACAAAGGCATTGTTGAAATTTTTTTATACGTAAATGAAAATATTTTCTTTATTTTATTTTCAAATGTTTTTTTTTTTGGCTTTTTTTTTTCTTAATGAAACTTTATACTAATGGAAGCCATTAAAGAGCAAGTTGAATAGTTTTAAACTTTAATGAAAAATGCAATTTGATTCTTAACATTTTTAATTATGATTTATCTAATTAATCTTAATTATTTCACAAACATTTAGACAACAAGATAATTCACCAATAAAAATGCGTTTGATTTAGAATCAGTCACTTTTATCTGTTTAATTAAAATATAATTTAACTTTAATTTGAATTATAAATTTAGTATAATTTTCAGAATTTTGTAATTTTATATTGAAAATAGAAGATTATGAGAAAGCAGCAAAATCTAAACTATAACAAAAAAGTGTGTAAATATTTTGAAAATGATATGAACAAAATGTAAAGGTGATTTTTGAAAATAATCATAAAAATTATAGAGTAATTTTATCAGTTACATTAAAGATAGATTTAATTATTTGAAAAAAAAGTTTTTTAAATTCTTGATTCAATTTTTTTTTTGAGGAAAATATTTTGAACGTGAAAGTTTTTTATTTAACTTTATTTGACTTGATTTGAATTTATTTGATTTCTTTCTGCAATCATATGAAAAAACAAACATTTATACTTATTTATTTTCAATATGTCTCGTCGCGTCATTCAAAGCAAAAAAAAACAAAAAAAAATAAACAAAAATACATATTTTTATATAATAATTAATATGCATTCAACATTTTAAGATTATATTAACATAGCGCATACTAATCGATTCATGTGTGTATGGATGGATAACATTCATTCCATTAGCACATTAATAAAGAAATTACAAACAAAAATATTTTTATAATAAATATTTATAATAAAGCTTACTAAGAGAGATTCGTTTGGGTTCTGTTGAAAAGGAAAGGCTCCATTAGAAAATATATCAAATAATTTAAGCAAATATTACCAAAAAAAAAAAAAGAAAGCGTTAAAAATTATTGATCAAGAATTTATATAGAAAATTTATATGAACACTTATTTCATCATTTATGGGACATATGTTTTGCAGTCAACATCACTAAAAAAATAAAATCAATTAACAAATTTTATTTCAAATCATCAAAAATCAAAAAACTCAAAATCGCAATAAAATGACTTATGGCACAATTCCATTCAAATTTTAAGAGAGGGCATTAATTTGAATCATTTCTTAATGAGTTTAAATTCTTTAACTTTTTAAAGAACTTTCATAAAAACTTTTCAAAAAAGTATTGTGGATTTATTTGAGAAAATTGTATGAAATAGGTTAATAATTCTTTTTTGCTTTGTAGACGTAGCTAATGCAATTCTGGACTGTTATTTAGATTAACAAAGAATTGGAAATATTTTGAAATTAAATCGAGAAGTGACTTTTAAAACGATATAATAAGAAAATCTGTAATTCGTAAGATTTTTCGACGTAACGATTTTGATATAAACTACCGATTTGAAAGAAGAGCTTCTACTTTGTAAATGATTTGAAACTTTTCCTGACCTACCAGATTCTTTAGAACTTTGGAGTTATAATTGTATAAACCTTACAAATTAGTTAACCTTCTTTTCAAAAACTTGGATTACAAGTTAAAATTTAGAATATAATTTAAAGGAAATTATATTTTGATATAACAAAATGGTTGTAGCGAGTTTAATTCAACTAAATTTTCAACTATTTTCTAAACCCCCTTCTACAAAACGAGTCTTTCGAATTTTCAAATAATTGAAAAATTATAACTTTTTATTTTGTCAAAACTTACCCTTCATTTACTTAACTTGTATAAGATACTTAAGAGTCAGTTCCGATCGTCTATTTGTTTTTTATTTTACATGACATAATTGTAGATTTCTTCAATAAATATTCCATATATACAAACGATACATTCTCAATATTCTCGTTCATATTAAAATAAGTGAATAATGAAAGAAATTTTGTTATGCAAATGTGTAAAATATTTGTTAACGTTACTTGAATTCAAATTATCCTAAACATAGTGTAATAATAAATTCATCGATTAAATAAAAAACAAATCAACCAAAATGCACCATAAAAACTTTATATTCAAAGCGAAATCGATCATTAAATCTCCTACAAGATTTCATTGATTGTAAAAATTTAAAAAAAAAGGGAAAAGGTTCAAAAATTAGTTCAATGTGATACAAATTTTTATACGCAATTGATGAAGTATCCTCTAAACCTAAGTATTTTCAAAATATATCAAACTCAAAATTTTATCAAAAGATTTTGAAAATCATCAACTAGTTTGGAATATCAAACATATACACAAAAAGAAGATCAAATCGATTCGAAAACTTAATTTTAAGACTTCGTATCAAACGCATTTTTAAAAAATTTATTATGTTCTCTATCTCAAACAGTGCAGGATACAAAAATCATTTCTACTAACAATATAAATTCTCTTTTGTTCATCTAAAATAAAAATTTGTAAAAAATAATAGAAAAATTGCATCATTTATATTGCTAAAAGTGAAATGAAATAAAAGTAAACTCATACACAATTTCTAAGTTTCTCCATTTGGAAAGCCTAAAGATATTGTAAAATTTTTTTTTAGAATATTTTTGTTTTAATTAAAAATCAACGATCTTCATACATTAGATGCAATAAAAAATTTACATAAAGTGTGCGAAAATTATTTCATGAAAATTTACATACGCGAATTTTCAATTTGTTTGGCATTGTTTCTGGGTCTTTAATAAGCTTTCAAAAATTTCTTTACAATTTGCAATATTTTATCTTTAAGTTTATGGCATAAATCAAGTAAGTTAAGAATTCATGGAAGTTTGACTTTAACTAAGAAGGAAATTTTACGCAAGGACATTTTAAAGGTTTTGCCTTTAGAACTTTAATTTTAGAAATAACTATTAAACATTTTGATATTGTTTTATAATTTCAGAATTTATAAATATAATTGCTCAACGATGGTTAGCATATTCTCAGCCATTCGATGCTTCACTTAATCCCGATGCCAGCGAATTATGCCGTCAACATACAAAGCTTTATCTAGATGGTATAAATAATTTTGAATTATGGGCTTTGAAAAGTAAGTAAAAGTAGTTATAATTTTAAGTAATTATTACATTATTATTTATATTTGAAAATATAAAGATTTCTTCAGAATAATCAAATCTGCATAGTTCGGCACTTATTTAAAGTGTATGTCACGGATGTCATTTATTGACACTTTGATTTTTTTTTTTTTGGGATGTTGCAATTTGACAATATTTAATTATCACATGCTAGAAAAAACAAATACAAAAATATAATAAATATTTACTAAAGACCAAATAAAAACTGACACGATACAAAGCAAAAATAATTTTAAAAAATGTAAATTTGCATACAAACACACACATTTATTGAGGATTTCATAATGTGTATATAACGTAAAATTTGTTGAAAATCTGTAATTGTTGCTCTTTTAATAGTTTTCTTCATTTCATTTGCCCCTTTAGCAAATAAACAAAAGGTTGGGGGTTACATTTATTCTATTAAAACTTTTTAAGAAACCACAGCGAATGGAAAAATCAGCAAATGAAAAATATAGAAAAGTATAATTTTTGAAATGATCTAGTCTCATCTGCCCATTTATGCATTGAGAGATATTCTGATTCATAGACTTTAGAGTTGATAAAAGCCTTAAAAAATTTTTTGTGGTTGTTAAAAATGAATTCTTCTCCTCCAATCGGTTCAAGACCACTTTTACTTTTTGTTGTTTGTTTGTTATTTCGACTAAAGTAAGAGTTCTTAAATAGACTTCAAAAATCATAGAATTCAAACTCGATTTTCTAAGTTTCAATCTAAAATAAAGTTTAAATCTAAAATAAAGAGAAGACTTAAGATACTTAAATTTTTGTAGAAAATTTATCCAAAAACCAAGCTTTAGAGATTATTCATATAATTTATAAAAGGGGCGTGTCAATTATCTTTACTTTTGAAATAGAGAAACTACAAATGTTCAAATTTATTAATCACTGAAGCTTTAATTTGATTTGATTTTTGAACTTTTTCTTTGAAGTTCTTTTTAAAGACACATTTACGGTCTTTTGCTTTGATTAAATGATGCTGATTGATTTTTTTTTATAAAATCTGATAATGTGATCAATAAAATAAACTGCATCAATGCCAATTACAATAGTCAAGAATTGCAACAACAACAATAATTATTATTATAATTATCATAAAAAAATTATATGAAGAAAAAAATAAAATTAAAGAAAAAAGTCCAAGCATTGAAGGTCAATTAACGAACTTTACCTAGATATAGAGAAGCCAAGTCTAAATACAGCAACTTTTAAATTTAACCAAAAAGAAAAAAAAGAAAAAAAAGCCAAAAATGAAAAATTTAACAGAAAACCAAAAAATTAAAAACTAAAAGCAACAAAACAATTTGATAATTACAAACAACACTGAATATTAAAATAAAAAAAAAATTATAAATCTATAGTAACATATAATTCTAAGTGGATGTGTGTATGTATGTACATACATACGTATGTGTACATGCATGTGTGAATGTACGTATGAATATGATATGAGAATTAAAAAAAAATTTTTCGTGCAAAACTTGCAAAAAAAAAGAGCTCTGTAAAGTAGAATGCAGTGCTAACGTACAGAGCCGAGCAGAGCCGAGCACAGGCGAGCAGTACAGTGCAGTGCAGTGAAATCAATATTTTTTTATTTATTTTTTTTTTCTTTGCAATTTGGCTATTTTGTTTTATTAAAGTTAGTTAAGATATTTGAAAAGTGCATTCTATCACAGCAGCAACATTTTTAAATACATAATATTTTAATGTTATTGCCATTGTACAATGTCAACAAAGTCTGTGTGTGAAACAAGTTTAGAATGTAATCTATCTGTGTATATAAACACAACGTAACTAATTCTTATAGTTTTGGAAAATATACAATAATAACAAAAACAAACAACAGCAATAGCAGCAAAAAGGAAAAATATATTAATTGGTTTTTTATTGAAAAGATTATTTTGAAAAGAGACTATAAAGAAAAAAACATTCATTGAATTTTGTAAGGTCACAAACTTGGAAACTTGAAATGAAAGAGAAACTTTATATCAACATTTAATATTCAAGTGTTAAAAGAAAATTATATGAAATTATATTAAAAAAATTATTAATAAAAAAATTATTAAAGTGGAATTTTCCATAAATGTAAAAATATCAAAAAAAATCAAGTTAAGAAGTTAGAAAGTTCTTGTTCAAAAATAGCATTCTAAAACTTTTTTTAGTTAATTAAGGCCGATCGTTATTTTTCCAAAATTTCTATAAAAAGCAAGTTTTTTAATAAAATACCTGAAATTGGTGTTTTTAATCTAAATTTTTTATAATTAATATTTTGGATAAATTCTCTTATGGCAAAATATTGAAATTTGAATTACTTTATCTTATCTTAGAATTTTCATTGGAATATTTAGCTAAAAGGCCCTTTTTGTACCCCAAGCGCATGTAAATTTTCAAAGCCCAACAAGCATGTTTATTTCCTAAGGGTTTTGACAATTTTAGCGGTAAAGTTATTGAGTTATTATAAAACATATTTAATTAAAACGGTTAATTTATACTGTTTCACATGTGAAAATGACAATGATAATTGTTATTCGCCCAAAATCTACATTGACTTCTAGAAAATTTTAAGAAAATTTCAATGTTAAATGCCGATCGTAGAGATAATTAAATTAAATTGCATAATTAGTTAATTACAATAAATTACCGAAAAAAAATAAAAAAGAGAAAAAAACAAACGAAAAAAACTTTATTTTAATTTATGGATTTTGAATTGATTGGAATTAAATTTTTAATAATTTTTTTTTTCAATAATTAACAACAAAATGTCAGACAAAGATCCCTACATACAAAAAATGTTGTAAATGTAAATAGACAACAACAATAAATAAATAAAAAATGAACTATAAATAATGATAATGATATTGACAAAAAAAAAAAAAAAGAAAAAGTAAGAGAAAAAGCTGAAATACTCTCTCATACGGAAATGTGTGAATATTATTATAACCTCGAACTTTAAAAAAGTTAATCTTAACTACGTTTTACCGGTTTTCTTTTATGCCTTTCCTTTCTTTCCATTTTATTCTTCATTTCATTTTATTCAACTTTTCTTGGTCATTGTTTTATGCAAAACGAAAAACATCCAAAGAAAGAAGTTAAATTTAAGATTTTATATAATAACGACACAAGTAAGAAAATTGTAGTTTGATTTGACACAAATTTTAAATACCCACCACCTCATCACCCTTCAATAAGTCTAATGATTATGATTTTGTTGGTGGGAAACTTTTTACCTTAATCTAAAAATGATGATTTACTCCATAAATGTACAAAAAATTTTCTCAAATCGACAATAAAATACTTTTTATTTTAAACTAAAATTGGTGGGCGTGGCATTTAATTAATTACACTTACTTTAAAAGGGGGTTTAATTATGTATATTGTTTTGATAAGTTCTAGCTCAATGAGCTGAAAAGATTATATAGATATGGCATTTTGGCTGTGTCCTTCTAATGATTTGGAACAATCTTTAAGCATAACTTATCCATAGTTCCATTAAAATTTTAAACGATATCTTATTTTTTTTTCCAATCAACCAAATAGTTTTTTGTTACTTCAATATCAAATTTCGAAATTTACAGATTACTTGCTCTGTAAAATTTTTTTTTGGTAGACCTCTAAATATTGGACTAAATGATTATGAAATATATTTAAAAATTATTAATTAATTATTTATTTAATGCACTTGGAATTTTATTACATTTTATTATGATTAATTATCAGAAATTTATGTTTCTTTTTATTTTAATATTTTAGTGCACGATGCAACAGGCAAACTTACATCAGGCATATTAAATGGTAATATTAATCAACATGGAGACTTTGATCAATGTTTAAACATTCAACATTCATTAAATCTTCACAATTCAAAGAATCGATTGTATAATAACAAAAATGCCAATAATAATAATGAAATTAAAGGCAAATATTGTTTGGCCTATGCACAACCAGTATTCAATTATAAATCGAAACGTTTACAAACATTTTTCGACTTAGTCCAATCACACGGTCCGTTTAAAAGTGATTTCAACGATGTAAGTATTGAATTTAAAGTCACATAAAAAAAAATTTTCAAAATATAAATCAATTTGTCACATCTGAATTAAATTTGAAATGTACCGCTAACTAAAAAGTAAGATGTGGAAACTGGTTTGATTTATGGACATTTTTAATATTCATTACAATTTCTAATCGATACGATAAATAAAAGTTTTTAATAATTTGTAATTTAGAGTGCTCATCGATTCTGAGAAAAACGAATTGAATTATTTTCAAAAATTTGTGATAGTTATTTTAAGAAAATTGGATTTGTCAAAATATTTTACACCAAAAAGGCCATAAAATACTTAGACTAAACATTCTTAATCGATACCAAATTCTAGAACTGTGTTATTGGTGAATATGAAGTACTCAAAGTTACAAAATTTATTTATTGAATATTTTTAAAAATACACTAAGCCTTATAATAAACAACGTTTTAAATTTTTTTTTTGGGGAAATTTGACCTTGAATCTCTTTTTTAAATAAAATCTAATGTAATATATATCGATGACAGATTATTCAAATGTTTTTTCTGAAGGATTTTATCCCTCCAATTTGTATTATTCTCTAATAAAATAATCATAATTCGATAAATTATATTCAAATTAATAATTAATAAAATTAAAAATTAATAAAATTAATAATTAATAAAATTAATAATTAATTCAAATTAAACATATCATGATGTAATAAACTTTTTGTTAATGATCTCTCAAATAAATCTTCCACTTTAGATAAACAATATATGAGAAATATAATTAAATTCAAATTAATGTTAGTCTAAGCATTTTAATAAAGAAATATTTTTCACTAAACACACAACTACAAAGCTACACGTGCTCTACTCATGTACAATTTAATGAATTTATAAAAGAAAATAATGAAAAAGTGAATTTTACTAAATTACTTTAAATTTTACGCAACGTAAAAATTATTAGACTTTTACGATGGGATGAGTGTTATTAACATTGCAACATTTCAAGGTTTACATTATCTCATTGCAAAAAGTAGCCTTTGCATTGAGTTCTTTGTGAGTTTGCGCAGATAAAAATTTATATAATTTAATAGACCTCGCAAATTTCAATACAACTTAAAAGATTCATAAAACTCTCGCATGACTTCAACTTAGCCGAATAAGATGTTTTTATGTCTCAAGACTTTTTTGCAAGCACCAAACTTCAAATTTAATTTATTATTATAAAATACTTTTCAGGCGCTTAATTTTTAGTTTTGCAGATCATTATCTGCACGGCTCAGAATTTGTTTGAGTTAATTTTAAAATTACTTTTAAACGGGCGATCTTCGAATTATTTATAAAATTCTTATGAAATTCTTAAATAATAACACGTACATACATTTTAATTGGAGCACATAAAAATACATAAAACTTGTAATACACAAAAATTTATTCTGTTCGTCTTACATTTGAAAACAATAAATTAAAGAATAAATAAATAAAAATCAAGCATTAAAACTAAACCAAACGGCTTAAAAATATTATTCTTGATAATTATTTAAACTAATAAAAATAATTTTTTACTAAAATCATGCTAATGAAGTGGACGGCTGAAAAAAAGACAACCAGTTATTTTTTGATGTCATTTCATAAACAATTTAAAATCAAATAAATTTTAACAAGTAAATAAAGTTTTGATAAATTCTCGATTATGAAGTAGTCAAATCAAACTTAATCGTTTTTTAAATAAAACCTAGACCCACAAATTTACAATAAAAATTTGCGTTCAAGATCTTTCAATGTTTCTAACAAATTTGGAACTACTACCTAAAGTTATGCCTTTAAAAAACTTCCAAGAACAATCACACGGACAGACATGTCTAAATCTATTCAATATTACTTAATGATTAGAAATTTGAATACTTTGCAGAATCGTTGATATTTCTTTTTGAAAATAAGGCAAATATTTAAAGAAAATCAATTCACTGCTAGACTTTAAATTTTAGATAGAGAAGTTTATAATAAAAAATTTATAAAAATTTTTGTTAATTTGTTTTGGAAATGTTTTCATGTAATGAGTGAGTATCAATAACAATTTCTAAAGTTTCGATTTTGCCAATAAAATATGAAAAACTTTAATGAACTTCTTTTTCATCTTGATATCTTCTTAAACCATATTTAAAACTCACATATACAACTACTTATAATTGATATTTTATTATAATTATTCTCTATTAATTTAATGCATGTTAAATATATTCTAATGTTAATGTTAATGTTAAATAATTAAAATGAATCGAATCATTTTCTTAGAGCGAAAAGATACATTGAAATTTTGTGTTTATTCCTATTCTGCTAAATATTTTTGAATTGTTAAAGACTTTTGAACTTTCAAACATCTTTAAGGAATCTAAATAAGATCAAGAAGTTAAAACTAAGTGAAAAATTAAATTACTAACACCACTTACATAAAAGTTGTATGTTTAAATTTAATTAATTAGATTTTTTCTTTTGTTTGTCATACATAAAATTTGAAATGTGAAAGAACTTTCTCAATAAATTTTTATGCAATTATGATTAAATTTGAAATATCATTAAGATGATATAAAGAATCACTAATTTAAAAATTTTAAGTTTCCATATGCGATAAAGTTAAGAGCACAAACGAAGAATTGCTAATTTTTACAGGCACAGAAACAAGAACATCTAAAATAAAAAATAATTATCTAAAACTAAATTCTTTACAAAAGCGTATTAAAAATTGTAAAGTAAAGAATTTTTTCTATAATTTGAAGGAAAAGTAAAAACAAAAACTTAAAAACAGGGCGTAACAAAGAGAAAGAATCATCGATATATCAATAATAATAAAAATGAAAGCAATAAAAGATGGAAAATAAGAGGAATAAAAAAAAAAAATAAAAATCGTTTCAATTCAATTACAAAACAAAAATTTATATCTTTCTTAAATCTTATAAATCCCCTTTTTTTTCTTTGATATTTTCCGGTTAGCCCGGTCATCGTGTACCACGTTATTCGTTAATTAATTGGGGCATTTGTATACCATCATCATGCTCTGCCAAAGATATTGAATACAGTGTTAAAGAATATTTGAATAATGTGACTACATCAACTGGTATGTCATTTTATGTTCGAGTTGAACCAGAAATGTGTACAATGCGTGTAAATAATCAATGGGATCGTGCTACAAAATGGTCAATGTAAGTCATAATGAATGTAACAGTTTTTATAGCTCATATCATTATTGTGGCATTATTGTGCGTTTTAATAGGACCATAAAAATATGAACATTATTTATATTTTTTTTATTTTTATATAAATTTTATCGTATTTTATTCGTATTCTTCACTAATTTTTTATAGACGTTTTTTTGCCGCCATTTTATCTATAAGTGTACTATCAACTATTTATAATCTATGTACAAAACATAAAGAACAACAACAAAGTAAGTTAATAAATGAATTTAATAAATGGAACTTTAAATGGCCCATAAAAGTTGTCTATAAAGCAAAAATTCCATCTAAAAATAGCTTTTAATATTTTATGAGCCAATTAATGGTCTAATGAACTAATTAAATTGTAAAGGCCATAATAAGTTTTGGCAAATATATGTAACTTTTGGAAACGATTAATTGAATTTTGTTTTTGTTTTTGATATCTCTTTTTAGATGAATGGTTAACAGTTTTTGCATTGGACAAAAATTGGCATGGAATATTCGAAATTAAACGTATACCGGATGATATTAGAACGGTTCATGGTATACGTTTTATAAATGCCGTTATGTTGCTCTTATCACATAAATCGATGGCAATGTTTTTCAATCCATACAATAATCGCACAGAAATGGCTGAAGTTTGTATTATTTTGAAATAATTTTCATTGAGATAAGTTTTATACTGATCTATTATTTTCTTTAATTCTGATTGGATAATTGAATAAAATACAGGGTTTAGGTAGGTCATGGACAGTTATTGGGCGAGCGGCATCTTTATATACCGATCCATTTTTATTGATAAGCGGCTGCTTAACCGCCTACTCATTATTTGGCCGTTTACGTAAAGGTCAACCGATACGTCTCAAAAATGAATATATTAGCCGTTTAATACGGTAAGTGAAACTAAGTGAAAATTGACAAAAAAAAAATTTGGTCATGACGAGGAGCCACTTTAATAATAAAAAAAACAAAAAGCGCAGTATCTTCAGAACATTACTTTTAAACTTCATGCGATAAAAACTTCAGAAAGTTAAGCACAAATTGAGGAAGTTAAAAAGTGGCATTAATCGAAATTTCTCATAAAGTACGTTGTTAAGGTCGAAATTTTTACATATGGATTTTCTTTCGTTTGCTAAAAACTTAACGATTTTCTTCAAAAATATTTAGCAACTTATCAATTTATTTTGCTTGATAATTGAAAAGGTAGAAGGCATTTAAACGAAGACTAGGGTTCTAAAAATGGTCCTATATTTTAATTCATTTCTATTCATCTAGATCTTGGATTGACTGAGTCGAATTTCATTGTAATGTATTGAAAATTCTGCTTCACTTATGAACGAATTCGAATTTTTTTTTTATAAATAATTTTAATTTGATTAGTTCTCATTTCCCATCTTCTTGATATTAAAAACATTTCTATAAACTTATTAAAATTTACTTAAAATGTCAGCAGAATTACTTATTTAATTTTATTTGTTATTTGTTATTGTATTTTATATATTATTTATTTAGGATTGTACCACCTTTAGCTGCTTTAATACTATTTTGTACATATATATTGCCATTAATTGGTTCCGGACCACAATGGAATTTAGTAATTGGTCATCATGCAACCATTTGCAAAAAGAATTGGTGGCGTAATTTACTTTTCATACATAATTATTTTGGTTTTAGCGATATGTGTTTAACGCATACCCATCATTTGGGTATCGATACGGAATTATTTGCTTTAGCACCAATTACGATTTTAATTATATGGAAATGGCCGAAAAATGGTTTAATCCTATTATTAACATTATGTGGCATTGGTACAGCAGCACGTTATTACACAACAATGTCAAATGAATTATCGAATTATGTGTACTTTGGTACCACGTACGTTCCCTCTCACATTTTATTTTTATTTATAAAGTTTATATTATTGAATTTTTTAATTGATTGATTAATTTTTTTTAATTATCATTTATTAAAGTATTAAAAGATTATTTCGTACCGCTGATTTCATGTACTCATTTCCACCGATGCGCTCAACTGTTTATTTAATGGGCATACTATTGGGTTTCATTTTACGCATGTATCCTGGCATTAAATTGAATTCAATGCAATTACGTTTGGGATGGTTCTGTGCTATTGTTTGTGTTACAGCTTCACTTTTGGGTCCGGCCCCAATGGGCGATATTAGCTATAAATATAATAGTACGCATGCTGCTTTATATGCAGCATTTGCTCCAATCGCATGGTGCTTCTTTTTCAGTTGGATTGTATTTGTTTCACATAACGGTTATATAAATAGAATAACAAGATTTTTCTCTTGGAAGTATTATCAAGTATCTACGAAATTATCGTATGCGATATATTTGACACAATTTCCAGTGTATTTTTTTAATGTGGGACGACGACGTCATACACATCATTATTACAATTTTATAACAAACATTGTAAGTGACACTCTCTCTCACTATTCATGATATTATCTGGCTACAATATTTAATTAACATGTTTACAGCAACATGTTACTACGAATATTTTTTAACAGCAGGAAACAAATAATGGTAATTTCGAATTCTTATTTTTGTATACATTTCTTATAGACGGATACCAATGAATACATTTGCATTGTGATAGCTTCAATTATTCTGACGTTATTATTTGATATACCATTTCAAAATATTAAAAAGTTATTAATGAAACGTTTACAATCGACAACGAAAACAAATGCAACACCCTTAGTGAATGTTAATAAAAAGGAAATAGTGCCAATAACAGCAACAATGGCCGCAATAGAAACAACGATAGAAAGATCGTTACATGTGCATGCAGAATAACATTTCGATTATTGCCTAATTTGTATAGTTATAATTATTATTTAATTTGATAAGTTATGTATTTTTAATTTAAACACAATTACATCGTCATTCAATACATCATTGTGCATTAATAATTAGCACACATCCACACATATACGATACTTCATATTAATTCATTGTTTTGTACGTTTGTGTCACATATACACGTCATATATATATATATATGTATATATATGTATATATATGTAATATTTAAATAAATCGCTTTAGAAATATACATGTATCCTCGTCTTTTTTTTCATTGTTTTTTATATACAACGTTTTAAGGCAAACTGTTTCCAACAATTGTACATTTACCGTAAAATGAAATGTTGCTAAGAACATACAGCTTGAAGTTTTACGATTTGTGTACACATGTTGCGCGTTCTTGTTTAGTAACACGGAAACTTCGAGTAACCAAAATATTCTCTACAAATTATTCCTTTTTCTATTACATTCTTTCATGTGCAAATCTTAAAAGAATACTGCAAAGACAACCCCCTACAACAGTTTTAAGTTTACTGCTTTTAATAGCCCAATATCGTAAAATGTAATAATTTATACGTATGAGCAACATTTTAGTATCAACATTGCTTATGTACATAGAATTAAAATAATTTCTTACTTGTTTAGTTTTTGCAGTCACACCAATGTACGTCAAAATATTTTGCTCCTTACATACCGTCCTTCGCTATCAACATTAAAGGGATTCAATATTTCTAGAAACATGTTTTATGAACAAAATATACAATGTTTCAAACCCAAACAGGCAAATTCAATATGAACATGTTTTAATTCATGAAAAAATTGAAATTACCATTAATAATCGCCCTTATCATTTAATATTTTGAATTGAGCCCCATATTAAAAAGTCCTTGCGAATATTACGTACAAATGGCAGCACAGGCATAAAAACTGCTTTAAAAAATTTACTTCAGTTACTTTTTGAGATTCCAAAAAATGTTGCACAAAACATATTGTTCACAACATTCTCAATAATCGCTCTCAAAAGAACGAGTAAGAAAGCAAAGCAAAAGTTCTAAACACATTTTCCATTTTATTAATAGTACAAATTGTGTGCATTTTTAGCATCTTTTTTTTTTGTTTTGTTGTATTTCACATTTCTGGTAACCAAAAATTGGGTACTACAAATACCCAACACTTCAGCACTACATTTTACTTTTGATGACGTGACTTTTTCGATTGAGCTTGCGTTCCTTCGCGGAAACCATTACGGAAACGTCGCCTAACAATTTTCAAGTAACGCATACGGCCAGTACCCGTAGTCTTCCTTCTTTTAGCCTTCATCGACCAATTATCTAGACATTAGAGAAATTATATACAGCGATTAGTTTTCAGTATAAAATATAAAAGTAGATTAAGTGTTACAACAAGCAAAAGCCGTACACTCCAAACACATAAAATTTTGCATTTGGAATATTTCTTTTTTATATTGTTATTCACTTTATCTGTATTGCTTGAGCCTTAATGTTAATAATCTATTAAGCAAACAAAAAAGACTTCAAATATACAGATATTTAAAGCTTTATCGATTTTACTGCTTCTGGGGTACATACATGAGCGTAATTTAGCTGCTGGATAACCGCATTGGGCACATGTTGATTTTTGTATGTGATAAGAAGATCTGCCGCAACGACGGCACAACGTATGAGTTTTAGTATGACGTTTACCAAAACTTGATGTACCTTTCGTCTACACAAAAGAAAACAAGTAACACAAGAAAAAAAGCAGATATTAATTGAAAGAAATAACTAATTCACATACACATTTCAACATGAAAAAAGATTACATAGAATTTACATTTCACATAAACTTTAAATATATTTGCATAATTGAATTTTTTTTGCACATCATTTTTAATAATTTATTTAATATTTATGGATGATGATCTTAAAATTTATAGATTTTATTAAAAAAATATTTTTTATAATTTTTAATACCCCGTACCATCTTGAATATTATTAAGAAGAGAGAGAAAGACACACTAAAATATTATGAAGTTGGCTGCATTAAAATAGTTCATAAATAAAGCGTCAAGTTTTGTAACTTCTAGATGACGCTGTTAACTGTCAAATTTAGATATTTAAAGACATAATTATTTATAGGTAAATATAGATTCTTTAAAATAAGCTGCGTTTATTAAAAAGATTTAGCTGTGCTTATTTTAAAAAGTTTCTTTTTTAAATTTTAGATATGAAATTGCAATTTATTGTTTTATTGTAAATGTCGCAATTATTTTGAAACGTCATGTCTGTTATCTTCATGTGTTGTATTTAGTAAAAAAAAAAACAAGACGAACTGCATTGAATTGTAATTGACATATTTCTTAAATTAAAAAGAGGATAGATAACGCACAGTTATAGCATAAAAAGAAATGTGGTCCGTAAAAATAAAATATAAAGTAAATAAAATAAATAAATTAAATAAATTGAAGTGATAAAAATGAAAAACAAAATTATATAAAGTGTTATGTGAAATTCATAAATGTAAAATTATGTATACATGCAACAATACGGGTTACTTTTGTTTGTATATATATGTATGAAAAATACAATGTATAGAAACATTTAAATAGCTTTGGTTGACGTTTATTAAACGAAATCTTTACATCCTCATATTATTTTTATATATTCTTCCATTTTGTTCTTACTTAATGTTGATTTGATGGTATCATAAGAAAATGTTATAATAAATATAAAATTTATAAAGACAGCAAAACTGTTAGTGAAAAAAGTAGAAATATGCAAACACACATTTTTTAATGTGCAAAACATAACAATTAATGTTTATGTGTTGTGCGTGCATTATAAGACGTCTATTTTAATTGTACTACTGTTGCTGCTACTGCTGCTGCTGATGATGATTACAATAATGATAATAAGAATGATGATAATGATGTTTAACATTTTCGTGCACTTACATAAATTTTCACTGTGTATTTAGTGTCCTGCTTGTAATTTTCTTAAAAGTTGTGTTGTTGTTATTATTGTGATTGTTCTTTATTAATATTTATATATATATATGAACAAAGTGATATATTTCTAGTGTTACCTACAATGGTGTGTTTAAGGTAAGAATGTTCATGTCTGCACACAAAATTTATAAATATCAAAATAAGTTGGGACAAAATTTTCAATGATCGTTTTTTACTTAAAAAAGAATGCGCGTCTTTTGATTAAATTCATTTCCATGCAATGCCAGTTTCCAATATTTTTTGGCTAAATTTAAATTTGAATATTAGATATTTGTATCTATAATAATCGGTCTTCGATAACTTCTTAAGGGCCCCTAAAAATTTTAACAAAGCCATCTCTCATGGAATTTTTCTCCTTTCTACCCGCTTTCTTTATTTTTTAACAAAATATTTTATAGATTTATGTTGTTATTACACGTTTAGAATAATTAACCTTAATATTGGGCTATAAAAAAAGTGATTGCTTTATAGTTTTTTAAAAAATATTTCTTTTCTTTATTAAAAATCAATTTGTAATGCCTCCGATATACCCTAACACTGTGCATAACAAAATTATTCCAAAATAACATTAACTTTTTTAACTACTGATCCTGATTAGAGGGAAATACATTTTTGATATTAAAATTTGTAGAAGCAAATTGAACAAACTATTCCGAAAACCTCAAAGTGAACCTTAAAAATTCTGAGATTGCGGCAAAAACGCAATCCGAAATGTTCTTTCTTAGATATGTATTTTCTTTGACAAAATCGGACATGAGTTGTCAAATTTGTGTATATAACTTCATTTTGTAATGAAAAGCCTCAAATACTTTTTAGTATGATCCATTAATAATAATAACAACACTAAAGCTAAACGTAAATGTTTATTTGTTTCGTTTTAAAGATCGCATCAATTATCGTTAATTGTAATAAAATGTTGTACAAATACAAATAAAAGCAAAAAAGAAAACTGTTTGTCATTGACGTCATTCTAAATCGAATAAAATATTTATCCATAAATCTCAGTCTATGCTTGCCTTATACTCTACTACATCATTTGACAATTCATCTAACATATAAAATGTTTTCAGTTATAGATTTTTTCTTTTTATATTTAAATCATTCAAAATAATATTCTGAATTTGCTTGCAATTTTTCGTTTCTTTTGTCTTTGTTTTGTATTTTCATTCACAATTCAAATTGCCTGAAGTTTTCAAAATTGGAATATCTCTTCTCCTTGAATTTGCAGTTAACAAATACAATTTATAAAAAGTTTAAAAAAAATTTGATTGAAATGAAAGTTTATAAGGAATTTTTCAAATTATTTACAAATTTCTTAAATGGCAATTAATTTTATTACTTTTAAAGTGATGTAGACTATTTGAAAGAGTCGACTTCGATTGACTATAAAGTTCTCATTCTGCCTTAAAATTTATTTTTAATATTATACATTTCTTCTGCTGGTTTTACGCGCAATGGTTTTTTTTTTTGCTCATCACCCAGAGATTGATGGTATATTTAATTTAACATTATGTTTGCAACACGCAAAAGAAAATATCGGAGAATCCATAAAGTATAAAAATTCTTTATAAGCATCAAATTCTGTAACGATTTAAACATATCTGTCTGTTTGTCTGTCCATATGTCTGTGTGATTTTTGCATTTTATTGATCGCTAAAAATAAGAGATATAGAGCTCAAATTTGGCAGAAACATCGGTAGTTCTAGCACGTGAGTTCTATTGAAAATGGGTAGAATCGTTTAAAGGACATGTCTACAATGCAACGTACACTGAAATAACTTCAATTTTGTTAAGCAACAACATTTTGAGGTTTTTTGTTCGTTATCTGCAAACTGCAAACAGCTAGAAACCTGTTCAATTTATTTCTAAAAAACTGAAATAGACTCTGAAAAATATTTCAATATCAATAACACGATGTGTGGTTGGTGGGTATCCAAAATTTGGTTTTTGCCAAAATTGATTTTTCTTATTTGATTTACATTTGTTTTTGTTTGTCTTTTCATTTCTTATTTTTGTTTTTCCTTTGATTTTCATTTCGTTTCTAGTTTGGTTTCATTTGTTTTGATTTTATGTTATCTATATTTTTTTTTTGTCTTTATTGAAGGTTAGATAAGATTTTTTAATATTGTGTAGACTGCTGCTGTCTCTTTTTCTTCGTCTTCTTCGTCTTAACTTAACACTATGTTTTTATATATTTACACAAGTGCCTGTATGCGTATGTGTGCTTGTGTGTGCGCGTACATTTATAATTAACTAAAATCAATTCATGTTTTATCCTTGTCAAGTGAACGTCGTTGCCTCTCGCTTAGTTTTCTCATTTGTTTTGTGTGTTTGTTTTACTTTTATAAATGATGATATAATGAATTTGCTATTGTTGTTGTTGCTAGAGTTGTTATTATTATTATTATCCTTAATGATTTGTATTTATGTGTACAAGTGTTTGTGTGTTTGTTTGTATATAGAAATGTTTATATACATTTTTCTTAGAAAGCGTTGAAAACTTCTCTCACTCTTTGTTGTTGCAGATATTGTTGCTTAATGTTGTTACTTGTTTGTTTGTGCTGATGGTTTTCGATATTTGATTTTGCTGGTTTCTTCTTTTCATTACTTTTCTTTTTTTGTCTGTTTGTTTATTGGTTTGTTTGGCTTTTCTTTCGTTGTTTATTTTTCATTATTTTATTACACAATTTTTATGTGTGTATTTTTCTTTTCTTATTTCGTTTTGTTTAGTTTTTGTTTTTTTTCATACTTTTGCCTTAAGGAGGATTCTCTGCGAAACATCAGTTGGGTATGTTAAATTTCTCAACACGTTTGACAAAAAAAAGTATAACAATAACAAATGCAGTAAAATTTTTGTACGATCAATCTAATTTTCTTTCTCTCTCTCTCTCTCTCTCTCTCTGTCTCTTTCTGTTCATCTGTCTTCTGTTGATTTGTCTTGTGTTTGTTTTTCTAATTGTGTGACAGTCTGCTTGTTTACCGCTCTTTCTCTTTGCGCCTTCATCTAAATGACATTTCAAAGTGAAATGCTGGATTTTTCTTCATTTGTTTTATTTTCGCAATAAACAAAAATCCACAAAAACGTAAACAGTAGAATTTGTGGTTAGTTTTCAACAATCAGATATCTAGAAGAATTTTGAGGCGAAAGTTAATTTTCATCAAATCAATTAATTCAAAATAATTTTAAAGTTTATCGAATGGTTTTTTTTTTTGAAACTTGAAAGCTTAATTGACGTAAAGAACTTATAAATCGATTATGAACTACCATCATGGCCACGACTTACACTACGACACCAACTTATTTTATTATTTAAAAAATTCATTTGTTACACATTAATGAATAATGGGAAATGATATTTTGGGAGAGAGTGTGCGGCTCAATGCCGCTTAAAATCTCTGAAAATGTTTCTTGTTTTATTCTGTTTTTTTATATTTATCATAAATTGTAGACTCACGTTGTTTTTTTTTTTTTTTGCTTTTTTTTCTTTGTAAGTTCATTCAAATTCACACCCAACACATTAAAGTGCTTTTATTGGTTTCATTATACACCTTCTTATCTTGGCTTCTTTTTCCTCTTTCCCTTTTAGTTTATTGCTTTTATGTTTTACGTTTTACGTTTTATTTTTTTATGTTGTTGTTATAGCTATTGTCATGTTAATTTTTTTTTTATCTGTCACCACACTAAAAGCGTATTTAAAAATTTATGCTTTTATTTAATCTTTTTTCTCTGATTCCCTGCATTAATTCATTTTTTTATACTTTTTTTTTTTGTTTCTTATCGAGTTACTTTAGAGATTTTTTTATTGGGTCCCTACATCTCGGCTAATGATATTAAATATATTCAATTTCGAATCAATTGATGTTAATCAGAATCATTAGTGAAACATTTTATGAATGAATTTCAGATTCAAGTTTGCACTATAAAGATCCCCTAGATTTTTATTTACAATCTATAAACTGCATCGGATTATTCTTAGGATCCTCAGTTGTCGTTATTTAAATTGTTATTTTGCTAAAATTGCGTAATTTGAAAAATATTTTAAAGAAACTCATCAGTTTATTAAATCCGTAGTATTTTCAAATAGGTCAAAGGAAAAGTACAATTTTAAGTCTTTCAATTAAATTAATTTGGCCATGTTTTTCCACATAAATTGTTCCATGAAATGAAAGTTTTTAATATGGCAAGGCGAAAGGCAAATGGATTATTTAGGATAAAGGTTTTCAAAAGTTCAAATGGAAAATTTTACCAGCCAAGTTTGTTTTATCTCAAAAAAGTCCACTTTATCTCAGATAAATCTATTTTCCATACCCAGAGTAGATTTTATAAACATTTCACAGTACGACTCAATGAAAACGCTTGCGCATTAAGTGATTTAAGTGATTTAATTATCGACTATGACTAATTATCCAATTTATAGTTCTTTCAATGTTTAATTTTATTTAAAGTCGTTTGATGATAATGAAATGAAGAGGGAAATTGATGGGGGAGATTATTTTAATATCAAATATGATACATTTGGAAATATTTTTCTACGAAATAATATTTTTTTATGCGCTCTTAAAATAATGAATGGCATTAAATTTTTATTTAAAGAAATTGTTTATTATGATTTTTATGATTTTAATTTTATTTATTTTTGTTTTTTTTTTTATTTTTGTTTTGCCATCTAAAATTCTGCATAAATATTGCTAATGTTGATACGTAATGCCCATTATCAATCTAATGATTATGTTAAATTAAAATAAATAAGTTGGGCATTATTTAATAACAAAATATAAATTGTAAAAATAAATTAAAAATTCGGTGAAATTTCTAAACAGTTTCTATTCAAGGAATTGCTTACTTGAGACCATCGATCACGCTTTATCAAAAAGTTATTTACTTTGGTTGAATATGAAGAATTGTTGGAGAGTATAGTTTCGTTGAAATATATAATCGTGATAATATTGACAATTTTTCAAAATATTATCTTTATTTGTCATACAAACACTAGTTGAAGCAGAGATTTCCCTTGAAAAGGCTTAGAAGTTATTTTTAAAAGAGATATAACTAAAAATAAAACGTTTGTGGAGAATAATTGTCTCTGGACCAAAAAGAAAATGGAAAGCAATAAACAGTTCCTCCGCACAGACCATTAAGTACCACTATTTCTTTTAGGATAATTCAAAAGTTAAGAAAATGAAAAGTAACAAAACAATTGGACAAGTATTTTATAGAAACTGGCTCGAACTCAATCAAATTGTCCAAATTGTAAACGGTTTTCTTTTTATATAAAAATTTCCTGCTACCAAAAAAAAGCCTCCTTCATATAATAAATAGGCAGACGGATGGATGGATAACATTAAGTTGTATCAATAAAGAATTTGGAATGTTACATTGATGTGCACAAATTTATTATACTTTACATCACAACTGCTTTGCGTTATAAAAATAGAAATCCGTTTTCCATGAAAACCTAAACAATTTAATAAATAAACGTCCAAAGTAGACAAATTGATTTTGTCTGCTTCATTTCATCTTATATTCAAGCAAGCAAGATAAATATAACTTATCTATACATTTCTATGGACGTGTATTGTGTGACATTGAAATAAAAAAAGTTTAGGTATAATGAAAATTGTTACGGTTATCAATTTTGTCAATTTATTATTGTCAGACATTTAGACATTTCATTTATAATCTTAAGTTTTTCCTTTTCAAACATTTCACAAATTCTAAGTGAAATTTTTTTGACGCTAATAATTATTTTTAATTAATCTGAAGTAATGGGGAGAACTCTCTTTGGGAAATAAATGTTGTACAATTTTTTAATCTTATTGCAATATAATCAATTAAATCGAAAATAATTTAAGTTAGATTACCAAGGACTCTATTTCAAAAGTCTATATAAAATATTGCGATAGACTGCTTGCTTGATAAATAATTACATTTATTTCAATTAAATAATGGGAAAGATACTTTTCACACTTAACTTCAGAATTTAAGCCATTTTTCAGTATGGAATTAATGGATGAAGGAAGTTTCAAACTTTAGATTTCATATACTCGAATCCATAACTTAACTTTGGTTAATTTATCCTTCCTTTCGGGCTTCACTTGAAGCAAGGAATATTTGACTTTATAAAAAGTTATCAGTTCAAAGCAGCCAACCTGGAAAGTGTTTAGTTCCAATTATCGCCAATATTAAACCTTTCGTACATTTTTCGTCTCGTCTGAAGTAAAATATCAGGGAAACAATACTTGCGCATTGAGTGAATTCTATAAATCATGTTTCACAAAAAAGTTATTTTGCACAAAATTTCACTTTGGAGATTTCAATCCCTAAGAATTTTATACTATTTTATGGTAAAGTCCAATTGAAAGACTTTTTTAGATTGCAAATTTCTCTTACATATAACATACAAATCTGAGACTGGACATTTCGTATCTAGCTACCCTTTTTCAACTGTTTAGACATTTCTTAGCTGATGCACAATTTACGAAATAAACGAAGCGGCGAAGATATTGATAAGTTCGTGATTTTAAAGTTCGTTAGTTTATTGAGGAATATGCGTAGAATTATTTTACTGATTACAATTTCTTTTGTTAACCTTTGCACAATGATTGGAACTTTAGTAGTTAACTATGAAAAAACTTCTGCAATTCCTTTTACATATATTCTTTCTTGTTGCTTTTCCTATTTTTGCAACACAGCATAAAGAAATGCGAAATGATTTTTTGAGCCATCCCATTGTCATGTATTAATGAGTTTTTATTTTTAATTTTTTAAATTTTTTTCTTTTAATACCTTATGCAAAGGTATCATCATTGACTACTTACAGTGATGCCCCTGCAGTGTCATTCTAATCGAAAATTTATATATATTTAAAAGATATTGAAATTGCTTTTAAAAAAAAGAGAAAAAGTGAAAAAAATAAAAAATAATAGTCAAGCAAATAAAATCATTTATAGAAAGGTCCATGAAATTAATACGAAATTCTTAAGTAATGTCCTTTTTATTTGAAACTTCCTTTATTTTCTTTTGTCTTCTTCTCTTTTAGTTCATTCCTGTGTTTCTCGCTTTTATGTCTGATTAGCAGTACAATACGATCGCCTTCTGTTAATGCTAAAAAATCACCACCGGGTGGTAAGTATATTAAAATTTTTTTCCATTATTTTCATTTGAAATCCGTATATAGGCCATTTGTTATGGGTGGCACAGAAAGGGAGAAGGAGAGAGCGAAGTATAAGTTTGAGTTTTAACAAAATTTCATTTGAGGATAGCGAACAGTGACATGAATAATGCGTTTACCACAATATATTCTCCATTTTTCTGAGTTATTTAAGGTTTTGCACGCATAGAATTTCCACTACATTAAGCTTTGTTGTACGGATTATAAGAAGTTTGCTTGAAATATACCTAAATTTTGTCATATCAAGCCATTCAGAATCTACTTCCAAAAAAAAAAAAAAATTAAGTTTGTCTGTCTAACCGTCCTGTCTCAGCGGACCATGTGAAATGGCCAGTCGCAATTTTTGTAAACATAAGAAGCGATTTGTTGCGCAAAGCCTTATGGATTGGATTATTTTCCAAGCTGAAATGTTTGAAGTTCTTAAATAAACTTCAATGAAAATCAATTTCAATTTTTCAATGAAAATCTATGTAAATTAAGATTTTGGTAAAAAAATTTGATGCGCTTAAGCTATTACGCGATATTGGCTTGTTTTTCGGATCGATTATTTAAATTTAATTATCAAACTACCAAAATAGTTCGTCAACATATTGAATTTAGTTTAGATGAATCTATTTACGCCACTCTCTTTCTATACAAGCGATTTATGTTTTATGTTTAGCAGTATTTGTTGAACGTTGGTGTACAGTACTTTATAGTCGGTTGTAATCTGCACTAACGCTATTTATTGTTTCTTTTGTTTAATTTATTGAAATGTGTGTGCAGAAACTAATCCAAATCGTATTGAAATAGCTGTGAATGGCACTGCTAATATAACATGTCATATGAATTTGGCAAAATTTAATGGTAAACGGAATAGCACATCATTATATTTTATACAAGAGGATACCGGCATTCCTGTATCACATGACGAAATCGAGGTTAGTACATGTCTATTGTTGGTTGCATTTATTTCAATATCATAACAAGGTATGTACGTGTGTGTGTGTGTGTGTGTATGTATGTATATATGTGTGTGTGTGTGTGTGTGTGTGTGTGTTAAATTCTCTTAGAATTCTTGTAACAAATTAAATAATAAATAATTCAGTTTTGTTTTTGTTTGCCTCAATAATTTGCATAATCCTTATTGATTTGAAATATGTTACGTGTAGCAAGCAAGAAAATGAAACAAAGAAGATTAAGGTTTTTACATGCTGATTTTTGGAAAAAGATCTGTCTTTAGTTATTACCATCAATTTGTTTGGCTGAAATCTTTTCTGGCACTTGATTATTCAGATGATTTTGCATATGCTTAGTACCCAGACAATTTTTGCTCTAAGAATGAGCCTTTTCAAAAAAAGATCGCATTAAATTTTTTTACAACAAACCTCTATGATCTAATGATTATTTTTTTTTACTGAGGTTTCTATGGTCCGAAAAATTTATATAATAAAGTTTTCTAGAGTTTTTGTTGAAAATTGTTGCCCAGTAATTGTTTGGTGTAGTAAATATTTTTTCAAAGTATAGATATAATCAAATTTCTTCGAAGAAATTTAAATATCGCTTTCTTGATATTTTAATCTTGGTCGATGAAATATACCTAAAAAATGCCAGGTGCCTACGATAGATTTAAGATTAATTTTTTTCATTATTAATTTTAAATTAAAAAAGAAATAAAATTGACATTTATTAATTAATTAATTTCTTATTTTTCTTCTTTTGTGGAATGTATTTAAATTGTACTTAGATTTTAAATAACAGTACTATTGTATTTATGTTAAGAAATGCCACAGAACAGGATCGCAATTATGTATGTAAAAGTGATAATTTGGGTATAGGTATAACTCATGTAACAGTAGGTATGTAATTCTCTATAATTTCAAAAGCTTAAATTAAAAATTACTTTTTGGATTATTCTATTCTTTCATAAATATTCAGGTACTGCACCTTTAGATGTAACGGATTTTAAATGTCGTGGTTACGATTATATATATATGGTGTGTAATTTCACCATACCACACAACGTTCTTTGGGCTAAATATAATTTAAGTTATACGGCCCATTCACCGGTATGTACTTTAATGTACTTCAATTTATTTCAGTATACTTTTACATGTTTAAATGTATTTCAATGTAATCAAATATACTTAAAAGTAATTATATATACTTAAATATATTTATATATGTACTTAAACATATTTAAATGTAATTATATGTATTTAAATGTACTTGAATGTATTTGCATGCACCTGGGCATTTATTACTGTCCCTCTATTTCAATTCAATTAATTTAATTTAATTTGTTTGTTCTGTTATTGGTTTGTTTTTTATTTATTTTCTTTTATGTTATTTGTACTAAAATTTAACGAAGGCAAAAATTGCAAAAATCGAATTGGAAAAAAAACCACAACAATAATATTATTTTCTATTAATCACGTACAATTTTTATCTTGTAATCGATCTATTTATCTATTTTTAATTGTACTAATCAAATAAAATCTTTTACTCAATTCGTCTACTGAATGCTAATTTTCTGTGATGATAATTTTATTAACAAATTTTGTTACATATAAAAATATATATAAAATGTAATAAACAGTATCGTTTGCATAAGCAGAATAAAAACGGTTAATGTCGATATCCAACCTTCTATTCACAGAATTATTTACAATTATGCCAATTGGAGATACAATCACCCCAAGCGATTTGTAATTTAACTTTGGATCGTAATAATTATCGCCCAAATTATGAATTGTATAATTTTACATTGATTGGTCAAAATTCAGTGGGCACAAATATTCAGCATTTTTGGATAAATCATTATGAAAGTGGTAAGTTTATATTACGTAATTAAGGACGGAATAGGATGAGAGAAAAGGACATAGAGAGATACAGAGAAAGAGTTGAAATTAAATCGTGAATTTAATGTGATTTTTGTTTTCTTTTTTTTTTTGTGTCTCGTCAGTTATACCGCCACGTCCTGAGTATGTATTTGATAGAATCACCAAGGATAGTGTTGTGTTGAAGTGGCATATGGTCCGTTACAGTTATTATAGTAGTAAAGGTTTACAATATGAGATACGCTTAAAGCCGAAAGATTTCAATTGGATGAATCATTCAAATTATGAAATAAGAAATAATCGTTCCGAATATAAGTTAATTATACGTAATCTACCTTATGCATTCTATTGGTATGATGTTAGTATACGTTTACGTGTTAAACGATCGGCTGTTAGGAATGATGAGAGTACATGGAGTGAAGCGTATACTCAAAAATTTCGTACAAAATCATGTCCACCAGAGAAGTCACCGAAAACAGATATTGGAAGTTTTTATATAGATTCCAGTGAAACCAAAGTTCGTTTGTATTGGCAACAATTGAATATTTATGAAGAGAATGGGCCTGATTTTCAATATGTTATATCAAAAATAAAACGTGATGATCAAGACGTGTAAGTACTATTGTTGATTCCGTCATATTAAAGAATAGACAAATTACCTTAATTACAATTTCTATGCGAGAATAAAGAACTTATTGTTTAAAATTATTGTGTTTTATTTAGATATTTAACACCATTACAAATTGATCGTTCATCTGCCGTGTTTGAGTGGAATAAACAGCATAATTATGAATTTACGATTAGAAGTCGTAATGCGGACGGTATTTCATTGGAGTCTAGCAAAATAATTGTACCAGCATGGACGAAACATCATCAACATCATAATCCACAATGGATACGTAATATTTATCATGCTTCAAATCTTAGCTATACATTATCCTGGAGTCCTCCAATTAAACAAAGTTATCTTGAAGATTACACGGTATTTTGGTGTCATTCAAAGCAGGCCATACCAAATGAATGTCGGGACACCATACAATTTCAACATGTACCGAAGAATGTCACATACTTTACGACTATTTCGCAAGAGCAAGAACAATCATTAAATTTAGCTGTATCAGCCAATTATAAAATATATAATACCGGCATGCATTGGACATTGTGTACCGCTGACATTGGTAGTGATTTAGTGAAATTAGAACCCGAATTAATCGTATTATCGGCTTATTCTATTAGTGTACAATGGAGTTCCGATCGTGTTTGTTCTTCTCTATTAGAGGGGTATAATATTACTTATTGTCGCATCAATGATTTACCCGTAGAGCATTTCGTAAACGATCTTGAAAAACTCTCTTGCTTAAATGAATCGATTACAGTGACAATACTTAGCACGGCAAAAAAATTTATTATACACAATTTACAACCGTATTCATCTTATAAAATTCAAATGTATATGTTTAGTAAATTGAAAAAAGGGAAAATTAGTGAGCCAGTAATTGTTACAACAGCTGAAGATGCACCATCACCACCACGTAATTTAAAGGCTTTCAATATAAGTAGCAATTCTGTAATAATGTCATGGTTATCGCCTGCTTATCATAATGGCAAATTGCGAAAATACGTCATACAGTGAGTGAGCAAAACGACATTTTTCATTTTCCAATTGAATTGGTTATAACGAACTTTTCCTTTTTCTTGTTTGGTTTTGTTTGATTTTATTGGGCTTTCTTCTATTTTTCGTATTTTAGTTATAACAGTGAATATAATATGCTTGATTGTGAATCAGAAAGTGTAAATTGTAAACAAAATGAAATCACTTTTAAATTGGAAAATTTAAGCAGCTTTACAAGTTATAAAGTCTATGTGATAGCATTTACAACTGCCCCATCAACACCCAGCAATGACATACAAATCAAAACTTTAATTGGAAGTAAGTATTTGTATATATTCGCTTGCATGTGACAGTGTATACTTTGTGCTAAAATGAATGTGTAAGGTTATGCCATTTAGTCATGCACATTGTGAGATCTAAGCAAATGCCATTTTTTTTTTTGAAAGTTGTACATTTCGAATACGCTTTAAATGCAAATAAATAAAGTTCATTTCTTGAGTAAAATAATAAGTAAAGAGGATTGCAATTTCTCATTCATATTTACATGCGTACATCACGTCTTATAACGAGTTTAATTGGAAACCCTTCATTTTATGAATTTATTATTTGATTTATATATATAATGGACATATAATTGTTATGTACTTCCCATTTATTTCGCAGTTCCATCGAATCCGCGTCATATGATTAGTAAGGAGAATAATGAGAGTATATTACAATGGTCACGACCTGAAGTACCCTCCGGTCGTGTAGAATTTTATGAAGTTGCCATTATTGTTTGGTATCGTGATCGTATACAAAGGCAAAAAATTTCCAAAGTTATTGGGGCAACAGAATGTACATTTCGTTTACCCGAATGCATAAATGCCGATTATCGTCACACGGTACAAGTGAGAGCTGTTAATGTAGCAAGAGAGACTGAAATTGATGATCATATATTTAATACAAACAATACAGAGAATGATATGGATTTTGTTAATGATTATTCAGCTAATAATGATTTGGAATGTTTGAGTGAAGTGTTCAATAAAACTGTTCATTACGAATGGAATTTTATAAATGATATAAACAGAAATGGTAAACAAGTTCTATATAGGTCTGTATGGGAGAAAGGACCAACTTATAATTGTTCATCAACAAAATTAAGTCGCATTACAATGTGGGCTTTAGTAGTGGTTGTATCATCATTGGGTGTAATGGCTACGTTTTATGTAGCCCGTAATAAATATAATAAAATGGCTAATATATCATGTGATTTACCGCCAGGTTTAGCTGCCATACCGTATCCAACGAAACATATTAATGATATATTAGAATATCCCTCGCATAAAGATGCATTTTATACAAGTGAACATCGATATTTGTTGGCATCTGTCTCTCGTGACTCATGCTATACCCAACAAAGTGTTCAAGGTATTGCAGCTTGCATTACAAATGATAGTTTGGATAATTTACAATCAAAATCTGAGAATACAAAATGTATTGACCATTTGGAGGATAATGTGGAAAGCAGTGATAATGGAATTACCGTAGAAAGTAATGTTATTGATTCAACACCAACAACAGAAGATGATCCATACATGATAATGGAGTTATTAAAATCACGTGAACATATGAGCACAGAAAAAGCTTACTTGTCATATACTAAGCCCAACACTATAATGGGATGTAATAATTATATTGCAGCAGAATTAGTTGCAACCCAAAAACCAATTTCCAAAGTGGAAAGTTATGATAAAAAACAATTAAAGCCACAACCACCATCTGCTCTAACAATTTCAAATAATAACGGATATGTTAAGCTGAATAGCATGTTTAACAATAATTGGTCAATGTCACCTGCGGCAGATTATACTGGTAGTGGTAGTGAAGGTGATAGCGATGGTGGTGATGGAGATGGTGACGGTGGAGATGAAGATGGTGACGGTGGTGGTTATGATGATGAGGGCGATACCCGTATTTCAACAGATTACATTAAGATACCAAGTGACAAGAATGCACTTAATGATTATGTAACAGAACAGATGTTGCAACAGGTAAAACTCCTTTTAACTGATCTTGACCAATCATAACATCGATTTTTCGAATAATTAATTTTAATTTCCTTTCGTATATTTTTTTAATTTTAGAGAAGCTCCGATGACTACACCACAGTAGAAAGTTTAATAAAACAAACCCAACATCCGCATCCGTCATCATTATTGCCACCAATATCAGGCTATGTAACGCAAAAGGAGTTATCTGTGTTTGGACAAAAACAGAAATTCAATTGAATGCAATAAAAGATAACACTGAACCAAAATAAAAGAAAAAATTAAATTAAATCATTGCCACTGAACTCCAGAGATATGTTTGTACAAATTTGAGATTCATTATTTGCTTCCTTTTTATATATATATATATATAATTATAATTAGCAATAATATTATAAATATTGAAATTTAGGATAAAATGTAAGAATTTATATTGCGCCTTTTTACCTCTAAATTGTTTTGTCTTCTTTTTTGTTTGTTTGTTTTTTTTTATTACGTATTATTTATAGTACATAAAAGAAAATACAGTTTTAATATGAGAATAAAATGCATGCTGTGTGTCCGCGCGTGCGTGTGTGTTAGTGCATTATTTATGACAATTAAGCAAGAAAAATTAAAAAGAAATAAATTTTTTTGAATTAATATATATATACATCTATCACAATATATATATATATATATATATATATATATATATATATATATATATGTGTGTGTGTGTGTGTGTGTGTAATTGATGTCAATAACAATAATAAAATGTGCCTTTTATTCTTTAGACATAACATTTGTTTTTTGCATTTTAATTAAAAAAAAATTTTTTTTTTGTTAAATTCTTGACTAAGTATACATTTTTCTTTTGTTTTAATTCACTGTATTGAATTTTTTTTAAATACGTACTTTGTTAAATGTTTTATGAATGTTTTAATTTCATATTATTTCCTATTTTAAATTTTATTTGTTTTTAATGAATTATCATTATACAATATTTTATCAAATATAACTGTACAAATTGGCTTTATATGTGTTAACTTATATTAACAATAACAATGACTATTTAAAACATCACAATTATATTTATATTTAAGTTTTTAATCACTTTACACCAGTTACATAAAACAGAGACACTTGAGACACTTGAGGCTTTTTTTTTCGTTTTTTGTATTCTAGACATTTTTAAAGCATTATATTTGAAATCAATTTAAAACTTCTCAAACGTCTGTCTGATTCATCAAATAAATTTCTATAAAATTAATATTTTAATTTTTTTTTTCATTTACTTATTAAATATTTTCTTAAACAAACTGGTGTTGAGTACTTAATAGTCGGCTCTAATCGATTATTATGTTTTTATTTAATTAAGTAAAAATAAATTTAAAAAAATATATATAGGATTAAACAAATTAAATAAATGGTAGCTTGTATTTTAACTTGAATATGAAATATTGTGGCCTTTTTAAAAAGCTTTTTCTTTAAATAAAGCTTTAGACGCTTCATATAAAATTAAATTTGTCTTATTTTTTACAATAACTTATAAAACAAATAAAAAATAAATAAATAAAAAAAATGAAAAATAAATATTTTATTTTTAAGTTTGTACACATCATTCAGAAAGAATAAAATTCTTGAAATTTCGTTGGAAATATTGTACATCTAAATTAGTTTAGTTCAATATTAGATAAATTCGTTTAAGCACGAATCCTAGAACAAATTACAATAATATACTTAAGACGGCTCTTGCAAAACATCAAAAACAATGAATGGGCATATTGGGCCGTCGTTTACATATTTGCAGTACTCGTTTAAGTTCTCAGATCTTTTGGTTAAAACATTTTCTGAACTCTAAATATTTTACGATTTCGTTTGGCCAATTATCAATTACTTAACTCTCGGGTAATTGTGCATACAGGCATCATACTTTCGCCTAGATGTCAAATTTTAATGATTGATGTTTAATGTAGAAGCCGTTTAGTATTTTTATATAAATTTCTAGGTACAGCAGATTACGATGTCGATGCAGATGTTTCAGTTGTCGTAACGTAAAATCTAAATACAAATCAGTACTAGGGCTATAATTATAGTTGGTGTAAAAGTGCTCCAACACTTTTGGTGACATCGCTCTTCACTCGTTCTGATTTTAACATTTTGTACTTCTGTCAGAAATTTGGCATCGCCAACTGCAACATTTAAAGTAAGAACAAGTTGATAGAAGTTTTGTTTTTGGCTCCTTTTGGCAAATTGTTTCGTTGAATTTCTGTTTCTATTTAAGCACAAAAAGGTAGAATGTTTAATGATATTATAAAAATTTAATGAAATTTATTATAAATGAAATGGAGTATATTAAGAACACTTTAGTGCCAGCATAAACATGAATTCAATAAATTTAATTCAATTATATTACCTACAATTAAATTAAATCAAATTGAATTGAATAGAAGTAAAATGTATTGAAATAAATTGAATTAAATGTGTAAGCAAAATTATATTAAAAAAAACCATTTTGTTTACACAATCAATTGATGGACCATAAAAGCCACAACAATTAAACATAATTACGTTACACAGTTTGTAGACATGATAAATAATTAAAATTTATATGATATAATTTCACATTAATGTACACACATACATACATACATACATACATACATACATACATACATACATTATAAATAAAATAGTTATATTTTTTTCTCATAAAATATGGCATGAATATGACATTTAAGGTGTGTGTGTCTTTCAATGGATTGATGGCGGTGGACCATTTAAGAATATTTAATATAATCTCAATAATAATTGAATTGAATTGAAATTAAGTTAAATTGGATAATCGAAGAGAAGAGAGCGATTTATAGAAATTTGGTGTCTACAATGATTTGAAGAATTTTACTACTATCTAAAATTTGCTAAGTCCTTTACTAGATCTTGGGAGGGGAGGAACTTTAGCTTGCACAAAGCACAAGTCTCTTCTAAAGCTTAACAGTAATTAAGGAGATAAATTCAGACTTCGGCTTAAAAGTAGCTAAATTTGCCAAATGAATGAAATAAGATATTTTGAGCAGTCTAAAGTTCCAGTTTCAAAGTTTGTCTTTGATTTAGTATGCTGAAAGATGTTTTCCATATTTAACTGTTTTTGCTATTATCTAAAGAAAAATTGGCTTTCAGAAAGATTTATAGATTTTCAAGTTTCATATGCAATTGAATTTTTATACATAAATTAGAAAAAAGATTCTTTTAATCAACATTAAAATAAGCCCTTTTTCAGTACATGTTTTTTCTGTGTTTTTTTCCATGTTTGATATTTGTTTTTTTTTTTTTTTTGATTTTTATTTTTTGTTTTTTTCTTTTGGTTTTTTGATGTTTTATGTCATTAATTGAGTTGTGACAAAACAGAATGAACAATGATGAACATTTTTAGCAATGTATTTGATTTAATGCCAGACCCATATGCTTAACATGCTTTGTTTAGTTTAAATTTTATATTTATATATGTGCATGTATATGTGTGTTTTTAGGTACTATCGAATGTTGTTGTTATTGTTGTAGTTGTATAAGTTACGCATTAAAACATGAAAAGTTTGAAAATTTTATACATTTTGAAATGAAAATAATGAATGACGAAGGCATAATATCAAAATTAGAGCATTATTTGATATTATCTAAATTATATACATACATATGTTTATATAAAGATATCACATACATTCATATATATATATATGTATATATATGTATAAATATATGCAAACATATAAAAATGTCATGTAAATATGAATTATTGCGTATGTGTAACAAAATAGCTTCCGGTTGTTAATTTTTTTCTTCTTCTACTTCCCTCTTTTTTTGCTTCTTCTATTTCTTCACTTGTTTTCTTTTTTTCTTAATATACTTTTCTTGTTGTTTCTTGTTTCTTTATGGTTGTTATTATTATTGTCATTATTATCATTATTTTATAGTAGTTTTTAAACATGATGAAGTTGAAAAGACCTTGTTTATGTTTTTCTGGCATATATATATTACATTACCACGAACAGACAGAAAGAGAGGATGAAAGAAAATGCATGAAAGAGAGAAAGATAGTTAGAATAGTGTTTAAACATGAGTATGAAAATGAAAGTGCAATCAAAAAAGAAAAACGTAAAAGAAGAAAAAAAAAAACAAACCAAATGAAAAATGGAAGAAAGTAAACTAACAAAACAAAACAAAACAAAAAAGAAAAGTGGGAAAACGGAAAATAAAGATACAAAAAAGAAAAACAGCACAATAGATTTATTATGCTATTAATTCAATTTTCCTATTTTCTGTTGCCATACTATAAAAAGTCAAACTCCACAAAATCGTTGTTTTGTTAAAAATCTATTTGTCGTTCGTTCGTTTCTTGGTTTTTATTGCAATTTTTCCTTTTTTATTTGCTTACATGTTGTTGTTACGGCTATTAATTTTTTGGTTATTTTTATTGTTCTTGTAATTGTTACTGTAATTGTTAGTGTAATTGTTACTGATGGCATTGTTGGTTGAATGTAATTATTGCAATCCTTGCTTGCCTCATACTTGACTTTTCATTTTTATTGAAATATCGACTTTTTCCTTTATATGATATATATATATATATATATATATATATATATATGTATGTGCAATATGAATAACACATAAATTGCTTTTAAATTGACTTTTAATTTTATTAAATGTTGCTTTAATTAAAGAGAATATTTTACCATTTTTTTTATTTCAACTGATAGTCATACAGTCCAGTTTAACGGTAAAATACCGAAAGTAACGGTATAGTACTATAAGTAATTATATATTGTATTTAATATAAAGAACGTTAAAAAGATTATTTTTTATACTACGATAATACTTAAGTACAGAAATGTAAATTGGTTAACAAAATTGACTGATCTTAAAATTCTTGTCAAAGTACCCTTGTTTCAAAATTTTATATAGTAAAGTCTAGACGAGTAGAATCCTTTGCTATTTAGCTTTCGTAAAAATATTTTTGGTAGAATTAAATTCACCCTCTGGCAATCAATAAATTTTAATGTGTTAAGAAGCCTTCAATTTTTTGTGGGCCTCTTCTATAATCGAGTTGGTTTGACCTTTAAAATTTATAAGACTTCTGTCATGTTTGAAATAGATGCCTAAAATGTTTTTGACAATAAGAATGTACAATTTAGAGCTAATACAAAATTTTTGATAGTTATCAAGAAAAAATTATTAAATGTCAGAAATAATGTTGTTGTTGTTGTTGTTGTTGGACTTGTTAAAGATTTTGGCAAACAATCAAAACAATATGGTCTATTTATTAGACTGTTAAATGTGTTTTGTTAAATTTGAAGTGAATGTATCAATTTTGATGACTAAAAGATTGTTCACAATGGAACTCGAATGTAATTTATTATAAAATTTTTACTACCTATCAAATATATATATCTACTTCTTTTGACCTTTGATGCTTCCTTTGAACTACTAGCGAAATTATTATTCGTTACTCTATTTTAAAATAGGCCTGTGTATCCTGCTATGGGATTTAATTGTAAGGTAAATTCGTTTTAGCCTAAATCACATTTCTATGGTATCTAATTTTAAAGAGAGATGCTTAGTACAGTTCAGTAAAAAGTAAGTAAATGTACAACCATTTTTGCCTTGGCTGGTGTAGTATAGAAAATTGATAAAATGAGTAAATCTTCTTTGTAATAGAACTCTAATAATTTCATGAACATTTAATTTTTAATGTTTATTCTAATTTAGTTTGTAAGATAAAAGCCAAATCAATGTCTGATTTAATTCATTTCTTTGTTTATCCTCTATGCAATATAATTTTTTTTGCGCTACTGTTTCGGTTATAATTCATAATAAATTCAATTAAAAGGAGTAGAAGACAAAAAAAAAAATGAAAAGACATGAACTAACTGTTTGTGTATGAATTTAGAAAATTCCATTTCATCGTATCCTAACAGTTGTTCCCTTTCCCTCTCCCTCTGAATCACTCTCACTCACCCTTCTGTTTTTCTCTCTCTGTTTCTCTATTGTATGATATTAGAAGTGTTAATGGAAAAATAATTGCATTTTAAAAAATTTAAATGAAATTTCTATGTATTTGAACATTTCTTAAGATAAGTCGCATAAATATTTCTTGTTCTACAATATTTCATATTGTACAATATATATAAAATAAAAGTAAAAAAGAGATAGAAATATTGAATTTCTAAAATTTTTCGTAAATTGTCATTTTTTTTAAAAGCCTTGAATTTTATAGTCATTTTCTGGAGTTTCAAAAATTCACTAATTCATATTAAGTGATGTGGCTAAATGTAGCCAAATGTTGCCAACGATTATTTTTACTTCATTTTTATATCAAATTCGAATAAATTCTAAGATTTCTTAATTATTGGAATTATCTATTATTTCATAATTGGAATGTATGGAAAAATTATCACTTATACGCCTACGGTTTTTGGCCTAAAAAATTGTTCATTGCGATTATTAAACATAAAAATTTAGGTGAATGTACATTTTAGAATTATAAATATAATTAAATTATTTTCAAATTGTAAAAGCCGTTAAATTAAAACCTTTCACAAAACTTTGCTAATTTAGTTAAACAGCCAAGAAAAAATTAATAAAAATTTATTTAATAATTTAATTTAAAAAATATTTATAATTTTTTATATGATTATATGGGATTTTAAACATAGATCGATTTTTTTCAAATTTTATTTATATATATATATATATATATATATATATCATGCTGAGGTTCATCGCTAATAGAATAAATTTTTCCATGCCATTTACAAAAAAAAAAAACGAAACTTTTTTCCTTAGAGAAATATTCGAATTGCAGGCAGGTCTACCTAAAATTACAGCCTGTACATTAAACATAAAAGTAAATGGAGTGGCAGATATAATTCTGAAAATGATTGCCATGCATAATAATAGTCATAAATTCTTAAATTCTTCTTCTAGAGATGGCTTAAAATCGCATTTAATAAAGAAAACGGAAATTTTTACAAAAATTTTTTCTTAAAATTAAGAACCCCTACATTTATTGACTTTTCATTTTAAAATCTTAATTATACAATACTACACTATTCACTGTAATGTCTGTCTGTCTTATTTTTGATGTCTGTCCATGTAAATTTGTTATCAATTTTTCTCTTGCTATTCTCTCTTCTTTTTGATTTGAATCACATTAAGCAAAGTAATGTAGGGCAAGTCTTAAGTCTGCCACATCTAACTATAAAATTCTTAATTGCTTTCCTTTGCTTATTTAACTTTTTTCTATTGTAGTTTATCATATTTTGTTTTTATGCTTTCGTTCGTTTAATGTTTACATCAACACTGTGAAGAAAATTTTCAATTTAATTTTTTTGTCTAAGTACTTTCGTTTTTTTTATTTTATTATTAATTTTATAGAAAGTAATAATTTAATACGAGTTGTGCACAAATAAGTTGACAAACTGTTTCATAAAGAAATTTGCCTTTTCTTTTCTTCTTCAGTTGGTGCTTTTGTTATCTTATTATTAGCTTGACTTTGAAACTTTTTCTTTTTTTTTTGGAACACTTTTCTTTCTGTCAGTTCATTTTACATGCTGCTATTGCGAACTTAATTAAGTTTCGATTTCTTAGGGAAGGAAATTGCAATTTATTGGCATAAAAATCAATAAATCACGTTGAAAATTTATTTCCTCAGTTAAACATTTTACATAAAATGAAACATTTTAAATAACAATCATTAGAATGTTCAATTATTATGAAAATTATATAAAAAGATTTATGTTGCGAAACGTTTTAAAATTTCTAATAACAAACAGGAAAATAATTTCATTTTGAAAAAGTGTCAAAGCAAAAGAAAGTCACTTAGCACGAACTTTAGCATTCTATTAAAATCGATGCATTTTTCTTTAAAAGTCAAAGTATTTTAAATGTTAAAGGGATGAAATTATATAAATAATTTTTAAATGAATGTGAATTGTAATGAAATGTTTTTTCTGTAAACCCATGATTCATAAAAAATAATTAACTAAATTAATTGGTTTCTTCCCATAAAGAATTTCATATTAAATGAGTTTTTACGAAATTCTGATATTTTCAAATGTGACAAAGAAAACGAAATTCAAGCATTTTCCCTTCTTTTACTTTAAGGAAAAGTAACATTATTCCATTTGAATATTCATGCAATTATTGCATTAAATAAGTATTGCGTAAGGCTTAAGAGACTTGTAAGTTTTATTCAAGCATGTTGTTCATGCTTGAATAAAATTTAAAAAAAATAGAACGTTAGTTGTTTACAACATTCATTCAATACTTTAGAAAGCACTCTACTTTAGTTCTAATATAAAACTTTAAATAAAATTTTAGTAAATTCAATTATTAACGATTTTTTGAATTGATTTTGATCTAACTGCTCCTTTTGATATCTCTTCATAGATTTTGTAATACAAGTACAAACTTTTGGAGATATTTAATTCAAAGAAGTGTCCATTACAATTGGATTAAATTACAACACTTTTCATATCATTTCTCCTTAGAAAAAACTTCTCAAAAAAACTTTTAAGTGATAGAAATTTTGCAATATTCAAATTTAAAATATATTCAGCAAAAATTATTTCAAAAATCCATATGTCGAAATCATGTTTTGAACTCTTTTCCATATAACGAATCTTAAAAATTTTTATTATAAACAATTTTTGAAATTTTACTAATTCAACTAAATATAAAGTTTTTAATAGTTAGTATAAAACGATATTTACAAAATTTTTACTTGACTTTTTTGTGGCTGTTTGCCTATTAATTTTTTGTTATATTTGTTTTTGTTTTTTGAAAATCATGAAATTTCAAATGAAAATATCATTAGGCCACACCAATTTCCTGTAATATGTCCAAAAATAAATTTATCCTTTTTTAACAACATTTAACATTTTAATAATATTTCAAGATTTAAACATTCATAATATAACTTAATAAAAGTTAAAGTTAAAGTTAAAAGTTTAAATGAATTATTTGTAGTTTTATTAGATAAATTCTCTGAAAAACTGAATTCTATTCTTAAATAATTAAACTATAAAATTCTCTACTCTACACGAATTACAAGGAATTACAAATTAAAAATGATGAAGCTTGTTATTGTTTTGAAAGGTTCTTTCTATAGAAGAGTTCAAAAAATCATGGGATTTGGACGAAATTTGGCATAATTATTCCATATGCCAAATAATCAAATATCTAAGATGCAAAATTTTTGTAGTGCATTGAGGCCTTATATGGAAAGTAATCACCTTCTCAAAAATAAACAATTCAAAATATCTCTAAAGTTGTGGCCTGTAACTAGCTCTCATAGATAAGTTCCGATGCATAGGCAAGTTTAAATTGCATCAGATATTTATTATGGGTAAACTAGTAGTTCAACTCAAATCTTTATGTACTATGACTTGTAATTTATATAGCGTACAAAAATCATAAATAATGAAAAATTTATTATTTACTTATAAGATTAAAAAATATTTCCATATGCTGACAGAAACAAATCCAAACATATCCCAGGCAAATATAATAAATTTTTTACTTTTCAAAGATGAGTTTATCTTATTCTATAAAAAAAGTTATAATCATTAGAATTGTGACTTAATGTTAATATGAATGGAAAGAATAAATTTATTGGGCCATAAAAGAAACAAAGCGAAATTAAGGTTGATAGAATCGAGACACACAGAAATAAATACAAAGAAGAAGGGATAGAAATAAAGAAAAGAAAGAAAGAGAGAGAGAGAGAGAGAAAGAGAAAGACATGAAGATAGCAGGATAGATAAGAAAAAATATGTATAAATTCAATAGATTCCATTATGTGAAGCTTTATGAAATCTATATAATTCCATATAATGATTTTATATGAACTGTAAAATAAAATGCATAAATACAAACATACTTACATTTAAAAATATATGAATTAAATCGTAAAGATTTTGTGAGCATTTGATATCTTAAGGAATTTACAATTGCTCTTCCTTTTGCTGTTGAAATTACTGAGACAAAATGAAATGTAACGGCAATACAAAGCTGCGTAAATGAATTAAGACATTGACAGGAAACAAGTAAGTAAGTTGTAAAGTGCAATGACATCAAATCAATCAATGGCTCAATGGATGCTAAAAAGAAAATGAAAAAAATTTTCTTTATATTACATTTTCAATTTGCTATCTTTTCTCTTTGTCTTTTTTCTATTGCACTAAATTCAATTCAATTCAAGCGTGTGTTACATTAAAAGTGGATTATGCAAAAAAAAAACAAAAACAAAAAGAAAAAAAGGAAAAGAACGTTAAAGAAAAAATATACAAAAAAAAAAAAAAAAAGGAAAAAGAAATTGGTTAGAGTCGATCATTAAACTAAGCTACAACAAGTTGTCTGTTGAAAAAAGGCCCAAAAGGAAAATAAGTGAAATAGTACTAATTAAAAAAAAGAAGTTGAATTCAAGGGGAAGAATGGGCCGAAGGATTTTATTTGCCTAAAACTAATTTGTGAAAGATTCTAAAATTGAGAGGGATCATACAAATTGTTTGTTGTTGCCTAAAGGGTGTCAGAAATTGCGTACTTGTAGCTATGCTAAGTTCAAATTCATGTAAAAAATGAACGTAGAATTTTCGTTATAGTAAAGTTTTATGCCTATTGCGAATCAAAATTGCGAATTAACTTTTAGCTAACTTTTAGCTAACACTTCCAAATTTTACTAGGCAAATTACAACTCTGCATTGTATACTTGGATTTTATTGGAAGACTGAAAATTAATTTAATAAATATAACGTTGGTGGTTACACAAGATTTTCACTCAACCAAATTTATATGAACTCCCTCCTCCCCCCCCCCCCCCCCCCCCACCCCACCCAAAATAAGAAAAAAAAACGTCTTTTTTTGTTATTGGTCTCCCTTAACATTCAATTCATAGAATTCAATTATTCTATTGCTGAATACGAAATTTATCTAATTTATACATTAAGTGAATCGTATATATGTATGTATGTATGTATGTAGATAAATTTGCATATAAATGTGAAATATTTTATCATACAATTTATAAATTTTAAATTAAAAATTGCTTACTTCCCTCATCCCAACTATCAAACCACCAGAACAAATACATTGTCAGATGCTAATTTTTATGGCTGGGTTCGAGATAAATGATTGTGCAAACTTTTTGCTTCACATCATTTATCGTTTTTTCATTTGCCCTGTATCATCATTAGTCATCATTAGTCACCATTAGTCACCTTTAGTCACCATATGATAATTGCAAATGTATTTATTAATAACTAATAATTGTAACAAAGCAATTTTCTAAATTAGTTGAATATTAAATGATAATCTCCAACTGCTTTATTCTCATTTTTATGCTCACTCTTACTCTTTAGCTCTAGCTCTTTTCTTTTTTTACTTGCTTTCTCTTTTACTTCCAATAGGAATTGTATATTGGCTGATTTGACAAAATTAATTAACTTGATACATTTCCTTGCCGATTGATACGTTGTTTATTTTCTTTCCTTTTTTTTTTTGCAATGTCTTCAATACTTGCAATACCAACTGTGCAAATTTGTACGGACTGTTCGATTCAATTTCATTTTATGAGTAAGTTTAAGTTTACTTTTTTAGGTTTCTAGGAAGTGGGCTCTTTTTTCTTTTTGTACTTTCTGATCATGTGAATAAAGTTAAGATATAAACGGTTCCAGTTGCATATTGAAAATTGATAGAATGTCGAATAATTTTGAATAATTATTCAAATATTCATGAGAAATGTTTTTGAATCTCAAACAAAAAAAACTTTCATGGTCATAAAATGATCCCCTTAGGGCTTCTTTCAAAGTGGCGGTAAACATTTATCTGATCATTCGATTCATTATTCAAATTTTTGAAAGGCGTATTAATTTCAATGGTCAAAGGACATTGCAACAAATTTGGCTTCCATAAGGAATATTTAAGAATGCTCCAAGCAATCTGCTTAATCAAAAGGCTCAGACATTTAGGAGAAGTGTCAGTTTTATTTGTCTTATACAAAGTTATCGCAGTATGAGCTTTTTATCGCGTGAACCCAAAGTCTATCTACAAAGTTTGAGCCGTCATAGAATGTATTTATAAGCTCAACTTTTTAAATCTAATGAAATTGGTTTTAAAATCTAATACACATTCATTTTAAATGCTGTGAACGATTTTTATATTAATAGAAAATTAATTAAACTCAACGTTTAAACGTGAAAAAAGAAAAGTGGACAGTTTTATGAAATGCAATAAAAAAAATGGAAAATTTTTATGAAAATTGTTATAAAAAATTTTGATAAATTCGACATGTGTAATTTTGTATGTTTCAATATTTTAATTAAACTATAAATATTTATTAGCTATTTTTATTAATTGTTCATATTTTTTCTTTCTTTTTTTATCGTAATTAATTAATTGTACACACAAAAAAAAAAAAAAGAAAAAGGAGCAAAACAAAAAAAGTTCATAAAAATTACGATGTGATGCACATTTTAAAATGAAAGATTGAAATATAATAAAACATCCATTAGAATGGATTTAATGGGCGTGTTAAATTCTCTTCAGTTTTGAACAAATATTGTCTGACTTTGATTTGAATGTACAGAACTTCTGCCTGGTTCTCATTTTAATGTAAAGCACTTCAAATTTTTACATACAAAAAAGCAGAAGAGTTCTCAATTTTGGGCTACAATTTTGTAGGGTCCTTTGTTTCTTGTAAAAATTCAAGTTAATGTACTAATGTTTGCCAAGAATCCAAAATAAGATTTATGCAGCATTTAACACTAAGAAGAGTCATATAGGAATTTTTGGGCTTTGTAAATTAAATATTCCTCCAATCTTTAATGGATGGCTACAAAAAATTGAAGTTTTATAAGTTTGGATAATTATGTAAATAGTTTTTAAGGCCTATGACTTTAGGAACATCGGCTTAGAATAGATGTAAAAACTTTTAAGTAAAAACTCGCAAATTTTTATTTCAAAAGTCAGTGCAGTTTGCACTGAGCCTAAAATTTTGATTTTATACCTGGCACATGTCAAAATGCTGATGCTCTGATGGAATGGGCTTATCTAACTCGTTATAAGTAGAATTTGCTTAAAAAATGAAGAATATTCGAATGTTGATAAGGATTCTTCTAATTTTCCCTCTAATTAATGAATAAAATAATTGAGAAAGGTCTTAAACAAAATGTTCCTCATATAATTTCTATGAATAACTATTAATTACAATTAATCAATTATATAAATAAATAAATAAAGAAGTGAAACAAAATTTAAACAACATCAAAAAAAAAAAAAAACAAAATGAACAAAGAACAAGGAATACAAATTCATTAAAATTTTAAAATTATCAGACATTTTCAATAAATATTTAAATAAAAGCAAAGTATCACTTTAATGGTGATTATTGATTGAATCTCCATCACTTTATTGGTAAATTAATTTTATGTGATAATTTGAGTTAAGCGGCTTCATATTTCATTAAATTTCAATTGTTTTGTTTCCACTTTTATAAAAAAAAATACTGATAATTAAACTTAAAGTGAAAACAAATTCTATTTACTTTCGATGTTTATTGTACGCAAAATTATTACAACTTACCTAAACGTCTATTAATTTGTCTGTTTGTCAAAGAATGTTTTTATTAGAAAATGTTGCATCACAATTAAGGGGACACGTTTATAAAATTAAACGTATTTTGACCTAGCAAGGTATGGCATTAAGAAAGGTGTGCTGGGATTCAAACCATGCTTGGGAAGGATTTTAAGGCGTATTCGAAAATGTTCAGCCTAAAAATTAAAGCTCATTTTAATACATTAAACCTGTGGAATGAATTTGGATACCATCCTAAAAGGAGACGCTGAAGACTCTCTTCTTGCTTAGAGTCAAATAGGTCTGTTTGTCAGAAACGTGTGGGAAACATTGTCTTGATCGTAAAAAGAGGAAAATCAAGCTCTAATTTGGTAGAAACATTCAAAGTTCTTGTACATTAGTTGGTACTGAAAATGAGATAAGTCTATCAAAAGTCAAGATCATTTTGCAGCGTAAACTGAGGCCATGTTTACAAAACAATCGTGAAAATCGTCCAAGTCTTACCCAAATTATACAACTTCAAGTAATCTATTTGTAAAATACCAAATAATGTTTGAGTGATGGGTATTCATTCAGATTTCGCCTCACTAGTTTTAAAATAATACTACCCACATGCTTTAACCGGCATGTATATAACCGTATGTTGCCTTCTTTAAGTAAAAACGTTAAGGATAACTGACGTTGTATTGCCTCAATGCCATGTACATTATTTTCATAAAGTCTTTCAGGGTTTTAGTACTTTCACACTTTCATTAAGTACAGAACAATTTTCTTTTGCCACTAACCAATATACAACATTAAAAAGAAAATAAGAGGTAACATGAAGGATTAGTGGAAAAACTATGTAAAGTGAGAGAATTAAATTATAAGTACACACAAGCTAAAATGTTATAGACAAATCCTATAGCATAATAATGAAATAAATCTTATTTTTGAATATGAACTTTTTTTACGATCTTTCCTAAGAAAGATATGACATTCAAAAAAAATGATCTATTTGGTAACTGCTTTTTAGGATTTTTTTTAAAATTTTATTTTAATTTTGGCACAGTCAAAACTTTTATCAGACCGAAAAGCTACATAGGCTTAATTGGATTTAGATAATAATGAGGAATCTATTTTAAGCATATTAAGTTAAAATCGTCATAGTAAGTAATGAGAATCTTTTTCAAGCCTCTAAAAATAAAATTTGGTTTAGAGTTTAAAAAAACCATTTGATCTTGGGTCCTTTCTTTTGCTTTAATACATATTATAATGATGAAGGGCATGGTCGCTTTATTTGATAATGGAAAAATATCACAGAAACAGTTAGGACTGTTTATTTAGGCATGTTAGTCTTAAATTTTGATTGTTGTTAGTATTTTGTTAAAATTTTTTTAAATTTTAGCCAGCAGAATGAACAAAATATAAGTATGACAATAAAACACTATGAAGTTTGGAAAAAAAAATTGAATGAAAAACTTTTCACATTGACAAACAAATATACATATGCACTTGAACATCTCACATCACATTTCACTTCACATTTCACTTCACATCACTTCAATTCACATCACATAACATCACATAATTTATTAAATACATAACACTTTCATGTCACATATAACATAAGAAACCAACACATATAAATACAATAAGTAAGTTCTTCTTTTTTATTAGTTAAAAAAAAAAAAAACAAAAACAAAGGAAACAACAAAAAATGGCAAAGAAACACGGGAAAGTGTTACAGTTAAATGGAGCCGACTCTAAAATATCGGTCAACGCTTTGCTTAATAAAATTAAAATCTTGAGAAAGTGTATGTTAAAAAAAAAAATTATTGTAACTTTCAATTTATTTGAAAAATTCGAGTTACAGGAGAGTAGTTAGAGGCAGTAAAGGAATCGCTCGGTGCCAATTTTAGCTAAATTATGTGTAACGATTTGTATTAAAAAAAAAATGTAATACTTTAAATTTTCTAAAACAAAGCTTCATATAGAGCAATTATTGTTGTCGTCCAATTTTGCTCATAATTATTCCTGGATACCTTTTCAATATAACCACAAGACAAATATCATTCAAATTGTAACATATACTTTAATAGCAAATATACATGGACAGACAAAAGTTAAACAGAAAGACACATGGAAAGACAAACACACAGACAGACAGACTTATAGACATACATAAAAAATTAGACCTTCAAGCCCTTAATTATAATAAAATATAAGTACATTTCACATTCTTGTGGCTGTTACAAACATACGTACCAACCCATCATATCACAAGTGGTGGTGTTGGGTATGAAAAGTAGGGAAAAGAAAACCACTTTACTTTTTAGTGTTAACAAACATTGGCCAATATTCTAAACTAATACAAAAAGTGAACAATGAATCTTTTTTTATACCTTTCTTTTTCCCTCTCTATATATACCACTCTATATTGTTTTCTATCTCCCTCCCCCTCTCTCTCTCTCTCTCACCCTTTCTCAGCCATCTTACAAATGAATACGTTTATAGTTGTAAAAAAATTACATTGTTGCCGCAATGTGTTAACTGGCATTTTTAGCGTCAGTTTTGTACTGTTTTCTGCTGTGCTGTGTACTTGCTCATATCGTTGTTATTGCTGTTGTTACTATTTATGTATATATATATATATATTTTACACATTTGAAATGTTTTCGCTACATATACCGGACAATGAAATCGTAAAATCAAAAAATTGCTTGATCCAATAAAACTCTATGTAGTGTTTATAATGTTGAAACTTTTACTGTTTATATTACATGATTCTCATATTTTACTCTTTTGCCTTTTTGTTTTCATTATTCCCCTTTTTTCTTTTTATTTTTGATTTTATTCGTTTTGCTCTTTCCAATTTGCCAATTGTTATTATTGTAAGTTTTTGAAGCATTTTTTACAAGCTACGTCACTTGTGGTTCAATGCAGGGAAGGATTTGAAATAAATTTATTTTTCATTAAGAAAATTATCTCAGAATAACTTTTTGATCCATTGTAAATCTCTTTGATTGCTCGTTAAATTGGTCGAACCTTGTCTGTCCATGTAATTATGTTATCGAAATGTAGGTCGTTTTGAAATTTGAGAAAATTTTAGTTAAATAAGTATTTTGTTGCCCAAAAGTAAAAAGTTTTAATGTTTTTCTTGGGAGGATGAAGAAAATTTTCGTTTAGTGTATTAATATCTAAATCATCTGGTAATGACTTGAGCATATTGTATATATGTCCACTTATGCTTAGAAGATAACGCTTATTTGAATTTAGAACCGTAATACTTTGCTTTGGCGATTCTAATAGCATAGGACGCTTTGGGACATGCGGACTTAAATACGTCTTGATAAACTGCACTTCGATGAAGCTTCCAGTTACGATAAGAAGTGCCTTGGTCTGATATTAATCGCTTTTAAATAATGGTTGGTCAATATATTCTGATAAAAACCAGGTTTCGGATACGCCTATAATGTCTACTAAAAAGTTTTTCGAAGATATCCAGTTTTTTACGCAAACTTTGAGCATTTAAGCATTCTTACATTTAAGTAATAGCCTTAAATGAGTATATGCCACGTTGCTAGAACGCACCCTCGCATTAAATAAAATTTGTCAAAGCAGTCCTCAAGAGAGATGTCATGCTCACAACAATTTAGTTGGACATTCAATTTTATGGTATTTAAAATTATAGCAGAACGTAATAATGTCTCATACTTTAAAGTAGGGAGGAGATAGCAAGCGTTCTTACCATTATGTTGTAGGGCAGTTGATAAAGGTATATGTAGAAGGAAAGTATGTAGAAGTATGACATGTAGGGGCTATTTTTGATATAAAAATTGCTTTATATATAAAATAACAAATATAACATTTATACGCTGACATTAGCTGCTTGCGCTGCATTACTTTGGTGCATTTGAGTGCATCTGGTACTTTGGACTTGGTGAATTAACTTTTTAGAATGCGATACATTCTTAATATCAAACTTTCTATACTGGAATGTGACAAATAAAGTTTTAGCCTTGATATTTTGTCACTCTACCTCTACAGTTTTACACATGTACAAGGCTTTTTTCATGGGCTTAAACATGGCTTGCCATCTCAAGTCTTATTAAATCAATTTTTTAAAAAATGTACAAAATTCATTTGCCTTTCAAATATGAAATAATTTGTTTAAAATTATTATTTAGATGTACTTTCTAAATGATCTAATATAACAAATGTACCCTTCAAAATTACTTAAAGTTTAATGAACTCCTTTAATGAAATATCACTCAGTTTCTTTGAATTCAGTTGCTGTACTCTTACTACTTTTACTTAACGCGACCAAAAATTACACCGTTAAATATTAGTTAATGGGGGAGTTTTTGATATTAATTGTTGCATTGTGAGAGTAGCAATGTAATTTTCAAATTTTAACGCATTAAAAACTTTCTTAATTTCTTTTCAGTCTTCTTAAGGTAGAAAAAAATATTTAAAAAAAAATATATATATATAAAAATGCCAAAAAGACAAATGAATTAACTAAATAGGAAAAGTTTTATGTTTAATTTTTACCATTACGTACGTAACCAATCACTAAATAATGTCGAGTATAATATGAAAATCTCTTAAAAATTTTTATTAAGTTTACTGAAATCTTTAAGGAAAAGTTTTGTAAAAAAAAAATACTAAAAAAAAAAAACTGGAAAGTGAAGTAAATAGACAATTTATAGTAAATTTTTTTTTTTTTTGTTTACTGTCATGAAGTTAAATGTATGCTAAAGTGAAAGTTAAAGAAAATAAAGCTCTGACAAAGTTTGCTCTCAAAATTTATCTATAACAAAATATATTCATACTTAAAAACGCTTAACAAATATATTTAAAAGAATAGGCAAAAAATTTTTATAGAATAGGAAATATTTTAAAGTTTTATCGTTGGATTTTTAGAAAGTTTTTTAGAAAAGAAAAGAAAGAAATGCATCCAAAGTTTATTTCAAGCAATTCAACAAATTCAACATAATTCTTTGTAGAAATTCATTATTGATTACGTTGATAATAAATTTTAGGCCTTCTATTTAAAAATTTGCCTTTTAGAATAAATTCGAACAGAACAAACCTTGCACCTTAAATATGCCTTCCAAAAAAAAAATCTGCAATCTAATTGATTACTTTTTGTAAATTTCCATACTAAATCAATTACCTGATGTACAAGTTCTAATTAGAAGAGAAAATCATTTTATATAATTATTAGATTTTATAAGATTCAAGGAGTAGTTTTTAGTGGAAAGAATCTTCAAAAATCTTTAACACTTCAGTGCATAATTATTCTCTTATGTTCTAATTGTTTAATACAAATGAGACTATAAAGATTATAATAAAGGTAATAATAATAACGTATTGAATTGATATAAATTGGTCTCACGTGTCATTCCCATTATATTTGTTTGCATTATGGATAATATTTTCTGCTTTTATACATCCTTTTCCATTTCCATTTTCATTTATATTTGTAAATATTTTATGTACTTTGTGGTATTACATTATCCAGAAAAGAATAGAAAAATAAATTTATATCAAGGTTAATGCGATACTAAAATACAATTTAATGATTTCATATGCGTGCCTAAGTTTGTTATGGCGATTTTTATTGCCAAAACTCACGATATATAATTTTTTTACTTTTGCTTCTTTTGCTTCTAATTCTAAGCCATAATGTTATATATACTTTCTTTAATTCATTTCTTCAGGTGTACAATTATTTCATAATTTCTTTTGGATAGACAAAAAAAAAAAAAAGAAAAAATGTAAATCACATAAAACAGAAAAATAAATCTAGTTCATTTGTATGCATATACAAAAGAACATATTTATATTTATGTATGTATTATAGAATTAGCAAAAAGTTAGGCAAAAGTTAAAAGGAAGGATCCAACAACTGAAATATGCAATAGGTAAAGGGTTTTCTAAAATTGACTGAAGTTAAAGCAACATACGACAATCAACACACCACTAATAGAGATTTTATAGATAGTAAAATTTGTACCGAAAGAACTGTTAAAAAGTTCCATACAAATTACAAATTTTTATAGTGTTAGCTTCAAATTAATTAGCTATGAGCCTTCTCTACAATGCTGCAATGCTAATGGGTTGATTTTTAGGACACCAAATTAGTCGTAATTATAAGAAAAGATTTGAAGCCATTAGGTAAAAAAAAATTTTCTATAAAACATGGAACTAACTAGAAATGTTAATGCCTTAGGCACTTTAAATGATCCAAGAACAATTCAAAGGAAGCGGCAAACTTTAGAAATGACTTGTCAAATTTGCCTACAAAAAGATAGATCTAAAACTAACATGGCTAATACGGATTAGCCTCAATTGCAATAACTAAATTGCTTGTAAAAGTGTGCCACAGCAAAACTTCTTCCTTCATAATTGAGTAGTTGATCAAGCTCGTTCCAAATAACCATTTTTTTTACTTACGAAAGTTTAATTAAAGAATCATGCAAAATATCTTTAGTGGAACTTTACGTTTCACTTTTGAGATTCCATACATGAACTTATGAGTTCTACGTTATATATGTTATATATATATATATATATATATATTGCATGTAATATATATATATATATATATATATATATTTAGTGTATTGATATTTATTATTTAACTTATGTACTGTTTTACGAGTTATATATTACATTGCTATTGCTGTCATATATTTTAGTATTAGCTTTGTTGTGGGGTAAATGGACTTTTTCAATATGTGCCAAATAGATTTTCAATATTACTATATCCCCTTCTATCTCTTACTTTTTCTTGCTAACACTTTCTCTTTGTCCATCTTACCATGTTTAAAATACCTGGAATACATGGAATATTTTACACAATTAACAGAGATACACACTTTCTATGCATAATACCATAATAATAATAATAATAATAATAATTAATATGCATAGATGTTCATGTAATTGTAAAAGTTATAAATGTAACTTCCATCACCATCACCATGGCCATTATCATCATCACATGTATGCATATATAATCTTTACAAAATAGATGTTCTGTCAATTATTACATAAATAGTGTAAAGTAAACTAAAAATGTTACCTCCAGCCAAGGCAAAATTTTACATACCTAGCAATAATGAGTGGTAAAGCATTCATGTAAATTTATCCGAGTGAATTTTCAGTGTGGTAAGTTTTGTAAATTTAGATGTAAAAAAATTGTAAAACAAAGAAGAAAAATGCTGGATAAATTTTATGTTACAAAATATTAAATTAGATAGACCTAGTAAATTTTTTTTATTTAGTAATATATAAAATGGAAAAAGTTGTACTATAGGCCTAAAAAATTTTTGCTTTATTAAGGTATATTCATTTGAAATTTTATTGTGGCAATTGTGGACCAGTTTTCATGCAAATTTATATGCAAAAAGTTTTACTTCATTTCTAACAAAACTCTAAGACAACTTTTATTATTTGTAGGTGTGTAAATATGGCTAATTCAATTTAGAATTTTTATTGCTAATCTATATCAAACATATCCATGCTTGAACAAAATACGTATAACTGCTTAAAGCTGAATGGTTATGGATAAAAATTCACGTTTTACTAAAATAATCGCTTAATTTTTTGTTAGATAATAATTTACCCTCAAGTAAAAAAAAAAAAAAAAAATAGTGTAATAAAGAAGAAAAAGAATAGGAAACAAATAAAGTAAACGAATAAATAAAATATTACGATACAAGCACGTTCGAATGTGCGGAATAATGGCCATAATTTGTATTGTTTGGGAATTGGAATAATGGATTTTTGATGTTTTGTTTTGTTTTATTTTGACTTTTTGTTTTAACTTTTTTTATTTTTACTTTAATTCTTTTCTATTTAAATGTTTGTTTGCTTTTGGGTTTTTCATTTTTTTTTTGGCTGTAAATTTATAGTCACACACTAACGCCATCAATAAAAAAAGGCTACAGCTGGTTGATATTGACTATCAAAATTCCATCCATTTTACTTCTGTCTGTTTAGGGTATACAAAAAAAATTTCATTTTGAAATTTCCAAATAGAGAGAAATATAAGTTCATATAATGAATTTCTCTCTATTTGGAGAAGTCCATTCTATGAAAGAGCTGCAACAATCAGCACTGTATTCGAGTCCAATATTTCTATATCGATTTCATATTGCTAAAATCTGTGTTGCTCTGTTTTCTACCCAAGGCAAAATTTTGTAATTTTATAAAAAGTTTCATTTGGCAACTATTTTAAAATTGTTATAGTAAAATGGTTCCAAAGGATTAATGTACTTTACATCATAAATTTATAAGGGATATATGAAGCAGAGAATATGTTAGACGGCTTGAACTCAATGAATCTGTTTCAAATACTAAAAGAAATTACATATTTCCGCACAAATTTACTACGAAATTATATTGTATATAACATTTCTTTTTATCTTTATGGTATAAAAAATTATTATTAGTTTATTATTGTAAGGATACAATATATTTATTGATAATCAAAAAAGCGGAAGTCAACTTAATTTTATATTGAGTTATGAGTTTAAGTGTGCAGTATAAGTTGGGAAAAAGTTTTATATTAAAACTCAACTCGTTTAAACTTTATTACCTACTTTATTAAAAGTGCATGTAGCGCAGAGGTTTATCAGGAGAATTTTGAATAACTTAAAATAAATTACACTGATCAGTTCAGAATTGAATATTTTATTCTAGGGTACGTCAAAATGGATAGGAACATGTTTCATATAAGCTCCCATTAAAAAAATTTAAAAACCAACACCAGGACCTTCTTTTTGGATTTAAATTGTTCACAGATTAAACAAACAATAAGAATTTCTTTTAGAAAGGCAAGAGTTAAACTATACTGACCCAAAGTAGACAAAGTAGACAAGAAAGTGTATTTAAAATGATTCAAATGGACCTCCATGGCAAAGTGGAAAGAGAGTTCTTGAAAAAAAGCAATGACCATGTTTTCTTTTTATCTAAATGGTCTATGAATCGACCATATGAGAAAGCTTGTATTTCATTCTTTAAAAGACATTGAAATGTTATTATGTAGTTCATTACAATTACGAATCGGGTAGTAGAAAGGACTTTAACAAGAGAAACTAACGCTGCCAATATAATTAATATAAATAATGCAAATTTTCATGTCCAAAATTACCCCCAAATATTTTAACATATTTTATTTCAGTTTATCTATTTTGTATTAAATTATGGTTAATTAATTTGTTAATTTGTTTAATGAGATGAAATAATTCATTTGTATGGCATAAAGGACAATATCAGAGAAGGTGAACCTTATTATTTAAAAAATGTAATAAAATTTGACTAGTAATAGCCATAATTATAAGCCAACTAAATTGTTGAGTAAGTAGTTAAGGTCTCTCAAATTGCAAATATCTTTACTTTAAATTAGAAGATTTTTTTCATGGAGCTGACGTTTGTCATTGACGTTAGTTATTCACAATTAACTTTATTATCCTTAATCGTACTTTTGTAAAGCAAAAGCAAGGAGTCTATTTATTACAGTTGCTGTAATAAATAGAGTGTAAATGTCGGGGAAGAAGTGGAAGTTTAATAGTAAAAAAATTAATAGAATTTTATATACCTGAAGAATATTTCATGAAGGCCGTTAAAATTTACCTTTTTGACAAAAGTTTTGGCGGTTATACGATAAACTTGGAATGTTAGAATTAAAGCTCATTTAGTCTCTTTTTAAAGACTAAACGTTGAATGATCGTTGTGCTTTGAGAAAAATAATAGGAATCACATTTGATTTATTTATGCCGTATCATTTTGTGGCCATTGTTTTTAAATGAATTATTAATAAATTTGACATAATCAAATTCTACAAAAATCGAGATTTATTTTTACTTAATTTTCCCCTTGATGCAAGTTTTCAGTTTTGCCAACTCTGCTTGATATAGATTACATGAAAATGTTCGGTAGGAGATGATTTGTTTTCAGAATATTTCATATACATACAACTATTGTAGTGTGCAATGCCAACGCCAACTCATACATATACAGACAATACAAACAAATAGTTATTGAATGATGATGACAAACTTTTATCGTTTGCTACATTGTTTACGTTTTCATGGTTGCGAAGACCCTTTTAACTGCTTTTCTTTACTTTTTGTTTTGGACTTTTGCTTACATCGTTTAATGCATTGAATTCCATTTTTTTATTCACATATATATATATATAGCATTTATGTGTGTATGTATGTATTGATTAAACCATTTATAATTGTTATATGCATATGAATGTGCCGGTTATTTTGATATATTTTTTTTATTATTTTGCTATTGTTTTTCATGGCTTAAACTATTTTTTACACTTGCACATTTCTTTTGTTCTATTGTTCTATTCTTTTGCTTTCTTTCTTTGCCTTATGCCTCCATTACATCATTCAAAAATATTTGAATAGTTTCTCTAAAGGCATCTTTGCACTTGCTTTAACATCCATGGCTACATATCTCCATGCAAACTCATATTTTCGTATAAGCAATAAACGAATAAATGTCATTTGATGTGAGCATTTTTTTTGTGTAAGTCCTTTTAATATCCTGCATCATTTGTAATGCGGTCACTACGCAAAATTTGTCTGAAACATTTAAATGGATTAGAAATTTCATTGATCCGATACAGTTTAAAATAGATTCACTTGTTTGTCTCTCAAGCTAATTGTTATGGATTTTTTTGGAATTTTTATGTTTAAAAGTCTGAAATCTGATACATGGAATTATGTTTATCAAAGCAGCCACTACTCAAAATACGTTTTATTTTGAGAGTATTTTGAAAAATTGTAAAAACTTGACACTTGGTTAGCTTTTTGCAGGAAATTTTTTTTTTAAAAAAATGAATATTTTGCTATTCTTCAGTTGTAAGCAATATTTGCAGAAGATTGATCAAATATTCAAATCTCTCAGACTAATTATTTCATTTTTACTTTGTCATCTTTTAGATAATGCAAGAATACTTATCAGTCAGTTTTAATCGTCTGCTAAATTTTTTAGTTCTTTTATGTATTAGAATCGTGAAAATTGTCGAATTTTTTGCATGTCCGTTTAACACCATACAAAAAAAGGGGAGGGGCTGACAAAATTTTATGGAAGACTCAAAGATCTTCAATATTTTTTATGCTTTAACTCTGGGAACAATACATTGTTCAATAAATTATGGAATGTGATACGCTTTAAATTTATTAACTTATTTGATAATTTTGTTATGTAAATTTATACTTTTAAACTTTTCATAGGATCAAAATTTATTTAAAAGGCAAATGATGCATTTTAAGAAATGTTTATCATGAGATTTTTTTTTTGGTCGAGCTTTGGCTATTTAAAGTATAAAAGTTAAGATTAATTCACATGTTGATTCAAGAAAAACTTTAAATTCAGAATTTTATAAAAATAGTTTTGTCGCAATATTCTTAAAAAATTCTCATAAAATATTTGAAAACTCATAAAAGATACTTCATGTCGCAGATGTTTTAACAAAAATGCTTTTACCTTAAAGTACAAGCAAGAAGAAGCACAAGCAAGAATCTAATTAATTATTAGCATGAATTATGTTTTTCCATAACGAACATAAATTTCGAAATGTGATAAGTTTATGTATTTCAATTTGATAATAACATTTGCATTCAATTGACCGCAACAAAATTCGCTTACTTTTTTTTTTTTCATATTTCTCTGCCATTTCTTCTCAACGCATTTTTATTATTTATTTATTTTTTATTTTCATTTGTTGAACTTTTTTTATTGACATTACTTGTATTCCAAGTTTTGATCAGAAAAGAGTAAAAATACGAAGAAGAAGGAGAAGAAGAAGAAGATAGAAAGAAAGTAATGTATAACGCAGCCAGAAGGCAATCCATTTAACCTCCATCACCTTCAAAATATTTAATGTAAGTGTTGCCTTCCATTTCAAGTATCTATGCAAGTGAAGTGTATTTAACTGGTGAATGACTTGCATTTACATTTTATATTTACTGAACTTTTTATTTAAATACTGTATAAGTTCAATTTACTTAAAATTATATAAGAACACTTGACTTATGCTCTACAATTGGATTTAAATTAATTGATGATTTTCTGTCTTGATTTCAGATTCATTGGCCGCTACATTGGAAAATGTAATTTGAATAAGTATATCTTTTTCTTTCAAAAAGGTGTTGAATTAGACAATTTATCATTTGCTTGCCACTTTGAAACTCTTTCTCTAATAAATGTCGATTCTTTTGGGTAATAGCCTTTTAACTTAGACTTCCCTTAGAAATTTCAATATGAAATTTTTTATTTTATAAATTAATGATACAAAATTTTAGGTAAATCTATGAAAGCTAAAATTTCTGAAAGCTACAACTTGAGTTTTAATTTAAGCAATTAGTTTTAGAACTCTGCACATAGAGATATTGCTTGGATTGATTCCCGCTCATCATTATTCGACTTTGTTTTTATACAATTTTTTGCTATAAATTTAGTTATAATGTTTTGCATTATTTTTGTTTCGTTTATAGATAAAATAGACCAGATTTTTAAAGTCCTTTCTAATTTTTCTTATCATTTGAAAATAACCTTTTTTTCAATTTTCTAATTTTTAATGTTATTATTAGTAATTACTTGTAATTATTCCAAGCAAAATGGCATAGAGTATTTCAGAAATATTCTCTATCGAATGTAAATATTTTTATTTATTTATTCATTTTTTTGTTTTTGCTGGTTAATGCTGAATTGTCGTTGTTTAGGTGAATGTTGCATTTTTATAATTTTTATAATTAATATTATTAAGTGGAAATGTTTATCATTGTCAATTATGATCATAATAATAAATATGATAATAATGATGATGTTTATATTTATAATAATAATGATATGGAAGAAAATTTTATGTTAATGTTGTTTAGAATTATAGTGAGTTTCGATGTCTTATCAGATCATTTAATGTTATTCATTAATTATTTTTATTTAACTGGAAAATTTTTATAGAAAATTTTATGATTTGCAATACAAATATGAATAAAATCAATAACAAAGTGTTTGGTATATTAAATTTATTATTCTCTTAATTGATTGAAATTATTCGTTTTAACTTCATAAATATTTTATGGCATAAAATCAGAACTTCAAATGGCCAGTAGAGCTTGTTGATATCAAAAAAATCGATAGCCTTCTAATTCAAATTTTCATTAAAACTTTATGAGCCTAATTTTAATTTTAATTCTAATTTGCTTGAGAATCATTAAGCTTTTAACTGATTTTAATATGACTTTTCCATTGAAAATGAATTCTCACAATTGGACAATTTTAAAAGCAATAAGCAAGCCAGACTGTCAACTTAATCTTACCCAACTTTCTTAATACTTAATTGATTCTGCATGAACATGATGATGATGATGATGATGATGATGATGATGAAAAGGTTCTTTGTATATTTAAGCAGTATTTTATTACATTAGATCGTTTTAAAATAGTTTAGTAAAATATTTATCCAATAATAGAATTTTTTTCTTTTGCTTTTACTTTTTCTCTCTTGAAATTTATCATTTATAAGTTTATATACATCGAGTACTTTTCAAGTGTCCATATAAATATTTAACTATACTTTTACTTACAATTAATATATAAACCTACAACAACAATTCTTTGAAAAGAAATTTTCCTTTTATTAGACGTGTTGGCTTCATCACTAGAAAAACAACATCAAGGAGCCCAAAAGAAAGCTGCAAAATCTAAAGAAGAAGAAAATAGAAAGGAAAAAAAAGAAAAATAGGAAAAACTGCGCCAACTCTCATAAATAAAATGTTTTATAAAAACTCATCAATTGTAATGATCAAAAAAAAAAAACACTTTCATAAATGCTCCTATAAAATTTATAACTTTCTTTTTCTTTGTTTTTTTTTTTTTGTTAGACGTGTAAATTGTGTACAAGTGTGTTATGTTCAGTTGTATAAAAGAATCCTTTCATAATTTGAAAAATGATTTATAAAATTGATTGATAATTATACAATTCTCGATTATGAAGCTTTAAAGTTGTTTAGATAGAACTGTAAATAATTTGAAATAATTTTATTGTATTTTGATATAAAACTGATTTTATATAAAAGATGAAAAGATGTTAAGTACCCTCTAGAATCCTCTAAAGTTTATTTCTAATTTTCTTAGTCTATAAAAAAATTTTTAATTTTTTCTACTAAAAAAATTTCTACTTGATATTTGTAAAGTTTCAACATGAAACGCTCAAATTTTATTTGAATAAGCATAAAAATTAAAATGGAAATTTTATGGAAAATCAATTAAAGTTATAACACAAATTTAATAATAAATAAAAATTTCTATTTAAATTTTATTTATAAATAAATGCATTGATATTATAAAAATATTCGATATGCTTATCATTCATCTATCAATTATTGAAATTTTATGCCATGATTATTCAAATATGTTTATTTATCCTAGATTATGTTTAATTAATAGTCAGTTAGTTCGATTTAGTTGGTTGATTTGATTGAATATTTAAATGGCTAGTTCCGTTTATATCCACAATAAAATAATTTCCCTTATACGAAAACTTAAACAAATACGAAATGAAATGAACATAAAATAATAAAAATTACAATAAATTGAAATAAAAATTTTTAAATTAATTTATGTGGTTGAAAATTTTTATATTCGTTTGTATAAAAAATAAGACACACAAATAACACACTTTAAATTTTTTAAGCCTTTATAAAAGTTTAAATTTAGTGACAAGGTCATAGAATTTGCATGGGGTATTAATTATACTTCGGGCGAAGATATTTTCGAAAGCAAAAAAAACGAAATATCAGAATATTATTGTTTTTAGCAATGATAATTTTTACGATTTTATAAGATAAATTTTTAAATATCTATAGAAAAGTTTTCTTGTAGAAAATTAGAGTATTTTTTTTTTTTTTTTGGAATTCTAAACCTTTTTTAGACAATCTAATTTTGTAGAATGTTGTAGTCATTTTACATGTGGTTACAATTTATTTATGCTTATAAATGAGTGCATTTAATTTATTTTATAATTATGCTTAATTGTTCATTAAAATGTTAAAAATTCATTCAAACATTTAAACATTGAATCATTCATTCATTAAAACCATCCATGCCATTATTTTCTCCATAAACCATATGATCTCATATGTACAGTACATTTATTGTATATTTTTAAATATGAGCAATAAATATTTATCGATTATGATTAAATAAAGTGTTTATCAATAAAATTATGCAATATTCAAAATTGGTCTCGTTTTCTATATTTTCCATTTTTTTTCTAGCGCTTTTATTTTTTTTATTTTTTTTATTTTTTTGCATATTTATGTAAAAATATGTAGGGGAGTTTCCGTTAAACTTTCATGGCTTACACCAAAAAATAAATATGCTCGATTTATTTGATTTAAAAATATAAAGCATCAGATTAAACTGAACAGTTTTGACAAAGCTTAATTTCGCTATTATACCGGCCTATTTCAGTCCGCTAATGCCTCTCTAAGGGCTCTTTGTCCAATTGCTCATCTATTTTATGTTTTTGGCTTTTTTTTTTTTTTTTGTAAAGACAATTTTAAAGGAATTTTGTACGTGGTAGCGCTTTGTTTAAAAACGGTTCCATGTTTGTTTGAAATATTTGAACAATCTTACCAAATTATTTCATTTGCTAAATATGTAAGGTACATGAAAAAAAAATTTTTCAAAATTTTAATATATTTAAAGTTTTTTTAATTATAAAACGCTTTAAATTATTGTAAAAATTTTGCTTTATATTCATTCATATTTTGAGCTCTCTTGTAATTCTTTCGATAATTAATATTTTTAATTTTTTCAAAATTGCATTGAGTATTTAAGAGTCAACCTTGATCATAATTTACTTTCAGTGCCTTGTGACCCCATTTTTATTATTATTGGATAATATTTATAATGCACACGACAATGGTGGATTCTACATTTATATATATAAATATAAATATAAATATAAATATGTAATCTATATAATACTAAATTTTATTAGAAAAAATATATAGAATATAGAATAATAGACTCAATCGAAGTTTTCTGATTTATAAAGTTTTATATTAATTTTGTGACCTCAAATTATGTTAATAGAAATAATAATAAAAACATAAATAACAGGGAAAAGGAAATGTAGGATCCAAATGGCCCCAAAGTTAATTGAGTGGCTCAAATCGAAGCATTCATTTTAGCCAAAATAATCCTTTTAATAAAATTTAATAAAAATATAACAAATCATGATAAAATACAGAATATATTCAATTTACAAAGGTCCACCATCTCTGGGGTATAATTTATATGGAGGAAATATAATCTAATAAATAATATAAATATATATATATATAAATATGCATTTTATATAAATATTGGGTTGCTTGTATAAATTTCTTTCGAAAATAAACTTTAAAAGAAGAATTAACTTAATTGGGAAAATTACTAATGAAAATTGTAAAATGAAATGTAAATTGAATGAGAAAAATTTATGCCATATTGATCAATTATTTGATTAATTATATGATGTGACAATGAATAATTATTCTTGATGCTTTAGAAATTTAGTCTTGATCAAATTTATTTATCATCATTACGCATAAATTATCAAAAAAATTTTTATATGATGCTACGCTTCCGCATTAATTAAATTTCATAAAAAATTTTTTTTATTTAGTTTTATTTTTTTATTTATTTAATTGTTTAGTCTTTAAAACAATTATAAGTTTAGGAAACAACTTGATAGTCTAATAAATTCATCATTCCGAAAAATATTCCTAAGTGATTTATTCCTTTGCTCGTTTTTCAAATTATAGGCAACAATTTGTGAGATACTTTAATAAAATTTTAAATCATAACTATATACATGGAAAATATCACACCTTCGCATTATTTTTACTAAATATTTACCTTAAATTGCTCCTTTGCCATAATAAAACTTGTTGCAAAACTTTGGATTAGCTCAATGCTTTTATTGGCTACATTTCCGGTCGAACCTTTTTTTCATATATTTTTCGAAAATTTGCCTTTTCATCTACCTGAACTTTTTACTCATATTGTTAATTTTTTTAATTAACTTAGAGAAATACTTTGGAGCATTTTTAATAAATAGTCCAAATGGAATATAACAATTTTCATTTAAGGCAATGAAAATTAACTGTACAAGATAATTTAAGTGAAATTCATGAGTTCCATTTAATTAAATTCACATACCAATGAGAATTATATGGAATTTTATGTTAATAGAATTCAGAAAAATTAAAAAAAAATTTTTTTATAATATTAAATAATAATCATTTACTTAGTATTTTATAATTGTTATTTGTTATTTAGAAATTTATGAATATTTGTGCATAATTTACGAAACATTTTTCTTACTAAAATGTTAGTAAAACTTAAAAATATATTGGATGGTATGAAAATATTTTTGAGAATATAAAAACAAAAAAAAAAAATGTGGCATTTAAAAGATGCATTTGATAATAATCAAAATAGGGAATTAATTAAGAAGTCAACGAATAATGAGAAAGTTGAGAAATTTAATTTTTTATAAGCAAAAGGACTTTCCAAACAACCTAATATAGATGTAGGAGTATAATTTCATTAAATATTTCTAATATTTGCATACTCGTAATAATGTATTATTATTAGTATTGTTATTTGTTGTTGTTGTTATTGTTGTTGTTGTTAAAAAAATGTTGCTACGTATATTTCAATAGAATTTACACACATTTGTATGCTTATTTAGCATTTTACGTACTTTTTATATATAAAATAGAATTTATATAAATTTAATGTTACACACATGCACACACAATAAACACACATACGTAATTGGATCAATACAAATGTATAAAGATTTTCATTCTTGGTCCATTGATGTAAACAAACATATTGACAGGGCAACACTAACTAACAAGGCAACATCAACAACGTAACACTAACAACAACACTAACAAACAACACTAACAACATGAGTTGCAATTAAGTTAAATTTAATAATGAAAAATAAATATGCATAAAATAAATTATTGATAATAACAATAACGATCATTATTATAATGATAATAATAATGATGATGATGATGATAATGATGATGATAATGATGTAATAATATTTTCAATATTATTGCATATTTTTCCTTTTGTTAGAATGCATTGTTCGAAAATATGTTTGCCATTTATATTTACATCTATTTAATTAAGATGATGTCAAAAACTTAAGAAAGCACAAAATAAAAGCAAAAAATAAAGCTATCAAAAAAAAAAAAAAAAACAAAAAAAAGAAGAAAGGAAAAGAAAGTAAAGGCAAAGGACACAAAAGGAAAATGTAAATGCAAAATTATAAATAAACAATAAATATTTATATTTATATATCAATGTGTGTTTGTGTGAATATGTTGATATTTCAATAATCAATGAAAATCATTTTTGATACGTTTAACAATGGGATTAAATAAATATCACATACATGCTCATCCCTAAACTTCTTTATTCTTTAATTATGTCTTTTATAATCATAAAATATCATTCAATAAGTTTTATTCTTTAAATCCTAAATAAAACTAAATAAATTCATGATGGAAAACGAATATTTGAGAAAGTGAAAATATTTGAGATATTTTTCGTTATGCAACGGTATGCATGTATTGTTTGTCCAGTGCTAGTCAACTTTACATATAAGCTCGGATGGAAATTTTTCTGAGACCTTGAAATATCCTAAGCAATAATTTTTGTTTCAATTATTCATGTAACCAGAGAGGTAACGCCAAATTGCTCATCTTAGATCACAATGCTAAATCTATGCCAGATAGAGATATGAGCTACTTGCAATAGAATGTCAAGTCGAGGTAAAGTTCCACTTATAAAGCAGAAATAATATTCGAAAGCCATGGAAGACCGATGTTTAAAAGCGAAAATTAATTGGAAAATTTATAATAGCTAATACTTTAAGTTCATTGAAAATTGATACGCCCACTAACTTATAGAGGTATATGCTTTCCATAAAAACTATTATTGATAATTGCAAATTGAAATTGTATAAAAGTGAGCAACTGGCATTTATGTTAGCTTTAGTATAAATGTATTAGTTGACAATTTTAGTATATGTGTGTGTTTGTAATTGTTATTATAATTATTATTGACCCAAATTTTCAAGCATCTGTTAACGATGTATTGTGCAAATATCCATCACATCTCCACTATCTTCACTATCTCCACTATCTCTTCTATCATTTTGCTCTATTTAATTTCATTTAACATTTTTATCATTTTATTCATTTTATCTATCTCAATTTCTCATTTCATATGAATACACAAAAATTTCATATGATTTGTATTCCTAAATGCCTGCGTAAAGATTTAATTATATGGATCATATGATGTTGCCTTTATTTCATCTTTTAACTTTTGGCCATAAATTATAATTTTACATACAGTTACTTATAATTATATTTACTTATAGAATTTACATATAGAATATAATTAAATAAGTAAATAAAATTAATTACATATAAATATTTTACAAATATTCTTTAATAAAATTCTAATAAATTTGTTATGCACCTGTCATAATGGCCTAAATAAATGGCATACTTAAGTATCAAATTCAATTAATGCTTCCCATTACAAGTTTCTACAAAGTGTTCTATTTTTAAATGAAATTTTTATATTGATTTGAAATCGGGTATTTACCTATAAAATTAGATAAGTAAAATATGGCTAAACATCGAGAAAGTAGTATATAAATTTTTTTAAGGTGGTTAGTCCAAAAAAAAAAAAAAATAAAAAAAAGATTTCGCCATATTTTCAGGCATTTTATTTTATAATTGATTTTTCCTTCAGCCTTCATGCCTTTTTTTCCAGTAAAATTCTCTTTTAAAAAATCTAACATCAATAAAATGAAGACGATAAATTTTTCAAAATTTTCTTTATTTAGATAGACATACAAAAATTGTACTGTAAATTTATAATTTCAATCATTCTGCTAATAATTTTTACTTTATGTCGAAATACACGCTGAAATTTCATTTATACTTTGAATTACACTTCTAAAATTTTATTGTATAAAATCATCAAAAAAAAAAAAAAAAAAAAAAAAGAAAACAAATCTTTTCACCTTTGTAATAATAAATCATTGTTGTTTACTATTTATAAATTTCAAGTAAACAAAAATTTTATGTTAATGTTAAATAAACATAAATGAATGGGCACGTGTCATTATAAAATCCATTTAAATGATAATACAAGTAAGAAGAACAATAAGAATAGCAACAATAAAAATTTTAATTATTTTCTTAAAAATTCATCTTTTTCTTTTGGTATCTTAAACAATTTCTTTCTTTCTTAATAATTACAAAATTGTTTTGCCATATTTTCTTTTTGCTTTTAAATGTTTAACTTTATACAAATTTTAAATAACTTTTATCATGCACCCTACATTCCTGTAATACATAATTAACTCATATTCATTCATGTTATTGATAATAAATTTAATGAAATTTTTTTTTGTCTAGTATTTTATTTTATTTTTTTTTATCTAACATTTCATTATCTATTGCGATAAATTTTGCTATACCCATAATTTTTGTATTATTATTAACATTGTTGTTGTTGTTAATGATTTTCTTAGCCCTTATAATAATTTTGAGGTTATAAGACCGACATGTACCATTTTGTATCATTCCCATTCTATTTATAGAATTTTACGTAAAATAGCAAAAGTTGACGTTGCAAGGGCAATCGTTAGACCTTAAAAAATGATAAATGGCGGCATCAATATTTATTTATGCCATTTATTATTATTACAACAAGGTAAATACGTGTGAAATTCATTTTAAATGGAGTTTATTTTTTGTTGCTTCTTTTAAGTAACTGAATATTTAAAATAATTCTATTACTATTATGCCTATTTGATTTATATGTTAGAAATATGCTTGGGCACTTAATGCCAACGGTGTTTAGCCATTTTATTAGGTATTGATCAAAAGTTCAATAATACTAATAAGAATATGAAAGCACTTGTAAGGTTTGAAGTGTCCTAGATATTGCCAAAGAATTTTACATATTTTTATAAATATTTTAAGCATTTTTATTATGAGGCATGTCTATATATATCGTTTAAATTCCACATGATATAATAAGTTTTATAATTTTCCATGTTTAATACATGAAGCATTTAAAAATAACTGCACACTTTATAATTAAATTGCAAATAAGCCTTAAGGTATGTTACATATTTTTAAATAACTATATAAACTTTATTTAGATGCAAATAATTTATCTTTAAGCAAAATAAGGGTAAAATTGATTCTGAAAAATTTCTAAAAATTTGCTGCTTCACAAAAGTGTTCAAGCCATTGCGACACTAAAGTAACTTAAAGACTCGGTCGCCTAAAAAAATCTACCTAATGCCAATAAGCGTATTATTATAAATATAATTTCATAACTTATTTAAATGTTTTTTCTACCAATTTCATAATTATTACATTTCCAATTATGATTAACTTACAAAGAATTTTTAAAGTTTCGTCAAATATTTGATTGATCCCATGTGTTGATGCATTTAAAAGTAACTTCTCTCTTACCATAAATGGCTGTTGCATAGATAATTCTTTTTAATTCTCCTTAAATCTCTTAAATTAATTGTACTCTTCATTGTGATTATAAATTTATGAGGTGAGATCTTTTTTATTGCAGTCAGTAGTTATTTTACATGAATGTTACAATTTTATGGGAATGAGAAGACGCTTCTTATGGCGTTTTAATATTTTGCAAATTGGTATGGTCTATGCCATAATCATATATTTCTAACTGGAATTGTTAACTTTAAATTTTAAGGAGTCTAGAGGATTTCACATCATTTTCTACTATGTTTGGATTGTTTCGAAATGATGCATGTTGTAATTTCAAGGGACACGGTCTGAATTGGATATATTTTGAAGCGATATAAAAAGATTTAAAGAATATGAAATGGATTTGTGAGTGAATCGTAACCAAACGAACTTCTCATTTAAGAAAAAGGCGATAAGATTAAATTTAGCCCACAGAACTGATCATTTCGATTTTTGGACATTTGTACGGCATTTTGTTAGACAATTATCTTGAGAGAACTACAACTATTTATAAAATTTACACTATTTTGTTTAGATAAAAGAGAAATATATGCAATTGTAAAATATCTCATTTATAGCAGGATCGTTTTGTATGTGGCTTTTGTGTACTTGAATCAGCTTCGTCTTCTTTCTTTTTTTCCATATATTGGTTCTCTTAAATATTCTTCATGTAAAAATCATAAAATACAGCGCATTCTCTCTCTTTTACAGTTTCTTTATGCAAATCACATTGTGAGAGAATTATGGAAAAGGAAAGAGAGTAGTTTGGTTTGCCGTTTTATAAATTTTATACGAGATTTTAGTTGTTTCTTGAATACCGGTTGAGTTGGTTGTCGAAAATTTCGAATTGAATGGGCGCTTCAGTTTTTTAGTGCAAAAGAAAAAAAAAAAGAAAAAGCAAGCAGAAACGAAACTTCTTTTTGTAACGAAACATCTAGAACGAAATAAACAAATTAACGAAGTAATAAAGTGAAAGAAACGTACTTACATTATTAGATTACAATTTCAATCTGCTGCTGTTAAATGGCTACAGTTATAATTATGATTATAGTTACCGCTTACAGCTGCTGCTTTTTGTGACATATGTAATTAAAATCAAACAAAAAAAAAAAAAGAGGAAAAACGAAAAACAAAAAACAAAAGAAAAAGAAAAGCAAACAAAACGAGTTACATTATCCCCCTGAGTGTTTGTGGCTATTTGTATATGTGAAATATGTATTAATGTGTGTACTACATATTGCCATTACCAATAAAAAGAATAATAAAAGAAAAAAATATTACGCCAAATACAAAATAATTCAGTCAACTAAATAATAAACCAACCAACTAATGCTGTAATACAAAGAAAAAAGAAATTGTTACAAGTGAATGAAAGCTCGATAATTAAAAAGTTAGAAAAATAATTAAAAAGATAGAAAGAGAGGGAGAGAGAGAGAGAGAAAGAGAAAGAGTTGTTAAAAAAAAGAAAAGAAGAAAACAAATTTAAGTGAAATAAGTATTAACATAATAACAATAATAGCAATAGCAAAAGCAAAAGCAAAAGCAAAAGTGTGTTATTTAATACAAGTCTGGCGAGTCCATTAACCAGCACACAAAAAAAGGGGAAACAAAAGAAGCTTGTGAAAGCAAAAACAAAAAAATTTAACAAAAAAAGGAAAATGTAATAAAATAAAAGTGAGAAAAGTAAAATTACAATAACGTAATTTAATACTAATAATTAAATAGTGAATAAGTAACAATTACAACAACAACAATAACAATAATAATAATAACAGTAAACTAATATAAGAAGAAGAGGAAGCATAAGCAGATACAGCAGCAGCAGCTAACTGGCGCTCAATTATAAAACTATTTACATGCTAATTAAATAACTGTAAAGAGAATAAAAAAAAATATTACAAAAAAAAGTGTATTAGAAAGAAAAAACGTAGTAGAAATTTCAAGTGTACAACAATAAGAAGAAGAAGAAGAAGAAGAAGTAAAACAATATTAATGAGTGTAAAAAAAATGTGCAAAAATAGTTAAGCACCAGAAGAAAAAAAATTAATAAAATTAAAAATTTTTATTAAATAAGTAAGTAAGTTGTTGTTGTTCTACATATGCAAAATTTAATGAAAATGTAGCAGAAGGTTCCAACGAAATTGGATAAACTGCATCATTAAATATAAAAGGTAAAAAAATATTTATAAAATAGAGAACTCACAAAATGTTTGCACTTTTTTTGATTTATTCTTTACTTTATTTTTCTTCTGTTTTTTACAAGAAAATATTTCTGCAAATCCAAAATAAATCTTAAAGTTAGATATTATTCTGTTAAAAAAGTTATATTTTCTAAAAGTGAAGAAATAAAATAAGAAGAAATTTACAATGAAATGAAGCAACATGTTCGTAGATATTTGTAATGGGTTGTTCAATAAGTTTATAGCATAAACTAAAACAATTGGTCATTTGTATTTTTGTTAAAAACAAATCTTTTTTAAGCAATTTGCCGCATTACTTGCCTTTTTAAATAGGTTGTTCAATAAGTTTAAAGAAAAATCTTTTTTTTTTAATTCATAATAAGTTAATGTTCGATTAATTTAACACATAAACTGCTATGCATAAAGTTTTTTGAACTAGGTTGTTCCATAAGTTTGTAGCACATATTTACCTTTCTACTATTTAGCAATGTATAATTTTTTTTAAATTTTGCCACAAGTTCAACTGATTCTAAAAATAAACAACTTATAAGATACTTTTAAAAAAAGCTTGTTCAATAAGTGCAGAGTATAAAATTTTTAATTTCTTAGAAGAAATTTTGTGGCGTATGGAGTTTTACGGAATCGGTTTTTAATAAATTTCTTTCCTATTTTGGTCACTTCTAAACTCAGTAATGAACTCCGTACTCTGCCACGAAAAGTTATATAAATTCTAATATAAATTCGTTTCATGAACTTAACAATTGTTAGCTTATTAAAATGGGTTGTTCAAAAAGTTAATGGGATATAATTTGCATTATTGTTCGAATATCGAACTTATTTAATAATCTAAAAATTTATATGCATTTAGAATAAAATTGTAGAACCAAATATTCGAGGTAGAATAAAATTAAGAGAATCGTAATAAGAATAAGAGGAAAAATGAATAAGATAAAATTTATCGTCATCATGGATGTTTATGTATATAACTGTGTGTTTATGCTAAAATTATGCTGTTTGACCAGTTTGCGAGATTGGTTCGTTTGTTCGTTTGCTCATTTTTGTTTTTTTTTTTTTTTTTTTTTTTGTTAAATGGTTGATTGGTAGCGGATTTTTGCTGGACCCCGTCTCATCTATTCCACAACCTGTTCTATTTGTATAACATAATAATAATATAACATGAATCATACACAAAAAAAAATAATGTGCATATATGTGTGTGTGTGTGTGTGTGTGTATTAAAGAGAGTAAAGTGAGGATAGGGCAAGAGAGAGAGCGAGCGAGCGAGCGAGCGATGAATGCCATTGTTTCAGTAAATTTTTATGGGTATCTTTATTGTTATTGTTATTATTATTATGGTTTTTGTTGTTACTGTTGCTGTTGTTGTTACTGTTGTCGATGATGTCGTTACTTTAATACCAGAAAAGCTTAACAAGCTCGACAATTGTTTCTTCTTTATCCAAAAAGGCAAAAATTAAGAAAGAAGAAAAATAAGAAATGAAAAGAAATCAATTAAGTGAAAAATACAAAAAAAACAAATCTCCGACTCCGACTTGTTTTACTGGATTCCTTTTTTTCTGTTTTCTTTGTGTTGTTTTTTCTTTTCAATGAAGATTTTATTGTTTTTCTCTCTTGTAAATATTTTATTGTTTGTTGTACAGTTTGTGCATCTTTTTCTTTATACATTTTCTTCTTCTTCTACTGCTTCTTCTTTTTATTCTTCTTCTTCTTCTCTAGTCAAAATTATTGAAGAGTACTTGAGTTAAGAGAAGTGCAAAAATGAGCTCTGCAAGTTGAAGTTTTATTCAAAATAGTGCGAAAGCAAAAGAAGCGGCCATAAAGAATTGTGTAATAATTTTATTTTGTTTGTCATTATTGTTATTGTTATTGTTATTGTTTTAATTATTATGCTAAAAGCACAACAAAATTGAAAGCAAAATCATAAAAAGCTGAAAAAACATAATAACAAAAAAACTTAAGTAATAAAAAAACATTTGAAAGTTTTTCTTTTCTTATTTGATACAAAATCGTTTCTCACATAAATAAAATATTGCTTTTTAATTTCCCATTTCATCACAAATGATAAAAAGTTTGTATTAAGATGTTTCTACTAATTTAATTTTAATTTCTTCTTAAAGGGTTTCAAAAATTTCATGCAGTTTCAAATTGCCTAAAAATTATATTCCTCATTCGAAATATTCTTATTTAAAGGATTTGGCCAAATTTTCTCTTAATAAACAAATAAAATTTCTTTTATCTTTTTTATCACGTTCACAAAAAGTATTTGCCATAATTTGTAATTGCAATTATGTATTTTTATCTTTTGTAATGCTTGTAAAACTTTATTGCATTTAGATTAGATTAAAATTTTTGTAAAATATCTGAATAATTTCAATAAAAATTAAATTTTATTCAATTGTACTTTACTACATTTCATTTTAACACTACTTTAATCAAATCTATTCTACTTTGGTATATCACAGTAAAATTTCATGGTGCTTCATTCCATTCAATTTTTTACACAGTTTCGGCATCGTGTTCATGTTTAAGCTAATTTTATTCAAGGCCTCTATCAAAATTTTACAACTCTAATGCTTTCTCTGGCATTATCACAAATCATAACTCAGATATTACAAAGGATCTATTTTTAAGTCTTCTAATCCTATACCTCTTTCTACAAAGATTTCTACCGCTTACGCCGCGACTTTTGCCTACAACTAGGCTTCCTTCTACAGTTAAGATCCTGCCTTCTGCCATCTACTTCCATACTCCATTTGCTTTCGCTACTTAAGCTTCCTCTGCAGTTATTTTTATCACTGTTCAACTTCTTTCTTTTGCTTTATCTTTATCATCATCACTAATGTGAAACAAATTTATTGGAATTACTTGTTAAAGTGCATGAAATTTAATAAAATAAATACAGTTTCTTTCTACTTCAAATTCTAAAATATCTGCCATATTCACTTAAAAGTTGTATTGAAATAATAAAATAAATTTTACTTTATTTGAGATTCATTTCAATATGCGATATCAAAGTGGTTATAATTTTCAATAATATTTTTTAAATAAACTGAAGTAGACTTTTATTTTGTTTTTGCTTTTTATTCTTATGGTTTCAGCCATTTCAGCCATTTGAATTATTTTAAGTCGTTTTTCATACTTTACATTGTTTTGTAAAAGAAACGAAAAAACAAGCAAAAACGAAAACAGAATAAACAAATGAACATGAAAGAAAATCATTAAAATGACTAGAAAAAATATGTAAACAATAAAAGTAAAGTAAAAAATTTAACATCTAAATGGATACTTGAAATACTTTATATATATATATATATATTTTTTTTTTTTTGGAATCAAACAATAAAATAATATCTCTTTTGTTGAAACTTATAAAATATTGAACTAAAATGTATTTCATTTAGAAGGCGTGGCCTTATTTTTTATGCTCTTTAAAATTCGCATTCCTCTTCAATATCGTTTTTAAAAAATTTTAAAATGTTTGTAAATTGATTTTGTCAATGTATCTTTCCCAAGTTCCATGATCATAAACTGATCAATTTTACTAAAGATATAAATTTGAAAGAATATAACATTTTATGACTATTAAGAATATTTTGTAAAGTTAATAAAAGCATGATTCTTCGCATTAAAAAAAGCGAAGAATCATATGAAAAACAAAAAGAAAAAATTCTTTAAATATTTCATGCATTCAGTGTAATGTAAACTATTCGTAGATGCAGCAAACTGTACTCTAAGTAAACAAAAGAAAAGAAAACAAAAGAAAAAAAAAAAAAAGAAGAAATGAAAAAGAAAAAAGAAAAAGAAAAACAATGAAGGCAAGAAATGAAGAAAAACGGAAAGTAGGCAAATCATAAATACCTTAAATTACTTGATCCAAAAATCCTTCTAAAATTCATAAAAAAATCTGTATAAATATTCTTCAAATTTGTTTAAATTTCTTAAACTTTATCTTTCGATCTTTCAAATTATCCAATTTAGAAGTTTACTTTAAAAGTGAGCTCATTTCTGAGAGCTCTTTGAAAATGATTAAGTTTCATTTGTTTTTGATTGGTTAACTTCATAAAATCATTGAAAATAATTCAAAATGTTTTATGAACTATGACAGAAATGGAGAGGCAGTTTTTAAGTTGCTTTAAGAAATTCCATTGAAGTGTTTGGTAAAGGCAGCATGTCCTTTTTAAATCTTATAAATTGTAACGAACGAGTGTAGGGTGTAAACAAAAATCTATAGATATAGAATAACAATACGTAACATATGGAAGATAGAAAGAGAAAAAGTAATAATTCGAAACGTTTTCACATTTTTAAACTCATAAGTATTGTAATTCAAATATAAAAAAAAATGTCTACGTATGCATGTTTCTTTTTCTTTTTCTTTTTCTTTTTCTTTTCTTTACTTGTTTTTATTTTGTTTTTAAATTTCTTTGAATTCCTTCAATTTGTGTGTGTGTGTGTTGCATTTAGTGTTACGTTGCTGCTTGCTGTGCTGCTGCCGCTGTTGTTGTTGTTGTTGTTGTTGTTGTTAATGTTGCTGCTGTGCAATATTGCTCTATGTTCTTGTATCGGCTGGTTTTTGTAGCCTAAAACTTATAGAAATTTTTTTTTTATTTTTCGGCCACATCATTTTCTGCTTTTCTTTCTTTTTTGCGACCTCCTTTTTTTCACTTTAATGCGGTTTCGGTTTTCTTTCCTTTCAACCTATTTATGCTATTATTGTTGTGATTATTATTATTGTTGTTGTGTTGTTGTTGTTCTTGTTTGGCTGATGTTGAAATATGTTTTTATTTTTATTTAAAAATTATTATAAGTGCTCATGTGTGTGTATGTGTATGTGTGTGTGTGTGTGTGTGTGTGTATGTATGTGTGTGTGTGTGTGTGCATTTGTACTTAAATGATAATATACAATTTGAGAATTATTTCGAAATATAATGAATATAAGTAAAAGAAAAGAAAAGAAAAGAAAACAAAAAAAAAAAGAAAAATTATAAAAGTTATTTAAGAACAAAAGCGTCTACAAAAACAAAAGTAATGATAGTAGAAACAACAATAACAGCAACAACAATAAACGCCGCCATCATTATCACCAACACTAACAACACATCAATGAAATGAGTAAGAAATAAAGTAGCAACTAAAATAATATAAAATGAAAATGCCTGAAAAAAAGTTTAGCCAAAAAAAATTTTACGTGAAAAATTCAAAATGAAAAGCAAAAAAAAAAAAAAACAAATGTATACGAAATAAAAGTAAAGTTTACCAGCAAATGCAAAGCAGCCTGCAGGCGTTTTATACTCGGAAATTTAAGAAATTTTGCTTCTCTTTTATTTTATATAACATATATATATGTATATAAATATATATGAATGTATGTGTGTATGTATATACATCGCACACCATTTATCTTCCCATTTTGCTGTTGTTTGCCCCTTTTTTTTCTCAATTTTTTAAGCCATATTTTCAGGTTTTCTTTTGAGAATTGTTGAACATTGCTAAAATCTGCACGTTTGTATGCTTGTGCATGTATGTTTGTGTGTGTGTGGGTACATGCGTGTAAAAGTTTTTTAAAAAAACAAAAATCAAAAATCAATTTACTGAACAACAAAAAAAAAACGATTGTTTGGTTTTTTGCTTTTGCCTTGCGCTTGATTTCATTTCTCTACACATTTTTTTTTTTTTGTTTATTTTTTGTGGCCATTTATTGGCTGCAAAGTTTGAAAGATACCAAATTGTAATGAAAAAAAAAAAAACAAGAAAATGAAAGAATAGGCAAAAGAAAAGAAAAGAAGCAAACCACCACTTAGTCGAATTCGATGAATATTTTTGGGAATTGTATATAAATAACACATTAAGATCACATAACTCAAGAATTTCATTTCATTTCATTTCATTTCATTTCATTTCAATTCATTTATTTTTACAATTGTCCTTTGTGCCATTCTCATGTTTCATGAATAAAACTGATGCATAAAAAAAATGTAACAATAATGTTGTTGTTTCAGATTGAAGTGGCTTGGAAATTATTTTTAAATAAAATATTTCATACTTTAGAAAGGGGTTTTCATAAAACACAGAATGGCCAAAATTTATTTCATTAAAAAAAAAAAAAAATTGTGTGTTTTTCAAAAAGTCAATTAGTTTCAAACAATTTAAAAAGTTTTCATTACTCAGAGCACTTTTTGAAATTCTATAAATGGCTACGCCTTTGTTCGGCCTTTGAAAAAATTATAAATATTGTAATGGCATCATTTTGCTATAAATCCAAATATTTCAAATGTGCCAGCAAAGTGAAATTTTATCTTAGAAGTATTTAATTATGTAAACGTTTTTTTCCCTTTTGTCCTAAAATTATTTGGTATTTGATATATTGGGTCATACAAAAAGTATCAGCTTACTTTATGACACATTTTTTTAAGTAAAAAAAATTTTTTTTATTTGAAAATTTATTTGAAATCGAATTCATGCCATGTTTCTTGATGCTTCATAATTTCATCTTTGTTGAATTTCAAGCGATTTAATCGGATAATAAAGGATAAGGATAATAACAACATCTGCTAACAATAAACTGCTGAACTGCAGGACTGCAGGACTGCAGGACATTTTTTTATATGACCTATTATAATCTAAATGACCTTCTTTGGTTGCTTAAACTTATTACGCTATGCCTACGCTATGCGTGTTAAGTTTATAAGAAAACATTTTGGAATCAATTGAATTATGCTTTATCGTCAAATGTCTTAGATTATTTTTACTAGAGTAAAAATAAAGAATGAAAATTTTAAAATAGTATCCTGATATATTGAAGTCTTTAACGTGGGCTCTTCAAATGGTCCTTGATCCAGACACATTTACAGTCACTTTCCAAATTATGAGCACTATTTTCGGAAACAGTTGTTTTAACGTAAATATTTTTGTAAATTGTTTAGCGCAAAAAATATTGGACTACTTTCGACTTTATTTCTTTTATTTTATTTTATTTTATTTTATTTTTTTTTTTGAAAGATAACTTTAAATCCCTTACAAATATTTGGAATAGATGAAACTATTTGTGAAGACTTTGCTATAGAATGAATTTTTTTAAATGTCTCACAAAAAAAAAAACGATTCCTCGCTTTTTTAATTATTTCATCATCATGTTGTGTAGAGTAGATTTGGTAGTTGTTTTCATCTAACTTGTTTCATTTCCAGGTTTTCTTAAATATTTAAAAAAAATATTTTTGTACAAAAACACAGCCACCGGCTGTGCATTATACTTGGATTTACTTAAATTCTTGAAAAAGTAAAAATAATAAGATTTCTATGATAAAGTTTTATTATGTTGCTTTCAAAATGTGAGAGATAGTGACAAAATTAAAGGTAAATTGTCACATTGTGTCAATTGTTTTAACATACATACGCACATACATACGTCCAACATGTAATGCAGATAAAATGGCTATGCTTGCCATGATTTATTATACCCCACAACACTTTTGGTACTATAAGTTTATGCAGGTATTTGTAACACCGAAAATAATGATTTAAGATAAACCCACTTTCTATTAGGCTGATCGATCCAGAATTACTTCCTAATTCGATTAGGAAATCCGTCTGTCCATGTCCGTCTGTCCATGTACATTTGTTATTAAGCTACTGGTCGCAATTTTTGAGATATTTCAATAAAATTTGCTACATAGGTAGATATTTTGATTCAGAAATGAATCCTATTAAAAATGATTAAAATCAGACTTTTATTTCGATTACATCTCATATAACGCATTCTTTAAAAAATCTCATTACATGGACAAATTTTATACAATTTTGATTATATTTGAACAATAATTGGCTTTGCCACATATTTTGTTATGGAAATTATGCGTCCTAAGTTTAGTTCAGATTGGTCAATTTTCTAAACCCCCTCCCATATAACGAACTTGGTAAATAATTTCAAAAGTTACAATTTTTTCAGTTTTATTATCTTGTAATTTTTGTAATTAGAGAATAATCACATTAAGCAAATCGTTGTAGGGTATTTAAGCATCGGTCTAGATCGACTATAGAATTTTTTCTGTTGCTTTTTTTTTTATTTTTTGACCATATTACCTTTTGTGAAACACGTAGATTGAGGCATAAGATTTTAATTTAATTTCAGTTTTACTTATCGAGCACGTGCTATTTCAGTAATGAGTTTTTATTTTCGTCTTTCTTCTTTCTCATAACCCATGAAAATTTGAGATGTGATGGTCATTTGAAGGATTTGTTCTATTAACTGTTTTTATAAAATTTTTTTATAACTTTTTTATTGACTATAACATTTTATTTGATTGCATATTAAAAAATAGTAATTATTTAGTTGGCAAACTTGTTGTTAGATTCGCTTAAGTCAAAAATTTTAAAAAGAAGATCTCTTTTAATAATTTTTAATAAAATGAATTTCATTGTAAATGATATTAAGAGGTAAATGTAGCGTGTCATTTTATTAAAGTCTTTCATTCAAAACAAAAATTAAAGTGAATTATAAAGCGTAAATTATTTTGACTCATAAATTAAATTAAATGTTTATTTTCCAAACATGATTAAAAGTTGTAAACAATTAAAGTAAAATTAAGGTAAATAAAAATAACACAGAACAACATAACAAAACCTATCAGTCAATAGGTCTTTGGTCTAACTGAGAAGCTGGCTTTTTCTAAAAAATTACTTTCATTTTTGAAAGATTATTTTGTTGTAGTTATTTAAGTTTAATCTCATCAATAAATATTTCTATTAAGGCCTTATAAATATTCCAACGTTACTTTCTTTGGACATCTATCTGATTTTTAAGTTCTGTTTATAGTTTATACATGAGGATAGTTATCATGAGGATTCTAAAACTTTGTCAGTTAATTTTTTGAGTTTTTAATGGTCACAAATATCTTTTATCATCTGGTGCTTCATTAAGTTCTCTTAATTTATATATTGAAGCAAAAAAATGAGTAACATCTTTAGTGAACATTTATAAAAACCTTTCCGGTAATTGTTGGTCTGCCGTACCAAAATGTGGAACATACTTTAAAAGCCCTTTAAAATGTTTGTATAAAATTTTGAATAACACAATTTTTTGTGTATCCTCAAGATACCAGTTTGTTTATAATTAAAGTATCCTTCTTTAACAGTCAATTGTCTTAAGGTAGAGTCCATATAAAATTATGATTCATTATTTTGAATATTTGAAACTTAAAATTACAAAGAGCCCAATGAACTTTGCTAATTTGAAATTAAATACCAGAATGTTATATAAAATTTTTGCAAGCAAAAATTTGCTATTTTTTCAGAAATTATGTATCAACAAAAGGACAACTTCTTGACCTTTATGTCAAGTTTTAATTAGTGATAAAATTTTATATGTTAATGGATTAAATGGATAACTTAATGCTATGACGTTATTCTTTTGGGCATTTATATTTTTCTCATGCACTCATAATAATTTAACTTTTTATACATGTGTATGAATATGTGCATGTGTGTGTGTGTGTGTGTGTGTGTGTGTGTGTGTGTGTGTGTGTATGTGAATTGATTTACATACTTATTCACGCGCGAATGTATTTATTTTTAAATTATCTTTCCATCTCGTATTGCATTTAAACGAAATTTAAACGAAACAAAAAAGAAAAAAAAGGAATATCAAAATAAAGAAAAATGGAAGGCAAGGCGAGAGTTTTCCTTGAAAATATTCTCAACCATAAGGAATTTTAAGTGAAACTTTTATATAGTAAATAAATATAAATGATTGTTGTTAAGAATAAATGTAAGTAAAATGCTTACAATATTTGAAAGGCCTGACCTAAATTTTTCCTTTTCACGATTTTCATTGAATTCATTCGAATTTCAAGCAATTTCAATTCAAAGATTAAGTTAAGAATTGTTAATTAAATAAATATAAAGCAGACGGACATATATATGAACATAGAGAATATAATAATCAGATGACGGACAGACATACCACTTATATTTCCAGAGTTACTAAGAATTTTAGAAGAAGTTTTTGAAGAAATTTCATTTATCAAATAATGTAAAACCTACAGAATATGAACAAATAAACTACGAAGCCTTAAATGAAAAGTATATAAAGAAAAACACAGTAACAAGAACAACAACTACAACAATAACAATATTGATAATATTTTCATCAACATAGCAAAGCGGGATTTATCAAATTGTATTTAAATTGTCAGCGAACGAAACATAAACGACGAATCATACAAAAATTGAGGTCATTTTGTAAAATAAAGCAACAAGAATAAAATGAAAATGCCCTCCTTCTATTTGGCACATGGTGTAAGATAGTCAGAGTAAGATAGATAGATGAAAGGAAAGGAAAGAGACAAAGTAAGAAATATATAAAGCATTTTTGTTTCTGTTTCTGTTTCTGTTTCTGTTTCTGTTTCTGTCTTTTTCTGTTTACCTTTTTTCCTTTTTCCTTTGTGTAATTCTTTTTTACAAGATTCATAAATTACAGTAAAAGATTAAAAAAGCATAAAACAACTAAATGAATAAATAAAATAAATAAATAAAAAGACGGAAGTAGGAAGAGCAAGTAAAAATCAGCTTGTTAAATGTGTAAGTTTGTGAAAAAAGTGAGCGGCCAAATGAGATAAAAGCGAAATAATGATTGTAAATGAGATTTTGTTAAACCAAGTTAAAATAAAAGGAAAATGTAGAGGGAAAAAGTAAAGAAGAAGAACCAGAAGTAAAAGATGAAACAGAAAGAAATAAAAAGAGAAATATGAAGGAAAAAATCGCGTATGAATAAATGATTGTGTTTAACGTTAATCCGTTTTGTTAAACGATAAATTAAATAATGCAAAAAAAGTAAGGAAATCATGTTCTCTTACGCACATACATACATCCATATATATATATAAATGCAATGTGCGAAATGACCTGCACCAATGCATCAATGTAATCGAGCAACTTGAAAGACTAATTAAAATATTTTTGTTTTTTTTTTTTTTGTTTAATAAAGAAATCAATCAATGAAGGCCAAAAAATAAAAAATTAAAAATAAATAAATAAAATTGAAGGACTAAGTATAAATTTAAAAGTTTTTCAAAAATTTATTTTCATATTGAATAATGGATATTTATTGATTGATGATAATCCATTAATTTTTGATCTTATGCATTTAACATTCAGCCGAATAAGAAGCTTTAGAAATCGTGAAAAAAGTAAAAAAGTCCTGAAGAGCCTTAAAAAAAAATTCCATAAAAAAATTCCATAATTTTGTGTCCGTCTTTATTTTTATTATTTTAAAATTGAAAATTGATAACAACAACAAAAAATAGATAAAATTGAATTATACTTTCTAAAAAGCCAGCAATTGAGATATTTATTTTTGTATTCCATTAATTTTGATTAGAAATTCATTCATAAATTTATAGATCATTTCACGTAAAAAAGTATAAATTATGGATCTTGAAGAAGTAGAAATTTTAGTTTAATAGTTTCAGTTTTTTTAAATTAAATGTTTTTCTATACACTAAATTTGTATGAAGCCCTCATTGTTTGGCAGATTTATCTATGCTTAATGCTCTTAATTGTCCTTTTAAAAAAAATTTAACTTGGACTTATATTCGATTTAATTTTTCATACTAAACGTATAAAAATCACATTCTGCAATTTTGCTTCAAAGTTTTTTATACATCTGCCTCTTGAAAATAGTTTGAGTTTTCATTCTAATAAAAATGTTTTATATGCCAATGGACTCTTTAAGCAACATTTCAAATTTTTCCAAAATTAAGCGCCTTATCGCATTTTTTCTGATTTCTTTTTTTTTTTAGTCATATTGGATAAAGTCATGCAAGTCGCTTTATAAACAATTATCAACCTCCCCCCCCCCCCCCCTTCCCCCTCGCCACAATTTTTTTTGACGAATAATTTTTTGTGATAATGACGCAATCATTTTGTCACACCATCATCATCATCATCAACCATTTAGGTTAACTCGTGTCCATTAACCTCAATATAATTAACTGTTGTTTACATTTATTGTACATTTGTAAATTGTATTTTCTTTTTTATATTATGCTTTTTGTAGCTTTTTTTATGCCTTTTTTTTATAAAAATAAATTTCAAGATTTTCACTTATTTCAATATTGATCATCATAAAATTAATCATGCATTCATTTATTGTGAAATATATTCGTATCATATTAAAAATTTTTGTATCCAGTTAAATGGAAAAGAAATGAAAATAAAAGAAAAATGAAGTTGAGAAAATATCGCCAAAATGATTTTCTATTAATTTAACAAAAAAATAGCTAACTTTTTTCTTGAGTTCTTTGGCTCTTGATTTAAACAACACAAACGATTTAAATGCTGGTTAAATGAGCAGGTAAAATTGCTTGAATATTTCACGTATGATGAACTTCAAAAAGAAAAAAAAGTTCAGAGTGTTAATTTGGACCTTAATAGGCCGTTTTAAATATGCGCTTAGATTTTTTCTTAAATCTTTAATATTTTGAAAGTGAAAATTTCTTTTTAGGCTTGCAAATCATCCAATTTAAATTATAATTTGCTTATGAAAAAATATCTAAAAAATTCATATCGAAGTAATGAGTTAAGCGATATCTGCTTAAGGTTTCCATTTGGATTATTGGAAGAATTTTGAATAGACTTGTGAATTATTGCCAATAAATCGATTAGATTTAAAAGATTTAGCAAATGTAGTCGGAACAATTTTTAAAAAAAAAACTCTTGAATGCACAACAACTTTTGCTCTCTATCAACTGGAGTTGATATTCACATGTGGCCAATATGTAAAATTAGATTTTGATGGAATGATTCGAATGTCTCTCAGAAATTGATTACTGTTGATTATTGTCTGGATTGGCAGAAGGCAAAGAACCATCATTGACTTAAAAAATCCAGGTTATGGAGAATGATTTCCATCAAGTGAAATTGTACAAAGTTGTGCAATTTCTATTCAAATGTAGACCAGTTTTAAATGGCCGTACCACTAATGTAAATGTATTGAAATCAAAAACTCAAATCATTTTTTAAACTTGAATATATTTTTATGTTATTTATCGTGCTTAATAAATATTAAAGGAAAAAATTATAATGAACAAATAAAATATGTAAATAAATGAGTAATATATTTATGATTTGATTTGATAATAACAAAGCAAAACGATTGATTAAAAAAAATTGATTATATATAAATTTATGTATGTACATTTCAGATATGTCAATAAAAAAAAAATATTATCAAGTAAAAGAAGAGATAATACAATAAACAATGAGACATGCAGACAAATAATGGGCAAACTGTGAGACATAAAGGAAAACTAAAAAGAAAAAAAATAAATGAAATTTATGATGATAAATGATAAATAAAATAAATATTTATTTTGGTAGAAGACGCGTGGTGATTAAACTTTGGCGTTATTCTACTCCATTCAATTTCTAAGACAATGAACCATGAAGGTAAAGAAAATAAATCACATTATTAAACGAGGGCAATTTAAAAAGTCATCTTTTAATTAAAATGACTTTTTTTTAGTCTACAAATAATAATTTTTAAGAAATTTTTTTTTTTTAATTTTTTATTTTTATATTATAAAAAGACATTAAGTTCTATTAATTTTGCTATGAACTTCGATCATTTATTTATAGAGACAATGAACTGTAATGTTAATATTTGAGAAACAACAAAATCAAAGAATAAATCTTAAGAAGATGATGAGAAAGAGAAAGAGGAAACTGAAGAAATAAAATTTCAATTCATACAAAAGTCAAATTCAGTTTAATTCAGTTTATTATATTTCTCTTTCTTGTCTTTTCTTTTCTTTTCTTTTCTTACGCCAATAAACGCAAAATGAAAACGATAAAGAAAAAAAAAACTGGGCAAGAGATTGTGAAGTAGAGAAATCATATTTATACTATTTTTTTTATTTATTATTAACTATTAAAAAAAATATGAAAATATGATAAAGAAATGAAAAACGGTTAAATTGAAAATATTACTATTATTTTTGTTTGAAATGAGTGTTACACGCGATACATACAACATTTATTCTACCATAAAAAAATTGATAATTCAGATTGTGTCATTGTGCTTAGTTCGTTAGCAGGACTGTTTGTTGGTTTTTTTTTTTTTTTTGGTTTGCTTGTTTCAAAAACTTTCTTATCAATTTCTGTTGTCATTTAACTAATATCAAATTATAAATGTTTTTCTAATGTCTCACAACAAAGGCAAAAACAAAAATTTTGCAGTCTCTCAATATTATGCTGTGACCACCATCATTAGTTTTGTTCGCTTCCTTATCAATTTCTTAGTTAATTCATTTTCGACAGTGCGTAGAGTTTGTAGGAAATTCCAAAAAAAAAATATTATGCACCTTCTTGAGTTTTTGTTCCATATTCTTCCTTTTTCTTTCTCTCTCTCTCTTCTCTCTCTCTCTCTCTCTCTCTCTCTCTCTCTCTCTTTTTCTCTCAATATATTTATCTAAGCATGTTTATATTGATTTTTGTTTTACTTCAAAAATTTATGTTTGAAAAGTAGAAAAGAAAATAATATTTTTGGCAAAAAGTTGAAATTGTGTGGAAATGAAAATGGAAATGTAACATTTTGCTTTTGTAGAGAATATAGATGGAAAATTATGAGAAGATGAAGAGATAAATGTAAAATGCTATAAGCAAGTATCTGAAGGTGTATAGAAAATGTAAAGGAAATTATGAGTAAAAACCATTAGAAGTAATACGGAGCACCAAACATTAAACACTGAACTAAAAATCAATGCAATCGCAAACCACATAATTACATGGTATATTTCATTCCTCTTTCCAAAAAAAAAAAAAAAAAAAAAAAGTAGAAAAATATCGCTAACTAAATGGGCAAAAAAGAGGAAAATATCGAAAGAAAAACCAATTGAAAGTTTAGTTTTTAATTACCCAAAACAAAATTATGTGTGTAGATTAATTGTCAATGAGATAAAATATTTCATATAAAAATGCTGTAAATCTTTCTTAATTTTTATTTTTTCATTTTCATTTTCATTACAATTTTTATTTGTTCTTTGTTTTTGTAGTCCAATTTTATGGAGCAATTTATTATGCTCTTTTATTTTGTGCCCTGCATCATTCATGAACAGAGGTCTATTATATTATTAGAAAGGTGTAAGATGGACTTAATTTTTATTATACCAATCAGCTTAGAAACACTTTTTGATAAGGCTTCAGTTTGTCTTATCGTCTGTCCATCTTTCTATCAGATTCTTTATTTATATTGAATAAGTTTAAAGTGTAAATGTTGGTCCATTCTGTAGTCTCATTGCCATATAACGAACTCTTCAAATTAATTCAAAACTACAATTTAAAAAATTTGGTTCAGGCTTATTCTAAAAGCTCATTAAATGGTATTGATTAGTAAATATCTGATTGCTTTAACTTCATCTTCTTCAAAGGCTCTAAAACATGTACCAATCAAATAGAATTTTTTAACCATAGAATTTTTATATTGGCAGTCCCTTTTTAGGTAAATTTTTGTTGAAAATAAAATATTGTATAAATTTTCGTTAACCAAAACAAGAGGCCTTCTTTCAAAAATTTGAAACTGCTTTAATAATTTTCATTTTTTTTTGTTCAACCTTTTTATTGTAAAAACTGATTTAGAATTATTTCTTGAAACAATTTAAGTTTTCCAGTTCCAAGTTTACTTGATATTTTTGCATTTCTCATTTTATTTGAGTTGAAAAACGTTTATTTTCTAGGGTATTTAATATTTAGACTGACCCTGAAGATTGCGTTTTTATTTGTTTTCTCAGTAAACATTAAGGTGTGAAATAGTTTTGTGCCCAGAAAATAAAGTATAATTTTTATTTTCTTTGCATTTTCTAAAAAGTCGTTTTGTCTAATTTTTTTGGTTTTTTTTTTTGGCTCATTCCATTACGCTCAATAATTAGCAAATTAACTTGGCACAAGAACAATTAAAGTTTTATATTAAAATGAGTGTGGCAGCAGCAAAAAACTAAAATGCGAAAAGAATTAATAAATTAAAATGAAATGATATAAAATAAAGAAATAAAGTCCATTAGAAAGAATTAAGAAATTTTGAGCTAAATGAAAAGTGGAACTTAAATCCTGGTAAAATAACACAATGTTCTGATAAAAGTTCAATGCAGCCAATGAAGCCAATTACATTTGTAATGAATGTTAAATATTGAAACAAGGATAGAAAATATAAATTGTAAATTGTTATATATTTAATGAAATGCCCAACAATAACAACAATAAGGTAAAATGGCATACATATTGTCCAAGAAGGCAAGGTAGATTCTGGCATTAATTAAGAATGAAAAATTAAATTGAATGCTTCTTTATACCTTTTGAATGTTCTTTACAATGAAATTGAAAATGAAAAATTTAAAGAAAAAATAAAAAGCGAAATCAGAACAAAATTTAAGTATCAAAAAGCATAAACTGTTTGCTTCAAATTTATGCCATCTGGTTATTTTGAATGCATTCTTTATGTTGTTATAATTGTTGTTTTTATATCAATATCCTTTTTATATTTAATATCCTTACTACTACTACTGATTTATATGGAGAGAAAAGTAAATGAAGATTTACAAATAGCACTCTACTGCCTCACAAAAGCGAAAGATTTGACAAGATTTATGAGAAATTCCTACAAAAGTTTTAATACTTTACCTTTTTAAGGAATCTTATTTACTACTGAGAATAAGCTTGTTAATCAAATTGTAATACTGTTAATGTTATTCAGATTTTTAATGAGAAACTTTTCGCTTCCATTTATTTTCCATTTGATAATTTAAACACAAAATATTAAATGATATTTTTATAATTTTTACAGTTCATTTTATCTATAATCTTTTAAAATATTGAAAAGAATTCTGGCTTTTTAAAGCCATTCAAGATAAGCTTTAGTCTTTGAAAAGTTAAATATTTAATTGGGAAAAAGTTCTTGTTTAAATTTTTTTCATGTTTTTAATTTTTATATTTAGTCTGAATTGTAAATTTGAATTCGAACTTCCAAAGTTCACTTTTAGACTTATTCTTCAATTTTTTTATGTGGGACCATTTTTCCAAACGTTTTAGCATTCTGTATTTTGATTGAAATTTTACTTTTGTATTTTGAAAATAATTATAAAAAAAAATTAATAAATTGCCACGTGATAAAATTTTTTACATTCTTAATCTTTTACGAAAATATGAACTACTTTGAACTATTCTATTTAAATGCCCTGATTGCTTCATGTAAAGATTATTTGAATAACTTCTTAAATTAATATCTTTCAGTTTGTTGATTTTCATTCCATTTCATTGTCTTAACATTTTAATTATACAAAGCATTAAATCGTTGCACCATGCATGAATGTAAAAGTCTTTTGTTTTTGTTTTTGTTTTTGTTTTTATTTCGCTATAGCAATTTATAAATTATAAGATTAATAAAATTTTCAGAAGTTTCATGAAAATTAAAGGAAACTGTAAGACGATGATAAATTGAAAAGTACATGCATATGTCTCAAATGTCTCAAATGTCTCAAATGTCTAAGCATTTATATTCAAATGTTTCGTATTTATGTTCACATTTACATTCATTGATATTTTCAGGTAATTAATCATAAATGAACATAAACATAAACATAAGCCTGAACACAAATATGTATGAAGGAATAGGGCTGAAGACTCTCTTGAATAGAAGCTCATCATCATTATCATTAAAATCATCAGCAAAAAAGCAAAAAAAAGAAAAAAAAGAAAAAAAAACTGAAAGCAGTGAAAAAGCACTGACCAAATAGAAGCACAACTCTAATATCAATATATAATTTATGGATGTAGCTGTATGTGTGTATGTGTGTGTGTGTGTGTGTGTGTGTGTGTGTGTAGAAATCATAAATAATTATCTCTTGTTACAATGAACACCATTCAGCCCATTAAACTTATGAGACAATTACAATGCCGTATTAAGCTGGAAGCGTATTCATGCATACAAAATATAAACGAAGATCGAGCAACGTCAGAACTGACTCACAATAATTCCTACATTTATTTGTATATAAATGAAATATTGAAATAATGATATATGAAAACTATTGATATATTGATAAATTATAAATTGTATAGAGAGTTGCACACATTGGCAAATGTATGGGGGGACAAATATAACAATTTTAAATAAATATTAAAATTGGCGCAGCATGAATAGTTGGCCATTTAAAGTCGGTAATATTTAATTGCATAGTCCAAACTTATGTTTGTTGTATTGTTGTTATTGTTATTATTATCAATTGTCATTTTAATGCATGTGTGTTTTTCAAAAACATATAAATTGTAGGCAGAAAAGGCAAAAGAAAAATCAAAAGAAATGGATTTGGAGTATAAGATGAAAGCCAAGTAGAAATATAAACTCATATAAGTATATATTTATGAATAAGAAGAAGAATAGAAAGAGGAAGATTAAAAAAAAGAAGAAAACGAAGAAGAAGAAGAAGAAAATTACAAAGTAGAAGAAGTTATATTAATGAGTTTTCGCTTATTGTTATTTCCAAGCGGTTTGATGCATTTGCAGCAGCAACTGCTGCTGATGTTACCATAATATTTTATGGCAAACTTTTAAAGACAATGAAATGTATAACGGCATTATTTTTATATACATATGAAATAAACATTCAAAATCGATTACGGAGAGCTCTAAAGGAAGCATAACATGCCATTAAAAAATTACGCAACTCTTTGAAAGATCATTCATTTTAGAGGATGCGCAAAAAACTTTATACGCCTCAACTTATGTTCTATCAGAATTTGGTAGAAATATTTGTTAGTTAAAGTTCCAAAAAAAAAAAAAAAACCACAAAAACTTTATGGATTTATTATTTTTAGAAAGGTCTTTCATAAGACCCAATTCCCTCATAAATTTCTTTATTGCTTACATTTTGCTTAGTCACTTTGTGTAGCAAAATAAAGGTTTGTTCTGTAAGAAACTTTCGGAAGATCATGAAGTGTTCAGGCCATATTTTGATTAGTTCGAATTAGCTTTTTCATAAAAAGGAAATTTTTGGACAAAATTTCTTTGATATATTTTAAAAATTGTGTGCAGTAAAAAGAAACATAGTTGGCTCTAATTTTGACAATTTTTTTTTTTAAAGTTTCGCATAAATAAAAGGCATAAATTGAATGCAGTGTAGTTTTCTTTTTTTTTTTTTTTTTTTTTGATTGCATTGTGCAATCTTTTTTGAGCGTTTTCTTTGTTCTTTACGTTTTATTTTTTATTTTTTTTTTTGGCTTTTTGAAACTTTAATTTTTTTTATTTTTATTGTTGTATATATTTAGTCACACATTTATAAGAGAATAAAGAGAAGTAAGTAGCGATGGCTTAAAGTTGAACATAAAACAAGATGGAAAGAAGGTAAAGAAAGAAAACAAGAAAATGGTAAAATTCATGTCAATACTACCAAAATCAAACAACACACACATTTACAAACACTTAACTACTTTAAACCTTTGTATTGGGTTTATTCTTATTGTGTTGTTAATGCATTTTTTTTTTGTCAAGTGTAAAAGTTCACTTGATATCCAAAAAGTCTATCTGCCCTTTTTTTCTTACGGCTCTTGGTTTTTCGTTTTTGATTTTCTTTTTCTTTTCTTTTCTCTTTTTTTTTTTTTTTTTTTTGGTTCTGTGTGTTGTACTGCTCCTCTTGTACTGTTTTTATTAAGCGTTTTAAATAACAAGTAAAAACTTCATATGAAACTTAAGCTCACTGTCATCATGTACCATGAAAAATTAACATCGACTACACTTCAAATGAATTTCTTCTTAAAAAGTTGTAATATTAAGAAAAAACCAGCAAGATCATAATAATTTTAATGATTAGACCATAAGCGCTTTATAATCAACAACTTTATCTTTAAAAAAATATACAAAAAATCCATAATAAATTAAAAACATTTTCCATTATTTAGTGCATTGTTTTTTTCTTTTTTGGTTTAATTTTCAAACTGAAATTGTCTCTTCTACGTAGAGCGCTATACTGTACATCTTAAGATTCTCTACACATGTTTTCCTAAAAGGCTTTTTCTTATAAAACCTTTTGACTTACAAATAGGGCTGCAAGATTTTAAACATTCATATAACTTGATAAAAATCTGGTTTCCATAGCTATTTAACATAAGATTCTTCCAAATTTCTAAAGTTTCTCATAATGTTCATGAAGGGTTCTTAATTTAAATTTTTACAGCTTTTTATTATTATTTGACTTCATTGTAGTTTATTCTATTGCAGTGCAGTGAGTGTTTTACATGCATACCTGCCATGAAGGCTCAAATGCATGGTACACAAACGTACATAATGAGCGCTAGCGTTGGTAGTCATGTCACACAGGGTGCATGCTACCGTCACGACCAGTTTCCAATTTAAAGCCTGTATTGCATCTTATATACATGCCTTAATCTTTGGTATATAGATACGGAGCCTTTTTATTACTTCTAGGCTTAGCTTAAATTAGCCCGATAAGCCTATTTAGCTATCCATTTTATTTGGGAAATGGGATCTTGCACGACAAGCATATATATGTTTGAAGGAGCGACTCCCGCAATTTGGGCACCACAGCTCCTACGAAGTCAACCTCAATATCACCACAATGAGCATATTAAATCTTTTGATCCCGTGGTACCAAATTAAAACTTTGGTTCTGATCTCGGGACTCATGGTGCCCTCTGATGGCAACGGAGAAGCAACAACTATCCCATGAGCCATGCCCAGTTGAGCAGGTGCTTCTCAACTGGACTGGTTGCTCCCTTTGTTCTATTGCAGCAAATCGCCTTGCATTGTACAAAATTAGCCAGATGTTTCCATATATTTCCAATTTTCAATTTTTAATATAATTAATTTCAGTGATTTCATAAAATGCCGCAGAAAATTATTTACGTCCATTTTATTGTGCCTTAACGGGATCTATTTACAAGGCGGCTAATGTTTCTATACGGCGCTTTATGATTTTACTTATGATAGTAGAGAATTTTAGCTTTTTACAAAAAAAAAAAAAAAACGCATTGTTTTGTGTAAAAGACCTTCACTTTTTATTTGACTCCGTTCAACATTTAAGAATTTGATTATTTTATCATAAGAAATTATGAGACAAATCAAATCTAGTATTTTATAGATCTTAATCAGTAGTTACAAAATTATTAAATCAATAAAAAGTATTTCCCAAAACTGAAAGAATTCTTCATGATCTTGATCATCATCATTTGCCATAAAAGTCCATCCATTTCACTTTTCAAGCTACTGAATTGGAAAATTTAATTTTTTATGAAATAATTTTGTTTTTTTTTTTCTTTGCAGTATATTTTCTTAAAGGTTTATTTATTTATTATAAAAATGAATTCTTATGAGAATGTTTAAATGGGCCACACGTTTTACTAAAAACTGTTGATAATCATTGGCCATATAAGAATGCCTTTGATTATGATTATGGGAGACAACATTTAACTTTTCATTCAAGTAAATTCCTCTTTATAAAAAAGCAATAACCATATTTCTTTATAAAATAATAAATACAACAAGAGAGCCTGGCTCGGGGCTAATATTATTTTTTATGTAGTGAATAAATAAGATGATGGATACAAAAATCATATTAAAGCATTAAAGATTAATTGATTTAGTTGAATTAATTTTGTTTTGTTGCATAAAAAACTGATTATTTAAATTTTCTTTAGATAGTTAATAAAATAAAAAATAATAGAGTTTGATGTTTGTTTAACATTGAAATAAAAATTTAAACAATTTAAAAGTTTAATAATGGACTCTAATTTTATTTTCTTTAATACTAAGTTTTGCCTCTCCGTTTGAGTAACTTTGAATTGTTAACGTGTCGCTTCTTTGTTTTTTTTTTTTTTTAATGTTAGAAACCATTAGATAATGAATGTTTAGTTCATTGAACAATTTGCTATTGCAAGCAATTTTGTTCAAGTGCAAGCAATTTTTCTTTTTTTATTATTATTTATATTAAATTGTTTCAAATGCCTGATCAATTAGACTTTTTCTTTAACTATATTTTTTTTATTCATCATTCAAATCATTATCTTCTATTATTATTATTTTCCTTTAAATGGAATTTTCTTTTATAGTTTGTGATAACTTCAATGTGGGCCAAAAAAACTGAAAAAAACCTGAAAAAATTCCGGTTCCTGTTACTTTCTTTTCTTTGCTTTGTTTTCTTTTTTTTTTTTTTTTTTTTTTTTTGGTTTTGTTTTTGTCTTTGACACAAAACTTTTGACAAATTTCAATGAATTTTCTTATGTAACGATAAGTTCTGCTGAGAATGCTATTTCGTAAATCTGTTCTCATAATCATGACGACAACATGCTGACAATGATAGTGAATTGAACTTTGAAACTCTTTTCCTTTCTTTTAATTTTTTTTTTTTCTTTTTTTGGGTTATAATGGAAATATGTGTAAAAAATATGTGATATATATAAAAATATCTAAATTTGTAGTATTTTCATTGAGTCTAAAGAAAAGTACATCAACAATGAAAAAGTTCCAATAAATAGAAAATAGAAAAGAAGTTTGTGTAAAAATTTTGTGTGCTAAAGTTTAAACTTAAAAAATAAAATCAAAAATCAAAAGTTCAAAGCGACTTTTAAATACTCATAAATTAGTTCATCTAAAAGAAAAAAATAGTCAAAAGAAAAAATCATGAAAATTTTTTAAAGGTATAAAAGAAAAAATCAAATTTCAAGAAAAAAGTTTTTTATATTAAACAACTGTTTAGAATAAAATTTGCCTAAACCATTAATAAAAATTGTCAATAATTTTCCTACGAAAAAAAAGGATCTTAAAAATCCACTGATTCCATACAATTTTATTCTGGCATGATATTTGAATATCAAATTTTATCAAAATATCTCAAGATGTAGCTTGAATGCTTTAAAATAAATAAACAGGCTGGATTAGGGAATTGAAGGGTCCCAAATCTATTTTCGAAAATAATTTTAAAACGATTGTTGCAAAAGAAAAGTGTATTTATCTTTTGTGTGCTTTTTTTAGTGGTCATTACTACAAAAGTGCTTAAACAAAAAGGGGGTATAATCACGCCCATAAATTATAAATCATGTAAAAGCTTGCTAAAATATCTAATCAGCGAAAATTTTAAACATAAAACTTAAACCATTTAAGGCATCGATATACGTAACTTTTAGTTCGTGATGTATCGTTTTTTAAGATCGTGTTTTAGTGCTCACACTAACTTTATGTAAAAATGTTTGACAAAATGATAAGAATGATATTTTCATTGATTGCTATTGTATTGTATTATTATTATTTCCCCTTTTTTTGGAATAATATGCTCAATAGAATGGAAATTTTTCAATTTCTCACTTTGCCTCACTTTGTCTTATTCTGTTTTATTTTGTCTTGGCTTGTCTTGCCTTAAGTTATTTTGCCGCTTATCATCAAAAATGTACATCTCTTAAATTTTGTAGATTTTTTTTTTTTGTAATTTGTTTGTAGAATATTTCTTAAGACAAAATATGCATAAGAAGAAAAATATGGCAAAATATTTATTAATGACGAGACTTTTCAAAGCCTTTCATCTTTATATTTATTTATTTATTTATTTATTTATTTATAAATTTTATATTTTGTGGATCTGTGTGCATTTGTCTGATTGTGTCAAGACATGGTGTATGAATGGTTATATTTTTTTCTTTTCACTTGACTTGCCACATTATTTTCGTTCAATGAATCTAAGGAACTAAATATAATTTTTTATAAGAGACAAGCAGATGACGCCTGGATGTTTATTTTGTATTTATTCACACTTTAAAAGTAAAAGAAAAATACCCTCATCATCATAATCATCATCATCATCATCATCATCATCATCATCATAATCATCACAATAAAATGAGAGAAAAAAGAAGAAGAATAGAAGAATGGATGAATGGTAGAGAGGTATAAAAAGAGAGAGAGAGATAGATAGATGAAATAGAATGGATCACAGAATGGAAAACAGAAGCAGAATAGAAAAATTGTATGTGGCTTCCCCTTTAAATATTTATCTGTATAAATTTATCATCATTTATATACTTCATATTTATATTTATTTACTTAGTTATTTACAAACAATCAAACAGACAATATGAACTTTAATTTACTTAAACAATAACATCTAGGTCAATAAGTTTTTGATTTTATAAAAAATTCCCAACAGATGAATTTTAAAGACCTTAAAATTCTCCAAAGACGTGACAATTGATTTGAAGAATATAAAATCATTTTGAAAGCTTGAACAATGAAATTGAATGAAATTTTAAAGATACAATAGCAGATGATGATTAGAATAGTTTTGGGGTTGCCTAAAGCATTAACTCATAAAGCAAACATTTGAGAAACGTCGAAACGTTGAAACGTTGAATAATCTAAATTCTAAGGGCAGCCTTTAAATATGCGCATGAAAAGTGAGCATGAAAACCCATGTAAATGAATTTGGTAAATTAATAAAGAAAAACCGTTCGATTGGATTAATGATTTATTGACATATGGGTTGTAATATATTAACGCTGTATTGTTAAAGAGCGAATGAGATTAAAAGTCGTGTGCGTCAAATGCATTATAATGCGCTTAATGTTTTTACTTATATTAACTACAGATGCGTCTGATGTCTAGACTGAAGTAGTGTGCCTGTACATCCATAAAATATATAAACGCTTCCACTTCACTTGTTTATTGATATATACATAAATAAAAGCAGCTAAATGAATGTAAAATATTCTATTATAATTTTCAATACCCTACTCCTCACTTATACTAAAAGAATGAATGATGATAAATGTAGCTCTCAAGACCTCTCTGTTTATTTGGTGATCACATGTTTTAGTGTTCCAGTAACCACTTAAATTTTTTGATAGTAATTTGGCATGAAACATTATGGCAGTAATTTGTTACTTACTTTAAAAGTAACGGATGAAGTAAACGGATGAATAGAAAGAAAAGTATCTTGAATTTCTAGCTAAGATCTAAGTAAGTTGGGTTTTTAGTTATAGGCTGAACTTAAATAAGCTTATTAATGAGAAATATTCTTTATAAAAAAGTGTTTCTTAAAAATTAAATTTTGAGTGTTCTTTATGTGAAAAATCGGTACGATATAGAAACTCTACCTAATAAATTTGCCTCAGATTGTTCTACTTTTGAAAAATCCCCATCAAACAATGACGTTCGCAAATTTTTCTTACATATCATTATTTTAAGTATCTAATTTTTATTGAAATTTATTGACTTGATGTAGGGTCTTTATTACTGGCTGCAGGCGCCTACAATGCTTCTGTCCCCTTACATTTCTACATAATTTTATATATATATAAAAATTTATATGAGAGATGGATGACAGCATCACGTGCATGCATATGAAGTCATTTTTATAATGGTCTTACATTATGCTGAAATGTCATGTACTTTCTAATGGGTCACTGGACATTTGTCAGGACGTATCATTTCATATTAAATTAAAAAAAAAAAAAGAAGTTTATAAAGCATGAGATCATTTTCTCTGTAAAGCAATATTTAGAATCAAATACTAATAAAACTATTCTAACAGATTTATTGCCAACAACTTGCAATGGATCTAATACAATAAAAAAAAAAATATATAAAAAAAAAATAATGAATGAATAGAGAAGCATTATTTATGAAAATATATTCTTAGAAGTAAAATTTTTGCCCCGCCATTTTATAATAAACATCTGCAGTATAGAACGTACATAATGTAGATATAGAAAATTCAAAGCATTCAATGCATACGTCATAAGTTTCATATGTTCATATCCAATGAAATAGTTTTGCAAATGTTCAGAATATGCTCAGATTTGTGGCATACAAATAAGAATATTAGATTAATATATCAATCAGTTACTTGCATCAGAAAAGCTCACTTTTTGTTTGATGCAGCAAATGATGCTAATAAAAATCAAAATATTTACACTTTTTTTTTGTATCATTATTTGTGTGTAAATATGTTATTGGACATTTCCATAATTCATAGAACTTATCCTTTAGGTTTACTAATTTTAGCAAACACTCTTCAAATACACAAATTTATATTCACTAATGAAAGTTGAAAAAATTAAGTTACTTTTTATAAGAGGAAAGGACAGATTTACAGACAGATAATTTTTCCTTTAAAAAATATTAACAAAAGGAATTTTGTTGTAATTATTGTAACAATGAAACTATTTAACAGATGTTTAAATTTGTTTTCTATTACAGTCTCTCAGTTTGAAATTGTCATTATTATAATTTTTTTTTCAATTTTTTTTTTTAATTTTTTTCATTTTCTGTTTAGAAATATTTGCCTCACAAAATCGTTTCACAATTTTCAATAATTTATTGTAAAATTATGTTAATATTGTTTTATGTTCAAGTGAAAATAAATATAATTAAATTGCATAATAAATACAAAATTGCTTTTAAATATAGAAATTGCAATAACGGCCATCAGGAAAATTATGTAATAATTCAAAAGCATTTTACGCAAATCCACTTAAATTTTGAATATTTTGTTACAATTTGTTATTTTTATTATTTTATTATTATTATTATTTTTTTTATTATTACAATTCTTGTTATGTCGTTTAATAAATTTTTTTCAATGTTTTTTGTTTTTTCTGTTGGAATAGTAAAAGCATTAAATTGATAATAGAATTCTATCAAATCTCTTAGGATGCATAAAAAAGTAATAGACCAACCTAGTAACACGCCCATTCATATTCACACCCATCACACGCAGTACTGCGCAACCAACAAAGTAAGCCAAAAAAAAAAAAGGAAAGAAAAAAAAAGAAGTAGAAACAAAAATGGAGATAACAATATAAATCCCCAAATTAAGAAATAATGAAAATAAAAGCGCCGAGAAAAGCAAATTTTCAAATTTTCATTTATTTATATTAAAGAGATAATTTTCCAGCAAAACTATTTACAAAAACAAAAAAAAAACAAAAAAGCCAAAAAGAAGTGTTAAAGTCTTTAATTAATTACCCGATTCTTATATGGAAAAATTTTCAAAAAAAAAAATATATAAACAGTAAAAAGAGCGAAAAATGTAAAATTTCTAGGAAGTTCAATGGATTCAAAAAATGGCTCAATTTAGTACAAATTTTTCACAAATTCTAAATGTAAGAATTTTCCATAGAAAGCATATTTTCCAAAAAAAAAAAAAAAAAAAAAAGAAATTAGTAAAAATGCAACTCATTGAATTTTTAAAGGAAATACCAAGTTGTATAGAAACTTATCCATTGCAAAAATTATACAAATGATCTCGTTAACTATCATTTATAATTTAAGCCACATTTATCTGAAGCTCTTCCGCATGTAACATTCCCAGCCAAATACTTAAAATACCCAAAATAAAAACCAAAAAAAAAAAAGCGTAAACGTATAGAAATAAAAAAATATTTTATCAGGTTTGTGACACTTGACTTGTAAAAAACAAAAAGAATAACGAAAAAAAAAACACAAAATAGCAGAGAAAAGCTTTGAAAAAAACCAAGAGAAGTGCTAAAAATGCTGACATTTCATTAGGAGTTCCAATGGTTTATTTTTTTATATTTTCACTTTTTCATTCGTCCTTTTTTCTTTTTCCCATTTAGAGTTTAAACTACTTATTTTGCCATAACTTAGTTTGCCTTCTATTTTTATATTCATTTTAATTTTTTTTTTTTATAATAAACTATAACAATTTTAAATTTGATGCAGAAACGTTTGAAATGCCACAGGGCCATTAAATACCATTAAATGGACAAATTTTCAGAAAATTACTTTAAATTTCAGTAAAATTGAATTGTTCTGTTACAGAATTTAATGTAAAGGAATTTAGTGGAATAGGGTGGAATTGGAATGCAGTACAATGGAATGGAATGAAATTGAATGAAATTGAATTACAGTGAGAGGAATGTTATATACTGGAATGACATGGAATGTTACAAATTTTGATGAATTGTAATGAAACAGAATGGCAAGAAGTATAATGGGGGGATAAAGTGAAATGTGACATGATGGAAGAGTATGGAATGGAATGATATAGTTTGAAATGGAAGGAAATGAAATGGAAAGAAATCATATGGAGTGGAATGTTACACAATGAAATGGAAGTCAATAAAATGGCATGGTATGGCATATTGAATGGAATGGATTGTAATGGAATAATATGGAATGAATTGTCATGTAATGTTACAGAATGAAATAGACTGAAGTATAATAGATTTCCCTAAACTTATTGCTTAGTGAATTCAAATTAAATAAACAAAAAAGTTAATGCTTATAATGCTTGTAATGTTGACTTTTGTGAAAATATGTCAATTTGGCATAAATGAAAAATATCAATTTTCCCACACATTTATAAAAATATTCATAAATTTTATAAAACAAACATTTCATATAATCAGTAATAAATTATTCACTTTATGTAATCGATCATTTAAAACATTTAACAACAATTGATATTTCTAAATATAAATAAACAACAATAATAAACAGCAAATAGCAAATAGCAAATAGCAACAATAGCAATAGAATAGGAAAAATCTAAACCTAAACCTAAATGTAAACTGAAGAGAATATAAAAATATAAATAATTTATACAATTAAATACAAGAAAATGTGATGCGATAAAATGAAAATGAAAAATATAATGAACAAAGTACATAAAATTTATATTCAATCTATTGAAATTTATTTATACGGAAAATGTTTATATTTATATATTAAAATAGAAAAATATAAGGCATTATACATTTTTTTGGAATTTAAATTTTGTAATATTTGTATTTTATGTTAAATACCAATTTTGTTACAAGCTAAAATGGATTTGCCTGGATTTGTGTAACATTCGAAAAGAGATTCATTCTAAAAGAGTTTTCTAAGTTTCCCAACTTTCCTTATATCAAATGGCTTAATAAACTTTGTAAATGTAGTTAAGTATGTCTATCTATCTGTCCATCTATTTATCTGTCTATACCTCCGTCCATTTCTTTGATATTTCTGCAGATAAAAGTTACATTTCACAATTTTAAAGATATTTTAATGAAATTTGTTAGATGAGAGGATGTTTTAATGGAAAAAATGGACCCTATAAAAAATGCTTAGATTCTTTTATGGCATGCCTCACTCTTTAAAAAGAATCGATATATGAAAAAATGGAATTTTTAAGGAAAATTTAAGTAACTTTGTTAATTCACAGAACAATCTAAAATTTTGGAATATTCCAGATTAATAAAAACTTTTTCATTCTCTTAAATGTTAAGAAGCAAAATGCCGTGTAGAATATTTGACAAACTATATTTTATACTATTTTTTTTTTATAAGAACCATGTGATTGATTGAGTGAGAGACCAAGAAAGTTAGGTGGAAACGAAACTAAAGAAATATGTTAATATTGATAAATTTGTTAAATTGTAAAGAAATTGTTGTGTTAAATTCTGGTATGCATATACACTTACATATATATACACACACACACACACATACGCATGCTGTACATGAAGTAAATAAATTGTGAAAAATATATCAAAGTAATAAAAGCAAAAAAAAAACAAAAAAAAATCCAATAAGGAGAAATAATATCACTCACGTATTTGTGTATTAGTATTTGTGTGCGTGTTATAATGTATGGCATATATATATATATATATATATATATATGTATATATATGTAATTGAGTATGATTAACATAATTTGCTTGTCATCAATATTTCTTTGTGCTCACCTTGCTCTTGCCCATGCTCATGCTTTTGCTGTGGCTCTTGCTCTTATTCTTGCTTTCTTGTTCTTCTCTGTCTACTTGCTTTTTTAAATTCTATTATCTATGTACGGTAGTATCATCACTTTAGATAAGAATAAGAAGAGCAACAAGAACAATAAGAATAAGAAGCAGAAAAATGCCAAAATATAACAAACAAAAAAAAATGTTAACACAAAAACAACTACATCAAATGAATTATTCTAAATTTTAAAACATAACAAATGATCTTTTTTTTCTATCTCTCTCACTCTCTCTGTCTTTCTCACTCTCACTGCCATTGTGTGATATGATCAAAAAAACAAAAGCAGAAAGTTTTAAAAAATTGTGAAATTATTTTTGTTAGTATTCGTATCATTCATTTTTATGTTGAGAGAAAACGACAGGCCAAGAAAGAGAAAATAAAAGAGTGAAAGTGAGAGAGATAAAATAACCAGCAAGGCTTTTGATCTTTTATTACATATTTTCTCTCCCTCATTGAATGGGAAAAAAATTTATATATTCTTTGTACGATTTCTTTAACAAACAAACAAAAACAAAAACAGAAAAAAATAAGTAAAAAAAAAGAATAAATAAAAAAAATAGAATGCATAAAAAGTGAAATTGATTGAAGGGAAACATAGAACTATCATAAAATATTTTCTCCCTTTTTTCACATTATTGTTATTATTATGATTATTATTATGAAATAAATGCACGATAGAGCAAAGTTAGTGCTTGTTAGTGATTTTATTGATGTATCTTTCTTGTTGATTCTTTGTAAGTGCTTCTCTATGCTTGTATTTGAATTTGAATGTAAGTGTGAGTGTGAGTGTGAGTGTGTGGGTGTGTGTTTGTCAAGTGGTCTATATCTTTACATTTACTATCTTTTTCTTACCTTCTCTTCCCCTCTCTAACTCTATTCCTCTCTCTTTCTATCTCTCTCTCTCTCTCAATCTCTATCTCTATCTCACTCTTCTTTTCAATTGATTCTTGTGTTCTTATGTCATACAATTCAAAGTTAACACAATAATTTCTATTTAAGTGTATTAGTGTATGTGTTTGTTTGTTTGTGTTATATTTTATTTAAAATCAAAATTTAATTTTCTATTTCAAGAAAACAAAAAGAAAAAATACAAGAAAGAAGTAGAAGAAAGTAAAAATAATGTCAAACAACATGCATCCATATGGAAAAGTCAATAAGGCACAATGAAATGAATTATGAAGAAATTATTATTTTATTATTATTTTTCCTTTGAGATTTATTTAGATTATTTTTTTATTTCTCCTATTTATGCGTTACATCACTTAGAGCACAGAATGCAATAATTTTATAACGAAAGGAAAAAGTTTTTCGATGAATGCATAAGAAAACATTTTTTTTAAATCGATTAAATTTTTTCTATATTTAATTGTTAGGCCTGGATTTTTTTCAGCCATTTGATATGGCTAAAGTTCAGATCTCTATTTTTAAGCTTAATTAATGACAGTTATGTTTAGTTAAAGGCGAATGTTTGCCTAACTTTCTAATACCTTAAAAATCATAAAAATAAAATAATAAACTTTTCCAAAATGACTTTTGCGATAGTGGAAAAAAAGTCCATGGAAGCGTCATGTAATAGTAGATTTTCCCGATAAGTAGAAGGATAAAGTATTATCTACGATAAAATTATACAAATTCGTGAGAAGAAGAAATATAAATATATTTAATGCGCATTTTTGTGAGACTTTTATATTTACTTGGCATATAAAAATTTTTAATGGATTTACATAAAGCGATTTAATAAAACACGATTTGCATGACGCTATTTCCATAAAATATGCTTTATTCTTTGGGCAAATCAGAAGTTGTCAGAAATTTTCATAAAAAGAAGTTTCATAAAATTCAAATTTTAATTTCAATAATAAAACGAGATGTTTGTTAAAAAAATGTAGATAGTCACTATAAAATATGGGCTTGAAGATTTCCATAGAGGCCATTTTATAATTTAATTATTGCAGTAGTAATAATTCTCAGTGAAATGTTTTCTTTGCATATTAATCCAAATGAAAAGTATTACAAAATTTCTTTCTAATTATTTTAGTTTCTTTAAATGTTAAACATTAAATCAAAAGAAAAATCTTTAGACCTTTTTCCATACCAAGTGGTATAATTTTTGAGGGGCCATGTAAATTTGCAACAAAAAATCACATTTTGTGATTGGACTTATAAAAGAAATATTTCTAATAGAATCTAAAATATATGTAAAAAAATATTGAATGTAATTATAAAATTTTAATTTTTATGACATTTCCTTCTCGCATAAATTCAAAATTTACAATTTCATTAAGTGTAACACAAAAACAGTTCAGTTGCGTTATGAAGTGAAATAAAATAATGCGATACAATACAACATTATCCAACATTAGCATAATTATTAACTTTAACTATAGAAAATTTTATTCATAACGTATTAAGATAATTATCACATTAAGCATAAATTTCCCTTCATCAAGTAAAACCTGAAGGAAATTCTTTGTTTTGCTCCTTTTTTTTTTCTGCGTATGACAAACGGATTAATGCCAATGGAAACAATTCAAATTGTTATGGAAATCAACACGCACATAACTATATTTATCACACATACATTCATTAATTTATATATGGAATGAAAATGTGTATAAAGAAATATAAAGAATAGAAATAGAAAATAGAAAGTGTTAATATGAAAGAGGGAAATAGGTATAAAGTATAAAAGTTGTCATGAATAAAAGTGAATAATGATTTTCAAATGAATTAGGTAGAGATTTTTTTGATTGCTGCTTTAATTAACATTTCAGTGTCATATTTTTTTTTCTCTTTTCTCTTTTCTTAAAAAAAATTTTTTTTGAAAGAGTAGATAATTTGCACAAATAAGTCGCTTGATAACTCAAATATAGAATGCCTTCGATGCAATTAATGGAATAAAATTGTTAGAGTTTAAAATTGCCCACAATTGAATGGTGGAGTCATACAGAAATTTACAGGGTCAGGGCCCTCATAGCACCCTAGAAACTCAAGAGGCAAATTTACTAAAATACTTTTAGTTTAAATTTTTTGTATGGACTTACGATAGAAATTTTTTTCAAAACTTTTTCTTTTTACTGTACAAAAAGCCCATTTGGACAAAGCTCATCTTTAAATTAGCCCAAGTAAAATATAATTCAAGGTATTTGCGAAAAAGTTGTAAGAGAAATGTCGGACGCCCCGTTTTTCCCACACCTATTAACCACTATTCCTCTATCTTCGGCCTCCCAACTCAATCCTCGTAAGACTTCCGTTAACATATGATGGCGAGAGCGAGGTTAGAAGAGAGAGCTTTCACATTCGAGGCATTTGAATGTTTGCGATTAACAACAGTTTAATAGGTGTGGAAAAAACGAGGCTTCCGACATTTCCCTTACAAAGTTTCTCTTTTAAGGATAACATTTAATTTGATAACGCGGGCTTATCAAATTGATCCTATTTAAAGTATCTTCATAAAATTTAATTTTCAAAGCAAAGGCTTAAACAAATTCATAAATCTTTCTTTATAAAATCATGCACTCCCAATTAAATGAATAGAATTTATTTGAAGCATACTCTTTTGTGAAACTGCTCACAAAAGTAATGTAAATTAGAATTAGCGAAATCAGTAATATATTTTTCTTTGTTATTGCCATTTTTATGAATTAAATGAATCAGCTTGTTCAGTTCTTGCCGTAAAATTATCAAGTTATTAACAAAAGAGAAAAAAAATATGGCAAGAAAAAAAGAACCTTAAACTTCCTTCGCGAGTATTTATAGTTGAGTAATTTTCACTGGCAAAAATAAATGACGAACAATAACAACAAGAATAAACATAATAAAACCAAATCATTTTACAACGATTTATTTATTTACAAATGTTTTGTTATTGTTGTTGTGTGGAAATAAAATATATAAAACAACAACAACAACAACAACAACAACATATAAAACAACAAAATATAAAAAAGAAGAGAAAAACAAAACCAAAACCGTAACCAAAAAAAAAATTAATAGTTAAAAATGCCATAAAAGAGGTTAAGAAGAAAAATAAGAAGCAGAAAGCATAAGAAAAAAGAAAACGTGCCAGTTTATTTGATTTGAAAAGATTTCATTTAAAGGTTTTATTTTACACTTTTACTTATTCATTTCTCTAACATTTTTCTTCTTTTCATTTTGCTTTATTTTTATTTTATTCTTTTTTTTTTGTTTTTTTTTTTTGTTTTGTTTTATGGTTATTTTTCTGTATTTTATCTTTTTTGAATTTTAAACGTTTTTAGAATTGTAACGTTGAAAATCATTGGCATACAGATTTCGTTGTTTGCGTTTTAACGGTTTTCTAAATTGCTTAAATATTTAGAACATTTGAAATTTATTTAACGGAATCATGGCATTGCTTTTGAAATGAATTCCTTTTTTTTTTTTTTACAAAATATTTGAAAGTTTTGATAGAAAATTATTTTAATAGAAAATATTTGTGGTTTTTTTTAGCACTGCTCTTTAAATTTTGTTCCAGTCACAATGGGCCTCAGACGTAACTTTTTTTTTCAAAATCATGAATCTTTAATTTAATCTTATTTCTTTCATAATTTTGTTTCAAATCCCATTTCATGATCAGTTACGTTGAATGGGAAATGAAATGGAAAATAAACCTTATGCCAATCAATAAACGAAGCTTATGCGGGATTCAGTAGCCCTTTCATGATCCGCTTTGTTTATTCATCATTGTTAACGATTATTACTTTAACCAGAAAGTATAAGAAAAAAGAAAAAAGCGCAGCTAAAATTAACGGCGATCGATTTTTGAAAACCTTACTAAAACTTTAATAACAAAATTTATATGGAAAAACTTCACATGGACGTAAGGACAAGACAATTTAAATCCATTTGGAAAATGCCACAAATTCTATGAGATTTATTGTGAATTTAGCTTCCATTTATCTCAAATGCTTATGGTTATTATTTATTTAAATTACTTGAAATCCTAAAATTAACGAACAATAAAAGAAAAACCAAATGAGTTCTTGTGACAAAATTAAACGTTTTATCAATTAAATGATAATGATTAAATTTATGCTCACAAATGGACTAAGTATAAAAAAAATTAAGATTAAAAAAGCACAAAAATAAAGGAAAATTAAAAAAAAAACAACAACAAAATAGAATTGGACTAAATGAAGCGGAAATTTCGCATGCAACTTTTTTATTTGATTGATTGCATATAAAATGGATTTAAATGAAAGGGGCGAAAGAAAATATAAAATTAATTTTCTAATTTATCTTTTATTTTATAACTTTTTTTATTTTATAACCACAAGACCAACATTAGCTTCATATATCAGCATCATCCCTAATGCATCACAATCGTTTTATTAAAGCAATAAAAAATTTCAATTCCCTTTATATAAAGTAGAAGAAAAAGAAGATGATAAAAAACCCAGAACAACAACAAGAACAATTTTTAATTTGAACAGCAACTACAAATAAAGAACAGTTAACTTAACTCTAAAGCTTATTAAAGAGTAGCAATAACAACTACAACAACAACAACAATAATAACAGCAAAAGAAAATTAATAATAAAAAAAAAATTCACTTTGTTTTCTTTCTTCTTTTTGCAAATGCCATTTAATGTTAAATAAACAAACACACGAACAAAACGAATGATAATCATGAAAAATTGAAAGCATGATTTGAAAAAATGATTTTCTAACTTCTTTGACTTTTTTTTAATTATCAATTAAGTTATTATTAAAATTGTAAGGGAAGATATTTATTTTGAATTATATTTTCATTTTTCTCTTTGAATTTATTCATTTCGAATGCAGCTTTATAAAAAAATATCAAATATGTTGAAATGTTCATAAGAACTTTTTAGTAAACATGAAGCGATTTTTCTCATCATGCTTTCCTTTTTTTTTTTTTTTTGCTTTTATTGTGCTTACTTGCAGTAAATGCTTGCGTGCTCTTAATTTTCATTTAAGATTGCCGCATTAAAAAAAAGTGAAGTATACGTGAATCATTATCCTCTTTCTAACTTTTGAGCTCATCTTCCTAAACAATTACCATTGTAATTCTCATTATTATTAAAGAGCTCATTATTTTTTAAGAAACTTTTGGCACAAGAAAACTTCAGATATATTTTATCATTAAAACAAAAAGCAAAGCAAAACAATAAGCAATTTTCTATGCATCTCACAAAATTTTTACTTTCAATTTAACCTAAATTTAGCCTAAATTCAAAATCATACGTTGACAATTGAATTGTTGTTTTTGGTGTTATTGGTCGCATGTGTACATTAAGGTAATGGTGATTAAGTTCATAATGCATCCAAAAGTAAAAAAAGGCGAAAAAGCATAAAACTAAAAAATATAATTTGAAATTTTTAAGCGAATATTGATAATAATGACTGATATTTAAAAAAGAGTAATAAAAATTTATGTGAAAATTGAGTGCGTTTTTCTAAAAATATTTAAAATTTACTGATTCCTAAGGAAGAACTAAATAAGGACTCTATAACTATTTGAAATTGCCTAATAAATGTACCACAAAATAATCCAATTGAGAATATAAATGTTTGTAGAAATTGAACAATCTTTCTAGAGAAAAGCAAGAAGTCTTCAAAAAATATTGAAAGTTGTTTGTAATTTCCTCCGAATTTACTTCCATAGAATCCAGTAAAGTCTTCTAAATTCCAAGCTTGCTATAATCTCAAAGGACGCGAGATTTTTCTGCAGATCGCTGAAGATTCTTTCAAATTGTAATGGATGACTTTGACCGTTTGCTTTTTGGCAGAATATGGCCCTAGTGTAGGGCCAAAAATCGAATTATGGAATTCGTAATTAAGTATCCCCCACAAAAGGCATTATAGATTTAAAGTATTTGTGAGATCTATTCTTTCGAAACCGGAATGCAAATACTTCCTTAATATCAAATAAAATTTCAAAGGGTATATCTAAACCTTTATGGAATCGGTATGGTTTGAAGAGGTGCCAAATCAAATAAGGTTATAAACCACTGCACACATTTTCATAAAGTTATGAGGTGTAACATCTTTAAAGGAAAATTATAGTTTGAAATTTTATATTCCCACGATTGAAGGATTTTTATTCTTTAACTTTACACTTTCCAAAGAATTTTGCCACGAAAATGGCTGAATAAGATTTTTTTTATTGTTTTTTTTTCTTTTTATTGTTAAAATTATTGACACAATAAATTATTTACTTTACATTGGAGAATTTTACTTGTTGAGATAAAATTTTTTTTGCCTTAATTTCTTTTTCTTCAATTTTTTTTTTGCCGAGTTCTGTTTACACGATTGTTACATCATTAATTAACATGAGGGTACACATACATACATATACACATACACATACAGGCCCATATACATACACGTAATCATATTCATACATTTATTTATAAATATGTGGATTAATTGCTTGAAATCATTTATTTTATCATTATGTTCATTACAAACATCTTCATTTATTTGTTGTGGCTCTTTCTTTCGATTGTTGTTGTTGTTGTTGTTGTTGTTGTTATTATTATTATTGTCGTTGTTGCTCTGTGTTTGGCTTATTTGTTGCTTATAGTATAATTTTTTTTTAATATAAAAAATTTAAATAAATGCCGCAATAATTTTATGCTGCCTCAAAACGAGATAGAAGAAAAGCGACAGAGATAGATAGTGAAGAAGTAGATAAAGTTAAAGAAATAGAGAAAGTGAGTCAAAGTTCAATTTATTCAATCATTATAACCTAAATACAAAAACCAGAAGTAAATGAAAGCAAATAAACCTTATGCATATAAACTTACGCACAAACATACAAACACACACATACACAGACATACATAGATACACATAAAGATATAAAATGCATATAAATGTTAATGCAGATGATATAAATGTAATGTATGTATAGATGGTCAAACAACAACAACAACAACAACAATAACCATATCAACAATAACAATAACAATAAGAGTACCAAATACATTGTAACTTGTAACTTAAGGCACAAGCATATAATTAAAATGCCATCAAATGTAAATTAACGAAAAATGAAAATGAATATGAAAATAAAAATGAAATGAAATGAAATTCAGTAGACAAAATAGACCAATAAAAATTACATGAATTATAACAATAATAATAATAATATAATAAATTGCAATAAACAACAATAACAATAACAATTATTAAATGTGCGTACATTAATTTGGACTCTTTTTACTTTACTGCACACACACACACATACACACACACTCGTACGATTAATTTATCATTATGTGTAATAAAACGAAACAAGACAAACACATGCACATACACATGCACGTACACATTCATATTCCTATACAAACATACAAATACAAACGTGCACAAGATACACGTACACATACACAAATAAAAAATTTACTTCGTTTAATATGAAGGCAGGCAATTTCAATTCGTGCATGCATGCAGATAAATCATTCGGATAGATTTGTGTGTGTTGTTGTATGCAGGCATATTGTGTGCATATTATCGTATTACAAAAAAAAAAAAACAAAAGTAAAAGAAAAACAAAACAAAACGAAAAATATTAATAAAAAAATGAAAACAAAACAAACACAAAAAAAAACAATCATATAAATTGACATGCATTTATTTTTCATATTTTTCTTCTTCATTTCTACTTTACGCAGTTACTGTTTCTGTTGCTTTTATTAATACAATTTTAATAAAAACATATTTATTAAAATTATCTCTATCTTTCTATTTCGTTCTCACTCTATCTCTATCTTAATCTTTCTCTGTTTGTTTGGCAACATTGATGTGTAAAAAAATTTCAAATAAAACTGTGAAAGGAGTAATTTTATAAAAATTTCTTAATAAATATTTTGTATGATTTTGGTTTAGCATTTTAAACAATAAGATTTAAGCGATTTTAATGTCAGGAGAATTATTTTTTTTTTAAGATTTTACCTAAACAACATTTATTATATTATTTAAGTTAAATCGCGCATAATAAAACTATAATTTTATTGTTGCATAGAAATTTTATAAAGAGAATAATTGTGAAAATGAAAATGAAAAATTTTCTGCAGTGGTTTTCAAAATGAATAAAGCAGCAAAAAAAATTGTAAAATTTCTGAAAAAATTTTGTAAGGTCCTTTCTACAAGACACCAACTATCTTGTATCTATCCATCTATCCAACCATTCCTTCATCTGATGTAATATATTATCAAGAGTCGTCTTTCTAGAATTGTAACTATTTTAAACATAATACAAAATTTTATAAGGAGTTTTCATAAAAATCGATCATATTTGGTAATTTTTGATAAAGATGGTTTGTGGATTCAAAAAGCTTCATGAATCTCGAAATTTATATCTAATAATTTAAATGCATAAACATATAGACGGACGGATGGACAAAGAAATAGTTGGACAGACGGACAGACTGTTAGAATTAAATCCACTGAAAAATTGATGTTAAGTAAAATAAAATAAAAGTGTGGTAACTTTTGAAAAATTTTAAATCTCACACATTATTTTTATTAATTAATTTGAAGTTCAATTTTAATTAAAAATTACTTCAAAAAAAAAAGAGATAAAATCTCTGCCAGAGAGAAAGTAAATTAAATTATTTAAAACTTTCATTTATATTTGCCATAAATTTTGTTATTGTTGTTATTATTGTTTTATTATTATTATTATTATTATTATTATTATTATAATTTTATGCCAAACTATTTAGTAAATTTTCAACAGTGTCTCAGTGACACAGAAAACTAACAAAAATTTAACATATTTAAAAGTAAACATTAACCTTAATTAATTTAGATAATTGCGTTGGCTTTAAAAAATGATGTTTTCATTTTTCTTATTTTCTCTACTTTGATTTTTATGTCTTGTTCTTCTTGTGTGCCAATAATTTATTTTAATTTTTTTTGGTTAATTGTAAAATGTGAAAAGTTGAAATTTAACCGCTTAAAAATAACCGTCAAAAATGTAACCCATAAATTTAGAGCACCACTCCGATTAATGTAAAAATTAAAGCTGAGAAATGTCACCAATTAAAATTATTTACTAAAATGTATGGAGGGCAAGAAGAGACTTTTCAAATATGAGACTACATTTCAATTAGCCATGAGAATTTGCTGGCAAAACATCTAAAATAGAACGCTTAAATTCATTTAAGTGATCTGAAAGTTTACATTTGGCCATTAATTTACTTCGTTCAAATGCCATTTGAAAAAAAGGAAAAATATTCGAGACAGCTGAAGCGTTTTTCAGTTAAAGAGATGCGCCTAATAAAATAAAAAATATGCTGTGAAAAAGTTTAAAAAAATAAATTTAAAAATTTTAATTTAATTTTATTTAAAATTGATTACAATTCGCAAATGGCTTACACGTGTGAAATGTTGTTGCAAAAATATAATTCCGTAAATTCAATGTGTAATTCCATTATTTTGAACCGGAGATTCCATTAAATTCGTCTCGCTTCTGCACAACGTAGAAATGTGCGAAATGTTGGAAAAAAAGTAAAGTTTTCGCCGGATTTAAAAATGTCGCAAAGTCAACACCAAATTTGAAGGGCGGATCAAACTTTAGGCGAATTTATAAGCGATGGCTTGAAAAACTAAGAAAAACGGTGGGATGAATGTTTCATTTAGTACAATAAAGAGTAGGCGTGGCCATGTATTTTCTATTTATAATTTAGGATAAATAAGCAAAAAATTAAAAGTTTTTTATCTCGCAAAATGGAAATGTTTTTATTTAAAATTGCTTTGCAAATTCATTGTTCGATAATTTGACATTTCCTATTCACCATGCTGAGGTTCGTGTCTGAGATTCTCAGATAGAATCGCTAAAAATGATTTCTGTTTTTTTTTTTTGATTCTATAAAACTTCGTTTCGAGTTTATGCGAAAGTTTTAACATTATAATTAATTTCTGTTTGAGAAATATAAGAATAAATTATATTTGGGTCCACATAACAATAACAAAAACAATAGCAATTGCAATAAAAAAGTATAACATATGGACTATGCATTTACATATGCAAATCAATTTAATTCTCTCGTGTTGCCCTCTAACTTTAAATCAAAAAAAAATTACACGTACCCGCTGTGTGGAAGTGTGTACAAGAAAAAGAAGAAAGAAGTAAGAAGAAAGAAAAAGGAAAAAGAGAAAAAGGAAAAATGAGAAATGTGCACTTTTTTTTTTAGATTCGTCCGTAACCTCAGGGTTACTTCTTAGTCACTTTATACGCCTGCATGGTTGCATGGTTGGATGGTTGTATGGTTGCACATTTTATAAATATACGAATAACGTGACAGGACGTGATGTAATGTAACACAAAATGATGTAACGTAAAATGAAATGAAATAAAGTCAAGTAAGGTAAAGTGAAGTGAAGTGTTGTCGTACAACCCTAATTAAAAGTTTATTAATTTTCTTATGAAAGTTCATTGAAATCTTGTGCCTGCTCCTTTCTTGAATAAATTATTATCAGCAAATAACACATGGTACCTTAACTTGAATAGAATTGATTGGAATTAAGTGGAATTAACGGGAATTAACTGGAATTGACTGGAATTGATTTGCCATGACTTGAACATTTCCAGTAAATAATTTATTTACACATTAATCAAATTTGATTTTTTACAATCTTGATTATTACATTTGTAATGTGAGAGAGAAAAAGAGAGAGAGCTATGTTACACTTAAGACGAATAGTACTAAGTTGTACAAAATAAATATCCTGTAATTTAATTTATAAGTCTTGAATTTTAAGTATGCCTGCGCTTTTTCTCTTATTTTTTTTTTATTTATTTTTTTTTTTTTTGGATGGAAAATTCAAATGAAGGCCTTACATAAAACATACAACCCGTCATTATTGTCATCATGTGTAACAATCAAACATTTTATTAACAAATTGTAACTTAGAATTAAATTTACTGTTGTTGTTAATTTATTCATGAAATTAAATTTCCTTTAATCTACTTTAATCTACTTATAATGCAGTAAAAACTTTTTTATTTTGTTTTTTTTTTTGTTGTTTTTTTTGTTTATAAAATATTTCTTTGTTATTTTGGTCAACTTTATAACTTTCGTCTATAAATATTTAATTTTTGAAAAACTGTTGGAAAAAGTTTTAAGGATAAACAAATAAATGCACTTTGTTGAATTGAAATATTTTAATATTATTGTGGGTATGTTGATGGCTTTGTTTCTGTTTCCATATTTTTGCAAGGTTTTTGTTAAGTATTTCATTTCATCTAAATAGATTACAATTCATTTCTTTTCATATTTCACTTAAGCATAATGTAATGAAAATAAAAAGGATATAAAGATATAAGAAAAGGATATAAGAAAAACTATCAGGCAACTATTTATTCTATTTTTCAAACTTTATAGCCATCAAAATAAGGCTGTTATTTCAAAAAGAGGCAAAACAAATAAGAAAATTATATTTGGCTGGGCCGAAAATCTTGGATAATCATCACCCAAAAGACAGATAATTTAAACTTGTATAAGAATGGAATTAATATTTGTATCTGTTTTATTTCAAAAGATGCTTTCAGTTTATGCTGCATTGTAGGCGTGCCTAGTAATTGATTTGACTCATTTTAAATCTCAACCAAAGTACATGAACTTACAAAGTATTCGTTAAATTTGAGGTTGGTATCTTTTTTTCTTTTTGCGACCGGTAGATGGTTTACTAAACAGGGACACAGATACACAAGGACAGACGGACAGATATCAAGAAAATATCTCCGTTTCTTCTTTCTTTCTTTCTTAATCGTTACAAACATAATAACAAAGTGAATGTACTCCCAATCTCTGGGTGGTGGATAGAATAAGAGAAGGAAAAAAATGTGATTTATTTTTATTAGATTATTCTTAAATCTTGATAAAAATTAATAAACGCCACAAAAAAAAAACTTGAAAAAAAGGCAAAAGCACACACGGAGTTTTTTCTTTTTCACGCTGGCATTCTAAATATTATAAATTTATGCAGATTTTTGTAATAACCAGAAAAAGTTGAGATAAACTCATCTATTATTGTGCCGATCCATTCAAAATCATATTTTGAATCGATTTAAACTTGTCCATATGTCCGTCTATCTGGGTTACAGTTTACAATATTTGAGAATTTGAAATGAAATGAAATTTGGTATATTTGTTTTTTCTTTTTTTGTTCAAAAGCGAATTCTATTTAAATTAATGAAAATCGAACTATTCGCACGCCCATTTCCCATATAACGCTTTTTTCAAAAAAAAAAAATTCATAGCAAGGGCAAAAGTTGCACTTTTGATTATATTTTATGGAAAATTGACATTTTATGGTATTTAAAAAATAAGATCAGTTTTCTTGGATCTCTCTACCACCCATCTGACAAAAAATTCCAATTTTTAACTTTAGTAACTTTTAATTTATTTACTTGACTTTTTAGTCACATTACTCCTAAATCTTGATAAAAATTAATAAACGCCACAAAAAAAAAAAAAACTTGAAAAAAAAGGCAAAAGCACACACGGATTTTTTTCTTTTTCACGCTGCTATTCTAAATATTATAAATTTATGCAGATTTTTGTAATAACCAGTGCTTTCAGTAAAGTGATGAAGGATATTTAAAAGTCGGCATGGTTTGACTATAAAATTCTTACTTGCTTTTGCTTGTTTTCTTCTATTCTTCTCCTTAATGTCCCTTTAAATATTTTAAGTGTATGCAACACGCAAAATTAAAAAAAAAAAAAAAGAAATATATATAAATTATAGTTTGCAATATTAAGAAAATGTTGCATATAAAGCTTCATTGAATAGTTTGGTAAAGTGTACAAAAAAAAAAATAAATTTGAAACTTTCTTGATTAAAAGCACAAAGAATGAAAGCAATGAATAAATAAGAAGAAAAAAGAAAAGAAGGGACTAAACCAAGTGGCAAAAAATTAAATTCCTTAGCAAAGCAAATATTTAAGATCACATTGTACTCTAACATATCACAACATATCATCATTGGACAATACAAAATAATTGAAAAAGAAAAAAAAAACTATCTGATATTAATTTTAATAACATTAACATTACATGCCATTTCATGACCTTCGATACCATTCAAAATGATAATGAATAAATGGAAAAAGAAAAATTCTTACTTATTGTTTGGTAAATATCTAAAATATCATAAAATTGTTTACTTAATATTCTGTGACCAAGTATTTTTTTATTTACGTTTTAATAAACAAACAACCAGCAATCTTCCTCTTGGTGTATTGTTATACCAAGAAAAGGGAGAAATAAAAAAAAAAATTTTTTTTTGTAAACATTATACACGAAGGATTTTATTAGAATTCATATAAAAAGCCAAAAATTATTTACAATTGTGTAATGGCAGCAAGAAGACAAGAAAAGACAAAAGACCCCAAAGGAATTAAGAATGAATGAAAAGCTTTTGAAAAATAGCATATAATTTTAAAATTACTTATTTCATCTCTCATTATTAGTTCTAGATTATTCACTAGCAATTTAACAATTTAAGTTACTTTAATGCAAACAATTGTAGCTCTGAGAGGTGCTTATTTTACTTTAATGCTTGAAAATGGATTAATGGTATTCACATTTGATTATAATTGAACTTTCTGTCCTCAACTTCAATATGGAGTTTTCTAAATTATTTAGAAAGAAATTTTGATATCTTTTTATATAACTTTTTTCATGGCTTTTTGGTTGCATTGGTTTTTCCCACTAAAGTCTAGAGCATAATTTGAATATTTATAATAATAAAATTTTGCATTCAAAGTCAAATTATTTTCCAGAGAAATTTTGAATTATTCTAAAATTTACTTGAAGTTTCTAACTATTTTTAAACAAGCTTGAAATGTTTGTTATAAAAAGTTTGAATGTAATTCCAATAATAAAGCAATTCATAAATTTAAGATCTTTTAAATATTTCATTTAATAAATGAAATTTAATATATTTCTACATTTTATATTTCCCTCGTTCTTTCCATACACAAAAGAAACAAAAGACAAAGGTATAGAGAAAAAGAGTCAGGGTAGAGTTAGAGAATAAGAAGGTGTAAAAAAAAAATCATTAATTTCTTAACTTACATAAATCTGGTAAAATTAAATATGCAAGCAAAACTAAAATTTAAAGAATGTAATGAGAAAAGAAAAAAGAAAATTAAAAAACAAAAATTCTTCTTGGTATAACTTTCTTTCATTAAATTTATAACAGAAGAAATTGTAATTAGAAAAGTGTCGAGATAAATAAATAATCAAATTTATATAAATGCCAATTTTAAATGAATAAAAATTTCTTAAATATATTTAATACATAAATATTTCATTTATTCTTTTCATTTATTTAAATATCAAAAATGTCACAAATATTTCAATAAGATTTCAATTTGTCGATTTGCTTTAAGAAATCGACCAAAGAAAATTTTAAACTAATAATTTAAACAATTTAAAAGTTATATTTAAAAGTGTTTGCCGTTAATCATATAAAACTTTTCAAAAGAAAAAAATTCAAGGAAGGGAAATTATTATAAAATGAATGAAATATAAAAAAAAAAAAAATGAAACAAAACGAAAGTAAATAATCTATAATTTTTAATAAAAGTCATCAGTTTGACATTTGTATGACAACATGTGTTTTTAAAGTTGTTAGTACCATTAAACGTGACATGTCAATATCACATGACATTATGACAATTCGCTTAGAGATTACATTGAAAGTTTTTCAAATCAATCAAGAGCTGGGACATGAAGGAATTTCAGTAATGTCCAATTCTAAATGCCATTCTTGATATTTCAATTGTTTAAATGTAGAATTAAAGAAAATAAGATAAAAGGCTTCAATTATAAGAAAGAGTAAAGGCATTTCTTTGGAACAAAGGGCCACATTTCATATAAAAATGAATAAAGTTTCAAATGACATTCTCACTCACTTCAAATATCTGCCTCTTCAGTAACTTTGCTAACTTTTTGCCATATCAAAAAGAAACACTTTTACATAACAAAATTCTTTATAAATTAAAAAGTTATTGCTAAAATTTAAATTTATTTTATAAGCAAAATACTTTTAAGAAAAAATTTTAGGTAAAACAGTTGTCCGTTCATGTATCAATATAAACCTACATAAATTTATTTTTTATGAAACAATTTTCCATACATCTCGCTTTAGTTTTATAACGTTTTAAAGTTGATTTATTTGCCTACACATGAATAAAAATAATAGAAAATTTAGGCAGGAAAGTATAACACGACTTTTAAATAAATATGTAAATAAATATTTGTATGGTCTTTTTTTTTTATATCAACTCAATAAATTTTATTTAAATGTTTAATATAATTTGTTTTACAGTAAAAAAAAAAAAATAGAAAAAATTTGAAAATATATGAGAATACGCCAAAAGAATAATAATAAGACTAATTACTTGACCATTAATTTGTAAAATATTTTGTCTTATATATGGCGGGGCAAATGCTATAAATTTTTGGGGATTTTATATAACAATCACAAAATAGTTTTAAACGATTCACTTTTTATTACAATCGTTTCTAAATAATCGATCGTAAACTCTCTACTTATCTATCCATCTACCACGGACAATAAATTTAAGGCATCTATAAAAATTAGATTAGATTAGCGATCTTAGCGATCTTAGCGATCTTAGCGATCTTAAAGTGACGTATAATTTTGCAGAAAGTTAAGAAATCCTCACAACTCTCATAATTATAATTAAATTAGAATAAAAAGTTTTTTTTCAATCCATTGAAATGTTTAAAGTTACATTTCATTTCGAAAGTTTTGATTAAAACGGTCTAGTTTTGAACCAATTTCCAAGTGAGTATCTCAATAGAAAATATTTTTCTATGAGTAAAAGTTTCTTAATAGAAATATAATTTAAAATATTGATTCACTTTATAAATTGATATGAAAAAAATTTTATTGGTTTAAAGGTTTTAAAATTCTTTCGATTTTTAAGCTTCTTATTAATTAAATATATTCGCTGCTTATTGTTTAATTTAAAAAAAAAAAATTATTGCACACAAAAAACTTCTAAATTTTAATATTTCTATATGCTTTTTCTTATTTTCATTACAGCGCTTGTGTAACAACATTTTTGTGATGCAAATTTATACATTAAGGTATGTTGTATAACTATCTAAATAAAATCGATCAATTTGGTATATATAACTGTGCAAAATGAATTGAATTAAATTGAATATTTGCTGTGAATAATTAAATGATATAAAATTATGAGAAAGTCGCAAACCATCTTCAATTTTTTTGAACTATTAGCTTGCTGAATGTAATTGCTCTTTTTGTTTTAGAAAAAAAAAAAACCAAAAACTGAATAAATGCTAGAGGCGCAGGTTATTTGAAATTATTGATTCCAATGTTCCAATTACAATTAAAATTTAAAAATTTAAAATTAAAAGAATTTAAATAGCATACAAAATTTGGGGGGCCATTACAAATTAAGAAAAGCATAAGCAGAAAAACAGAAAAAAAATGTTAAATAGATTGATGAAAATGAAATATTTTAATAAATTTAATCTATCAACATAATTTCTCGATTCACAAGCTCCAAATTTGCCACATTTTTACAAAAATTTCTAAAGATTTTGCAAGGTTGTGAGGATAAAAGCGAATCGATTAGCAAAGACCCAAACCATAAAATAACTGCTTAACAGAATTCTTTTAAATGCAGTCTTGGAATGCTTTTGATAAATTTGGCATATCTTTAAAAATTTTGAAAAAAATTTTTAAAAAGATATGAAAAAAAAATTCAAATTATTTTAATTTGTTAAAATTTTAGTAAGAGGCTATTTTTAGTGTGCAAACTTTATCAACAAGTAAAGTTCTGGTAATGTACATAAATAAAGTGAAAAAGAGAATTTTTTTCAAAAATGCAAAAATTAAAAATCGAGATACTATCGATATAGCTTACATAAATCCTTCATAGATCCATAGATCCATAAATCCATACCATGATAACATTGAAATGCCCTATTATTTAGTTTAACTATATCGCGCACTTTAACATCACTTTGTTATGGTTTGGGTCTTTGCTGATAGATTCACATTTATCTTCCTATCTTTAGATTTTGCATTGTCTAAATGAATTCAACTACTACGAAATGTATGCTAAAATTACTTTCTAAACGACCCCATATCAATTGTATAATAATTCCATTCAACAATTTTATATATTGAGAGAACTTCCTCTTTGGCTTTTTACTTCCCTCTCCATTTTCATATTTAATATTTTAATTGCTTAGAGTATTGAAATATGAAATTATTTCGCATGTAAATAATAAATTAAGGTCGCTTTAAATATATTTAGTAATTGGAACGACATGTGTTGGCGTTTGTTTATTATATAGATATTTCTATCTATCGGTCAGAGTAATTACTAGTAATTTATCAATTACTATAAAATAAATTTAAATGATTAACAAAATATAAACAATAAAAAGTAATGGACAACAAAAAAAAAAGCATATTTTATTTTATAAATTATTTCATTTATTTTGTGCGCCAAAGAATAATAAAACTAAAAATGAAATTTCAATAATAAGCCTTTTTTGACACGGCATTTAATAGAAAAATATTAAAAATATAAGGACATATTTCTAAAAACGTACAAGTAAAGTGAAATTGTTTAAAGCAAAAAAGCAAAAAAGCAAAAAAGCAAAAAAGCAAAAAAGGCGTTTATAGAAATATTTGCCAAAAAATATTTATGATAAAGTTAAGGTTCACGAATAAATTTTCAGTATAATGTTTGAATTTATAGAAGCGCAAAATGTAAATATCATAAAACTGCATCAATCTGGTATTGAATCAATTTTTGTAAATTTTGATTCCTGCTTTACTTTCTGAAATATTAGAAAATCTTTGTAAACCTTAAACTTTTGAAAAATGGCTTTGGCTGCATTAATGTTTCTTAACGATTTAGCCTAATTTTTAAGTTTACTTATTCATTAAGAAAGATCTGTTTGTATGAAAGAATAAATTTGAAATTTGAATCATAAAGAACTATTTTTTGAATTCCTTCCATCTTACGAAATTTCTTGGGAAATTAACATAAATATTTAGCTCTCTAGGTTTTCTGAAAATGTGTAAATGAAGTTTTGAAAAATATTTAGACATAAAAACTGTCCACAATTAACTACAAAATCTTTATTTGATTGCCTAACTTGAAAGTAGGTCTCTCCATATCCGGAATAGCTTTAAAATATTTTCATTGGAGTATTTTTTAAAAATTGCCATTTTTGGCATTAATGAGATTTCAAATCAGTTATTAAATTGTTGCATATATTTTCGCACATTCACATACTCACACACTCGCACATACCGTGCTCTATATTCACTAAGTGATATATGGGAAAATGTCTAACAATGGAATTAATGATCACTTAAATATAAAAAGAAAATACCTAACAAAAGTTTCAGATGCGGTTTAGATAAATTGGTTTAAGCTTCCTTCTCCATACTCATTTATACAAACACACACATATACATACATTTAATATACGTGAAATGTGTTCCCAAAGCGAAACTTTTCTTTCATGTATTTTTTTTTTGTTTTTTTTATCTAAAAGTCAAGTTACCGCAGCTTCTCTGCTAACCATGTTATTTTTATATTTTATTGTTCAACAATTGTTAACAATTTTTAGTTCGTTAAAAATTTTGCTGTTTGTTTTTTGTTGTTTGTTGTTTGTTGTTTGTTGTTTCTACTTTTTAAAACCTTTGGGCAGTCACGATTTTTATAGAAGAAGAAAATGACTTTTATACGTAGCTTTGTTGAACAAGTTGCAAGAAAAAGTACTAACGAAAACAATAGAAGAAGAAGAAAAGTAAATATCAATAGCAAAATATCAGAAAAAAGGAAATGTGATATTTTTTTCTTCATTTATTGCACATGAAATTTTTTTTTGGATAGAAAAAATTATTGGAACTGCTAGTCAAAGGTAAAGCGGCTTTATGTAGAATGCATTTTTTTTTTTATAAAACTTAAATTGCAGCATTTTTAGAATTTCTATTCTTTTAGCTTTAATTATCTTTACAAAGCTTGATTAGACTTTTTCTTACGAAATAACTTACATTTTTTTTTTTTATAAAAAATCACCAAAATTTTACATAGATAGCTCCATATCCGTTTCGCTTTAATGACGCTATTTGGATCGAACTTTTTTTTTTTGCGAAATGTACTTCCCTTCATTTGGAAGCATTGTAAGATACTTACAAGTCTTGTAAGATCGACTTTAATATTTCCATTTGCTTTTATTTTTTTCTATTAGTATTTTTACATAAACCTTCACAGATTCATTTTATAATATGGATGTATGTATCGATGATTTTCTTTTAACTTGTCTTTATATCTTCTTAACATTTCAACCTTTTACTTTCTATGCTCTTTCTCTTTCTCTGGTGCATTGTTACACGTTGTCATGTAGTTAAATAAAAATGGCAATTGTTGGAAAGAGCCCTTAAGTCTATACTTAAGACTTAAAACATTTAATATAAAATTTTACTAGTGAGTCCATTTTAGTTTTCAATATAACAATACAATAAATACTTATAACTTATTTATGCACTTATTTATTCACTTATTTATTTATACAGAAATGTTGATGAGTTTTTTTCTTTTTCTTTTTCTTTATTGTTCTGTTTTTTTTTTTTTTTTTTGCTTTTTTTGGGAGTGCTTGAAATAATTCCGATACACATGATGCCTCTTTGGCTATTCTAATTTTTCCTCCTTGAAATTGTTATGTACTAAGAAATTACTATCAATGGAATATTTAAGTATTATTAAGCATTAGTAAGTATTAGGGTTTCATGGTATAATGGCCTTATGATGTTAAAAGCTTCTTTAGGGTATTTTACTTGTTAAATAAAGAAATGGCATAAGTACAAGGAAAGCAGATTCTACTGACTAATTAAATAAGTATATTTATTGTAGTTTAATTAATACAAAAAAATTTTATTATTCTATTTAATCTCTCCATAAATTTCCTTTTACGACCAAACTTATGATTACTTTAAGGAAAAGGAGCCGCAATTTTTGGATACAGATGATCCAAAAAGTAAAATATAAACTTAAATTGAAAATTGCTTATAATAAAAATTGATGGTTTTAAAAATTTATGGTTTTGAAAGCTTCTTATACTTTTGTCAAAACCATTGAAATTCTAATGGAATGAATTTAATAATAAGGTGCCTCGTGCATAAATTTGTTACACCCACTTAATATAATTCAAGTTAACGAAATTAATAATAATATTAGAAAAATTATGGGGCGTACTTTTATCTCACGATTGGTGATTTAAATTTTTTAAAATTTAAAATAAAAAAAAATGCAATTCCTGCAAACAGTTGTTTTTTTTTTTTTAAAAACTTTTTATAAGTTTTTATTCCCTACAAGCAGCTGATGTAGGGCTTGAGATAGACTAAACTCTTATTACATTCATGGACTCAGAATTACTTTCTGAATCGGTAGCTGATGGCCTCTTTATCCATTCGCTTGAGGTCTATGATGAAATACTTTAATGAAATTCGATACATAGATGTATTTTGGCTTGAATGCTAAACTAATTGAAAATGATTAGAATCAGACTACTTATAGGACCACTTTCCATATGCGGCTCTTTTTTGAAATAAGCGCTTACAATTTCGTTACTCGGACTAATTTTAAGACTTCCTTCCATGCAACAAACCTCTTAAGCCGCTTGAAAATTACATATTTACACTGCCTCGTATTAATAAGCACGTTTTTTAATTTCTTACTTGATTTAAAGCAAATTGATTGATATAGAGCATATAAAAGTCAGCTTCGATCAACTGTAACGTTTTCAGTACTTATTTTTTGTGAAATGTTTTTGCACTAATTATACATTTTCTTAAAACTGTAACAAACAAAAAAGCAAAATAAAATACAAAATTTTTTTTTGTGGTTAACTCGTGACTAAGCCATTAAATAACATTTTATACAATACGTTTTTTATGTTCCAGCTTATTCTTCCAATATTCTCAATAATTTAATGCACTTTGAAAGCATTGAAATAAATATGTTCAAATCGATTAAAAGCGATGCCTACAAAGCCTAATATGAATGAAGGAATAAGCAAGAAATATAAAATTTTTAAGTATTACCAAAATTTATTATATAGCGAAGGGTCTACAAAATGATTTACTTTGGCTACATTGTAACTTTGTAACAAGATTCTATAAACAGCCAAGCATGCAGTTTTTTCATATAAGAATTTCTAGTAGAATCGATGCAATTTGGTCCATTTCTAAATTTAGTATATAATCTTAAAAACAAAGCCTAATTAGATTTGAATAAATCAACAGACCTAAAAAGATTATCACAAAGTTTATCATTTCCCTTTTGAAGTGTTACAATCATATGGTTAAATTTATTATGCCTTCCACTTAATAGGGCAAACGTTATAAAAATGAACTTTACATAAAGTACAATAAATTGTTATTAGACAAGATTAGATCAGATTCAATAGAGTACTATGTAAGTACTGAATGCTGAACTTCAATTCAATTCTTCTATAACAATAATTTATCTTCAAGAAATGAATTGTATAACTTTTATTATAAAATGCTTTTTAATATATTTAATAGTTAAGAAAATTGCTAAAAGGTTAATATATTTTCATGTACATATAATTTTTCGTATTTATTGATGAGGCACGCCCAAAAATATCGTTATACAGTAATTGCACATGAAGATATTTGCACCAACAATCATTATTCGTTTTATATTTATGTTTATTTTTGAGTTGATTACGCTATTTATTATCAAGCGTACATCAATCAATTTTGAATGATTACTTATAATTAGGATAAGTGAAATTTTTTTTTAATACAATAAAAATACTCTTTTACAGCAAAAAAAAATTTTTTTTTTTTTTTTGGTATCAATTGTTTTACGTTTAAGTAGAATATTTATTCTCATAACGATATTTTTATTTAATTTAACAGAGAAAATAAATATAAATCTTGCAGGCATTTGAAGACACTTTTTAAAGTACCCTGGATGATTTCATCTATTTCAATTTATGTCATAGGAGTACATGGAAAGTGGAGGAAAAGGTAGAATTTTATTCTTAATTGAAAAAAAAAAAAAAAAAGAAAACCTCAATATGGGAAAAAGTATATCCAGTTTTGTCCATAGATTTTAAAGTTGTGCTTTCGTATAGTTCAGTCGAAAATAATAGCTGAGTCATATAGAGAAGGAAAATAATGCTCATAAATTGAATTTTTCCTTTAAATCTTTTTTTTTTTTGCTGCCTTAAAAGATTTTGACTTTTCAATCAACCGGAATACCTTCATAAAAAATATAGGAAAAGTCTTTTTGTAGAAGAAGTAAAGTAAGATTTATAATAATTTACAAGAAAAATTTTTTATAAAAAAAAAAATAGATTGTTTTAAATTCTCATTTCATGCAATTGCTTAAGTAAGTTTTCTTTTTCGTTGCGGTTTATGGGTCTTTAACCCTTCTTAGTATAATTTTTTTCATTTCATTCCATTAGATATTAAATTACCTAACTTTTATACAAAAGCTATTCAATAAGTTCCTAGAGAAATATTTTGTTATTTTTTTCTTGTTTTTCTTTTTCTTTTTTTTTTTTTTTTTTTGCATATTACATGAAATTATAATCTGCTTTTAAAATCGCCATCTTAAATGTACTTCAATTTTTGCACCCTTTTTTTGTTGTAGTGAAATTTAAAGATATACATAAATTAGAAAGTTCTTAGTAGAAACAAAACAGAGAATTAAATTTATCATGCGGATGGATTCGTGCATGTTACTGGAATTGTCATTTATTGTCTAATACTACTTTAAATATGCATAAATTATATAGTTTTGTGGTTTTGAAAATATAAATGTGTCGTGTGTACTTCGAGATATGTCTGGGTGTAAATGTCAAATAATAAAAGCAAGCTGGAATAAAATAAAAGCAAATACAAAAAAAAGCAAAAAAAAAGTTATTACAAACGGTTTATGTCAACTATTCAAATGCTCTACATTGATTTTATAAGAAATTTATCATAAAATGGCTAAAATATTAATTTTCTTAAAAATTTCGAATAGAGATTTTAAACAGCTCGTTTTCATAAATAATTTTCTGTATAAAATAACTTTTTTTATAAAGTGCCCTTTCTGAAAGTTTCAGCACTTTCAGAATTTAACTAAGTTTATAACTAAAATGTGATCTTCATAAAACATATCGAATAATTTTCCATTTAATTTAAAATTATAAATTATTTGATTTATTGCTTGGAATTTAGATATAACAAATTTGTCATATCTAAATTAAAACTAACTATTGCCATAAGTGCTGCTAGATATCAAAATAAATATGTATAAAATATTAAGAGGAAAATGCTATAATGTCTCGTCTATAAATATAAAATGTATGTATAAGAAGGCGTCAAATGGATGACGCCAACAAGACTTTAATTTAACATTTACTAAAAGCTTTACTATTAATTACATTAAAAGAGAAAACAAAGCAAATATACATAGAATTTTTTATTTATAACATTTAAATTTGTTTTTTTTTTTTTATTCATCTCTTTCAGGCATACACATTTAATAATTCCATCAAACTTCAATTGATATAAACAAATGATTTGATTACTTTTATTATTTTCATATATAAAATGCTCTACCGCTTACGCGTTGCCTAATTTTTTTTTTGTTGTAGCATAAAAAAAATTCATTAATTGTAAGCGTAATAATAAAAATATGAATATGAATAGAGAAAGAGAATAAGATGGCTGTCCACAAACTATAATTGAATTCCGAAATCAAAGAAATCAAAAAATAAAATCATATTTTAAATTACAGGATTCTTATGGCAAAAATTGAATTCAGTTATAAGTTAAATGAGGATTGCGGTGATGGTGAAGTTGGTAATCACGACAATTGTTAACATGCATTATTTATAAAGATATTATTTTTCAATTTTCATATGATTCACATACAAACATACATACATACAAATATTAATATTAAATTGTCTAAAAAGTAAATTTCTTAAGCTTGATAAATGTCAAAGGAAATATAAATTTCTTGTATAAATATTCGGGCATCTTATAAAATTAAACGAAATTTGTGCGTTTGTGCAACAGTTTAACCAAAAAAAAAAAAAAAAATGTCCACTTTAAAAAAGCATCAATTTCAGTAATCAACGGGCTCAATTGCTAATAAATTTTTGTATGGAATTTTAACTTTGGGCTCTGTGTATGAGATGAATGCTTATTGAGATGCTTCTACATTTCAATAATTTCCTTCAAAAAATTATAAAGCTCATTTATAAGCTTTGACATTAAGCCATCGAAGATTCTTGGTAGGAAAAAAAAAAAAATTTTAACAAAAAACCTTTTAAAATTAAAATTTGAAAAATTTTTATGAAAATTGATAAATTTTTCATTTTCATAAATCTGCATGTATATGCAAACAACCTAATAATTTTAATACGAATTCAGACGATTCGAAACTGTTGTACAAAGTATTTGATTTTGAGGTTATAATTTTACGTATAATGTTTCGCTACAGTTTGCATTTCATGCCACAGTTACACCGAACTTTTCAATAAAACACTGTTTGATTGGTAGTTCGTTAATCAGTAAATATTTTATTTTATTATACATTTATATATTTCTTTTGCTTCTCTCTTTCTCTCTTAGTGAAATTAATGTAAAATATTTAAAATGATGCTTGTTATTGTGCCATCACACTTTTCTTTGTAAATCTATAAAAATGTATCACTTGGCGGTAGTCAAAGCAAAGGACTTTTTCAATATGCAAAAATTGGCAACATCTATAAGTTGTAAAAGTTTTTTTAGAAATTTTATAAAAATTGTAAAATTTTTTGAAGAAAAAATTTAAAAAAAAAATTTTTAATAATAGAATATTTTTGCGTGATATATCAGACCATCAGGAATTTCTATTCAATAAGTTTTTTAGTTAAGTCTCATTTTTCATATAAAACTTTATGGAAAAAGAAACTTTTGTATAAGATAAAGTTACAAGTTCAGATAAATTGAATCAATTTCTTTGAGTGATCACAAATTATCATTTTTAATTTTCTTAATTTATCAATTATGCTTCTTGAAGATTTTTATGGGTGTTAGCTATTTCAAAGTCAAGGGTACCTAAAAATAGTTATTTGATAATAAGTTCTGAGGTATCAGAATTTAGCTTAGAAAAGTTTGAAATATTGTTTAAATATTTGTGTTTTTTTTTTTTTTTTATTAAGACCCAAAACTATACCAAATGGCAAGTTACATAAATCAAAAAAAAAAAAATAAAATAAAATAAAATTGCTTCATGATTCACAAACAAAACATGTAAATATCGATTATCAGTTTAGATGAATGTGCAAATTTAACTATAATAAATAAACATGATAAATCACAACAATATTTTCAAATAAAAAAGAATACAAAAAAAAAAAAAAAGAAGAAGAAACACAAGCAAACAAACAAAGAAACAAACAAACAATTAATGACTAATTTGATTAAGATTTATGTGTATATTTTATGTGTTTACAGAATCATTTAGGGAAATATCCATTAAGAATTGAATGAATTTCATATGATTGAATGTATTACATGAAGATATTTCTCTAAAATATTTTGCTTGACTTTACTCAATATTTTTATTGTTTTTTCTAGTCTTGCTTCATTCAGTTTCATTTTGTACCCACATTTTTCTTTAGTCCTTCTAATGTTCTTCTTCTTTTATTCTGTTTTTTTTTTTTTTGTCTATTTTAATTTTTAAATACACATTTAATGAAATGAATTTTATTTCCTTTGAGAAGAGAAGCAATTAATCATTAGAATTTTTCCATGTCTGCATCAGTATAGAAATCTCTTCTCTCTAAGCTTTTAATTGTGTGGGCTATTCATTTTGGGAAATGATGCAAGTTAAAAGAAACATTTGATTCTACATTAAACTAAAAATCATAGAATCAGTAAGAGAATGAGCAAAAGAGAAAAAAGAGATAAAAAGAGTGTGAGAGAAAGCGAGATGCACAAATGAGAATGAAAGATTAAGTTAAACATGGAGTAGAAGTGTTGCTTCCTGCTAAATATATCAACGTTACTTTTCAAGCATTTTTAAAATTCATTTCCGTTTCATGCTGTCTTACGTATTTTTTTTTTTTTTTTTTTGAAATTTTTCTTCATTTTTTCATCTTCTGTATATTAGATTTTTTAGAAAAATAATAAAAAGATAAACTATGACTCTAATAATTATAAAGTACGTACAAAATTAATGAAAAAATTATACTTGGCTGGAGCTAAATTAAATACTCTATTTGCAGTTAGATAATTTTAGAGTTAAAGTGTTCTCAGTGTATATATCTGTTTCGTTTAGAAAATTATGAGCGAAAACCTATAAATTTTTTGTTATGCTGCACTAAGGGCACGTCTTTTAATCGATTTAGTCCCTTTTTAAAAGCCCACAAAAAAACATGAATTTCCCATGTTTCTGTTAAATTTCAGTTGGACATCTCACATTTTACGACCAATAGAATATTTCACACGGTCACACGGACAGACTTACAGACATGATGCTAATCCAATATACATAAACTTTAAGGAGTATCCGACGTACTATTTTAGGCTTTACAAACAGAAGTAAGTACCCTTAATTGTAAATGGTAGGAATATAAAATTTTTAGTCTATTTTAAGATTTAGAAAAAAATTACTTGAATCACGTTCTTAATGAATATTTCAATGCCAGTTAAATCTCTTCATGTCATACCAGTATTTTACTGCATTTACATTTACTCTATTTACTACTTTTATTTATTAGAGAAATAATTTTTAATTATTTTATGATGTTAAAGCATGGACTTTAATAAATTCAAACATTCAACCAGAACGTGTAACTAATTAATTTTAATTTCTATTAATCCGAACATCAGAACATCAGCTATAAGATAAATATATGATGGCCTTAATTATTTTGCTTGATGCGATTTAAAGGAAGACCGTACAAAAAATTTGATAATCTAAAACAAATTTCAATAAATAGATTTTCTAATTAAATGGTAATAATTTTTAAAGATATTGCTAAGAATTTTGAAATATTTCAAATTTTCTGCAAAGAATAAATTTATTTTTGAAAAAATATTTAAAAAAAAATATGATCATAAAACTGATACAATTATAAACATTTTCAAGAATATTTGCTGCTAATTTAAATTATCTACACTTGGCAAATTTTATAAAAAATATTTTCCAAATTATGATCTTTGATTTGATTAAAAGCAGAGATAAACTTTAAAGGCTTGAAATTAATGTAGGAACACAATCTAAGCATAAATAAGTAAAAAAAGCTAAAGCATTTTGAATATAAATTAAAATAGATTTTTTCTAAAAAAGGTAAGAGACATTAAAGGAAAAGAAAAATTTGTGATTTTTTTTTTTCGAGGTATCTTGATATTTATCTTCACTTTCATCTTTTTTCATTTGTATCCTTTACTATTTCTTACTATGAATGATTATCATTAATCTCCATTTAACTAACATTTCGTTCAGTGTAATTTTTATTATGGCCCATTGCACATACATACATACATACAACAACAACAACAACACAAATATACATTTATAGTAGTTTGTTATGGTTAGACCAGCTGCATACCATTCATTATATTGTATTATAATTGTAAATAATTACCATGGAATCCTTTGCCGGACACAATACTAATGCACAGATTTGGAAATATACAAAGAAATAAAGAATTAAAATCCATAAAAAAAAAAAACAAGAAAACTAAAAAAACACGAAACAAACAATGCAATATTTACCTTCATTCAGTTTTTGTTTTCTATTTTATTTTATATTTTTCATTTCTCTAACTTTTTTTTTTTAATTTTTCTTTTTTTTTTTTTTTTTTTTTTGTTTAGTGGTCTATTCTCAGCCGTAGTAAAATATTACAATTGATTGCCCACTACCCAGTTACAAATTATATAGCACAAATAATGTAAAAAGACAATAATTTTCATAAGTACATGGCTTGTGTCAAATTCTTCAGCATTGAAGAAATTGACTTAGAATTAACTCGTATTACGGAAAAAATTTTATCTCTACAAAAGGTGTGCTTATGAAAGATAGAAGCCTATAAAAAAGGTAAGGTAAGAAAAATAAGTTCAATCATGGGCCTAACGTGGCCAAACATTTGATATGTCAAAAGTTTAAATTTTTCTCTTCATTTACGCTTTGAAGAGCCCTAACTTTTAGAACTTTTTCCAGCAAAAGTACTTTTTTTTTTTCAAGAAGTACAGCTGTAGTGTTTTTAATAGTCTGCTTTGATTGCTTTGAGCATTTTCGTATTGTAATACAGTAATTTTGTGTAAAAATTACATTTACCATAATTAATGAATTAAACTAAATGAGGTTTTGTGAATATAAATATATATATATATTTTTTTTTTGAAATAGAAATTCTCGAAATGGGCAAATTATAAAAATATAAAACGATAATTCTATAAATAGTTTAGATTCATTATTATGTACCCTTCTATTTCTTTCTATATTGTTTTTGATTATTCAGAATTCAGTTAAAATAATTTAAGAGGAAATTTATTAAAGTTACTTACATAATAAAAAAATTGAGAAAATTATTTAAAATTGTAACAATTAAATTACATGAGAAATTTTGACATTCTTATCATACTTCTGATTTCTAATGGCAAATAATTCTTAAATGAGTTAGATATCATCTGAAAATTATTACATTCAAATTGAAATGTTAACATTAAATTTACACTTGAATTATAAATTCTAATAATACATAGAATTTTAATTAAATTTTATGAAACTTTTTTTAGTTGAAAATTTTGCAATTATAAGTTCATTTTAATTTATCATAAACATAACTAAACTTCAGAATAGTTTCAATTATATAAAACAGGCCAATTGGCCTGGCGTAAAAATTAACTGAATTGAATTTCTATTAAAGATTCTTATTAGAAATTGTTGCTTTAATTTTAAGAAAATTTAAAATATTTTTAAACAAAATAGATCGTTTAGCAATTGATAAAAAAAATTTGGTCTCCATTTTTTATTTATTTATTTATTTATTTATATTTATTAGTTACAAAATAATCTTAAACAATTAATACGTAGAGAAATACAAATAAAATACTTAAGTTATAAAAATAACAAAAATAGCAATAAAAACCAAAAAAAAAAAATATATCAATAAGCTTATTTGTGCAGCCCAAAAAATGGTACAAAATATGAACTTTCATGGGCCAACTTAGCTAATGAAAAATTATGAAGTATAAGCAGATTATTAAGAGCGTGATCATCGAAATGAGAAATACGCTTTCAAAAATATGGAAATATACAAATGATAGAATCTGGCAACTATTGGTGTAGCAAAACATACTTGATATAATTTAACGAGTTAATAGACAAGTCATTGGATAACTTACATAACTTACATGGAAAGGATTATAGAGTTGGTAGTTGGCATGATCTTGTGGCAGCTTTATATATACATAATGCCTAGAAAATCTTGCGGGGATATGAAATGAAATGCCCTGTAGCAATGTCGGCGAAGTAATATGGCCTTGTATCAATTTTATCATAAAAATAATGGACAACATTTCATGACGTTTAGACAGTATGGACAAATTGACTAGCTTTAGATGACTTTCATAAGGAGGCAAGCAGCTCAAATGTAAGAAAGTTTTTTTTTTGTTTTTTGATTCATATCGATAAAACTTTAACCAACTTTTTTTTTTTGATTTACGTACAACACTTTACATTATAATTAATTTTTTTTCTTTCTTTAACAAACATACAACTTCAATATTCAATGGCATGTAGTCATTCATCTATTCATCACTCAAATGATTCTACATTAAAACAAACAGAGAACCAATAAAACAAAAAAAAAAAAAAAAAAAAAAGAAAACACATTTCTTTTTATAAAAACCGATTCCTCCAACGAAAATAAGCTTAATAAATATTTCATAACATCTCCATGCGATATTTCTCAGTTGACTGTTTTATTGTATAACTTTTATAAAATAATAAAGCAAAATAACATAACCAAATTAGTAATGGAGAATATTTCAAAAAGATCTTCTTAAATGCTTTGTATTTTTATTCAAATAAATCTTTAAATGGTGCTATGTGATCATTTCAGCTTTAAATTATTCGCTTTAAAAAAATGCCTCGTACATTTCACGTTTCAAAGGTTCTTAAAAAGCTTTGCTTTTAACTTTAAATTTTCAGCTTTTTACTAAAAGGCCACGTTGACACTTTGACAGTTGATTTATAAAAAACATCAGCGCTTAGTCAAAAATAATAGAAGGCTGTTACGTTAAGTGCGTTTAGATCAGATTTAGATGGCACAGTATAAAGAAGAAAATTTAAAGGGTGCATAAAATAAAATTATCTAAATTTTTTTGTAAATTATGTTGTGTCTATTACAACTACATATCATTTGCCATTAAGTATATTAATGAAACTTTTATTATACATTTGTCTTGAATTTAGATCTAATTCACAAATTTTGATAATTTGTAAATTCAAAAATTCGCCAATAAAATATATGAATTGCAAAGAATTAGAAGTGCAATTTATCACCAATCATCATTACCAATCATCATAATCATTATCATCATCATTAAATAAATATTAATGACCACAATTATTTTTATAGGCCACGCCATGAACAAGTGACAAATAACAAGTGACAAGTGACAAGTGACAAGTGACAAATAATATAAACTTATCCTCACATTTGTAATATCTAAAAGGCCAATGTGAATTAAGTCAGCAGCAATTTAATTGGCTGGAATTTGTTAGCGGCCTATGCTAAATTAAGCTTAAGTTTGAACCATTTTTGTAGGCTTTCAACAAATAAGATCTATGAAAGTTGTTTTCTAGCATATCAGATTTATGTATATAGAACATTTTGAATTACTTTAATTCAAATTTAAATTCATTTTCATATTTGCCCAACATTGTCGATATTTTTATAAATTATCGACAATACCTTATTGTATACCGAGGCAAATAATTTAGCAAATGACTATTTACCAATTTAAACCTTTCTACTTCTATTGAGTGCATTAAATTTCTCCAAAAAGAAAAAAAAAAGTAAAAAAAAAAAAACCAAAAATCATTTCGAAAGCTTACAAGATGGTAAAGTAAAATGATTTAGAAATATTATTGAAAATTGGGTTATCATGTTTAATATACAAATGAATACATTTATAGCGCCATAAAGATTTGTATTTGATTTTTTTTTTTTTTTTTTTTTTTGAATAAAGAACGTGACTAAATTGAACATTAACGCCATAAAAATAATCAATAGAAAGAAATAGGGAACACAATGTATGAATGAATGAATGAATGAATGAATGAAAGAAAAATGCTTAAACACGAAATGATTTCTTTTTTTTTTTTTGCATATTAATGCAAATGAAAGAAAATAGAAAAATGAAAAAAAATGAAACATCATAATATAATGAGCATATAACACACAAATGTACACGCAAATACTTAATGGAATTATTATTCAAATGGTTTGGCTAGAAGGCACGAAATTTCAAGTATTTATTGTATGCATAATTTTCTTTTTTTTTTTTTTTTTTTTTTTTTTTTACTTAACACATTCATTTCCTTGAATTATTATTTGAATTATTCACATTTCATTCATTTATTCTTAAATTCTTTCATTCATTCAATCAATCCATTGCCTTATTTGTTTTTGTTTCTTTTGGTTCTTTGATTCTTACTTTTCTTATGTATCGTTAGCAAAAACAAAATTTTGTAAAGTGCATCATAAACTCTAAACATATTGAATTAAGGTTAAAAGAATAATAAAATTTCCATTGTAATACTTTTAACCAACTACCTCATTTCAATTCATTTCATTTCATTTCATTTCATTTTATTTCATTCATGCTATTTCGTTTTGTTTGATTTGCTTTGGTTTAGTTTGATTCAGTTTTGTTTGATCTTGTACTTTATTGCATTGTATTTTTATTATGCCATAGAAAGTACAATGCATGCATGCATCAAATTATTGAATTTTTGTTAAGAACATAAAAGCATCAAAAGTAATATAAAGACATAGAATGGCAGAGAATTGTAAAAAATATTATAAGCCATATTTTCATATTACAATGTATTTTGTATGATGGATTTGCAAATAGCAAACAATTTTATTGGTTAAGTCTGAAACATTTGAAATGAAGTAATTTAGTTACTCTCCAGTTTTATATAGGGTCCGCCACGTCCTGCCTCCCCCCCCTTCTACCGACCATAGACGTTGTAATGCAAATGCAACTTATACTTAGGATTCTTTTAAATCAGGAAAATGTCAAAATAGAACTTCCAGCCAGTCTGAATAGTCTTCTCCTGACATAAAACGTACTTTTCTTATTTGATATAACAATGACTTTTATAGAGCATCTATTTAATGGGCAATAATTTTCATAAAAAAATTAAACTTAAATTAATAATAAAATTAATAATAATAAATTTTATTTATTTTAATTTTTTTGAAGAAAAAGTCATACGTAAATTTAGAAATTTTGAAGATGTAAAAAACCTTAGGAAATCTTTCTTGAATTGCTTGGTATCGCTTAAATTGTGTATTGTTGCGGGAAGAGAGTTCCACAATCGCACAGCATTAATAAAGTATTGGCGCTCAGACTTGAGAGAAATATGTTGAAACTGGTTGATATGTTTGAACCTTGGAGAACATGTGAACATGTGGATTCTATTGAACAAATAAACTGGTTCTTGTGTAGTGATAATTTTGTGGAGTAATGTAAGAGTACGATATTTAAGAAGATTTTTCAAGGAAACACCATAAAGACGGTTTTTATATGCAGCCAGGCTATCGAATCTTTTTAAATGAAATACCTACCGGAATATTGTGTGGAACGCTTCCTTGAGCCTTCATTAAGCCAGTTAGTCTCAGTTACAAAAAATTTCACAATCCAATGGTAATGAAGGCATGAGATAAGTTTTTGCTATAAGCATGCGTATATTTAAAGGTGTAAAATGCTGAGATGACCAAAGCATCCTAAGTATCCCGTATGCCCTACCCACACAAGCATTAATATGGTTAGACCAGGTTAATTTACAATTAAAAATTACACCTAGATTTTTTACAGAACGACATTTGATGGACACTTACGTTTGTATATGATAAGACTTTTAGTTTAGTTTGCAGAATTTAGGCAAAGATCATTGGCATTAGCACCCACTAGAAATGTATGCCAAGTCTAGTAAATAACTTCTGCTAAACGCGTTTTTAATATTTGACTGATTATTGCTTGCTTATACTGCTGGCAATAATTCTTGAAGAATGTCTTAATCATAAACCAAAATTAAGTGTACGTACAATTTAGATAAAATTTCTAAATCAGAATGAAACATGCACTTATTACTTTCTAAAAAAAAAAAAAAAAAAAAAAAAAAAAACTTGAAACGCCTTTTACTTATTTGATTAATAAAACACGATTTTCGGATCACATCAAGTAGCCTTCAAACCAAAGCCTTTTGGGATATATTGAATAATTTATTTGTTAAAAAGCAATGAATCACAAAAAAAAAAAAAATGAATGAAGAAATTTTTATGAACGAACTCTTATGGAAGTTATTGGAAGTTAAAGTGTATAATTTAAGTTGCATGTAAAATGAAAATGCTTAACTTAGTTGGTAAAGTGTGTCACTCTCTAATACATCAATCAATTTCAGTGTTAGGCCGCACAATAATAAGAATATTCAAAGTCAAAGTGAATAATGCTTTTTTATTAACCACCAACAGACCACACACAGCGCATGACATGACAAAGTAGTAGTCAAAGCTAACTTACTGCTGAATATTGAATGCTGAATATTAAAGAAAAACAAGGATGTCTATTAATGTGTGTGTTAGTGTTTGTACATATATATATATATATATATATATATATATATATATATATATATATATATGTATGTATGTATGTATGTATGTATGTATGTATGTATGTATGTGTGTGTTTGTGTTTATGTTAAAGAGAATAAGTGCTTAAAATGTTCAAAGTAAAAACCAGAGGCCTGGATGATAAAAGCTTAAAGTAAAATAATAAAAATAATAATGCAAAATTAAATGTTACAAATGGAAGTGGTACCATATAAAAACAATTGGTTTGCCATACTCTTTATACATTTACACATACATACACACATACATACATACATACATAGATGTATACGTATAAAACGTTATCGTTACATGTTGCATGCATTTCGCTGGCGGTTAGATGAATTCTTTGCGTGTGCAAAGAATTCCATTTATGGAAATTTTATGTTCTATGTATGTGTGTATATAAAATTTTTTATTTCATGTAAATGGTAAATTTGAAGCAAAGCATAAAATTAGATCAACTTTATTTGCCTTGCTATACAAACAGACAGACAAAACTTATCAGTTCATATAATTTTTCACAAATATTTTCTTTTTTACATAATGCTTCATTCTTTTTCTTTAGAAAGCACTCAAAAATGATCTTACAAATTTTATATATTCTTTATATTTTATATTGCTATTGTAAGAAGTCTATAGCGAATACTTCTAATGACTTGATCGAGACTTATTGCACTTATAGAAGTCGAAGTTACATTTTGGTCTTAAGATTTTTCTATTTTTATAGCTATTGCCCGCACAAGAATTTGAAAGTGTGGTAAAGTGTGGTAAAGTGAAGGGAAACCATTAAAATTAAAAAAATTTTTAACAATTCATATATTTTGCAATCGTTTTGAATGAACTAAAAGAAATGTTAACGCCTCCGTTAACATTGTTAAGTGCTCATTTCATATTCTCCATCTTCACTTTATACTTGTATTACTCTGCATTAAGAATTTATGGTTGCTCGATATTTTGTCCAAATCTCTCTTGAGTTGAGAACATTATAATAGCTTTATAAACAAGCGAAAAAGGAAATTTTTCTATCATGGAATTGATTAGAATTCATAATTTTTTATGTAAGTGATACTCCCTGAACAAATTATTCCTCAATATAACTGGCTACAATTTGAAATCGATTTTATATGAAACAATAAAAATTATTGTAAAATTATTGTAAATTTTTCATTTTATGTCAAATAAAAAAAAGAGTTTTATGAGATTGGCATATAGCATGTAAGAAGAAGAAAAATTAGAAGAAGCATAAAAATTTTAAAACTTCACTTCATTTCCAACGTTTTTATACTCTCCATATCAATTGAGGTATAAATTTTAATAAGTAACTTTTTAAGTGCGATATAATCACTTTTTACAAAATCGATCGTAGCAAAGTAATTTTTTAAATCAATAAGCAAATTTGCCAGATGTACTTTAAAAAAAAAAAAATTAGGATACAATTTTCAAGATATTTTTGTAAAAGTTTGATAGAAAAAATCCAGAAATCGATTTCAGCATCAGTTTTATGATCAATCCACTTGCCCTAAACTGATGCCCTATAGAAAATCTTCCATCGAAAATGTACACAAAATAAATATTTGCTATATAAATAGTTTATATTAAATTTGGATCAGGCATCCGGTAATTGAAATTATATTTTTAATTTTCTTTATATGAAACAAAATCTGTTATAAAATATTTCAAAACGATTCCAATTGTTTATAATTTTTTTACTTCTTTGCCATTTTTTGCCATCTATTTCCAAGAAAATTCTATTACGTTACAACGCTACAATAATTTTGTTATTCCTTTACTCTGTAATTGGCCATCGCATTATTATTGTACATCAAGGAGCGTTAGTAAAAAATTACAAAAAGGAAAAAGAAAAAAGTAAAATAGTATTGTTTTATTTTTTTTTTTTTGCTTTTACTTTTTTAGAATTGTTTTCTTAATACTTTGTAATAAAAAAATATGGCATGAAAGGAAGAAAAACTAACAATATGAATGACATGAAAAAATATTCTACAATTTTCATGCTTTACTTTGAGCATTTAACAAAATAACCAAAGACTCAATAATTTGAAATAATTTACATGAAACAATAAAAATAAAGAGGTGCCATTGTTTGCTGGTTGAAGCTACTTATTCTTTGACATTAATTTTCTTGTTTGTTTTGTTATTGGTATAATCATCGGTACTTTATAATTTTTATTATAACCGCAAATGTTAGAAAAGCAGAAACCGCAATATGCCAAAATTACAGGCATAAAAATAATGCAAAGTTAAAAAAGTTAAAGGCAAAAAAGTCGAATAGAAAATCAATGAATGAGGAATTTTTTATTGAAGAGGCATAAAATAGGAAAATAGAAGTGCAAATTTAAGATGAAATTTACAATTATAATTATAAAATAAAATTTAAAAAATTTTCATTTGAAATCTCATTAAAAAAAGTAAGAAATTTTGTGAAACTGTGAAACTTCAAAATTAATAAACGAAACTCTTGTTAAGTTCTATTTTTCATTTCCATTTTTTTGAAGGAACAGCTCATTCAAAATAACAGAATAACATTTTAATAAAATGAATTTTTTATATACTTTTTATAAAGTTGAGCTCAACTTTCTCGAGAATAGTTTCTTTAAGGATTTCGTATGCTAACTTAGTAAATCTTTCTAAACCTCTAAAATTTCATGAGACTATTTTCTCTATAAACGCCAAAGCCTTTTTACCTAAAAAAGAAACTATTTTTAAAAGCATTTAGCCTTCTTCTATAAAATCTGTTTTCTTGAAAATATCTTCCTTGTAAATGATGAAATCATCTTCTCTGAAAATGTATTGCTGTTAGAGAAAAGTGTTAAGCCCTTCATTTTGAAGTGTGTTGACTTTTAAATGGGCAACGATTACCCTATTTGAAAATGTTCAACTTAAGGACAAGGACAAAACCAGAAGAGAACTATTATTATAAATGCTTTTTATTATTATTATAATGATTTTTTCATGGCAATAATGTTGCTCATAGATTCATATAACATTTTACAGAGATTGACACAAAAGTCAATCTAAAAAGAATTTCAAATAGGAATGGCCAGTAATGAAGACAAAAATTAATTGATATTCATTCAATCATTCATTTGTATGATTATGGCTTTATATAGAAATATATGAATATTATTATGTATGTATGTATGTATTGAGCCACTTATATAAACATTTTATTAAGGGGTGGCTAGATGAAATAGAATTAAAAAAAAAACGGCCCATCTCATGATTGAGACGCTTTATTGTCCGTTCTTCGTATAAAAAAAAAAAAAAAACAAAGTATTACAATTGCAATATTTTGTTCAAAATGCTTGACTTTAAAATGGAACAATGTACGTTTGTTTGTTTGTGTATTCATTTGGAATAAATTAATCAAAATAAATTGAAATGAATTTCAATTAATATGCGATACGAAATCAAAGTAGAACAAATAAAAGAAATAAAAATTTTAATTGAATGTAATACAGAAAAATATGAAGGCATTTATATTCTTTGTAAGATTACACTAGAAAATATTATTTATATTATACAATTTTCAAAGGTATCTACTTAAATTTTTACTTCACTTTATAGAATTTTCAAGAATAGAGAAAAAAAAAAAACAAAAAAGAGGAAGAAAAGCCTAAAATCACAATATTTGATTTTTTCATTAAATTATGTAAATATATTTCTTTAGACGAAACCAGAAAAAAACATAAAAATAAAATACAAAGAGAAGAAAAATCATTAAAACTGAATATTTTTGTCTCTCTGGTGAAGTTTACTAATTTAAAAATATATAATTTCTTATCATTTATAACTAAAATGCATTTGTATGTATAAATGATATGAATTTTTTGCATAATATTTTCAAAGGTCCGTATAAATATCCAAAAGAAAAAAAATACATAACCTCAAATGTCAAACAAAAAGAAAAAAGAAAAATCTAGTGCTTAAGAGTATAAAAATTTTTCCTTAAAATTTTTCCAAACCATTAGAAACCCATGAGTAATAATTTAAAAAAAAAAATGAAAAATGAAATATATGAACATTTTTTTTGTTATAATTTTTTTGTTATAATTAAAAAAAATTTTTTTTTATATAATCTAATTTATATATTTAAAGTTATTTATTTGATTTATTGTTTTTTTTTTATTTATGTTTTTCTGAATAAATAATTAGGGGGTCTAATAAGGCATGGCACCTAAATCAAATCTAAATTAAGTGTTGATTTAGTTGGGTTTCTAAAATCTTTTCCCTGTGATATTAATGAACTTTCCAAATAATGATTATGTTACAAAACTTTGGAATTGTTATATCTAAAACCAAGAAGTGAAAAGAATTACATGGGAAATTAAAAAAAAAGTCAAATTTTAAAATCTTTACTTGATGGGAAGATAAAATTTTTTAAAAGCAAATATTTTTTTTTTTGGATGACCGTTTTTTTTTTGTAAGTCCTTTTCATATAAAATTATAAAAAAATATAATACTTATATAAATTTAATGGCACGAAAAAATGTCAGAAATCTCTTCACTTTTAAATGAAATGTATAAAAATTAAAAATGATATTTTAATAAATTATTTTAATCGATAAGAAAAGATATTTATCCATATCTCAGTTGACAGATTTCAATTGAAAAAAAAAAAAGAAATTTGTTAAAGTCTTTTAGTTATAAAATCTTAAGATTTAAGAAAGTATAAACAAAAAACGATTCGTTTCTACAATTATTTTTCATATAGAAAATCTTTGCAAACTTCAAAATTAAAAAATTTCAAAAAAAAAAAAGCAAAGCTTGATTCTTTGAATACCTCTCCAATTTTTCACCTTCAGCATAGAAATTCCTTTTTTTTTTTACTATAAGATACCAAAGTAAATTACTTAAAAATATTTGTGTTATGTAAAAATTCAAAAAAAAAAAAATCAAATTACGAAAATTCGAAAGTGCAACTACCGTTTAATATAAAACAAATTTAATTTTAACTTAAATTTCTTTAAATGCTTTATGGAAGAGGGCACAACATGGTCGTTTTCTATTGCTTTAAAATTTTTACCTTTATTTGCAACTTATTTAATGAAAAGAAAAAAATATATGTATTTGAAAAAAAATTTATGCTAAAAATAAATTGAAAAATATTTCATAATGTTTATTCACCGAATAAATTTAATAAAAAAAAATCGGAATAATTTTATTTAATTAAGCAAATTCAAAAAAAAAAACAATGATAATCTCCAAAAAGTAGATTTGACCATTTTGCATTTTGATATTTTTAATATTACTTTTATATAACAAAAAAAAAAAAAAAAAAAAAAAAAAAAAAAAAAAAAAAATTGTTATTTGTTAAAGTTGAGAGATGAAAAAAACTTTTATTAAGTTTTGTTATTTTGCTATTTTGTTATTTTGTGGTGACCAGAAAGCTACATTTATCTTATACCATTTATTACCACTCCCTTTTTTTTAACACATCTATTTCATTTTATATATGCATATTACCCAAAAGTTCAAGTGTACTCAGTTTTTCAAAATGTTTGTAACACCAATAACGAAATATCAGAGTCCCTGCAAAGAAGCACTAACATTTTTGATTTGCCTTAAATATTTTCTTCGATATTGTTAGATCTGTCTACTCATGTGGATATCTGGGAGATGGCATCATTTACCATTTTACAAAAAATGGTACAACGATTTCTGTTTCATTGAATAAATTCATGTTGGTTAATTAAAGTCAACAATTAAATAGATCAGTCAAGTGATGCATCCTCAGAGCAGTTTAATCTAAAAATGAATTGTTTTTAAGCACAAACTATAGTAAATACTTTTTCTAGGGTCTAACGTTATGGCTAAAGGCGGGAAAAATACCAATAAGCTCACAATAAATTTTCAATGATCTTGAACTTTGCCCACTTTTCACTCACCATTCATAAGTTATGCACTAGATAAAGCAGGGAAAAAACTCTATAAAACATACAGCCACGCCCTTGTACGTCATAGCCATCTATAATTAATATTGAAACTTTATTCAGGCATTTGAACAATGAATGTTCAAAATTAACTTTCTAGAAATTGTAAGAAGTCTATTTTGGAATTTTGGAATTTTTCGATTTTTCGATTTTTACATTTAATATTCATTCTAATATCTCTACTTACATTCATCTATCAAAAATTTACAAAAAGTTGGCCACACCCATAAAATGTAAAATTATTATTAAACAAGCACATTTTTCTTTTGTTCTGATTCCATGAAATTCTTTTTTCTTTCGTTATGTAAAACTTTTTATTTTTGTTGTATAATTTACCTACCGTGAAATATTTCAATTATATACGTATGAATAACTTATGAAACTGAAAGTTTATACATATTTATTTAAAGATGGTGGTATATATTTAAATATATTTAAAGCCGAACCAAAAAAAAAAAAAAAAAAAAAAATTAAAAAACTTAAAATCGAAAATTGCCCAGAAAGATATGTCAGCGGAAAAGCGTTTTATTGCATTGACGAAATGAAAATAGTAAATTGTGTATTATTATTATTATTATTGTTGTCTTTTGTGGTTTTTTTTTTCATTGTATGACTTACTAGAAAATGTCCTTGTTATGACAGAGAGGTAATATTTTCATAAAAAAATATTGCAAAATTATTTAATATCTTTACGTTTACTTTTTGTTTACCTTTATTTATTTTACCCTTATTAAAATTAACAATTATAAAATCTATTGTTTCTCTTGCCTTTTGGTCCATGATTTTTATTTATTATATTATAATGAAATATGCCCCAAGTGAAGAAGTATAATCGAAATATTTTCACACTACGTTATGTGGCAGAAAAATATCCAAGAAATAGATTGAGTTGAGGTAACTCTCGCAAATACATTAAATAGGGCAATTTGCTTTGGATATATATAAATTTTTGAAATGTGGAAAGTGATATTCAAAATATCGTATCATTTTTAAAGCATATTGCATACATTTCGATTAATTTTTCTACAACAAAATTTTTCAAAATATATCGGAAATTGTAATATGCAGCAAAACGGTTTTAACAGCTTAAGATTTAGAAAAGGGCTTCTATGATTTCAAATAGTACATTTTGAATAAATGGAGACCATTGTCATTAACTGCAAAAGCAATTTGTAAACTTTAAAAATCAATGAAATTATAATTTTACAAAGCTGGAAGAAAATATGAATTTTACAATTGTAAATCAATAAAAAAAAAAAAAGAAAGACTCGATTTCACATACAATTCATGACTGATCTGCTTTCAATTTATAACATATCACCAATAATATTATAAATTAGTTACTGTTATGGTAAATGTGCCAAGAAGCAAAACATGTTTCATAAAGTGTTAATATTCATTCACTCGCCTTAGGCAAAACAAGAAACAAAAAGAGGAATAATAATAAATTTTGTATGAAGCGTAGAATTGTATTTTATCAATAAAATATACTAAAATTTATTCATTACATATACACATATATATGTACATATATATATATATATGTGTGTGTATGTGTCATGTGCAAAATAATCATCGTTTATTGCATTTCTAATTTTATTTGTTAAGATAAAAGTGAATATTGAAAAGTGTACTCAAATTCAAATTTTAACTTAAACTACACTAAATTCTTGTTAAATATTAAACTGAAGATTATGCTGAACCAAATGTTAGAAATCTATGGACAAGTGTGCCTTGACTTGACCTCTATAAAATTTTCATCATCTAAGTGGCAAAAGGCTAAATAGAAATGGCCATAAATTTACGTTTATCGATGTTAATCCCACATGATCTCTTCAGTCAACTTCTTCTTCTTTGAAATGATTTCTCATTTAACAAATTTTATGATAGTCATATAAATTTCAACTTATTATTATCAAGGAATAATAATTTCTTAATTGTAAGGTACTTTTCCAGATGCTCCACCATTTTTAGTTTTGTATTTTAAGAAGCATAATTAGTCCAATAATTAAAAGTGTAACAATATAAAATTTAAAAAAAGTCACATAAAAATTTATTGGGTTTTATATTTCAATTTATCCATTCCAATACTGTTACATAATAAAAGTGTTTTAAATACGTGCTTGGTAACATATGAATTCCACGGAACTCCTTATTAAATACCCTACATCTCTAATTAATAGGAAAGTTCTTTGAGTCGTTAAGATCTAAATTTTTCTCTCAAATTTGCCATTAAGAAAAATACACTTTTGTTTTGTTGTAGGAAATTTGGCAAAGAATTTACAAAATTCCAAAAATGTCAATGATATTTGATAGATCTCAACCATTTTTGCTAAGACCTGGCAAAACCTAATAAAACTTATTAAGTTTTATTAGAAAATCTAGCACAAACAGGCAGTTAAATCGATGAATCCATGAATATGCATTTCAGAATGCAACTCTGAGTCAATCGGTGGCATAAAAAGTTGATTCATATTTTAAAGCTTTATTTGTATTCTTTAGCATAAATCGTGTAGGGTACAAAAACTAAAATTACTATTATTATTATTTCCAAACGGGTTTCCTTTTAATTTTTTTTTTTTTTTTTTTTGTTGCCATTACAATCATCATTTATTATTCAAGGCATGATATGACGTGACGCGTCGACGCCGTTTTTTTTTTTATAAAAATTAGTAAACATAGAAAATGTAAATTATTTTGTACGATTTATATAGCAATCAGTTCATCGAGTATCGCCTTTGGAATACAAAACTCCATTTTCATTTTGATTTTGCTTTGAAAATGCCTTTGAAAAATACAACAACCAAAACACTCAAACACATTTGTCAAAGTAACTTTTATTTATATTACTAAATGTACAATAATTTTAAGTAATTTGTTACAACTTACATGTGTCGAGCTTGTTAAACTTAACCATATACAAATCGTATTTATAGTAGCAAAATATTATGCAATGGCATTTCTTGTAGTTGGACATAAAAGAAAGTAAATCAATGCCTGCTCAATTTACTTATCTGAGGTGGCAAAATTTTCTAGGCATTTTGTGATGAAAATTATCTTTAAATTTGGGAAATTATTTTGCTGTGTTAAACGATATTTTGTTTTTGAAGAATTTCTATATACTTTCTTGCATCTTGCGCTTCTTTGGATGTGAGTTTACCTTGTGATACAAAAAGGCCTGAGATACTGCTTAACTTTTTTTTTTATTTTATTATTTATTTATAATTTATTTAACTTTACGAATTGGATGCACTTTTTAGAGTCTCTAAACTCAATTGAATAACTTTTATGTGTTTTACAATTCTTGAGTCTGAAAATTTAAAGTCTTGATAGTCTGAGGTTTTGTTTGAGGTCAAACGTAACTGATTGTAGCTACTCGTAAATTCACAATCTTGCTAAAATATATTGTCTAACAAGAAGCGGCCTGTGAAGATTTCTAAACTTTAAGGGCTTTTTAACAGACCTCAACATTTGGATAATACTTAAAGAAAGAGCGAATCTATATTACAGAACTCTATTGGCCCTGAAAGAGGTTTTAGGAAATATCGAGTTGTCTCCATGCCCGGAATTATCTAATTCTGTACAAAAGATAAACCGCAATTTCTCCTAGATTTTTATTAAATTAAAATTGAGGGAACCAGGCAGCAGCTTTTTGCTAAACTAAATATAAAGACATTTTTTTTTTTGTAGTTTAAGGTAAAAATTCTTTGCGAAATATTTCAAGCATATTGGCTGCTTTTTTTTTTAAAAAAAGAATTTTCCTTTAAAAATTAACATATTTCAAATTCTTAAACAATTCATTTTAATGCAAATCGTGGCCCAACTGGTTTAATGTTTGTTTTTATTGTTTAATATTATTGAAGCATTACGCAAGTTTAGGCAAATACTTTTCATAATAATTTTGTTCATTTCTTTTTGTCTTCTTTGTTAATTCTATTTGTTTGAAAAATGAAAATTTCTCACTTGGTATTGTTTGTTTGCTCCTTTGCTTTTTTCTTTTATATTTTGATCATATTTTTCGTTTTAAAATAATTTATCTTTGGCTTTTGCTTTTAGGTCCATTAAAAACTTTATGCATTCAATTACTGATTGAAATTACTTTTTTTTCTTTACTTATTTTTTTCTTCTTCTATTTTTCTATGTTTCTATTGTTGTTTGTTGTTTGTTGTTTGTTGTTTGTTGTTTTTATTATTTTATTTTTTATTTTTTATTTTTTATTTTTTATTTTTTATTTTGTTTGTAAATTAAATAACTGCAGGCTATTTTTCTTCATTTCCATTATACCAAAATGGCAAACTTTTTCTTTACATTTCTTCTTCTTCTTTTTTTTTTCTTTTTCTTTCTTTTCAAACGTAAAATAAACAAGCATCCTTTGGCATCAAAATAAAAAAAAACAACAACAACAAGAAAAAGAAAAATTAGTTATATTCTTTTAAGGCAGGTCATTACACCATCAGCTTAATTGTTTTGTATGGCACAACTAAAGATTTCCATTTCTTTTTTTTCTACACATTTTCTAATCGTTATAATTGTTTTCAAAACGATATGGAAGAAAAAAAGCAACAACAATAGCAAATTATGCATATGTTTAATTAAAAAACAAAAAAAAAAAAACAAGTAAAACTATTTTAAGTTGCCTTCAATTGTCCATTGAAGTGTACCTCTTATCTCTTACGGCCCAAGTGGGCCTTTCATTTTTAATTTATTTATTTTTCAAAAATATGCAGTAAAATAATGTTTGCGTAATACAATCAAACATAGAAATGAACAATAAATCGCTTTTTGGAAATACAAAGTACAAACTAGGCGTGGCAGATTCTAGAGATTTTTTTTTAAAGTTTACGCACAATGTAAATGCAGACAACTTTGGAACTTTTCACTTGAACTTTCATTTATTGCTTACGAATTTATTCCGCTTTTCGAGAAAAATTTAATGTGAGTTTAAGTTTTATTGAGATTTAATAACAACAACAATAATCTGCCATAGAGTTTGTATTCATATAATTTTAACATTTTAAAAGTAGCATTCAAAGTACGGGCAAATAATTTTTAAGTTAAAATCTGTTCAAAGGCCTTATAGAGCCTCTAAAAAAATTATAAAAAATTTCATATTGAAGGAAAAAATTTCAACTGAAAGTTTCTTCTTTTCTATCATTTTGTATCTCTTTATAATTTATAATATTTTTATATTAAGCTAATTTCAGTTGTGGTCTATCGATTGTTCAGTGTTTTGGTTATTCAGTTCTTCAATTGTTCAATTGTTCAATTGTTCAATTGTTCAATTGTTCAATGTTTCATTTCTGCAATCATCGTTTGCTTCTTTATTATTTATTATCTATTATATTTGTTTAGTTTTTATGCCGGCTTATTGTTTTATAAATATTTCTTTCAAATAATACAATAAATGTGGTTCATATAGTTGAGGGTAATTAAAATTCCGCAAAACTTTTACCACAAAACCACAACAAATGCGGTACATTGTTTGCTCAAAAAAAAAAAAAAAAAAAAATTTATTAAAATTACAAATAAGCAAAAAGAAAATTAGAACAAAAGCAAAACAAAAAAGAAGAACAAACGAAAAAAAAAAGTATCAGAATGACAAGAAAAACCAAACTTACAATTTATTTCAATTCTAACCTTCTTCGTACGTTTACGTTTTTAAATTTATCTTTCATCACTTTCTCGCTCTTTGTTTTCTATAAAATTCTATAAATAAATACCACAAAAATAAGAAAATTCACACACACACATACGCACAAAATTTTGGGATTTATTTTTATGTAATTGAAATGTTCAAAAATTTATAATTTTTTTTTATAAAACTTTTAATATTTTATACACATATAAAATAAAAGAAAATTTAATTTAAAGAAGAAAAAGAAGAGACAACTGCTAGAAAAAACCACATGAGTTAAAAAAAATTTTCTTTAAATTAAATATAACAATTTTTGTCATATAAACCTAAAAAAAAGGGGCAAAAAATGTTTTCTCATTGTTGACCAATTTTTTCCAAATTAATTAAATTGAATCGATATTTTAATGCAAAACATTCATTTTTACATTTTGTAAACCAAAGTAATATAAATTTAAATTTAAATACTCAAATGGACTTGAATTCATGGCCCTTTTTATTATCTTAAACTATTTGGAAGCTCTTTCTGAAACGTTTCACGCATTTTGAACTAAGTTAAAGTCCTTATACTTTGGTATAAGGAAAACAAGTTTTTTTTATGAGGATTTTTTCGAGACAATGAATGAATTTGTATCATAAAAAAAAAAATTGGCTCATCCATAAAACGCTTTAAAATTTTTTTTAGAAACTTTCGCGCCTGATATTTTTGTTTTCTTGACTGATTTAATTCATTATCCTAATTTTCAGATAATAATTTATTTTAAACTTATAGATTTAATGATCAAAGATTTTTATGCAAATTTAAGCAGCTCTCGAGTTCATTAAATATTTGCCAATCTCTCATTCAGCATATGAATTCAATTCTCTTCATTCTATTCCTTCTAAATAAAACTTTTATTTTAATAAATAAACAATTGTTTTTGTTTTTTAGTGCATTTTCTTAACTACATGAAAGTTTTTTTAAAAGGAAAAAACCAAGAAGTCAAGAATTATTTAACCCAAAGGTTAATTGTAAATAATTCTTGAGTTTTTGAGTTTTGCGAGTAGAGAGATATTTTGCAACACACTAATTGTTAAGTAAAAAATAAATTTAAAAAAAAAATAAAATAATTCTACAAATAACCTTAAGGCCACTTTCAAAGTACATACATACAAACACACACTAAAGTATAAATATCTATTTCTACTCATCTATTTCTATTCATCTATTTATATATGCAGAAATGATTCAATGGATCCAATGAAGCGTATAATAACAATATGCCTGCTAAAATGTTACTTTAAAGTTCAGGCTCAGTTTCAGGCTTAGTCTCAGTCTCAAGCTCAATCTCAGTCTCAAGCTCAGTCTCAGTCTCAGACTCAGGCTCAGGCTGAGACACAGACTCAGGCTCAAGCTTGCTTTAATTTGATGCATGTGTGTATGTGTGTATGTATATACGTGTAATAATATAAATTTCATTGTTATTGTTATTATTGTTATTGTTGCTTTTATTATTATTGATAATGGTGCGCTGATTGCTTGCTATTATTATTCTTGCAATTACTTCAATTGTTGTCATGGCTGTTGCTATTGTTGCTATTTGTTGCCATCATTGTTATTGTTGTTGCTATTATTATCGTTATTATAATAATAATGGGGTGCAGTGGCCTGTAAGACAATTAGACTAACAATTTTATTACTAAATATTACATTTGTTTGTGTGTATGTATTGCCGATATGCTTAATGCTTAATGCTTAATGCTTAATGCTTAACATTAGGCATTTTCATATTTTCTTTACTTTTTACAATCACTTTATTCTACATTTACTTTGGTGTGTTTGCTGTGTTTGCTGTGTTTGATGTGTAGAGTGTAAAAAGTTTATGTTTGATTGGAGTTCAGATACCAGAAACGGATATCAAAATATTAGATTATTTGAAAAGTTAAGGCATTTAGTTTTACCTTCCAAAAAAATTCTAACAAATTGCAAATAAATTTTTTGGGCCAGTAGATAAAAAAAAATATTTCATCAGTTTGCTTGTGACAAAGTTTGCTTTGATTATTTCTAAAGTTTTGATAATCCTCTAAATGACTTATCAAACTGAAATGATTGCCTTGACTTATTTTTCAGTTTTTATTATCGTAGAACTAAAAAACGCTCTGATCAAGTGATCAAGATCTGATGACAGATCGGCGCTAGGAAACTGCATTGCAATATTTTTCTCAAATAACTTGAGGCTAATGAAAGCTTAAGGAAAGCCTAATCTTTTATTGATGAAATCGTTGGGACAAGTTGGAATCGCTGAAACAAAACAAAACACTGCCCTGAGATCTATTTATAAATTATTTTTAATCTCTGCACCCTTTTGTTCATATCATAGATATCGATTCATAAATTTTTGAACTTAAAATGCACAATGCAAAAATTTTTAAAAATATCTACTAAGAATTATGATATTGGAGTCCAAAAAAAAAAATCAATGAAAAAAATTTTAGGCAAGCAACGAACGCTAAAATATAATTTTATCATTTTGGTTGCCTCTTATTAATGAATCATCAAACAAAAATAATTTTATTGTTCATTGAAATTTTTATAAAAGAAAACGTAAAAAAGAAGAAAAATTAAATAAAAATTTATTGAAATAAAGTTATGTGTTTTTTGGCTTTTGTAAGATTTCCGTTTTAATGAATTTAATTTAATTTAATTTAATTTTCTTATTCTAATATAAATTGATTGCTCAATTAAAAAAGAAATACAACTTTTTCAACTTAATAATTCTCAGTTGCTCATTCAATCAATATAAACACACACGTACGCCAACACATGTATGAATGAACCTCTCAAGTATATGAAGATGATTTTTCAATTTTTTCGCTAATTCTTTTTCCATTTCCATCTCCATCTCCATCTTTCAGTTTACCTCCTTCTATTTATGTCTCTTTCAAGAAGCTAATAGAAATTCTATGTGTACTCTTCCATTTCTAGATTTTTTACTACTTCTATTATTGTATCGTTTTATTTTTCCTTTTATAAAATAAATAAAATTCAATAATGGTTTATCTTGATTTTAGTTGAGTTTCCTTTATTATTGTTTTTGTTGTTGTTCCTTTTTTGCTTTCTTAAAAATTTTAGGGAAAAGTTAAAAGCAGCATCAAACTTTTCAATTGCCATCGATTAAAAAAGTTACCATCAATTGTATTAAGAATCATCAAATTAATATAAAAATTTTTTATGGAAAACTTTTCGCAACACTTGAAATAGAAAATTTAAGAAACTATTACGCCTCAACAATAACTGAAAAAATATATGAATAATATTTGAATCTAATCGTTATTCTTTTCATTTTAAAAGTAATTTTTGATACAAAAATGACCATTTCACAAGCCATCATATTAATCTGGGTAATACCTATCGTAATGGATTGATCTAACGGTGCAGCAAGATATAATTTATGAGCTGTTTATTGTAAGTATGGCATACTATTAGCACTGTATGCACTAGATGCTAAAGAAGCCAAAGTAAAACTTGGATTGAATCCAATAAAAAAAATTTTAATTTTAATTTGAAAAACCGTGGCCTTAAATAGAAATAGCGGATCTACTCCTAAGAAAATTTGTGCAATAATGTTAGGCCAAGCTAACCGTCATATAATTGAGAAGGAACCCTATGCGGCAAATATGTGGAAGATTCTATAGAATCTGTTAAGTTAACCTGCCATTAAAACTGTCTCAAATTCAATCTTTTTTCTGATCCAATGGCTTATACGTGCCCTGCATTTCCAAATAAGTTTCTTGCATTTTATAACTGATTAGTCTAAACCATAAAATAATCTCAGCCGTACAAAGTCCTATTAATTTAAGGCATTTAATAATCAGAATAATCTATTTAGCTGATTGACCATTTTCCTTTTTGAGAAAGCGTGATATTATTGCTAAATTTCTTAGCCCATACAATCGACATATTTCTTTTTATAAATTTAGAACTGGATTTGAGAATAAATTTTATGCTTTGTATTATTTTCAAAAGAAATTTTATTTTGAAATTTCATAAACACATTTTTAAGGCATAAAAACTTTATGTTCTTCAATTATGATAACACATTTTGCTTATATGCGTTTGTACTGTTTCCCTTCTGCCTTAAAATATCTATAAGAAATGTATGTGTGTGTGATTTAATTTCTTATATCCTATTAACGGCCGAATGATTACATAGGGCATGGACATGCACATGGACATGCACATGGACATGAATATGAAAGTTACTTCTTTTCTTCTTCTTCTTCTTCTTCTTCTTCATCTATTTGTTACGCATGATTTAAAACTTTGTAAGCATATTTATGGCTGAGAACTGGTCAACAATGTTGAAGTACATAAAGCAAACACACAAAAACAGTTGCATTTGCATTTGCATTTACATTTGTACATTTACATGTACAATAATAATAATAATAATAATAATAAAAGCGAAGTAAAAGAAGAAGCATATAAGAGGAATAAAAACAAAACAGTAGATTTAAAAGTTATAAATATGATACAAATGTATCAATGTTTCTACACATACATATATATATATACGTATATATGTACGTGTGTGAAAAACGAAAAACGAAGGCATTGCCGACCATTATGGCAAATGAAATTACAATACATAGCAAAATTTATGGCAACAACAAGAAAGATAAAAATCTTCAATTAAGTGGAGAACTATTTTCATTCTTTTCGTTTATGCACTTTTCGTTTTTCTCTTTTATTTTCTGCAGCTACGGCTTCTTCTTCTTCTTTCTGTTCTTCTTATACATCGTCTTTGATTGCTCCGTTAACTTTGTTGCCGCAGTTATTGTTGCTATTTGTAGATTTAACCTATTTACAGTTACAATTGTACAGTTATACTTACATTTATTATTATATATAAAACAACAACAACGGCAACGACAATAACAATAACTGTAAATATACTTTCAGTATAAAAGTAAATATAAATCTTTACTGAATGTACCGTAAATTTTGATTTAGGTAGATTTGTGCATTTTTTATATGGGTGTGTGCGTGTGTGTGTGTGTGTGTGTTTGTGTGTATGTGTGTGTATGTGGGTGGGTGTGAATGCCTGTATACATATAAAATTAGATAGTTGTTTTGTAAAAGTTATATAAACACATACATTCAAAAGCAACATAAAAAAAAGTCAAATTCAATTTGAAGTCTTTTATTTTATTTCATACGATTTCGTTTGCAGTTGTCAATGAAGATGAATTTAATGTAAGATAAATCAATGTGGAAAATTATTTCTTTTTTATGTGCTTCTGAATGTTTATTTGTGAATGTTTATAAATAAAAAAGTATATAAATGTAGCACGGCAAACAATAAAACAAACGAATAGTTAAACAGATAAAAAACAAAATGCTTTAATATTTAATGTTTATCCCCGAAGGTGGTTTTTATGCTGCTGCTGCTATTGCTACTTTCTGTCTCGACTATTTGTCGCCAATAATATTTGGCAATACAAAAAAACGAATGCAAAAATGTGCACTGTTAAATGAGCCATGTCGATCGTTGCCGATTTGGAAATATTTCAAAAAAATCTGCTAATCAATTGAAGTGAAAAATATGGATTTTAAAAAAATAAAGACAAAGCAGAAAGTACATTTTTTAGAGGAAAAAATCTATGCGATCGAAAATTTTTCATACAAAATTGATGGAAACAATTAATTTTCGCCGAAGAAGAAAAATAAAAACCAAAATAAACCAAAGCAAAAACTTAAAAATTATTTGGAAAAATAATTTCTTTTAAAATAAAACATCACTGCTAGACAAGTTATAGTAAAAGTGGATCCATTTACACCTTTTTTTTTTTAATTCAAAATTTTATTCATATATATCAAAAAAAAAAAAAAACGACGGCCAGTTATAATGCATAATAACATGGACGAACGGACAAATTATAAATCATTTCAAAATCGTTGCCAATTTATATAATTTAATTTTATTTAAATTTTAGCCTTGACCATACGAAAAGTAGAACATAATAATTACAATAACAGCACTCACAATAAAAATCAAGTTTAAATTGAATTTTCTATTTTACAATAAAACTCTCTCTCTCTCTCTCTCACTCTCTTTCTGTGTATATAGTCAACATAATGTATAGCAGCAGTAAGAGCAGCAGCAACAGCATTCAACATATACATTAAAAAAAGTCGCATGCTTATCGAAATGGTCACAATGGATAGAAGCTTTAGAAGAAGAGAAAAAATATGGCAAGCAAAAAGAAGAGGATGAAGAAAATGCAGGCAAAAACAAAATATTTCATTTTATTTTATTTTATTTTTTATTTTTTTCGTACTCCATGTTAAGTATTTATGTTAAGTGTTTATGGGAGATTTGAATGGATGAAAAGTAAAATTCGCGATAACAATGGAACTTGGAAAAAAGTTCAAAAAAAAAAAAAAATCAGAAAGCAAAATAGTAAAACATTTTCAGATTTTTCCATTTTCTACAATAATTCGTCTTTACTTTTTTCTTTTTTTGCTACCTTATTTTCTTTCGTTGGGATTTATAGTGAAATTGAAACTTTATTGTTGCCAGAATGACGCAAAGATATTATCATAATGCTGCAGTCGTAATTCAAAAATTCTACGAAATGTGGTCTTCGTCTTAAAAAGAAATTCTAATGTGACTTTTAAAAGTGACTAACAAAAGTGGGCAGCCTGAAAATCTGTAAAAAAAAAGTAATGATAATTTTTGATAGCAGTAGAAAAGAAAAAATTTCTACTTTAGAATCCACCTATATCTATAATTTTGAGACTAAAAAATATCCTCTAAAATTGTTTGGCTACAAAAATTTAATTTAATTACATTGCTGTATAATTTGGAGCTTCTTAAAAAGGAACCTTCATAACTAAACGGCCTTCAAAAATTATCTCTGATTACTGTTAACATTTCCATGTATACGCTTTCTATCATTTTCAAAAAATATATTTCCACATGCTTATTAATCAAAATATTTTCAAATATTTCATAAAATGCGTAGAGATTTAATCGCGCTTTGAGCATTTAACACGTTACACTTTATAAAAACTGAGAATTCTTCTTGTAAATCTAACAATTTAATGAGAAAGGAGAAAAGTCATTATTGTGAAAGAAAGTGACTTTTTATTAGAAAGTCAATGAAAATGTAAGCAAAAAGTCATTAAAAAATTTTACAGGCGTTAAAGGTGGAATGAGTTTAAAAAATAATGATGTCACGACACACACAAATTACAAATCATAAATCTGAAATTTGAAACTATTAAATGCTTTTGTAATTTTTGATTCAATTAAAATTAAAATTAAAATTAATATACAATTAAAATTGCAATTTCCTTTTAATTATTTCATTTAAATATAATATTTAATATAAAACAACAACAACAAAAGCGAAACAAAAATTACATGAATATTTAACATTTTGAATTTTTTAATCTTGAACAAAGCAATTCCATTGATCTAGCTACGTTGAAACCTGTGAATCTGAATGGTGTTTTGAAAAGTCCATCAAACAAAATATGAAAAATTTTAATAAATAAATTCATATGAACCAAGGACCAACTACCTGAAGCATCGACAGCAGCAGCATTGAAAAGCAAGAATAAAAACTATTTCACTTTGACTTTTTGTATTTTTCTTCTTCTTCTTTTTCCTTTTATCATGAGTAAGTACAGCAAAAGGAACTTCAGAAAAAACAAAATCAGTAAAAATCGGAAACACTAAAAATGAAAAGCAATGTGTTTTGCGAGTACATTTATGCATGTGTGTCCGATATAACTTTATTTTCCCCTCAATTTAATTATGAATTTATACATGTGGTTGCGGTTATATCTTTGGCTTTATTTTGGGCTTCGGCTTTGGTTTTGGTTTTGGCTTTTGCCTTTGTCTTTATGTCTGTGTACCTCTGTAGAGACCATGAATATACATTTCACTGAAATTGTACATTGTTAATTTTGTCATTTGGCATTCAGTCAACAACAACTAATAAACAAGTAAGTAACAAAAAATAATATTAAACAACATTGAGCAAAGTTAAACAATTCTCATACACCAGAAAAAGCAATAAAATAAAAAAAAAAAACCAAAAAACAAAAAATCAAAAATCAAAAAATAAAAAAAAAATAGTTTATTAACTTGACATCACAAAATCTAAAATAATTTGTTCAGCAGCTATTTTCTCTACCATTTTCTTTCCATGCCTTCTCTCTGGCAACTGCCAACTGCCAACTGCCAACTGCCAAAATACCAGACAGCAGCTACCAAACAACCAAATCTGGATGCTCAAGAATGAAATATAATTTAATAAAGAAAAAGAATTATCGTAAAAATTCTTATATTTACTCTCGGCATTGTTTAGTGCAATTGTTGTTGTTATTATTATTGCAGCACAAGATAAATGCAATATATTTTCATGAAAATATCCATATAAATTGGAAAATTAATGTACAACCATTTACAAATGGCAACTAGACTTTCGCATGTAAATGTGCCCGCACCCACTTTTTTTATATATTTCAATTATTGAATTAATAAAAAAATTTAATTAAATAGATGTTTATTCCATTGTATCATCATCGATTTTTTTCTTTTATGTATCATCTAAAATTTAAACTTAAAATGAAGGCAAATAAAAAAGTTATGACGTAGGATACTTGAGAATAAAATATCCTGTATCCTTTATCCTGTACATCCTTTCAAATCAAAAGTTAGTAAAGCAAAAAAAAAAAAAAACATCAATAATCAAGAAAAGTCTATGACGTGGCAACTTTTTAAGAAAATATACCAATTTAAACTAAGCTTTATTTAAAAATTATTCAAAATTACATAAATTTCTCTTGGAAATATTTCAAATCAATCTTTAATCATACGACAAGTGAAAGTGTACTCTATGGATACTAATTTTAATATTAATTTTTTTTGAAATTTTTAAAATTATACCATGAACAAAGCAGACAATATCTAAACGCCATCTTGGAAAATTTGTGTAATTTTTTAAATTAAATTCATTTGCCTTAAAAGGATAGAAAGTTTTAAGATGCTTCGAAAAGTGACGCTAAATTAATAGATGTTTTCATTGATAAATCTAGCTCTAACTTGGTATCAGCTGGATTCTAAATTATTGTTAATGGAGATGTACATTATAAAATTTGATAAAAATTTTCATTTAACTATTTATACTTTAACTATTTACATTTTGTAGATTCGCCTTTCAAAAATTATCATAATTTCAGAAATATGTTCCTTAAATCCAGAAGTTTAAAGAATTCTGAGCACTTTGCCTGACTTTGCCTAAAAAATATTTAACATTCAGAAGATAATGCCAGGAATCTTTTGCTTAGCAACATTTTCTTCATGTGTCTAGTTCTTTTCGTTTACATAACAATTTTAAGGAAGAGTAAAATCCAACAGATAAGATTTATGCCATAATTTGTAATTGTCCATGATGGAACTTTCCATAATGTTGATACTGAAGATGGGCCTTCAGCTAAAACTTAATCTTTTTATTAATTTTTCTGCATTTTTCTCTAGAGAAAAATTTAGATCGTTAACGAGAAAATGCAAATACGAATAGAAACTTTTGTCTTTTTACTAAATTACATTTAGATAATAAGTACTGGGTATTAATGTAAGTGCGTTATGTATGTACAAGCTCTTGTTAGGATTAAGCCCATAAGTCCACTACGTTTCTACGTTTCTATGTTCTGTTTCGTTCTGTTTCTTTCTGTTTTCTGTTTTCTGTTTCTAATTTAAAGTACTTTCATTGTACTCCAGAGACCCTAAGACCATGAGTACATAAATACGGTAGAAAGTTGAAAAAAATTATGTTAAATGTATATGGAATAAGGGCATGAAAAATAAGTGCGAAGAAAGTGAAATTATTCCTTTTTGGGTTTTGCGATTTTACGTTCAAATCCATCATGTTCAATGGCAATTACAATAAATAGAGGAAAAATACTTAGGCTGTGGATTAGATCAATACAAATAGTTTTACAGATTAAATGAAATTTGCGATATTAAGAGTAAAATGAATCTTCGATGCTCAAATATTCAGCACTACTTTGCCTAAAATCGCCTAAAAATGCCTGCGAAATTATGAACATAAGAAATAAAGTTGAATAAATTGAAAAGTTTTTTATATAAAATAGACCGCGCAAATTGAATCGATCTATGCTAAATTTGGCTTATTTATTTAGTTATTTAAATCGCTTGCAAATATTATAAACTATACCGAAAAGGAAAAAGGAAAGATTCTGAGACCTAGAACTTTCCGATTTCCCATAAAAATAGCAAATAACAATAGGAAATTCTGATTGAAAAATTTTGATCCTTTGTACAAAAGTTATTTCATTATGGACCATTTTATTGCAAATAAAGACTACAAGTCATGCATTTTAAACAATTTAGAGCCATTTTGAAAAACAACTTTCCATATTTCTAATTTAAAATTTATAAAGATAAGGATAAATTGATTGCTATAAATCCAAGAAGAATATCAATGATCGTTTCAAAATTTGCAAAGCTAAGCATTAATTGTCGAAACGCTTTTTTATCCAAATGTTATAAATATTTAAACAGCCGATACATACTGTCAGAAAAATGGTGGTAGGTGTAAACAAATTAAAAAATAAAAGGGATAACAGGCAAAAATATATAATAAATAAAACTGCAATAGCAGCTTCCTGACATTCTCAGGACATATATGCACTTAAGCTTTAATTCTATAGAGTGTTGAGATAAAATAGTAATAACAATAACAACAATAACAAGACAATAATAAAATGTACATTAAAAAAAAAAGAGAACAAAGAAAAAGGGAGAAAACAAAAAAAAATTTGATAAAAAATGATAAACAAGAGAAGTTGCTAAATAAAATTTGTACACACAATTCGAATAATAAAATAAAAAAGTCAAAGAAGAGGTAAAAAAAAGTTGATAGTATCTCTGGCAAAATATGAATTTAATTTACAAACAAAAAAGCAACTGAAAACATTATAATTCAGCGGGGTCGTTGCTCAAACACCCAGCACCACTTTGCCTGCGAAATTATGAACATAAGAAATTAAGTTGAATAAATTGAAAAGTTTATTATGTAAAACAGGCTGGACAAATTGAAACGATCTATGCTGAATTTGGCATATTTATTTAGTTATTAAAATCGCTTGCAAATTTTATTATAAACTTTTTTAAAAATATTGCCTCTTAGCATTCAAAATCATTAAATGGAGAGTGACCTTCTCTTTTCTGATCTTAACTTTTTTTAATGGTGTCTAGATTTGAATTAAAATTCTGAATCTGCAGAAATTCAGAAAAAATCATTAAATGTAGCTTGGTAACAACTTTATATGGACAGACGTATGAATATATGAATGAATGGACAGACATACAAATTTGAATTGTATCCAAAATTGATTCCAAAACAATTGATGCTTGAAAAATTAGACTTATTCCAAAATTATCTTACTGTTACATACATTCGCACAAACATATCATACCCCATACCGTAAATGGTACATGCAACAATCAAATAAAACCAAAGTTATATTTAGAACGTGCAGTTTTGTACGTATATGCACATTTAACAAATTGCTTTAGGCATTAGGACAAACATAAATATACATTTTAATGGACAGATATTTAGATTTGCTTGATTTAGATTTGTTTCGCCATTTCGTTGCTTGTGCGGTTAGTTGTGGGTGATATTTGCCAGATCTCACGCTAGACATTTCTACTTTGTCTGGCACAATGCCAATTTATGTGATATGCCAATGCCAACACTCAACGTAAAATTCCAAAAGTCTGACACTTTCTACCCTTAACTCTATCTCTTTCTTATACATATAACATATTCACTATTTTATTATTTTTTTTTTATATCATTATTTTTTTTTTTTTTGTCATTTGATTATGCTTTTTTTTTAGACAACACTCCCTTTCAATCTGTTTCATCATTCATTTGTGGCTGCATAAAACAAATTTCATTTGCTATAAAATATAACAAAAAAAAGTCTCTTTGAGAATCATATGAAGTGACTCTAAGTCAGTTATACAAAGCATGTACTTGTAATTATTGTAAAAAAAAAAGAGCTGAATTTTTTTTTTCAGATTTGTTTCGTTTGCTTTTTTTTTTTTTTTTTTTGTTAGTTTTTGGTCCTTACTTTTTGCCCTTTAATTGCTTGTTATTTTTAAATGAAAGGTACACTTTGTCTGTATAACTTTGTAAATCCATAAACTTTCAACAATACAACTGTCAGGCAAACAAATATTTTAATGTACCAATAAAATATACAGACAGACATACAAGCAACCATATTCATATATGAAAATGAAATGAATATGATTGAGTTGGGCGATCATAAAATGACGAGAAAATATTAAAGATGGCAAATAGTAAGCAAAAAGAGTTGAAGCGGAAGAAAATATAGCAAAAAAAATTAACATTTAATAATATTACAACAAATATCACACACATACATAAATATTTATAAAAAACATATATATGAAAATTACAGATCTTAGTGTTAGATATAAAATAAAATCCAATTTAATGAACGCCGTTCACATTTATGTTTCAATTCTAAACTCGACCATTTTTATTGCAGCTGCAACTTTGAGTTTAAACGATACAAACGAGTTCTTTGTAGTGATGAGTAAGCAGAGAAAGAACTTTATTTTGTTTTTTAAACTTTTAATTTAAGTACGTCTGTTTAATTGTCTGACCATTTCAATGTATATTTTTGGTACATTCATTCCGACACTTTTGTGAAAATTTCTATTTTGATTTAACAGAGCAACCCATTGAAAACGGTTAGGCCTACTTATAAAACGATCTTTACAAGCATTCATCAATCCGTGGTATATATTTATAATTTTTTAAATATTTTTTAGCGTAAGTGGGAACAAGATATTTATGGTACCTTCTTCTTGTAGAAAAATTTCTATTGTACATTTTTCTTTATATTAAACATTTTAAATTTTCAAATCTTTCATCTTAGTGACTTTGTATGCTTAAGAGATAAGATTCTCACTTAATTGAGGGAATATAAAAAACTTCACAAACCCTTTTAAGTGTTCAAAATCAAATTTACGTTCCCAATAACTGTGTTTGTCCATGCGTGTTGTCTATCTGCTTCTTCTAAATGCAAAAAAAGTGAGATATCGACTTCTAATTTGATGATAACTTTGGAAAGTTTTGCACGCTTGATCTTGCGATATCTATTTGAAAGTTAGGAAAGTCGCCTATGTCTACGAAAAATTTCTAAACTTTTCACATAATTTCTTTTCCTATATTTATACTATTTATGCCCAAGTTATATGCCTTGGTCAATTCCATTCGATAGAGTACAGTGGCTGGATAGTGGATACTCAAGATTTAGCTTTAACCAAATAATAATCGTAGTAATAATTTTCTTTCTTGAGAGCAAAGCCATTGTATAAACTAGCCGGGTCAAGTTTTGCTGACTCTGAATGAAGAAAAATTAATCACCTGACCAAAAATTAATCACCAGACCAAATGTGCGTATAAGGTGCATAGTGTGGGTATGCATTTTAAAATGGTTTTCATAATATTTTACATGACATCAAAATAATTGAAAGCTTATGCCAATAGTTTTATTAAAAAAAAAAACTATTTTCTGGTTTGCTTTTTTAACAAAAGTAGAAAAACTCTTCTTTTTACTCCACATTAAAGATACGTAGAATGTTTGACAATGAAATAAATTAATACTTTATAAAAATAGAATGCAAAATAATAAATTCTTTTGATAGTTATGTTTTTGTCAAATGTAAAGTATGAAGGTTTCATTTAAATTGGGTTGATTCTATATAGAAATAAAGAAGAGGCACCCAGGGGTACTAAATGTTCTAAGACGCTGCTTACTTATCACTACAAAGAACTCAAAGGAATATAACTTGGTTATTGATCCTATACTTTACCGAAAGACACGTTTTAGATCAATAATTGTGTTAGTTATCTGAGAAATCTTCTTTCAAGCAGAATTGAGAACTGAGATATCCTCAGTTTTCAATATCGATTTGTTGGCAAAGAACTTTTAATGTTCCCACCTAATTTTGACAGCAATGTCTCTCTCTTTGGGGCTAGGAGAATGTTAAGAACACATAAATTCACAGACAGATGGACAGACATATTTGAATCGTTTCAGAATTTAATGCTGATCAAGAATATATATATACTCTGTATGATCTTCAATGCTTCCCTTTAAATGTTACAAACATAATGATAAACATTATGAACCCAACTCAACCTCTGGATGATGGATAAAAAATCCATAAATTTTCGTTTGAGGCGAGCGATATAGCAAAAAGACAAAAAACTTTAACCATTTATTGATGGCTACTGAATATTGAATATATCATGAGTTGTGTAATGTATAAAGTAAATTAAAGTGAAGAACAAAAGAGTGAAAGATGGATGAGAATAAGAAGAAGATCAAGAGAAAAAAAAAAGAATGAGAACAAGATAAAATCATGTAAATAGAGTTATATTGATAACATAGTTAAGCGGATGTGGCTTAATCACATTGGTTATTTTTCTCTTCCTTTGTTTTATTTTTTGTTTTTGTTTTTTTTTTATTACTTGTCTTATAGTTGGAAAGTATTGGACATAAATTCTTTATTGTTCCATTTCATCTACATCCCTCGTTATATCTCTCGTTTATTTTTCCTCTATGCATTACTCTTTTCTTCATTTTCTTAACTCTTAGAATCTATGCGAAAATTTATGGCCGGTAGACATATGTTTTAATAGGTTCTCATAAATTTTCACAGTGTGCTGGTATTGTTGTAAGTGCAAGAAACATAAAAAAAGTAGTATTAAAAAATGTTTCTGATGATTATTAAACAAGACACCCCAACATGTATGAATATGTGTGTGCGTGTGTGCGTGTGTGTGTGTGTTTGTGTGCATGTATGCGCGTGGGTAAGGCCTCCATATTATACAGTTTATAGCCTACATCACATTTGGTATATGCAAAGCGAAGAAGGACCTTAAATCGATTTTCAAATATATAAATCTCTGCCGCGATCATTTTACAATACTGCACTAAATCGATTTCAATTTAGAAGTAGATAGCTTTAAATTGGTCTACCAATTGGTCTATTTTGGAAAAAATTCTGCTAAAAGCTGTAACAGAATAAGAGAATAAACCAAATGAGCTTACAGATTTTCAAAATGCCCAAGAATTTAAGCTTTAGATATTTTTGACAACATTTTTCAGATCCAATCTCACTTTCCTTTCAATGATTTAAGTAACTTCATTTACCTTAAAAAAAAAATTCACTTTAGAATGTTCCGGCAGAATAAAATTTTTCCAATTTTTTCTTAGTACTGAAAGCACAAAACATAATTTAAAAATATAGATAAAGTTTATCAAAAAAAAAAAAAAAAAAGATTTCAATTTCAATCATATGAAAAGTTGACAAATGAAAAATTCTGTGAACAAACATCAAATTATATTGTTCATGACTTCATCAATACATCAATATGTAGAATATTTAAGGCTGCTCTAATAAAAAAATAAAAAGTTATAAAAGTAAAATAATAAATAGTAAAGTAAAAAATAGACGCCTTGCCAAAATCGATTAGAATCCATAAACTCTTTATACGTATTATCACTGTTATCAAAGCCATTTTGATTCATGTGAATTATAATTACACGATTGTGGTATTTTACTCATAGATATTTGGGTGAGTAGGCGTACTTCATGGTGAAATAGAAATTCAATTTAAGATGGAAAAAAAAATAACATTTAAGTTTAAGCACTTTAAGCGCTTAATGGAATCGGTTTATATATCATGGGATAGAAAGCAAGAAGATATTAAAATCATAACTTACTAGTTAAGCTCATTCTTATTTAATATACATACATAAATATATCTATAAGTATAAACTTAGTTATTACTTTCGATTTATCGATTTTTATTCTAAAATCTTAAAAACATATTTAAACATATTTTTTTTTAAAAAAAGACATTTATTACATTTAATGCTGCCGCTTTTACCTAAGAGGCCTTGAGTTTTAATGGTAAAAAATCTATGATTACTTTGGGAACCTAAACATCTCAAAGTTGGATTCACTTTGATTTATTATAAAACAACATTTAATAAGAAAGTTGAAAGGTCAAATAAAATTTTAGCTTTCAATTCTGAAACGATTTATCTATTTGCCATAAGGATCTCTATGTCCATTTGTAGTAAAAATTTCTTTGACAAACAATATCAATTAAAATATTTTGACTTTATATTGACTTTAATTTTAGCAAAAAATTTTGCTATTTTAAAGTAAAGTAAAACAAAAATAAATTGAATGTAATTTTTGAAAATTGTTGAAGAATATCAAAAAAGAGTGCTAAGGTCAATCAATATATACAACTTTTTTGACATGTCCGCTATTGAAATCAAGGCAAAAGTATTTTTTTATAATAGCGAAGTTAACTTAAATGGGAAATTGCTCCATGCCAATGAAAATGATGAAATTTTTTAAAAATAAAATCCCATAATCGAATCTGCAAAACAATAAATTGTACAATAGTTCAAAGTTTGTCTCAATCATCATATAAGAGTAATTTTTAAATGGTCTATTTATTTTATAACTCTTATTATTAACTCTTATTTTAATTTTGAAAATAATTCAGTAAAAATTTCTGCTTAATATAAATTTTACATTTTATTAAAGCACTCCACGAAATTTTATTCTATGCCATTATTTTCTATTCTTTTACATTTCAGTGATCTCCATTTGTACAAAATTTCTACACTGATACTTAATGATTGGCAATAGCTAAATACTAATTAATTCAGGAAACATCAAATGCTTCAATCTGACTATTAATTAACTGTAAGTAGATGTGAAAAGAAGAGTTAATACAAAAAAAAAAAAAAACAAAAGATTAATAAAACGCAGACCATTCTAATGAAATTTAATAAATTAAAATTTTTTCTATTCATTAATATTGTAAGCTAAGACTTAAAATTCATGATATAGATTTGTTTTATGTAGGCAAAAAGGGCAAAATAACGAGGTAACATAGAAATGAAAAAAAGAACTCACTTTATTGACATTTCCGGTTGCGTTAGTGCTAACTAAACTAAGAAAACTAATGAAAAATTTTTTTAAAATGCCGCAGCACTCAAAAGACCAGATATAGTAAATTTGGTTGAATGTTTGTAACATTTGCCATAACCCTTTGAAATAATTAAGCCATTTGAAATTTTATGAAAACGATTGTTTTAGAAGCACTTTTCAAATTGTTTTGAGCTTCTCTGCCCGTTTGATTTCTGAGTTTTATTTTAGTTAAATTACAAGTCGCAATTTTGTAGATCTTTTAAAGGTATTTAGTTCCATACCAAAATAAACATATATAAAGTTTACTTTGATTCGCTCCCTCATGTACGGCTTTCATATAAAAAAAAATTTTACTTCATCTTTTTTCTATAAAGATCATTTTTAAAGTAGACAAAGCCCAGGGACAAAATCTAATACATTCTTCTCATTCTACATTCACTTCTCATTTATTTTCTTAACTTTCTGGTCGTCTTGGGCAAAGTGGCATGGAAGATTTTTAACAGTCAATTTTGATGAATTATAAGTTTTTAGTTAAAAAAAAATCTTCTCTTCACTTTATGGAAATTTCCATCACTACTTCATGCTTATTTTTAGTTTGTTGTTTTTTGTTGTTTTTTGTTTTTTGTTTTCATTTAGTGAATCACGAAATTCATGTTTGGTCGAATTTTGCTCTTTTTTAATGCTTCTTCCTGTGATATGCATATAAATTTATATATTTGTAAACACTTTAGTAATTTTCATATACTTAAATAAGTGATTTGTTCGTGTTTTTTTACTGTGCTTTCTATCTTTGCCCTTTTCTTTTCATTGCTTTCCCTTTTTCCACTTTTTTGTTGTTTGTTATTTGTTTTTTATTTTGTGCAAACATCAGCATGATAATCTTTATTATTTTCTCTGTATATTTATGTATATAAATATGCATATTTCATTGCACTTTTATATACTTCAATATAGATAAAGAAAGATATTAAAGTAAAAGAGAAATAAATGATTACACTGAGAGAAAAATTATATAAAAATTTTTACTTAATGCGCAACAAAATTTTGTTGAACAGCTGAAAATTAGCGAAACACAAAAACAAATCTTACAAACTCGAAGCGGTTTCCTCATAAATTTCATGTACATTCGAATAAATTTCTTCATTAAAAATAAATTAAATGAGATGTACTGAACAATATCAATTCGAAATGAAATAATCTTTGATGGTGTAATATATAAATCTAAAACATTAGGCGATATATAATTTTTTTTAAATAAATTTCAAGTGTAGCATGCTTTGTGATGTTCAATGGAATAATTTTTCTACAAAAAAAAAAAAGCAATTTTTTTTGAACTTCCTGTATTTTCATTTCATTAATATTTTCATTCTCAAAACTCCGCGTCACATGTGATGTTAAGTAAAGTATAAGCAGTTTATTTTCAGGTACACAACATCAATCGATTTAAAATTATTTTAAAAAATAATATTTTTTTTTTTTGTTATATTCAACCGTTGTTCACGTTTAAACAATAACTTTTCAGTTTCTTTAATGAAATTTAATGCATACCATTCTTTTTTTTCCTTTCTTTTTTTTTTTTTTCTTTGGTAAACTCAAAGGCAGATGCTATTGAATACTCAAAATTTCTTTTTTGAAGAAATTTGATATAGGAATATTATTGAAAACATTTGCTTGAAATAGATTTCAGTATAAGATAAAGAAGTTTTACAAAATTGAAATTTGCCAAATTTAATTTTATTAAGTATATTTTGTAGTCGATGCCAAGCAACTGCTGATTTTTCGTGCGTTTTATTATAATTTTTGTTTTTTTTTTCTTCTTCTTCTTCTTTCTATTTTACTGCTGTTTATTTTAATAATGCGTAAATATATGTACATATCACGAAACACCTACACATATGTATAAATTAAAAATTCCCATTAACTTCAAATAAACGCATACACAGAGAAGCATTACGCTAAAGATTTTATTTATACAAATATGAAACGTGCGATTTTTATTATCTTTATACAACAAAATAATAAAAATGAAAATGAAATTAACTATTGTGTATATACATACATACATACATACATACATACATACATACATACATACATATTTATATAAGATATTAAAGTGTGCTTGCTCTTTTAAGTGCAAACATCTTAACGAGTTCATTGAAGTTGATGAAAAACACAAAGCCAATGCTATCCATTTATGTTTATACAACAGTTAAGCATTCTCTATATAAATATATATAAATATATATAAATATATAAATAAATGTCGCCCTACTCAAAGATCGTGTATATCCGTCCCTTTAAACATTAAATATTCACAATATCCGGAAGAAGGTTTGCAAAAGGTTTTTATGTATATTTTGCTTAACCTGAAGCAGTAGAATCGTCTAAACCATGGACCATAAAAAACAAATTACAAATCTTTATTTTCTATATTCTTTACATCACTCAGTAAAAGTAAGAAGTAGAATGTAAAAAATAATAAGGAGTAATTGAAAAAAGTCTATTACTACAATCAAAACATTCGCTAATTATTTAATGGAGATTTAAAATTTAATTCTGGTACCAAACTCTATTTAAATGTTTGACTTATTGCTCATCATCCTCATCTTTATTATTGTATGCTATACATACAAAATATATAAATTTTATTACATATATTTATATACAAATTGTTTATCTAATAAAATTCTATGTGAGCAGCATATTCTTAATACCTTGAAATGTTCTTAGCATGTCAGATTTTTTTTTTTTCTATACTTTGATTTTTGTATTCTTTTTCATTTTATATTTGTACAAAAAGTGCAATTATTTATTTTAAGTTGTGTGGAGTAAATAAAAAAAAAACGAATGCTTCAAATGTACAATGCTTCCTTTTAAATGGAATAGAGTCGTTGCTAAGGCAAACGCAAACGCTTCAAGTTAATAGAAAAAAAAAAATGAGATATTGAAAACATCCAAGAACAAGCAACGTTTATTATAAAGCCCGCATCATTTCGCCTTACACAGAAAATAGGGATCAAGAAATTGAAAATTACTAAATACTTTTTACAATCAAATAAAATTCAAAAAATTGACCTATTTAAGGTAAATTTATCATATTTATTTCTTATGATAAAAAATTATCTTAAAATAATAAAGAACATTTTGCATTGTTGTTTTAAAAAGAACTTAAGTGAGAAAAAGGCATGGTGAGGGCACTAATTTTAAATATGATTTGATAATATTTAATTTTAAAGTTCTACCATCAAAATGTCATATAATTAGCAATAAATAATTTCCACCCTCAGAATGATAATGATGGTTACGGCATGGACATTTATTTAGGCATGCGAAAAAAAAAATTTAAAAGCTTAAATCTCTCTTAACTATTGAAGAGTGAAAATCCATTCGAATTTTCTTTATGCTAATTGAAATAATTCTCTAAAATGAAATACATGTAAAAAAAGTGTGATAGGCAAATGAAAAGACAGGGAGGGAGAGAAAGTGAGAGTGAGAGAGAGAGAGACAACTTTATATTTTAACAATCAACAACATTCAAATCCTCTGCTAGTTTTAGTTTGGTGCTTTTATTTCTACTCCTTAAAATTATAACAGTTAGTCGTATGTTATTGCATTTATATATAAATAAATATATTTTATGACATTATATCACAAATGCCGACAATGTCATTATACATGTGTGATACACGTGCTTTCTATTCCTTGTTCTTTCCTTCTCCTCTACTACTTAATATTCATTCTGTGTATTGCATTGTATTGCGTTGTATTTTATTCTGTTTTTCTTCTTCATTTTATTATGCATTTACACATTCTCTCTCTCTCTCTCTCTCTCTCTCTATCTATCTTTAATGTTCCATCTCATTTAATATTGTTTTGTTTTTTATTAATACTTTATAATGGAAAAAAAAACCAGCCGTACTATTTGTTCACTATTTTTTTCTTTTTTTATTATTGTATTTTACGTGATGATTTTCTTGTTCTTCTTTCTTTTTTGTTTTGGTTATTTTAAACGAGAGAGGCATTTAAATATGAAATGCGTCATAGAAAAAAATGTTAGATAAAATGTAGCAGAAGAGAATTTTAAAATATTCTTTTTGAAGTCGCTTTAAACATGCAAAAAATTTAGCTCTAATTTATTTAGAGTGCAATCTACTTCCACTTTTCTTTGGTGGCACCAATAATAATATGGAAGGGTTTTGAAAAGAATCATAACTTGAATTAAAAATGTATCAAAATATTTCGATAGTTTTTTTTTGTAATAGCAGTGTAATAATAACTCTCTCTGCAACTTTTAACATTTAATTCAACAGTTTAGTTTTGTAAAACAAGGTTTTAAGGTTTTAGCCGGCTTATTTTATATATTAAACATTCCAATTGGAATCATTTTCGGAACTGATTTTTATCCATTCGTTTATTATCAAGCAGCAGTTTGTAATTTTCAAATCAAAGCCACCAAATTTTGAACAATGAAAGGTTAAGTGTGTAAAAAAATGATTAGCATAACTTATCACATAACGCCTTATTTTGGAAGTACCTTTTTATATTTAAAAAAAAAAAAAAAACAGGGATACAAGGTAAAAAATTTTTTTGAGTATCTTGATTTAAATACGCCTGGAAAGTAGTATTTGAACTGCATCATCATCCATTCATCTTTCGTCTCATATAAAAAAGTTTTTAGAAATTTTATTCTTTTGGATTTTGTATTCACTACCCTCAATGAAGCAAAACCTACTTCAAAATCAGCCGCTACAGAATTCTAATAAATTGTTATGTCTACTTTTTTTTTACTTACACTATTCTTGAATTTCAATAACTTTCTATTTTGCTTATATTTTGTAGAGAATAAAAAAAGAATCACTTTTACTAAAGCTCTTAATTAGTAGGTGCTAGAGGATGATGATAAAGTATCATAATATTCCTGATTTCTAACATGCGATAGAAATCATAAAATACAAATTAATAGAAAGAGATGATAGTAGAAATGTAGAAAGAGTAGATACAACGTAGAGTATGAAATTTCAAAAAATTTTATTTTTATTTTTTCTTATGTATCTTGTGTGTCTTTTTTGAAAGTCTTTGAGGAAAAATTGAGAAAACAAATCCTTTTACAAATTACAAATTAGTTACAAGATACAATTTAATAAGCCAACATACTCTTGGAATAATTGGTATTGCATGTTAACACTTTTTAGTTTAAATTGCATATTTTTAAAAATTTTTAAAGCAATTATAACTTTTTATATCTCTATCGCAGGGTACAAGAAATGTGTTGTGCATGCATAAAACAATTCTCTAAAAGTGACTAACATTTTATTTTATCAATTTAATTAATATGAATCAGTTAAATGTTTTTTTTTATTGGTCTCTCTTAATTGGTGTCTCTTTAGATATTTTAATCAAATGGAGAATGGAGCTTTAAGTCAAACATGAATCTTATTAAAAAAAAGCAGAATTGCAAGCAAAGTATTTTTTTATTTTAAAAACTAAATAATAAATAATTTTTAGCAATTCATTAATTAGCCTAAGCAATATATCCAATAAATTAGAATTTATATTAGATAGATTACACCCAAACTAAATTTATCTTTCCAGCCATTTTTTTAGGTAAAAACTAGAGACCAGTAAATTTTTTATGTAAATCCATATTTTGGTGTCTAATACATAAAATGCCAAAACTATTTTGAAACTTCTTAATTCTAAAATACATTATGACTTTAAATGACGTGACATATAAAATTTAAATGGCATATAATATTTCTATTTCTATTTAAATATCTTTGGTATTTTATTAAAAAGATTTATAGATATAATTAATAAAAAATTAATTATTATACATGACCGTAATTGTAAAATATTTCAACTCAATTCTACCTTAAAAATCTTAAAATTCTGATGCCAGACTTATTTATGGCCCCACATACACAATACAACAACAATCTAAAAATCTAATATTACATCATGTTACATGACAATATTTATGCATTTAGATGTATATAGACTCAGACATATATGGAGTATATACCGAGTACATATAGTTGATAATTTAATTTAAGGATCTAACATGAGTTGACTCAAAATACTTAAAACGTAATTTCAGCATAAAATGGAGAGAGTATAGTTTCGTATATATGAAGATTTTAACTAACAAATATTGAATGGATTGGATTGAATGTGTTGGAATGAGGGGTATTTTAACACTCAAAGTGCGTGCTAGTTTATGCTTCCAGTTGTGGTTTCATGTGGCCCAGGACAATAAGAATTTATAATAATAAACTTTATAGATAGTTATGTATATTTCATAAACTAAACATATTTATATAAAAATTTAATTTTATACTCGATTCAGCATAACACTGAATTCGTTCGTTCTATTCAAGCATTTTTAACTTTTAAGTAAACCTTTAATTTTTATTACAAATTATTATTATTTTCTGTTTGTTATTATTATATTAAATTAAAATTATAAACTGTATAATTGTAATAGTTATGTAATAATTTTGTTGTTGTTTTGTTGTTGCAATTTTAATAAAACTTTTCATGTCATCTCATGTATTTTTCTAAATGTGCCTCATAATGCATTTCATGTTACTTATGCTTTAGTATAAAATCTTTTCATAATATTGCCATAATAAGGCTTCCTTCCATTAGGTTGATTAGTTAGTTAGTTAGTTATTATTGCTTTCATTGCTAGCCTAAATAATTATGTTGCTATTGCTGTTGCTATTTTGATTTTGCTCTTATTATTGTTATTAAAACAAATTATTATTCTAAACGTGTGTTTTGTAAATATCACATTGGAAATTTTGGCAACTTTTGCTAAACTATATAAACAGATATTTTATACATGTACATACATACATACATATATACATACATACATACATACATACATACATACAACATTAAGCTCTTTATATATATGCCATTTGATTATTTATATGCATATAGAAAAAAATATATGAAATGGGCATTGTGACTAAAATGTGTTTCATATTTTGTAATTTTATTTTTTAAATTTTTTTCGATTTATTGTCAAAGGCAAATATTACAGCAATATTACACTTAACTCCAAGACTCTATAAATTATTGTTTTAACTAAGAAAATGTTCATGGCTTTATACTTTTGAAAGCCAATTTGATGTACCCACCTATTTCACTACAAAATTGTTAGCTCATCTTAATTTTTAAAACTTTTATTCAAATAACTTAAAAACTAAATTAATCAAAAATTTAATATGAATTATTTAAAGAATCTTTAAGTAAAGAAAGACAGAATTTTATACATTTTATTTATTTCTATTCATTTCCACTTAGATGAAACAAAAATGGAGAATATCAAGCAATCTCTGAATGCTTTACCATTTTCATTTCAAAAAAATCTATGAAATCTAAGTTCTAAATTATTCACAAACCAATTGACAATTAATACTTGAATTGAAATTTACAAAATATTTTAAGCAAGTATTAGCCAAAGTGGAAACGTAATTGTTGTGTTGGCCCAAAACTTGCCATTACAACAATAAAATTATTCCAAAGATTACAATGAATGCTTTTTTTTTTTTATTAGAGTGATCAATTAACAAAATACTAGCATTAATAAAACCGCTTATTTATTTGTACAGATTTGTAAATAAATTTTATAAAATTTACAATATAAATATTTGGCAATTAAAATATTAAATCTCTAGAGAGAGATAAAGATTAGACAAGAATTTATTTTATATTTATTTCAAACAAAACAAAATCCAAGCCAACTAATCAATTATGGTTATATTGATTTATTGTCGTATTGTTGTTGTAACAATATAACATTGTATTGGTAAAGGAAGTAGCACGTAAATTTCTTGCCAAGACAAAATTGTGATAAATTGAATAAAGTGTTATGTGTCACAAATTTGTTGTAAGGCAAATCACTAAACACTTTTCATTTTAGGCAACAAGCAGCACAATTTAAAATATTTTTAGTTAATTTTCTTAGGATTTTCTTCTTCTTTCATGCCATCCCTCTATTTATTTATCATTTTCTTTCTATTTCTCTACTTTAGTTATTTCACTTTATTTTACATATATTTATCGTTGTACTTTTTTGTTGCGGTTGTTGTTTTCTCTACTGCCAAGTGCCTGTTTGTTACTGACAACTTTTTGGAATTGATTCATTATTATTGATGGTGCTGTTATAAAGATTGAAGCTCTTCTTATCTTGAATCTGAAAGTTTCTGTTTTTTATTTTTCTATACTCAAACTAAACTCATCCCTTGGATTAATAATTCTGACTTATTGCTATGATATGTGTACGTAGGCAAATCTATTGCCTTTCTCTCCTGTCAAGCCAATTTGCAAAGCAAACCCACACACAATTAGCCTATTCCAAATCATTTTACATTTCAATCAGTTTTAAGTAACCTCCAAAATAGTTCAGTAAATTCATTATGGTCAATCTGGGCTAAACAACTTTATAAAATTTTTCTCTTGACGCTTGACAATCATTTAGAACCTTGAACTATTCCATTCCATTTTGATTTCATTTTACTGCTTATATTACTAAAATTACTCCAGTAAATTTCACATTTTACTTTAATATTAAATTTTTACTGCTGTCTTTTACAAAATCCAACTGAAAGGTAAATTATTTAATACTCGGTGAAAATTAATTTCTTCCCGTTAAACTGACAGTTGAATGTTATTCTTACTTACTCTTTCAATATCTTTTACATTTATTCGTTTTTTTATTCATTTTTGTAAAATAAACGTAAATAAATAATAAGAAAATAACATCTGCCAGAGTTAATAACAGCTGCGATTTGCTAACATTTTGGCACAAGAGCAAATTCCTATCAATATAAAAAGGAAGTTCACATTAGTCTGTAAATTCATGAATGAAGGTTCTATTTGCAGTCGTGAGAATACTTAAATAATAATATAAAAATATTAGGTTGTCATTTAAATAATATAGAATAACGCTACAAAACGTTCAACATTTAAAATATTTTTTATGAGAGATTTGTCCATGGTAGGTAGATACAAGATACAAGAGACTGTAAAAAATTTCGGTTCATTACAAATTGACTGTTAAAATTTTTTGTTATAGAAATGTCTTGAAATGAGAATTTGAGAAAGTTCAATACTTTTTCAAAAGCACAGTGTTGCATTTACTTTTCAACAAACCAATTTATAAAAACTAAACAATAAATTTTAATTTACTAAATTTGTTGTATTAATATTTGAGGGTTGATTAAACATAAACATTTACTTTTAAATCATTTATTGATTTTATTGATTTTATTGATTTTATTGATTTTATTGATAAATCGTTATAATTGATCAACAACAACGATTCTACATCTCCTACACTTAAATGAGAAAGCTAAGAATTTATACAAATATTATGTACATGAAGAAAAGGATTTTTAGTTAGGGCTGCTCATTTTTATGCATTTTTTATGCATTTTTTATGCATCCCATTTTTTTTATGAGACAAATTTCATATATATCAAACAAAATTTTTATTATACAACAATAATTTGAGGTAACAGTAAATGCTCAAAAATGTTTATGTGTTTTTTTGATTATTTTGACCAATTATTTATTTCTTACTTTTTAACTAATTTTCTTTTCTCTTTTGTGCTTGTTTTGTGCTTACTTCAATTTATTTATACAAACCAAGTTGTTCAATGAAAAAAAACCATCCCACGTTTTGCTTAATAAACTTGCTGAAAAATTTCTTTTATAAATAGCGAAAAAAAAAACGTTATATGAAAATTTGAAAAACTCAATCGATTTACATATTAAATATTAAATGAAATAAAAAAAAAAAAGGAATAAGACAACGCAATGTTAAGTACTTGGTTATTATTTTAAGCCAATAAAATGAAATGTTAAACCGAATTCGTTGCATAAATTGAACAAGATAAAAAACGAGTCAAAATTGAAAAAATTTAAATTTCTATGACAATTAAATATTTATATAGCTTGTCTTTTTTTTCTCACTTTATTATTATTACAGTCCATTATTTTATGCATAAACAAAATAAAACAGATCAAAATACATTTGTTTCATGGAAAATTCAAAAAGTTCAAAAAATGTTACTAAAAAAAAAAAAAACTCACATAAATCAATAGAAGTCAAAATTTTCTCTATTTGAAAAAAAAATATAGAAAATTGTCGAGAATCCTTATTAAATATCCTAAATTCCCTTAATGGAAGAAATTTCCAAAAAAAAAAAAAAAATTTTAATATTTTCAAATTTTCTAAAGAGAATCACAAAGTTAAAGGATCCTTTGCAATCTATTTTCGTTGGAAAAAGAAGTTGGATATTTTGTTTAATTCCATTTCTCTTTAAACTACGCCTTCATAGAAAATTTGATTGAAATTTTTATATTTTAATTGATAGATCTTGTAGATTGATACCAGGGTCAAACAATCAAGCGCCCGTACAAGCAGTTAAGCCTTTCAATTAATACATGAAAAATATTTCTGCAGGATTCTGAAAAGACAATAAAATTTTCTGGCTCAAGTACTTGCTCTGAATGTTACGCAAATTCCCGTAGAAGTATGCAAGAAAAATCCTGATATATTCAAAATAGAAAACATTTAAATATTTTGATATGCATTTCTTTGCTGTCAGCAAATTGTATGCTAATAAAGAAAAATGGACACAATATTATGGCAACGATATTGTTCTGCTTTAATTTTTATTTTATATTTATATTTTAATTTTTCACTCTTCCTGTCATGGATGTATTTATTTATTTAATTTTTTATCAATCACTTTCAAATTCAAATTATGTCCATTTAAGTAAACCAGTTATAAAAACTTAAATATGTTGATATTATTTTTTACTTTTAATGGAAATCATCTATTTAATGGAAATCATTTGTAATCTAAATGAAATTATTATATGAGAGAAATTGTAGCCCCTTAAATCTTAACTTGATTTGAATCAGATAATTTGGTCACTTTTTATTTTGATTTAGTTAAATTGGGTTTACAAGTTAGTAGAGACTTTCAAAATACTTATTTTACCGAAATTCCAGATATAAAATATCTGGGATTTCGAGAACTTTTTCGAAATATTATAAAAATTTAAAAAACTTGGCCACACCTTAAAAGGCATATCTCTAAGTTCTCATAAAAATACAAAGCATATTTGATATTCGGCTTTTTAGTATTGCGCGGTTTTTCTTCCTCTATTTGGATTGGTTGTAATGAATCTTCTTGTAAGTATCATAAATATCGTAAATGATGCATTTAACTTCTAGAGATAATTTAGCCATCTGAAATTTCTAAAATTTCTAAAATTTCTAAAATTATATTAAATTTGTCTTTCAAGTAAAAAATATGTATTTTTATATTGTTCCCCCTTCCTTCCTTATCTATAATTTGTGGCACATAAACTAATTTGAACTTTAGGTGTTTGCCTAAAATATCCTAAAGTATAAATCAATTGAAATGTTAATCCTTATCATTAAACAATCGTATTTTTTCTTTTATAATATCTCGATAATTCATTTTATATATTTTAGCCATTTTCCTTTTTTTTTTCTTTTTTTTTTTTTGTTTATTTATTGTAATTAGCAAGTGCATTGATAAATTTTCTTTTTGCTTCAAAAAATGAATGAAACATTTGAAATTTATTATATGAAAAATAAATAAACACGTTTCACTTTTTACGCTTGATTTTAAATAGAAAAAAATCACATCTATAAATGGTGTGAATATCCGTTAGAATTCGATTTGTATTAAAAGCATAAATAAATACTTTTATGGATTTTCCTGTCGCGTTTGCTTGCCTTTTTTTTTTGGGCTCATTTTAAAATTAAATTTAAAATTTAATTTTTTTAAATTAAATTTTAAATTAAATTTAAATTTTAAATATAAGAATTTTTTTTAAAGAAACTTCTTTAGAAAGTTACTTCGATAAAAGTAACGAAACATGATAATTAAATATGAAAATTTTATGTCTGCTTAATAATATTGGATATTTATTTGGTCCAAATAAAAAGCAAAACTTATCAAATGGCATTTTTCTTTAAGTAATAAAAATGCTTTAGGATATTTTAGTTTATGTGCCACAAATTATAGATAAGGAAGAGGCGACAATGTAAAAATGCATATTTTTTAATTGAAAGATAAATTTAATATAATTTTAGAAATTTTAGAAATTTTAGAAATTTTATAAATTTCAGATGGCTAAATTATCTCTAAAAGTTAAATGCATCATTTAGTTTGAAATGTAGAGAGAAAAACTCCAAGTATAGATAAAATTTGATTTGAATATTTTGTAAAATTTAAATACGGTGGTGGTATGGATCAAGCAAATTTCCCTTGGAGAAATAAACATTTTCCATATAAAAAATAACTTCTCTTAAAGTAACATAAATCGTAATGGCAATTTAAGTTTTAATATTTCTCTTAGTAAAAATTGTGCTTATGATGAAAGCCGTCTTTATCTGAAATTTGTAAAATTACAAAATTTCATTCAGAAAAATTATTCCAAATGGATCAGCAGAGTAAAAAAAAAAAAAGTGAATAATGTCTATTTCAAAACTTTACATAAATTGTGAAGAGTAGTTTCGCATTGATGGATGCGATGAAAAGCATGCCATAAAAAAAAATTTAAGGCATGCGCTATTTTTTATGGAAAAAATAAAGGTGTATTATAATTTCATATATATAAAATCACAAAAATATTATTATTATAGATGTTAAGGGAGCTAGAACATCGATAACATTGCTTTACCCTTGATTTTTCTATTACTTTAAAAAAATGTATAAAAATCATAAAACAAAAATAGCAAAAATGAAGCGAATAGAGGGCATCAGATATAAAAAGTAACTCATATTCATAAAATATATAAATAAAAGTTTTCATATAAAATTTTATATCATCACAAAATATCAACTATATAACACAATGAACGATAAGTGACAATTGCAGGGGTACAGAAGAAACTTATTTAGAAAAATAAATGAAACTAACTACAAAAAGAGAAGGAAAGCTGGATAAATGGAACGTTGCATGTTTTTGCTTATAAGAATGTTAAATTTTCTGCTATTTCACAAATCAAATACAAGATTTGTGAAATTGTACTAGAACAAGTTGCTCAATAGAGGAAAAGGATGTAAAAGGAGGAAAGATTTATAGATTGTTCACTTGATGCATTTAATCAATCACTCAGTCATATAAATGAGTTAATGTTAAAAAAAACATGATCATTTGTAAGCTCATACAGTTCTACGTAAAAGTTAGATAACAATTTAAATGCGTAGTCCATTTTCATTAGAATAAGATGCCTTGAGATAAAGTACCTCATTATAAATTTCTATCGATATATAGTGAATCATTTGAAAAGTTTCTCCCATACTTTGTAAGTGAATGATTATTTTTAGTGCCCTTTCCGCCAACAATTTGAACGAATTGGTAAAGCGCTAGAGTGCCTTTAAGCATTTCGAACCATTTCGAAACTCTTTAGAAATTTCTATATCAAAATTTGCCACAAATGTTTAACGGCCCTAAAATTTTGGTAAAATTTCTTCTATCTACATTAATTTAAAGGGATCTTGAACTTTCTCTACTCCATCCTTGCACAAATGAACCTTCTTCCAAGCAAATTTTAATTTTGATAATTTTTAGCAAAATTTGAGATGTTACTTTTGGAAATTGCTGATTAAATAATTCTTTGATGTTTCATATGAATTCACAATATTTTCAGGTACTTATTTCCTTCTCTAACTAGCGCTACGTTAAAATATAAATATTTTATCAAAATTGAACTTTATTAAACTGAGAAGTTAATTTTAATATAAATTCCATGCTCCCATCGGCATTCACATGTCACTGATGATGAGAAAATTCCATTCAACATTATACATTTATATTTCATGAATTTGAAAAATATTAAATAAAAAAAACATTTTTCAAAATAAATAGCGACAAATTAAAGCAAAGCCAACAATAAATGCATTTCTAGCTCCTTCTTCCCAACTTTCCAACCATTTATTTATTTATTTTCTTTTTGCATTTTTTTACTTTTATTTATACATTTTAGAATAATATTTAACGCACACTAACACACGCACACACACACACACACACACATACCAGAGAGGTATGTGTTTTAGTATGCAAACTTAGGCAGGAGTGAAGCCGTTTTGCCAACAGCCGGCTGTTAGTACCTATAAAGGTTTCACACTACCTGGTCGCTTACCAAAAAAAAAAAAAAAAAAAATAAATAAATAAATAAATAAAAAAAAGCACATACCGGTATCATAGACAAACGCACTCTTCATTTGTTGATCTCAATTTTCATTTGTTTGTTATGTGAATGATTCATGTACATTTGCATATACATAAATATATTTATATATATAAATTGGATTAGTTTGCAATTTATATATGTAAAGTATATATAAAAGCACACACACACATATACATACACACATACGTACATACAAATATGCTTTTATAGATAACTATAAAATTTTTAGTGTTTACGCAAACAGCATCTCACTTGTGTTTTATCTAACACACACACACACACACACACACAGACACACACAAACGCACACACATGCAGCCTGTTTTTATTTTCAGTTTTAAGTTTTTGTTTTTGTTTTTGTTTTTTTTTTTTTTTTTTTTTTTGTTTTATTATCTAAATTGTAACATTTCTATTTTTACCTTATACCAGCCTTTCAGATGATTTATATTTTTGCGTATGCATCAAAAAAAAAAAAAAAAAAAAAGAAAAGAAAAATTATCCTTACACTCGATTGTAATGGAAAATGTAAGTAGTGTAAATTTAATATATGAAATAATTTGAAATGTTAAAATTTTCGATGGGCAGATATAATTTTTTCTTTAGAGCGCAATTTTTTCAAATATTTTATTTATAAAGCGAATATTAATTGCAAATCAATTTGTAGGCAATTTTTTTTTTTTTTTTATAAGAACTTTTTTCTTTTTCTTTTCTTTTGTGTTCTTTTTGATAAATATAATTTTAATGAAAATCTCTTGATATATTTCATATAAATATAAAATTTAGCTCAAATCCATTCTGGCTTTAAAATTTCTTCGAAAATTAAATACAACTCTAATGTTGATCGACTTTTCAAATGTATTTAGCAAAATGGTGGAATAGAGGATATTTAATGATCGTTTCTAACCAACTAACCAACAAATAAAATTTTTATACATTTTTTTTTTAAATATTTACGATATGCATGATATGGCATGCTGATGCTTGCACACACTTTAGTTATAAATTTTTGTTATCAGTCTTTCATTGTTGTTGTTCTCTTTTCTTTTCTTTCCTCTTCTTTTTTTTTTGTTTTTGTTTTTGTTTTTTGTTTTATTGTTTTAATGACCTAAATGTAAAGGTAACATTATTCTGTTAAAATGTACGAAAACTGTAACCAATAATACGAATTCTATGAGAAAAAAAAAAAGTAGAAAAAGCATCCATTCCGTGTTGTTGTATTTACACTTTAATTTCTAAGAAACTTTCATCTATAAAACTATGAATTTACTTGTCGTGAGATAATAAACAAAAAAAAAATGAAATAAAATAAAATGAAAAAAAAGTCACCGCCCAACGTCTCAATGCAATTTTTATCATTTACCTTTAAATTTCCAATGAGTGAAATATTTGAAAAGTTTTCATTGTAAATTTGGCACACCCACTAACTATAATTTCATAGATATTCTAAATGATTTTTTTTTTGTTTTTCGCTTTTGTGATACATTTATGCATATAAATTCATCAGTGATACCTTTCAAATTGTATACATAAACTCTAAAAAAATGCAATAAATGTTTTTAATTTGGTTTTGTTTTATATGCAAATAATCATTTTGGTTGCTATTGCATTATAAACTAACTCATTTGCATGTATGTGTATATCACATTGATGCATAAATTATATGTGCAACATGATGGTTGTTCAATAAGTTTAACTCAATCTGAATAAAAATTTTTAGAATTTTTAATTATCTTGAAAAACATAAAATGTTTGCCAAAAATTTCATAGACTTGTATGGACTTGTATGGACTTGTATGGACTTGTTTAGCATATCATTCAAATCCATAGAAATTTTTAAAAATTTTAACAATTTTAAAAATTTCAGATGATTTACCATGAACCAGCATAATGATATTGTGATTTATGAAATATCGAAAAACGATCAAAGGCTAATTTTTAATATGAACTTCCCTAAAAAAAAAATCATTGTTTTATAGCTGGATGGAACTAAACTACATCCAAGACATTTCAAAAATTGCCCCAAAAAAATAATATGTAAATTAAAAAGTTTAAATGTTTTAGGCCCATTAAAGAAGCTAAAATTTCGATAATATAAACCATTTGAGTTAGGTCAAATGTATCTTCAAATATTCAAATATTCTTTCCATTTGATTTCATTAGGTGTATCATATTTTCAACTAACTTTTCATCTTTTCCACTAAACACGTAATAAATATGTTAAATACAACAACAACAAAACGATGTTCAAATTAACTAAGTAAAAAAAAAATTGTGAAATATATTTTTCATAATTTGAAAATGTGCAACATTTTTGTACGTACATACCAACCAACAACACATGATTTTGGTAGAAATGATGTAAAAATATTAAGAATATTAAGAAAACAAATATGTGCGTTATGTAATTTATATATTCATATTATCTTTTCTCTCACTCTCTCTCTCTCTCTCTCTCTTTATTGTTTCTGTGTTTTTTTCTTTTTTGTATAACTTTCTTACTTTATTAAAGAATTTCCCATTTATTAAGTTAAAAAGTAAATGGAACTTATGCAAATATTTACTACGTGCTTACCTACATGGCATGCACAATAAATGCGGCCCATATAAATTTCTATGCATAAAATTTTTCTACAATATTACAATCGATCGAAATCGAAATTTTGTTTAGTACGTTTGTGAAGTTAAGATCATTACAGAAATTTAACACAAACTATTAGATAATTCGTTCCAATATAAATTATATATATTTTTTAGAAAATATACCTCACCGATTTTAGAAAAAAAATTTCAAATATGGCAAAATTTTTTTTGTTACATTTATCATTTCATATCGAAAGTGATCTTAATTTGCAATAATTGTCGCCTTTCCTTGAAAAGAAAGCCTAAGTTTAAATCAGAAAATTTACAAGTTATTATTGTTATCAATAGAACAGAGAGGTCATGCAACTTAAAGTCTAAAAAACAATTTAAAATTTATTCAGAAAACCTTTTAAATTCAAATTAAAAATATCAACTGCAGCTTTCTTGGTTACAACAAGCATTTACATAGATTTGCTTATTATAATGCTGAGTATAAATATCTATAAATACACAAGCAATAATAATAATAAAATTAAAAATGGGTAGAGCAGGTGTATAATAAATTTATACTCGAATAATATTGATGAATAAATTTTTAGCAAAAATTTCCAATTAAAATGATATTTTTATGCTTTATCATATTTAAATTTGAATATGAATTTGAATTGAAATTTCTATCTCAAATTGATTCTATTTTATTAAAAGTAAACTAACAAATGTACAAATTAATTTTTATTAAGTTTAGATCGATTTGTTTGTTACTTATTTTATAAGTTTAAATAAAGCATTTGATAAAATATATTTGAATTAAATAATATAATCGCCCAATACTCAATCACTTAATCAATCATCTAAGGCAAGATTGCCATGAATCTAGGCCCCATCTAAATTAGCTGGGGCCTTTACATTGATTACAATACTTTTAGATGTGATTTTTTAAACAAAATTCTCTTAAAGAAATGTTGCTTTTGAGTAGAAGCAACAATGGGATGTGTGCTGCTTCTGGCCACCCCGTAGACTATCAGAAACTCAGAATACAAATTTAAATGTACACGAATATATCTAGATCTAATAAAAGAAGGCTTTGAACTTTTAAAATTGTTATTAAATTTTCATCTATCTAACTATCTAACCGTATGATGGTTGATATTTTTTCTACATCACTAAAATTAGCCAAACTTTTGGCATTCACTATTCTAAAATTGCTTATTTAGGAAATGGCCTAAAATTTATAAAATAAAATAAAATAAAATTTTTATATGTAAAAATATATTTCATTAATTTTGTCAAATGCTTCATGTTTTAATAATTATTCAATTTTTTGTTTAACAATTTTTCCATTTTCTCACAAAAATATCTCTCAAAAATAAATAAATCTTTCTACATGATCATGAACAGATGAACAGATTCAAATAAACAATTATTATTTTATCTTTTATTTATATTTATCCATCATCCATTAAATATGTGTGCTTTAAGTAATAAACAAAGAAAGAAAGAATAATGGCATGAAAATTCTATCGGTATAACTTATTTTTGCTTTTTTTTTTTTCTTTTGTATTTTTATAATCTAACATTTAAGCAAAGTGGTTGCAAAGATAAAGTTGAAGAGTAAAGATGTGTGATAATAATAATAAATCATAAACATTCATAAACTGACTCATAAATAAATATTGAACATATTGAAAAGACTCTATTCAATTGTTTGTTGTTTTAATGTTTCTTCTTGTTGTTGTTATTGTTTTCTTCGTTTTCCTTTTTTTTTTTTTGACTTATTTTATGTTTTTCATTTTTGAATAATATTTCGAGTATTTTTTTTTCTTCATGGCTACTATTATTTTTATTTTTATTTTTATAGCAAAATATATCATTTATCATTATCGTTATCATCTAGATCATTATCATTATCATTACCATTATCATTATGTTCAGCTTAATTGCTTATACATTTATTTGCAATGTCTTAAATTTAATCATATTTAAATTTATTTTGGTGTGAGGTAAATGCAAAATTTAGCAGAAGATTTTGAATTTTTTTTTTTTTTTTGAAATAGTTTAAGCATATATCAAGGTTAAGTCTTCTAAGTCGGGACTGAGGTTATTGAAATATTTTGATCCAAGAACGCCAGCTGAATTTGAACACTTTTAGCACCTTTCTCTAGATAACACTTTATTTTGAAGGTTTTGAAGGTTTGGAAGGAATTAATAATTTTAAATAAATTGTAAGAAAAATCAAAGCAAAGTACTTTATTAAAATAAAAATTGCAGGTACATAATTTAGACCAAAATAGTTTAATAGAAGGACTTAATAAACAATAAATTTTAAATTGACAAGTTTACTGGACTTTCTTAACTTTCTTAACTTTCTACATTAAGAGTTCGACCTTAATTGGTTAATTAACAAAGACCTGGTCTACTTCCAATGTACAAAAAGTAAATGCCAGATAGAGAGAGAGAGAGTGGAAGGTTGAAGTAAAGCGCCAAATTAAATAAGTCACTTTTATAAGAATTGAAAAGTTAAATCGAAATCGTATAAATGCGAAAGAAATGGAACAAAAATTTATGGTAAATTGAAAGCCTTTTGGGTTTAGTTTTTCTTTTTCATTTTCCAATTACAAATTTAATTTGAATTTCTTTCGAAAATTCCACTTTTAAGAAATATCAAGAATTTTATCCTTTCTTTCTTTTTTTTTTTTGGTTCTTTGCTCTTACATTGAAGTTATTTAATTTTTTTATTTTATTTATTATTTTGCATTACCCATTTCGGTAAATGTTCTTATGTACAAATTTATTCAATAAAACAAAAAGATAGTTTTCCCTTTTTATCTTTGCCATGATATTTATCAAGAATTTATTACTGCACACAAATGTCCATTCAACAAAAGAAAAATAAAGCGAAAATACTGAAATAGAAAAGAAATGAAGCAAATACAAAATATGTAAGAATATTATTTTCATTCGTGAATGACCACGAAATGATCGTGGCCGACTGTGAAACATCCTTAAAATGCTGCGCCATCACAAAATGTATCAATTTAAAAGTTTTATGAATAATTCTCAAAAATCATGTGAAATTTTATAAGGTTTTACAATATCTCTCTCTCTCTCTCTCTCTGTGTGTGTGTGTGTGTATGTATGGCCGAAATTTTGAACTTACTTATCTTATAAAGAAAAAGCTAAAAAAAAACATTTTTCATTTTGAATTAGTTTTCCAAAATACCTACATTTTTGATTTTCTCTATAAAAAAAAAAAAAAAAAATTATTTAAAAAAAATGTGTAAATGTGTACAAAGAAAAGAAGAAAATCTTTTGCTTCTTCCAATTACTCTTGATTGTTCAGTTATTTCCTGCTATATATCTGCGATACATTGCTACTTTATTTATAATTCTCCATTTTATCTTTCTACATGTAACTAAAAATATTGACGTACATTCCGCAAAAGACTACTACTACAATTTGCAACTATTTCAATTGTTTCTATGATTTATAACGATATTTATTTACAATTGTATCGTTACTATTTTTTCTTACTTTTCTTTTATTTTTTTTTTTGTTTTTTGGCTGCTTACGTTTAATAGGTTTGATGGCATTTTTTTTTTTTTTGGGAAATTGATTGATTCTTTCAATACAATAACTTTCTTTAACGATCATCCTATTTGTATTTGAATACATAAATTTTTACTTAATACGAATGTAAATATTTTATATAAATCCATTTATTTGCTTGCTTTTATTTATACTTATTTATTCGATGTGATATGCTTATCATAATGTTTGCCTGTCAAAGGTAAATTTCTACTTTTTTAATGAACAAAAAAGAAATGTATATTTTGTATTAGTTTCCTTTTTAAAAATTAATTTCAAAGATTTAATTTTAATGTAAAATTGTCAATTAAATTTTAATGACGTTTAAATTTTAATAACGTCTAAAATGTATTAAAAAGTAGCTTTAATTTGATACTATGGACAATGCCCATCTAAGACGGCGTGATTGACAAGCTATGGCATTTCTTTTCCCTTTAAAAATATTTGATTCCATAAATTTTCGTATTAATATTCCAAAATTTTTACATCTAAGGAAAGTGAAATTAACATTCACATTTACTAAAGATCTAACAAGATTTGCACACCAAGGCAATTACGCCATACAATTTTTCCCCCATATAATAAATATATCATGCGAGAAATTGATGCTACAATAATAAATCTTGTTGTCTTAGAAAAGAAATTCTGTTTTTTAGTGAAACATTAGAAATGGCAACAAAATTTTACCAATGTCTTTGCTAAATTGTTTTAATTTATAAAGGAATAAATTTTCAAACACAACTTAGGCCTATTAAAAGTTCTGTATTTTCTTTATTATATCGTGCAATATTTTACCACTTTTGAGAGCTTACAAAATGATTTTTTGTTAATACTTTGTACTCATCCATCGGAAAAAATTTTTTCTAAATCTTTACATAACATTTTTATAACGAGTAAACATTTTTTTGGTTATTTCAAGATACTAATTTTTTACAAATTAAAACAAACAGTGAAATTACCAAAAAAAAAAACCCGAATTTAAAAAAAAAAACTCTAAAATTTTTTGTTATATCTAAAAAAAAATCTAATGTGATGTTTGAAGCAAATTTGTTTTTGATTAATCGTTCAGCGTATGTTTCGTTTATCAAAAAATACCAATAACTTTTTAATGTACAATTTTTATTTAGTTGGAAAACAATAAAAAAGAAACCAACAACAAAAAACATCGTGTGCCATTTTCTATTTACTTTATTTATTTGCTTAATGTTTTAAAGAGGAAGAGAGAGAGAGAGATAGAGATACAAATAGAGATAACAAAGCAGCATCCACCGAAACATTCACGTGGTACATTTTTGCTGTTCTTGGTTTTCAATATATTTGAACAAATTAAAATTCTGTTTAAATCGAAAAATCGATTTACTTTCTAATGATTTTGTTTTTCTTGGTTTTCTTTTTTTTTTGTTTCCTTTGGTAACAGTTAACATCTCCATGTTGAAAGGTTTTTGTCAATTTTATTAAATTGGTTTTCTATTTCTATTAATTATACATATCTGCACTTCAGGGTAAATTAAAGTATAATACACTTTTCCTAATGTATGTAACATCTAAAGGGAACTTTAGGTAAAATGCCTACTTCAATAAAATTTTCATTAAACAAAAATTTTTTCGAATTTGCAAGATCAACAGCTAATAGAATTTCCAGTGTACTGGCTTTTCAAGTGCTCTAAGTAAAATCACAGCTTTAACTATTTGGACTATTTAAGTGTTACAACACGTTTGACCCAGGACATAATAATCGAAAAACCTAAAATCACTTTTTAACCCGATTTAAATCTAAATGTCCGTCCTTCTGTCTATTGTTTGTTTATATAAATTTGGTATGAAGCTCCAGTTCGTAGTTTTATGGATATTCTAATGAAATTTGATACATAAATGGGTTTTCGATCAAAGACGAAGTCTTTATATGAGCCTAAGGAATTTTATCTAAGTATCGAAATATAGTTTTAATCTTTTTCTGTATAAAAAACTTTTTAAAACACTTAAAAGTTAAAACTTTTTTTCAATATTCATGGCTTTAAATATATTTGCCTAATTTCTTATTCAAACAAAATTATAGTATGATATTTAAGGTAGGGTACCTTATCAGCTATAAAATCATAACTTGCTTTTAAGTTGTATTAATTTTCGATTGATATTTTAGATGAGATTTTCTTATGATTGATATTGTCCATCGTCCACATTTCTGCTGACATTTTCCATTCACTTTAATTTTTAATTGAATTTTGATTTGGCGATATTATCTCTCTCTCTCTCTCTCTCTCTCTCTCTCTCTCTCTCTCTCTCTCTAAGCTGTAGAAATTAAAGGAATGAAACAAACTTATCCAAATAGAAATAATTATTTTGCCTTTTTTTTTTTTGTCATTTTTGATTTGGTGAAAGGATGTTAATGAAATGTACAAGACAAGAAATAATAATAAAAAAAGGAAAAAGAAAACGAAAACTAAAAAAGCACAAAAGTGGTTTAGAAATTTTGTAAAGGATTAACAAAAAAAACCAAAGAGAGTTCGAACAAGAAAGTTCAAAAAAGAAAGTAAAACAAAAAACTAAGAAAAATAATCCAAAAGAGCAAATGAACAAATCGATTTTATACTTTTTATTCCTACAGCTTAAATGTTTCATCTTCCTTTGTTAAAGCTACTAAGGCATCATCAAGTAATATGTTAAGTAGCAATGGTTTACCATAAAACACAGAAAAAGCAGTAAAAACAAAATATAAAATGACAAAAATTGATTGTTAAATGAATTTCAATGTTGCTTCTGCTGCTTCTTTCATTACCTAAAAAATGCAAGGCCATTTTAAATTTTAAAACTTTTATATCAGCCAGTTTATTGTTTTTATAAATTATCACCATTTAATTGTTTTAAGGCATGAAATTAAGATTCCTTTCAATTGTAGTTTCCGATTTGCAACAATTTCAATTTTCAATTGAAAAAATTATAAAAAATTGACCAAATGAAATGGCTATTTATCTATGACATTATCATTACTGTTACCAGTAAATGTTGAAGAATACGGGCATAAATTAGAAATTAAGGAAACATAAGTTTCTACATGAAATTAGAATGATTAAATATCATTTGTTGACTAAATGTTAATTTTAGAAAACACTTTATCTATTTATCTATTTAATCGCACTTAACTCCAATCCAATTGCTTATTAATATGCTGGCTAAAGTAAAATCAAGGCAAAACAAAACAAATGGAAATAAAATGGAACCAATAATAATAAAAATAATAATAATAAATAGAGCATTTAAGGTGCCATGGTATATTGATGGCCATCATTGATAAATTGATTTAATGAAAATGTTTTAAAATCCTTTATGTTAGCGCAAATTTCTGGCTACTAGCAATTCTAACAGCTTACACATACATACAAATAGAATTTCATTTTATATGAGTATTAAGGCATTCAAAAATCATTCAAATAAATTATGTAATTATTTAATCAGCAACATTACAGTAACATTCAAATAACAATAACAATATGACAAACTTTGTCATAACAAAATTGTGACATTGTGATTTAAACGGCAGGTAAAGAAAATTGTATAAAATTGAAATGTCTCATTTTGTTTCATTCAGTAAAACATGTTTGCCTTGATTATCCTCTTTTGCCTGCTACTTTCGAATGTCTATTCTACATTTATTCGTGATGTAAAGATGATCTTAAATCTTTACTCAATAAACTATAACTATAAAACTTTAGAGGAGCTATGGCTTCTTTCATTCCCCAAAAATTAAATATACATTGAAAAATTTGAAATAATTTGAATTGAATTGCTCTTCATCGTTAAAAGATTTTATATATTGAAAACTGATCGATTAAAATTGGTGTGTGATGCAGCTTGCTGTACACTAATCATAATAAAATTGTTAAGAAAAACTGTTCTCCTTGGTATTCAATTTGTAAAAAAGGCTCGGTTTTCGCTATTTTTATTAGTTTATTTTATGAAAATGTATATATTTTAAAATTAGTGATGATTCTCCAGCGGCAAAGCCCATATCATCATCAGATTTGGATTCATCTTTCTTTTCCTGCTTTTTGTTTTCTTCTTTCTTAGTGGCACCAGTATCTGTGGTAACGGCTGGGGCTGCGGCAGCTACAGCTGCACCACCACCAACTGGCCTATGCCAATTAATTTCTCACGGCCAGCTTTAATTAATTCTTTGACATTTTTACCCATTAAACTTGAAATTACTTGGCTCAAGCGGTCATTTTCAGCTTCAATGCCTCCAGAACTTAAAATTTTCTCAATATCAGCACTTTAAGGGTACTCTGAACCGCTCAATACAGCCCATAAATATGCAGCCACGTAAAGCATTTTTTAAGTCTTTTTCCTTTATTAGATGACACGAAACATGTACGCCACACAAAACACAATATTCAATCGTTAGTTAAATAGTTAAATAGATTGAGTTTAGTCAGGCATCACTAAAGCATTCCGTAAACAAATGTCCCAGTAGCCACTTTGAAAATATACAAGGAACTCAATGCATTAATAAATATTGTACTTGTACTTTAGTGCATATTTGTGTGTGTCTATTGTCAATGGGAATCCATTATAATTTCCAATAAGAATTATTATTGCCACATTGATTGATTACAATGTGGATTTCCATTCAGTGTTATTTTCTACTAAACATTAAGGTATAATAAGTAAAAAAATATGTAAATCTCTAAACTACAACAATCGCTGTAAAAATCGTTTGCCAATTACTTTAATGTTTATTACATTAATTTCATTACAACATTATTATTATTATTATTATTATTATTATGTTTTCTTCCTACATCCAAATCATCTTGATTTGCATAACAAATAAATAATGTTCATCGATGGTTATATGTAAATCTAACTGAGCACTTAAGAAGCGTGAAAATTGTTTTATATACTTGATTAGATTATATGACATTATGTCAATTTCATTATGAAGATTTAAGATAATATCTTTGGAAATCCATTTAACACAAGCAACTTTTTTTTAAGGTATATAAATTTACATTCACTTGAACGTACATAAAATAAAATGAAATAGAGAATTTTTGCTCAATTTGAAGTCTAACAAAATTTGACATTTCTTTAGCATTCTCTCAACTAAATCTAAATCCAATGTCATGTAGCAACATACAGTTCATCATTATTAGATTGTTAAATAAAATGATGTTAACAAAAAAAACCTAACAATCGATATGTACAACAACAATAAATAAATGAAATAAATACTTTCTGCTTTGCCAACTTTTAGTGTATTTGCCAATTTATTGTGCTTTATGCTGCTTAAAATGATTTTTTATCCAAAGGATAAAACACACGGAAATTTATAATGATGTACATTAAGATTTGAAATTAATTTTTGAATGAATTTAAATTAAAAAACGAACTTTTTTAAAATACTTTAATGGAATTTCGTATGTAAATGTAGGCCGCCTATAAAAGGAACGTTAATAGAGACGCATCATATTTAGAAACTTAGTTTGAGTAATTTAATTATTTGACAAAATTTCGTAAGTAAAAAAAAAAAATACTTTAAACTTTCTGGGCCGTTACTCAAATATTCTATATATTTTTCATGTAAGAAAACTCAACCAATTCTCAAATGTTATTAAATTTCTGGTAAATTGAGTCCTGTACTTTACGAAAACAGACAGACAGAGAGAGAGAGGGAGAGATTTAAATCGCCTCAAGCAGTGTTTCCGAATAAGTTCCGAGAGCAGTAATAAAATGTGTATCAGCTTAAAGCCTTCCAGGTTTCACTAATCAAACTCTATTCATTTAAAAAAAATTATAAAGTAAATTAATTTTGTTTACTTTTTTAATTTCGAACTCGCTATTTAATGGAACTCCTCGATATTTTACTTATCAAGCCACGTTGCTTATGGTATAAAATTTGTACGTTTTTCTTTTTTTTTTTTCTTCCGGGAGCGTTAATAAAATGTGTATCTATCTCAAAACCTTCCGGGTTTTACTAATCAAACTCCATTCATTTATAAGCCCCTTAAAAATATACTTATCAAGTGTAAGCGTTAATTGTGTATCTATCTTTTTTTACTAATTTTCATTTATAAGAACTTTTTTAATTTCGAACTCGCTATTTAATGGAACTCCTCGATATTTCAGGCCACGTTGCTTATGGTATAAAATTTGTAAGTTTTTGCTTTTTTTTTTTCTCTCTTCATAATAAATATATGTGAGATAAATGAAATTTTTGAAAGATGAATTTACAAACTAATTTGCACAATATTTCACAAAGTTCTATTGTCAACTTAAGCAACTTGAAGAAACATGATATCAAAATGTTCAAATAAAATATGACATATAAAAAAAAATAAGCAAAATAAAGAAAAGTGACCTTTTGCAATTGTATTCGTACAATCAGATCAACAATGTATAAATATATAGGCCATTTATAGAAAGACCAACAAAATAGTGGCAAGCAAAAACATTAAAAGTAATGTAAAAAGAAAATCAACTGTCAACACGATTGTTCTGGATTTTATTTTGTTATAATCAACTGGCCTCTACTCCACAACTCTTGGTTCAGTTGATGTTATTTGATAGACCAAAAAGAAAAAAAAGTCAAAACAAAAGCTAAAAATTCATTAGAAAACCATCATTGTTATTATTAGTGTTGTTGTTGTTGTTATTATTATTATTATTATTATTATTATCATTTTTATGTATTTTTCTTTTCCTTGTTAAGTTAATACGAAATGATATGAATGAAAATGAAATGTCTGTTAAACAGTTTGGCCAGCTCTATATATCCATTCTTAAGGGTTTATATACACAACATTATTTAACATTTCTGACATTTACAAATTTTTCTCATTTTCAACTTTAACCATGTTTTTTATTTTTTTTCTTCATTTTAGTCAATGATGCAATTTACAGTTTTCACTACATTGCTCTTGTAATGGCTTATCGTATGAATAACGTTCTCATTAAATAGACCAATAATAATAATAATAATAATAATAATAAAAATGAATGTAATAATTTAATTTTATAAAAGTCAAAGCTAAGAAAAAGGTGGTAAAGACCACCAAGTGTTTCATGTCACCAGAAACAAACATAAGAACATTCAGAGTAATTTTGTAATTAAAAAGCAACAAAGGAGTAAACGTCAAGGACTTCAATCATACAACAACGTTTTATGATGAAAATAAACACTTTCACAATTCTATCAATTTTTATCATTATTATTACAAAACAAAAATATTGCACGGTGTGAAGATTAATAATAACAATAAAGTCCCAAAGTCTACTTGTTATAACTATTTGTTGTTTTTGCAAACAAAAGCATACAAGAAACCCGATTGACAAGTGAGACACAATTAAGTTGAAGAGAACATAATTTTATTAGTAAACATGGGTAATATGGCTAGTGTATTAAATGTTGTTATGTCTTGTTGTTGTTGCTGTTGTTGTTGTATCGTGTAATGTGTAAAGTGTTAACGATTATTGGTCATACAGCATTATAAAATAATTTCATACAATAACAAATATTACATTAAACATATATGTGGATCTCAGTCAATGCAAATGCCCAATTATTCAAACGCTAGCAAAGTCTCTGAAAAATCTTATGAGCGTGTATACAGACAATTATTATTCAACATTTATTTATGAAAAGCGTTGACGCAGAATATTAAAGATTATTAAAACGTTATAATCAAAATGATATATCAACATCAACAGCAATATCAACAGCAATATCAACAGCAACATCAACAGCAACAGCAACAGCAACAGCAGCAACAATACTCATCACGAACATGCCTGCTAACAAAATATTTACTTGTGGCCAGCGCTTTCTTAATTGGTTTGATAACAAGCGTTGATGGAACTTCAGATTGGATGCAAAATTGTGGTGTATGCTATTGCCATTGGAATTCAGGAAAGAAGATGGCAGATTGTAGAAATCGTACTCTAACAACAATACCAAATGATTTAAGTAATGAATTGCAGGTTATCGATCTATCACATAATATAATACCGGAATTACGTCGTGAAGAGTTTATGGAAGCGAATTTATTGAATTTACATAAAATCTATTTGAAAAATTGTACTATACAAGAATTGAATCGTGATACCTTAAAAGGTCTACCCATACTTATCGAATTAGATCTATCATATAATTTTATTAAAGTATTACATGTTGGCACATTTAATGGTTTAGTTAAATTAAGAAATTTAATTATGAATCATAATGAAATTGAAATATTAGAAAATTATTTATTTATGGATTTGCCATTTTTGTCACGTGTAGAATTTAAAAATAATCGTTTAAAAGTGGTAGAAAATCATGCATTTGGTCAATTACCAATTCTATCTGTTGTCTATTTAGAATCGAATCAATTGACAGTATTGAAGAAAGATATTTTTCTAAGAGTACCGAAATTAATTGATTTAAGATTGGCAGCGAATCCATGGAATTGTACATGTGATTTACAAGAATTTCGTGATTTTGTTGTACTTAAACAATTATATACACCACCAACAAATTGCCATGAGCCAATGCAACTCAAAGGCAAATTATGGATTGAAATACCATCAGAAAATTTTGCTTGTAAACCGCATATTTTAGGTTCAGTACGATCATTTGTTGAAGCTCAATCGGATAATATAACATTGCCATGTCGTGTTGAAGGTTCACCGCGGCCCAATATAACATGGTTATATAATAAACGTCCCATCAATTCCAATGATGTTCGATTTCGCATTGAAGAGCATACAACTGAAACGACAATGACTTTCAATTCAGAGTTACGCATATTTGGTGTACGAACTGGCGATAAGGGTTCATATACTTGCATTGCTGAAAATCGTGGTGGCCGTGCTGAAGCTGAATTTCAATTATTAATTAACGGTGATTATTATAGTGCTTTAGATAGCACTGGCAGTTTAGCTAGCCGTGGCAACATTGGTACTACACCAGTGGACACCCAATCAAATATTTTATTAATCATATGTTTAATAGCTATTAGTTTTTTATTATTATTAATAATAATTGTATTAATAATATGTTGGTATTGTCGCCGTATACGAACGTATCAAAAAGATACGACGAAATTAAGTGAGAATGGTTTAATTACAACGAAACCTCAAAAAAATCATAATGGGACCATGCTAGAAGGTTCAGTTATTATGGAAATGCAAAAAAGTTTATTAACCGAAGTGAATCCAGTAGAGAAGCCACCACGTCGTAGTGATTTAGAGAGTATTGATGGCATAGGCGCTCATAGTGATGATGGTCACGATATGAAGAAAACCCTTTTGGATGAAACACGTTTTGGTAAGATCACTGAAATCATTTTATTTATATTATTTTTTTAAGCACCTTCAATTTAGGTAGATGCTTGTTTTATTATAAAATTGTCATTTGTCAGATTTTAATATTTGTAAAATTAAAGTAAAGAAACTAAATGATTTCCTTAAATGAAATGCAGATTATGCAAATTTTAGTGTAGATGAAAATAGCAAATTGCATCAATATTATTGATAGCTAAAAGAATTAAATACATAAATCATTTATAATGTTTATCAGTAAGTCTACGGCTCAATTAGCCCTTTTACTTCTAATTATTTCTTATTCAGCAATGCTTTGTAATATCCATCATACTTTCACGATCAAAAAAGTACCAGACTCAGTTCAAAATGCAATTGATAATGTGCTTTCGAATTATAACGATATTTTCTAAAAGAAACTCACCACTCTATAAAATTTTGGATAGAATAATGGTTCCTTATTGTAGCCATGCACAACAGGTTTTTTATCTTTAGAGAAAAACATGGCTCTGAAATAATGTAACTAATGTGAAAGTACCTCAAACTTTCATATAAATTTTTCTAATATATCCTCAGCTATCGGAAGTGACTTCATTTTGTGCCTTTAACACTTTTCAAAATTTTCCAACTAATGACTCTAAAGGAATTTAATGAAATGTTTTAAAAGCTTTGGCAGCCAATTTTATTTGATAGTTATGCCTTCTAAGAAATTTTACCCAGTGTTATCATATGTTTGATATACCCAAAACTTATTGAACCACATATAAAGATGTTTTTAGAAAACAAATTTTAAAAAATATTTTTTTGGATAGTAATAAATTTACCTCTCAAATATCAGACATATTATACAATTATTAATCGATTTGATCATGGAAGTGCAAAATTTATAGACAATTATAACACCACAAGCATTGGATAAACATGTTACATACATACTGAAAATATAAAATGTGTCATGTGATATGGGCAATATCTTAATTAAATTATATACCATTATGGTATGAAAAAGTATCTAATGCTAATCATATCAATGTAACTAAGATTGATAGTGAAGGCAATTAATTAAATTTTTACTAATTTTATACTAAAGTGTATAATATTTAGATTTCTTTAGAAAGGACTTAGACTAAGAAGGCGTTGACAAATTTGAAAAGATTATCTTGAAATGAAATTATTATAATATTATTATAAATTTTATATATAACATAATATAAAATGCTTTTTTGTAAATAATAAATTTCTGCTGTATAAGAAAATGTTCAATTTAATTATTTATTAAATTTGTAGGAAAACAAAAAATGCGAGATGAAGAAACACATTCGGTAAGTCATTCAGATGTAACTGCAACGCCACGTTCACGGCACACTTATGTAGATGATACTTATGTAAGCAGTTTGCCACCTGATTTATTAGCATTTCCTGCACGCGTCCAACCAAATTCGCCATCGATGCAATCATCACAATCCAATATACCTGAACAAATAATATATGGTATACGTTCACCGACTTTAACCAGTCCAGTGTATGCACATATGACACCGCATAGCATATATGGTACGACAGCAATAGCTACAGCTCCGCCAAACGGATTTATGACATTGCAGCATCCGAAAAATCGTAATTTGGCATTAATTGCAGCGGCAGCTAGTAATCGACCGCAACATCAGTCACCGTTTGTGCCAGCACCAATTGTTTATTCACCAGTTGCAACAACAGCAGCTGTTGTTTTGAAACAGGGTTATATGACAATACCGCGCAAGCCGCGTGTACCAAGTTGGGCACCATCATCCTCAGCCACAAATTCTACACAACTTAATGAATTTCAATCGCCCACCTCACCAAATCCTAGTGAAACTGGCACCTCAACTACAGAAGTCCTAACTGTTGATCCTGTTTATGACAATTTAGGTTTGAGGACCACCGCTGGCGGTAGTTCAACATTGAATTTGAATAAGAGTTTATTACAAGAAGCATCATCGTCATCGACACGCTACAATATGCGTGATAGACCATTACCGGCTACACCCAGTTTAAATTCTGTTAACACTCAGCAATATCAGCAGCAACAAAAACATCAACTACTATTACAACAGCAGCAACAACAGCAACAACAGCAACAACAGCAACAGCAACTTCAACCGCAATCCCAAATTCAAACTCAAACTCAAATTCAAAACCAACAAATGCCACTGCCGAATGTAAGTGCAACAAAACTATACGAGCCAGTGCATGAATTGGGCAATCAAATGTCATCGACAGCGATGTCCACTTCCGATACTGAGCCTCTCTACCATACAGAAAGACATAACTCAAACATAAGTATAGTATCTAACAATAGTATTAATGGCAATAATAATAACAACACAAACAATCAAAGCCATAACATTAGCTACAGTAATAACAATAACAAAAACAATAATAGCTGTAACAATAGCAATAACAATAATCTTAGTAATAGTGGTTCATGTATAGAAGTGAAACAAGTGAAAATACCGCCACGGCCACCACCAAAACCCAAAAAGAAATTAGCTGTAACAACAACACGAAATGGTCAAGGTAGTACAAGTCAACTATTTGATGATGAAGGTGAAGACGGTACCGAAGTTTAGTGATACTTTGCCCCACAACCAGAACAAGAATATCAACATTAATGATAATGTTAATGATAATAATAATGTTAAAGATAAAAAGTGAGCAATATTTAGTATCAGATTAAAGGGAGATCAAAAATATTCTCTTAAATTTTAGGTAAAATTTTAAAAATTTTATAACTTGACCAACCATTTGAGAGTGACGCATTTATCTTCTTTAATTAATTTTTTATTGCTGGAATAAAATTCTAAATAATCTCTAAGCGATTTTTATAAATTAAAATATCTGACACTTTCATATGAAAATTTGTTCTTTATGCTCAAGACCTTTTAAATTCTTCTAATTCACATATCGACACTTTGAATGGTTGAAGCTTTCAAATTCCTAAGATTTCTAATATTTTTAGACGTACAATTTGGCCGATAGTTTTACTAAAATATTCATCCTGGCATAGACATCACTGGGTGACTTTGTTTATCAGATATATTTAAAATTTAACTAAAATTGCACTTCAAAATAAAAACGGAACATTTTAAAGGAACAATTTATAGAGTCCACTTAATATTGCGATTGTTCAAACTCAAACGATTTATAAAAGCTGGATCTCGTAAATGTTGTTGTGAGAGCAAATCCATTGAAAATTGTGTAAATATTACTTTATAAAAAAATTGACTTGTGTGCCAAAACGACTGATGTAGTTTTTACAACATTTATTTTTTAATTCCCCTCTTTCTTTTATTATTTATTATATACAAAAAAAATTTGTTAAGTTCTTTTTTACATGTACATATGTGTACAAATATAAATATTCAAATATATAAATGTGTAAAAGGAAGTTTTTTAAAAATCCAAAAAAAAAAGGACAAAAACAAAAAAAAACTCGGTATAAGAAAAGAAAAAATTGCAAAATGTTTATATTACAATTTTGTTATATCGGTCGAAATCGATTATTGCATTCTACACCACTTTTTCTGATCTAATGTGTTGAAAAGAAGTTTAATAAGTTTTAAAATAAACTAATTTTTATGCAAAAAGTAAAAAAGTGAGCCAAGCTAATTCAAATTAAACAAACAAATTGTTATCTTCAAAATCAAACTTGCATAGAAATTTGCTATTCAATCTTCATAATTGTAAATTTTTACATCTTAGCAATAAATTTTCTTTCGAAAAAAAAAAACATGAAGAAGGCGATACCGATCTGAATGTTTTCATGATCCATTTGCCATTCCATCACCAAATTTGGTAATGGAATGGCAAAGCAAACATAAGGCCACTTCAGTTTTCATATCGATCGGTATGATACAAAAAAATGGCCTCATTTAGTACAAGCCATTTTTTATGGTACAAGTATATCTAACAAATGGTGTTAGATATAGAAAGTAAAAGGTAGAAAGTAAATCAATTACCAAACAAAAGAAAACAAAAAACGAATTTGTTTATAAGTAAAGCTAATTGATTGATAAATAATAGGAAAAGAAAGAAAACACATAAGAATTAGGTAGCAAGTAAAAGGAAAAAGGAGTAAGGACACACAAACACATATACATAAACATATACATACACGTAAAGCTTAGTTATAAATATAAGAATTTAGTTAGTACTTGTAATTTGTAATTTGTGGTGATTCCATAAACAATTTTACATTAAATTTAAGGTAAATTATAAAGAATAAAGGTAAACAAGAACCAATCAAGATAATTATTGTATAAAGAAATAAAGTATTCCATATTAAATATACTGTAATTATTATAATATTGTAATGTAATAATTAATAAAATAATCCTAATAATACTAATAATAATAAAAATAAAAAGAAAAATAAAAAAAAAATAAATTATCTATATGTAAGAATTATAATGGTATTATTTACATTATTATTTTATTTGTATTGTATTTTAATTGGCTTAAATTATAAAAGAAACAAAAAGGTAAAACTAAAAAAAATCAAGTGAAAATTAAACGAAAATCAAATTAACAAAATTAATAATAAAAAGTAAAAATATAAAACAAGAGAATATAAAAATGTTTGGTTGTTTATTATTTTTCAGTCAAAATAAAGCGTAATAAATTTTTCACACAAAACAACAAAAAAATTCTATATGCCTTTATCCATATAAGAACTTTAAGCAGGCCTTTCGAGAAATGGCTGTTTATATGTTTTTCGAAAGATCTTTTATAAAGTGAATCTATTATGCTTTAAATTTTATCTTGTGTGGTTGTAAAATTTCCTTTGTACAGAAATTTGAAGATACTTTGCTCCCCTTGAAAAAAAAAAAATTTCAATTCTTTAAGAGAGTTAAACAGAACATACATTTGGCAAATTGATTAAATGATTCACTTGGAGCACAAGTCAATGTTTTAAAGTGTTATTAGCTTCGTGAATATTTGCTAAACATATTTTCTAATAGTTGGTATGATTTTGCCAATTACATGAATTTCGATTTATGAAACTTTGACGAGCTATCATGATGCAAATTCGCTTGAATCAAGAGTCCATATTGCTAAAACATATTTTTTGGATTTGCAATTGACTCCTCTGCCAATTGTAAGAAGAATTTTTATTGGCTTTTTCTAAAGCCTCTTGAAGATAATTCTATAAAAAAATATCATATAAAATTACAAAATTCTCTTCGTTTTGTTTCATTTATTAATACGTTCGATATAAAGTTTATTTAGTACGTTCGATTATCATGTGATACTTCATAACATAACTAACTACTTAATATAATTACAATTTTTTATAATGTCCAACATAAAAATTGGCATTTGCCATAAAATGTATAACAAATTTTAGGGCATTTGACAAAATTCTCATTATTTTATAATTAGATGAGCAAATGCTTAAATATATTTTTATAAGGCATTTTGCATGCTTTTATTTACATGGATTTCTAGTCACAAAACAATATAGAAAATTTCCCAATTTTGCCATTTGCCATTGTCTATATGTAAATTTAAACAAAGCTCTAAACGCTTTAAAAGATATTAGTCGATTGTGGCCGTCTCTTGTAAGTTGTCAAGTATTCATGAAAAGTATTCATAAGATGAATGATGTTCGTTAAGTTGCTGGCATTGCCTCAAATTCAACTCTGCACTTTATTCAACATTATCCATATCAAAAAGTCTGCATAATTAAATCGGCAAACTTTTGTAAGCCAATATTTGTCAAATGGCTTAATTAGAAATATGCAATAGTAGAGCTGCAGTCAGGTAGATATATCGCTTTTAATTTTAGACAATTTATTTAATAAAATGTGGATCTAAAATTACATATATTCGCATATTACACCGTACAGGATATAAAACTAATAATAAATCATTTTATTTACTGAAACTATTCCATAAATTTATAAATTTATTACGTTCATTTTGTGATTGGGATTGTGATTGTTTGTGATTTCCTCCCTCATAATTTGCGTTGAATATGAATTATATTAAGTTTACAAAGTCATGTGCATTAATTAAAAATATCTGAAATATATGTGACAGATATATCATACAAACTCTGATCACGTTTGGCTGATATTTTTTTTTTTTTACTATGATGAGAGTCTTTTTCAAATTGTACTGAATTGAAGAGCTTTTATAATTAATTTTTCATAAAATTGTTTTTGTAAAATGTAATTTCACAACAGTTCGTCTTCAACTCTTTATTTCCTCCATCTCTAGAGTTTTATCTAGAACCATGAATGCGGAGTCAAATTTCATAATATTTTATATCTTAATTGAAAAAGAATGTAGAACGCAATCAATATCGACTCTTTGATAAGCGACTTTAAAGGATTATATTATTCGTTGTTGTTGTTTATTTTTTTTTTGGTAATTTTCTTTTTTTTAATATTAAAATAAACAATAAATATTTTAACAACAAATCATGCTTGATATTTATGTTATTTTTTTTGAGATAACATACCTTACCCTTAACAATTATACTGCATTAAATTACATGTCATTGACAATTGACCCATTTTTTTTTTTGATCTGTAAAAAAAAACCTTTAAAATGAAAATAACAGAATGAAATCAAACACCAAAATAGAAAGTTCAACTAAAATATTTTTATAGGCTTTTCTTAAGAAATTTCTTTTATAAAAGGTGACTGCGCTTGCCGGTGAAGATTTGTCTTGCTTTATTCAAATATCACGTTATATTTCAGTTTTGTACATGCCCTCACAATTTGGAAGTAAAATTAAAGAATATCTCTTGACTTAATTATTCCAATTTTAACACTTTCTCCATTTAAATTTATATATTTAAACTAATAAGCCAAATCGACCATACCTTTAATAATTTCTTGATGTAATTTCAAAATTTCACTTTAAATGTAATACTTTTGTGTGCAGCCTTTTTATTTGATGAAAAATATTGTAAATTCTAATTATATATCACAATTTGTATAATTAATTCTATAATTAATTGTTCTTTTACGAAAACACTAACCGCAAAGTTTTACAAATGAAATTTATATACTACAACAACTACAACAACTACAACAACTACAACAACTACAACAATAATAATAAGGTTTATACCATAATGTACTTTCCAATTCTATACTCTACACTTATTAATTAGCAAAGTATATCGGTATAATATCAACTTGTAAAGAATATGTAAAATTTTATAAGCGAGAGTTTTTGACATCAAACAATGCCCCATAATCTATTTTAGAGTTCTTACAAAAAAAAATTTTCATAAGAATGTTTTTGGAAAATAGTTGCGACAAATCTAAAGCTACAAAAAAGCAAACGTCAAAAGTTTACTGACAAAATTTGCTTTACCATTTACTTTCAAAAAAATCTGAAATATCTAAAATAATCTTAATTCAACAGAACGTAGAAATTATTAGGAAAAAACCAGTGCCTGTACAATTTTTCTGTATTAACTAAAGTGACTTATGCAGACAAATAATGTTGAAAACTGAGCAATAATAGAATGATGAAAATTTATATGAGAATTATATAATTAAAAATACAAAAAAAAAGAAGGAACCAATTAAGTGCGCAAAATAATTAAAGTTACACCTAAAAACTCAGAAAACTTAAGTAAAAATTATGTGCACGTACGCTCCTTTTTTTCTAATTTCCTTGACTCTTTTTTTTTTTGTTTTGCTTTTTGTTCTTGCCTTTTATGCAAATTATTTCCAAAATTATTTCTTCTTGCAAAAATTTACCATGCACGCAAATTACACATAAAAATTATTCAGCAATTTTTCATGCATGTAACTAAAACAAGAAAAAGAAATACACAGAAATCATTAAAGTTTGCTAAAGTTTACTTTTATATATGATTCAGTGTGCTTGGAAAAAAACGTAGTAGACCCCTAAAATCCATCAAAATTTTTGGTCCAAATTTTAGACATTTTTTTTTTTTTTTTGGTATATTAAATTATTATTTTAATATTAATTTTCTATGCCATATTTTAATTTTAATAAAAATCCTTTTAAATTAAATGTTTTTGTGGTAAGTGAGTGTAAAAATGATCCTAGTAATATTATAATTGGCATGATTGAAAATTTTTATATAAAATTTATTAACAAAAATACATGAACTGACATCAAACAATGCCAACGGAATAAATAATACACCTCTAAATTCATCTAAAATTGACAAAATTAATCACCATGAATTAAGTAAAATGCAATACATAATCGATAACTATTCAAGACTTTAACTTAAGTGAAACGATTTAAAATATAAATTTTAAATTCTATAGAAGCTTTGGTAAAGTAATATCCAATGAACATTATATTTATAGCGGTATAATTCATAAATGTATATGCCATAAAAGTTCCCTTTAAAATTTTATCTAAATTACAATTACATAACTTTTTATTGTTCACTATTTTTTTTACGTTTAGTTTTAATTGAAAGCGATTAGCGTTGCCTACTTAAGAACTTACTCTAATAATTAATATAAAATATAAAAAAGTTAGAACATAATCAACTGTTCAGCTAACTAACTATTAAATTATCTATACCCATGTGTTTTTGGAATCTCATATACAATTTGAAAACTTTGCAAATTTTTGAATTGACTGAAGTATCTTCAAAAATTAAGTTAATTAACAAGCAATTAATTTGTCCCCTCAATTAATGCTTTAAATAATTTGCCTTACTAAAAAAAAAATTTATTTCTATGGAAATGTACGCATTTTAACATTAAAATTGAAAGATTTAGACTCAAACTTTTACTTAGCATTCAGAAAGCTAAAATATTTATTCTACATATTTAAAAAAATACGAAATTTATATAAAATAAACTCAAAATTTAGCAATCTATCAAAATATGTGAAAATAACTCAAAATTGATCTTACAAAATTTTAATTAGGTAAAGGGAATAATTATCAGCATAATAAAAAATTCTGGTTTCATTTTGAGTTCTTCTCTATGTTAGATATGACCATATAAAATAAATGTTCTTGTAAGAAGAATATTTACATATGCATATATAACACATTGTAAAGTAAAAGTCTTTGAATTAGTTACATTATTTTATAAAATAATTACAATAACAGACAGAGGTACATTAAGGACAAAAGGTATGTTAGTTTATTTTAGAGGCATACTTTTCTTTATATACGTACGCTAAAGGCAAATTGTAAATAGCAAATAATGCAGTAAATAATATTGAAAAGCTAAAACAGTTCAAGTGTACTGAGAACAACTTGTAGATATAACATACAAATGTATATTTACATATATACATTATTCTTCTTATAATAACAAATAAGTTGTACTTTAAAAACTTGTACACTACAAAAACTGCAAAATTGTCAATAAGCTTAAAAGTAGAATGGATTATAACAATATATGTAGCAATGTCAGAGTAGCAGCAACAACATGCCATAATATTCAGCATATCGAGTTATATGAAGACAAAATTACAATTACCAAAGAAATTTTTTCTATTGCATTTCTTTTGTATAACTTTACAATTCACTTCAATGTTACACATTGTAAATATTCATTGTTTATTGTATATACACACATACATATATAGATAAATAAATAGATACACACATAGATATATAATATATAAAGGAATGAATATCATAAATGGGTGTTAACTTAACCATATTTTTATTGTAACTACACAAGAAAATTTTTTATGATGTTGTCATATCTTTTGTGTAACAAATGTAATGTACAATATAACCATGAAATTTTAATTGGATTTATATAAATATATATAAATATATATAACTATAAATATATATATATATAATTACATTTGCTTTATAAAATAAAAATGTAATGCATTAATTATTTTCACACCGGCAACACAAACAGTTTCTTTTTTTTCTAATAACTCTTCCTCATTACATTAAGCAATAGACAAAATGAATTAATGTAAAAAAGTAAACAATTTTCTAAATTGAAGCGATTATTACCAAACTGTGCCTTAGATATATAAAATTTAATATCTTCTTATCTCAGTTTTAATCTAAAGTTTCAAATTTAATCCAAAAACATAGACAGTCAAAACAAAAAAAAAAAAAAATAATTAAAATAATTGCTATCAATACGAGGATGATTTTGAACGTCACTTTTTGTATAGTAATTTTTTTAACAATTATTAACTTCTATTTGTGTACCATTATTTTTATATTTTAGAGCATTGGACTTTACCTAAAAAATATTACGAGAAAAAGAAATTAGTCAAGTTCACAAAATTATTGTTAACACTTTGAATTTACAAAAAAATTAAATAGAAAATGGAATTGTCGAAAATTTTGCAATGGTTTTTGCTTTTTTGAAAATACTTTTAATGCCTAACAACGATCTAATCTAAATTTATAGATTTAATATGTCAAAAAAAACCATGCTAAACTAATCTAAAGCTTTTATCAAATATGAAAAGTGGTGGTAAAAACTTTTTTCAATAGATTAAATGGTCTGATATCAGATTTGATGAACAGATTATCTGAAAACGTTTCAAAAAATTATTATAAATTTATGAATACATGTTAAATCTCATATCTAAAATCTTTGGGCAAAAAAAAAGCTTATCACAAATAGTTGAGAGTATGAAAAATGTTGCCGGCATATGTGATCAAATTTATCATATACAATTTAAATGTATAAATGTATGTTAGTTATGCCATATAAATCTCCATACAAATATAATGATGTATTTCGGGAACTTATAGAGCAACAATCAAAATATAAATATGCATTAAGTTAAAAGAGAAACAACAGAAATAACAACTAAAATAATATTTTGTAAAATAAAATTGTCTTATTTTGGACATTCATTTATAGTTTTGTTTGTGTGTACTTCCCTTCCGACTGCCCATAGTTTCCGTGATCCAACATAAACTTTAACATGCTTACATATATTTTAAACATATTTTTCAGGCACTATACATAGAACTGTACATGTCATGTATTCTATCTAAGCAATATCCGACATGTAACATTTTGAAAAATAAGTAAACGAGAAAAGAAATTTTTTCATAAACATTAAATAAATGTACGATACATTTCGTTTTTAATAATTCTATTTTTTCTGTTTTTTACTTATTTTTTGCTTATTTTTTTACAGGAAATTTAGTGTCACAAAATTATCATTTCTCTTATTCTTTTCATAAACGTAGAATTGAAAGTGTTCAAAAATGTATCATTAGATTGTAGAAAGCTTTAATTAAACCGCTTCTTTAATTTTCTTTCACTTCTTTTAGCACAAAAGAAAACTTAACTTTATAAAAAAATATTTTCATTGGTAAAAACTTTTTATATTGATTTGCTTAATGAGTGAAATAAATAATGGCAGAAATTGTAATAATTTTTTGAATTTTTAAACTCCAATAAAATTCATAAATGAAGTATGGTATAGCGACATGTTAAGTAGAAGGCACGCACTAGAAATGCGAAGAGTACTCCAAATCAAAGTGTAAATTTTTAACCCCACATAAAATGCAAAGCAAAGCGATATAGAAATCTTTAAACACGCTTAAAATATGGTTGAAGGTTAAGTGTGGACCTTTAGCACGTGTGACATTCTCAATTGTGCCCATTTCTAAGAATATGAAAGTGCTATATTGAATGATTTAACATTAAACCAATAACATCAGACAACATCTAATCAAATGGAAAATAAAAAGTGAAATATCAATAATCATTATAAAGTTTATATTAAATTTTTAAATATATTAATTTATTGTTATTGCTCTTCCAGTTGCATGCAAAAATTCTATGTGCATAAAATATTTTTGTTGATAATTATTACAAAAATTTCGCCTAAACAGATTAAATGAATTTATTATCTAATTATCTTGCATAAAATTTAAATAAGTTAAATAAAATTGTTAGAGCTATTTATTATATAATTATAATATTTTATAATCTATATTAAGAATTATTAACATAAATAAGCACTTTAGATGCCAACAAAGACAACTATCAAATTTCATTATCTGCTCTAAATAACATGATTAAAATTGAAAATAAAAATCAAGAATTGAAAAAAAAAAAATTGAATATAGAAATTTTTCAAAAAAGTAATACGTTTCAAAAAAATTAAAAATTTTTCGATCTTAACCATTTTTAAAATTCCTTTTTTTTTTTTTATTAGATTAAAATATTTATGTCTAATAAACTTCATTAAAATTAAAGCTCGAAATATGTTTGTTAGCAAATTAGTAATTGAAACAAAAAAATTTAGAAATAAGATAAAATTTTGTAACCACTATAATCTTTGAAGAAAATTGCCTACCTAGAATAGAATGCTATTATTTGAATAGAATTTTGTCATTTCTTGATTTATAAGAAGACATTTAAAATGGTTTAATACATTTCCATTTCTTTTATTAGCACATGAACTTATTATACTTCTTTAATACATTAAATAGAGTTAGTTCTACTACAAATATTATTGGATCCATATAATTTTATATACATACATAAAGTAATCTAATAATTATTATGTTTATTAACATATCGATTGCATTTAGGTATTAAATGCAATTCAACGTAATTGCACATAAAATCCACGTACGCCTAAGGCATTTTAGCTAAACGCGAATAATGCAATTTTCACCATGCATAAACCTCCATATACACATACACATACACATACACATACACATACACATACATATACACATATATATCGTATTATTATGTTTTATAGAAATTGTAGAGCGTGATATGTACAATTATAAACCATTTTGAGTTTTAGTTTATATTTATTCATAAGCGTATCCGAAATTTATCGAATAATATTATAAGCTGCCTCTGGCATGCATAACAAATAATAATGTTATATTTTATAAGAGCAGAAAACATTTATTTGTAGATAGTACACGGTTAATATGTCAACAGCAAAAAGATAAATGAATTGCGCCATATTCATAAAGTTTCAAACATTTAAATTAATTATTTACTAACGCTAACGAAATATAAAGTGCATAAAATTATATTCTTTAATAAAGTAAGTTAATGCATTATGATGTCAATGAAATGGAATGAAATATATTTGAGTAGAAAATGATTGGTATAGAAAGTTTATTGCTTTCATTTAGATCGTTATAATCATTATAAAACATTTAATATTTTATGAAATTTTTTATAATAATTTTATAATAAGAAACGCTTAGTTTAATACAAGAATTAAAATTAAATTTATATGGAATGAATTGAGGTGGTTGATATTCTTTGTAAAAAAAAAACTTTAAAAAATTACTCCAGATGAAAGTTATATTACTTTAAACTTATTTTGGGTTTCATCTAAACAGTCAAATACTACAGAAACTATTTTAAAATGATGAATGCTCTATGGAATAAGTGCTACAAATACAACAAGATGGTAACGAAAATTTTGGAGACGAAATTTAAAGACAACTCTTTTTTTAATACGAATTTCCACTCAAACATTCTGTGAACTTTTTTTGAAGGCTTCTTTCGAGGCTAAAAATTGGCAAAATGCTATTAATGTAAACGGCTGAAATTTTGACTGAAAAATACATTTTCATTTGACAAATGATTAAACGTAACACTTTTGCATTTTGATATTGTTTTCATCAAGAAATCAATTGTAGTCACATTCAAGTTATTAAATTAATAATTTATATAATTTATGTCAAGCAAAAGTGTTTAGATAACTACGCATCATAGAGTGGATTAGAGTGGAGAAGATTTGTTTTTGATAGATTTTTATATTCAATAATTTTTATGCATAAATTTCAATAAATCTACAAATCAATTTAAAGATACAAATAGAATGAAAGCTACATCAATTTTAGGTGATTTTAACTTAATGCATTTTATATATGTCAAATGAATGTGTAGTAAATTAATTAGAATTATAAAGTACGTATAATATAATTTTATTAAACAATAAATGTGCTATAATAAACAATAATGAATAATAATAAATGTGGACAATGTTCTTCATATAAAATTGTCAGCAATCTGTAAAGATGCAGCAATTAAAGTTTCACTTCACTTCGTAAAGACGAATGTTAAGATTTTATGAGGAGACCTGTAAAGAGCTTTCTATAATGGAAAGTTCCGGACACCAACAATTTACAGAGCACATTTCACATGTTAATATGTGATAATGTATAAAATACGATTCCATAGGCCTTTGAGAGAAAAAGGGAGAAATTAATTGACATCAGCTACTTGAATTTTTTCATGAAATAATGAAAAACTGCAAAACCAGTTAGGAAGAATATGGCATTTATATTGTAAAATCCGACTAATATTTTTTTCATTAGAGATTTTGCAGACCAAAAGAAAAACTATCACAAATCAATATGGCGTAACATTATTGAATCAATCTTAGTGTAACAAAATAATAAAACCATTCAATTATACCACAAACTTATAGTCGGTTAGTTATATGCCAATCTATATCCACAATATGAATCTCTATTGAAGCGTTTGTTATATTCTCTTAACATAATTATACTGTAATTAATATTATGAAAGTTAATATGTATGTTACAGAAACACGTACGTGCTAAAAAACTATATACAATTAATTTAATTGACAATTAACCTAAAAATATAAACATATATAAATGTGATACTTTTTTTTTATATATATACTCTCATTTAATTTATTATGGATTATTGTAATATTGTTTACGATACTTTTCCATATTTACATGCGTTGCTTTCATAAAATGGCAACGTATAAAATTTTCATTGAATAACATATATATTTAAAATTTTTAAATTACTGCTTCTGTAATTAAATGAATATGAAACCAAACACTCATAAGATCCATTGAAATGTTCAATTAAATTGTAAATTGAAATAATTGTGGATTGTGTGGCGTATGAGTAATATAAAATTTCATAATTTCATATTAAATATAAATTTTCAAATATTATTTCACATATATTTTTGTGTGTAATATACATATACATACATATAAATATATAACGTATACATATTAATTATTATTATTATTATTATTATTATTTAAGAGTACGTGTAATTTATTAGTTTTTTTTATAATACACGTGCTAAGCATATAATTAAAATTAAATCATTAATATCATAAAATATAAATTGCCAAAAATTCGGTCAATGGCGACTATAAAATTCCCCTTAAGAAAAAAAAAATGTATTATTTTTTATTGTGTATAAAAATTTGTATGAAAAGTTATGAAAAGTTAAGCTCTTAAATCAAAATTGCTTAAATTTGATCGAATCATGACTTTGTTAAGCTTTAATAGCCAAATAGCAAGTTGCGTAAAAAATAATTTGAATTTTTACAAATTGAAATCATGTAAAAATTATGTTTACTTCTTTCAAAAATTTACATCAAATTGCAGCAAACTGAATTGAAGTAAAGTATATTTCAAAATTAAGCTGATTTGTATCGGTATAACGGTCTATGGTGTTGGTCCCTAATACGTATAACGGATACATCAATTTTTTACCCACTTAACTTATTTTCTTTAATTTTTATTTTAATGTGAAACGATCTTTTATAATTCAGCTAAACGCCCAACTTTAGAAACTTTTTTAATTTATTTATTACTAATTGTAATATTTAATTGTAATTTTTCTTATGCCTGAAGGTGAATTACAAAAGTTTAGTGTACTTGATTGATTAATTGGTTTTCCTTATTTTTATATGTAAATAGGAATTTATAATCTTCATAATACTACAAAAACAATACAAACAAAAAGAGGGCATACAGTAAAACATGTTCAAATGTAATAGTTAATTGATGTTGATTCCTAATTACTCTCCTTATCCTCAATACATGACCTCAATATAAATAATATAATCAAAGAAGTGAAACATTTAAATTTTATTTAAAAAGCTTTCCGATAAAAATATATGACAAATTAAGGCGATATGGTCTTTATTATTCAAAGAAATGAAATTGTTATAATAGTTGAATTCAGTCGTCTGTGATGAAGTAAATGAGCGCTCTTTGCAATAAATGTAACTTGAACCAAATACTTTTAGATTAACCTTTGCCTAAATTACAGACTTAAGGATGAAATTCGAAAAACAAAGCATTTATGAATAATGCGTTTAAAAGTTAAGCTCACTTGATATTTGGTTTGAAAAAAAATGAAATTTTTATATATTTTTATTGTGTAACTATTTCCTTATCTTCAAATAGAAATAAAAGCACAATCTATAATAAATTTTACACCAACATTTTCATATATATATTTTGCTCAATTCCAATTCTCTATTGAAGCCCTTTCTCTAGGACGCTTCATTCAACTTGAACAAACTTCAACTACAACAAGAAGTATAAGAAATATTCGCTTTTTCCATTTTGATAACTAAATAAAAAATAAACGGAATGGTAGAAAATTAAGAAAGGGTAAAGGGGACAGAGAAAGATAGAAAAAGAGAGAGAGAGTGCAAGTGTGAAGAAAAGAAATATTTGTATCTTATGAATAAATTGTTCAATTTTATACAAAAATATTAATGCTGCATCTATTCCAATACCTCTCTTTCTCTCCCTCTCTCTCTTTCTCTCTTTCTCTCTTTCTCTGTTACTGCATTGATTATGGCCCGAAATGACCGATTAAAATGTCTTATTAAAATGCACGGACATTACTGCAGTGTTGTTTTGACAAAAAAAAAAAAACAAACAAACAACTAATAATAACAACAACAATATGTGGCATTTTCTGTTTTCTGGTTTATTGCTATTGTTGTTGCTATAATTATTATATATTCACAGTCGTCTAGAGAAATAAGTTAAAAACAAATTTACTTGGCAATACAAAGAAAGAAATTGTCAACAATAATACCAGCAACAATAATAATAATATTAATAATAATTATAATAACAATAACAACAATGAAAAAAAAATTAAAAGCAAATAATTCAATACAAGCTCATTTAATTTTATATTTTTATAAGTTAATATTCAACAACTTTTAGTTTGACACTTCACCAATACACCTGACTTAAAGTTCACTACAAGTTACTGCAAGTTTACTGTTCATACAACAATAATAATACAATATTATGACATTTATTTATTATATTCTTTTTATTATTATTAGTTTTTTTATTATTGTTAGTATCAGTTAGAACAAAATGAGCAGTACCACCGACGTCATATAATTTTTTTTTATAAATATATATATGAAATTTTTTGAAATGAATATCAGTTTTAAAAAGTTATTATTTATTAGACATTCATACAAATTTCAACACAAATTTCTTATACTTAAGTTTTTTTTTTTTACTTATTTATTTTATTTATTTGTTTGCTTATTTTAACTGTCTAATGTGAATATAATTTCATAATAATATACGTAAATGACGTTGTATATTGTATGTTGCATGTGGCATGTTGCATGTTGCATGTTGCATGTCACATGCTATTTGGTGATTTATTAAATTTTTTCATATTTTAATTTATCTTATACAACAAAATTTGCTTTCATTTGACATAAATACTTGATTTGAACAATGTTTGTGGCCTACATGCAAATTTCGACCTTAATATAAATGCCCAAATTGCTTACGTTTAAGTGTGCGTGGTCTTAGACTTTTACTTGAAACAAAGCTTAAAGTTTCATAACTGGATGCTTATTTAAACTCATATTTAGGGCATAGATGTAGACCCATATCTAAGCAAAGGCACTTTCATATGTAGGCCAAAGAATGGCCTACATATGAAAAGATATACGAATAGTCCTAAAGCTAGATTTGTATGCCTGATGTAGGTGCGCACATACTATCATTTTTGAAAATGTTTAATGTTCTTTCGCAGCGCCCATCAATTTAATAAAGGGCCAAAGAGAGTCCACCTATAAAAACAAGCTGCGTTTAATTTGAACTCGATAGCCAATAGACTAAAATTGCCTTTCAAACGACATGAGTTTAAATGTGCTGTAAGAGCAGAATAAAAAATATGAAAGAATCATCATAAGGGTACTTAAATCATGGCTCATCAATGGATAACATTAAATGTTATCAAATTTTCATTTCATTTTATTTGTTGTAAATTATAATCTAAACGTAATTTATCAATTTTAAAATAAAAACCTTCTTTAAGATGTTTCATTTAAAAAATAATCTCTGTATAATAAATTTTATTGTAAAATAACTGTGCAAGTATCAGAAAATCTTTAGCCCCTTGGTTGGATCCAACCAACTAGCAGGCGCCTTAAATCATCAAAACAAGTAAACTCAGCAATAAATTACAAAGCTATTGCTCTTGGAGCATGGCATGCCAACATGTGTGTCCATGTGGCGTACTCTGAGCATCCTGAAATTAATGAATGTGTACGTAAAAAACATGATTAAGGAGAGTACTGAAGCCTTTTTTGCTTTTTTTTCTCTCCTCTCTTTTCCTTTTTTTTTTCTTTGATTGTAGTTTTAAAAAAATATCAAATATTTTTTTTTTACTTTTTTTTTCTTTCATCCAGTACGTTAATTATTCATTTTATATGCCTGTTTGATTCGGATTAACAACTGTAACAACAAATAGAAAAACTAAATAAAAAATAAACCAGAAATTACTGTGACAAGTTTTGTATTTGTTAGAAATTCCTATTTCGATTGTAAGAATCAAAACAAACAAAATTCTCTGAGTCTACAGCATTATCCTTGTTGTATATGCTAATGAAATGAAATGCGCTTTTACCACAAATTCATCATCATCATTATTATCATTTTCATTATCATCATTATCATCATTAACATGAACAGCCACATCAGCAACAACTTCATCAACCAAACCATCAAGGCAAACAAGTACTTACGAAATGAGGAAAATAGTGACAGTGAGAAAGAGATGGAGAGAGAAGAGAGAGAGAGAGAGAGAAAGAGGAAGAGAAAGAATGAGATAGAGAGAATATTATTATACATTATACAATACTATATTTCTTTTTATGCTTTTTGTACTTGGGTCTTGTACCATAAGTAGAGAGAATTTGAAGCGTATTTACCATATAATTGGCATTTTAAAATTTTTAACAATCTACAATTCATCTGAAGTACTCTCAAGTATTTCATAGACCCTTAAATATTAATAACAAATACAAAATGAGTAATCAAAATGTAATCGAAAGTTTATATAACTGCAAAAAGCAACAACCAACACACTACTTGAAATTTTAAATGTCCTTAATACAAGAAAGAAACCAATAGCAATGATTTAATCTAGTCCATAGCGATTGGGGATGGAGAAGAAATTTCACAAAATGACTTCAGAAGAAGCATTTTCTCAATTTATAGCAGACCAGTATAAAATTTTGCCAACTTGATTCATATTCACCATGTCTGAATGTGTTTTAAATTTTATTCTTGGAAAGAGGCATATATTTTCGGCCCAATAATTTAACTCCAAGTAAAGCGCTTAAACGGAGAGTAATTATTACAAATCTTCAAGTCCACTACTCTTCTTTAAAACCATGACCTTTGCTTCAGACACTTTCAATCGGAGAGACGGACAGATGGACAGATGGACAGATGTACAGATGGAGAGATTAGGCAAGCTTAAATCAATTCAAAAAATTATTGTGCTTGTAATTCGATCAATATGTTGACTTTAACTCAAACTTAAACCCCTACTGAGTATTAAATATAACTTCAAATACTTGCCGTGCCAACAGAATTAGATGAAAGCAAGAAAAATAAGTAAATCTTTTCGACTTACAATTGTTGCCAAAATATGAACGAAAATAAATATCAAACTGAACATTGTGATTATATTCATGTTCATTTTGGTTTCGTAAATTTAAGATTTAACATGGATTCACTTAAAATTAAAATTTAGATCTTTTCTCTCTTCCACGCACACTCCCTTTAAAATGAACTAACCAAAGATTTTGAAAGTTGATCTTCTCTAACAAATTTTGTTACATTCTTCCTTTTATTTTCTGAAATACGTTTATGCTTATAATGGGAATATATCTGTGTGTGTGTGTATTTCTTCTAACTTCTTTTACTTACAATTTTATAAGAAAGCAATAATATTGAATTTAATAATTTAATAATGAAAAGGAAGAACACTTAAAAATGGATGGGGAAGGAAAAGAGATCATTCTTGTACCAAAGAATCAAAACTTCAAGTCTACCATGAGAATCGTTTAAAGTCTAGCAGCCAACCTGGCTCAGTTGCATTTGTTCTTTTGTGTCAAAAATGATTATTTCAAATAAATGTTCAAATGTTTTTAAAAATGTCTATAACTATACCATTTATTTTGTATTGTTATCCTTAAATTATAGAACTTTTTATATTTTATATAAAATCATTTATCAAACATTTATTTCTAGCTTTTAATAAAAGCCATTTTCTAAAGAAAATCTTACACAATGCAAATCCAAACAAATAGTTATATAACAATTTGGTTTCAATAGATTTGTATAAATAAAGTTATATATCATGTCACTTTGGTGACACCTCAAACAAGAAAATTTTTATTTTTCCATTTTTATAGCTGGAATACTACACCTAATAATGCCATGTAATATTCGCTATGATAAATATTAACATTTGATGAATAAGTGAAGATTTTGTAGATTAAGTTTTGTAATTTTCATCGGTTAACGTCTACTCAGTCCAACGTTCTTTTCCCTACCGAATTTTTTAATTTTGCCTATTTTGCCTTTTGCCAAATATCATTTTTCAGTTTACCTTAAAGTTTTGATGAGCCCCTTCATTAATTTTGACTATACTCTATACCAACCTGCCCATAAAAACATCTACCATTGTTTCTACCCAAGTTGAGTTCGAGATCTCAGTTTTTAGTTCAAAAGAATTTTAACAACACTTGAACAAACAAATATTTCTGAAGCGAATCGGTATTGAATTAGAAAATAGATATTTTAAGTTCGTCTTTCTATTTCAATAACTATATGTCCCTCTAATTGAGAATCAATTTGAAAAAGACGCATCGACAATCAACATTATGAAATGAAAATTAAACGAAAGATGACAAAAAATCAAATATTTTCCAAGTGTTATATAAATTTATTTAAGTAAAATCAAAAATTCAATTCAACATCTATTCATTTTATTTAACTTGCAATATTGTCAATATATTGCTGCCTAAGTATATAAATTCAAGCTGATTTTTAAATCTTTTGCAAATTTTGGGCATATTTCCAAAAGTAATCACCATGTAAACAATAAAAAAAAAAACCAAAAATCACTAAATTACTTTATGTACTTATTGTGTTGTGTTGTGTTGTGTTGTGTTGGGTTATTTTGTATGTATAATGTACATACATATTTATATTGCATGTATTTCAGAAATTTATCAAATTTACACTCAGTCTTTTATTCGAACTACATTCTCAGTCTTTGCCTTTTATCATCAAATTACCTCATTCTTTGCCTTTATAGCTCTTTCAACTTTGTTAAATAATTTACTAACTTGCCACAAAATATCATGGAATTGTGTAAACAAATAAATATATATATATATATATATATATATATATGTATCATAGTTAAAAGAATTATTTGCTGATTTATTTATAAATAAAACTTCAAATAGAAAACCAATCAAGAAATAAATATTAAGTTTTTGGCAACTAGTTCAATAAGTTTGTAAAAAAAATTGTAAAATTTTATGTAAATAAAAAAAGAAATTTTGTTTCGCGAACTTATTGAACAATCTATTATATATTTTATTGCTGAAGGATATGCATATCCTTCATCCTTAACTAAATTTTTGTATATAAAATTTTATTTATAAAAAATTACATACGCATATTTTGAATCGAATTAGAGACAAACAAAACAAACAAGTAAAGATTGTACAACTTAACGATATTGATTTTCAAATACCCTAAAAAATTAAAAGTAAAAATTTTCAAGAAATTTATAGGATCAATTGTTTGGGCAAGCAAAGAGATCTAAATTGCATCAAAATGCCTTTCGTACGCTAACTCTTTTAAATTTAACTGCTCAAAGCTAAATTTAATGTCTCTTATACTATTTGAATAAAAATCATTTAAAAAATGTATAACGAAGTCAGAAGCATCACATGTCAATTATTTTAAGATTTTTATTCAACAATCAACAGTGTAAAACTTTTAAAAGAATCCAATGTCCACATATCACCATGTTTGGTGATATGTGGACATTCAACTTAATTTCTTTAGCAAGCTGAAGGAATTTTTTTTCAAAATTGCCTAATTTTTATGAATAAGTTAAAAATTTGCTTTTTGTGATATCAAATTTAAATTCATGTATAATCTTATATAATCTTATATTTATAAGAATCATCCTGAATAAAATTGCAATATGTTAAAAATTACAATTGCCTGCACAAATTACAATTGCAGAAATATTAACTGAAAAATACAGCAGGCAGCAATAATAATGCAAATAGCAATTCTTTTTGCAAAACTACACCAAATATGTTTGCATATATATATGCATAAATTCAGTTCCAAAGGCAGTGTTATAGATGGTAGCAACCATAAATTATACTCATTTGATTTCATCTTGCAGAAGTTCTACACTGAATGCCTGAAATGTAATAATAGTAGCAAGTACCAGAGAAAGTCAATTATACAAGTCCACTGCATGCAAACAAAGAAGACTACAAGAGCATAGAGAACGATGGGACGACAATCAGGTGGACTTGAAGAAAAAATGAACATAACTGAGAGTTAGCTTGCATATAAAATGCTGTAAATATGAATGACAGGCGTTTGATACAGTAAAATGGTTTAATTCTTACAACAATGTTAACAGTCAAGTGGTTTGCATAAAATTTTCAAAATATATTGATGAGTAAGAATTATAAATGAGGCAGCAGCAGTTGCATGAAATCAAAAAACCCTTTAAGTCCTTTTTACAAATCTTAATTGTAGTGGAATGATAAGTTTATATGAATGTACAGAAATAAGATGTTTATCATTAACTCAAAGGAATTATGATCTATTTAAGCCTGTTTGTACTTCTCATTTAAGTCCTTACTTCAAAAAAATAACCATTACAATGGAAAACTCTCAAACCAATTGGTGTGTTGTTCTCAAATCCCGGTCGAATAGCGGACTCCACAAATACTATAAAATTTAACATATTTTACTTTTTGAAGTTTGCATTGATAACACGAAATGATATAAGGCATTTTATGATCTATATCAAATTATCTACAATTATTTGTATTTGATTTTATTTTTACAAGAAGATAATTGATACGGTGCAATGAGTGTTTTATATGCATGCCTGCCATGAAGGCTCAAATGCATGGTACACAAACGTACATAATGAGCGCTAGCGTTGGTAGTCATGTCACACAGGGTGCATGCTACCGTCACGACCAGTTTCCAATTTAAAGCCTGTATTGCATCTTATATACATGCCTTAATCTTTGGTATCTAGATTCGGAGCCTTCCTATTACTCCTAGGCTTAGCTTAAATTAGCCCAATAAGCCTACCCAGGTACCCATATTATTCGGGAAATGGGACCCTGCACGACAAACAAATATATGTTTGAACGCGCAACGCCCGCGATGTGAGCACCACAATGGGCATATTAAAACTGGTGATTCCGTGGTACCAAATTAAATCTTTGGATCTGATCTAGTGATTCATCATCACCAACGACCATCTCATGAGCCCCTCCCAACTGAGCAGGTGCTTCTCGGAACTGGTTGCCCCCAACCAATTGATGCAGAATGAAAAAATGTAAATATTAGATTAAACTGAATACAAGTTAAGGGAAGCAAAATAACATGCATATAAGTAAAAGTTGCAGCCAAAAGCATAGCAATGTTGAAAAAGGCTAAAAAAAGAGATGAAGATATTAAAAAATGAAATGACTCTTTAATACTTTGTATAATAATAAATAATCAAGAGTCAAGGTAACTTATTGGCTCCAACTAAGACAAAGTGCTTTATATTTACGTAGGCACAACTAAAATAATTGCGGTTGAGTAACTGCATGGCAAGCACGAAATTAAATACATTTTAAGGCATTCAGACAAAAAAATGCACCGCATATATATTGCCCATAAACTGAATCTAACAAAAGAACACTATACAAAATATATTCTTACAGAATGCGGCTTTATTTTTCTTATATTATCTTTGAATTGTTGTCTTTGTATTTTGTATCCTTGTGTTTTTTTTTATTTTTTTGTTGTCTTTTCGTTTGTAAACTTGTGTCCTAATTGAACAAACTACTTAACTTGACTGCTTTCTTTTAGTTATTCCATCTTTTATTCTTTTTTTTTTTTTCTGGCAATTATTATGTGATCATGACCGTATTCTCTTAAGGAATAATGACAAAATTTTTGGCAAATTCTACAGAAATCGCAAAACAAAAAAAATTACACATGCATATGTTTTCTAATTATAATTATAATTACACAAACAGGAAAAAACATGAAAATAAACTAAAATTTCCATAATACGGTAATAATTTCTGTAAAATATATTAAACGATTTTGCTCATTAGCATTTTGGGACGTTAGCATTTATAAATTGAAAGCTTTAAAGATAATTTCATGTAAAATGATCTTCAGAATTCCAAATCATACAAAATCATTTTGGAAATTTTTGTCACAAAAAAAAATACCATAAATAGCACTACATTACTCAAAAACTGAATAACTACTTTTAAGGCAATTTTTGTTATACTAAAATATGAAATTTAATATAAAATGAATATAAAATTACGTTCTACTTTTAAAACTAACTATCATAAAAACTTTTACTTTCTTAAGTACTTCAATCTTTGTTGTCATGAATTCCATTTAAATTATATGCATATTAAGACATATGCAAAGATTTTTGCTTTCTTGTAAAAATTATGAGATTCCTTTGAAATGTATGCTTTTGTTTTATTTTGAGCAAAATCATCTTTTCATATCCAAGCCACGTAATTTCACTTTCCCTACGTCATCATCAATTCATTTTTACACATTTCCCATTTTTCAGCTGCATTTTAAATTTTTCACTATTGTCGTTGCTGTTGACATCGCTGGTAGTGATAAACTGTCCATTTATAATACTTATAAATAGGAAATCGCTGCTATAGAATAATAGAAATAAGTAAAATTGTAAGAACATAAATTTACGTAACCATCAAGCCCTTTAAAGTATAAATACTCTTTGGAAGACCTTTACAAAAACCAGAAAAGATTTTGCTAAAACTATTTGAATATATGTAGGCATTTCTTAGGCGTAGAAGTAATCGCTTAATAAAATTTTAAAAGAATTATTTATAATTATTTATTTGAATATTTGAAAAAGGCTGGTATCAAGATTTGCACTTCACCATAAATAATTTTCTCACGATTTAATTGGTTTCTTTTTTCTTTTTTTGTTTTTTTTTTTGTTACTTGATTTTAACATTTTTGTTAATTCTTCAGATAAAATTAAGTTTTATGGTGGAAGAAGGAAAGCAAAATTACTTTATGTTATTATTTTTACACAAAGTCAACATAACACATTTTCTTAGATATCATGCGCGCAGATAAATAGCTGTAATCAAATAGAATGAATTTTTTTTATAGAAATTTATAATTCTGAAGATGAGTAAACATCTACAAAATATATTAAAAAGGATAATATTTAAAAATAAAGTCGTACAATTTGAATATTAAATGCTTTATGAAAAATATTTGTTATATAAATTTGAAATATAATTCTGAAAATTTTCCGCCATTTAATCATTTAATCTATCACAAAAATATTTAAGAAAATTATATTATTAAATTGATTGGAGCCACCACCTAGGCACCCCATTTAGTAATTTATAGTGCACACAGATAATTTACGGTTATACAGTTTCGAGTAGGCGTGGTGGCTTTACTCAACTTTTACAAAGAATTTGTACAAAAAAAAAAAAGCAGTCTTATTATTTTTGCAAAAAATTTCACTTTTCTATACATTTTAGCCGCAACAAACACAACCACTACACATATATCGATATCGAAATCTTATCAAAACTTTATTAATCGAACTTTAACAATAATAAGTGTAAATTTCTTGCATAGCAAAATCAAATTATTAAAGGACTTTTAGCATTAATCTCTTCTTAATTAGTTAAGGCAATCATCATCCTTTATTGGCCTTCTACTTATAAAACTTTAATTTAATCTAATAATTAGATCACATGGCAATTATTGTCTTTATAATAGTATTAATAATAATAATAAAAAGGAATTATTACATATGAAAAGAAAATTATTACGATTACAACTTTAGAATTGTTAGTTAACCCATTATTGATGATTATAATGATGACTCAGTTTATGATTTTTTGAAAAGAGCGTTCACAGCCAAAACCAATAACCATCAAAAGTTCTATGCTCAACAAACAAAACATTCAAAACTTTCAAAATATCATGATTATCATTTACGGATATATATATGCACATTTGTGCAATTCCAACTATAGAATAGCCTTTTCAATTTACAATTCCTCACACTTGAACAATCAAATACGAAAAACTTTCACTTTTTTTGAAGCATTTCATGACTGAATGCTGGCTTTACATATGGCTAAAAAAAAAACAATGTATTAACCTTATTTTAGTCTTTTGTAGTAACCACTGATAATAATCGGCTTCATCCAACATATGTGCCACGTACAATTCTCTACATACACACACATACTTTAGACACGATTATTTAATCTTAAATATTCTTATCTATAACTCTATTTTGCTATACATTTTGTGGAATATAGATTTGCCCAAACAACTAACACAATTTCTTTGAGTATTATTTCGTTATGGCTAAATAGAAATCAATGTATATATATATATATATAGAATAACATCATTTGATACAGTTAAATTGAATTGTAGTAGAATCATTTTGCTACCAAAAAAGTAATCAGAGTAGTTTGTACGTGTCAAATTTTCGCAATTGATGGTCGAACTAGCAAAAAAAAAATAAATGTTATTCAAGTTAAGCACCAAAAGTATTACATAATGTTTTGAATTTATTGGAACATTATTTTTATATCCGTCATTTAGGGATTGACAGTATACTTGTTTTGGCAAAATGTTTGCCACATTCAAAACTCATCTTGAAAGATCAGCATAAAATTTTGAATCATCTTCAGCATCTTAAAACATTTTAAAGAATTTCAAATGGACAATTGAGTTGAGCTTTAATTAGATAAGATCTAAATATGGTCCGGCACATTTGAAATAAATCGGCCATGCCCCTTAGGTGAAATACAGATTTATTGCCAACAAATTCTAGTTTAGTTATTCTAGTTTAGTTAAGAAAAGCAGAGAAAAAGAGAGATAAAGAGAGATAGAGAGAGAAATAGTGAAAGTATAATAAAAATCCATAATGCAGCAATTGCTTCCAACTGCTGCATTACAATTAATCAATTTAACAATTGGCCCCAGATTTACACTTTTAATATAAATTTTACTGTCTTGCGCAGAATACATGGATATATTTTTGTAAATATTACCGTAATTCTACACGTGTACTTTGCACTCAATCAGTTGGGTTCTACAGTTCATTTGAATTCCCTAAAATTGTACAAGATTAAGTACCCTCAAAAATATTTATTTTGTTGGTTTCCTTTTTTATGGGTATTTTGTTTATTTCTCTCCGTTTTTTGTTTCTTTTTTTTTTTTTTTTTTTTTTGGCAAGCAATAACCACGTTCTTTTTAGTCATCACACTTTGCACTTTGCACTTTGGCTAGATTTTATATTTAGAAATTTTATCTTTTACATGTCTACATTGACATGAGGTCATTATAAATTTGTGTAATGCTTCTAAAATATAATTTTTATAAAAAGAGGTAAAGTGAAAGTTTGCCTTAAATAAATGAAATCATAGACTATTTATTTTTTGTAAAAATTTCTCATTTTTTATGCTATTTCTAATGTAATTATTATTATTATAAAAATATGTGCATTGTTATATTGTTTGAAGTTACACGATTTCTTATGAAACTTTTACCAAAATGAATTTGAAAAACCTAATGTTAATGAATGGACAAATGGTGCATGTACTGACAGAAGTCAGATCACTTCTTCTATGATTTCAAATTTTATAGGTATGTAACAACTACTAGTACAAGTATTAGTCATTCACTCATTTTTTATGACTTCTCCAAATCTGCCATATTTGTGGGCTTTCATTATATTCAAATGGCTATTTTTTCTAAGTGCAAAATTCCATTTTTGCATTAACATTTCATGGCACGACCCTCATTAATTGTTATTATAATATTTCTTCTAGTTTTTGCAAAATCCAATTCAGAAACGATTTAGGCATATCCAAAATGTCATGGCAAATTGTAAGCTCAATAATTCTTGATATTTTTAAGTACTGAGCCCTATCATTTTGAAAATCATTAAATTGAAGCCTTCAAAACCGGTATCTATGGGTTATACATATATTTCATATATTTTGTGTAACATTTTCATTTGTTTGTCTTGCATTTCTCTTTCTTTTTTTTTTTCCTATTAAATTTATTTACCCAGTTTTGTGTCCTTGAGATATTGTGGAGGTGATAATCACCTTATTATCACATACACAAAAAACTAGAACATGTACATAAATTAATAAAAATAAAAAAAGAAGGAGAAAAAAAGGAGAGAAAAGTCGTTTCGAAATTATAAGAAGCACATTTTTAATTTATTTTATTTTAACTTGGCATTCACTTTCCCCATGATATTTTTCTTCTTGTCTTCTTCTTCTTCTTCTTCTTCTTCGACCACTTCTCTTTCCTTAACAATAACAACAATATTAATATATCAAAAATATTCTTACTTGTTGTTGCTGTTGTTATTGTTATTCTTATTGTTATTGTTATTGTTATTGTTATTGTTCTTTTTGTATATTGACTTTTGTGGCCACACCATGGACAATTTATTTATTCATGGTGTGGCATGTATCACTATAACATAACAAGTTGTAAGAAAACCAACCTTAACTATTTATTCATTTATTTACTTATATATTCACACATACACATACAAGTATACACCACTTAACCACACACACACACACACACACATATGTATATACATATATAAATATTCCAATATTCGCATCAGTTTTGAAATTGATTTTCTTTGATTGAAGGTAGCATTGTAACATCCAAGAATAGAATATTTAAGTATCGTTGTGGAATGAGGCAAACCAGAGAGAGAAAAAGGAAAGAAAATGAAAATTAAAAAATTAAAATTTGGTAATTTCTTACCTAAGAAAAGTGAACAATATTGATGAGAAAAGTCAAACTATTGCAATGCCATTTTGGAAATGACGCGATTTAACTAAACTATTCAATAAACTTATTAGAAATTAAAAAGGTAATGTATAGGTAGCCAAATAAGCAAATGAATCAACTACCGATTTAAATCGCATTTATATCATGAACGCAATTTAATATTGCAAACTTCAAAATGTTGCAAATCAAACGTTAAGGCAGCTTGAATCCTCCTGCTATTGTAAAAAAAAACTTAATAGATTTCGATCGATCTAATAGTGGCGTATAAAAATTCCTTGGTGGAATAGCTCCTTTTTCCTATTTATTCTTTCTTTTTAACCTTATTAAAAATTGTGTTTTTTAAAATGACCAAGAAATTTTATAAAAAATTGTGGTTGAAGAATTCAATGATCAAATGTTACCTGGTGAATACTGAAATTATGCTTAACGCAATATTTAAATAAGTTTCTAATCAAGTCCAGAGAAAACATTGAAATTACTCCATGCACATTTAAGCCAATTCCAACAGATAGATTGAAAGTAAAAGCAAACTAGGTACAAGTTTCTTTGTTAAAGCAAAAAGAATTTGAAATTCGAAAACCGAAAACCGAAAACCGAAATAACAAAAAGGCAAACTTGAAGATGATGTAAACACTTTTGTACGTATTCATTCATTCATTCATTCATTCATTCATTTCAGTGAGTATAATGAAATTATTCTATATATTGGTTGGTTTACGCATAAACAAAGTTATAACCAAACAAATATTTGTTGTATTTCTTTATCCATTAATCGAATATGAATCAGATTCTACATGAATAATTTCTAAATCTTTCTTTTTCTTTTTTTTATACCACTTTTGCCTTCTGGGTCTATCTCTTCCTAAATATTTTGAGTAAAGATTACAAGATAGAAATATACATACTTACACATACATACCTACACATACACATATTTAGAATAATAATATGAGTGAATCAGTCAGTGAAATTTCTTTTAAAGGAAATCAACAAAATTGCATGAGCAGATTAGTAAACATCCATGTGATGAAGAAATTTTAAGTGTTCTTATATTCCACTATACCAATCTTTCTTTTACTCTACTTATAACGATGGATATTTTCGATAATGAGAAATGTATGTAACTTTTAGATGAATTTCGATTAAATAACCGAAATTTTGTATCATTCATCTGCCATTTAAGGCCAAAGAAATGGACTTGTGTGAGACAAAAGACAAAAGTTTTGAATCTTAAAACCCAAATACTAAAAAATTTCAAAGGACTTATAATTTTTCTAATTTTATATGTAACACATTTTTTTTTTTGTTCTCACTTTGGCGCATTTAATTTCAAAAAATATCCATCATCAAAAGATGCAGAAATTTTCTGTTACTCTCAAGTACTTTTTTCGCTTTTCTTTTCAATTTATAACTTGTTCATTGCTGTTATGTTGAATTCAGTTTTTATATTCAGGTCCTGTATGCATAACTATGTATCGTAACATTTTGATATCAATTCCATATGATTCTTTCTTTTTTATATATCTTTTTTATGATTTTTCCGTTGTCATGATTCGCGTTTCTTTCATTTTTGCCTTATTTTTTTTTTTGCAAGTATAACATGAATAAAAATATAAAATACAGTTATTATTATGGCAGAAAATATGTATAAGGAATATTTCTAATTAACAAACGATTTAATTAGTATTCGGAAAAAATATAAAAAAATTAGCACAAAACATAAAAAGTAAAAAAAAAAAAAACAATTAGCATTTAAAAAGCGGAAATGAAAATTATTGAAAATAGTTGAAAATGGCATCTGGCATAATCAAATTATAACCCAATTTATGGTAATTCAATGAATGTACTTTCAATCGCTTACAAACATTCTAAAAAGCTTAAAAAAAATTTTATATGATAAATATTTTCTGTAGTTCACATAATTGCAATTTCAGAATGATTCACTGAATCGATTTAAAATTTGCTTGATTGAGTTAATTATACTCACGAGTTATTGAATCTGAAATGAAGTCATAATATTTAAAATAATTTACATTCATGTCAGTGGTTCCATTTGTAGGATGACCCATGCTGACAATCCTTAAAATTGAATATGTTCAATGACCGTGTCCTACAGTAGTAGTCATCATATCAATAGATCTAATTGGAATGCCTTTATATTAAATTCCCACTAAGATCTGAAATCTACTTTAATCATCAATAAGATTTATACAATAAAATACTGTATTAGTCTTGTTGTTCAATCGTTAAAACATACATGAACTGTTTCTAGTTGAGACAATGTGCTGCGGGATTTGTCGTTCTAATAAACAACAGACAATCCCAAATGGCAATATGTTTGCAAATCAACCTTAAAACTAAAAATAAATAAATAAAAATAAATATTTAAAAAAAAAAATTATAATTTCCAATTTGTAAATCCCTCTGGTCGAAAATGCTGCAAAAAAAAAAAAAACTTATGGAATTACTTGTGTTTGTTGTGACTTCTGTTGACGTCTCAAGATTACAACTAAAAATTATATTTCTTTTGAGGATGAAAATTTGTTTGAAATTACATTGAACTCTAATTTCTCCAGTTATTCCATATGCCACGTATATATCCAATGTACTCTGTTATACTGTATTATGTTATGTTGTGTTATGTTATGTTATGTTATGTTATGTTATGTTACGTCGTGCATCGTTATTGTAAGTTTATGTGATTTTTTAATTCACTATTGTACCATTTGTATTTTATTGTGCTAGATTTTATTGGCACTTTTGCCACAACGGTAACGGAAGTGATGTATACACATACACGCACACACACACATCAAAACATTTGCAAGTGGCAAATATTATAAACTTACAAGTTTTAGCACAAAAGTTTAAGTTTAAAAAAAAAGCATATTTGACTGTAAATGGTAAATTGATTTTGTCACTTTACAATTTGATACAGATCCAGAATAGAAGAGTCTGAAACATTTTGTTAGAAATGAAAAACATTTTGCAACAAACCAAAAAACACAAACATACAGAAAAGGGAAAACTTTTAATATAATTTATTGTTTGTGATGCGATCAAAATGAATTGACAAGTTTGGCAAAAATGTTATAACATAAAAAGTTAATGCATGCTATAAATTTACAAATGATTGCATTTACTTTAGAGTTATTATAAAATGTTTATTATTACAAAAGGAAACAAAAATTATGAGCGACTTTCAAAGCAAAGCTAAGCAACTTTATTTGAAATGAATTAAAAAATTAAAGGCGAAAAGTTAAAATTTTGAAAATTTTAAAACAGAATCTAAGAATCTAAGAAATGAAAAGATTATGTTCACATTTCTAAAGCATAAATTAAAAACAAAAATCTACCGTAAATAGATTTGCATTAAAAAATTTTATGAAATTTTTGGAAAATTTAAAACTAATTTTAAAAAGCAAATCATCGTACAAGAATCGTGATCTTTCTATAATTAAATTACTTAAAATGAACAAATTTTGAATCATGTGATGTAAAAAAACATAATTCTACTCAAACATCGATACAAAATCCATATAAAATTATTATAAATTATTGTCTGGCACTGCAAATGACGTTACGTGTAATTTTCCTTTAATTACGTATTTTTATATGTAATTAAAATTTTTTGTAAAGTTATAAAGAATTTAATGACTACATTTTATTATTCCACGATAAATTAACAGATCAGCATGCATAAAGAAATATATATATATATGTATATATATATATGTATATGACAATTATCATAACTGGGCATATGGAGCGTATGAGTAACATTTTTTATAATATTTATATTACATAAATGATGTTGAGTTATGGGAAAGTTACAACGTTTTTTATTAAGTATTCGATCTAAATATTTTACACTTCAAGTTACATATATATATATATATATATATATATACCTCAATGTAAAAGCATTTTCATTCCCCATAAGTAAAAAAGTTATTATAGTAAATAAAGCAGATAAAGCAGGTAAAGCAGATAGAGAATTTGAAATACATTCACTATAACCAATGCACATACACACACACATACACATGTGTTCAGCTATTTTATTGTGATGATTATAATTATTTTTATTATTGTTGTAAATGTGTTGGAAGTTTTTTACTTTTTCTCATTTGTAAAACGCGTTGAAGTTGCTCAGATTAATTTACTAGATATAGTATGCACTTGGGCAAATATGCAATGGAACAACTATAACTGGTGCTATCTCCATCATCATTACTACTACATATACATTTACACAGAACACATTTAGTGCAGTGTAATACGCTTCTAAGTATTTTCCTGTACAAACGCAATAAACTGGTGACTTATTGATGGTTTATCAATAAGTCACCAGTTTAATTAAAATAAATAATTTCATAATTACAACAATTTTGGGCTAAGACGTTGCATGTGTTTCAACGTTCCTCCAACTTTTCGATATTGTCTTTGCCTTCTCAAACTGGGTTACGATTGTGTTAATCATTTCTGCTTTATTTGAATCAAATTTCTTTGCTTACAATTTTCATTTGAAGTTTGAAAAAATAAAAAGCCTGGTGAGTTAAGATGCAATTCAAAGTATAAATCATTCGACCTAATCAATATTTTCATGAACTTTTTATATCTGAGCATTGCTTCTAAGATGCAGCGCCTTTTAAATTTTATTTTAAGTTCTTAAACTGAACCGACTTATTAATGTCAAGCAATTTGTGAAACAATAATTTATGGAACTGTGTATTACAATTATATTTTTACATATATTTTAGATAATTTGTTTGTGTATGTATATGTGATTAGAAGACCTTCACCCACATTTATATGTTTCACATATAAATGCGTAACCAACCACTGTGCATGTTGCTCATATTTGTGATTAATAAATGCATATAATAATGTTGAACTGCATGATGTTGATTCACCTTTTGACATATTAAACTTACCATACTCACTAATCTTAAATTTCATCAATCATTCATTCTTTCATTGAATCATTCATTTATTTATTCATGCTTTGATTTACCCTTTTATCGGGTTTGGTTTCTTTTTCCAATGTATTGCCTAAAGTTCATGAAATGAAAGCTTGCATGTTTCAGTACACAAACTAACTAAATTAAATTAAATGTGTTGGGTTGTGCGGTAATAAATGCATAGATCGATATTGAAACTGAAAAATCGAAAACATTCAATTCTTTAGCACTTTCTTAACTCGCCATTGCAAAATTTTTCTCTATTTTGGGAGAAGAAACTTCATTCATATTGTTATTTATCATCTAAAACTAAATTTCATTTCGCGAAATATTTCGCAAATTAAACGATTGTACGATGTACTTACTCACTAATAGTACTTTCAGCGAAACTCTAACCAAGTAGACGTATATTTGTTTTTTTGCTTTGGTTTTTCCTTTTTTTCTATGAAATTCCAAGAGTTACGTCACCAGGTTGCCAGTTACGTCACCAGTTTAGATATAAACCTTAATCTTTAACGAGACTATTTCGAATTTTCTTTCCTTTTTTCAAACATGTAAAGCAAGCAAGCTTCTCCGCAATTGATGTATGTAAAAGAAATTCCAAACAATTTTATTCAACTTCCAGACAAATTTTTTGCTTTCAAAGATCCACCATGCAAATAATCTGAAAGCCACAAACGTAAACTAATTATCTAATAACAACTCGAGATCTCTCTAAAAGATTAAATTCATCAAATTCTATAGTTCATGTTTATATATAAATATATTTATTTATTTAGTACAAGAAAATACCTTTTCGAAATGACCCAGTTCAAATTTGGCTTTATTATCACTTAACTAGATTTTATGCAGGTTAAAGCGGTATAAATAAAATACGTACGTAGTAAAAATATAAAAACCGCTTTTTGAGGTTACTACGATACTTTTTATTTGTTTGTCTTTTTTTTTTTCAACCTCACTATTAGTTCTTCCTTCCTTTTGTATAATCTTTGGTTACAACAATAACAAATGAAATTTCATATGTATTTCATATTATTTGTTTCAATTTTTTCGGTTAAATTGAAGTGTGCACTACACTATGAATATCTATCTGTCACACTTATACTTGAATATAAAGTGCCATATATTTTATTTAAATTTAAATATTGTAACAAATTTGCGGCAATGCAAATACAAAAAAAAATCCAAAAAACCAAAACCAAAATAATAGATAGCATAGAAATTTTCATATATATATATATATATATATATATATATATATATAATATGTATAAATGGCATGGCAAAAGTACAATGTACAAAAAAAGCAGCAATAGTAGCAAGAGCAGCATAATTTCCTTTGTTATCAAAATTTTAAAATAGAAAATTGCTGGAAATGTAGCAGAAAATAGTTTCAGTTTTTTTTTTGTTTAGTTTTTTTTTTATACCCACCACCCAGAAGTTGTCATGACGTTTGTAACACTCAAAAAAAAACACTGAACAACAGTCTATAAAATATGCATGTATTCTTGATCAGCATCAAATTCCTATGTACGTCTGTCCATATGTCTATCTGTCCATGTGTTATTAACTTTCTCCCAATCGTATATAAAGAAGGAATATTAAGCTTAAATATAGCAGGTTCATTGCAAATTCTTATAGACGAATTGGTATAAAAAGTGTGTAAAATCGGTTAAGGAACACGCCCCCAGTGTAATATATATTAAGAATACCTCAGCTTTTTTGTAAAAGTTGGAAAACTGAAAATTTACGCAAATAGAGAGGCTATTGGGGTACAATATCTGTTGAAAGTCATTTAAAAAAATTCTTAATCATATTATGGTATGGTGGAATGGATGGGTATCTAAAATTTGGCCAACCAAATATAATTTCCACCTTGTTTCTTTCTGCTTCGAGTTGTTTCACTTTAACCATTCTTGTACTATGTAAATGGACGTATGTTAGTAAAATATAGGAACGGAACAAAGTTTTATAGCTCTTTTTTATACTTTACTCATCTTATATTTGTAATGTATAAAAATTATATTAGGTTTTTACAAAATTATGTTACACTAATAAATTGTTGTCTCTTCTATTCTGTTAATCGATTAAGAATGCACCTTCTAAAATTATTTAAATATACCGGGAAATATTAAATATACCGGGGATTATTAAAATATCAAAAAATGTTTGATAAAATTTTTGTCTACCAGCATGTTTGGAACGCAGAGACCTAAATTATCTTTGAAATACTTAAACTTTGACTATTTTTGCAAGCGCTCTTCAATATAAGGCCTTGTTTTCAAAAAACTCATTCCATGGAAGATTTTTGGTAGCGTTTTAGGGAAAAGTTTCAAATTTACATTTTGACAGAATTTATATGGGAAATTTGAATTTCAGATTGTAACAACCTGCCATTTGAAGGACTTTCTCTAAAATTAGTACTTTTCATTTTATGAACACTCTTCTCACTTCATTGATTTCTTAATTGTTCATATAACGTTATCAATTTGGCCGATTAATAATTTGCTTAACCATTAATTTTCAGAATCTTTTGGTCAGCAATCTAAGTGAAAATAAAAAATCAAGAGTTAAAAGAATAGACCAATATATATTTATAATGTAAATATATATTAAAAAATCTTTAGGGTTTTCAATTTTCATTTTGACAGGTAGTTCAACTGAAATCAATTTAACCAAAATTAATATAAATGCATTAGATATTCACTGTACCTAAATTGTATTAAATGAAAATTTTCCACACAAATCATTTATTCTCTTATAAATTATTCGATTATAACATTTCTGTCCTGTCCTGTCCTGTCCTGTCCTGTCCTATCTTATGCTGCCCTGCCTTATCAATATTGTAGGGTAAGAATTTAAATTTATGTATCGAGCAAATGTAGCAAATCATTTAAGAAAGTTACTCAAATTTGAGTTTTTCAAAAATTTGTTAAATTTTAATTTATAATCAGCATGATTATAGCTTTATTTATTTATTGTTGTTTTTATTGCTGCTTATAAATCATTATTAATATACAATATTCAATGAAAAGTCTTGAAATGTATTTTTAGCTTTTTATTTTTTTTTTTTTTATTTTTTTATTTTGTACAAAGCAAGCAATATATCAAAAAATAATTGACAGAAATCGAAAGACGAAATGAAGTCAAACGATGATTATTATCAATAAAACAATAAAATTAATTGGCAGCAATTAGAAGGTTTCTCTCCATCATTTCATGAAATATAAACCTCAAAAATATTCAATAGATTTAAGAAAAAAAAATGAAACAAAAACTTAGATTAAAGAAATTTTACAAAACAAAACTTATGGCACATGGAATAAAAAGTTCATATGGACTTAAATTTCAAAACGCATGTAACATTAAGAGCTTCTTTAACTTTAATTTCATTAATTTATTAATAGTCAGATTATATGTAGCAATTTTTACGAAATTCTAAAATTTCTTGAAGATAATTGATAAAATAGCATACTTTGAGCAAAACTATTCTATATTTGAAAGCTCTCCCAGTACTTTTTTCTCTTTTTGCGAAATTACAATTTTTCATTTTTCAAGCAGTCTACGACAATTGTATTAACCTGATTAGCTGATTAAGAAACTAGAAAAATGGGATAAGGTTATTTTATTGTCTTCGTTAATAAATATTAGTTAATTTTTACAAGAGTTTTGCCATGATTGTTTGCTTAATTTATAAACTATGACGAAGTGAAAACTTTAAGAGTCAATAATCCATATGGAAAAGTCATAAATGCCTTCAGTAAATGTTATATTAAGGACCAATCAATCAATCAAGGCCAATCAATTTTCTATGAAAGAGTTTTCAGTGACTTTTGAAAATATCTTTAAAATGGACATTTCAATATTTGACACCATGGCAGGGAAGACGCAGAGACAGCTCTTATGAGATTACATATGATATTTTAAAAAGTTATGCAAATTTTCAGGAGAATTGTTTGTTTAAGAAATTATATTCACCTTGGAAAAATTGAAACACTTTGCTAATAATAGTTTTGTAAATTATCAAGTAGAGCTCATTAAAATCATCATAATCCAGCTTAAATTCTAATTGTTAGAACGTTATGAAATTAAAAAGTGATGTTAATAGTAAAGCCCTTCAGTTATTATCCCATCAACTTATTGAACTATATGTTTTATATATATATGTGTATATGACATTTGGCGTGTTAAGATAAAGCCCACAAAATGAAAAGTGTTAAGGTACAACAGAAGGAGACACGTTAAGGGTGAAAGATGGAGAAATGGACGATGAAGCGATTTTCGCTTGTATTTATATTTATTAATTAAAAATTTAAGATTACAGTAATACGAATGCTAGAATATAGAATAACAAACAAAACAGAAACATCTAAAGAAAAATAAGAGATAACTTTTATATAAAATACCAAAAAAAAAAAAAAAAAACAAATAGTTTGCCAGAAAAACTTATCTACAACATTATCTGGTTATAGGGTTTGCACTTTTGTTCGCAGACTTTCAAATACTCCTAAATCATAGCATCATCTTTATGTTGTACAAAACAAAATACCATATAACAAATATAAAAAGAAAAAGAATAAAGAAACTTCTCTGTATTAAACTTTTACTTGTAAAAAAAAAAAGTTAACTTGGAAGAAGAAAACAAAACCAAGAAATACGTAACGAAATGACAAACTTTTATTTCATTTTGTAAAAGTATGTGTACCGTTATTTTTTTATATAACATATGTGTATGTGGGTGTATGTTATAATGGAAGGTAATGTAAAATTTCCTGTTATTTATGTTAAAAATGTCACCTTCTCCTCTTCGTCTCACCTACATTCTCTAACATTTTCTTTAAGTGCATGGTAGCACATAAAAGAAACTAAATTGAAAAAAAATCAACAACAAAAAAAACAAAGTAGGATTTTTTTTTTATGATTTTAACCGCATCAACTTTTCTTGCTGGCAGAAACATCGACATTTATTTATATTTATTTATTTATTATATAGTTTTGTTTTGTTGTATTTTACACACTCATTTTCCATGGACGTTTTCCTTCATTTAATTAGTTTGCTTTTCTTTTTCAAGAATATTTAATGAAGATTTCCTTGAATTCTCCAGTCAACATAAGTTACTAAGTTAAGACAAGAGGCAGAAAAACAAGTTTCAACAAATATTCAACTTTTTTCAAGAGATTAGATACGATTTTCAAAGTCCATTGTACTTTTTATTCCCCTTTAAGAAGTTCCAAACAGAACTTTCCGTCGTTGATGTGGCAATGATTTCTAATGCATAAATTAGGAGCATACAATTTTCAAAATGAGTCATCTTTTTGGGCCTTTTAAAAGTTAATACTATGCAAAAATTTTATGGACAAATACATTTATACTTCTATATGAAGGACATAAATTACAGCACATGACATTTAAGCTGTACCACAACTTTTATTAATATAAACGTGCAAACTTGCACATGTGACATTAAATTGACACATGCGAATCTCTTCCTACACATACAAAATAAAATATTATTTATTTATATATATATGTGAATACAAGTATCAAAAGCCCTTCATTGATACGAGGGCAATTTCATAAAACCTTGATCTTTCAAATAAAAGTGTTTTTTTTAATTCACATAAAATAAAAGTGTGTTCATTTCTCAATACAATACAAAATAGTTAGCCCAGCATTTAGCTAATTTTGTTCAATCCTATAAGTAACTTTCTTAATATTTGACAGGTAGCAACAGAGTTGCATTTGAAGTTTACACAATTTTACAAGTCTGCCCCTTTAAATAGCATAAATATTATAAAAATCTGTCACAGAAGGGTATAGAATTTTAAACTGTGTACACTTTCATATTAGTTCAACTAAATTTAACCGAAACGATTTACCCATCACATATGGCATTAAAATTATTGCAAGTATAAAATATGAAAAAAGACAATTTTGACATATTTGTACAAATTTCAATAAATTTTCAAAGCAATGCAATCAAATCAATACAATTTTATATTCATTTACATTAGAATTGATTTCATAATAGAATTTAAATTGAAAATAAATAAAATTCTTTGAAAATTTTTTATAATCTTTAACTCTAAATTGTCAGTTTTATCAACAATAATCTGTTGATTGCTAATTTATTTATAAATACCGACAAAATAATATCAGGACACTTTATATCAAATCATCAAATATATAAAATTATTACAAATATTAAATTAATGCTAAAATATTTTGCAAATAACAAATTTGCATAGAGAAAAAAAGTATAATATAAAAGTTTCTCATTCTACTTATTAAATTTTTTGATAAAAATTTTCTTGATCTATGGATATCAAGAGAAAGAAAAAAACATCCACTTTAGAGTTCACGCTGTGAGTGCATTAATTAAGAGTTAATTTTAATACATAAATTTATTGAAAAGTAACTCAAATTGTATAGAATATGTCACTAACACAATGACATTCAATGAAAATATAAATAAATAAATATAATATTTCATTGTTGTAATGTCATAATGTCATATCAATAAATAGAAAATAGGATTTGAAAAGTTATTACGTAATTAAATTTAGAAAATGTTATGGTATTTTTAAATTTGTGATTTTGTTAAAGAAAGTACAGGAAAATTTCATGAAAATATCATAATTTAAGTGCTAAAATATTTTTAGGTAAGAAAAATTTTCTGCATTGCTTTTATCATATTTTGAATTATAAATTAGCAGAAAATTTTATCAAGGCTGGTCATTAATTTTAAATTATTCTATTTGTTGCTTATTAAATTACTGTAAAATTTTTTCCAAGATGATTTTAAATAACATGAATTTCATATGTTGCGGAAATATCCCGAAATGGATCTTCACATAAAGCAAAATGAAAAAAAAAGCTTTGCCTTAAATTATTGCTTGATTTTATTACTTTTATTATAAAGTGACTTCTAACATGAAGTGACTTATAACATGAAGACCGGAAGCCATCTTTCTTTCCTATAAACTCAAGAAGAAAATATTTCATTTGAGAATCATTTTGATGCTTTTCATAGATTTTTTTACAAAGGAAGTTTCATGCAACCTCAAAAATCAAAAGTCACATTAAGTCATTTTATTTACATAAAGTAAAAACTATTCAAGTAACGTTAAGTAAAATGGCTTTAAGTTTTAAATACCTTAAACGTGATTTATAAAATTCGTTAAATACAAGAAGTTAAATCATAAACACATTTTAATGCGACAAATAACTGCTTTGTATAGATTTTAAAAAAAAAAGGTTAATTTAAAAATCAAAAGGAAAACCGCTTTAAATTATAACGCGTTTTAAGAACATTTCATTTTTCCCCAGTTTTTATTTTTCTCAAAACGATTACAATTTTTCTCTTCGTTTAATATGTAGCAATTTCAGCTTTGCATTAAATGCTGAACAAATTAATCACTTTATATAAAACTTGATTACGAATTTATGGATATGACATGGCCAAAAAAAAAACACAAAATAGGAAAGAAAGCATTGAAAAGAAACTTCTTGCAAAATGCTAATATTAGTGTTTGATTTGTTGTTTTTGTTATTACGTTATTACAATTACTGTTGTTGTTCCTATTTCTACTCATATTTCTCTTCATGTTGTGAGCAATATTGTTAACAACATTCTATAAAACTTCAAGTGCATACAACACATATTAACTCTATTAAAGTTTAACGTTACATATTTAAACGGTATTAACAAGCATTTAAAAGTTAAGTTCTCATGTTCTACATAACTCCATAACTCCATAACTCCATAACTCCATAATTCCATAGTGCATATCCAAGCAACAATGAATGTTTTGTAAATCTATTTACTTGTCAAATTAAATATTTAATGTTGACAACTTATCTAACTATAACAACAAAAACAAATTTCACTTTTACTTATGCTCACACAAATGTTTCGCATTTAGTTTAGTTTAGTTTAATTTAGTTGAAATCAGTTCAGTTTAACATGCATTTAAAATTTGGCATGCAAACTTTATGATTAGTATTTGCAGTATGCGGTATTTTATATGTAGCGTGTACTCTTTTATAAGTTGAGAAAGCATTTACAAAATTCGGATGAGAAGTTTTTCCGTTTTTATTTAGCTTTCCACTTTCAACTTACTCGCATTTTCTATATTTCACTTTTGCTTAATAATAATCTTAAAAAACAAAAATAGTTTTTGCCCGTTTTCCGCTTCTCTTTCCCGGTTAAATATTACAATATCTAAAATATCAACAATGTGCCACAAGGAAGAAGGAAAAATGCCAAAAGAATATGAATATGAGAATATTAGGAAATGATGAAAAACAGCATGCATGCAGAGACTTAATGTTTTGCAAAAACAATCTCTCTCTACGTCGCACTTTCACATGATACTTCTCTACATATCTTTCTCTTTCTCGCCTTTTGTTTGTAACTTCCGTTTTCTTTATATTCCTGCAACCTGCTCATTTTCAAAATATTCCACTTGCGAAAAACTAAGTAAAACAAAAACAATGGTTTAAACAATAATAATAACAAAAAAAAAAAAGGAAAAAAAAGCAGAGTAGCGTAAACATATAATAAACATAATTGTTGTCTTATGCTCGTTTAAAGAACAACAATACAAACAACACCAACAATATTAATAATGATAATATGAAAACACATACACACACGCACACACACACACACACATATATATATATATATATATATATATATATATATATATAGACGTATGATTATGTTGTTATGTCATTGCCCCATTTATGGTTACAAAGCTAACGCAACAATAGCGCACTAGCCTAGAACAGTAATTTTCGACTAATATGATCAAATATAAACGGGAAATTCAATTGTAAATTGTAAATCAATTTAAACCCATTAAAAACAATTAATGCAAAAGCAAATGAAATACATTTACATGAATGTAAATCCTCTATTTGTCCATGTTTTTTATGGCAACATAAAAATGATGCAGTATTTTAATTTTATCAATTCCTGACTAAATTTGATCTCCTTAATTTTTGTAAGTATTTTTACATAAAATAATGTAAAAAGCAATAAAATGTAGAGAGAAAAAGAGAGGCATTAATAAATGGCTGCGACAACAATAACAAAGCAGAGCAGTCAGGATATTTTTAAAACCGGTTTTAAAAATCCCATCAAAATGTTTCTCTTAATAATGTGGCAACAGCAATTACCCTAAAAATATGCATATACAAATGTGCTGAAGTATGTATCTCTCTAACTGTGTGTTTATGGGTGTGTGTGTATTTGTGTATGCATATGTGACATATATTTGTATAAAAACTGTAAAATAAAGGTATAACAGTTCCAAGTTTAGTTTTTACTTGTGTCGCTAATTCCAATGCTGTCTTCGCTTGTCACTCTAACTTCTTCTTTTGCCATTTTTTTTATAGCTGATTTTTTGCCTGTCATTTGTACTTTTCTTTTTTGTTTAAACTTCTTATATAAAATTTCATAAACTTACTATGTGTGAAGTAGTCAAAAAATAAACAGCCATTCTTCAAAGATTTTCATATTTTAAAAAAAATAAAAGCAAAAAGTTACTGCGCTTTGTGATGGGAAAAGCTTTAGCTTTAGCGAATTAGCCTTATGATGAATATTGCAAATAAAAACATTTAAAAGTAAACATTTTAAAGTAAATATGTAAATTTGAGCCATTATCAACAAATTTACATATTTACTTTTAGATGGCAAAATGAAAAATTCCTTTTGGAAATCATCCCAAATAATTAATTTTAATTAATTTACTTTTAATAAATTAATCTTAATATTTCTAATGATGTTGTCGATTTTTATTAGAATTATAAATTATTTCAGAAATGATAATTTATTGATGACACTTTAATTAAGCTGGCTCAAATAGCGAAACCATGGCGTATAAGTAATTTATTAATAATTAACGCTTCATAATTTTACGAAATTTTTTCATTCGTAAAAGCCCTTTAAAATTTATACCATTAGAAGTTTGATTTTTCAATGAAAATTGTCGTTTCAGAAAGGTCATATTATTTGTTTTTATGTATATATTTCGTAACGCCATAGAACTATAATTCAATTTGAAATTTTCATACGCCCCAGTATTTTGAAATAACATTAAAAGAATAGTAGAAGTAGAAGTGAATCTTTCCAACAAAATTTTCATATCACATTCAAGTTGAACTAAATACATTCATATTCTTTGATGAAATTTTCTATACATTTTTTACATTTTTACTGGAAATGTGTAAAGCATTTTAAGTTTAAAAATGTTATCATTATAATGCGTGTAGAGTAATTTTAATTTTTGTTTTTATTCGAAGTACATTTAAGGACAAGAATGATAATGAATGCAATTGCATTCAACTTTAACAATTTTTTCTATTATACATTAACATTCTATTATACAGTCAAATAGTGATAATGATGATGATAGTAATAATGCTGATGATAATAATAATGGATGATGAATAGAAGAGAATAATTTCATAGTACAATACAATTTTAAAGATGACCAAGAAAGACTCATTAGCTAAAAATGCTAATGATTTGATTTTTATTTTTATTTTTTTTTTTTTCTTGTTTTTTTTTTCAAAACATTTTGTTCTTTTTATTTTCTAAATGTTGTACTCAACATGAACACACATTTATATGAAATATCTGTATAATATGTTATTTGTTTTTATCTCATTTCTTATTGTTGTATGTTTAAGCATCAAATCACAAAATGCCACATATTTTGTATTTGAATTTTTTTGGTACATAAACCAATCATACACGATAACAAAGCAGGAATGACTATTCAAAAAAGAAAGAGATAGAGATAGAGATAGATATAGAGATAGAGAGAAGAAGATAGAATTAGAATAAATATCACAGCATGATGATAAATAAATGAATGAACATTACAACCTGATTATCGTTAAATGTTGTACTTGATTACTCGGTATTTGGTACTTAGTACTTGGTGAGTGCGTATCTCATAATTTTTATTTATGTATGTATGTATGATAAGTTTAACGTTTTCTTTCATTAAAATTACATTAATGTCAGCGAATTTATGTAAAATGAAATGAATCAGTATGAAAGATTTACTTTCCTTAACGTGTGTAACATCAACAACTATCATCATAACACATTCACATACATACACACATATATACACATACATGTACATGAATAGTATATGAATAAAAATAAGTAACAATGATGATGATGATGATGATGATGATGATGATGATGATGTTAATGACATTAAAACAAAAAAAAGGTAATAGATATGGACTTGCTGTAACTGAATGGATAATAAAAAATTGAAGAGAACATAATTAACTTCAGTAACTTTTCGATTTACATAACAAACGCTTTACATTTGCTAGAATGTGGAAAGTGCATGTAAATATAAAATCTTAATCGAATCACATTAAATTCAATTGAATTGAATTCAATTGATTTGACTTCATTTAAACTGTAAAAAAAGCGAATGTGTGTAACACAAATTACATAAATTTCTTTACTTTCTTAATAATTAATGTTATAATATGAGCATGCTAATTGAAAATTAGATCACTAGAATAATCTGTAAAAATAATTACAAATATTGAATAGAAAATAATGATTCAATCCATAAATGTGAATTAACAACTTAATTGTATTTTATGCAACATCTTGCTTGACTCGTCTCTCTGAATTAGTACTTAAGTCTTACTGATTTGATTAGGTATTGATTTTTTAGTTTATTTGTCGAGGCCTCTCGAAATCTATGCTTGAGAAGTAGCGCCTAGTTTTATATCATTGTAATGGGCTTATGATCTTATTAGATTTTTAGCGAATTTAGGCTCATTTGTTGCCTTAAAAAAATTTAAGATTTTGATAACAGCTCAATGCTTACAACATAAATAAACTAATCACAATTTATGAAGTGTCTTATAGAAGGGACAGACAGACAAGCTTATTTCATATAAGTCCACATCATGTTATAATTTATTAGTAGATTAAGGCTCTGTAATATTAAATGATCAAAAAATCTTCCATGCGGCTCTTATGAATTACAAGTTATTTGTTGTTTGATGATTTTATAAAGATTTTATAGACTTTATCGAGACCAAATGAAAATGAAATATTTTATTTAGTGAGTATACAAAATTTTTAATAAACTGCTATAATAAAAAGAGTAATAAGAAAATTGAACTAAAATAAACCACTTAGCACAAACAAGTTAATTGATTTTCATTAGTTGGCATTTTATGTAAAAAATGCTTAGTTAATATAAACGCAAAGAGCTGGAACCATCATATAAAGAGCTTCTTGTTCCATACAGCATCATAAATGGGCACACACACCTACATATACATACATACATATATAGAAACACATGACCATAAATGAGAAATAAATTTGACGGGTCATGAGATGAATGGAATGAAATTAGACAAAAGCAAAAAAAAAAAAAATAAGTAGCAGACATAAATATGTATAAGCGAGCGTTTTTTGTTTGTTAGGTGTATAATTGATTTATAGGCCATGTGAGTGCATGTGTATTTGTACAATCGACCCATCAAAAGTTTTCAATTTATTTCCAAATAGTGTTAGAATTAGATTATTTTTTGTTAATTTTATTTTATTTTTTTCTTCTTGCTTTACTTCCTGACAATCACAATTTTAATTAAATAGCCTGCTGTTAATGTTTATTTATTTTTGAAAGGGTGAGTATAAATTTTTGCAGCACAAAGAAAGGGCTCTAGCAAAAGCGTTGAGATGTGTTAAGCATTGAGATGAGCGCGTAATAAATTAATTATATTGATTTGTGCATGCACACACACACACACACACACACACACAATTAGCACACACAATTAGCAACAACCACAAACAATTTCATTTCATTTAGAGTAAATGTTTTTTAATTGCGAATTTTGTACAATTGAAATTTGTATGACAATGTAGAGAGAAAGTCTCTTTACACGAATAAATATTGAAATGAACTTATTTGAAAGAAAACAGGCTCTTATGAATTATATGCAACGATTTATACAATTCAGATATCATTTGCATGTGGCCAACTTGGCCAGGTTTATCTAAGAAGCATCTCAAATATTGCTTTTTCTTCTTCACTAAATGAAATAGCTTTATTTTGTGAATAGCTAGCAAAGATTTGAAATATATTATTCATATTTTATACAAAATAATTATATAAATTAATGCTGAGATATTAACCAATCGAAAAATTAATAAAAGCTAAAAATTAACAACGTCCTAAAATGTCAAAATGTCAAAATGATTAGATTGTATAGTTTTAGAGATCTGATGATGATTGAATTATATATCACCCAAGTATATCATTGCACATTTAATAGTTAATGTTTTATATTTTTATATAACATAAAGAAACATTTTTTATAACTATCCAAACTAAACGTTTACATATTTTTCTACATATAATATTTATTTTGTGAAAAGAAAAACCAAGCAATAGAAAAAATAAAACCAAAAAAAAAACGAGAGAAAACCTTTTAGCCATTTTGAATTAACTTGAAATGCCTGACGTTAACACATACATAATATTATTACTTATTCAAATACATATACATATATAAATATAAGTGTTATAATCTATTTTTCATGGCATAATATATCAAACGACATAAGCAGCAGTAATAATGCAACTAACCGTCGAGTTAACTATTTTATATAATGCAGATTGTTAATGTTGTCACATTTATTGTACTTTTTTTTTTGTTTATGTTTTTGATTTTGTTTTTGTTTTTGTTTTTTAACATAACATAACATAATGTTTGTAGTTGTTAGTAAAAACTTTTCAACCCATAAACAAGTTGGCATAATTTATTCACTTACTCATATAAAAATATGCATATTTGCTCACTTGCTTTTACACTTAACGCTGCATAAGTACATACTTCATTGTATTTATAATAAAAATATGTATGTATAAGAAGCATAAAAATGTCCTTATATGCATATGAAAATGTTTTTAATATTTAAAGTTGACATTTAATTTGTACTTTTCATATTAAATGTGTATCATAAGACAAGCATGTGCTTTTATATTCATTACTCAAAAATAAGAGATATACTCACTTTTCAATTATTATATTTATTACAGCATTTAAAAGAAATCATCAAAATATGCTGCAAATGCGTTCAATATTGATTTTTGAATCAATTTAGGCAGATCAGTACATTCAACCAACTTGAAATTTGGCTGAAATATTGATTGGCATTGAAAGTGAATCAAAAAGATTAAAGAACAAAAATGAAAATAATTAGAAGAAAGATGATCGTACAAATAAGCCCATTAAAGTCATTTCCTTTCGTTATATCTAATTTCATTAAAATATCTAAAAATACTTCTTTATTTTTTTAAGTAATTTAAAGGAAAGAAACAAACTCAGATAGACGGACGGATGTACAGAAAATGATTCTAAACTAAAGCAATATGGCACAGTTTTACATTTGATGCTGAATTTAGATTACTTAATAACAGTGATAGAAATATAATACACAGAGACAGAGAAAGAGATATATGTATTATTATAAATATTAAAAAAATAGTACAACAAATTCTTGCCATCCACGTCAACATTAAATTGAAACATTGAGGCCGTCAGAAAACATACTTTTGTTAATTGAAATTTTTTGTTAATTGGAAAATGTCGCTCTCTCTATTTTCTCTATGTTAATGAAATGAAATCAATTAGCAGATACTGAGATAGAAGATACAAATAATCAAATAAAACAAGGCACTACTTGATTACATTTTCATTAATAATTTAATGCTGATGGTGGACATTTTCTGTTCGTGTAGGCATTTCCTCTATTTTTTACTTTAATATTCAGACAATTTTGATAAATATGATTACTCTTATATTAATGAATAGAAAAATTGAATGTTAAATGAATTTTGCTTTTAGGAAAAATAAAAAGAGAAAAAGTTCAATAACTCCAGCAGCAAAAAGGAAAATATCAATTTTAGTGTCATTGACCGAACTCATGAGGCATTAAAATACCTTGATGAAATGTGCAACCACACTAATATGGCAACATAGATAAAACTATGAAACTATGAAACTATGAAACTAGGAAGAAAAAAACCACAAACTGTCAGCTGCAATTTGACATATCATAATTTTCCTGTTATTTTATTCTATGCCATTTATAATTGAGGATCATGATAAGCTGATGCGCACGTACATTAGAACTAGAAGAATTTACAAACGATTTAGCTGGCACCATCATAATTAAAATTACATTCTAGGCTGATACAAGTCTGAACTTTAGTCTCTTTTTAGATTTGTTTTTATTGATTCGAAAGGCAAAGCCTATTGATTCTTTTAGCTCATTATATTTTTCAAAAACATTTCTATTGGATGAAGTTTATACTTTCTAATCTGATAATTATACATAACGGTATAAAATTGCTGTCAGAATCGCACACTTTCAAAATCGATTTTAATTTTTTTTACTTGTCATTGAGTTTAAGGCGTGCCTTAATGAGCTCTGGTGCTCTCCCTTTCTATTCACTACTCTAATTTTAATCACATAAAATGAAAAGATGGTGAGTATTTAAAAATCGCCACATACAATTTGTAATATTTATACTTTTGCTTCCTTTCTTACTTTGACGTTGAATTGTAATGAAACAAAAAATGCTTATTAAAATAAGGAAACAAAAGGAAAAAAACCCAAACAAGGAAGAAAGAAGAAAAAAAAAGAAAACTATGCATTCATTCATTTATGTTCGTTATGTCGTCACAAAAATATGTGACAGTATATCAAGAACATTGAATATTTCTCTTATTTAATTTTTTTTTTTTTTTTATATTTTTCATTTTCTATTTTTTGTGCCTTTTGTTTTTTTGCGTTTCAATTTTTTGATTAAAATAGAAAAAAAAATGTGAATTGCGAGAGACTAATTATAAAGAAAAATGTATCTTTCATAAAATATTTACACACGCACCAACAGATGCAATCATAAATCACATGGCACCATTTGTTATTGCATGAAAAAACAAATTTAAATTTATTCAAAAGTACATTGACATGTCATTTGGGCTAATTTCCTTTTTTTCTATTCTATTTAGAGCACAAATTCGTAATATTTTTTCTTTAGAATTTATCATTTAGCTAAAAATTGTAAACTTTACTTTTCTCATTTAGTAAAATTTCTACGTCTCAATAAAATGTGCACAATTATTATTAAATTTGTGTATTAACCAAGCTCAAAATAATTGAGATATTTGAAAGATTAAATAAATTAAGAAAATTACAAAATTAAATAACATTCAAGGGGTAACAAATTGAATTTACTCTCAATACGAGCAGAAATCATCCGTCAAAAATTTATCTGATAAATTAGTTTCTGTTGAACTTGCCTACTTCGTGTTGAACTTGATGCAACTTTTGCGAAACTTGAATAACAAATTTATTCTAGAGTTTAATTTAATTAATGATGGCCAATGCATTGTGGAAAATTCTAATGTCCAATGAAATTTTCTATGAGAAAATTTCTTACACAAAAAACTTTCAAAGTCAACCACAACATTTTACTAATTGATTATGGCATTTCAGATCTATAAACTCAGGCTCTGGATTTTACCATAACAAATTGCACTCACCCAAAAATATCTAAAACTTGGAATTTAGCAAAAGAAAAAAACTTCATCAAAAGTGTAGATTGTCAGAAATTGGGTTTTTTATTAGGTCACCCAGTAGTTAGTCTTCTGTTATCCTTTGACTATTTAGGCTATTAGGTCACTTTGATATTTTACAGGAATGCGCATATAAAATAATATTTTACAAATATCAATTTATGTAAATGATTTCATATAATAAACATGGACTAACATATAAACAAACATTTGCCCAAATCGCTTACAAATGATTACAATTATTGTGAGAACAACAGCTGCATTTGTATATATATATATAAAAATATATAATATATATCCTTTAGCAAAATTTTGGGAAAAAAAACATGCTTAAACAATTTTTACTATCGCTGTTATACAATAAATAAAATGCCGACATAATTTCAATTTTTTGGCCTCTTCATTTTACATTGAAAAATGGCAACACATACGCTCATTTTTAAATATGACCTCACATTGTTTACATTGATCGTTCAAAAATTGGGAATATACTCATGTTGTTCAAATTTATAATTAGCAATAAATTCTAAATCTATGTGACCATAAATGTACCTTTCTGAGATTTTATCATTCTTGAAATTGCAAAAAGTGTGATAACTAGCTTAACTATGGCAGAAACATTAGACTTAGGTTGATATTAAAAATTGACTGAGGAACTGAACTGACGAACACGCCTATAAACAGTTTAAATTGTAGCCACAAAATTTCTTATTCTTTTTTAGTATTACCGTCTTCCATATGAAATTGATAATGGATTTTATTTCCATCAAAAATGGAGGAAGTCCCGCACGCTAATTTGCAAAGCAGACTATAACAATAAAATATGATGAGATTTCGATTGTTTACCTTAAAAATTTATACAAAAAATATTGCTTCAAAATATAGATTTAATTTGTCCCAAAATGGCGTTCTCCCTTTCTCAAAAATTAATAGTTTTAATTTTCTAATTATTTAAAATGAAGTGATGTAGATTAATTAAAAGTTCACAAAAATTAACAACTCAAGTCAATTAAATAACAATTTAGAATTTTCAATTATGGAATTATACAATACATTTGCATAATTACTTCATGCAACATGCGACAGAACACAACACAACACAACCCAGCACAATGTATGAAGTTTTTCTATTTATCTTCTGAAAACATGTTGAAGGCCAAAATTTTGCTAGCACGCAATTGCTATCCAGACTGGCTAGTTTTTGATATCTTACTAACCAATTTAAATCATTTTAAAGGGCATAAGGTCATTATTACCATTATTATTCATTATATGAAATGAAAAATAGAAAACAATATCGAGAAGTAGTGTCAAGTTGTGTATTGTAATGTAATAACATTAAATCATCTCTCTTGTAATAAATTTTATTGCTTGGCCTTAATATATTTATTATTGTACATGATGACATATTAATTTTATATTACCGGTTTTATTTATTATTACGGTTCGTTAAGTTTGTGGATAAAAATACAAAATGCAAAATACAAAACGGCAAGGACTTTATAATTATTTCTTACTTTCCACAAACATCTCCCATCTCTTATCTCTTTCTGTAATTTTCTTTTCTGCTTCCTTTACTTTTCTTTCTTGCCTTCTTTCGTTCTTTTTCGGCCTTTATTTCACTTTGCCATATAAAAATAAAAATATCCAGCCATCTTTTTGATATCGCAAATACAAATGAGATTACCTTCTTTCAAAAATTAATTAGTATGAAATAAAAATTATCATCATCATCAAACAAATTTACTGATATTTTCTATTAATTTAATTTTCTCATTTTATGAAAAAAGTTTTGCCATTTTGAAAATACGTGCCTTTTGTAAGTGTTAACGAAACATTCTGCATATTCATTTAATATTATTAAATATATTTATACATAACTCTATAGTCGCCCAACCCAGATGCAACATTCTGAATAATCGCCATAGAACCTAATACAAATGTTCCTTAATAAATCACAAAAATTCGTAAAATATGATTATATTGAAAAATTTGTATTAGAAAGCAAATAAAAGTGTCCTATTTTTCTTGGCATTTATCAGCACTGGTATTTTAAACTGGTAATTTATTGACTGGTTAGATATTTAAATTGAGAAGAAAATTATCATATTGTTGATTAAACAAAAATTCCTCAATTTAACAATTGATTTAATAGATCTCTTCTCTTCACCATAATCTATCCAACTTATATCCTTTTAAAACTATTTCCATTAACATTAATGGCAAAATGTAAAAATATGTTACAAAGAAACACTAAAATACAATTTATTATGTGATACATTTTACAATGCATATATTTTACAATTGTATAATAATTGAACTGTAAAAGAAGAAGACGAAAATGAAAATAAAATAAAATAAAATAAAATAAAAAAACAAGTAAGAAAATTACATTTGACTGAGGCTAAATCTTGGATAACCCACCAAATCACAAATACGCTTCAGAATCTGATTCAATTTTTAATAGAAATAGAAAAACTAAGCAGGTAGAAAAAACAGAAATTTTGATAGTGTATAATTTCGCTTAGACGATTTGCATGACTTTTGAATAGACATTGCATACCAATAGCCTTCCTACTTATGCAATATTTCAACTTTCTATCTTCTGTAGTTTGCAAATAATGAGTAAAAAACCATCAATTTGTACTTAAAAAAAACTGAAGTTGCCTCAGTTTATGCAGCACTGTGGGCGTCTCCCTTGATCGATTTCGCACATTTTTAATAGCAATCTGCCAGCAAGAATTTTCAATACCTTTACCAAATTTGAGCTTGGATATCTCCTTTTTTGCGACCGAGAGACTATTGACAATACACAGACAACAGACAGACTTACAGATGGGTAGACAGACAGATAGACAAATGTAAATTGATATAGAATTTGATGCTGATCAAGAATAAGTATACTTTATAACATCTGCCATGCCTTATTTTGAGTGTTACACAAATAATGAAAAAATGAATATATGCTCAACTTTGTGGGTGATGGATATAAAAACGTCATAAGAATAACGGAAATTGTGTAACTATGTAATAATTGTAATACAGTGTATCCGTGCCATAAATATTGAAAAGCGTGTAAGTGCACCTCTCTACTCCACTAACTATCAATTCATTGATTCATTCATTCATTCATTCATTCATTCATTCATTCATTCATTCATTCAATTATTCATTCAGGACATACCACATTAAATTACTGTTTGCTTTTTCATTTTCTCAATTTTCAGATAATATTTTACTTAATTTTTTTGCATTTTGTTTGTTCTGTTTGTTATGTTAAACCAAAAGCAAAATAAGAAATTGAGTGGTGAGGGTGGAGGGAAAATCACTATGATACATAGATATTTTAATTGTTCTACATTAAATTAAATTTCAAAAAAAAAAAAATTTATATATAAAATTTATTTGTCTAAAGTTATCTTTCCCCACACTCTGAATGTTTGTGTGTGTGTGTGTGTCTGCGTGCATTTTTTGTTTTTCTTCTACTTCTGTTACTGTTCTACCCAATGTAACTCATTTTCAAGAAACGTGTGATAACAAAACTTTCAGATTATTTATGATATTATGATGAAATTACTCTTCTACAAAATAAAATCCAAACAAACCAACAATCACAATTAAAACAAGTAAAAATTTTATTATCGATCATAGCAAAGTACGAAACACACTACATTATTTACTTCTCATAATTATCCAATTCAGTTTAAAAGTCAATAAAGAAATGCCATGAAATTTGTCTCAATTTCATGTAAACTTTATTTTCAAACTCAAATCAATTTATAAAGAATTTTTTGTAATTTTCTAATTTTTATCTGTATTAACTTTTGTATAACCAAATCTTCCACTTGGAATTATACAAATGATAAATAAAAACTATTTAAAGTATGATTTCAAAACGATGCAAAGAAAGTGCCCATAAAAATTTTTCCCATCTTTGATCATTTTGAAAATGTTTCTTCTTAGACTAAAATATATTTTCATGCCATAACAAAACTTCTTCTCTATCATAAAGTCGAAACTTTGATTTATAATTTACTGGCAAAAATATATGAGTTGTTTTTAGTCTAGCCGAATTAATTCCATTCATCCAATGCTCCTTAATTTTTCCTTATAGAACAACAATAAAGAAAACAGCGCAACAAAGTCTTTTCAATTGTTGTTGGAGTATTGTGACAAATCGATTATACCTCAAATACGAAATGGTGTACTATAAAAAATATAATTTTTATCACAAACAATAAATAAAACTGTAGTAGTGTGAAAATAAATAAAGGAAAACGAAATAAAATAAAATGAAATAAAATAAAATAGTCAAACAAAAAGCTGTAAGAGAATAATTTATAAGTTTAAAATTGAAATGATCGCGTTCAGTAAACAATTAAAGCAAAAGTAAAAAAGCAAACGAAAAAAAATACCATCGATTAATCAAAATTTATATTTGTGAAAATAATGCATGTATGATTTATTGATTTAAAAATTTTTACTAGTTTTTACTAATTTTTAAAATATCATCGTGAAAATATCATCAAAGTTGGCTGCTATGACAAGACAATCGATCTATAAAATTTATAGATATTGTAAATATCATTTGGCAGACCCTTTTTTCTTTTCGATTTGTTACTTTAAATTGTGCTTTTTTTTTTGTTACTTTTGCCATATATTTAATATGATTTTCATTTTATTTCCGTTTTCCCTTCCTTGGATTTTGTTTTGCTAACTAACACGTAAATGTTCTGTTTTCTTAAGGAACTAGAAATTTTGTAGAATGAATGAAACTGAAATAGCAACGTATCGAAACATTTATAACAACAATTGTTACATATTTGTCAAAACTCTACATATCATAAAAATATATATGGCAAATGATTTACAAATGGAAAATTCATATGAAACTCTTTTCTTACAGGGATAAGTAAAATAAACAATGGAAGTTGATACAACTTTGAAGATTTCAAGATAATTATCTCAATTTTCTAAAATCACTTCTGGATCTGTTGGTCTTTTAGCAAACTACAAATCAAAATTTTCAAGATATTTTTAAAAAATTTGGTATATGGGCGTGGCTTGCTTGTAAATCAACATAAGCAAGTAGTAAAAGGTACATGGATCAAATCTATTTTACTTTGTTTTTAATACCGAATTGCTTAGGAAAAATAATTGTAGAGAATTTTGTTTGAATTTTTCAAAAATTTTTTCTCTTATTAAAAATCACAAAAAAAAATAAATGCTTGCTATAGAAAATCATTGTGCAAAATGTAAAATTAAATTGGTCCTGCATTTGATTAATAAATGGAATAGATTTTTTTGAGTTTTTAGAGACTCTACTTTACTTTACTTCACTTTACTTTTATGATATTTTCCTGTTGTACAAAATTACAACGTTTTAACTTATTTCAAAAACGACTTTTTACAATTCCCATATTTTCTTTGCTTTTCCCTTTATTTGTTTTGTTTTGTTTTTATGTCTTTCTTTTTTCGAACTATAACATAATATTTTGTTATGGATTTGAGACGAATTTTTAAGTACGGTTCACACACCTTCTAAAGTTCATCTCTTTAGATTCCCTTCTAATAGATTCAATTTATATAAAAAATGGAATAAAAGGAAGGAATTTTTGTATTCCAAAAATGCAATTTTATGTAAATTAAATCTATTAAAATCTAAATCAATAATATTTAGTAGCGACAGTGACTGCTACTACTATAGAGGCATAAAAAGTTTTCCACACGAAACCTGTCGAACTTTAGAAAACTCAATTTTTATGTAGAAAGATCTGTACTCAGTGCACTTAATGTCATAAGTGCACTTCCAAAGCAAATTGAAAATTTTTATAAAGTTTTTACTTTTAATACGAAAGCCTATTTTAATTCGAACAAGAATTGAACAATTTACATTTATATCAATATACGCGGGAGCATTTTGTTATTTTAAGTTTATGCAAATAATTTGTGAATTTTTTTTTGGCTTCCCTCCACTTAGAGTCGTTCCGAATTTCTTTTCAACTGCTCTTATTCTATTAAAAGAAAAAATTTCTATAGATCAATTTTATTTCATTACGCTACGCTTAGCAAAAACACTTAATGAGATTTTTTTGTTTTTACTTAAAGAAAGAAAAAAAAATTGAATTAACTAATTTTATTAAGAACAGATGCCATGCTCTACATCTAACTTTACACGATGTGGCATTTGCATTTGCCTTTCTAATTTATGAATAAAATCGTGTAAAATCTTATTTATAAAAGTAGAAAATAAAAAAGTGTATGTAAAAAAAGGAAATGCATACAAAAACAACAGCAAAAGATAAGAAGATATTTTTATGTAAATATATGAAATAAAACCATTTCTAATGCCACACAAATTGCACATGTACACATAGTGAATGGAATGCGCAATGGAATGTAATGTTTCTCTGGCATATTCCTAAATTTGACTCATTAAAAAATTTTTTTTGTACATTTTACTTTAAAGTTAAGCTTTTTGTAATAATTCTTATAAGTTTTTTTCCCTCCCCGCTCTTATAATTCCATTTTCACCATAACTAACTTGCTTAAGTAATCAAAATGAAGAATTGTTAGTACAAAAACAAAAAAAAAACCGATGAAAATGAAAAAGAAGAAGAAGGAAACACATTTTGTAAGTTGGAAGTTGGAAGTTGGAAGTTGGCAAAGAAAAAAAATTTGTTACATTAATGTGCTTATTTATTTGTATTTATTTGTATGCCCTAATTTTTTTTAATTGTTTTGTATTTGGCTTTTCATTTTTCTCATTCCCCTGAGGCGTTTATAGTTTCTATGGGAAAAGTAGTACAAAAAGAAAACAGCATCATAGACAAAGATTTTTATAAAATGAAAATGCTTGTATTTTTGCTGCACTTGTGTTTGTGCTTTCTGTGTCGTAAAGACAATTATAAAGGTACAAAAGTAGGAACAACAGCAGTAACATTAAACTGAAGGGAACAAATTTAACAAATAATTAAGTTTTAATTAACACGTTAATTAGACTTAATTTTGTGATTTTTTATTAAGTATTCATTCATTGCCAAATGAATGGCATATCAGCAAAGACATAACATATTGGCCCAGCTTTTTTTTTTGTGTTTTTCCAATGAGACTAAAATAAATACTTCTCAATTTTGGGCCGGTGACCCCATAAAGTAGATACATTCTTGAGTTTATTGTGATCAATAAATTACACTTACTTCCAATTTTGTTAAACCTTAGGCGAATTAAAAAAAAATTAAACACAAAATTTGTAAAAGAACTTCATGGTGTAGAATCATTTTTGTATCTCAAAAACAAGTCAGAACGTTAAAGACATCAATTGTAGGAACCAACTTTTATTTACCCTATACCATTTTACTAAGTGTTAGACAAAAATTAATATACATAATTCCAAATTAAGAATTTATAAAAGTGATTTATATGATTTAAAAAGTTCGTTATTTGACAGGGATTCTAAAAAGTTCAATCTGGATCAAATTTGTTATATATGCGTACATATACATATACATTTAACATTTAAATGAAAAAGAAATTTTTGCAATTGGAAATTTTTGGGTTGAATGGAAGAAATAACGAAAATCAATAAGTTTTATAATTCGCTGTTAATGCAAAAGGAAGCATTAAGTTAATGCTCGCTTCATTCAAATATCTAAATATTTAAGAATTTTTATTTTAAAAATTTCTATTTAATTCTGCATTGATTTGTTCTTATTTTTCTATTTAATAATTTCTTTTCTCCTTAATTTATTTGTTTTTCTATTGCGTTTGCATTTCGTTAATTTTTTTTTTTAATTTTTATGTTTGTTATACATTTCTGTTATAGTTTTACATATAAAATATATTAAAATGCTAATCATTAGACGCTTCTTTCATTTTGTTTTGTTTTGTTTTGCATTGTTTGTTTTGCTTTGCTCGTTTCTTTTACTTTTCATTTGTATTAAATATTACATTGAAAGTTAATGAAATTTTTGCTGGAAAATTATGTAAAATCTCTTCGTCTACACATTGTACATTTCTCTTTTCCTTTTGTTTCCATAATCAATAATTCACAAAAACAAAAAAAAAATATACATATATATATATATATATATATATATATATATATATATATATATATATATATATATATATATATATATATATATATATATATGTATATATATGTATATATAAATAAAATTGTTTAGTATACAATTGAAAGAATTGTAGTGGAGTGTCCCCTAACGCCTCTAACTACCCCTCACATTCGCCCCTTTTCCACCAAAAAAGCAAAGAAAAAATGAAAAAATCAGGTTCGCAAGGCGATGCGATAATTTAAAAAAAAAAATTTTGCCTTTACAATTTTTCCCAAAAAAAAAAAAAGAGTACAAGATTCAAATGTATAAAAATAATAAACAAACGGCCAATACACCTACTCAAGACTTCATAATAAATGTAAGTGGTGATAGTGGTGACTATTGCAGATCTAACCTTAACAAAAAAAAACCAAAAATAACCTCAACAAAAAAAAAAATAGAGCCGTATAGCATTTTTTGCCGCATTCCTCATGATTCATGTGTTGCTTTGTAATTGTTATTTTATTACTATTATAGAGATTTTATGTTTCCGAATACGAATTGCACAAATGTAAATGTCACATTTGCATTACACACAATTGTATACATTTCCCTCTTGTTTTTGTTCCATTTTTTTTTTTTTTTGGTTTGTTTGTTCATTTTACGTATTGCTGCTCATTAATCTTAATTTGACATTTTTTCATTACAAATTTTGATTTGCCTTATTTAGTTATTTAAGATTGTTATATAACGGAGTTGATATAATTAAAATCATTACGAATGGTTGTATGTAATGCTTAGTACATTGTCCCAACAATTCATTGATCAATTCATTTGATCAATTAATTTTAGGAGTAAATTGAAATTTGAAATTCTACAATCGTCTTATTGGCTCTGTTTGGCTGGTTTTATTGTATTTTGGATGATGTTAATTGATTTTGTTTTTTGGTTTTGTATATTTGCTGATTTGTTGTTGTTGTAGTTTTGTTGATATTATTGTTGTTCTTGTAGTTGCAATAATAATAATAACAATAATAACAATAATAATTATCATTATTAGTATTATTATTATTATTATTAGTATTATATTATTGATATTATATAAGTAATATGGAGTAAGTAGTAGTGGCAAAATTTAATATTACAAATCAGTGCTAACTTGATTCTCCTCCACGTGATTATAAGAAGCAATTACATTTAGATTATCTGTTGTGGAGGGCGCTGTTGTTTCTATTGTTGTATCTATTATTCCTTCTATTGTTGCTTCTGTTATTTCTGTTGTTGTTATTATTAGTGATGGTGGTGGTGGTGATGATGTTGATATTTGCGTTGTTGCTACAGCATTATTTAGATTATCACAAAAGACGCGAGCATATTTGAAATGTTTATGACATAATTCCTTATAAGATAGCACAGCATCCGGACAAATGCCAAAACTTCCATCTCTTAATGAATTATAAATTTCTGATGCATCCTAATAAAACCGAAAATAAAATTTATTATCATTTATATAATAATAAAATGTAAATGAAAATGTGTAACAAAATCAGCAAATTCCATATATATAATTACCTCCAGTTGCATTTGTTTTAAGTCGACAGACGTAATTAATTTAATTGCCTCTTCTTGCTTAGAATTATCCAAAGTATACATGACTCGTGCACCCACATGTAAATGCTTCACAGATGTAGTATTTTTTTCAATAAATTCATCATTTAATTGTTGAGCTGTTTTACTACCTATTAATTCTTTAATGGCCGTTTGCACAACCATATCAACATGGGCATTTAAATTTTTGGTTAATTGCGGCAACATTTGCATTAAACACATTATACAACTGTGCACCATGGGATGCTTGCTATTGATAGCTAGGGCACGCTTTATGGATTGTATCATCAATAGGATTTTATTTTTACGTGAATATACTTCAAAAGCCAATAAATGTGTTTCAATACGATCTTTGGCTAATTGTTGTAATGGCTTTAAAAATTCGATGGCCTTCTCTAATGGATCATCAGGTCTTTCCAGTTTCTCAGGTATCAGTTCATCTAATTGTGGCGCTTCGGGATCCGCATCTTGATTGGCTTGCTGTTTAGATTTTTGATGTTGTTCACGTTTAATTTGCGCTTGAGCCGCTTGTGCATTTTCCAATTCAGCTTTTTTTTTTGCTTTACGCTGTTTACTACGTAATTTCTTTAATTCGGATGGCGGTAAATTTTCTGAAAATACATACATTTATATATATTTTACAGTACATGTATAAATATTTTAAATTTATTATACTATGTAGTAACCTGTGTCCATTTCTTCAATTGTCTCTTCCGATTTTAATGGTTTATCGTACAAACGAATATAAACCTGGAATTACAAATTATAGAGAAAGCGGAAATGTTTTAAAATCAACTAAATACCAAATGAAATAACTTAATAATAATAATAATAACTCACCTCGATGGCACATTTGGCCGCTTTAAAATAGAACGGATGACGTCTTAGAACATCTTCCAATCTTAATAAACCTACATAAGCACGCATTGTCATCTTACGCATACAGTACGTATGAAAATCGAATTGATCTTCGATAATTTCAGAAAAATGGCGATCCACTTCGTGACATTTTTTTAAAGCATCTCCCCAACGTTCCATACGCTGAAATCCCAGTGCACATTCCGTTTGAAACCACATACATTGCATTTCATTCAGGTTTTCCATTGGCGAGACACCTTCACGCGTAAACTTACCGCATATCTCTTCCGCTTCTTTCACTAAATTCGCTCGTAACATATATTTGGCGCATTTTGAATTTATATAGCGATCGGCAGTGTCCATACTTTGAGCTTCATCCAGCCACGTGTACGCTTCTACAGGATCACCGGCATGCTTATAAATGCGACCCTTCGCAATAAAGAGCTCAATAAGTGTTGGCGTATGTTCGATAGCTGCATTAATAAACTCTAAAGCCTTATCCGTATGCCGCTTATAATCATAATGTTGAGCTAAGAATAGCATTGTCCAAACTATTGCGGAAGCAGGTTCAACCGGCTGATTATTTGCTGAATCCTCTCGCGAAAAGTGACCTGAACGTATTAAATTTTCATAATACTGCAGTACTAACTCTTCAATGATCTCCATTTTCTCCGTCTGCGCATGCAATGAACGCACATTTACAAATAATGGAGGAACACCCTTGCGTAAACCGCGTCTCAAATAATCATCGACTACCGTACGAAACACATCACCGGACACATCATTCAAGGGTAAACGTTTTGGACACATAGCACGAGGATAGGTTTCCTGTAGCTGTTTATATACAATCAGTTTATCGTCAGGATTCGACATCTCTTTCGCCTTAAAGTATTGCTCGTAATAAAACGTGTTTTCGGGATTGCGTCTTATTAGACCCTCAAATATTGGTACAGCTTTCGCATGTTGATTCAATTTTATGTACAAATCACCCATTGTTTCTTGTATGGCTAATTTATCGACAATTTGACTTTCATATTTAATCAAATGCTCCAATGCACGCTGGCAATGATTACCTTCTACCAATATTTGATTTTGATATAACAGCAATTCCGAATGACGATAATCATTAGGTTCCTTTTGAGAAGCAAAATTGAGAAATGAAACATCTATTACATAAAATTGCAATTGTGTTAAATAAAAAAATTAAAATGAAAATACTTACAATTGAGGTTTGTGATTGATTAAATGCATCCAATATACTATTAGCCATCTCTAAATCACCCAACAGATGATAACTCATTGCGAAACCAATCCATGAAGCATGTTGTGATGGGCGTAATTTGAACAAATGATGACGTGTCTCTTTGTAACCCTCCAAATCGCGCATTTGTATTTGTAGTAGTGATAAATCTTTTAATATCTGTAAATTATCCTTTTCACATTTCAAGGCATTACGATAACATTTGATGGCTTCATCGTATTTTTTATCACTCCTCTGTAATAGACCGTATACATGCCAACACACATGCGATCGTAAATCATTGCGCAAACCTAAGCGCACATATTTGTAAGCTTCATCCCTTCGACCCATGCCATTAAGCGTCAAGCCTTTCATAGCTAGTGTCTCACCATGTTCCGTATACTTTGGATTGGATAGAATCTGTTTGGCCAATTTAAGGCCATTTTTATATTGTTTCATCTCATAGCACTTCTACAAAAAACAAGCACAATATTTACATTCAGATGTATATAACAATTAAATTTCATTACAAAAGAATCCTTCCTCAAATAATCAATATTCTATTTATAGCAAATTCATTGGTCTTGAACATTATATAATGTGGGATAACTTGGCCGTGGATTATTTTGTTAAGTAAAACGCTTAAACATAAACGGACTTCTTAAAAAACATTTGACGTCAAACTGCATGGAAAAAATTGGCAAAAAGTCATTTGTAATGGGTGGTGGTCAAAACCACCAAATCATTGAACATTTAAATGAATAATATTGAGGTTATGTTCATGTATATCTTTATTCGTTTGGCAGTGTGAAAAATTATTAAGTATTAAGTGTACAAATGATTAATTTTTTATATTCCTTCTTATGTAGAATTAACCCATCAGATAATAGAGCTTGTAAATTCGCTAAAAATATCACGACTAAATGAAGAACAATAATAAACGAGTACGTATATTGCTTAGCGCCAAGAATGGCACTTTTTTTACCATTAATTTTCTAAAAAGTGCACTCTCCTTGGGCGGCAGTGGATCACTTGAAGGCATTCTTCTTGTTTATCCTTTCTTATTTTAGTTATTTTTTTTTTATTTGTAGTGCTTTCAACTACTACAATTACTATTATTACTATTCTATTGCTGTAAACACCGGTTACACTCTATTTAAAGCACACTATTAGAATTCTTTTTATTTAATAATCACCACACTTTTGCTATTTGTTTCTTTTTTCCTTTGCTTGTTTCTCTCAATTTTCTTTTTAGTAAATTCGCCTTTTTTCAATTATTATTTATCTTATATTTTTCTATTAAACATTTAATTATACACAATAATATCAATTTCCTATATAAATTCTTCCGTTTTTTTATTGCCTTTATCCTTCCTAATTAACTTTGGTGGAAACCACGAGTGAATCGGGGCTCCCTTACTTGAAAAAAGTTTTTGAAAAGAGACTTGTCATATGCACACACATACATACATACAGAATTATTTTAAGTCAACACATAAAATATATAAAAATGGTGTTGCCACATAATTTCTTTTAATTATAATTAATCTTAATAATTAATATTAATACAAGGTTTTTTATTTTTATTTTGTTTAATTACTGAAATGGATATTTAACAAAAAGTATTAATCTAAAATTTTCTAAGATATTGATCGCTGCATTATTAATATATTAAATAGGAGTGAATAAAAATTGTTTACATATTTTTTCTCTTATCGACTCTCTAATGCAAAACTACATTTGTAGCAGCTGTTTATTTTTTAAATGAAACATCTGTTTATTTTTTATTTTGTCTTTATTTTAATCATCAACAAAATCATCTAGAATGAATTCATTAGTTAAATTGAGGTGTTTGATGCAGCATTCTTTTCAACTACCTGGATGTGGTTTTCAACAAATACGCACAAAATGGGCTGATTGGCGAATGATACGTGATGTCAAGCGAAGAAAATGTATAAAAGAGCATGCCGTTGAACGTTTAAGAGTAAACGCATTACGAAAAAATGATATACTACCAATTGAATTAAGAGAAATAGCTGATGCTGAAATTGCCGCATTTCCACGTGATTCTTGTTTAGTACGGGCCCGTGAACGTTGTGCCATAACATCACGTCCACGTGGCATTGTACATAAATATCGTTTAAGTCGCATTGTCTGGCGTCACTTAGCTGATTATAACAAATTAGCTGGCGTTCAAAGAGCTATGTGGTAATCAATATTCATAAAAATAAATGTAATGATATTTTATTGCAGTTAATACAAGATTATTATTATATACAATTATTTGATGTCCATTAATAGAATTTACTTAAAAATTTAAGGGCAATTCAGATTTTAATTCCTGCAAACAGTAACTATTGTGCGTAGTCATAAGTATTCTTTGATAGCTATCTTGACAAATATCCGGATATCGTTTGCACAATTTCAATATGGTCTCTTTAATGGCCGCTTGCAATTTAATTTCGGGACCATCGTAATGCAAAAACAACATATCTACGCAATGTTTAATAAAGCTGTTCCAAATATCAAATTCAAAATTTTTATCATTTGAGTCTCCTGCCCCGTTCATACTCTCATTACTAAATTTCGGTTTCAATTCGGGTAAAACTGAAGCAGTTAAAATCCTTATACCCGACGAGGGATCATCTAGGCGTTGCAAACAAGCTATATAAATACAAAAGTAGTAATACAGTTTTATAGAATATTACATGATAATTGCGAATGTTACTTAGGTGTTACCATAAGCAAGTGGTCTTAAACTTTCAATGGGTACTGGGCCGAAATTTTTTAAACATTTCATTGCATAAAGTCGTGTGGCAGTGTCTTGATCTGCCAGTAAATCGCAAAATTGTTTCGCATAACGTGGTAATATGAATACAGCCTCTTCAGATGCACCCTGGGACATGGATGATAATGTGCCAGTAGCTAAGGCTCGCATAGCTTCTGCACTAGCTCCAGCATGCCATTCCAAATGGGGTTCCACAACACTTGTTACGAAATTCTTTAATAAACTACAACTGTGCTCTAAAGGTCTCCGAATTGTTTTATGCCAATCTAACATGGCCATGGTGACGGCCGAAAATACCTTCAGCTTTGATTCGTCGGAGCAATATTCGAAGACCGTATTGATTTTATTCTGTAAATCTAATAAGGAAGGCTCTCGAAATTTAACCAATTTTATAAAGCCGCTTAATAAAATTATTGGTTCAGTATTAGCATCCAAAAAGGCATCCAAATCCGTAACAAATTGTAAAGCATTTGGGAAATATTTCTCATGCACATCATCCAAACACAAATTTAAACGATTAGTTATAAGATTCAAAATATTATTACCCCTATTCTGAATCTCTGAGTTATCAGACATTTCGAAATCTAAGTCTAAAGCTATCGCCATAATTTTAATAACAGTCACATAACAATTCTTAAGAAAATCATCGATGTAATCGTCTTCAATGTTATCATTTCCATTTTGATTACTAACTACTGTTGGATCACAAGTTATTTTTGTTTTATCCAAAGTCATCTCTACAGTCTTTAAAATATATAATTGGAAACCATTTTTAAGAGTTTCCGAAAATTCTGGTTGTGCTAATATTTGCGATAAACGATAATTATCTTGAAATGCTACACCCAATGCTGGCTTATACATGTGATAGAAGCATTTGAGGTAACCTTCCTTGGCATTCTTTTCCAAACCTTCAAAGCCATGCTCATACCAATCTTCATACTTTAATAGACGCCCCATTAAATCGGCCACTTTAATAGCCTCTTGTTCAACAACAGCTTCAACATCACGACAAGCTCGAGCTACATCATGATATATTTCGAAAAAATTCGCTGTCATGGAGGCTTCAGCATGCAAAATAAACTGATATAATAATTTCAAGGAATGAAGTCGAACATTCTCCTTCCAATCGGACGATTCACGAACAATTAATTTTAATAATCTCAAAGAACGCTGAACTATACCGCGACAACCAATTGTAGGACGTTTTACATTAACCGGATAATTTGGTAGAGGTAAATCGACGACTTCTTGTTTACTCAATTCAGCCTCATTCTCATCGTAATATTGTTTACCGCATTTAATCCACAATGGTTCTATGTAGTCATGCACTTCTGGTGAATCATCTTTTAAGCTAAAAAATTTTAAATAAATCAATTAACTCACTAAATAGAATAAACTAAGCCACAATAAAACACCACTGACCAACATAGCACCAATGGAATAATGCGTTCAAAATATGAATAACGATCACGCAATTCCAGCAGCAAGCGTATACCCATTTCACCACATTCGCGCCGAACCAACGGCATAGAGTCCATCAGTAATGGTGAAACTTCAGAAATTAAACGAGATAAACCATCACCACTGGCATCAATATGCAAAGCTACATAGCTCAAAGCTTTAACTGCAGCGATACGAGTTTGAGAATGTTTGTGATTTAATAGACCATAACTAGCCTTGGCTAGAAGTTCGGCCGACCTTTGAAACGTATGTGGCCCCATTGCCGATGCTAAGACAATCACACACGAGCATGCTGCACGTTGAACTGCTGGATATGGATCACGTAAAACTTTTGTTAAAATTTGTGTAATATCCGTTTCACATTCCTGCAATGAACGTTTATAACCACTCTCCATGAAACATTTCTCCAACTGCAACAGCTGTTGTACAAAAATTAAACGAATCTCTTCACTTTCCTCTAGTGTTTCTTGTTGGCCTAAGCGCTCAACCAAAGTGGCTACAATATTAACTAAATGAAAATCGCTTGGTGATAAACAATTAAAGAACACATTCACTGTTTCCACAGCTGAACTGCGTACACTCTCGAAACGATCGCTATAACATTTTAACAAATGCAAGTAACATTTGTCAAACATTTCCTGAATCATTGTATCATATTTGGAATCCTTGCATTGCTGTTGCAGAACTTCTAAAGCACGTAATTTGCGACGTCTATCGGCGTCTTGTAAATGGTCACAAATTTCTTCAACGTTAAAAGACATTTTTATTCAAACTCAATAATTGAATAAAATTCTTTCCGTTTTTCTTCCCTTTTTTTTTTGATTGTTATTTCAAAAAATATAGTTTTTTTAGACTGTAATTGGAATGTATTTTTGATGAATAACCCTTAGTATGTTTGAAAAATAACATACTTCTTAGTAACCAAGTAATATTGAATATAGTTTAAATTTTTATAGAGATGTAAAGTAATATAGAGACACAATATTTAAAATACACTTCAGTGCTTCTCAACAAGTGCAGCACTTGTGTCAAATAAATCGTTTGCTAACATGGGCATGTGTGAACTTATTGTCTTATGTAATTCTATTATGGTGTACACAATAAATTCGAAATTAATCTTAAATTTATTTATTCGCGCACTTAATAATTATTCACTCTAAAAATGTACTTGACAAATAAAATTATTTGTGAATTAATATCAATATCAAAGTTGTTAATCATAATAGACGTACAATTCAACATTTCTGAAAAGAGACGGGAAGCGATTGCAAAGCGGGAAACAATTGCAAAATATTTACTATTTGTTAAAAAGAATAAGAAGAATACGTAAAAGAAAATATACTTTTAAATTCATTAATTTATTGAATTAATAATTTATTTTAATTAGTATTTGCCAAGTAAATAAAAAAAAATGAAGAAATCAAGATTTAAAGCAAATGAAATAGCAACAAATCTTATAAACTTTTCATTTTGCAATCACAAGTCATCACTACAATATATCTTACAAAGTCATGATCCTCGACACAGTATTCTAGAAAATTTTAACGACTTCTGGAAATTTATGAACAAATATGAAACGATGCTAAAGCAAACTGGCCAATGTATATTAAAAAATCCTTTGGAAAATCATGAATTTGATGCAACAATGCCGTATCATAAAATGAAATGCATTCCAATACAATTTAAAATCGATGCCTTAAAAAAGGGGTCAACATTAGAAGAACACTTGTCGCCGCTACACATAAAACAATTTGAAGAGATCGTTCTCGTGTATATGGATTTTAAGCAAAAGGAGAAATTTCAGAAAATTGAAAAATTAAGAAAAACTCAACGTAGTTTACCTATATTTAAATTTAAGGAATCTTTGACTAAGACCTTAGAAAATAGTAGAGTTTTAATTGTTGCTGGTGATACGGGTTGCGGTAAATCTACCCAATTACCGCAATATTTATATAAACATGGTTATCGTAGTATTGCTTGTACGCAGCCAAGACGATTGGCGTGTGTTTCTTTGTCGAAGCGTGTCGCACATGAAATGTTGGATGATTATGGATCTAAAGTAGGCTTTCAAATACGTTTTGAACGTAATAAAACTTCTCGAACCAATATATTATACATAACAGAAGGTTTACTTTTGCGCCAGTTAGCTTTGGAAAATAATTTAGATCAATATGATTGTCTTATATTGGATGAAATACATGAACGTAATTTATTTGGCGATTTCCTATTAGGTGTAACCAAATGCCTTTTACATGCTAAGCCACAATTAAAACTGATACTCATGTCTGCAACCATCAATGTAGAGTTGTTTTATAATTATTTTAAAGATGAAGAAGTTCAACTTATAGAAGTTCCTGGGCATTTGCATCCCATAAAAACTGTCTATTTGCCACCTGCTTCTGTAGAATTGAATAATGCGACGCAACAATCTGGACATTTCGATCCGGCACCGTTTGTTCAAGTATTAAACATAATCGATCAAAAATATACATGTAAGTTTTAATTATTACCCCAATTACGAAGATGATAAAATGATGAATGATAATTGTAATGTTTAAAAATTTTTTATTTAGCTACTGAACGTGGCGATGTTCTCATTTTCGTAAGTGGTGTTAATGAAATAACTACAGTATGTGACGCTGTGAAGGAGTACGCGGAACAACAGTCTCATTGGATTATATTACCTTTACATAGTGGTCTCGCATTAGTAGAACAAGACAAAGTATAAACTGAATAGATTTATCTCTTACTATATTGAATTGTTTTCACAAGTAATAAAATTAAATTTATCTTAAAGGTTTTCGATTATGCTCCAGAAGGTATGCGTAAATGTATTGTAGCTACAAATATTGCTGAAACTTCATTGACAGTTGATGGTATACGTTTCGTAATCGATTCTGGTAAAGTAAAAGAGATGAGTTACGATTCGTCATGTAAGGGTCAACGTTTAAAAGAATTTTGGATATCCAAATCATCAGCTGAGCAACGTAAAGGTCGCGCTGGCCGTACCGGACCAGGAACATGTTTTCGTTTGTATTCTGAGAAGCAATACAATGCTTTCGAATCATATCCAACGCCAGAAATATTTCGTGTACCACTTGATACTATTTTATTACAAATGATTTCCATGGGCTTACCAAATGTACGACAATTTCCATTTATTGAAGCACCTGATGAAGAAAACATCGAACAGACAATTCTTTCTTTAAAACAACATGTATGTTTTGTTTATTTTTTTTCATCCAATGAACTTTTTAAATCATTCTATTTTTTAGTTTCCTAACTTGGAGTTTTATCGATTTTTTAATCACATGAAATAACTTTATTAAGAAATTGTCTCCGATGGATTATAACTTTCTTCTTGTTTCTTTGTTTGATTTTTCATTAGAATGCCTTAAATTCGGAAGAGAAAATTACAGAATTGGGTAAATCTTTATCAAATTTGCCCGTAGAAATTTCAATTGGTAAAATGTTATTAATGGGTTGCGTATTCCCCGATGTGGAAAAAATATTAACATTAGCTGCTGTAATGAGCGTACAAAATCCATTCACAAGTCGCGCTTACACGGATCCAAAATGTGAAGATGCTCGCAGTGAATATGAAACAGATCAAGGCGATGTCTTAATTCTAATGAATGTATATCATGAATGGTTAAAATTGAAATGGGATCATGAAAATACAAGAAAATGGTGTCACAAAATGGGCGTTGAAGAGCAAAGATTTTATGAAATTACCAAATTGCGTAATCAATTTCAAAATATTTTGGAAGGATGCAATATGGTAATATCAACGAAAGAAAATAGCAATGAGCAATTATCCAGCGCAGACCGTAGGCGCCGTCATGGTGAAGTACGAATGTTGAAGGCATTGAAACGTAAAGAGAAATATCAAGAACATCAGAAAAGGAAAATCCTAAAACTTAATAGTAGTTATGGAGCAAATGATAATGATTATATTGAGAGTGATCACACCGATTTACGTGATGTGGATTTTCATTTGAAAAACAATTCTGCTAAATTGGAGGTAAAATTGAAATGTGCTATAAACTTCTAATTATACTTTTACTTCTTCCTTTTTCTCTTAATCTACATTTTTATGTTAGACTTTGTTGAAATCTTCTAAATTGGATAAATTACGTGATGTTTTATTATTAAAGTTAATTATATCTAGTGGCTTTTACCCTCAAATATCCATTGCAGATGAATTTAATTATTGTAAAGGAGGTACTCAACAATTTTTCCACACTTACCTAAAACCATTCATATCCATACATCCGAATACATATTTTGCCAAGCGCTTTGAATTATTAAAACTTAATAACAGTGATATATTGGAGAAACCATCGTATTATACACCCAAACAAATCTTTAGTGAAGTTCATCAAGTCTTGTGCTACCAGTATGTAACATTGTTTTCATAATTTTTAATACCTACATCATTTCCGGTACAAGGTATAATGACTTTGTGCCTGAAGTGTAATACGCACAAAATCTTAAGTTAAACACATCACCTATGGTGATGTGTTTAACATAATAAGCTTTACAAATGATTCGAAAAGTGCAGCTATTTTATTTATTGCTTTGTTAACTTTTAATGAATTACTTAAAGCAAAGTGAAGTGGGGTATTTATCGGCTGCGACCGATTAGAATGTATCCTAGCATCAATAACTTTATACTGTTTTTATAGGAATCTTTTGGAAACAAGTAAACCATATTTAATGAATTGCATACGTATGCCAGCAGCTCAAACTTTATTATTATTTTGTTATAATATCGACACGAATACAACTGTAACCAGAATTGTTTGCGATTCATGGTTATGTCTTGAATTTCCTATACCTGAACTAGGTTGGAAATTACTATGTCAAGCTATACAATTGAGGCGTTTATGGTATAAATTATTAATGGCTAAATTAGCAGGTAATTGAAATATATGGAAAATATATATATCATTTTATAAATCCATTTATTTCAGTGTGTGTAGAGGGTTTCAAATTCTTTAGTTTTTTGATTTATCTAATTATTCTTATTCTTATTATCGTTATATTCAAATATTAATTTTTTCCGTCTTGCTAGACTTAGACGCCAAGAAAAAGCAACAAGAAGAACCCAAAGAGGAATTGAACAGAAATGAGGACCTTTGGTCTAAGTTAATCGATTTCATGAGCAATTCCATTCCATATACCATTAAGCGATTATTACAGGCCGATCAGAAAACTTTGTACAATCATTGTCAATCATTAGAGATTCGTAAAAAAATGAAAATAAATCCATTCGTTAAAGATTACACAATAACAGAAAATGAAGAAAAAGGCGGCTACAATATTGCCGAGAATGTTGTATATGGATGTTTAAATGAGCCACAATGGTGTATTAATATGGAATTGCAATTACGCACACAAACTTGGAATTGTAAATATTGTAAATATAAAATAGAATATAATATAATTGATAAATGTTTACATAAGGCAAATTGTAAAAAACGATTACGCAAAAAAATGGAGGAAATTGTGAAACATTCTGCTTGTGATGACCGCAACGAATTAGACAAATCTTCAGGTACCTCATCACAAACAACTAAAATAGAATTTAATTGTGTAATGTGTAATAAAAAATTATACTTAAGCCAAATCGATATATTAAAGCATAAAAAGTCTTGTAAATAAATCAAAAATATTTGCGATGTAAATGATAATTTCTGTATTTATAAAATAGCAATTACAAACAAAGAAGTGTAATTCTAATCGTAATTTTCAAATAAAATTTAATGTATATTTTATGGGTATATTGGAAACGCTGGTCTGCTTCTTCAGTTTCATAAAGTTTGAAAGCAGTAATTAAAAAGTTTAAATTAACCTTGTTTTATAAAGTGTCACAAGTTAGGCGCACTTTTTCAATTTTGTAATTTTTATTTCAAATGATAAAAATCGGGTACACAAAACAAAATTTTCAAATATTTTCCATTTTTTACTTAACATTTAAAAATTTGTTGTAATTTCGTTAAGGTAATTTGTAAAAAAAATTCTTCTTATAGGAAGCATTGAACCAAAAATAAAACCAAATTCATTTAATTCAATATAAATGCGTATTTTCTAAAAAGTCAAATTTGGCCGCAATTCTAGGTTTACGTGGTGGTTTTTTAGGTTTAACACACTCCCTTAACTGTTAATTATAATAGAAAAAATGAATTTTATAAATATTGAACAAAGAGTGAAACGATTCATCTCAATTTCTTCTTACTTGACTGGCACTGTTTGCACCTTGATTCGATGGATTATCATTCTATAAATATATTAAATGATTGTCTTGTTTTGAAATCAGGAAATATAATACATTTTAATTAAGTACCTATGTTATTAATAAAATACTCTACAACACGGCCTGTTTAAGAAAAGATTTTAAAAAACACATTGATTTGTTCAAAATTTGGCACAAAGCGATTAATATTTCTTACGAATGTTTGTTATGTTTATTAAAAATAAATGCGCACAGTGGGAAAATTTAGGTAAGACGTTATAAAAATAGCCTTACTCTAGTCGTTATCATTTTTGATATGATTTGCGATAATGTATCAAGTTTCATCGAAATATGGGAAATACTATACCATATGAAATATTATCAGGTAATCAATTAATCAGATAAACTTAAGGCAATTAGAAAAATTGGTTTTGCAATAATCAATACTATAGTGAAAGTTGAAACTGTTTTAAAGCCTTTTGATTGCTACATGTATCAACATAAACTTATTATATACCCTGAATTGTCCAGTGGTGTAGAGTATAAATATTATCCATACGTACTTTATGAGTTAAACTTTCATTTAGTGCTTCATTGCCAGTTTTGCGATTATAGGCAATATTCGTTTCCAGATTTTTGTTCTCAAAAACTGTCGAACATACATTGTTTTGTTGTTGTTGTTGATGATATCGTTGTTCAAAATTTTGTTGTAGGCATGCATTTGCTTGAACCAATCCTTCTGGATTTATATTATGAGTACTTATCATATTATTGGCAATGAATGCTTCATTTATGTTGTTAAAAGAATAGTTTATGGGAGAGATGCTTAGCTGCTTGGGACTGGCTGATAAAATATTGCGATGTGATGTAGAAGGATGATGAATTTGATAGTACGGCGTTGCCATAGGATGATGTATAGGTACAGGTGCACGATATTGCGGTACAGGTTGATAAAATACTCGTATACCATCGTTATATACGACAGGCATGAAATTCGCTGGTGATTGAACATTGTACGCATAGTTAATTGGCATGATCACCTGAGGTACTTGCACTTGATTGGAATGATATTTAACCGATAGTGAATTAGGAGTAATGCCTTGTTGTGGAGCATTATGATCTGAGCGATGTAACTGTGCAATATTAGACTTTGCATTCTTGCGCCAATAAATCGGTGGCTGAGGTAGTTCTTGCTTTAGAAAATAAAAACGCAAGAAATATAAAACACACAAAAAGTTAACACTTAAATATTCTCTTTTTAAAGAGACATTATGTACCATGTACCATCATACCTTATTGGGTTTATGAAAAGATGGTATTCTTGCTGGTAACCCACTCAGTGCGCTATAATTATTATTATTAACACCACTATTAGTACTGGTAATTGGTACTACGCCTAAAATATTTTTCAGAACATTACTAGTGTGATCTCCTTGTAATTGTGTTCTATTTAAAGCATCTAACGATTTAGGAACTGCCACAGGATTATCTTCAGCACCAATAAAATTATTCGACGTATGATTGCAGCTAGACTTGTTACTTTGTGTAGCAATTTGATTGCTTGTTGAAGCTGGGTTTCTCCAGTCATTTGTAGTATATTTACTATATAGTGAATTTGTAGTTTTTATATCAACAGAAATCTTTGAATGATTTTCGTTCGGTATTAAAATAGATTTGTTGACATTGATAGTTGGAGTTGGACTTTGAAGATCTTTTTCTATATGATTTTGAATGACTGGCGTTATTGGAGGGATATATTCATTTGAACTCGACCTAATTCTAGTTGTTTTGGATGCGGGTCTCCAGAAGTCATCATTACTAGTAACTTTTCTGGTTAAATTTAGGCTACTGACGGCATTAGTCATCTGATCAATATTTATTTGTTGAGTATTACTTATTTTATTCAAATTGGATGATTGAATTTGATACGCATTTGCACCAATTTCATTTATATCCAATTTATTATCTGGGTCAACTAAAAGTACAGATGATTCGGGTACTTTGTGCACACGTTGTTCAGCTATGCCATGTACATCATTGCCATTAGGTAAGTGATCGTCAAAAAGTACTTCAAAAAAATTTTGTATAACTTTTACACATTCCAGACGTACCGTATTGGCATCTTTAAGGGGATAAACACCTATAACAGTACCCTTAGCACCAACTGGAACCGTATAAGTTGTCCGTACAATAATTATGCGATCGAATAAGCATATTGGACGTTTACTTTTATATAGTACAGGTGATGTGACATCTGGTTTCAGCAGTAGATTCGGATTGATTTGCAATTTTATAACTTTCATCGGTGAGCGCTATGTGTTAAAAAAACAAACGACAACAACAATACAAACAGAAAAAATGGTGATAATCAAATCTTCGATAGTTATACTCTGAATCTCTTCTTGTGGTATAATGGAATTGGTGATAAGGTTTTAATAAAAATGGTTGCGGCCACAATTCATATATCCTACTATATTGAAAAAAAGTCGTTCGTTTACAATTTTGATTATTTTATAACGAAAATCCATTCAGAATAATTATTTATCGTATTAAATAAATACACCAACATTTTGTCTAAATGTCGTTTTTGAAACTCCTACCGTACAATGATTGTTAGAAATCACTCGAAAATTGCAAGATTTTTAATTTTTTGACTTACAACTAATTCTCTTAGGTTTTTAATTACACCAAATTAATGTAACAAATTATATCCACATTGGTCTCTTTTTCAGATCACGTCCCTCATAACAAGTTTTTCAATATATTTTAAACATATAACTTTGTTATATTCTTGATTGTTTAATTACGCGAAGTGGTGCAGGATATTTTAGAATCGATTCTAGCCGACTCTACAGTTTTTTTTTATAAAATGCGTACTTTTAGAACATCAAGAGCTCTTAATATTTTCTCAATGACTTCCTTCTCTAACATACTGGAGCCCCATGGAAGTCTTTCCGCTTTCGTGTATTCTTGTTCCTTCAACCAAGCAACAATTTCTTGTATTTTACCCTCTCCAATGGCATTGGGAAAAACATCCTCCTCAAATATGAGCTGTAAGCGGTCTGCTGATACACTAAGATATTCAATAACACTTGTGAAACGAGTGCAATATTCTTGCATTAAAATAAGGGCTTTCTTGGAAAAGCGCCATTCTTTTGAGTCTATAAACTTTGCGTAACCACTTAACTCTTCTTGTTGTTTACAAAATTTCAGTTGTAAACCTATATTAAATTTCGCCAAATTCTCTGGTAATTGGCCTTTTAATCGTTTCATGCCCGGAACTATCAATACAGTACCGGTTAGGCGGGCTAAGCAACGTGGATGTACATTAAGTTTAGTGGCTGCTTCATATACATTCATGTATTCTTTATCTAAGTCATTTTGTAGGAGATTGGCTTCTGTGAAATCTGGTTCAGCATATACGTTAATGCTAACTGTAACAAGCCAGAAACAAGAAATTTTAATCATTCATTTACTTAAGAGTATCATCATAAATATATACAAATAGACCTTATTACCTTTAACCCGGCCCACTTCATACACTAAGGATGGATCTAGAACAATACCCTTACACCCATAATAACGGCGCCCAAGAAAAAATACTACACTATTTTTAGAATAAAGATCTTCAACGCTTGCATAATTCGCATTATCAGAAGTATCTTGCTCAAGTATATTTGAAACGACCGCTTGCGCAGGATATGTAGTTTTCAATTCGCTCCATCGATCATTTGCAAAAATTTTACCCTGATTATTACATACTATGGAACGACCATTTAAGGTGCGTACATGGATCATAACCGAAAGATCTTCAATCTCTATGCCCATTCGTGACATCAAACTGCAGAATGGAATGGATGAATATTTTATGTATATATTTTTTGTGAAAATAAGAAGGGTAGCATATAAAATACTTAATACTCAACTGTTCGTTAACTGACATAACGCTTAACTTGAATTGATTCGCTTCCATTGGCTGTACCCCATTAGCCTCAATATATTGCTCACAATTTGACACTCCAACAACTTTAGCTTTAATTAAATAAGGCCAACCAATAAAAACGGTTTGTTGAAGAAACTTTTCAGCTACGTAGGATATATTATCGAGGTTTTCACGTATAAGTGGCTTTAGTATCATACTTTCATTGCGACTGCAATAGTCGAAAACTTTAACACGACTTTGTTTCAGCTCAAACTGGAAGTACATAGATTCAATAAGTTCCCCAAATAGCTCAAGGTATAAGTAATAATATAAATAAATAACTTAAGATTTAAATTTAGACAATTTAGCGCAATATAAATATTCTTACATTAAATTTCAAATATTTCATTGTTGGATAACCACGAAAATATTTCGTCCGTTCAGCATTGGGCAAATCATAGCACACACTATTTTGCGATGAAATTTCAATATCTTTGGACCAAAAGGCTTTTTCCGTACAAAACACATGATGTAATGTTTTAAATGAATGATTGCCAACAACTTCTCCTTGTGACTCAGCACAATAGTCATATTGAAACATCGGTCCATGGCAATTACGTTTCCGTTCTTCTGGTGTCAAATTTTTATCACATGCCTCCATAGCGCGCAATAAAGTTTGCTCATCAATGAATGGTATTAAAACTACAGCTTCCCATTCATGTTGCTTGCCATTTAAATCCGTTTGAAAATTTTCCGGATAATACTCTATCAATTCGCTATTTGCGCTACTCATTAAATCTCTATATGCCGTGGGTAATAAATTTTTACTCGCTGCCGGCAGTACAGCTAATAACTGTTCATTCATATAGAGAAAATTTATGCATAAATTTTTTTTATATTTGTATAGGTCACTAAGGAATCCTATAATTTATACCTGTTGAAATGGTAGAAATGGTTTAGCTAAGTTATAAACAATCTTATGATCTTTGAAATTCTTTAAATCACTTATGAATGGAGCATAATGATGCGGGTAATACCAATCCCATGATTGCACACCACGATAATAATAATCTAAATTCCATTGTAGAGCCGTTATATAGCAAATAGCTTGTTCACGCTTATGTTCACTGTAAAAACAAGAGGTATAAGGATTATTGCATCTAACAAAACATAACATAACTTACACATTCATACTATCCTTATTTAATTTATTCATGTAATAATTACGTTTATAATTTTCAAATTCATCTACAATATATTGATCATCATCAGATAAATTCTCACTATCATCCAGTAACTGTACATATCAATTAAATGTATTAAAAATGATGTTTGAACATAATTATATTTTCTTTATATGAACATACCTCTTTATCACTTTCAATTAAATTAATTAAGTCGTCATCAGTTGCCTTTGCATTTGTTATTTCTGAAGCATCAAAATCGAAAGCCTCATCTATGCCATTCTATTTGGTTGAAAAAAACACATACAAAAATGAATTAATTTATAACAGCGGGGCTGCGTAGTATTACCATACCATAAACCACTTAATATTAAATTAAGAAAAACATTAATTATATTTCGACTTGGCAAACATTTTTGTACATCTTAGGTTTCGTTTGCAGAGGTTTTTATCAAATAATTTAGAATGTGCAGTGAGGCAAAAAAACGGAAGAATAGCCAGGCTTAAGTCAATTTAGAACAGAACAGCCTGAATGATATTCTACATTACTCAAGTGGTGTATGGTATATAACGATTCAATTTCATCATAATAAGTTGTTCAATAAACTCATGAGAAACTATCAACCAAACATATCATGCTAATTTTGTTTTCTTTTCAGCTCGTGACCTTAATGAACAATTGTCGATTTTTTAACAATGTAAAATATAATACGAACATTTGATTTTTTCGCTTCGAAATATTTGAGATCAGCATATTTTTCTTGAAAAATATAGTATTCTACATCACTAAGTGCAGCAAAATATAATTCCAATCGTTCCAAATTCAATATACCACGTTCATTAATATTACCTTTTCTTGCCGGCAACGTTCACATTAGTTAAAGAAATTATTAAATAAAAAAAGTGTTCGAAGTATTTATAATATAATAAATCGTTAAATCAACATCAACAGTTTGTGTTTCGATGAAAAAAATCGAGATAAAATGTACCTCTTATTGTTGGAAAAACTTTTACATAAGTCTTATACAGTAATGGCAATGCATTTGTGTTTATATGTAAACAAGGTAAATGCGGTATAAAATCATTGCCAACCAAGAAGCCCATTAAAATCCAGTCGTCAATTAAATTAGCCACATTGAATTCCGGATATTGTTTTAATTCGTGAAATTCCAATTCTAAATATTCACGCATTAAACCCAAATGTAATAAAAAGAAGCGTGTCTCCTCCACAGAAGTTCGTTTCGCCTTACTGCCAAATTTCACTTCTTCACGCAATATTACAAATCGTAATTCGTGTGTACATAAGCCTAGAATAATTAAGTCAGCGTCTAAACCATATAAACAATGTTGAGTATTTGGATTATAATCTTTTTGTGCTTTCAAATAACGTATATAATTCATAATCTTGTGCTCTCCTTCACCGGGTGACTATAACCAAAAAAAATAAAAATACAAAAAAAGACCAACATAAAAAAAATGCAAATAAATTTACTTTAGAAATACTAAGAGAAAGAAAAACAAATACGTACGTCATGACCCGTAAGTATAGTGCGGCATTTTTGCCATAACGGATCTGAACTGATTTTACTTTTTATAAAATAACGCAAAGCATCATGCAGCCGTGCCATAAATTCTGTACCCGGTGTTATGCAATTACTATCGAAACGTTCAGTAAGGCGTACCACACCACTGCTCAGGGCCTTTTTTTCCAATATTTCCGCCTCTTTAGCTGAACGAAAGCGACGTGCACGTTGTTGATTCATTTTAGCTCGCGGTGCCACACCATCCACAGCCATGAAGAATAATTTACGTGGTTTAATTAAAAAAAATAATTTATCAATATAATTGAAAATATCCTTAAATATTTGCTCTTCGGTTATACTAAAATGTATATTCGTATCATCAGGATGCGAACAATTATGTATAATGCCGTTCATGTCCAAATATAAATTATCAAATTCAGGAATATATTGTTCTCTGGCCAATTCGCTTAGGCATGGATAACGTTCACTAATGTAACGAAAGAATTTTGGTACACCCATTGTTCTGGAAGAATTTTTTACAATACTTTTTTAATTTTTTTGCCAAGAAGAATGTTTGTATGATCTTAATGCTGCTTAAAATTTCTCGTTAACTTTTTTCTATCCTGTTCCATATACACAAATCAAAAATGTCCTTTTTTTAAATTTTTTTGTACTTTATCTTATCTCGTTTAAAATCATCTCTTGCAATGAGTTTAATGACTTTTTATAATTATTAATAATACTTTATGCTGCATATTAATATATTTCTTTTTTCTTATAAATATATCGCAAATCACCTGAAATTAAAAATATTATTTTCTTTCTTAGTCTAAAAAAATATTATTGTTGTCAATGTGCAGAGTTGCTATACGTTAAAGATCGTAATTAGCCATTTTTTTTAGAAGAAATTCTAACTAGTTTAACTGTTTTAACTGTTTAAGAAAAAAAAAGGATATAGAAAAACCAATATACATATGTCTGTAGATATTTTTTTATAGTAACTAAATTTTTTAATAAATGTATTAAAAATTATTTAATAACTCTATTAAAAATTATAAATGTATTTATTAATTAATATTTATTAATGCATGGCTTGCGATTGCTACCGTAATGTTTATCGTTCATCTGTCATCTCAGTTAGTACCCAATTAGTTTTAGCATTTTTTCATACTGTATATGTATGGCTTGATATTGATCATTGTTGACTGTGAATGTATTTGTTTGTCACTAATATACTCATGTAAAAAAAGGATGTTTATTGATTATATTCATTAGTTTGTAACAATAGTTTACTTGATTGTAATAATTGTTGAAGTGTCTCTTAGATCTCAAGGTTTTTTTTGTTTACAAAAATTTACACGTGTACAAAAACTACACGTAATCCTATATTGGATTGATTTGAAACTGAAGCTAAAGCAGAAGATGACGCCGAAGATGTTTAGAAAAGTGCGGCACATTACGGAAATGCGTTTTAAATTATTGTTTTTGTGGTGCACAATAGCTTTCGGTGGCCTAGTGGAATGTATGCAACAAACAAGCAGTAGCAAAAGTTTTCCCATTACTACATTAATAAATGCTAAATGGCATCAAACGCCGCTCCATTTAGAAATTGGGGAATATTTAGCAGATGAAAATCCTATACTATATTGGGAATTTATCAATGATATTACACAATTGGAGCAATATTTAAATGAATATTCCACCGAGTCTAAACGTTATGCAGTAGTTTTAAATTTATTACGTTCCAGATTAAGTGATATGCAAATGCCCATTATGAAACTTATAATGTCAATGCATAGTTTAACGCCACGAATACAAACTCATTTACAATTAGGTTTGGATGCTGTACGTAACAGCTCATGTCCAAATGCAAAAGCATTTGTTTACATGAACAAAGATCTGGTAGCATGTACTTTGGAGGAATTATCTGAGATATTAAAATTGGCGAAAAAGCAACAGGAGCATATAAATGCAAGCGTTGAAACGTACAATTTCGATCATATTTACCCAGGTTCAGAAAATAATACATTGACGGCAATTTTATATGGCGATTTAGGTTCGAAAACTTTCGCCCAATTTCATAAGGCTTTGGTAAAAATAGTAGCCATTCATAACGTAAGATATGTGGCACGTCATTATTTGCCTTGGGATATTTTACAAAATTTAAAACGTGTCCGATTATCTGGTTATGGGGTGGAATTACATTTAAAATCTACAGAATATAAAAGTCAAGATGATGCACCAAAATCGAATGAAACTAGTGGAGCAAACGATAAAGAAACAATTGCGCCAGTTGAAGTCGAAGTGAAAGGCTTTGACTTCAAAATTTTGAAGCAGGATCATCCGAGTTTAGCTCATTCTTTGGACAAATTTCGACAAAGTTTGTTGCAAGATACTGAAGAAATTGCTCAATTAAAAGCTTGGGAATTTCAAGATTTGGGTTTACATGCTGCAGCAGCTGTTGCTGAAATTGAGGGTGAGGAAGCCTTACAAATTTTACAATTTTTAGCACATAATTTTCCCATGCAAGCCCGATTTTTATTGAATCATAAGATTAGCGAACAATTAAGAAATGAAGTGAAACATAATATAGAATCTTTTGGTCGTGCTTTAAACGTTGTGCCACCAGATGGTGGCCTCTTCATAAATGGATTATTTTTCGATGTAGACACTATGGATTTAAATGCCTTAGTAGAGACGTTACGTTCCGAAGTACGAGTTTTAGAGAGTTTGTACAACAGTCAAGTGAAAGGTTCCTTAGCCGCTGCTCTATTAACATTAGATTTTAGCTCTGGCTCCAGCTCTAGTTCCGGCTCCTCCGGTTCTGGTGCAAAAGAATTTGCAATAGATATACGCGATACAGCTATTACATGGATTAATGACATTGAAAAGGATCCTCAATATCGTCGATGGCCGGTCAGTGTTATGGATTTGTTGAGGCCTACATTCCCAGGCACACTACGCAATATACGCAAGAATGTTTTTAATTTAGTTTTAGTTGTTGATCCACTTCATCCTGCCTATCGTAACATTATCAAATTGGCTGAAAGTTTCATTATACATATGGCGCCCATACGTCTCGGCTTAATATTTGATTCCCGAACATCCACATCCGATACTCAAGAAGACTATCGGGCGTTAGTTTGTGCATTTAACTATGTCCACCAAAAGGATGGCAGTCGTGCAGCTCTTAGTTTTTTAACAGATGTATTTAGCGATATCGGTCCCAATGAACATGTGAAGCAAGAACATGTTAAAACGCAGTTGAAAGAAACATTTCCTAAATTATCAAGTACACAGATAAATGATATATTAGATGAGGATTCTGATTATGATTACGGCAGACAATTAGCTGAAGATTTTGTTCAACGCTTGGGCTTTTCTTATTCTATACAAGCATTATTAAATGGTATTCCCATGGCAAATAATTTGTTACAGTCAGACAGTGATTTTGAAGAAGCAATTTATTCCGAAATTATACAACAAACTAGTAATTTACAGAAGGCCGTTTTCAAGGGTGATCTAACAGATAGTGTGGATATATTAGATTATTTAATGAATCAACCACATGTGTTACCTCGTTTAAATCAACGCATTTTGGGTGGCCATGAAAATGCAAAATTTTTAGATCTTACTGGAAAGCCTCATATGGACTTAAGTAATGTAAAATTATTGGCTCAATTATCACATCGTGATATGACGGCCACTTTAATGCACAATTTAAAGTATTTTCAATATAAACATTCAACGGAGAAAATCGGCAAAAGTAATATAAGTTTCTTGACTTTATGGATTGTGGCGGACTTGGAACAGCCTGCTGGCAAAGAATTATTATTAAATGCTTTACGTTATCTTAAAACAAGTTCTAGCATACGGGTAGCATTTATACCAAATACTGAAGGTGCCTCCATAGCCCTTTCACAAAATCTAAATCGTTTAGTATGGGCGGCCATGTTGACAATGCCACCTCAAGAAGCTACAAATCAAGTAATTAAATGGTTAAATTTACCAACTCCGATCACATACGATGTACCTAATAAATTGCTTGATATTTTGGGTAACACTCAGTTGCACATGAAAATGTTAAGAGTGTATTCGCAAAAGGTGTTAAATCTTAGACCATCTGAACGTTTGGTAATAGCAAATGGGCGTTTTATAGGGCCATTGGATAATAATGAACAATTCAGTTTAGAAGATTTCGGTTTAGTTGACCGTTTCAATGCTATACAATATGCTGATAAAATGCGCAAATTGTTAAAAGCAAAGTTTAACAAAGAAACGGAAGAAGAAAGTGCCGTAATTTCATCAGAAATTATTGGTGTAAATTTAAATAGTGACATTTTATTAAAACTGTATACGGCTTTGGTTCCAAGAGAAAGTAAAACACGTTTTAAATTGCCTGATGATATTCGAAGCAAGTATTCAATGGTGGCATTAAAGCCAAAATCCCGTCACATACCGCATTTTGATATTATTGCTGTTGTGGATCCCGCATCCCGTAGTGCCCAAAAGTTGGCACCTATTTTAATACTGCTGCGAAATATTTTAAATTGCCGTATGCGAATATATTTGACGCCATTAAGTCATCACAGTGATATGCCGGTTAAAAACTTTTATCGTTATGTTATTGAACCTGAAGTTCAATTTGAATCGACTGGCTCACTGTCTGAAGGGCTTATAGCGAAATTTACTGGCTTACCCATTAATCCATTATTAACGCAAAATCTACAAGTCCCTGAAAATTGGTTAGTAGAAGCTGTTCGTTCCGTGTATGATTTGGATAACATACGTTTGAGTGAAATCGGTGGTCCCGTTCATAGTGAATTTGAATTAGAATATCTATTATTAGAAGGCCATTGTTTTGACGCCACAACAGGGGCTCCGCCACGCGGTTTACAAATCACTCTAGGTACACCAAGTAATCCCATTCTACATGACACCATAGTTATGGCAAATTTAGGATACTTTCAATTAAAAGCTAATCCAGCAATATGGACATTACGATTACGGGAGGGTAAGTCGGCTGATATATATGATATAACATTTGCTGAAGGGCCCAATACCATACATCAAAGCAATGGTGATACTCAAGTAGTGATTACATCCCTTAAATCGCATGTGATTAAATTAAGAGTCACTAAAAAGCCAGGCATGCATGCAGCTGATCTTTTAGGTGATGGTGATAATTCTAAAGGTCAATCAGGTATTTGGAATTCTATAGCCAGTTCTTTTGGTGGTGGCAGTAAAGCAGATTCAGCAACAGAGAGTGATGCCGATAGTGATATTATTAATATTTTCTCCGTAGCTTCTGGCCACTTATATGAACGTTTATTGCGCATTATGATGCTGTCGCTTCTGAAACATACAAAATCGCCAGTTAAGTTTTGGTTTTTAAAAAACTATTTATCGCCACAATTTACAGACTTTTTGCCACATATGGCGCGCGAGTATGGCTTCCAATATGAATTGGTTCAATACAAATGGCCACGTTGGTTACACCAACAGACTGAAAAGCAACGTACGATATGGGGCTATAAAATTTTATTTTTAGATGTGCTATTTCCTTTGAGTGTTCGCAAAATCATATTTGTAGATGCTGATGCAATTGTCAGAACAGATCTAAAGGAATTATATAATATGGACTTAGAAGGAGCACCTTACGCTTATACACCATTTTGTGATAGTCGTAAAGAAATGGATGGATTTCGTTTTTGGAAGCAAGGTTACTGGCGAAGCCATTTAATGGGACGACGTTATCATATATCTGCCTTATATGTCGTTGATTTGAAACGTTTTCGTAAAATTGCAGCCGGTGATCGTTTACGCGGCCAGTATCAAGCGTTAAGTCAAGATCCGAATAGCTTAGCTAATTTAGATCAAGATTTACCGAATAATATGATACATCAGGTTGTCATTAAATCTCTGCCAGATGATTGGTTATGGTGTCAAACATGGTGTAGCGATAGCGCTTTAAAAACTGCTAAAGTGATTGATTTATGTAATAATCCAATGACAAAAGAGGCAAAATTAACGGCCGCTCAACGTATTGTACCCGAATGGAAGGATTATGATAATGAAATTAAGGCTCTAATGTCACGCATCGAAGACCATGAAAATTTAGAACATACGGGTACAGATATAGCTAATGAACAAATGTCCGATTCCACTACTACTACTACCACCACAACTGGACGTTCAACACACAGTGAACTGTGATTTCAAATAGCCTTTCTTTTCTTACTTCTTATTTGTAATTTTTTGGCCATTTTACGAGAAAAAAATTGTGAGAAATTACTATTTCAAGGAAATAACCCAAAGGAGAGTTTTTTTGTACTTCTTATTTTACAAATATTCCAGAGTAAGTCAAATTACTTACTTATAAAGAAGTTAAACATTCACTAGAAATAAAAAGTATAAAAAGGAAATGGAAGGAATGACGTGAATAGTTTTAAAATACCAATAAAGATTGTAAAATAATATAAATTTTGCTATTAGCTTTTTTCAGGTTTTATGAGGTTTTTTGTATAGTAGAATGCCTCACACAGACTGTTATTGTTGTCCTACTCTTCGAAATACTTTTAATGCTATAACTGAATGTGATTGGTAAAGTGTTTCGAGTTGACATTTAAACGTTAATACTGTACAAGAAGTTAACAGTCCCAATTATATGATTTGAAAAAATATATCAATAATAGATTTAAAACATTTTTTCACACCAAATAACAAAAACAAACTTACGTAAGCAATATATTTTTATATTTTGAATTACCTTCTAGGTTCACCCGAAAGAACTGAGCGAATGAAATTTGTTTACAGTGACAGGTTTTTTATGTATAGTACTGCTTATTCCAAATGGAACTGGTAACTTCACAGAGAAATTTTAAAAAAGTACAAGTAGATTGTGAACAAAATAAACTATAAACAAAAAATAAAAAAAAAACTCAATAAGCAAATAGAGAATGCATAATTGGAAACGGAATTAATTGAATTAACAATACTTAGAGACAAACACAAAAGAAAATATCAAAAAAATCTACATAAGGAATAAAAATTTCTCGTTTACAAATTAACGAATTAAAAATTTTAAATTTCAGAAATCGTGTTGTGAAAACAAAAAAAAGTAAAACAAAAATATCGTACAAATCTAAGTGTATAAAGTGTGGAAGGTATGTGCAAAATAATCTTGAATAATATTTGTTTGTCAAAAATTAATTGAACGAAATCGTAAAAAACATAAAAATGGAAAAAATGTAATAAATGTAAGAAACGAAAACCAAATCAAAAACCAACTGCAAATTTTGGTTCTTTTTTCTTTTGTTTGTTCGCCTTGCTAAATTAATACAAAGGGCAAATAACGAATGCCCTCTGCAAAATAATGGGCGTAATAATGCTTCACATTTTTATAAGTTTAAATGTGTGTTTTTAGACCAGTATATATACATATATATGCAAATACTTAAAACAGGTGATTTTCCGCTGGTTTAATGCCATCTAATAAATTTGCTTGTTTTATTTGCTTGCAAAGGGGGCAAAGGGGTTTTTTTTTGGAACAAGAAGTGCGGAAAGTATGCACCACGTCATTAAAAAAGCAAGTTGTTTACATCAAAATTGAAAATGCAAATATAATCACACACAAATGTAATAGAAAAAACAGTTAATCTAATTTAATAAGTAACGCAAATCTTGCATACATACATACAAATATAGATGTAGGAATAAATAGGTGCATACATATTAGATATTTATGTGTATATGTAACCTACCTTTCTATTTTAATCTCATTTTTAATTTGTATTTTTATGTGGAATTATTTTAAAAAATATAAAGGTAATGTCACATAGTAATTCATATGTGCCGACGGCACCTGAAATGGAAACAACAACAACGGCAGCAGCAACGGCAACGATGCTCGACAGTTCAAGTGACTCTTGGAATAGTGATGATCGTGTCAGCTCATCGAGTTCACCAAGTGCATCAATTGTGTCAACTATATCATCATTATCGTCATTATCATCATCATCAATAGCATCGTTATCATCTTCTTCATCAGTAGCTGAAGCAACAACAACAACTTATTCGTATGCTGGCAGCGATTTGATTAATGAACCCATATCACATTTAAACGATAAGAAAAATATGGCTACTGCTGCTGCTGCTGCTGCTGCAGGTGATAAGGCAGAAGATGAAAAACATGATGATTCAATGTTTGAGTGTAATATTTGTTTGGATATAGCTAAAGATGCCGTAGTGAGTATGTGTGGCCATTTATTTTGTTGGCCATGTTTACATCAATGGCTAGAAACTAGACCACATCGTAAATTGTGTCCAGTTTGTAAAGCAGCTATTGGCAAAGATAAAGTTATTCCATTATACGGGCGCAATACTACTAAACAAGAGGATCCCAGAAATAAAGTGCCACCACGACCAGCTGGCCAACGTACTGAACCGGAAACTCAACAGGGCTTTGCCGGTTTTAATTTTGGTGATGGTTTTCATATGTCATTTGGTATTGGCGCTTTCCCTTTCGGTTATTTTGCATCATCATTTAATTTTGGCGAGCCTCGGCCCGCACCGGCCAATCGTGGTACCACGCAATATGAAGATGAACAACAGCTATCGAAATTATTCTTGTATTTAGCCTTTTTGTGTATTGCTTGGCTTTTATTCGCATAGCCTAATTATGATTTACTTTAAGAATCAAACACCAATGCAACACAACGGCGCTAATAGCAGCAACAACAATAATAATAATAATAACAACAAACGAAAAATAAAAGAAAAAGTTAAGAAAAGAATGTGGAAAAGGGGACACGAAAGCAAAAGGAATCATGCGATGACGTGTCCTGTGATATATAATTGTATTTATATGTTTTTCGTCTCTTTTTAAAATGTCATTTTTTTTGTTTTAATGATGCAATTTCTACGTGCCGTTTTAATGTAAACACCACAAGTTTCATAATATCGAAGACAAGCACTAAACGAAATTTATTAGTTTTGGCAATTGTAATATACATATTTATATATATATATATACGTCTTTGTATATGGGATATTTGAATAATGATTACATGATGTTTTGTTGGGCTTTAAAAAATATCACAATTATAGAAAATTATAGGATTTAAGTATTTGGAATTTTACCAAAAAAAAAAAAGAAACTTCTGTGTACAGCAATTAATAAATTTATAAAAAAGTAAGAGTACAGAATTAAAAACTACGCATTAAATTTTTCTTATATTTTCAATATAACAAGAAACATTTCTGTACATATAAAATGTTGACAAACATGTTGTTTTTATATTTATAAAACTGAATTTGTTGATGCTGCAAGCAGCATTTTATTTTCATTATAACTGCTTATAAATATGTGACGACATGTTTTATGTTAATGATTAATTAGTATGGCAACCCTGCAATTTTTATGTTTCGTTTTGCTTTTACTGTATATAAGAGATTTTGGTGGGTTTTGTTTTTTCAGTTTGCAAAATAATATTAAATTTAATGGTTGTGTTTAATTTAAAGATTCCTTTCAATACTTTTTATATTCAATATTAAAACGTTTTTACAGTACACAAACTAATGAATGCCAATTAATGTGTTTTAAATGATAATAGATAACACTTTTTAATTAAACAGACTTTTCTATTCCTAATTACAAAACAGAAACCGTAACAAATTAAAATTGAACGTGAAAAATTGAATACAACAAAAAAGATAAATCGATAAAAAAAAAAAGTCGCGTTGTTGAAATAATAATTGAAGTGTAATTAAAACTTAAAGATTATAAAACGAGAACGATTAGATATAACCAAAAAAAAAAAATAGTAAAATTAAGAGAAAAAAAAACTAAACGCCTGTAAAAAGAAAACATATAACCTTCAACGAATTGTAAAAAGTCTCTCATGGATTCGGGAACGACGGCCTTTCATGAAAATGATAATGGAATGTCAAATAAAATAGTTTCAAAATTTTTACCTTATCAGAATACTTCATCTGACCACCAAAATATTAGTTTGGATACTTTAAATTATGTGCCAGTTTATATTAATGAAAACGATATAATCGTAGGCAGTAAAGAAATTCTTCGTGCCATACGACCTTATTGGAACCTCAATTTCGTTCTATTTAAGGTTAGTTTATATTATTAGAGCAAAAATAAAATTATAACTAACCAGTGGAGCCTTTGCTCCTCAGCCTTTTGTTCTGCTTGTCCTATTCTGTTTGTTTATTTATTTACATTAAATTACTTTTGTTGCATTAATTATCATAGAGGCGACTGTATTAAGTTTAATAAATCGACGAGAATCGGTCGAGAAAACTCTGGCTTAAAGAGAAATAGATTTTTTTTTCTTGTTGAACACTGGAAGTACTGAAAGTTTATTCTAACTAACTTTTTCCAAATGTTTCGAATGAAATCGTAAAGAGTTAAATGAGCGGAAGTTATGTATCAATTTATCAGTGTGTCAGATACAATAAGTTTAGTTTCTACAAGATTCAGCACCAAAATTCATAATGCGATTCAGTCTTCACATCAAATACGCATGACTCCCCGACTTTCATATCGAGCTAATCGATGTAGAATACAGTTGCTCTGAATCGATTATAAAGTTTTTAATTATTACCACAAATTGCTTTGTTGATTTATTTGTATTTACCCACACGCCCATATATATATATATATATATATATACATTTGTGTGCGTGTTTGTATACTTCGATCAATTGTATAAATAGAAAATACGTAAGATGTTTATAGACAGCTGAGGTAGCTCTCAAATACCTTACATCACTTTGCTTAATGTGATTAAAGTCTAAAAAGAGTATTGCAAGTCGATAATATTGAAAATATTGTAATTTTTGAATTCGATTTCAATCATTTTCAATATGGTTTGTGTTTGGGAAAAAATACATCCATGTCGAAAATTTCTCTAGCTTGTACATAGATAAACAGACACATAGACATACTTAAATCGATTTAGGAAGTAATTTTGAGTCGATCTGATCTACTACCTCAGCTCCTTTTGAGTGTTACAACTGCCTAAAGTTATAACTCCCTGTGTAGCAAGTAGTGTAGTGTACAAATACATTGTAATGGCGATCAATTTAAATAATAAAAAAAAAAAAAACAAACAACTAATTTCTGTATTTAAAATAAAAAATGCATAAATTAGTATTTTTTTTATATACATTAAAATCGTGATGTGAATAGTTAATGTATGCTAAAACGCTTTCTCAATATTAATTTACCAAAATAATAATGATAATAATAGTACATTTATCGTAAAATTATGAAGTCAAGTGTTTTGTTTTGTTTTGTTTTGTTTCTTTTTTTTTACAATAACAGTTTTCGCATAATGCCAGCCGATAATATCCTTTATATATAACGCATCATAAAACTGTAGACGTGCGTCATACAATTGAATTCTGAGTTAAATTTAAGAAATTTCTTATGGAGCTTTACACTAATTTAATTAATTTAATAATTATAATTTTAATATAATTTTCCTCTAGATTTAATTTGATTCCATCATAATTCTTTTATGACTTCTAAAAATGTTTGGGCGATGCAGGCATTATAATAATTGACTCTGATTCGTTACTTGTTGAAGGCAGTTTTTCTACAAGTCCAAAACTTTCTTAACAAAGAAACTCAGACGTCATGCTCATATTTTTGGAGCAGATCAATTAATTTTTTGAATTCTATTTTATATGTGTCGGACTATGTAAAGATTTATCAAATACTGAAATGTTCTTTTATCTCGGATTCTTTTACATGACTTGATTTTCATTATCATAACCTTAAATAGTATTGAACGAAGAAGTGTAGTATATTTAATAGTCGAATAAGTCTTTAACATGGATTACATTTACTTTTATCAAAAATGTGTAAGTTTATAATGCTAGTTCATTTTATTTCATGTTTCCGGATGAATTATTTTGTTATCTTGTGTTAGTTGAACATTTTAAGGTTATCAAAATTGCTTTGTGACATTCTGGAATTTCATATTGAAATCATCCGTAATGGATCAAAACGAATATAACTTATTTTATTTTATTATGAAATGTTTTCACCTCATTAATTTATTTAATTTTATATAATTGAAAAATGCGTGCCCATTTTTCATATAATATAAAAATTTAATGAACACTTTTCCTTATTCTCTTGATCAAAGTCAACATGATAAGCTGTTTTTGTTTTATTAAGGGAGATTTAAACAGCGGCATGGCTGGCGATACCATTTTTTTTTTTTATTTACAAATATTCATACAAAATCTAACATGGAAAAAAAATTATATAATAAAAATGATCTATTTGTTGACATAGATTAGACAAAGCTACATGTAATTTAAGGTATCTTTTGAATGTTTCTTTGTATTATATCAATTTGAAAATTCTATAGTTGAATTGAATTGAATTGAATTGAATCATTTGTACATTTTGTTTAACAAGCTACGTGTTTTATTTGCTTATCCGTTAATCTAAAAAAGTTTAGATTCATTTTAAAAGGTAAAATTTTTATACTTGTAATTTAGTTGATTTCTCGAAGGGTCTCATAATATTTAAAACTCTTCATAAACTAAATTTTTTAAGAATTTTTGTCTTTTAATCATGAATAATCATTAGATGAAATCTATTTTAATGTTACATTGGAAGGGATGTCTCGAATTAGATGTTTAAACAGCACATGACACACTAAAGCAACTACATAATTTAAATTATGCTAAACTGATTGGAAGTAATTAATAATTGAATCCCATAATTTGATGTTTTTCCTAATATTAAAAGTGTTGAGCAAGTAGTCGCATAATGCTACAGCATTTCTTTATTCCTACAGATTTATTAACGATATATAAATAGATAAATTGATAAATTGTTTTGTTTTTTCTTCATTTTCTTTTCATAGAATTTCACTGATGGCATAACAAACAAATTAATTGGTTGTTTTTATAAACCACCAACATTCGCATCATATCTATCATCCTATGCCAATAATATACAATGTAAAGATGACACTTTGAATGTTATGGATACCACCTCTTCTAATTGTGGTACTAATAATTTTGATAATAATTGTGTAGATCAAATTGCAAATCTTCGTTTTAATGCTGTTTTGATACGTGTTTATGGTAATAAAAGCGATTTATTGATTGATCGTAAACAAGAGATCGAGAACTTTCAATTATTACACAAATATGAATTTGCACCGTGTCTCTATGCGGTATTTAAAAATGGCTTAGCCTATGAATTTGTACCTGGTGTAACGTTAAATTGTGATAATATTTTAATACCGAAATTATGGTCGTTGATAGCATGCCGCCTGGCAGAAATGCATCGTTTAATTAAATATAATAATAATGGTGAAGGAATTAATAAACATATTGAACCGATGTTATTAAAGAAAATGGAATTATTTTTTCAATTGGTGCCAGAACAATATCAGGATGACGAGAAACAAAAAAGATGATAGAATGAAATAATTACTTATATTATCATACTATATGGACAGCTTCCAGGCAGTCGTTTGATTGATTGGCAGATGGACTGGCAATTACGAGCCCCCCTCATGCAGGATCAAAATTATGCAAAACTATTTTAAACCATCATCTAAACTACTTGATCGTTACATTATTAGATTGTTAATTTGTTAGTACATTGGTCATTGGTTTGTTCTATCGTCCATTCGTTTCTTACAATCATTCTCGTTTACAATATCTGTGCAAAAATAAAAAAACGTCTCACGCATCCGAAATTCTAATGATTGTAAATTGTATTTGTTTGTTTGTTTGTTTTTTGATTCGCATGCAATCACATACCCGTACGCATTTACAAATGGCAGACTTGAAGGTACATTTTTACCTATAAAACGTATTCGAGATGAATTTACTGAATTATATAAACATTTGGAGAAATTAAATTCACCCATAGTTTTCTCACATAATGATCTACTATTGGGCAATATAATTTATACGGAACAGGAAAATAAAGTGACATTCATTGATTACGAATATGCCGATTATAATTATCAAGCATTCGATATTGGTAATCATTTTGCTGAATTTGCTGGCATCGATACAGTCGATTATACACATTATCCAAACCGGGAATTTCAATTGAAATGGTTACGTGTCTATTTGGAGGCATATTTACAAACCAATAATATTAATAATATACAATTGGAATGTTTATATGTACAAGTGAATCAATTCGCTTTAGCTGCCCATCTATTTTGGACATTGTGGTCGTTGGTACAAGCCGAATATTCAACTATTAATTTCGATTATGTAGAATATGCCTTTATACGTTTCAATGAATACTTGAGAAGGAAGAAAGAATTTTTATCACTGGATTTTCACAACTGAAATTGCGTTTATTAATCCGCTTTGGGAAATTCGGCGTGTCAAAGAGTTGTAAACAAATTGCTTGACATTCGATTATGGCTGAAAATTTCAAAATTTTTAAGCAACATTCAATTAATTAGCCTAAAATGGTATCATTCTTTTCATTTTCTCTAATTGAAATGAAATCATATGATTTCTAATTGTTACAATTTTTCTTTGAATCAAAAAATTTTTGTAAAATGTGAATTATTTGATACAAATGGATTGTGGTGCTTTAATATATATTTATATACATTTAATCTAAAAGAAGAAAATATAATGAGAAAAGGGGAAAAGAAAAATTTTTTGTGTGGGTATTTTGCATTTGTATGATTTATCTTCAAATTTTATATGCATGTTTTTTGTGAGGTTTTACTCTAGGAAAATTATTGCAATATTAAGCCATTGTTTTTGCTTAAATTATTGTATTAACTGATTCAACTATAAGAAAATCAAATAAAATTTTATACAAAACATGAAATTATTCCTTGATTTCATTATTATATCACGATTGCTTCACTCCCTAAAAAATTGAAGCAATCACGAAAAGTAAAATTGAATAAAGGATTAAAAGAACGTCAAAGAAATTTGTGCCGATTCAATTATTGAATATCGTATCGCAAAAATGTTTATTAGAAATGTTAGTCACACAGTTAATTTGTTTTTGCCATATCTATTTATGAAGAGTATAAAGAAACCGAATTATGTTATCAGATTTATTGATCTTATATGGTTTTATGAAATATTGAAGAAGACTTGAGATTGTTCTATTCGACAACCAGCTTTATATCCAATTAAAATTTTAGAGATATTTTAATTATTCATTATAATGATATTTTAAAAACTGTGTGTGGTAATTGCTTGTTTCTTTTTCGAAAAATGCTCTTCATTTAAAAATCCATTTGTTTTAGTACAGATTATAGCGAAACAAATTTTATGGCGCATAGTAATGTGGATTAAGACCAGTTTTTCCAAAAACTATTTGAAATTATCTTTCTATATCGCTTTTCTCTGTTTTCACATGAAATTTTATACGAAGTTTATAGATGCACTCATTTGTGAAGACGAAAACATCTGCCTTAATAATACTAAATTAAAATGAGTTATTAACCTTTGTTATTCATTGCAACAATTTATCAGGAATATTTATTTATTTTGAAATGTATACGTATGTATATAATATTTATAAAGATCTATAATGTGTATATTTGTATATATAAATTCTCATATTATTGTTAGTAAATTTCTCCTTCTGCTTCTTAATAATAAGCATATAAGTCATAATTAATGTTACAATAAAAAGCAATAATTAAAAAAATTTGATTTAGAACAAAAAAATAAAAAAAAAAGAAAAAAATTTATTTATTCATTAATTGTATTTTGTATTGTTTAGGGGGCGTGCGAAGAACACGCCGTATCACATTTGCATAAATCATTTAGAACTTTTCTAAACTTTTTCTAAATACTTTTTGGATTATTAAGAAACTAAAAAACACAAAAAAACAAAAAAAAGAAAACAGAAAAATTTTCTCTTTGTCAAAGAAAACATTAAAAAAGAAAGATTAAAAATATCACTTTTTTTCAGGTGGTTTGTCAAATACATTTTCATTTTCATTATTGTTCTGTCATGATGATTCATCAGTATTTAAAGAAACAAAATGTAGAAATAAATGATAAAATGAGAAGAAAAGCGAAAATTCTTTGTTGTTAATTATTTAGTAAATTATTAGAATAGAAATAAGTTCTTTATGATAATAATTTTAATTACAAATTGTTTAATGATTGTTCTATTTTAAAGTGAAGAAAAAAAATTGAATGATTCCACATTTTCATTTATTAATTTTTCTCATCTAATTACATTTTCCAATATTCCCATGATTTATTTTTATAATAATTTTCTTTTGTTTTTTGGTAATCTTTTTTTGTAATATTGTTACCTATTATACAATTTTTACTTCTATATTTGCGTATCTAAGCCAAAAAAAAAAGCATTCATTCAATTGCGTTTTCTCTTTTTTTTCTGATTTTATTAAGCTAAGGTGCAACTTTTTTCTTTCTGTTTTTGTTCTTTTTTGTGTAGCTACTATTGTTGTTATTGGTCTTGAATACAATTTTCAAGGCAGTTGTTGTTGTTGTTGTTGTTGGTTGTTAGAAAGCGTGCAACTAAGTTGATTTTTATCAGAAATTAGAAATTTCTGTGAATGTCAGCATTTGCATCTGATTTAATATAAGTGATGCAAATAAAAATGGATATTATTGGATGTGTAATCTCATTTGATTACCCATCAATATTAATCAAAAGCATGAAGATGGCTGATACGTCAATTTAAAGAATATGACTTGATTGATTAACGCATTACATTTTTCTTCACATTAATCATCACATCAAATGTTACATAAGAGAATAACTCAAGGCATCACCAATGCACTATCCGATTCAATTGAATTCAATTTTTAGGTGATTCTGTATGATTGAAAGAATCTGTTTTACCATTTGTTACAGTAACACCTGGACAATTTTCTACTGTATTTAATGGCTTTTCTGTCAGCTTTGTTGTTGTTTCTGTTATACCATTTTCACTAGCATTAATAGCAGCTGCTGTAAGTTCCCCTTGAGGGATTTGTTTATTTAGTATTTGTTTAAAATAATCACCAAATACGGAATGATTATAAGCAATAACACGTTTAAAGGAAATAGCCAAAAGTTCCAATTCATCTTTATAGTCTACATAACCAGGAGGTGGCGGTGGCATTGTTCCTTTAACTCTTAATGTTAAACGGAAATAAGTTTGTAAACGTTTCCCTATTAAATTATTATTAATTAATATTAATTAGTTAATAGCAATTGATCAACTGATTATAAAAACATAATTAATTCATTAATTGATGCCTCACTTAATTATTATTTAGTAATAAAACAATAATCAAATTATTAAGGTATTAATTAATAATGCGAAATACTCATTAATTATTAAAAATACTTACACAATAATTGTCGAACTGGTGAATCTTGTTTCTTTAATTGTAAAATTTGCGTTTTCATTAAATTCTCGGTTGCATTATCCATGATAGGCTGATGTTCATTCTCCAAAAATTTGTTTATATTCAATTTAATTTGTTCCCATATATTTTGGAAAATTTCTTCTTCGTTATTGTTGTTCAAATTCTGTAAAAGTATTTCAAATTGTTTAGCTAATTGTTGACGATTATCTTGTCGTTGCGATATAATTGGCATAGCCGAGCATATCGAAATGAATGCAGCACCAAAACACAAACGTTTGGTTCTTTGACCCAATTTTAAAATGCGCTCTTTATCCATGGATAATACTTCAGGAAATTTAATATGTTCTGGCCATTGCTCAATTAAATCCATATAAGCATTTGAAATAGTCTGATCGGCAGTGCTAAATACTTTCGTAGTTTTGTCCACAATACGATTACGATTAAGCCAATTTTCTGTGGCTGGGAAACCAAACTTATAATATTCTAAGTATTCTTGGAATTTTTGCTTTTCATATTCAACCGAATTGGCTAAAATATCATTACGTGAAAAATCCAGCAAAAAATTGGCCATATCCAATTTCATAAGAGTCATAGTTTCAAGAATCCCACGAAACATATCTACAACATTTTCGATGCCTTTAAGTTGCTGTATCGCCTCATCACGAGCTGGTGCACACGATTTTTCCATTATTTGTATGACAAAATTCGCATATGAACGAAAATCGAGAACATCTTTTTCAACTTGCTGACGTATAATTGTTTCATCTAGTACTTCATTAATATGATCTAAAGCACGTTTATTTGTTGGTGAAAGGATTTGCGGAAAGCATTCTTTTATATCGCCCAATAAACGTATAGCATGATCATAACGTGGTGGTGTCTCATTCAATTCCTCTTTCAAGCTATCCCAAAATGCCTTATGTAAAATGTCCTTAATGCGTCGTTCCAAACTTTTTTAATATAGTTTAAATTTCATCAATTCAATTAATGATTAAAAATTGAAAAAATTTTTAATTGTGAGTGTTATACATTTCATTTAGATAAAATAACTAACCTATTCTCCGGTGGCTCATATGGTTGCAATTTGAATTCCGGATTCAAGGCTATTTCATGTGCCAATTCCATATTTTGGATATTTTTTACAACATTCGTTAAATCATTTAATGTCAAAACTTTCGGTGGACTACCATCCATGCTGGGCAATATGAATCGGGTTATTTTATCCGAACTTTCACTATCCGTCCGAGAACGCAAACTAGCGGCACCAGGGGATGTACCCAATAAATTATCGGGTACATTTCCTTCATTATTAGAACCATTTGAATCCATTCTATAATTAAGTAAAGCATTCAATTAATTTTACAAAGATGAAATGAACAACTTAGAGAATAAAAAAAGTCAACAATGTGAAAAATAAAAACTTATATAAAAAAAAACATCAGAAGAAAATGTTGCAAAAAATGGAACAGCCTTATACAAAAGTTAAACTGAGATTTTTACACGGCAACGATCTTTTGCTAAAAACTATCACAAAACTTTTTCATAAATTGATTGCCTAAGCAGATATCGATTAGCAGACTTAAACTAATATAGAAAAGGAAAACTTTAAATCGATGGATATTTAAGATATGCATGAATTTCTTCAGTTTTATAAATATCAACAACACAAAATTCCACCCCAAATGGTATGATGGTGTAAAATATAAAAAGACGGACATACAAAAGGATTTGAAAGTTTCTATGTGCGATTGTGCTGTTGTACTGTTGCACACTTTTCAACTTGTGGTTTATGTGGTCAGAGAAGGTTTTCCTTATTTTCCTTCTGATTTGTAGGCTTTTTTTAAAAAAAAAATGAAACTAACCTTGAAATCGAATCAGCTGGCATTTTTTGTTGCTATTATGGCTAATATGATTGCTAACGTTTTACAAAACTTTTTTTGTTACTGTTTATTTATTATGATTGTTGTTATTATTGTTATTGTAATTATTATTATTTATTATTGAATGAATATTTATTTATATATCCACCACTTTATCTGTACTGGCTCTTTGACTACCTTCTTTCATAAAACTTTATACACTCACACACTCATACATATAACTTATCAGAAGGTTTTAAGTTTCCAAATTTGGTCCTTTCTATATAAGCAATTGTTTATTTGTTTATATATTTTGTATAATGATGACGATTTTAGCAATTGGAAACGAAATGTTCCTTTATTCTCTTCTTTTTTTTTTTGATTCGATTTTACTATTTAATAAAATTGTTCTTCCTATATCAAAATCAGGTATGATGCAGGAAAACGTTTTCAACACCCATTTAAGCACCAACTTTGTTGCATTAATTAATGAATTTTTTTATATTATTTGCGTTTTACAATGATACTCTAAAAAAAACAGGGTAAGAAGGAAAAGAAGAAAATTCAAAAGAAAAAAAGAGAAGAAGAAAATAATAATAATAAACAAACACAAATAAATTAAAAATTTATGGAAAAATACTTGTTCAATGGAATGACAAGTGCAATTGAAATAGTTAAGTGTTGACGACCTTTATGTAGCCTACATCAATTGCATGATTAAAACATAAAAAATCACTAAGTAAAACATTAAAAATGCTAAAGTTTTGAAAAATTTTTACGGAAAAACTCTAAAATCATCTTTTCGTATTCTCAAGAAATATATTAATTGGTATAAATACGTAGCGAAAATTGCTATGAACAGCTTAATAATAAAAATATATTGCGGTGAGATTTAGAATTTCTTCTCTTAGAAAACTATGAATTCTGATGGTGCAAGTTCAAATACTAATGTTTGAATCATTATCGTAACTTAGTTATAAAAATGCTTGACTAATAAGGCACACGAAATTTATTAAGAACATAAATAATATTTTATTGTGTCATTTGCAATTGCCGTTTCCAGTTTATAGAGAAGAAGGAAGAAAACTTGAAATCAAGATAAACTCGTCTGATTGCATTATACACATACTGTAGGGTGTCATTTGAATATTTAAGTCAATTTATTGTAACTAAAATTCGCATTTACTTTACTACGTGCATAATAATTAAGTTTTGTTTGTTTTGAAAGAGAAAAAAAACTGCCAAGAAAACCAAATAAAACAAAAAGCAAATGCGAACAAAACAAAAAAATAGGAGAAAAAGAAAAAGTAAACAGAAAACGTAAACAAAAAATGTAAAGTGCGCAGTAGCAGAAACTAATTCGTTTATATATTCCTTCTTTCTCTTTCTCTCTTCTTCGACAAATACTTATGTTTTTATTTTCATGTGTATTACACAATTTTTCTTTTCTTTTTCTTTGCCTTTCATTTCTTTCCTTGTTTTTGCTCAACCAAAAGTTTCAGAAAAATTCATGTTAAGGCCGTAAAATGTGTGCATTTTTCATTTATATATGTATAAACAATGAATTTTGGGTTAAACATTTTTTGCTGAAAATTTTCATTTACCATTCTAAAGTGTATATTTTCTACAATTATAAATTATTTGCTTTGTAATATTTACTTACCAAAAATTTTTATACGTTGAATTTCAATCTGCTTACATTGATGCACGCAGCTTTAACACAATAAAGTAATTGTTTTTTTTCGTCCTTTAGCTTTGCAAATTAAATTCTATTTATTTATTTTATTTTTGTAGTGAGATTTTCAAGCACAAAGCTTAGAATTTGAAATTTTCATTCTACGCTTTTTAGGTACTTACTTTTGTTTTTTTTAATTTTCGTTTTTTTTTTTTTGAATGAATTAGTTAATAATAACTTCCGCTCAATAATTTATATTTTTCCGAGACCTCAATTTTAAACTGTTCCATTATCCAAAATGCATGATTGCGCACTGACAATTTTTTAGAAAAAGTTTCTTATATTACTGTGGTGGAACATTTTTCTTTAATGATTTCAAAGAGTGATGTGTAAAATTTATATATAGAGATGAATATTTTAATAGAAAACTAGTGCTATTTACGTAGTTCAATAAATTTTTTGATAATCGTGCTATTCTATAGTAGTTTGTTTTTGAACTTTTTAACAGTAACGCATTATCTAGATCATTATTCAGCTTCCGAAATAAGCGAAACAAGATAAAATCAAAATAAAAGACACTAACGAGTTATTTTAGAATCGCCCTTTCGTTGCTTCTAAACTATCATAAACCAATCTAATAGAATTTTTTCACTCTGTATTTTTCTAAACGTTATACAATATGATTAATTTTTATATCTTTGCCCTTTTGAACATCACTAATGGACGTGGCCATTTGTTGAAAATGCTCAATGCAATGTTGCCGATTTTCAGTTTCAGGTTCTTTTTTAATTTGTAAAAATACTTACACTTTAATTAAAGAACATTCACTAGATTTTAAAAAATTTCTCTATCTTTCTTTTTTTCTCTTTCACTCTCTCTCTTCTCTCTCTCTCTCTGCTTCTTATATTAATAAGAATATAAAAAGAAACACAAAAATGCATTTAAGATTTGTTTCTGTTTTTGTTTTTAGTTTCTTTACAATAGTAAATCATTATTTGATAACATTTATTGTTTGTTGTTGTTATTATTATTATAATTATTATTATTAGTATTATTATAAAGTATTTTATTTTTATTTTTCATTTTTATTAAAAATGTATCTGGTTTATTTAGAATGTTTCATATATCTATACCCATACATGTGTATATATATATATACATACACATGTGAATGTATGTATATCTGTGTTTAAATTAAATCAAGCAATTTTAAGAACAATAAATGAATTTTGAGAGAGAAGATTAACAAAATCAAATTTCATTGAATTTTTATTTTCCTTCCTTCCACTTTGTTTCATTTCATTTCATAGCTTTCTATTCCATTCCATTCCATTCAACAAGTCAAAGCGAATGTGGGTATTTCTTGCTAAACTTTTATAGTTGCTTTAATTGCCTAAACAATTTGTGTTAATATTTATCCATTTTTCAATGAAAAATCAACTAAATAAATAAATGCAAAAAATATTGAACTGGAAGAGAGGAAGGGAGGGGGTATTTCAGTGAATTGTTTATACATTAGTAAATTAAAATGTACATAATTTTTAAAATAAAAAAAAAATGAGATAATAAAAAATATATTTGTTTCAAAAATTTATGTAGCTTGATATTAAATTAACAAAATGTACATGCAAGTTTTGCTTTTATAGAGTTTTAATTAAATTAAATAATTGAATGCTAAAAAAATTCTTTCTAAATATTTAGTTGGGAATTTTCTTGAAAGTGTTCTTCATAATTTATTCTCTTTCTTTCTTTCCGTTTATTTTTATTTTATTTTATTTTATTTTATTTTTTATTTTATAAAAAATGGCAGATAATCGTTTTAGTTTTCAATTTTTCCCTTTCTTTTGCTCATAATTTTTTTAAATTCAGTGTTTAACATTATTTTGGGTTTACTTTTGTTGTTGTTTTGTTAGGCGCTATTTTATTTTGCTGTTTTTGTGTTCGTTTTTTTTTTGTTTTTCTTCTGCTTTTTTTTGTGAATTCTTACTGATTTTTCGCTTCTTCAAATTTGACATTTTATAAAATTTCTTTTTTGATTTTCTCTTTTTCCTTTTCATTTTGCAAATATTAATAATAAATTTTATTATCATCATTCTTATTATTGTTTAATTATTAATTCATGTTTTATTTGGTTTTTCTTTTCATTATTATTAAATATTATATTATTATTATTTTGCTTTGTAAGACATTTCTCTTCTTCTTTATAATCGAATAGATTTTTTATAACAATGATGACTGAATTTTGATTTTACCGTTTTTCTTTTTTTATACTATTATTATTTTTTTTTGTAATGTTTTAGTGTGATTGGGTTTGAAAATGTATGAAATAATTAATAAGACTTTCGATTGATTTTTATGCTTTAAAATTTGATTTAATTTTGTTTTTCTTTTGTATGTTTCCAATGAATTTTTCTATCGCATTTTTGTTTTGAAATTTCTTTTATCCAAAATTTATTATTCCTACATATTTTTTGTAAGTTATTTGTACAAAATCAATTAATTATAAAGCAGCGAATTTTCTTTGAATTAATATTTATAAATAATGGGTGAATGAATGGTTTTATTGTTGTTGTTGTTTTTTGTATCAATAAACTTGCTCTAACTTTAAGCTGAAATTTAAAAGAAATATTTAAAAGTTCTCTTTAAACAAATTGAAGTAATTTAAAAAAAAATTCATTTTTTATTAATTTTTTCCTTTCTTTCTTATTTTCTTATTTTGTTTTTGTTATATAATATTTTTTAGTTTTTACCAGTCTTTATTTATAACAAAACTGAAAGAAAAAACAAATTGAAATTTTCTTATATTTTCTATACGTAAAATTATTGCATCGTTCTATTTGATATTATTTTATTTATTTTTGGATTTTCCTTGATTTTTAGTTTTTCGCGTTTCATTACATTCTATTTAATAAAATCTTTTATATTAGCAAAGCTCTTAAATTTTTTACTTATTATTTTTTATTTTAATTTTCACTTTAGCTTATTGGAATTTTACATTAAATTTTATTAAGAATTTCTTCTCAATATTATTTTAGAAATATTTTTAAAGTTTTTGGTTTTGTTTTTGATATATTTTTTCTATCTGCTTGGATTTTCTTTCAAATATTATAAATGAAAACTATTAAAATTGTAACAAAAATGCATAAAGTTTTGCCCGTTACACCTAAAATTAATGCTGTAATTAAATATGAAAAAAATTTTTTTATATGAGAGAAAATTTGTAATTAGTGTTACCATTTTTATTGTAGTTGAAAGTTGAGTTCTTTTAATTAATTGTCCATTGGATTAAAAATAAATTGAAATAAAATGAAATGAAATGAAACAAAATGGCGGAGGCGACTTTTAATTACTTTACATCATTTCTAAAATGTTTTTGAAAATTAAGTTAAAATGAAATTAAAGAACTTTTCTAAAAATTTAGAAATATCTTGTTGTACAGAAAACACGTAGTAATAGACTCCTTAGAATTATGGAGCCGTATGGTAGTTAGTCGAACTTTTTTCAAAAAACTGTTAACGCTGTACTTTTTAATTAAATAAATTAAAGTAGTCTGAAGTAATTGAAAGTCAGTCTCAATTGGAAGTATAATCCCTCCTTTTTATACTTTTTTTTTACTATTAATATTTACTTTTGTTTTAATCGTTTATATGATGAATGTGTATGTAAAAATTAATATGTAATTAATGTAATTAATTTATTAATTAAAACCTTTAAAAAAAATAAAACTAATTCTTTCATTAATTCATTTGTAGTACAATAAAATGCGTGGACGGCTTCATACAATTTCCATTTAACATTTTTTCTTTTCTTAAACAAACTAAACTATTTCAATTTTTTTATTAATATTTTTTTTTTTATTCATTATTATATTCTCTTTCTCTGTCTCTCTCTTTCTCTCTCTCTCTTTCTCTCTCTCTCTCTGTTTCCATTAAACAAACACATATCTATGTGCAATGTGAATTTATATGATTCATTTTTTATGCACCTGAATGTCACTTTTAGTTTTTGGTTTTTGCTTTTTCATTTGTAATTTTCTTTTGTTTTGTTAATTAGGCTTATTAAATTTTTACATGAATTTTTGTTTTGTACAATTCTTTTTTAACTTGTAATAATATTTCATTTTGCAATGATGTTTAGCAAATAAAAAAAAAAACGGAAAGCAAAAGAAAAAATTAGAAATATGACAAAAATGATAAAAGAACGATTCTGCAAAAATTTCTTCATATTTAACAAAAAAAGGATATTTTTCCTTGATTGACATTCCTTTAAAATTAAATTAAGGAAATTATTTTTATGATTACAGCTCAGTCATTTTTCTTTCGGTTTTGCTAATTCTTATTTGCACAATTTTTTGCTTTTTGTGCATTTCAGTTTAAACAGTTTCAATTTATATAAATACAAAATATATGAAAAGCGTTCGGTTATTATGACTATTTTTTTATAGAAAAGATTTAGAGTGAGAGATTGTTTATGTGGTGTGAAAGATAGAGAGAGAAAATGAGATAGAAAGAGGGAGTGTGGAAGGTAGGTTCAAAAAGGGTCATAGATAAAGCGATAGCAAAATAAATTGGTTTAATATATAACAAGCTAAGTTGAGATGCATATTTCCTATTTAAAATTGTGGTCCAAAAGTTTGCTCTGCACTTTAATTTGTTTCGATTTAACTTGATTTAAATTGATTTGATTTGATTTTCATGGACATGATTTTTGTTTCGCTTCTCTTCAATGTTTTCTATTTGTTCATTTCATTTATTAATTTTTTATATTATTTATTTATTTAAATTGAATATCTTACTCTTTTGTTGTTGTTAGGTTTGTGTATGCATACAAAGCTATTATTATATCAATATTTTTTATGTTCTCTTTGTTTGATTAATAAGTTTATGGAGAGCAAATTTTTCTAAATATCCATACGCAACATTTATTACATTTAATAATAATAAGTTTCACAAACTTAAGCAATCAACCGTTATATATGTATATATACACCGTTATGTATGTATATATACCGTTATATATACATATATATAAAATTTTATTAAATCATAATTAAGGAATGGAAAAATTGCCATATGATATTTAAAAGGATTATTTTAAAGTCAAGAGAGCAATAAGAGTCTCAATATATTTAAAGCCTTCTTTATATGGTGGAGGAGTGTGATATAAAAATTTGCCCAATTAATTTTTATTTTAGTTGTCATTTTGATTTTAAGCTAATGATGATTATGGCAATGGCCTAATTCTTTGGAATGTCTATATGAAATGTAAAACGCGTTTTGAAATTTGGAAGCTGAAAAATGATTTTCGTTGAACCTTTGAACTTTCACGATTGGAAAATTTTCTCGTATACTAATTAATTTTTTTTATAGGATTTGGTTATATGTCATCTGTGGAAGACATATAATTAAAATATCTAAAAAGTTGAGATGTTTGAATTGTTTTCGAAATTGTATGGGCAGACTTTTGAAAGGTTAGCAGTTGGAGAGACACAATTAAGTTGATTTAGACAATTAGTTTGTGTATTGCGGAACTTAGCACACGAAAATTAATGTAGCGCATAAGAAAAATATTAAAAATCCATATAAAAGTACTGTGAAAGCACACAATTAATTAATCAACTCAATTATGATCATTTTAAATTTCAAGTGAATGATTTTTTTTGATATGAAAAAAAACAAGTTATTGGAAGAGATAATTATGGCGATTGGATACGATCGTTTCAAAATGTATTTCGTTTCTAATAGCACTTCTTTGCTTCGTTAATTAAATGCGGCTGATTTTTATACCCACCACCCAGCAATTGGAGGTATACACATTTTGCCAATATGTTTGTAATGTCTTAAAGACTTCTTGCTTAACATAAAATTCTGAATTGATTTAGACATGTCTGTCTATCTATCCATCTATTTGTGTGTGGTAAACATATTTCTGATCGCAAACAAAAAGTGATAACGGCTTTAAAATTGGCAGAAATATTGAAAATGTATATGAATAACCGAATTATACTATTTCAGATTATTAAATCTGTTCATACTAAATAGATTATTTGGGCGGTGGATATTTAAGATTTGGTCATAGCCAAATATAATTATCATACTGTTTGTTTTTCCTCCTTTGATTTTAGTATTGATTTTAATTGTTTATATAAATATAAAATAAATTTTGCTTATCATTTTTTGCTTATTTATTTATTTATTTATTGTATTTTGTTTATTACATTAATTATTATAAAATAATTTTTATATACAAAATTATTACACATTAAAATTGTTTTTTTTCTATTTTGGTTTAATTTAATTTAGTTTTTCCGATCGCTTTTGGAAATTTACATATATTGAATATATTTTTATATTATTATTATTATTATTATTATTATTATTATTAAATTAACGGCAGTTTTATATATATGTATATATATATAAACTATTTCTGTTCTCTTACATTTTATAATAATTTTCTATTTTTTTTTTGTTTTTGCAATAACAATAACGCTGCTTTTCATGCTTAATGTATAAATTATTAAACAAACATAAAAATTATTAAACTCAGGTGGTGATAACGATTTACATGTTTTCCTCCAGCGGCTTATTCATCTTACTTATAGCTTTGCTAAATTTATTTAGTGTTATAGTATTTTGTTAAAAAACCAAAAACAAAGCTAAAATATAATTATTCGTTCATTTTGAATATTTTTTTTTTCTATTTCTTTATTGGGGCTTTTTTTTGGCGTTTTTACTTAAACTTCACTGGCTCTGATCTTCTCTTTTTCCATAATTATAATTTAATTTAATGGTAGGATGGTTTAATGGTTTTATATTCTACATCCTATATCCACCACTTGCGGTATAAAGTATCCAAAGTTCAGACTGACGGATACACATATTAAATAAAAAGGTTACGTTTTGAAATCATTTTCGCTTTAAAACTATTTGTCCATTTGCCTTTCCGTTGGTCTATTTCAATGGTACAAAATATAATTTTGGTGTCATTTTGTGAATCACCTTTTGGTATAATAGACTTTTTCAAATATCTTAACAATTGAAAATTTTACATATTTGTTATACTTGATTAATTTTCTTATTCAATTGATAATGATGTAGAATATTTTTAATGATCGATTTTGAACAATTCTAAAATGATCATTTGTTTCACTTTTTTTTTAGCTTCCTATTCCTACACTAACTATTTCATAGGTTAATTATGTGTATTTTGCTTTGATTCGAATGGCATTTTTATATATAAATAATAATATATAAAATTCAAATTGAATTTCTCTTAAAAAAAAAATTGTTGCCCCTTTTTCTGGTAAGATTTTCGTTTTTCTATGTTCAAATATTTAGTTTTGAAGAATTGATTGGCTGGTAGATTTGGTTGAAGCTAATTTACCCATTAACTAATAATAGTTTTAAACGGCTCTTGCTGTTACTTCAGGCATCCAACGTAATACTTCTCGACGCCACTTTATGTTATTATGATTCACGGCTTTTACTTTTATAAAAGTAATGTAAAATAAAAATAGTATGTTTGAAAATGAAATGAAATGAAATGAAATGAAAATTATCATATGCCTTTTTATAAATTCTTCTCCATTGTTCAAGTGCACCAAATGGATATAGATATAAGTATATTGACTTTTAGGGTTCGTCTTTAGCATTATGTGGAGTTAGATTGTTACGTGCTACATTGTCATGCGATATATTTTTTTCAGAGATCTGCGCTTTCATAACACGTTATGCATGTAAATGGGAAAATCGATATCAAACGCTAAGAGTATGGGATTTAAGAATGGACTGTTCTATGGTTAAGTCTACAGACATCTAACAAACTTTGAAAGTTTGAATTCCTCCCTTAAAGATACAAATGGCCCTCTAATGTCCCGTGGCGTGAACTTTAATAATGTTAGTAAAAGTAGTATCAATAAATTTCATAAAAGGTTCGATTTAAATGGAATTTGAAGGAGAAATATTAAGAGTTGCTACTATTTAGGGGGTAAAGTTGCAGAGAAATCTTTTCCATTTGTATTATTTACTTACCCAGTAGTCAGACGTCAGTTTCAATGCTAACAGCCATAGCATTATTATGCCTTAGTCGAACACCATTTTGTGGTTGTTGCATTAATAGTTGCTGTTGTTGTAATTGTGCATGAACTTGTTGCTTTTCATAGGTTAATTGACTCCGTAAAAATGGAGTTATTTGACGGCCAGGATAATCAGTTAAACCTGGTGTTGTGCCATCAAAACCATCATCTAAATCCATTATATCTGATGATGTTTCAGAAAATGATGATTTCCGATGATGTTGTCCTACATAATTAAACAATTTCACATAAGATTATGTAGATTAAGTTAGTTATCTTAAATCAAATGAGCATAATTACCTAAAGCACCTGGCATATATGAACAACTGGTGACATGATTGAAGTTTTGACTTTGCATTTCCTCTTGATCCGTTTCGCGATGATAGAAATAATTAAAATTGCTAACGATAACTGGTACCGGTAAAGCGATTGTTAATACACCAGCTATGACGCATAATGATCCAACTATTTTACCCCAGAATCCAACCGGTCTGTTTGTTTTTTATTTAGTTTTTTTTTTGGTTTTGGGTTTTTGTTTTTTGTTTTGTTTTTTTTCAGTTTAGAAATTATAAAATAAAATTTATTTTGATCGTTTTAAGTTTTTCACATTTATTAAGAATTAAAAATTGTAATTTTCAAAAGATATAGAGAATTTTTTTTTAAACGAAACATCATTCACATTCATTAATATACAAACAAATACAAATAAATTCCAATATAAAAGAATTTAATAATAAAAATTTTACATAATTTGAAATTTTGGGAGAAAGGGGTTTAATTACAGAAGGAAAGCAAAGACTGAATTGGATATTACATACAAAATAAAAAAAACAAAACAATATTTAAATGAAAATAAAAAAAAAACCCACAAAAAACAGAAAAGGAAAAACAAGAAAAGCAAATAAATACTCTACATAAAATGCAAAAATATTTGATATGAGAAATTTATTTGACTGTGACTGACTGTGAATTAATGAGTGGTCGTTGTGCGTGTATCGTAAATGAATTCATAGTTAAAACTTGACAAAATAAGGAAATTATACTGATAGTGTTAATGATATTGCTAATAATAATAATAATAATGATGATGATGATGTTATGGTGATGATTATGATGGTATGTTGAAAATGTGTAATTGATGATCGCCTTATGATCGTCTCATGTACAACGCGCTGTTTGCGATTTTTAACAAAATTTTTCATTTTTATTTAGTAGCATTTTGTTATTATGCCATTTATTTATTGTGCGTATGTTTATTGTTTAATTTTTGGGTTTTATTGATGAAAGATTTACATTTTCTATGTAACACAAGAATTACTTTTAACCGCTTTGTTTTCTGCCGTGCTTTATAGTTAAACAAATAAGTTAAGGGTAAAACGAAAATATTTGTGAAAAGTATATATTTTTTTTGTTTTTGTTTTTCTTTTTTTTTTTAAATTTTTTAACAACAAATATTATGCACATTCTGTAAAGTACACATAAAAAGCAAATACAACAAAATTTATGAAATGAGAATTTATTGTACTTACCATGAGCGAAGAAATCAGATTTAAAAACATTTAAGTACTCACTTTCTTTAAATAATATTTTTCTTTGATTTTTTGTTTTTTTGCTTTTTTGTTGTTTTTTTTTTTTCATCACTTATGACACCAGAATATCTTCACCTTATGCGAAGATAGATTGTTACTTTATTTTATGTAGATTTATGTAGAATCCTTTAGTTTTATTAATTTGTTTGCACATCTATCTAGTGTTTGGTTCACAAAACTCTCTCTTGATAAATTTAATAGTTGCCCGTAATGTTAGTTTAATATTTACCAAAAGAAATTTCTTAAGGCTTAAGCTTAAGCTTAAGCCCTACAATCATTATTCATTAATTAATTCTTAATGCTAGAAAATTATTTGCAAAGAAATTTCGCTTGATTGTTGAGAAATTAATTTCATTAATTGGAAAGCGGATTCATCCTAGTATGGCTATCTCGCATTTTAGGTACCGGTTACGCTTTAAGAATTATTCTAAATAATGGCTTTGATTGCTTTTATACTTTCTAGATAGATGGAATATTTTTTTGGTTTAATATATAAAATTAACAAAATTCACTTTTTGTACAAGATTTAAAGTACAGCAATAATCAAAATGCCAAAATAATAATTATTTTATTATTATTATTATATTAATTATTTGAGGGTTTTGGTTATAAAAGAAAAAAAAAACACTCTAGATTGCAGAGCTCACTACTCTTGAAAAATATCTCAATTATTTTTAAATATAATAAATCGAAATGTATTTCTAGTTAAACTGATAATTTCCATCAAAGAGAAATTCCAATAGAAAATGAAAAGAGCAGAACATATTATTTGTGATTTCGACATTTATGTTGATAATCGAATAACGTTCCAATTAGATTTTTATAACAAAAAGATAAATATTTAAATAATCATGATAATTTCGAAATGAATTTAATGAAAGTTTAGTTTCTTTTAAATAAATAATGTCGTTTCTTTTTTCAAATACATTTTCCTTTTTTTCTTTGTTTATTTAAAATTATTTCCAGTCTTCTTTTTTTTATAATAATTTCAGTTTATAATAACAGTATTATTATGTTAATAGTTAATAATTAAGTGAAATTAGATAGAGGCAAATAATGCTGATAACAATTATTTGCATTTTCTTCATACAATTACAAAGAGAAATTTTAAAATAAATAGATTTTTATCCCTTGTCCATTTTCCTAAAAATCAATTTTATTTTAGATATTTAATTGTATAACAAATGTTTTGTTACAATAACATTGAATTTTTTTGTTGTTTTTATTTTATATATCACTGAAGAACGTTTGCAACATCTCACGAAAGATAAAACAATCAACAAAATAGAAAAAATCGTTTTGAATCGATTTTTATGGTATTGTAAATTGTATATTCTGCAATTGAATTAATAAGAAAATGAATAAAAAAAAAAGCAAAAACTAAACAAATAAATAAAATGACAACGTAAATGAAAAAATGGATGAGAGTAAAAGTATGGGCCAGATTGGCCAATTTGGTTCATTTCATTCATATGTAAAATGAATTAATCTGATACATATATATTTCTCTAACGAATTTTTATAGAGAATGCCATAAGTCCAACATGTATCGAGTTTCTCAAGAATATTAAAAAATTATTTTCTTTATTTTCGCCAGAAAATAAAACGACACTTGGAGAGTGATGATCATAAAAGTCAATCGATCGTAACCGCTTTAAAAAATTTATGCTTAAATGATTTCATTCTCGATTATCTAGTAAATTTCATAAATATATCTTAGAAGTTGTAAGCTGTAGCGCTATTAACACATATATAAGGCTAAATATTAGACAGACAGATGGATAAGTTGGCTTAAACCGATTCGTGTAATCATTCAAAATAATTTCGTAGCTTTCCGGTTTATATTATAAGCTAAAAAACTAATTAAAACGTTTAATATCACAAATGTTGTAATATCACAATGTACAAGTGTCCAAAAAAAATAAAAAATAAATAAATAAAAATCAAGTGAAATTTTTAACATATTTCTAAATCGGAATTTCTAATACAAAGATGATAGGTAGATGAACGGAGATAGTTAGAGATTAAAGTGAGAGACACAATGTAATCATTTTCAGATGCAATGATCTTTTACACAACATGCACATTTGTTTGTTTTAATATTCACAAATTATTGATATTATCACAAAATCCTTCATTTAGAATTTCATTTCAAATTTTCAATTTTCAATTTTCAGTTTCAATTTTGATTCTCAAGTTTCTTATTGTTTTACATTCTTTCACTTTGTTTCAATTTAATGGTCAAAGCTTTTTGTGATTGTGTACGTTTTTCGTTTTTTTTCCTTTGTTTCTTTTTTTCTTTAAATGAATGTAATTAATATTTTATTAATTGAAGTTTTCTGATATTTGATTTAAATAATATTTTTTTTATATCTAAGCATGAGCAGATTTTACATTTTATATACATCTACAAAATTCTTGCCTGGTAACAAAAATTATATACAAAAATCAAAAAGAAAACAAAAAACAAATTCAATACAAACAAAAAAAAACAAATAGTTAAATAATATTTCACTATGGAAAATTGTAAGTAAATAAATCTACATAAAATAAAATTTAATAAAAATTAATTACATTAAATTACATTACTAAAAAAATATAAATTATATTTTGAAAAAAAATCTTACGAAAATCCATGAAAGAATAAAAATTTTAATCGATTGTTCTAGATGAATTATTTCATTTTTTATACAATTTTCTTTTAGCTTATTTTTTATTTTACATCTAAATTGTATTCTCAGGTGATTTTTAATTCTCGTCATTTATATAATTTGTATATATCTCAGAAATAAACAATTATTTTGAATAATACATCAATTAAAAAATAACTAAAATTAATTTAAAAAATTATAATCACTTTCCATTTTTCTATTTTTCTAAATTTGTATTTTTTTGGTTTTACTTTTTGTTTTTGTTTTTGTTTACATACTAAATAATGTAATGCAATTTATAATAAATATTTATATTTTACACATTTTTCTTTTAATGTAAAGAAAAAATATTTTATTGATTACTCCTGAACACAATTATTTAACTATTCTTTAAAATGATAAATTATTATTTTAAATTTTATTATACAAAATTATATATTTTTGCTAAATTTATAATTATTTTGTGATTTTTATTTTTTTCACATTTTTTTTTCTAAAAGTATATTTAAGGAGAAGGAAATATGAAAAAAATTAATAGAAAAACTTAATTTTATTAATCATGTAATTTAAAAAATTCGCAAAATATCTTACATTGAAGACCTAAGAATATTTTCTAAATTAGTTGAAAAAAAACTTCTAAATGTTTGCTATGGTTTTCTTTTTTGTAGCATCCTACCCAGAAACCTATGAAAAATAGTTAAAACTGAACCATTTTTACAAACTAGCCCCATATAACGCCTTCCTTAAAAAAATCTCGTTATATGGAAAATAAATTACCATTTCAAATATGTTTAAATGGAAAGTGGCTCTTAATTGTAATTTAGCGTAAAAAATATGTACAAAATTTGGTCCAGATTGGTCCATTTTTTCAACCATTTTCCATATAACGTCCTTTTCGAAAAAAACTCGTTATAAGGACAAAAACGTTCAATTATGAATGTATTTTAATGAAAAATTGACACCGGCTTGTATTTTGATAAAACCAATATGTATATCAAATTTCGTCTATATCAATTCATATTTTGAATCTCCTTTCATGTGACGAACTTTTTAAATAATTTAAAAAAACGATTTTTACGATTTTGTTGCTTTGTAATTCCCTTATTTGACCTTAATCATGTTAAGTAAAATTGTGTATGGTATTTACAAGTCGGCTTCAACCGACTAAAAAGTTTTTACTTGAATATATTTTCTAAAAGAATTTACCATTTTCAAAAAATTTTGAGCAAAAATAAAACAAAATGAAAAGTTTTGTAATAATAAAATAATGTTTGAGAGAAGCTTTTTCTTGATTTTGGTGATATCGTTTTATAATTAATTAATTAAAATACTGTAATTAAAAAAAATTTTTTTTTACATTCTTACAGAAAATCTTTTAAAGGTTTTTGCACTACTTCGGTTTTCCCATGAAATTAAATGAGATAAAAACTTTTCGCGTTGCATTCAGTGCAAGAAAATAGGAATAGAAGAAAACTTGAAATGCGAAGCAAATTTTTTTTTTAAAGTAATTTGATAATTTTTTTTCTAACTAAATTTCTTTTTTTCGTTCTTTTTTTTCGATTCATTTATTTTTATTGGGGATTATTATGCTTGGACGGCTTTCATTATTAAATCCGATTAAGAAAAAGTACTGCCTTTTTTGTCTGGCCCAAACAGCAAAATTGCATTGAAAAGATGAGTGCATATGTTACAACGTTAGCACACCCTATAATAATCAATACTGACATACTCAATGGACCATTTACGCAATGAGAATTTGAATGATTCATACCAATTAGTTGTGTACTACCTGTCAAGGCACTTTTAAAGCATTTAATGGTCAACCAAAGTACTAAACTGATTGATGCCTGACTGAATTAGGTAGGCTCAATATAGTGCATTTACCTTGCAGCTTGATTCTTCTTTCTGTGGCACAACTAATTGCAATTGGTAAAGTATTTATTATTGATGCCAAATATCGATTGAAGGCGGCACCATGTAGGGTATTTAATAATGGCCGGCATAAGATGGCCATAATTTTTTGGAAAAATTCTTTTCAATTATTTAAAAAGTGAGTACAATTGTTTTCAATCTTTCCAAAAAGACAGCACTAAAAATGTTTAAAACTCTTCAAGTTAAATGAAAATTTTTAGAAGGTTTGATACATATTCAGGAGAGGATTTAATTTAATTTTATACAAAAAATAAAATAATTTAAAAAAAAAATAGTTTTCTTTAATTAATAAAAATTAAAAAAATAGTATTTTTATGTGAATATTTTCTATACATTATCTTTACAAATATTTTTTATAAATTAAATTTATTAAATTATAAATTAAATCAACTAATTCGGATTGAAATGCATATTCTTCATTTTACTAATAATGATAAATATTCAATTTGGTTTTGTTGGTTGTCCATTTAGTTTTTTCATGTATTTACCTAATTTATTTAATTAAAAGAAAAAATTTTTAAATCATATAATTAATTATAATTAATTAAATAGTTGTTTTCACTAGTTATTTTTGTCAATATGTTTAACCTTCGGATAAAGGTACTGAGTAGCACAAATAATATTATGAAAATATTCGGAGCATGAGGAAAGTTGTTGTTGTTGTTGTTGTTGTTGTTGTTGTTGCTATTCTTCTTATTATTATCATTATTGTTATTGTTTTTGTTCACATTTTTATTTCAGTTTAAATTTTGGCTTGCAGTTTTGGTTCTTCCTATTGTGGAACGTACTATCTATAATTTTTTCATATTCAAAAAATACAGTGCCATTTCATTCGTTTAGATTTGTTATGAATTTCAATTATAATTTACACAACTTTTGTTCTGATCTGAGTAATAATTAATTTATATGGAACGTCATTTTTATAAAATTCGATATGTAGGCATGTTACCCATGGGCCGAAGGGTGAACATTATAGAAAATTATTTTAGCAAGAATTTCTTAATAACAGTTATGAGAATTACTATACAAAAATCGTTGTAAAGTATTGAATTAAGAACAAACTTTATAGGAATTTTGGTTTCATCGGCCCATTTTCTGTAAACGCATCCACATGAAGGGCTTATCACATTTTTCCAAAATTATTTTTACTAATTTTCTTTATTTATTACTTCAATTTTTTCTATTTTAGAATTTATTCAATTTCTTGATTTAAGTGAAGTAGTGTAGGGTTTATTTTAAAGACGACCATGATCGACTACAATTTTTTAATTTTGCTTTTCCTTTTTTGTCCGTTTTTTTTTTTAATATTTCTTGATCACAATTATTGTTTTGGTTATGTAAAATGTACAAGTATTATGTGCCCCATTATTGATTTTATTCATATAAATTTATTTGCATTAATATATTTACACATTCTTAAGTGAGTTACTTTAACTAATAATTCTTCATGTATGTAATTTATGGATACAAATTGAAATAATTATTATAATTTTAATGGACAAATGAAAATAATAAAATATGAAATGGCCTAAGTTTGTGAAAATTCCAACTCAATCAAACTCAACTAGGAATCAAATAGAACAAGTAGGCCAATAGAATTTGGCCATCTCTAAATGTGAAATGGGCGCCAAAAAGTCATATTAAAAATATCTACAAATACGAAATTCTATTATATGAAATTTATGGATAATGGACAGATATGGACAGATGGGCAGATGGACTGATGGACAGACATGTCCAAATCGATTCAGAATTTGATGCTGCTTAAGATTTATAAAAATAAAAAACCCAAAAATTGGTACAAAAAAAAATGAACTTAAACTATAAAATGAAATTTTACTTTTATAGTTGTTGTTATTGCTGTTATTGTTGAATTTGATCCTGCGGTTTCGTTATCATTTTACTTATATTACTTTAATCGTGTGCCTTTTTGATATGTTATTACAGGTGTTTTTATTATTATTCTTATTACTATTATAATTATTACTGTTATGGATTTAATTTTTGTCAATTTATATAAATTATTATTTTTTTTATTACATTATTGTAACTTGCAGCACTTGTGGTATAAAATATCAAAAGTTTGTGCAATCACTAGAAGCTTAAGATAGATCAACAAAGGTTCATTCATTGATCTAACCAAATGTCAATTTATATATCTCTGTTATCAAAGATTAAGCTGATTTTGCAGAAATCAATTATTTCAATAAACAATTATTAACGGATCTTTGCTTGGAAAATTCTTTCGGATCGATTTTCATTACTGATAATTCCCTATTAAAATGCTTTATAATTGGAATATTTACTTAAATTTCAAAAAGTCCATTTTTTTGCATGCCCGTTTTATATAATAGATTTTCCGATATTAGATATTTTTCAATTTAACAAATTTTGGTTCATTTTGTTGATCTTGTAATAATATTGGCCCAAGTGCTATACCCTACACTACACAAAGTCGATCTTAGCCGACTATAGTATATCAAAATTAATGGCAACAATAAAAGAAAAAATTTAACACCACACACATACACATATATATACACACACACACACACACACGCACACACACAATATACACATGCACCCTTAAAATATCTCTTCATTATTAATTTCTGTTATTGATGTTGATGTTGATGATGTTGATGTTGTTGTTGTTGTTCTTGTTGTACAATTATTATTATTATTATTACTGTTTAGGTTACTGTTGTTATTATTACTGTTTGTTCCTTTTCTTTTGTCATTTATTTGAAATGGCTAATTTTTTCTTTTTGTTTTGTAAATGTTTCGATGTTTTCAATTAAGTTTATTAATTTTTTTTTCTATTATATTATTTCTTTCTTCTTTTTATAAATTTCATTATATTTGTGTGTTTGTTTTCCTATTTCATTTTATTTCACTTTATTTATTTCTTATTCTATAGTTTAGTTTTCTTTAAATCGCATTTATAATAAATAATTTTAAAATAATTCTCAATTTATACTTAAATAGTTTGAAATGTTTATAACAGCTTTGGTAAACGCGTCTGGCAGCATCCCACATCTTGCTGAACAACAAAATCAATGTTCTTGCTATTGTTGTCCTCATTAGCATTATCATTATCATTATTATTTTTATTGTTATTTTTATTATTATTGTTAAAGTTGTTGTTATTGTTATAGTTGTTATTTTCCATAATGTAATTTTCACTTCACACATACATTCATTCAATATATTTCGTTTACATACACATTTATTGTATTTTTACATAAATTTTTATTTTATCCATGATGATTGAATTTGGTTTTTATTTTTGCATTTTAGCAATTTTTTCGTTTTCGATATCGATTTCATTGTTTGTTTATTTAAAAAAAATTTTTTTTGTTTTGTTTTTTTGTTTTTGGTGACGAATGCGCATCATTCACATATAAGAAAAAATGCAAAGAAAATAAAAAAAGCTTAATTTAGATTATTTTGTTTCTATTTTCGGATTATTTTAAAATTTTTAATAATTTCTTTTGGTTTAATTAAAAAATTTGGTTAAATTAAATTAAAAAAAAATTGAATGCATTAATTATTCGTATGGTAAAGAATTTCAAATTAAATGAACAAAAATAATTAATTTAATTTAATTTTAATTTTGTTGTAATTTAATATTTTTCTGGCAAATCTCTTATACTGTTTCAATTGAGAGAGAACTGAAAACACGAACGAAAAAAATCATCAGTCAAAAAATGATAATTGTAATTAATTATTGTATAAAAATTTTCAAAAACTTTTTTTAAATTATCAATTGCATTATGCACAAAATTTTCTTAATAAGCTGTGTGTTTTGATACGTTTCTATTTAAAGTAAATAAAAAAATTGAGAAAATCAAATTTTAATATTAAGGCAAATATGTCTGTCCACTCATTCATATTTTAAGTATATTTAATAAGTGTTTTTTTATTTGCCTTTCTGAATGTTGCAAACATTAAGAGTTAGCCAAGATCTTCTTGGATAAATTTGTTTTTTTCAAAAAAAATTTTACGCTAATTTTATTCAAATTATGTACAACAAATGCATAATGCAGAGGACTTATTTATTAAATGCGTGCCATCACTTTTAAAAGGTTCTGCTCCAGTAAATTTTCATAACTTTCGTAATTTTCAAAACTTTCATCATATTTAAGAAACAACCTGTATGTAATGTAAATCATTGTGAATCCACATCCATACAAAAGAGATAAAGGGAGTCGACTGAGTACAGAACAATAATTTAAGCTGATCTGCCTAACAAACATCAATGTAAAGTGTTTATAAATATTATTACTTATATTAGAAATGTCACGTTACTAAATAGGACCGCAATAATCGAATGAATCCCTAGACTAAGGGGTATGAAAGTGTAAACTTTGGGTGGATTATATTTATAAGTTTAATGGATGGACCTTTGATTATTTGAATTAATTTGAAATCACTTTTTAAATCGGGTAATTCCATTTGCCCATGAATTTACTTTTGAAATAACCGGATATGTAGATTGGTCCAGTGTCCTTAATTCAAGGACTTGTGGAAATTTTCATAATTTTTTTATTTTTACTTTAGAACAAACTTTAAAGGAAGCTCGGCTCCGGGCCCCCTTTAAATTTATCAAACTTTGTATGAATACACTTTCTAGTAATAATTTAAATAAAATAATTCATATTTTTAAATAATAAATATTTAACATATTTTTGACATACTTATTAAACTAGGCAAAATGGTGTAAAGTGTTATGGATACAAGGCGACATTGGCCGACTTTATTTTTTTTGTAAATAAAAATATAGGGCAATATGATTTGTTATATAAATGATTACCATCTAATTACTACGATCAATTATAATGATTTTGTATTAAAAAAAATAATAGTTTTATATTTCATCGTTGTGTCTAAATTTCGGAAAGACTATTTAATTGGCCAAGAAAATGAAATGTTGCTTGTTACATAAATCACGGAGCACAAGGAAAACAATGTAAATTAATGAAAATAAAAAATTCATTTATTGAAATTGAGAATTTCTACTTCTGTTAAGGTGTGGCTGATTGTAGAGTCCTGCATGTAAAATGTGCGTTTCTTGGTTCTTCGATAATTACAAATAAAATAATGCCAATTTTGGAACTAGAAGTATATATATTCTCACTTTCATTTGTATTGTGGACGTGTCACTTAAAAAATTTGATCCATTTGCACTATTAATTGACGTTCAAGAATTTCCAAAAGTAAATGTTGTAAATATTTGAAATCGATATTTCTATAATAAATCGATAAGAAAACTTACTATAATAATATAGACGGACATGTTTAACAAACTTCCTTTGCCCACTTTTATAACGTCTCACTTTTCACACATATCGTCAACAACGAAATTAATAACGATTAAATTATTAAAATTCATTTTGTTTTCTTTTTTTTTTTTTTTGGTATATATATTTATACATAAATATAAAATTTATATATATATATGCAAATATACTTATTTATTGTCACAGGATAAGAGATTTTTCTAAAGTTTCATATTTTCTTTTTTTGTACACTTTTTTTAATACACTCGTACGAAAAGTTCACTTTTTATTAATTTTTTGTTTTGCTTCTAAGAAAAACGTAAAGTTACAGTAAATTTGATTATAAACACAAATTAAATGATATAACTAATGAAATGAAAGAAAGAGTAAGAGTACACTGCGATTAAAATGAAAAGTTGAATAAGAAGTTCATTGAATAAAACGATTACGGATGATTTAGGGGATTAGACTTACCCAGTAGTCAAACGTCGGTTTCAATACTAACAGCCAAAGCATTATTATATCTATAACTACAATCGGCAGTGGCGACACTCATGGCAGATTGTTTGTAGCCATTTCGTAGCGGTATATGTTGATGATGTGGTGGAGATGCTGATGTTGTATGCTGCTGTTGAACGGGCAGTTGCTTATTTAGAGGCATTTGTTGTTTGTGTAATTGTGATTGTAATTGTTGTTGTTGCTGCTGCTGATACCGTTGTTGTTGTTGCTGCTGCTGTTGCGATGCAGGCAGGATTATAGTTTGTTGTGATTGTTGTTGTTGTTGTTGTTGTTGTTGCTGTTGCTGTTGCTGCTGCGGATGATGATGATAATGGGCTCCCAAAAATGGAACCATTTTACTTATGCCAGGATGCGTATCAGTAGTTAATAGGCCTGACGTTGCCACACTAACACCAACACCAACACCAGCACCAACACCATCATCCAAATCCATAATATCAGATGAAGACTCAGATAATGACGCTTTCTTTAAATGTTGACCTACGTATTGTTGTTATTATTGTTGTTGTTGTTATTATTATTATTATTATTATTATTATTATGATTATTATTGTAGCCATTGATGGTAGTCAATAAAGGAAACCAAAGTCAAAAGAGACATATAAAAAATACAAATGCATTTAATTATGGAAAATTCATCAAGAAAATTTGATTCGCTGGTTGATTTGTTCGTAGTGATTAAAAGCTCAGAAAGGAACGTATCATACCAAAAACAAACAAAACATTGAGAGTGATATAATGCAAAATAGTTAGAGAGTTAGTTATCAAGCACTTTAAGAATGTAAAATGGCAATGATGGGTACTGGACAATTAAACTGGCTTAGAAAGTAAGTAGAAAGTAGATTACATTTATTTCTGAAGGAAATAGGCATACGAGTAACAGACAATAGTAAGAGAGTGGTAAAGAGTATAAGACGATAAGATGATGAAAGGAGTGGAAAGAAGAGACGTAGTGAAGAACAGATGATGAGAAGAAATGAAGAAGAGAAGAAGAGAAGTGGTGGGATGAGTTTTGTATGAACTTACCTAAAGTACCAGGTAAATATGGACAACTAGTAACATGATTGAAATTTTGACTTTGCATTTCCTCTTGATCCGTTTCACGATGATAAAAGTAATTAAAATTACTGACAATAACTGGTACCGGTAGAGCGATTGTCAATACACCAGCAATGGCGCACAATGATCCCACAATTTTACCCCAAACTCCAACCGGCCTATACATATATAGGTGTGTATAAATATCACAATTTTTTTTTTTCAATACACGTATCACATTAAATTATGTTTAATAATAAATGTTTTCATTCATTTTTTGATTGAATGTAAATTTTTTTTCAAATTTTTTAACATTTTAATTTAATTTTATTTGGTTAATTATTTATTAATTAAATTTGTACATATATTATTATCATTTGGATTTTGGATTTTTTTTTTGTATTAAGATTTGTATGCGCGTTTTTATTTTTAGTTTTATAAATTTTTAAGTTTAATTAATTGTGATAAAAGAGTGAAGAAACAAACGATGTGAGTACGAGCACGATCAGCGATCACAATTAATGCAAATACAAAAGAAAAATATAAAATAAAATAAACAAAAATTAAATGAAAAATATAATGTAAAATGTAAATAATATTTGTATCATAGAAAATTATTTGAAAATATTTGTTTACACATATAAAATAAAATATAAAATATTTTCAAATGGACAACATTCTTTATTTTTCGTTTTTTCTTTTTTTAGTTTTTTTATTTGCGGAAATGTATTATTTTAGATTTTACTTTTATGATTTTTAATATCGTGGAAAATTGATATTTTGTATTATATGAGAAATATAAAATGCGAACGATTCTATAAGAATTCTATATAAATATTTAGACATGCACATGATGAACTCAGTGTTAAGCAACAAGTTATGAATTATAAATGCTTTTAAGGACATGCGATTTCTGTTAATTGTAACAACAAGAATTAATTATAATTAATTTGTAATTCAAGTAATTGTGATTCCATATTTTATGATACATAATAATTTGAGGAAAATTTTTATAAGTTTTGGTTAACTTATTGGCAATGAAATGTGTAATCTCATTTTGAGCAACAGCAGCAAGATCTTAATGTAAATAAGTCATTGCTAAAGTGAACTAATTTCTTCATAGAGTCACAATATTGTGATAACATTTTGAGCAGATGATGAAGAAGCATTCATACTTCACAGTTCTAAGACACAGTTGTCGCAATCACATGATAAAAGTGTGTCATAGCAATGTAATAGCCTCTTGAGAAAAAGAAAAAAAAGCAAAAAATTTCAATTTTAAATTGCTTTTAGTTATTTTGGGTTTTCTTATATAAATGTTCTTGCTTTAAAAAGTAAAATGTTGACGTCATACAATCTTTCTGTTGCTGTTGTAACTGTTGCTTTTATCACAAATTAATTTTAAAGCCAAGTTTAACTTTATTTAATTTTTAATATTTTGTGTCATATGAAACAATAAGTGAGTTAATAAGAAAATTAAATAGAAGAACATTTTTTCTGATTTGTGATATATTTTTTTTCAGTGTCATGAAATAATTATGAAATAGTTTAAGTTTTAATGGTAATGAAAATGAATGAAAAATTCATAAAATAAACTTTTACAAAAACGTTTTTAATATTGTGAATAATATTATTTGAATGATTCTAAAATTATTATAATGAATTTATGATTGAATTATATGATGATTGTGTACGAATAATGCAGGGATTGTTTCTTATGATGAAATTAAAACTTATTGAAATTTTTAATTATTAAATGAAATTTGCATAGGAAAAAAAGAAATTATTCTTCCAAAAAGGAGAATAAATTTTAAAATCAAAATTTGAGTAATTCTTAATTATATATACATAGAAATATAAAGAAGGCAGATAGAGAGAGAAGAAAAAGAAGATAATAATAATAAATAAAAAAAAATTTTTTGCATACGTCATGTCACCATATCCAACGGTTGTCATTGTAACGACCGCCCACCAAAATGCATCGGGTATGGACTTGAAGAAGGAATTTTCGCTTCCAGCTTCCGCAAAATAAACCGCCGAAGAGAATAGTACAACGCCTAGAAAATTAAATATTACATTTGTTTTTTGCGCTTCTTTTCTTTTTCTTACTTTCTTTTTATTTTTTTATGATTTAGTTTTGTGAATTTTTACGATTCTTTTTACTTTACAAATAAATGTTTGATGGCATTAATTAATTGAAATGAATATGCTGTAATTTTTTGTTTTTTTATAATTTTTTCTTTAATTGTATATCAATTAATTTAATTACTTAACATCAAGAGTTTTTAATGATTTCACTTTGAGTTGTGTGTCAAAACTTTTTATTTAATGCTACAACAAATTAAAAGCGTGTAACTTTAAATGAATATTAAAAAATATTTCACGAATTTTTAGAAGAATATTTGAAATTAAACATTTCTCTTTGCCTTGATCGTACTATTGATATTTGAAACAATTTTTTGAAACAATATCTCAAAAATTCAAAATTGAGCAAACAAAAAAATCCATAAGCGAACATTTTCAGGATAAAATTTTAAGATAGGGAATGGATTGTGAATGATTGGGAAGATCTCGGAAAGTAAATAATGCTTTTTTCATAAACAAAAAAAAAAAAAAAAATTGCTAGGTTATCATCTAAAATTGTAAATTTGAGCAAAAATATTGGACAATTCTTGTAAGCCATCAAAATTTGAATGATTTAGGGAAGGCGAAACTGTCCACTTAGTTACATAAATGGCAATGAACAATGACAGAAAATAACATTTAACATAATTAAGGACCAAATTTTTGGATTACAATAAGCAACATTTTTCAAATATATTTTATCAATTTGGAAAGGAAGTATAATAAATGGAAACTATGTTTTTCTATAATTAGAGTTTTCTATTTTGCTTTTTTTTAAGTACAATTTTAATGATTTATTTATTGAATCAATTATTTTGTTAAATATTATCTATCTACAATGTCTATTGTGTATGAAATGTGTATGAAATGATTATCATCTAAAAAAATTTAACTTTCTACAAACTAAATTTTCTAATTATAAAACATTTATGTAGCATATGAAAATTCTATACAATTCTATGAATTTTCAAACAAATTAAAACGAAATATTTACAATTAAATTTAAAATTATACTTTTATACAAACAAAAGGAGAACGAACGTGAGAAAGTTTTACAAAATTTCACACTTTGAAAATAAATTGCAGATTTTATTAAAGTTAATATTTATGATCACGTTTAAAAGTTTGCAAATTTTAAACACAAACAACATTCTACCCTTCCTCTTCTACTTTTACCTTGGTTAATTTGACAAGCTAAATTAATTTACTCGTGTAAATAGCGTTCGGTATATTTGTGATAAATGTCCCCCAAATCGTAATAGTTTATCTAAGATAGAAATTTTAATGCCATATGGCACAACCATTCATTCAAAATGTTCAATCATTATAAATATATTTTAAAAATCGAAATAATTAATGTATAACATTAATGCCAAATATATTTATCATGTCTCGCAATAAGTTCTTAACAAAATCTTTAAATCCTTTTTAGAAAAATCAACGCTGAGACATATTTCACATCAAAAGTTTTTGACTCTCAACTGGTTTGATAAGTTTGTGTAGGTTGCTGTCCAAATAATTTTATTATTATACACGAGTGATAAGCCAGAAAAACTTCAGCAGCCGAGTGGTAAAAAGACATATGTCAATGGCGATAGGGAATTGGCTAGTAGGCTACACAATTGCTGAGATTAAGATTTATATCTTAAATTATTTTTGGTACAGGGCATAATAAGTTTAATGACTTTTAATAGATCGATTGACTTATTATCACCTTCAGAAAGAAAACATAAAACACTCAACCATTTTCAATGTAAAGCAAATGTTTTAAAAGTTTTATAGAAACATTAACAATACAAACTATTAAATTTGAAAGCTAAACTTTTAAGGTATTTTGTTAAATGATCTAAATTATGCAATTTCCTTTATTTTATATAAATAATGTTGGAATTTGTTAAATATAATTTATAAAGTAGAACATCAAACTAGAGATTCTATAAACAGAAAAAGTTGAATATTTTTGAATCGGTAACAAATGTGACAATCAGATTGGAATTATGATGTAGAAAAACATTACTAAAATTTATACAAAAGAAAAAGTAAAAGGAAACTACAACATTCTAATTCCATATCAAAAAAGATTGAACAACAAACTTTAAAAACTGAAATTGCTAGAAAAAAAAACACACACACACAGAAAGAATTGCAATTCAAATTGGCATCTTTTCTCAATGGAGCATTTTGAAACATTTCTACGAAAGAGTTTAAATAAAAAACAAAAATTCACATTTATTATAAATATTATGTATATTTTTAAAGGGAAATCTAGCACTATGAAACTTCAGTAATCCTTTAAGTAAATTAAATATAAAGAAAAAAATTCATGCGTTTAACGAAAGCAAACATAAAAGCAACTTTTTTTTAAAGATACTTTAAATTTAACATTAAACTAAGCAGAAATGCAAACTATAGAAAAGAATAAGCTACAATAACAATAACAACAACAAAAAGCAGTAATAATAAAATAATGTAACTTGATAAATTATTTTCCATGATTTCTATTCTTTATCTTAGTTTTCAATAACAAAATGTTGAAAATTTTTTCCCATAAAAATTATTTATGGAAAATATTAAAAATTCATCTTTAATGAAAAATATAAATCACTTTATATGGAAGAATAATTCATTCGAAGTAAAAAAAAAATTTCGCTGAAGTAGTAAAGTGGCAGAAGATGCTCTAAATTTTAGGCATAATTTTTGCATATCATAAGATGATTATAAATATTGTGAAATTTTTCTATATAAACTAAAAAAAAAACATTTCAACAATTTTCAATTTCATTCATTTTTGGAACATGGCTTGACACTAAGTAGCCTAATGGATAGATGTACAGACCGACTGACAAGCATTTAGGTAGACAATCAGACTTCTAGCGCAGCTACTCTGAAATTTAATACAATAAAAACAAACAAACAAACAAGCAAAATTTTGCACCAAAAATAAAAAAAAACTTTTTTTATAAAATAAAGCAAACAAAGGCAAAGTTCAACTGGAAAATTAATTATAATAAAATGTTGGTAATTTGTAACACAAACACAATGAATTTGTATACACGTAGAACAAAAGTTAATTTATATAATTTTTTTAATTAATCGTTTAATTAATATAATAATAAAGAAGAAAAAACTAATAAAACCATATTTTTTTTGTTTTGTTTTTGTTTTTTTTTGGTTTTATTAAAAGCAGAAGGAATGCAATTTTAAATTTTGGATCCAAATGAAAGAGAATAATTTTATAATTTTTCACATTGCTTCTTTTTAATATTCAATTTCAATTTAATTAAAATTTTTAAAATAATTTATAATTATTATTGTGTTGCTTTTGCTTTGCTCTCTACTTTGAAAGAAAAAAGAAAAATAATTGAAAAAAGAAAATGATAAAAAAAAATATAAGGCAAAAGTATAGCCTTAAGAGTAAGCTAAAATCTAAAGATGAAAACTTTTTTAGAATATTAAACTAATTTCATTTGAATATTAAAAAAATTTTCAGTTAATTACAAAAATTATTAATTATAATAAATGATTATTAATAATTACAAAAATTTTCCATTTGGATTATGAATTAAAATTGCAAACGACTACCAAATTTCGAAATGTTTTATGTAATTTTTTTTTGGATATTATTTTGATTGCATAACTTTTTTGCACTTTGTCCAAGTATATCTCGAGTAATAGACTAAAATTCGAGTAATATATTTCAAATATTTGTATTTATTAATTATATGACAAAAACCCCTCAGAGAAGAATTATTCGATCTATACCTAAACTTCTATTAATATAAATATCAACAAACAAAAAAAAAAAACAAGAACAAGAACAAGGGCAAATGTAAATGTAAAAGTTGAAGTAATAAAAAATTAAAAAAAAGAAACCTGAACTATATTATTAATTTTCATCTAGAGAAACAATGAACTATTCCATCTAAACATTTTGTGTATGTATTGGTGTCTATTTTACTGGTGTCTATTTTGATGATATTTTACTGGAAGGATATAGAAAAGGAATTTTATTTTGTATTTTTTGTGTATTTTTTTAATATTCCTTTGCCAAAATTCTCTTTAACTATTTTTGATATTTTTATTTTATTTTAATGTGAATTAATTGGAAGAGAAATAATTGTTTCTATTTTTTTTCTTTTTTTTTGTTGGAAAAAAATTAATTAAAGTTGGAGAAATATGAGAAATGAGTTCTTTTCTTTTTTAAATAGCTTTCCCGATTCTGCTTAATATCGATTACTATTGATTGATTGATTGATTGATTGTTCAAACATTACTTTTACATTTTCCTTTTTTTTTTGTTTTGGTTTGTTTTTGTTTAAGGTGTTTATTTTGTTATAAGTCTTAAGGGTCACTTACGCCACTTCGATCACTTGAATCACTTAAAATTAAAGTAGCGTTATACAAAGAAGTGTGCTTTCAATTATTTGTCTTTAAAGTGCTGTTAGAGCAGTTTATTGTTCATGGTTAGATTTGAGCAAATATAAATTTCATAAATTTATATTCTTTCTAAATTATTAAATTGTCCATCTTATATTAAGGATAAGCTTATTAATATTCTAAGGATTCTTAAAAAAATCATGATCAGCCTTTACATTTATGAATTTTTATGTTTGTAAGGGAACTCTGATGAGATTGTACAAATATTTCGATAAAACGAGCAATTTTTTAATGGTCTCTTTAAATTCTTAGAAAGCTAGTGGTTAAACGTTAGTCAATAAACATTACGGAATGATTTTATATTTAATGACGCCTTCTTATATATGTCCATATATTTTCTTATTCTTCTAAAAGGTTTTGATTTTGCACTAATTTAGATGTAAAAATTGTCTTAGAATATTGATTTGTGGTATAGAAATTGACTAAACTATTTCAGTTCACTTATTACAATTCTGTATATGAATTTAGATTTTACCACCGTCTTTAATTAAGTTACTTTAATTCATTCATGGTTGAAGTATTCATAATCTTTTAGTAAATTGATAAATTTCGTATCATCTTTTGCAAACATATAAATTTTTCTTAATCTACGGGCTTTTTTATTCAAAGTACGAATCGAAAAAAACGGGCTAAAACGTTAGTCCAATAGAGGAACGCTCATGGAGAAAGAGCGTTAAGAAAAGTTGAAAATATTGAATATATTTTTAAAAGAAATTATTAGAAATTGGTATAAATGTATACAACGGAATATGATCAGTTGCGCTCCTCTCCAACATTTTTTAATTATGTTGTAAAGAGATGGCACAGCGCTGGATGTGAGTGAAATAGTGCGCATTAGTAGATTTTGATTAGATTTTGATGACTTTTGTCAAAGAGTTTTTAATCATTAATATTGTTATTATTGTTTTAGTGATAATTAAGTTTTTCTTGTGTTTTCATATTTTTCATACTTTTATCTATCAATTTTATATCTGTCAATTTTGTGAAGTCAACTTCTTTAGTAATGCTTTTTTTGGAAAGCCTATTTTGTTTTCCCATGTTTTGTAATGATTTCATTGTTGTTAGTTGTTTCTTTTTTATTTTTTGCTTTGTTTTGTTTTTTGCTTTGTTTTGTTTGGTTTTTGTGTTCTTTTTAGTTTGGTTTTTTCTTTTTTTTTTTTGTTTGTTTGTTTGTTGGTAATAACTTACCTATAAATAAGAAAAATATAAGTAAACCTAACTCCCGCATTGAGGCTTTTAGGGTACGTCCTAATATTTGTAAACCCTTCGAATGTCTAGATAATTTAAATATTCGAAATACCCGAACTAATCGTATCACTCGTAATATTGCCAAAGACATAGCCTGATTCGATGACTTGTCCTATAAATATTATCATTATAATTCAATATATAAATAATTATATATATATGTATATATATATATATGTGTGTGTGTATGTATGTGCATATGTATTAATATAAATATATAAATATATTAAATAATATAAAACATATAAAACGCGTCTAAAAATACTTAAGAAGTAAACAAACAAAAAACAAAAAAAAATAAAATTAAATAAAATTAAGAAAAGAAATTATAAAGTTATGTGATTTATGTATTTACAATTTACTTGTACATACAGTTTTATAAAAGTAAAAGTATACATTTCAATTTACAATTTCAATTATTTAAAATATTCCAAATAAAATGTCAACTTATTGTTTTTTTTAAATTAATTATTGATTTTACATAAAATTTTACTTTACAAGAAACAGAAACGAAATGAAAAATCAATTTGAATTTGAATAAATTTTATTTTTCTTTCTTTTGGTACTAAACTTTCATTTTACACTTTTTTTTCTTTTTATTTTTTCCCATTTTATTTTTGTCATTAATATTTTGATTAATGAGTTACTTAAAAGAAGTATTTATGTATTTATTTATGTATATAAATATAAATATATAAAATAGAATCCAAAAAATGTATGAATATAAAAAAACAATTTACTAGAGAATTTTAAATCGAAAAAAAGTGATTAAAAAGTTTTCTCTCTGCTTGCACCAGTTCAGTTCTACTATTTAAGGTGTTTTCTCTTTCTTTTTTTTAATTTTTTTTTTTTTGTTTAGTTTTTTATACATTTTACAAATACAGGAAGAGGATTTAAGGATATTTATTTAAATATAAATAGATAAATATGAATACCAAGAATTAGATAAATTTTTTTTTGTTGGTATCTTAAATATACTTTTTATGTATATAAAGAAGTATATATAAGCATAACGGTATATCATACCTGTGGGCTAACGGGAGCTTTAGGAAGATTTAACGTATCTTCCTCTTCGGCAACAACAGTTCCCAATGTTATGAAATACGGAATGATGGCGATTATGTCGATAACATTCATGACATCTCTACAAAAATTTAATTTATTCGGGCATGCCAGAAACCTGACAGTTAATTCGAATGTGAACCAAATAATGCATAATGTTTCTATAAGGAAGAAAGGATCTGTTATATCAGGTACCTCATCTTCTTCAATTTTTGTGCCGTTTGTTGTTGTATTGAACACCTAAACAAAAACATGAATTACATTCAAAATTAAACTCAAATTACACAAAAAAAAAAACAAACTTTCAGCTGCTTTATTAAATTGGCGTACTAAAGGAATTTCTAATTTTGAATTTTAAGAGTTCTAAATTTTATATAAATTTTAATTTGTTTCTCCTCTTTCCTTCCATAATCAAATGCTGCAATCTAGCCTTAATTACATTTAATATATAATGAAGGAAATTAATGATGTTGATAAAACACCAGTTGATGTTTCAAATTCACTTTGGACATAAGTAATAATTTACATTATTACATTTTCAAGCTTCGCTACAGCGCTTTATGTTTATCATCTATTTTAATAGTCAAAAATTATTCGCATACCATGATTTGTATTTTATAGTTAAATATTTCCTCAACTATTTGAAAATTGACAAATGTTGAATGTGACAAGTGTTGAATTTTAGAAAAAAAAAAATTAGTTTAGTATTAGCTTTAGAAACTTAATATGAAGTGAGCGAAAATGTGAGAGAAAAATGTAACCAGCCATTGGAATTATAAATAAAAGCAAAATATGAATCGTACCAAAATTTGTGAGGTATTTGACAAAATTAAGGATTATTATTCACTTACCTTGTAATGCTTAAATTCAGGTAATGTTTCTAGGCAAAATATAACAATTGATAGCAATATAACAAATACACTAATAATGGCAACAACTCTGGCGGCTTGTGAACTTTCTGGATACTCGAATAGTAGCCAGACTTTCCTTTGATTTTCATTATCTGGCAGAGGTCGTTCTTCCTCCTTAATAAAACCTTCATCCTCTCTAAAATAAAATCATATCATATCACATCCAATTTATTGCAACAGATTAAACAGCACTTTTTTTTTGATTACATTTTTTGCAAAATTTTCAAATAGACATTTTCACTAAATTGTAGATTCAAGCATTATCACTTTAAATGTTTCTTATTACATTTAATATACACATATATACATACATACATACATGTATAATAAGTATAATGTATCACAATTTTGTAAAAGAATTTCTCTTATTTTAGTGAAGCTTTCTTGATATAAATTTTTTGTTTTTTTTTTTTTGTTTTTATCTCTAATTTAAAGTAGACCAATAATTTTTTCAATAATTTGTATGTATATGTATATGAGAAAGCAAATGTTATATAACGGAAATGTTTAATGCAAAAGAGGAAAGGAAAAGTGATGAAAAGCTTTGCATTGCAGCATGGTAGCAAAAATTGTTCATTTATGGAAAAATTATAAAAATACTTCACAAAAATTAAAGTAAAATATATCAGATCTATTCAAATCAATTTAGATCTGATTGAATGACGTATGAATCACAGTGCTATCTATTTGATATTGCCTTCGCAGTTTTGGCTCCAATTTTAGAGTTGGCATTAACGCTGGCATTGAGAACTGCTCTTGAAATATCCATTTTATTTTTTTATTTAAATTTCATTTTATTTCTTACTTGTTGCTTACTTTTCTGTGGATGCGTGTGAATGTATTTGGATGCGTGTGTATTATGTGTTTTATATATATAATAAAAATTACGAGCCGGCCATAAAAGCCCCTCTATGCCGTATAAACAAAATTTTAAGTTGGTGGTCAAGTGAATTAATGCATATGTACGAATATCTACCAAACAACAATTTATTATTAAGAAGCCAATATATTTTTTTATTGATTTTGATTTTTCTTCTTCTTTTAATTTTTATGGTTTTTTTATTTTAATTTATTTTTTTATATTTTGATTTTTTTTCTTCTCGGTTTTTTTTTTCTTTTAACTAAAGATGACAACAACAATTGCAACATGATTTCGCTACACTACACAATAAACAAAATGAAATACAAAATGAAAGCATGGCAATTTCTATTTGATGGGACATGGCAACTCTAATACTACTGCAGTGTTGTATGGGAATAGAATGAATTATACAGTTACTCTTAGGAATTGTACATTTTTCTAGTAAAGTTCTAGTTGTATATATGAAAATTATAAGTAAAATTAAAGCTCAGGTTTTTTGGGAAAGAAAAACTTGCTCTATTGTTTCGCAACAATATGGCAACTTCAAGTCACTTAAAGGTATTAACTATGCAACTTTAACTATTTCGCGTCAATTTTGCTTGCCACGTAATAGAAATATAATAATTTATCAAAAATGATTCTTTAATTTCACAACTAAATAATTTATTGTATATAATGAGAATTGTAATGATGATAATTAACAATTTACTAGTGATTGTGCTATAATTTACATGCTACTTACAATTTACTGAAGGTAACTTTCATTCAAAACTACAAAAGTGCATGCGAACATTATTTCATAAAAAAAGGACGTAAAATTATGGATGAATCATCTTAAATTTTCACTTGTTCTTTTCTTTTCCTTTTTTGCTTTTTGTTTTTTTTTTTTATTTTTTGATTTTTTTAATTATTTGCAATTGTGTTCATCATTTAGTTAAATAAAATTGAGTGTCGGAATTTATCCTTACCTGAATTTATTAATTGCTTGATCACCTAATTCATAAAATTTTATTTCTTCACTAAATACGTCTAAAGGGACATTGACCGGTCTGCGTAGTCTACCACCTAGAAAATTATTCATATAAATCATTAAACATACAAAACAGGACAAAACTAAAAAAGAATTTTATTTTATATTAATACAATTATAATAAGGCGCTTCTTCTAATTTCTTAAAAAATTTTAAATGTAATTTTTTAAAATACAAGAATTTCTTAAAAATTAATTTGTGACTTTTAAGAGAAATTATCGTTTGATAATTGTAATATCAAAATGAAAGGGGAATATTACTGTTAGAATTATCGATAATTTATCTGATATTTTTACATTATAATAAAAATTTACAGTTATAATAATGAGTTCAGAAAGTTCTTAAATATTTAATATCTACTCTTTATCAAATAAAACATTTAATTTCCTTGAAAAGTGCAGTTTATGCATTATCAAACTAAAATTCTCTGTTTTTGCAGGCCTATAAAATATTTTTTTGATTTTCAATATTTCATTGGAAAATTGTTTATTATAGAATGTATTTTAAAATATATTTTTAATTATATTATATTTGAAAAGAGTGAAAAAATCTAAAGATGCGAAATATATTGAAAAGAGAAAAAAGTTTTAGAGAAATATTTGTACACTTCCACTAAAATTTCAAATGCATTACATTCTAATGAAGTAAGAATTATAGATATAATTGGCAATTGATATTTATATAAATGGATGGGCCCATTATAATAAACGTACCGCTCTGATAATAATATAAAATGGCGTCAAAGCTCGGTCGACTACGATCAAAAAAGTATTCATTTCTTAGTGGATCAAAGTAACGTAATCTTCTTGCTGGATCACCCAATAAAGTATCAGGAAATTGATTTAACGTTCGCAATTGCGTCTCAAATCTTAAACCGCTTACGTTTATTACGACTCTTTCACAAAAATCATGATCATGAGGAATCGGTTCAAAATGTTGCGGTCCGCCGCCATACCCATGACCAGCCCCCCCTTCTTCATCCTGACTGCTCAATTTTGGTAATGACCTTTTTTTTTTAAAAAAACAAAAACAAAAGAAGAATTTTCAATTATTTTCTAGCATTCTCTAAATGTAAGATCCTGAACAAATTATTACATTGTTCATTTTTCAATTAATATAAAATTTTAATGTGCGGAAATTGAAATTAATTTCTGTCATCAACAATAAATAAATTAATGTAATTTTTTTTTTCAATTTTATTCAATTTAATTTAATTTAAAATTTTTTATAATTTAAAAACAAAATGGCCTGGGCCATTAAGATTAATGCAATATAATTTCAAAAATGTTTTACCTGGTCCTTGGGTAAAAGTTTTGGCAGAAAGCGTAAGAGAGATTACCAAATTTCAAACAAATTCAAAATAAATCTTATAAAAAAGAAAAAAAACCCTAAATGTATGGAAAAAATTAGATGAGAGAATTTTAATAAATTTTAATTGGACTGACGACTTGCGACCAATATGTTTTGCTTATATCTTTTTTTTTTCAATACTCCATAAATTTTTCCTTAATGAACTTAACTCAATTTACATATGTAATAGATTGTAAAATTTATTTCAATTCAATTCATTCCATTTCAATTCATTTCAATTCATTATTGGCAAATAATTTGTATATATGAAAATACATGAAAATTGATATGTGATCTTTGTTAACAATATAAACTTCTCATACGTAATTTATTACTTTACAGAATTATTTCTCCAAAAAAAAAAAAAAAGAAAGTTTTTTTTAAAAAGTAAAGAAAGAAATAAATACGATAATTTTGTCTTATGAATAATGACGTCATAGCAGCAAATAATAAATCGAAATATTGTGTAATTAATTTATTAAAAATACAAGATTTTTTTTCTTGTCTCTCTTTCCAAATCTTCTATTTTATTTTATATTTTTGAAAAACAAAAACATTTTAATATAAAGTACAAAGAATTTTTTTATCAACGTATTATTTGCTTTTATTTAAATAAACATTCTTACAAATCACATTGAAATATATCAAATGAAAATATAAATTCTTGTACAGCATATAAATGAGAAAATTACACGGCACTGGTAGGAATATATTTAAAAAAAAAAAAAAAAAAAAAAAGAAAGAAAACAAAAAAGAAAAAAGGAGAACACCAGTAAAACTATTTAATGAGTGTAGAAGTTGCTTACAAAATATCGCACAATTAATTTATTTTAAATATTTTCAAAAATTTCCATATTTGAAATATTTAGCAAAGATTTATTACGTGTAAGTAGCTGTAGAACTTGGAATCATGCCATACAAATTTTGCCCATAGATTTACTAAGCCAAAAAAAAAAAAATAAAAATCTATTCATTTTATGGCATCGAGAAAACTTTCACACTTTACTTTTTTTCCATAATAAAATTTTTCAAATTATTTCAATAGTTAATTTTTTTTTTTTAGATATCTTGATTAAATTTCAAAAATTTTCATAAAAAATTAATTTAAGTTTCAAATCCTATAAAAATTCTAAAGTGGAAGGACTATTTCAAATCACTTTACTTCGCTGAGAGAGTGGCAAAGCAAAAAAAATTACACATTTTTAATGAATCTGGGCAAAAATGTTTGTTATTGTATTTGATAAAGACATTTCATTAAAAATCAATATAAAATCAACTGAAATTTGTTCGTTTAGTTTAATTTAACAAGTAAGGACATTTGGAAAATGAAAAATTCGCAATTTTTCAAATTACTTTCAGGCTTTTTCTTTTGTCATGGCTGGCGACTGACTTTTTAGTAAAACTTTTAGCGATGATAATTTTTACTGAAACCATTTCAAATTGTTTGTTATTTTACAAAGATATCATTTCTTTGTGATTCAATTAGAAAATGAAAGGCCCATGATGTACGGTATTTAAAGATCGATCCCTAAAACGAGCACAATATTTTTAATCATCTCTATAACTATTATTTTTATTAGATTTTTTATTATATAAATGCATACGTATGTATGTATGTATGTATGTATTCATACATACATATATATATATATAAATTTATGTAAAATGCCAGTAAGAGCAGAATAATGACGTCATAGCATTTTATACACGAACAACTAAACGCTAAACTAAAAGTATGCACGAATTTTCTGTATTACATGTATATATGTGTGGGTGTATATACATACATACATACATACATATATATATATATATATATACCAAAAGACACACAAAGTCATGGAAAAGGAAGAGAGAAAAGGAAAGTTTATAAATTCGAATTCTTAAAGTCGCTGACCTATTTTGCATTTATGTATATTTGTTTGTGTGTATGTATGTGTGTGTGTGTGTATCCATGTATGTTTAGTTAGATGTTATTGCATTCTAATCTAATCATAAAGCAAAAAAAAAAGAAATCGAATTGTTGATGGTGTGAGTGAGTCATTTATTTTATAAATAAATACAATAATTTCATAATTAGAAAAAAATCACAAAAATAACAAGTGAAATTGTTTCCAAAAAAAAAGCAAAACAAAAAAAAAACAATAGAAAAAAACAAACTACTTATATTTGTTTTTTGAAAATTTTCTATATTTAAAACTTATGATGGAACTAAAAATAGAAATAAAAATTGTGATAATTTTTTTTAAGAATAATGCCGCACATAAAACAAGAAAAATTAAAATTTTCTAATAAACAAAAGTTGATAGCATCGACTTTAGAATACTTTACTTAAATAAATTAAAAATTTCAATAAGTCGAAATTATCAAAATGTGTATGTAAACGATTTTTGCGATTAGAAGAAAATATTCGAATTATATGAATTCTAAAAATTTACTTTATATTAATTTTTATTGGAAAATTATGAAAAAATTGTAGATTTCTTCATAAAATGATATTTTTTTAAAAATCGAAACTTTATATGTACAATGATACTAAAAATTATCTGATATTAAATATTTTATTTCATTGGTGTCAAATTCACATGGACGGACAAAGCCAGTTAAAACGAAATCTTCAAAGAAAATTGTTTAAGAAAATATTAAAAATATTTTGTTCATATAAATTTCTTAAAAGTTGCATCAGAATTTACACAGAAAACCGATGCCATGCAGAAAATTGATGCCACGACTTTGTATTACTTTGCGCCCCTTTCCAATTTCTACTACTTTTGATATATAGAAATCATTTAGGGGCATTTACTGGTGTAAAGTATAAAAATATTTCATTTGTGAAGAACTTAATGAATTGACTTAAGCGCTTTGGGTCAAGCTCAGGATAGCAAAATACATCTATTAGATATATGGGCATAATTACTCTTTTAAAAAATCCATAAATCTTAGTAATTCATTTAAATCTGCATAATAAGCAGCAGACTAACCGTGTTCTAGGTTCACTTTCCTCTTGAAAGTACTAAAAACAAAAATACAATAAAGCAGAGGGCCATATAGTTTTTACTTTATCTAACTTTATGCCTTAATTTTCCTTTCTCTCTCTCTCTCTCCCCCTATTTTTTTGACTTTCTATCTTATATTTGCTACATTTGCTACATTTGCTACAGTTAAACGTTCGTTAATGCTTTAAGAAAAAAAAGATTGTTATTGTTGCTGTTGCTGTTAGTATTTATTATCTAATGATTTTTTTCTTTATTTTATTTTATTTTATTTTATTTTATTTAATTTTATTTTTTTGTTCACTTGTCTTTTTACCCTGAATTAGGGTCCAATTAATGATTGATTACTCTTGACATTATATTTAATACGATAAAGTATGTTAAATTTTGTATGAATGCTTTAAGTTTATTACATTTGACATGTGCATTCAGTGTTAAATATTTTACATGCGTATACAAACACACATACAAATATAAATATTTACATTTACATAATCATGTTTTACATTCTCTTTTAACATTCTTATACTCCTCATTTTATTTTAATAATATGTCAAGTTATCAACTTGTTGAGAGAAGAGAAATTTCATAATTTTATTTTTTTTTTCTTTTTTGTTTACATTTTTTACCTCATTTTTTACATGTATATAAAAACATGTTATAATAACGTTTAATGTCGACTAATGAATATTCTACACAATTTTTGCTTCCTTTATAATAAAGAATTTAAAAAAAATTAAAAATATTAATTTTGAAGTTTGAAAATTTTATAAAATTATTTTTATAACTGTATTTCGATAGCAAATTTACAGGGATAGCTATCAGTCAAATAGCCAGACAGTCGGACAAATAGACGGACAAATAGGCTTAAATCGAATCAGAAAGCCTTGTTAAGTCAGTATCTGTTTAATGAAAATTGAATCTATCTCAACTTTTTCTGAATGTTTCAACATCTACATTAACTAATCATACCCTGCATCACAAGTGGTATATGCTATAAAATTTTCTACAACATTTTTTGTATAACATTGAAAAAGTATGTCAAAAATGGCAGTTTGTAGTAGATCAGTTTAAAACGTGCTTAAATCGTTTCAGAAAATTATTCTGTAATACAAAATTTCATACTAAGCGAAATTTTTTAATAAAATCGTAATTTATATTAAAAAATTTTTTTAGATATTTATATGTTGCAATTTATAATAAATTATAGTTAATGTTGCATGTACTGATGTTTTATAGAATGCCAAAATTATTAGTTACTTATTATTTGCCTTTTTGATTAAAAAAATGTTTGGCCCCACAACATTCAGTGTAATGCTAAGTGGAAGGTTCAGTTGTTCAACTAGTCCTAAAGCTTAATCTAAAGTAAGTGATGTTGTATAAATATTTTAGCGTTTAGAAATTTCAGCACGTACATTTGATATATATACGGAAAAAAAATCTAGTTCCCGTTATTACATTACCAAAAATAATAACACTAAGTAAATTGGTATAACAAATTAAATATATTTTTTGAATATAAAAAAAAGGAATTATAAATATTTTTTATTGCCATAGAAAACAATCGTGGGCTTTAGAGACTTTAACAAGGTCAAGGGTTTTCATATTGTCCATGAGAATTGTGGCATACGCATCGTGGTCATAAAATGTTTTGTATAATTTTTCTTTAAATATGATAGAAGTTTTATATACATAATTTTACAGGCCACGCCTACATCTATGGCTGAAATAAACATAAAATGAAGCTAAATTAAAGCTTAAATAATTGTTTTTTTTATTGGAAAATAAAATGAATAAGAAATTACTTTAATGTAAAATGAAATCTTGTATTTTTGAGCTTTATATTTTACATAAATATTTACACACTTAAAACTTACTTAAACCAGTTTATTTTTCTCTAACATTATAATGATTTATTTGCCCTTAAAATTAACATTTTATTTAACATTTGTTTTACCTTTTACAAATTGGACCACTTCATGGCACTATTTACCCAAGATAATTTAACCAGTATTACTAGTATTATGTTAAACATCACTCAGTAAATTCTTTACCTGATCTATACAAATTCTCAAATAATTTTAAAATTCAAATAAACGAAGGCATTTGTAGCCGAAAAAAAAAGTTCTAAACTACAAATGAACAACAATATGTCACAAGCAAGCAAGTGAGAGATTTAAAGTTGATTCAAGGGAATATGGAATCCAAGACAAATATTCCATTTTCAAATTGATTCATATTTCATAATTATCATCCGTTAAATGGACAATGAAATCAATGCATTTAAAAATTTTAAAATAAATTATTAAGAACGCTTGCGGCATCAACTTTGTTCAACTTTGTACATTGAGAAAAGTTTTATCATGAATATCAACAAAAGAAGAAAATAACTTTGAATTGATAACTTTGGATTTGAGCCTGAGTAACAAGAACAAGAAAAATCTTCCATCACATCATACATTTATGTTGTGTTCCATCAAGTCACAAGAATCAAGTGCTTGTAAGTGCCATGTAAAAAATTGTAGTAATTACATAAATATGTATAATAATTGTGTATATGTATGTGTATATGTATATGTATATGTATATGTATATGTATATGTATATGTTCATATGTATGTGTATGTAGACATACATTTTATACATTTTATTTTCTACACTTATATAAACTAAAACAAATACATTGAATGCCATTTGTGACGTCATTTATCTTGCTTACTTTTTCCTTTTTTGTTTTTTTCATATTCACTTTTTTCACTTCCTCTTTTATTTGTTATTTGTTAAAGGCTTGTAGTATTTTTTTTTCTCGGTCATTGGATACATCATTTCTATACCAATTTTATATTTATTTTATATTTTTCATATTTAACATAAATCGTTTTATATAATTTTGATTTAAAGCTTATAATTCCATTGGCCATTTTCTATGTCTTTATATTTTATAAAGCAGCAAATAGTTGGATACGCCCTTAAAATAATGAGGAAATAATAACATTTTACGCATTCAATTTTTTAAGTATCTTTTTTGTTTAATTTGGTAAAGTTTACAAAATTCTTTCGAATGCTTTGTAAGCCATGTCTTAAGGAAAATAAATTTTATCGTTTTCTAAGTAAATAGAGATAGAAATTTTTGAATAAGATTGGCATTTTTTCATCGTTTTTTATTATGTTTATAATTCAGTAGTTCAAAATTTATGCAAGAAAATTTCACAAAATAACACTTAAATGCTTTTTTTCTATTCTACTCCTTTGAAAAAATTGTATTTGATTTAAATGGGAATTATTAAATTATCTCTTGGTCCTAACATATTCAAATAAATTCGAAGGCATAGTACAAGCCAACAATAAAATTCATTTGATAGTACTTGTGAAATTCTCAAGGAAATCTATAAAAAAAAAAAAAATCAAATGAAAATATAATTTGTTGTTAGTATTAGAAATATTCGGCTTTGAAACAAATGAAAGAAGTATAAGATTTATAAGAAGAAGCAGAAATTATTCTGTGATGAAATTTTATATTATTTTTATGTGAATTTTTCAAAATTGTTTGTCAAATTGTTATGTCCACAAATTTTATGAATTTTAAATCAATAAAATAAATGTGTGCACGGAAATTTATAATTATTATAAAAGAATAAATAAAAACTTTATAGCTGGTCAAAATCGACTCTTAAACATCTTGCATCACTTTACTTAAAATGATTAAAGTCAGAAAAGAGAATAAGAAGCCCGCAAAATTGGAAAAATTATCATTTTTAAATTATTTAATAAAATTTAGGAGAAGGTTCAAAACATGGACTAGTATGCATTGAATTTGGTAGGTATACTTTTTACATCTAAATACAAGACATTGCCTATTTTCGCTAAAATGTATTCAAAATTATAGCTTTTGTCCATATAAAGACATTTTTTGAAAAAGCCGTTATGTGGGAAGTGATCGAAATAATGGTCCGATTTTAAACCTTTTCAGTAGGATTTTCTTCTGATCCAAAATGCACCCATATATCAAATTTCATTAAAATATCTCAAAAATTGTGACCCTTAACTGGATAACAAATTTAAATAGACAGTGATAAGATAAGACAGACGGAAGAACAGGCAGACAGGCTTAAAACGAATCATTGGTATAGTAAATCTCTTCCTCAACTTCTTTAGGCTGTTACAAACATCTGCACAAACTTATAATATCTTATCCAGCGAGTTGTGTAGGGTATAAATATACGTATAGAGAAACAGAAGAATGGATTAATAAATTGGCAAGGAAAACGGCGAAGAGACAGCGCAATGAGTATTTTACATGCATAGTTGGGGTGAAGGCTTAACTGCATGGTCCACAAATGTACAAATGAGCGCTAGCACTGGTAGTCATGTCACACAGGGTGCATGCTACCGTCACGACTAGCTTCCAATTTAAAGCCTGCATTGCAGCTTATATACATGGCTTAATATTTGGTATATAGATACGGAGCCTTTTTATTACTCCTAGGCTTAGCTTAAATTAGTCCGATAAGCCTACCCAGCTACCCATTTTAGTCGGGAAATGGGACCTTGCACGACAACTAAATATATGTTTGAACGAGCAACACTTCAATCTCAATATCACTACAATGGGCTTTATTAAAACTGGTGATGCCGTGGTACTAAATTAAATCTTTGGTCGGATCTCGTGGCGTATGATGCCCCCTGATGGCAACGGTAACACCAACGACCATCTCATGAGCCACTCCCAGTTGAGCAGATGCTTCACGGGACTGGTTACCTCCACAGACAAAGAAACAGACAAAGAGAGAAAGAGAGAGATAATGATAAAGAGATAGAGAGAGATAGATGGTATTGCTGACGTTGTGCAATTCATAAAAGTTCATTATAAAATATGTTTAATAAACTGATGCACTTCTCATTCTATTTTATTAGAAATGGCTAAATTTTATGTAACACTTCTCGATATAGTAAAATATATATAATATATAATTCAAACAATTTATGATTAAGCTGGCTACTTTCTTTTTGAATGTTCACCCGAGAAATGAAATTAAATATTCTCTACTCGTAGCACTTAAATTCTTTTCTAAGGCAATCAAAGAAGAATTTTAGATCACGTTAAATAGTTTGGAATCTTTTTTCCATATTTCATCTATTATGATATTTCCTCAATCTTCTTTTACGTAGTACTATGAATCGTCTATATGCCGTTACAAAAGCCACTTGGTACACGATCATTTTGACAGGCATCATAAATTTGAGATTTTTCTGATTTTATCTAGAAATCTTATGGTTCTGCTAACAATGTTGCTGCATAAGAGAATTTATTGAGTGATGTGTTGTTATTATAAGAAATGACTTTATCGATCCTGTACAACTGGAATTTGGGTAATAAATTTTGTTGCAATAATTATTGAATTATTGAAATTAATGAATAATAACAGAAACGTTAATGAACAAAAATAAAAATTGAAAATACAGAAAATTATTTGAATACTTAATTTCAATGTATGAGAAAATTTTGCATACTTTCAACAACTTTTATAGATATTTAATCAATAGAACATTTTAAAAATAATTGACGTACGCAAATTTATTACGAAACATTGCATTAAAACACGCATTGAATCAATCAATGCGTGAGCGAAAAGTCCTTTTAAATGATAAACGGATAAGTATAACAAAAAGTCATCTAAAAAAGTTATACCTTTAAAATTTCATTATTTTACGTACATTCATGCTGTTTTGTTTTTTATTATTCTGAGCAAAAGTAAACTTATCAACGTATAAAAAAATTGAAACGATCGTGTGTAGAAATAAATAAAATTGCCCGATTACATTGAAGATTTTTCAAACATTATGCTCTGTATAACTGTTTATAAATTTATAATCGTGTTAATTGTGCTATAAACATCAGAGAGATACATAGTGAGAGAGACATAGTAAACAGAGAGACACAGTGGTGGCAGAAGTGAGATGCTTTTATAGAAAACAGTTCAAGTTGCACTTGAACAAACAAGTGGAGAATTTTTATATTACATACAAATATTTTAGCTTTGTTAAACATTTATTAGATTGTTGTTGTTGTTTTTCTTATTATTATTATTATTATTATTACTAAATAAAATTCTGTAGGTTTTTGTTCATGGTTTTAGCTTTTTGTTTGTTGTTTTCATTCTATATTTATTTTGCTGACATAAAAGATTTGACATTAGCTATTTGTTGTTTGGTTTTTTTCTTTTTGGTTTGCGAAATATATTTAGACATATTTGATATGTGTCATTATGTACTTGAACATGTTTGTATGTCACAGAGGAAAAAAAAATGAAGGAAATAAATGAAAAAAATGTTGATAAACAGATCCGCTTTTCGAAATTTTACCAATTTCTCCAGACCGTTTTTACTTTTCTGTTTAGCATAAAGGAAACAGCTATTTAAATTTACAACGCAAATGCGGTTCTATAAAATATTACGAAAATTTTAAAGTAAAATAAATCAGCCTTGATAGATTTTAATATTTCGATTTGTTATAGTATAAAATTATTCCTTTCAACGCTATTGGAATTGATTTATATCGGATAAATGATTTGAACTTTGTAAAGTTTTAATTGAGTTATCCAAAAAAAAAAAAAATAAAATAAAATTTTCTTCAATTCAGAAAACGGCGTAATAATGATATTTAGATGATCGATGAATGTAACTTGCAGTCCTTTCAATGCTTCTAAAATTTTTTATAGGTAACTTTTTCAAATATAAAATTGTAGCCGAGTCATGTGTTTAGAATTTTTTTGAATACATTGACATAATTTATGAATGATTGTTCTTCATAAGTGGAATAATCTTTAATTTAAAGTACTGTATCAGCAATTGCAATAACAGCAACAGCAACAACAACAGCAATAGCAATAGCAATAGCAACAATTGCACGTGTAGAAGGATTATTATTATATGATTATTATGAATAAATTTCACATATTAAACATTTTTATTGATTTTATTTTGGTTTGATATTGTTTTGCTATTTTTGCTATTTTTGCTATTTTTGCTATTTTTGCTATTTTTGCTTGTTTTATAGTTACACATTTAATGACGTAAATGATTTAATATAGTAAATGGAAATTTTATGATATTTAATTTTTGCATTCTACCTCATTATTTTTTTTTTTTTGTATTTGTTGCCGGTTTTTCTTGTTTTATTTTTCCTTTTGTAAATTCTTTCCGTAATAAATGAAAAGCACAATAAAAATTTCAATTTAAGTGTAAAATAAGAAGCGCAAAAATTTATGATATTAGCAAATTATATTTAGCTGCCCATTTCCTAGCATTGTTGTGCTGTTTTTATATAATTCTTGCATCCCAAAAGGTAAATGATAAAGAAAAAAATTTTTGCAAAATATTTCAACTAAACAAATTTATAACTCCGTAACTTTCGCATCCCTTTAGCAATATCTTTGTATATTTGTCTATTTATTTTGATTGTACTGTAATTTTTCCGGGCTAAGAGTTTATTTGAAACTTTGGCAAAAAGCATGCAAACTTTTTCATCAAAAATTTTGATGTCCATAACAAATTAAAAAGGAAGTCGAGACACTTCTGTAAAATTTAAATAACGGCTAATCAAAATTATCTGAATTGTCAAAGCCGAATATAACTTTATTTTCGAATTTTCAGATTTATCTTTATCTAAAAGTGAAGGAATTTTTTTTTTTTTTTTTTTAAATAAATTATTATGAAATTATCTTAAATTAAAATGAATTATTAAATTACCTATCACGTAGAAGAGGGGGCGTTACATGAGATATATTTTCACCGCTTAATGGTTGCTCTTGGCGTGGCCGTAATACTGGTGTTAGACCCCATTTCTCAATGAAATCTATGCGTGAAATGGTTGACGATGAACGTTTAACAGCTAATTGCAATTTCGCCAATATTAACGATTTAATGATTGATAATAAATAGATTGATTGCTTTATTGGAATTTTTCTTGTTATCTTTATCACTTAGTAATTATTTCTAATTTTATCCAAATGCCCAATCATAAGAAGGAAACAAAAATGGAAAAAAGAAAAGAAAAAGGAAAAACAAAGAATAAAAATTTTCCCAAAAAAAAAAAAAAAAAATTACTGTCGCAAATAATCTCTCACGTACTTTCACTTCACATGTTTGGTTTACATAAAAATTAAAACTAAAATTAAAATTTCGCAAATTTAATTTTTAGTATTTTTTTAAAGTAAATAATCAATGAATTGATGTTAGAAGAGACGAGAAGAGATTAAGATTGTCTGAATTCCTTATTTTTGAGCTTCATTATGAAAATAGTTTAAGGTAAAGGAAAATATGACAAATTAAGGTAGAAGATTAAACATCCTTAGTTAAAGGTCTTCAGAAATATACACAAATCCAAAATGTAGGAGTCTAAGAGGACAATTGATCTAATACAAATTTTTCCACATAAATTCAGATATTTATGAAAAATTAATGATATTTTTTATAAAATTTCTTTACAACTAAAATTAAAGTGATATAAATTTCTTCTTATAAAAATTTCATTTCAAAATAAAGCGTTTTGTGGTAGTAACTCAATTTTAAACATTTTGTCAGATAATTCATACATATGGCGATTTTGAATCGCCATATGTACAATATTACATTATTACAACTGAAAAATTGAAATTTGTTGGGTATTTTAACGAAAGTTGAGGGAAGAGATTGTACAACTTAAATCTACATAAAAAATGATCGAACAATTTATCTTAAAAGTCGTCATGGACTGTTCAATATAAATAATTTATAGAGGCTACTAGAATTGAAATTAGTCAAGATTGGACAGAATGAAAGGTATAAGAAAGTACGAAACGATTTAAATGGAATTAAGTGGAATGAAAACAATAATGGTAAAAGGCTTAAGTTGAGGTTGAGGTTGAGCTTGAGGTTGAGGTTGAGGTTTAATGCCTTCTTGGTTTTTTTTCTCTTTATTTTAGGGGACACGCACACACACACACACAACACACCCATATTTATACTCTCACACACCTGATGCCGCCTTTTTGCCTTTTCCTTTTTTGAATTTCTAATTTTAAATATCGTTTGCCTTCTCAGATTTGTCTTTCAAAGCAATTAGAGAAATTATAAAAAAAATGGCAGAAATCTAATACAAATACAATTTTCGTTTTGTTTAATGTTGTTGTTGTTGTTGTTGTTGTTACCATAATTTTTTTTCATAATAATTTGCGGTCTGAAATATGTTTTCATTACAATTGCAATTTTATTATAATTATCATGATTATTGCTGTTCTTCCTATTAATTTGATTGCTTCCTTTTTGTCTTGTTACTTAATTTTTTTCGTGCCGTAACATTGTACTTGTTGTTGTTGTTGTTGTTACTGTTGCTGCTATTGTTGTATGGTCATGTCATTTCTTGTCGTTGGGTTTTTGATGTTTAATTTTTTATTATTTAATTTATATTTTTTTTGTTGTTCTCCTTTGTATTTGTTTTTGTTTTCAAATTTAATGTAATTTCTTTGTAAAAAGAAAATTGTAAACTATTACAAAAAAAAAAAATATTTATTCGAATGTATCTTTGTTCATTTGGCAGTTTAAATGTTGTTGTTATTGTTGTTATTGTTGTTATTGTTATTTTAATTATTATTGTAGAATTTTAATGTTTCTTTGTAAATTTGATATCTTTGTAGTTTTTTTTCCAACACCTTTTCATTTTCATCGATTATCTCTACTTTGTTTGTTTTTTCTTCCTCTTTTACTTTATCATTTAATTTATTTTCATTGTTGTTCTTATTGTTGCTGTTGCTGTTGCCATTGTTATCAAATGCTTTTAAATAACGCTGTATACAAAAAAATATATTTATATAAGCATTAAAAATTATTCATAAATATTTTATATCGATCTACTTGGTATTATTATTATTATTATTATTATTATTATTATTATTATTATTATTATTATTATTATTATTATTATTGTTTGTTGTTGTTGTACTTATTATTATTATTATTATTATTATAGTATAATTATTATTATATCGTTGCTTAATGCTTATTTTTATTCCTTTCTTTTTTGTGTGGCATTAAGATTTAAATAATTGAAATTCAGTTATTTTTCTTACTTTTTGGTGGTTCTGAAAAGTGGCCAATATAAAAAAAAAAAATTAAAACTTTATGGGCGCTAGAGTTCAATTATTTCACACCCGACATAATTCCGCTTAGTATGGTCAACAAATCAAGAAACTGCAAAATATTAATTCGCGAAAAATGTTAGTGGTCCGTCAGCTGAGAAGAAAAGTTCAAAAAATTGATCTATCTAATCCAAATTTTTCTTTTACATTCATATATCTCAAAATGCTTCTTATACTTATTAAAAAAAAACTGTCATATTTCAAAATATATTTTTTAAATTTGTTTAACATATTTTTCAATCTTTTTCAAGAGGTTTGGTCATAAATATTATACGATCCTTGTCATATTTTACACGATAAGCTCGTTTAATAAAATGCGCTTTTCGTAGTTAATCCTCTTAAATTAAAAAAATATATACCTTGTAATTAGACAAAAAAATTTCAGGTGAGTGCATGAACAAATAAATAAATGGGCACTTGGACTTGGACTTAAGTTGAAATCAAACAATGCTTCTTCATGAATCCGCATTAAAGTAAATTGTTTATCAAGTCGTTTTAGTCCTTTTTAAATTTATTATACCGCAAATTCTGAGAGATATAGTAAAATATGTATTACGTAAAATATATAGTAAAATACGTGTTCTGGATGGCCTGGCGATCGGTAACATGATAGCCCCCAAGACATTTCGAAAGCCATAATGCATTAAAGTAATCTGAATTGATATTAATACGGAATTTAAATTAGAAAGCAGCTTTTTTATCAATCGTTCACTTCATCATTATTAATGGATTTTATGGAAATTTTCCATTGTTGTTTTATCTTAACATAGACTAAGAATGTTAATAATAATTGTAATAAGAAATTATAAGTTTCATTATTAAATAATAAATCCATTAATAGCACAATTATTTTAATTACTTTTTGAATTATTTTTTATATACTTCAAATTTTAAATTAATTTTAACAAAAATTGATGGGCATAAGAATTGAATAATTACAATGTTAAATTCAAATTTTAATATCACTTGTGAAATTATAAGGAAAAATCGAAACAAAAATATTAAAGAATAAGAAGAAAAACGAAATCAAAAGAAAATTGTACTTACGAAAATAAAAATTAGGTAAAAACGGAAGAAAAAAAACACAGAAAAAGGGAAAGCAAAAACTTTTATTAAAGAAAGTGAAAGCCAGAAAGAAAGTGCGATAGAGAGGGGAGAGGGAGAGAGAGAGAGAGAGCTATAGCAAGAGAGAGAATTAAAGGCTGGCAGAGAGCAAAATCAGAGAGAGTGTTGATGATAAATTGATGTGTATTAAAGAAAATGACACGCATACCAAGCATAGCAGCAGCAGCAGCAGCAGCAATAATAATAATAACAACAACAACAAGAACGATAATAATAACAGCAATATAAATAAAGTAAAATAAAATAAGACTTTCTCTCTCAGCTGCTCAATATACCAAATCGTTTTATACGTACACATACTCACTGTAGAAGCATGAGACCGAGAGAGGAAGAGAGAAAAAGTTATGTGTTCTTGTTTATATTGTTTTATGTCATTTATGAGCGTTGCATGCATATAAATCGTCAAGCGATGTGAACCAGCAATTTGTGTAGTAAGTTCCCATAATGGAGATAAAAAAACAAATTGATTGAATGTAATGAAATGAAAACATGAGAAGGAATGTCATTAAAAACGGAATATCTAAAAATTTGAGAAAGATTTGAAAAAAGGGTGAGAGAGAAAGGGAGAGATACAGAAAAAAAGTGTATATGTGTCAAGCCTGCGTATATTGATAAATTAAGCGTCTTGTTACAAGTGAAAATTACACAATTTTCATTCAATCTATTTTCAACAATATTGGAAGGACTCTTTGAGATTAATTTTGTTTTTGTGTTTCTTTTCTCCTTATTTTTACTCTTGAATTCTTTCTTTGGTTTCTTTCATTTCCATAGAGAATGAAAGAGTGAAGTAGAAAGAGAGAGAGAGAGAGGAAAGTACTGAAACAAGCGAGAATTATTGAAATGGCGATATAATGATAAATAATTTAAAGGAAAATTACAGGTAAAACTTAAACTTTCTACACACTTTATCCACTCAAGTCTATCAAGAAGTTAGTAGAATTTCTTATCAATAAAATTATTATAAATTGTTTCATTAAATGCAAACGCAAATGCATCGTTATGGGGAATTCTATTCGTCATTGAGAGCATTCGATCGTCACATGCGCAAATTCTTATTTGTTTCCTCTATTTGTTTTTTCTTTTTTTTTTTCATAAATTTTCTCAATTTTCACATTCCATTCGCCATTATTTACACTTTTTATCACAATTACTTTAAAATACATTAACTTTGGAAGCAGATGGAGAGATTGACAGCATAATTACAACAACAACTAATAATAATAATTAGGTAAAATTATTAAGTTAAGATACAAACGACTTTCAATCACACTATGGCGAAATGTAAAAATTGAAAAAATTCAATAATTGAAAAAAATATGTAAAAAATATTCAATTTTTTAAAAATTTGAAAAACCGGGTTCAAATAATGGATCAAATTTTTGTTATACATTTAATAAATCACTACTAATTGTTGTAAAAAATAAATGTGAATGATTTTTATCGTATTCAAACGCCGAAATGGCATTCAGAAATGGCCCCAGGTAAAATGTGAATTTTATAAAATTCTTAATCGAAGTCTTACAATTTTTGATGTACTCATCAAATTTTATTCAAATATCTACGCTCAACTACGTGTCAAATAGATAAATGATCTGAAAATTTGAAATGGTTTTAGGTTTGGATTCCAAATCGATAATTTTTATATAAAGTACATTTATTTCAAAAGTTTGGCATGACAGAGTGTAGTGTAGGGTATGAAAAAAGTAAATTCTTATATCACTTAGTTTACTCTCATTTCTGTCCTTTAATTATACCTGACATTGCCATTTTTATTGTTGTTGTTACATTTTACGTACAAAATTTTCATGGTCCATGGCTACAAGACCATAAATTATTGATTAATATGAATGGAATAATAATTGAAGTAATAATACAAACTAGAGTGAACAACTGAGAGAAAATAAACTCAAAATTGTGAAAAAGGTAAATAATTATCAAGGCAAATTATTATTAAAATATTTTCAATTTACTTTTTTATGTGAAGGCATAACACAAAAATTTCCATTTTGATATTATCCTCCATTTTACTTCACATTCACATTTGTAATCATATTCGTAATCACATTCACATGCAAGGAAATAACACAAAAATAATAAAAACAAAATTAAACAAAATAGCAATAGAAATAACAAGAAAACACCTGTTTATAGTTTAACATTTCTTTTCAAAAAAAAAAAAAAAATATGGTTTGGCAAATGTTATGTCGTTAAACACTGACCTAGGAAACTAGTTTTTTTCTTAATGACCCATTCAAGGTTACTTAGTTCTCCTTCTATTTCTTCTTAGCAACTAATAAATTAATTGTAGATTAATTAAGCATAACAGAAACGGCTTAACGGCTTAACGGCTCGATAATGAAGTTTATCGGTCTTTTCTTTTAAACTTTTAGAACCATTTGGTATTAGAGAAATAATTACTTGGCCGATTTCGTATACGAATAAATGTAAAAGTGTTGCTTGTCAAATCATTCTATTTGTTAGTTTTAGACTAAACTTTTAATAGACTTTTTAGAGGAAGAAAGAAACGATCAACTTAGCTGATCAATATTTTTTGTTTATTATAAATCACTTTTTATTTCTTTTCTGTTTTTAAAGAATTTTTTGGAATTCATTAGAGTTCAATAAAATTTATAAGAATTCAAAAAATTTCCATGGCATAACAAAATCATGCAAAATGTTATAAAATTGTAAGAACAATTCCTTTAAATTAGTCTCTAGATTTTGCTGTTGCATTTTTATCCGTTTTATTAATGCGATTGATTTCGCTGTTTGACGTTTTCCTTTCTATTTCATTCTAATTTCTGCTTTTTTGTTTATACTTTCATTAATCATGAATCAGCGTATCCTTGAATGGTAAATTTTTTATTTTTTATTTTTTTTTTTTTTGTACAACAAATAAGAAATAAACAAACCCAAGAATAAACAAAACGAAACAAAAATAATTACAGCAAAAAATTACAATAAATAAAAAAAAAATAACAATTTAAATGAAAATTTGAAATGCATTTATATTGAAATATAAACGTAGATCCTGACCCTGCTTTTCTATCATTTAAAAAAGATATTCAGCATTTGGTATAAGTTTTTACGGATTTACTGTCACTTTTTGATATAAAAACGTCTTTTCATTTGTATTTAAAAAAAAAAAAAAAAGGAAAAAACAAACCAGTTCGTGAAATTTCATTCACAAATTAGAGATCAAAGTTTTTGAGATATTTTAATGAACTTCTTTTTTAAAGCCTGATTTTCTTTAAGAACTCACATATTAAAATATTTAATTAAACTTTCTTTATAATCATTTTTATTATAACAAATTTTTTTTTAAAAACAATTAAATTTTGTTACAACCGAAATGCGTAATTTTCCACAATTTCTTTCACAAGCAGTGAATGATTTCGATAATTAATATTTATTATTGCAAAAACTTTCACAATTAAAAATATTAATAATAATTAATATAAAGTTTAATTCTTTCGATCTCTATATAAAATTTGAATTAAATAGATCCATTTTCTTTCGTCTCATTTTCCCAGACACATACTTTAAGATTTCTATAAACTTCTCTTCTAGCCTACACCATTTATGGTACAAGGCATTATGAGTTTGTGCGTGTGTACGTATGTAACATCCAGAAAATAATAAGATACGCCCACTTTTCATTATACCAATCGATTTAGAATCACTTTCTAATTCAATTTAAACCTGTCCATTCGTCTGTCCGCCTAACTGCTTGCGACTCCAGGAATTATTTTTGCCATGAACACGCCCCCCATACAATGAACTATTTTGAAAAAAGTTTTTAAGTAGAAAAATAATTAACAATTCTGATTATTTCATTATAAAAATTTGGTGTAGTAATTTTAATAGTCGGATGCGATTCATTTTAACGTATAAACTCATTTAAATTTCATTTCAATTCTTTAATATTTTAAATTAAATTAAATTATATAATGCGGTGTTTTATATAAATTATTTAAAAAATTTGTTTTTACCACGATTTTATTAATAATTTTCACTGATTTCACTTTTTATGATAATTTTTATTAACTCTTACTGCGAAAATGTGTAACATTAAACATTAAGCATACAAAACTTTTCAACAAACCAAAATTTCTTTGTTTTTTTTTCTTCTTTTTCTTCTTCTTCTTCTCTTTGTCTTCTTCTTTTTTTCACTCTTTCAATATTTCAATTAAATATTGTATTTTGGGAATAAACAAAAATTTGTTTTTTAAAAAGGGAAAAAAATTGTTGTTGTTGTTATGTTCGCATGAACAAAAAAAAAACAAATTCGATGCTAATGAGTGTTTGTATTTATGTACATATGTTTCGATATGTCAAGGTTACGTCTAAAGAATGTAAGATGGGACGAGGTAATAAACAGCGGAGAGAAGGCATCAAAAAAATAGAAAGTGAATCAAAAAAAAAAAAAAGAAAAACAGAAACGCAAAAACCAACAAAATACACGAAATGCACCAAAAAAAAAACAGAAATTGTTACAAAAATTTTTCATACATTTCTTAATTTTTTTTTTGTGGTTTTTCTTATTTTATTTCTTTCTTTGTTTGTTGGCTTGTTGGGTTTCTTGCTTTTTGTCTAATTTTGTATAAAATTCCTTAAAAGAAAAAATTCGTTATATTCATGAAATTTTTTTGTTTTAGGATATTTCGTTTAATTGTCGCTTATATTTTGAAAAATATTTTAATTTTGTTTATTAACTTTGCCTTGACCAAACACACACACACACACACACACACACAAACAGACACAGATAAACACTCATGCAGAATAATTATCATTAGTGCAATTGCAAACATTTATACACACATACATAAAAATACGTGAATATATTTTAAGTGTAAATTTTCTATTTCAATAGAAAAAAAGGAAAACTTATTATTTCTTCATTATTATCATTTAATTTTAGTAGTTAATTTTTTTGGCATTTATATAAATTGTTATCTGTTTTGCTTCTTCTTTTCTTTATCATTTCACTTTCACTTTTTATTTCATCATAATTTTATAACGCTTTTGTTTGTCTTGTCTCGTTTTTTTCTTTTATTTTTGTTAAGAAACTTTTTACTTGTCTTTTACATTTGAATAAAAACATTACACAAATTATTTATCAAATATTCTTTTGAGATTCGACACTTGATACTTGAACATTTCTTCAAAATTACACTTCAATTTAATATCATTTAATTTAAAAGCGTTATGACTTTATTTCATTTTATACTTTTTAAATTTTTAATAGAAAACGTAAAATTTACTGTAACTTATGGATTTTACTTGCTTTTCATTTAAGCGAATTTTTTTGGCATGTTTTACTTTAAGCAAATTTTCTATTTCTGTTGCTTATCTGTTTTACTTTTTGCGTTTTGTTTATTATTATTATTTTTTTTTTTTTTGTTAATTTTTATTTAGAATATTTTCTAGAAATTTGCAATTCTTAAATTTCATTTATAAACATATTTTTTAGTAATATGCATAATTTATCTATCTATCTCTTTTTCATTTTCTTTTTTCTCTCTCTCTCTTGCTCTTGCTTTATTTATCCGCGAAACGTCTGTACCAATTCAATTCAATTCAATACAATTGAAGACAAATTCGTTTTTTTTTTTTTGCGTTTATTTTAGTTTAGTTCAGTTTAGTTCAGTTTAGTTTCGTCTTGTTCTTCTTGCTCTTTTTGTTCTTCTTCTTCTTGTGGAAATTTTTTGTACTCATTAGCAATAAATGTTGCATTCAAACATGCTGTATCATACATATTATATACACACAACATCACACAAGCACACGCGTCCACGATTTTTATGTTATAAAATTTATTCTCAATTTTTCGTATTGTTTTTATTGAATTTGTCAATTCATATTTATATATTATATAAATATATGTGTGTAAATATGTGTATAAATGAATTTAGATTCTGTATGTAAATATTATTATGAAATTTCATTGTCACACAATTTCCTTCATTCACATGTATGAGTTTGAAACAAGTGGTAGAAAATGTGAAATATGGAGAAAGAGTTAATTGTTATAACAAATGAAGAACAAGAGAAACATAGAGATTAAAATAATGTTAAAATATAATAACATAAAATTTATTGCTGTTGTTGCTGTTTATTGTTGTTTGTTGTTGCTCTCTCCATATAATTTCCTTTTTCTTTCTTTCCTTTTCCTTTTCCTTTTCCTTTTGTCCACATAAAGTGTTGTTAACTGTCATTTGATACGTATATTATGCTCTTCTCAAACATTGGAAAATCTTATCAAATTTTTTTTGTTGACATTTCCCTTTATTGTTATTTTCTTAAATGCAGTGAAACATGCACATGAGATTTGCGTAAATAGAGTGAAAAGAAACTGCAATAACAAAATGTGTGAGCAAAGAGATAAATGGATAGAGAGGCATTATAAAATTTGGAGAGAGAACATTAACCATATGATTTGTTTTATGATTAAGATGATAATAAAGCATTCATAATTCACATGCGTTGTCTTTTCCATCTTAAAAGTATCATAACACAATAAAATAACTTTAGTTTTTATTTTCATTAATAATAATAATTTTTTTTGAATTTTTAACTTTACGGCTTTAGAATGCATTTATTTTTTTTTTTTTTTTGACTCTTTTCGAGGATAATGCACTATTGGATATCCTGAATGGTTCTATAGATATATCTAAATTTATACAAAATTTGATGAAAACAATTTGATTTTTATTAGATTACGATTTGTATATGTAAAAAAAAAATTTAAGGCTTTGTTATTTTGACTCGTAAATAAAACCGAGTTTATTACAGTAAAATTCGTAAGCAGATAAAGCGCAAGGAAGGACCACCATGTGAATAATTTTACAGCCGCAAAAAGACTGTCATTCCAAATAAAGTGGAAATCAAGTTCCTATTTGCTTTAACTCCACATTTGACTTCTAAATTAAAGGCATTGAAAATACATATGTTATGGAGGTCACGAACCTTTTTTTAGACAGAGCAATCTTCAATGCGATAGTGAAATAAAAAGTTGACATCAAATCCCCTTAATTTCTAAGTAAAATGCATAGTTTTAAAAATATTTGATGAACTTTAAAAGACTATGAATATAAAAATTCACAATGCACTTGCAAGTATCATTCGATTTTGTATAAATTTGAGACTTAAAGATTTAAAGAGCATTCGCTTGGTGCCATTTCCTTAAAATTCATTTAAGATAATTTCAAATAGATAAACGATTATTGGAAAAACCTTTTAAATTTTCTTGCTTATAGAGGGCATTTTTGTATAATAATAGATAGATAAATAGAAGGGGATAGAGATAGACATAAAACGTGACATAGTTAGTAGACAAGAAGTAAAAAAGGGACACATTTTACTAAAATTTACTAAGACCGGATATTGAAATTTTTCAATTGTAATATCATCACATCAACATTCAAAAAGGAGCTTTAATGTTAAATTATCAATAAAAGCAACATCATCATCTCAACATAATCATTAACGTCCGCATCTCTACAGACTTGTAAGAGATTAAAACCTTCGAACAATTGATTGTCTCATATTTGAAGCTCATTTCTCTTTCTGGTTTTCTCTTTTACTTTCTCTTGCGCTTTCTTTATATCTCACGCTGTTTTCACAACTCTTTGGATAAATTTTTTTCGTTTTTTTCTTACTTATTGGAATGAAAGAGAAAGGAAAAGAGAATTAAGAAATTTTGAAATGAAATGAAATGAAGTGAAATAAATAAAATTGGGTCACAAGACTAAACCGCACAATCGTTCAAGATAAATTTCAAACGTATTCTGGCTTTTTCACCCGGTTTACCTTTTTGCATTTACATACATACATACATACATACATGCATACATGCATACATATATATATATATATATATATATATATATATATATATATATGCGAAATATCTTTGTAAAGAGATTTCTTTATATTCTATTAAAGTATTTAGAAGCTTGAGCTGAATTAAAATTAAGTGAGAGCGCGTGAAAGACAATTTCGCTCTTCTCTATTTTCAATATTCTTCATTATTTATTTATACTATATATATTTTTAACTTTACAAATATTGTTTATATAGCAGATTATCAGCCTTTACTATCGAATGCAAAATGCGGCTTTTTTTATTGGGTCAGTAAACCAGTCAATAAACTAGTAAGTCAAATAGAGGGAAGTCTTCGCATTTATGTTTTCCTTGTTTTCTGTGTGTGCTTAATTTCACTAAAGTAAAAACTAAATCCTTGCCGATTATGAAATTTATCTATATATAGATAAAATGTTTTTTTCTGTTTTACTTTCATTTTATATTTTAAAGTGCATTATTTAAAGTGAATTACTATGCATAAGATTAAGAAGATTTTTTATCAGATATAAAGAATAATAAGGAATATCCTTATTTAAGAAAACGATTGTTGTATATTCAATATTATTATTAAGCAATGCAAACCGGCTTTGAAGTAGCTTTTTCGGCATATTAATATGGAGACTGTAACAATTTTCAAATGTGTCATTTCCCATATTCCAAAATCCAATGATCCGAATATTCCATTTGATTTCTAATGCTTTGTAAAATGCCTTTTTTTTTTAATAAAGGAATCTTAAGAAGAGGAAAACACTAGAGAAAGCAACAAATAACCAAAGATAAGTACAGTTATATATAAATACTGCCATACACAAATATAACTGTACATACTATAAAAACCGTTAAATGCTGCAGATTAGATTTTCTAGAACGACACAGTATACAAAACATTTGCATTCTCATTGCTTTCTATCTTAACCGTTATTCAAGAAATGTTGATTATCTTTTCATACTACAATTGAGAATGATTAAACATTAAAGCAATTATGCATTATTATCATTTTATTTGCATTTCAATTGTTATGATGAAATGAAAATAAAGTACAAGTAAAAGTGCATGTACCAATTCTTTAATGTAATTACTTTTATACATACATACATACATATATATGTATATGTATATGTATATATATATATGTATATGTATATGTATATGTATATATATATATGTATATGTATATGTATATGTATATGTATATGTATATGTATATGTATATGTATATGTATATGTATATGTATATGTATATGTATATGTATATGTATATGTATATGTATATGTATATGTATATGTATATGTATATGTATATGTATATGTATATGTATATGTATATATATATGTATATGTATATGTATATGTATATGTATATGTATATGTATATATATATGTATATGTATATGTATATATATATGTATATGTATATGTATATGTATATGTATATGTATATGTATATGTATATGTATATGTATATGTATATGTATATGTATATGTATATGTATATATATATGTATATATATATGTATATGTATGTATATATTTATATGTAAATGATAATCTTACAATGAACTTTAATAAACTTTTAATAAAAATAGTATGGAGTCAACCTTGTAGCCGGTATTGTAAAATACATGCGATAATTAACCTTGACAAACAAAAAAATTACATAGAAAAAACAAAAAAAAAGAGAGAGAGAAAAGAAGAAATAAAAATGCAAAAAACCAAATACAATTTCAATATTGTAATACAATATTCATTCAAGCAATATCATGTGTGTATAAAATATGAATATAATATTTGCGCAATTGGTTGAGAGGCAAACTGAACGCTATTGTAATTGATTGTGCGGCAAACGATATACAATTTTGCTTATTTATAATATAAAGGTCAATAAAATTTATATTTATTATAAATTTTGGCAACATTTTTGGCAAATCTAAACGATTCTTATTCTTGCTGGATGTTGTTATTCAAAATCGATAATTGTTGCAGAAAATGTAAAATAATTTTAAAAACTTATGCGGGTAACGTTAGAAGGATACTTTGTTCATTAATTGTCTTAAGAAAGGCACAAGAATTAATAGTTAATATTATGCGAAAGTAATGTTAAAAAATGTTATTGGTAATTGTGATTCATGAGACTAACTTTAGATTTTTTAGTGTATTGAAAAGGTCAAGTAAATAAATTACAAATCATGAAACTGAAAAATTGTATTTTATGGAGTGAATGAATGAATGAAAGACTCATTATATGGTAGGAAGTCTAAAGAATGGATCATTTTGAAATTTGAAATTTGAAATTTGAAATTTGAAAATTTGAAATTTTATTATATGCGAATTTTCATCTATATCTATTCATTTGAATAGAATTAATAGTTCGAATTAAAATGTAGTTTAAAAAATATCAGACATCTATAAATTTTATTTCATAAAGCAGTTTGCTTCTTTTAGTTTCCTTTTTATATATAAAGGTCCTTTCAAATTTTCGTAAAACTTCTTACATTTCCTTTTAAATGTTTTTCTTATTATTTAAATCTGCTACGATAATGGTTATTACCTTTAAAATGCAAAGAACGCTTTATATTATTTTGCAGTTTGCATTGTTGAAGGTTTAACTAATGTGTTCTTAGAAACAATGCAATTAAATTCGCATGAATTTTGGTTTGTTCTTTCTTTTACTCTACAAAACTTTTTCCGATTATTTTATTTTAATGTTATTTTGCTTTTCCTGTATCTTTATATTATTGTTTGTTACTTTTTCCAAAACGTGTAATAACACATAAGAAAGTTGTATATGGCTGGGGCCAGCCGCTGGATACCCACCACCAGTACATCATGATTTTACGATGCAGAGCCAGTTGCAGTTTTTCAACATTAGACAGAAAATGTGAATATAAAAAAATGAAAATTAATTGTAGTACTAATGTATAATTTTGCGTAGGCGTGGCCGATTTGTATGACTTTTGGATAACCGTTACAAATTAATGGCAAATAAAATTTCTTCTGAGCAAAAAAGCATCAATTTTCACTTAAAAATACTGAGATGATCTCAGTTTACGTTGCCCTGTGGGCATGTCTGTTATGATTGAGTGACTTTGCTTATTTTTAGTACTAACCTGCCTGCAGCAATTTTAAATGATTCTACCAAATTTGAGCTCCATATTTCAAATTTTATCATCAAGAGAATGTTTACAACAGACAGTCACATAGACGGACATATATGTCTAAATCGATTTCAAATTTGAAGCAAATTAAGAATGTATAAAATTTGCAGGGTCTCGGGTACATTGTTTTAAATGTTACAAGTATAATGGCAAAATGAATATACCCTCCAATCTCTGGTTGGTGGATAAAAAAAGAAAAAAAACAGAAGCGTTTCTCAATCTGCTTTGCCAACTAACACTGCAAACAGCAGCAGCAACAACAACAACAACAATGATATGGGCAACGGCAACAAAGCCACATAACAAAGACATTTTGGCTACATCTTGTGACTGTTACAACTTTTATAGAACGGATTCCGGCGCCTATAATTGTGAATGTTGTGCCAAAAATAAAAAGCAAAATATATTTTAAAGAATTTCAATAACAATAAGAATTGTAGCAATGCTAACAAATACAATTACAACTACAACAATTACTTAGTACTAATATTAGAAGGCACATTCAAAAATGTAGCATATCAAAAAGAAAAAAGATACAATTTCCAAGCAGTCAAGTCAGGCAAATTAATTTCAGGTATAACGTTTGTATTTAAATTTAAAAGAGTGTAGATATGAATATTAAATCTATTGAAGTGCAGTGAGTGCTTTACACGCATACCTGCCGTGAAGGCTTAAATGCATGGCACACAAACGTACATAATAATCGCTAGCGTTGGTAGTCACGTCACACGGGGTGCATGCTACCGTCCCGAATAGCTTCCAATTTAAAGCCTGTATTGCACCTTATATACATGGCTTAATCTTTGGTATCTGGATTCGGAGCCTTTTTATTACTCCTAGGCTTAGCTTAAATTAGCCCGATAAGCCTACCCAGCTACCCATTTTAGTCGGGAAATGGGACCCTGCACGACAAGTAAATATATGTTTGAACAAGTGACGCCCGCGATGTGGGCACCACAGGCCCCATGAAGCTAACCTCAATATCACCACATGGGTATACTAAAACTGGTGACCCCGTGGTGACAAATTAAATCTTTGGGTCTCATCTCGTGACTCATGATGAACCCTGATGGTAGCGAAACAACAACTACCATCTCATGAGCCACTCCCAGTTGAGCAGGTGCTTCTCGGGAGTAGTTGCGCCCAAATTTATTAAAGTGAAAAAAATTCTTCTCCTTCCTTCATCCTTTTATTCCCATTCTCTTTTTCATTCGCCTTTGTTACTCGTAGAATATTTGATGGCGCCATATGGACTACGGCAAAGGATTGGCCCTTTTCTTTTTTTTTATTTCATTTTCTTCATCATTGTAATTTATTATTTGGACTATTTATCGTGTCTTTCTTTACTCTTTTACTGGCGCTATTGTTTTTGAATAAAATTTGTAAACTTTGCTTGAAATATTTTCACTTTTAATAGTAAAAGTTTACCACAATAAATACGTGTTAAGAAAAAAATCTATGTCAATAGTCAAAAAAAAAAACTTCTTTTTTCGTTTCTGAAATTTATGAAAAACAGCATTATAATCAATTGAGATTGATTTTGATATTCTAAGCATCATTTTATTTTATAAAACATATAAAAACAATTTAGTGAAAATTATCAAGAGCAATTTACGAAAAAGTAGCCCATTTGGTAAAGACGTCCAAGAAAAGTAATTTTACATAACAAAATAATATTTTTTAAGGACTTTTTGGTAGAAAAAATTTTAAATATTTTTAAATTGTTTCATATAACGACCAGTTTTTTTTTTTTAATTGGAAGAAAATTTAAGAAATGGTTTCGAAAAGTCCTCCAATGCTAACTGTGTGCAAAAAAGGTTATTTTTAAGTTAAAATATGACCTCATTTGAAATGGAAAGTTCCAATTTACTGCTCTGGAAAAATAGAAAAATGTACATGCTTCTAAATGGATTAGTACAATGAAAAAGAAAAGGACCTCATTTTTTTCCTTACTGCTCAATTGTTATAGCATACAAAAAGTAAACCTTTCAATTTTAATTTAATTAATAACAATTAATTTAATTTAATAGAATAAGAATCACAATCTGACATAACTTTACATTTGCTTTAACTATTTTAATATAAATATTTGCATATATAATTTTATGAATTATTATTATGATATAGATAGAAAATTTCTAATTGTTTGATAATATTTTTAAAATACTTAACCCTTCAAATGAACTACCATAAAGTAGTTGTTGCTGTTGTTGTTGATGCTGTAATAATTGCTGATCCCTAAGTAATTTCCTTTCGGCAATTTTCTTTTGCTCCTCTTTCTGTTCACGTTGCTCTTGTTGATGTGTTTGCGATTGCTGTTGCTTCTTACGATGCTGACGATCCTCACCCAAACCATAAAGGCCAGCTACTGCAGCCATATTTATAATGATAATTAACAATTGCTCGTTTATATTTACACAAACACATGCTACCTTTTATTATTATCTATTTTCTATAAATACACCTCTATATTATTACTATTATTATAAATCTAATGGCAGCAACAATCATAATCACAACCACAACAATAACAATAACAATAACAATAACAATAACAATAATAATAACAATAACAATAATCACAATCACTAATTTACTGAGATTTATTTTCTCTGAGTGTAATTAATTAATTGATGAACTGTTATGAAACTTTTAATTGATTCTTATTATTTGGCATTTTTGTTATTATTGTTATTGTTATTATGTTGCTTATTGTAATTGTATATTAGGTTGCTTTCTTTAAACATTTTATATTAATGTTAAATGATGATAGTCTTTTGTTTGTGTTATTTTGTAATTATTGTTAATTTTACTGCAGCTATTTGTGATGATGATGATGTTGGTATTGATGTTGTTGCTTTATAAATTGTCTCATTGTTTGTTAATTCTTCCTTTTACACACACAAATTGGCACTTCAACTTAATGAAAATACTCTTTTCATATTTACTTTACTCTTCTTAAACAGATAAACAGATAAACACAAAAACAAAAAACTTGTGAGAAAAATGCTCAAGCAAATAACATTAAACTATTTTATTATTTTTATGATAATCTCTTAAAGATTAAAGAGATATTTATCTTTGTAATTTGCCTGCTTGCATTTATGATTCGTTACATTTAATTTTATTTCCTTACTTTTCATGTGCCTTTCTAATTAGTTTTTAATGATTTAAATTATTCACTAACATTTCTTTTTTATCATCTCACAATTTCATTTTAACAATTTTAATGCTTATTTCACTTCATTTCATTTCATTCCATTTAATTTAATTCAATTTAATTTCATTATGCGCTTCATTCTTTTAGGTATCATTTAAAAAAAGATTTTAATTTATGCTGGGCAATACTTAATTTTTTTATTTTATATTTTTTATATTTCAAAACTTGTAACGAAACTTTTATTAAATAAATTGAGATATTTATAAAAATACATTAGCACAAATATATGAATGATCAATTTAATACTTTTTTAAAAATATCTAAAATTTCTACATTTATGACTACATTTTCTTCTTCAACATTCTTTAATTTCATTAATTTTAATTAACTAAATAAAGTTTTTATTCTACTTTATGATATCTTTTTCTTATTATTTACCCAAAATAATGGATCAATATTTCATGAAATTGCCTACTAATTCCATTAAAATCAGAGTCATAATTGAACAGAATTTATATATTTATTTTACACTTTTAGTATCTTAGTCTTCCTCCTTTTTTCAAATTATATTCCAAAACTACACTTCAAGGTCCTCTATACAAAATTAAAATCGAATGTGAAAATTGTTACTGATCTACGAGCACTACCTTTAAACAGCATGACGTATAAGTGATAAAATGAAAAATAAACCATATAAGTCCAAGTTTACCATTTGGCCAATGAATCCATTTAAATTTCATAACATTTGCATTATTAATTGTGAAAGACCAAGATTTTATTTCATTTCATATCAAGCTTACAATTCTCAGATGTGAAAATTGTTGCTGATCAACGAGCACTGCCTTTAAAACAACATGACGTATAAGTGATAAAATGAAAAATAAACCATATAAGTCCAAGTTTACCATTTGGCCAATGAATCCATTTAAATTTCATAACATTTGCATTATTAATTGTGAAAGAACAAGATTTTATTTCATTTCATATAAAGCTCACAATTTTGAGATGATTTTGTGTACGTGGCACTTGCATATCCAATACATATTTTCATTCTTTAGTCCACATGAACAAAATGAAAATGAAAAAATTTTATGTGCAACATAAATAACATTTAAAAAGGGATATTATTTCAATGATAATTCTCAAGTTTGCAATTTATAGTGACAGTAATGATAGTGATGATATTTTATCAACATGATTATAATTTTATCTTTTACATGTGGTTTGACAAAATGATATAATTTTGTCCAAATATTATAATAAGTTTTTCGATTTGTTTTTTCTTTACTATTATTAAAAGTGCAATGTAGATTTGATCATTGTTTAGTGTCACAGATAAATAGACAGAAAGGACTTCACTTTTCTATGCTTCTGCTACATTTATCGTTGATTATATTTTTAAATTGTAAACTTAATAAATAACCCAATACTTATATTTTGGAGCAAAATATATTGGATATTGTGTATAAGAATAGTTTGATGCACATGGGAAGATACGTTTTTACACAAAATTACTGTTGCAAAGTGAGAAAAAAGGAAATAAAGAATATACTGGAACAAAAACAAAAAATAAAAAATAAAATAAAATAAAGCACAAAAAAAAATGACACCAGGCTGTCTGGTATTGTATTGAAGTGATAAAAAGAAAACACAGTAAGCATGTTATAATCGGCCAGAGTCGACTTTTACATATAATAAACTGAAGCAAAATGGAAAATATTAAATTTGAAATGAACTGATGATAAGTTTATTCAAATGGAGATGCCACCAACAAATTAATTTATTTAAACCAAATGTTAAAGTTAGATTAATCTTAAAAGGAAATTTTGTTTATATCAAAATTGCCTAAAGGAAACTGAAAAAAAAAAATGCGTATATTTTCAATATTGAAGCTGTTCAAACTAAGGTAGCAACTAGAACTTTACCTTGAAATCTTAATGTTGCTTGAAAAATGTTGCAGCTTTTAGTTTAAACATAAAATAGAAGCATTAGCGGATGCCCGGATTTTAAAGCGAGGCATTACATGAAATGCTGAATCTACGTTAAATTCTTTTCTTGTATGCATGCATAGAATTTTGTCAAAGATAAATTGCCCGGAATCATTCATTAGAATAATTTGCGAGAATAAGCCTTCAATGATGAATGAAAATAATAATATTATACAGAATTATTAAATTCTTATTTTCTTTTGCCTGAATGTTACAAAGCAAAGAAAAAAATAGAAATTTAAAAATGAAAAACCCGAATCAATTCATATTTCTATTTTTTCATTCATTTCAAAGAATATGTTACATTATTTGATATGTATTTTTATAATGTTGGCAATGTGCTGTTTACGGATGAAATCATTTATAAATTATATTTATAGTTATGTAGTCATTTATCGATTAAAAATTTACAATTAAAAACTAACTAACATTTTTATTTATACAAATGAAATATATTTATGTGTATTCATCGTTAGAATACATCTGGACTCTTTCCAAATTATTTTTTTCTAATTCAATGTTTTCGAATGTTCTTAAAGTGTGACAATGGTCATATTTTGTTACATCAAAATGTTTTACAAAGTACACAACACCGAGGAAATGCTTTAAACAACAACAGATCCCAAAGCAATTTTATAAGATTCTGCATTATATTTGTTTGTATTTGAAAGTGATTAGAAATAAATTTGAAACAATTTTAAACAATGAAAATTTACCATAAAAAATTTTAAAGTTATATTTTACTTTTTTTTTTTTGTACACACCAAACATAACTTGTGGGTATACTCATTTGGTCATTATGCTTGTAGCGCCAGAGACCATTTAAACTACATACATTTTTAATTAGCATCAAATTCGATTCGATTCGATTCGATTCGATTTAGGCATGCATGTCCGTCTATCTGTCTGTTCATGTGTGATAAACCTGCTGACGGTCCCAAAAGAAAAATGCCTAAATCAAATTTAGCAAAAAATATTGAATGTTCTTAGAAATGGTTTTTGAATCTTATGCAGATATCTCATATCTGATATTTGTTGTTAATGAGTTTTTTTGATAAATTGAATAAAATATGACATATGAATGAAATAACAGAAACAAATCAAATAAAATGTAAACTAGCTAAAAAAAGTGTTCCATAATGATCGAGAGAGAGTCAATATTGAATAATTGCTAATGACCAAATGTAATACAATATTTTCATATATATAACGGAAAATACGGAAATATAATATAAATAAAATAGACAGACGGACAGATATGACCACAAGACTATTTAGAAATTATATTTTATCAGTTTGAGAAGTTTGATTTTTAAAAGATTTCATACACACACACACAAACACATATATATATATATATATATATATATATATATATATATATATATATATATATATATATATATATATAAATAGGGATAATAATAATCATGAAAATTTGTAATCTAGTACAAATTGGAACAGAACAGAGTAGAGAATGAAAAATGAAATTTTATTGTTTTGTTTAGTCAAATGCATTTAAAGCAAAACATAAACTTTTACTTATCGTTTATATAAAACCATATATATATATATATATATATATATATATATATATATATATATATATATATATATGTGTGTGTGTGTGTGTGTGTGTGTATACGTGTTAGTCATTTTTAGATATTTATGTCTATGCCTTCATGCATTCATTTATGTAAAAGTTAATAATTATAACACAATACACATGAACACAATGGGACATGAATTATAATGATTTACCAACTTTATATGCAGCAATATATGAAAATATATGAAAATGTTTTTAATTTTATGTGTTTGTGTATGTAACATGTATGTATGTTACAATTAAAAGTCAATTTAATATTATTTAAATTTACATGTATTTATCTATTTTATGTATGAACTGTGTCGTGTGGTGAACGTTTAATAATTAATGATACTTCCTTTTCCGTTACCCCAAAGCACACAACAATAAAAAATAAATGCAAAAAAAAAAGAAAAAAAACAAAAACAAAAAGTATTAAAACGCTATCAAGCTGATTATTATTGTTATTGTTGTCAATATTGTTGTTGTTGCTATTGGTGTTACTATTGCAAAACTTTCAAATGAAATAATAATAATAATAAAATCAAAAAAAAAAGAAGAAAAGTAAAGAAAAAGCAAAAAAAAAAACCAGTAAAATAAAAGCAAAATAATCAAAAAAAAAAAAAAACGAAAAATTGGAAAAGAAAGCGATACAAACAATGAAAAGATGAACGTACAATAATGACAAACAAAAATATCTAAAGTATGAATTTTGGTTCAATAAGTTCATGGTATGTAACCAATTTTTTTTTTTGTTTTTTTTTGGGCCTTCTTATCTGAAATTTTATTTACATGTTTTTCGTTTGTTTTTCCTTTTTTTCATTCATTTTTAAATTCTTACATTTCCGTTGCATGAATTTATCGAATAACCTGTGTCACATAAACACAATCACCGGTAAACAAAAAATATAAACGTATAAAAATACAAAAATGCCAACAAATTGTGAAATTATGAAATTGTGAGAATGAGTATAATGAAATTACAACTAAACCAAGAAGAAGAAGAAAAAAAGACAAAACTAACGAAAAGTGCATGTGAGTACTAAAAATAAAAAAAAAATAAAAAGTGTGTCTTCATTTTACAATAACAAAATTACAAACCGTATAAAAACATATAAATGGTTTATTTATTCTTATTTTTCTTTGTTTTAGTTTCACAATACCATCGACATTACGAATGATTTCGATTTTTATTGCATGAATTAAATAGTATTGAAATTATGATATAAATATGAAAAAAAACTTAATAAACGATGAAATGATGATATAATTTTTTTTAACTAGAAGAAGGAAACGTTTCATCATTTCCAAATAAGGAATTTTTTTTTTTAATATAATTTCGTTAAACGAATAAATCAAATCAGAAAAAAAATAACATAATTTATATTTGATTAATTTTGTTAACTTTCAAAGTAACTAAACTAAATTTAAAGAAAATTTTTTTATAAATTCTGAATAATAATTTATTTAAAAATTGCCCTTTTTAAATGCAAAATATTCCAAAAAAATATTTTATATATTTGTATTGATTTCCTACAAAAATATAAATATACAGAATTTGTAAATATTTATTAATAAAAAGTCACACAGTAAAAGGGTCCAACTTCATCTATTTTCGTTAATATAGATTTTTTTTTAACATTTTGTGAATATTTGGCATTTTTTTACACTAGCAACATAAAAATTTCTTTTTGTATTGGTTTGATTTGATTTAACAAGGTATTTCTAACCTCTATAAATTATTGAAATTAAAGGACATGAAAAGTTAGGTATAAGTTTTAGAAAATTATACAGAATCGATTTCTAGAGAAAATGATTTACATATTTGGCCTCTCCTTTTTTCTTTGTGTCACATGCATTTTTCCTAAACTTAATGTGGCCTTTAAAATTATTACAGATATATGTAGCACATGAAAATACTTCAATTTTTTTGTTTTCTTCCAATTGTTCTTCAATGACAACAATTTCAAATATTTTTTCATACAACAAAAGATTCTTCAATTAGTTTTTTTTTACTTTAAACTTTATAAAACATTTTATGCCAGATTTTAATTTTATAAGGTGAGAGTTTAGTGGAGGGTTAGAGGCTAAAGTAGCACACCTCAAATTGATAACAACTCAAGTATGCTGAATAATAAATTGAATGTAACTGTACAACTCATTTTTTTTTTTTAAGTTTATTAAGTTATTCAATAACTTTGCCATTACAAAGCTATTTTTATGTGAACATACTTATTGATCGACTTAATAACTACAACTAATTTAAAATAAACAAGCTTAACTACTTTTACAAATTTTCCTTTTCCTTTTGTTTTTTGTTTTTTTTTTTTTTTTGCTTTTACTTTTTATTGCTCTTTGTATTATTTTGTGTTATATTTGTTGTCCTTTTAAATTTTGCAGTTTTGTTATTACTTACTCTTCTATTTATATATATGTGCATGTCTGCATGTGTGCATATGTGTGTGTGTGTGTGTGTGTGTGTGTGTGTGTGTGTGTGTGTAAATATATAGAAAAATAAGTACATTTGAAAAAATCGAGTTAAGTTCAAGAAAGTTGCAATAAATGCAAAACTATTTTAAATAATGTTTCTTTTATTGCTTCTTCTTTTTTTTTTTTATATCCAGCACTACTGTAATGGAGGTACATAAAAATAATAAAGTTGTGCTAATATTAATGTATTATCGAGAAAGATTTAAATTTAATAAAACAATTGATTTAAAATTCCTTTTGGAATCGTTTGAAACCTTCACGGTCACATTTGTTTGCCACAGTCCGTCCATTTTTCCTTAGTAAAATACAAATTGAAAGTTTTGCAAATATTTTCCTAAAATCTTCTATAAAAAAAATATTAAACATGAATGAGATTAATGTTTTTCTTTTTAACATTAAATAAATTAACTAAAATAGTGTAGGGGATTTGAAAAATCGGTTAAGCGCGACTTGAATATTTAAAAACTTGTTTTTCATTATAAAAAGTTTCATATAAAAGTCTTATAGGGGTGTTATGTTGTTGTTATAATTGTCATTGCTGATGTTTTCTTTTTAACTTTAACTTATATTCTTCTTCTTCTTCTTGTTCCTCTTTTATTTATTAGATAATTAAAATTTCCACAACTACCACCACCACGGTAAATTATATTTAAACAAAGCAAAACAAAACCACAAAGAATAAAAAAAAAAAAAGAAAATAGGGGCAAAATAATGCTCCCGTTTAATAGTTCTAATTTTTTTAATTAGTATTTGATTTATGATAATAATTATTTTATATAACATTAATTAAATTATGATTTTCATTATGGGCAACTTTTTGCTTTATGTCGATTCTTTTCTTTTTAAAGAAAATTAATTAATTAATGTTAGCATAATTTTTTTTTTAAATCATTTCTCATTAAATAATTTTTTTAATTGTATTTTCATTATTTTGAATAATTAATTTAATTAAATTTAATTAATAATTTGATAATTATTTAAATTAATTAAACATTAACAAAACATTGCATACACTTTTTGCCCCCAATTATAAAATTTTTTCTTGTAATTTTTTAACTAAATTATTATTATTATTATTATTATTTAAATTTTATTAATTTAACTTGATTTAATTGTTTTTAATTTTTCACTACTTTTTTTTTTTTTTTGTTATTTAAAATTTTAAAGGCTAAAATTTCCCTTTTAAAAAATATTTTGCACATAGAAAAATTACCTACACATACATCCATTACTATAATATATATGTATGTATGTATGTGGCGTGTGGCATGTGGCGTGTGCATGTGTATTCTATAAAGCCGCTTTACATTTGAACTGTTTATTTGCTACTAAACTTCATCATACTGTACCAGTACCGCTTAACCATTCAATTGCATTGCACTCAAAATACGTTTTATACAGTTAAATGTTACCAACACACACACACACAAACAGTTACACAGATACACAGATGCACAGATACTTGCCAATGTATAAGTAAAGATAATCATGCAAATAACCCCAAAAAAAAGGGGCACAGAGCACATTGAAGTAAAAAAAAAAAACAAAAAGGGTTCATAACATAACTAAGATACCTCCAAAGAAAGTTTAAGTTTCAAGAGATACAAAACAGAGAGAGAAAGATAAAAGAGAATTCAGTTAATTATGTAAAATGTTATTTTTCTAAGTTTCATTTCTTTGTAAAATTTTTCAAAAAACTATTATTCTTTTTATTGTACTATTTCCCCCAACCAATTGAAGTCACCCCCCCCCCACCCCCCCCAAATGAAGTCGCTAAATTATGAAATCTCTGAACAAATGATAAGAAAAATTTGCTTTAAGTAATAAAAAATCAAAGCTATATCTGAGATTTGCTATCGAAGAGGTAACAGTACCAGCAACCACTTCTGACGTAAGTGGTTTTATGGCACTTCAGGACATATTTTTTTTTACTCATAGTCATCTTCAGTCATTAAATTGAATTGATATTGGCCTTCATGTAATGAACTGCCACAGAACTTTTAAACCAGGTATTTTACTTTAATTCTATAAAAGCATTCATTTTTTTTTAAATGGAGGCGCTTGCGCTACATTACAGTTTTGATACGATTCTGTAGAAGTAAAGATTTAATAGTTGAGCATTTTACTCACTACTAAGTAAATAAAAATGTATAAACAGTAGGAATTTTAGAAAATAAATTTGCAAAATTTCGATTCTGTAATTTTCATGTTAAATTTGCACTAGACAAATGTTTTAAAAATGTAATTGAAGCTCTTGATGATGCAATTACCTGAGGGAATTGCTAAGAAAGTAAAATTTCTGGAACTCCCCATTTTTATATGAATTATAAGAAAATCATTTTACACATACAATTCATTCACTCGGAGTAAATGAAATAACTTTATTAACGACCTAATACTTTAATACACGTGCCTGAAATACTCTAAGAGATAAATGGACACAGTGCAAGAGACGTTAGCGTCATAGAAAATTGTGAAGAGCGTTTATTTATGCGTATGCGTTAAAATGCAAAAACATTAGTAAAAAAAAAAAAATCAACAATAAAATTGTCAAAATGGCATTTGTATAAAAAAAAAATCACTTTAAATAAAACATGAAAACCGAATTTTAATATAAAAAATAAATAAATAATTTCCAATGATAGTTAACGAGTAAAATTGTGTGCTTATACTCGATACTGATCAATGAATGAGCAATGCGAAAAAATATTAAGAGAAAAACTTCAAATAACGAATTATAACTTATTTAAAGGCAAATGTGAAAGCTTTTCTTTTTTGAAGTCTTCTTCTAATTATTTAAATGCCGGAGAGACAAACAGAAAGTTAAAAGAAACGAACACGTATAATAAATCTCTCTTTAACGAGCTTTGTGTGTATGTGAAGCATGCTACATACAAACAATGAGACCGGTAAAAGTTTCTTTATGGATTATAAATTACTAGTCAAGAAAGAATTTTTTTTTTTTTTTTTTGTTGAAATATAATATTTCAATCTCTATAAGCAAAAAATTTAAATTCGTTTTCATAAAATGGGATTTTTCGTAGACTTAATTGAGACCTTTCTAACCTATAAAATAGAGAGTCCTTAACGGTTGATTGTACTCATTAACTCAACCAGACTACAATGTTGCTAACTTTCATAAAAATAATTGCTCAATATTTCAATTATTTGCATTACAGCATTAAAAATTTTAAAGGGAATCACCTTTAAATTTTTCAATAGATTTTCCTTTTTTTTTTTTTTTCTATTTTAACTAACCCAAAATTTCATTTATGTTATTTAATCCAAGCTACAACTAAAGCAAAAACTAATAAAAAAAAAGAGTAAATAAATAAATAAAAACCAAAAGCAGTATAAAACGGCAAGTGCATTTGCAAAAGAAGCTTTCATTTATCCGTTTATGTTATTAATATTTAACAGATACAAAACTATTAAGTTATTTTGGCACAGAATGTAAAAATTCTGCTATTACCAATATTATTCAAAGAAAAAAAAAATTCTTTGGAGCATTCAGGCTTTTCATCTAAAAAGCTTTAAACGAAATTTTTAAGAAAGCTTTCCAGATAAATGTGAAACCGAATTTATCTTATTCTCACTTTCTTCAATTCTAATTCATTATAATGTTAAAACAAAACTACAATCGAACGAAAATTCTTTTTTGTAAATTATTTTTGTATATTTGAAATCTATCATGAAAAATTTTCCAAATGAAAAAAAAAAAAAACAGTTTTCTAAGATACAATTAAGCAGATTACATTTGACTGAAGCCACATTTTAAACAATTTTTACTTAGTGTATTCCACTTTTCAAAATGAATATTTATACAAAAATCTTTAACAATCTTATCAAACATATCGTTCAAGTAAAGTTGTAAGATCTCTAATATTTGCTTTTCATTGTTTCAAATATTTACACAAAAAATAAGTACATTTTCATCTTTGAAGTGCTACGCTTAACATGAATTTGAATAAACATTTAATTAGAATGGCAAATTTAAATATTTCCTTAAGAATTTCTGTGAAAATTTGTTCTGAAATCATGCATGATATTTAATATTTGATGATCACATCAATAAATAATAATAAAGTACAAATATTTAATTTCGCTGGTAATTAATTGATACAGAGAAATTTTTTTTTTTTTGCAACTATTTTAGCAGAATTTGAAATTTTTTTAAAGAGTTACAAGTTACAAATTGTAAAATTTAAATAATTACCTGTGAATATTATTTCATAAAAATATTTTGTTTAAGTTTTATTTTAATTATTATTTGGTGAGGTGGAGAGGAGGGGGGGGGGGGGGGGGGGGAATGGACTCATTAACGAAAATTTCAATACATACCTGAAAAGAGAACGAAAAAAATAAAGAAATTATTTAAAAAATTGATTATTTTATTATTTTTATTAAACAAAAACTACAACTTTACTATAAATAAAAATGTTTTTCAGCTGGTCTGGAGGCCAACTATTAAAGTTTCTACACTATTTGATAGTAACTTAAAAAAAAAAAATTACGTAAATTAATAAATGACTTCAAGTTTATTTAAGGGAGAAATAATAATAATTGGAAAACTTTGAAAGAGTTTTTATATAAAAAAAGGGAAGCCAAAAGTGGAACCATAAAATGACTCTGACCTCATTAACAAATTAAATTAAGTAAAAACTTTATAGTTGGTCGGAGTCTCTCTTCTAAATATGATGACCTTTTTTTTTTTAAGAAAGGCACAAAACTGACTCCAATTTGATCGTTATAACAAAAGATGGTTCTATCTCAACTTCTTATGGGTGTTACAAACAACTGCATAAACTTATAATACCCTGTACACTCTGTAGGTTATACAAATTGAGTGATATCGAAACTTGATGAAATTTTTCTAAAATTTACATAAAATTATTTTCACATGGTCCATCATAAATGGTTATTTTCATTATTATCATTATTTTTCATATTTTATCACTTTATAAATGAAAAAATTTTTTCTAACCTAAATAAAATATTTGTATAAAATAAAATGGAAAAGTAACAAATATATGAAATTAAAAAAGAATTATCATTTCTAAAAATTATGTAACAATTGCATAATAAAGCGGTGACTTAAACATACTTTTGCGGAATTAATCAAAAAAGTAAAAAAAAAAAAAAAAGGAAACAAATAAAACCCAGAAAAAAACATCAAACTAAAACAAACCAAAAAATTATAAATTTTTTATTAAACAGAATAATGAGAAAGTTTTTCATTTGTTTGTTTAATTTATTTATATAAAATATAAATGTAAATGGTTTTTTTTTTTGCTTTTAAATGTTTCATGTCACCACATTTTTTTTGCGCTTCTGTTTTTCTTTTTTTTTTTTTTGGGAGTGCAAAAACTGATGACACCATCAAAATCAAATTTCATATTTGTTTGCATTTTTTACCTACAGACAATTTCAAAATTTATTTTATGAATAAATAAAATTTTGTAAAATTATCTAAATTAATATGAAATTTATCCATTTGTAATTAAGTTGCTTTTATTCATAATTAAAATTTTTGTTTTTCCTTTTGAATGAATGAAACGAAAATTACAAAATTTAAATTGAAATTCAAATCATTAAATGTGAATGATAAAGGCATTCAACAAGGCTTGCAATCTAAATAAATAAATTAGCACTTTCAATAGAATTTTTATAATGAAATCATAAAATCATAAAATCATTATCGGTGTCTTATAAAAAAAAAGACATAATTTCTAAGAGAAATTCTAAGCTGGCTCAGTCATTTTGCATTCTTGAAAAGGCCAAATAATAAAACTTCATAGGACATGAATTTGAAAAGAAGTAACTTCATTTCTTTGAAATATAAAGAAAATTCTTTTAAATAAATAAAATAAAAAATATTAAAGAATTTTTGGAAAAAATCGAATGATTAAAGATTGAAATGATTATTAAGAAATTTTCTTTTATAATAAATTTAAATAACAAATCATTGTGAAATGTTAAAAAAAAAATAGGAATTATATTTTGGACTTTTGTTTTCCTTTTTTTTTTTTTTTTTTTTGATAATTTTGCAAAATATTAAAACTTACCCACCGGCCACAAGTATCATCTGCATAATTGTTTAATAAAAAAAAAAAACTTTGCAAAAAAAAATCTTATAAATTATAATTTTTGATATTAAAATTAAACAATTTTTTAGTTAGCATAGCATCATCATTATCATTATTAACATCATTATCATCATTTGTATAATCATCTTTAATATATTAACGATACAATAAATGAAAATAAGAATTGCCAAAAAAAATCATTAAAATTAAACCAAATAAAATTTCCCACAAAAAAAAAATAATGAAAATAAATTAAATTAAATAAATTTTGAAATAGGCATGCAATAACGACCCAAAAAACACCTGCCGTGATAATAACTAAATAGAAATTTTTCGCTACAATTGACATCAATGGCCAGTGCTCGCAGTAGATAGAAAATGTTAAGTCTAAAACTCGTATTGCTCTTTAAGGGTGGAGTTTTTCTAAAATCTTTCTATAGCAATTTTGAAATTGAAATATTCTGATAAAGAATTTTTTGAATTATTTAAACTGATAATTCGAATACAAATAAGTAAAGGGTAAGTTAATAATCGACTTTGATTTTAACAACAATTTTTTTATTTATCTTGTTTTGATTTCCATTTTTTTTTATCGTTTCGCCCTTAGATTTTGGCCCATGAAATTGTGTTAATTCTTTTGAATATAAATATAAACATAAACAATAACAACAACAATAGAGAAAAAAACACAAACAAACAACAAAAAGAAAGACATAAAGAGAATAAATTTAAAAGTGAAAGTAAAAGTGAACTGAAACGTCATACATCACTTTTGAACACTTTTATTTTCCTTTGCTTTCACCTTTCTTCCATAAAATATTTATATATGATTTCATTTTTGTTTGTGTGTATGCACTTAAATTTCTATGTATATTTATAAAATATATAGACTTGAAATATTTTCATTGTTATTCAACAATTTGCTAAAGACTAAGAAATAATGAGGAAGGAAGAACAAGAACATGCACAAGAAGTTGGTAAATTAAAAGGTAGAAGGCACAACAAAATAAAACAAAATAAAAAACACAGGCAGACATATACATTCAAACAAATAAACAAACACACACACACACACACACACAGAGAGAGAGAGAGAGAGAGAGAGAGAGACATACATGCATATACACCAACATCTCCATCCACACCCACACATATGCATTCTAATAAATGGAATAATTTTAGTCTTTTTAGGCATCAAAATGCAGACACAATTGATTTTCATTTTCATTTATATAAAAATCCTTTTACGTTTTGTTTGTCTGTTTGTAATATAATTTTTGCCTCCATTCTTTTCCATTTCTATATTCTCTACGTTTTTCGTTTTCTTCTTCTTATTATTATTATTACTTTAGTTTTTTGTGCAGCATTCAACTAATTTTGAGATTTTTTCTACTTACAAAAAATTTTTTTTTTAAATCATCCTACTTTTTTTTATATTATGCCTCACATTTTAGATAAAATTTAATTATAATATTGCATTAATAATTTCCAAATAGATTTGTACATTTATTCCAAAATCTCGAGTCAATTCAATGACTTTAGGAATACTTTTTGAAACACTTTATGCAATTTGCTTACATAATTAATTTTTGATGAATTTTCTCTTTGATTTTATCACAATTTATTTGGCTCTCTTTCAAGGTCGCCTGTCATTCATACATTACTCACACAAGCACATGTAAATGTAAATGTAAATGTAAATGTAAATATTGTTCAAGTAGTAAATATGTCTCCTTAATATATTTATCCTTGTTTAGTTTGAAAAAAATTTCGACTTTATAAAAAGTAAGTGTGCAAAAATGCTTAACAAGGCTGCAGAAAAAATACAAATGAAACAAGCAAATTGTATGAGAGAGACAAAGAGAGAGAATGAGAAAGAGAAAGAGAAAAAGAAAGAGGGATTATTTTTTGAAAGTAATCTCGACCTTTTACTAATTCTAAGCACTTTATACAACTGCATTCAAATCTTTCTTTATACAATAAGAGAATGTGCGTAATGTATAAAACTAGAGCTGGAGCTACAGCCGGAGTCCGAGCTGAAGCTAGAGCTGGAGCTAGAGCTAGAGCTAGAGCTAGAGCAAGAGCTGAAGCTGGAGCAGGAGCTAGAGCTGTAGCTAGAGTTAAAGCTGGAGCTAGAGCTAGAGCTGGAGCTGAAGTTCGAGCTGAAGCTAGAGCTAGAGCTGAAGCTAGAGCTGGAGCTATATCTGGAGCTACAGATGGAACTAGAGTAAAGCTAGAGCTAAAGTTGGAGCTGGAGGTAGAGCTAGAGCCGGAGCTAGAGCTAGAGCTGGAGCTAGAACTAGAACTGGAGCTAGAGCTGGAGCTAGGGATGTAGCTATAAGTAGAGCTAAAGCTGGACCTGGAGCTAGAGCCGGAATCCAAGGTGAAGCTAGATCTAGAGCCAAAACTGGAGCTGGAGCTGGAGCCGGAGGCCGAGCTGGAGCTAGGGCTAGAGCTGTAGCTAGAGTTAGAACTATACCTAGAGCTGGAGCTAAAGCCTGAGTTCGAGCTAAAACTGGAGCTGGAGATAGAGCTAGAGCTAGGGCTGCAGCTAAGGCTTGAACTAGCTATCATAGCATTTATTTTTGAGCCAAAAGAAGTATCAACGCAGCATCTGCAATATTGAGACAGACGGTTCCGGCAAACCAACTCAAGTTATTAAAAAATCATTTCAGTAGAAAGTGTACTTGTATTTGCCTTAAGTCCAGAAAGATAAAATAGAGAACTAAAACTTATAAACTCAGGATGTTATATTTCGGTAGTCTACTTAAGAATTTCTTGGCAAGTATCCATAAAATAAAACTGGTCTGTTTGTATAAAATTTAAAATGTTATGTTATATATGATTTTCTTCAATATAAAGAAAGTTAAAATCATACAAAGATTAAGCATTTGCTGAAACCAAAGAGAGCCAGATTATGAAAATCTGGCAAAAAATCTGAAAAAAAACCGGCAAAGTGAAAAAAGGCAATGGGTCACTGCATAAATTGGATAAAGCTTTAACACTAAAACTTTTAAATAGAAATGCTTAGCAATTTGCTTATGCTGTGCTTAAAACGTAAAGAAAAAGAGAGGTAGATATAAAGAAGTTGAAAACGAAGTTTATTGGGCAAATTTTACAAAAAAAGAACTTATAGCGAAACTTATCCCTACATTCTCTGATTTTTTCTTTTTTTTTTTTTTGCTTTTATTGAGGAACGCATTTTAATTTTTTGAAGATGACAAACAGTAACAAGTTTGTTATACTCTTGTAAAGTTGAAGAGGAACAGGACAAAGGGAAACAAATTCGTCACTATCAAATCTTTATATTTATTTACATTATTTTTTTTTTGTTTCTCTTAGTTTATGTTTTTATTATTCTTGCCACATATAACTTAACTATATGTGAATATTTTTTATCGTATCCATTATCCAAGTAAATTTACATAAAATAACTTTTGGCCTAATGACTCACATTATCCATCTTTGGATCTTTTTCTACATATTCACTCACTTTTTTTAAGGTTTTTTCTTTCCATTTATTTTTGTAGCTTGAACCATTTTTTATATTGAGTATTATAGGTTTGAGCAGATGTTTGTAACACTCAGAAATGTTTAAGATAGACTCACCTTAGAGTAACTTTCTAATTCGCTTTAAGAAGCTTCATTGGCTTATATGCCCATCCGTCTATCCTTCTACCCGCTAAACTATTGAACAACTCACAGCTTACAATTTCTAAGGTATTTTGAAATGATATTAAATAGGCAAAACCCATTTGGCCAAAGAACAAATTTTAATACAATTGGACGGACAAATTTCGTGATCACTCCATATTTAAAGTTGTTATCCCTAAAGAAATCAATTTTCAATAGGAATTTTATCCATAAGAAGTTTATTCACGTTCCTTTAAAAAAAATTATAATTTCAACCCGAAATTACGTAAATTAATGTTATCCGCATAACACAAACACTTTCCTATAAAAAAAAAATTACTTTTTCGACCCAACAAAAACAATTCAATTCAAAAAAAACAACAAAACAAAAAGGAAAAATATACTAAACAATTGCGGCCATTTGTTAAATAACTTAATGAATTTTCAATAAATGTATAACTCTGAAAATGTAATATTTTAATTTCATTGTAAAATATCCAAGAAATGGTTGAAATTAGTCCATAAATAACTAAAAAATTTGATACAAGAAAGCATACTTTTCCGGGGATTTGATTACTTAAAGCAAATTTTTTTGATATAACATGTTACAAGACTTTCTATGGTGAATGTTTGTAAAAGTAGTAAGATCCAGATTATATTTAATAAAATTTGCTTAAAAGCTTGGCAGATTTCAATAAGGGATTTCATAACCTTTAGGTTTATATCGAAGGCCGATGAGCCAGTCATCAAATGGACTTAAATGTTTCACAAAAATAATACAGAATGGTTTATTATCATAAAACATCGATTTATATAGCAGCTCTCAGCTTAAATTTGTATTATTCTGCATCCACAAGTGGTAAAATAAAAGTGTAAAAGCACTTCTGGTTCATGGTTTTATTATGTATCAGTCGATTTTGGCAAAAGCGTTGCTTACATAAATATATATCAAGGAATACAAATATGTAGTTGAAAAAGTTGAAATAGCAAAAAAAAGTCGTTATAGTAAATTAAAGTTATTGAGTAATTAGCCTTCAATTGTTACAACGTATACGTAAATGAAAATGAATGAAATGAAAATGTTGGTATGATGCGGAGTGTTAGTATAACTTTGCCTAAATGTTCTAAAATGGTAATAAACCAAAAAAAAAAAAAAAAAAACAAAGAACAAAAGAAACAGCAAAGATAGGTAGAAACGAGAAGGCAGTAGATAGACGAGACAATCAGACAATATAAAAGGCCAAATAAGCAGCCATACTGGCTGACGTCGACCTATTAATATGAAAATGTACGTAATGCAAATATTTTAATGGAAATATCCTTAAAACATTCTTTTGTAATTGATTACACATTAATAGCAAAAATATACACTCTCACTACAATTTAAAATAAATTTACTTTAATTAAATTAAAAACTTAAAAAAATTTGAATAAATTGAAAAATTCAAAATAAAAAGCAAAATCAAACAACACTCACGAGAGTTTTTTTCAATTATTATTGTTATTGTTATTGTTATTGTTCTTATCATTTTTATTATTAATAATATTGATATTATTAGGGTAATTTTTTTTTATTCGCGCTTTACTTTTTTTTTTTTTTTTTTTTTTATTGTATAACTTTTTTAACATCAACACATTAGAGAAAGTTTACAGTGTAAACGTATGATAAACTGTCTCAAACCGAGACAAGACAATACTATTGGTAAATGGGCTATTAGCCAAATTGTAAGAGTGCATTTTAAACTTGTTAGCAACCAGCCAACAAGTTCGTAAGTTGGTTACACACTTAACAAACAAATAAAATGAAAGAAGGAAAGAAAAAAAATTTTAAAAAAACTTCAAATATTATCAAAGTTGATCAAGTACCATCATTTGAATTCACTACTAAAAAGATTTATGAACTCATACGCATCACTTCTTAATAAGTTAATTGTGTTTACATGCACATGAATTATATAGAAAGTAAATAATCAAAAATTAATACTCAAGTCTCAAGGAATATTATACTCGCGCTATACATCGAACCATATTCTTCTTTAATATATAGAACTTAAATGAAAATTTTAATTAAAGCAGCCCAATTAATAGAATTTTATATTGCTTTATGAAGACTTAAACAAGACGTTTTTGAAGGCAAACTAAACCCACATTGAACTCCTTTCATTTTTAACGAAAGCTTGAAAAATTTCAATTGATAGTATCAAATTAGCTTTTTTTAGTCCATTTAGATTTAATTTAAGAGAGTTTAAATCAAAAATAATTAGCTAGCTGGATGCTGGTGTAAGTAGAAACTTTTTCTATACTTTTACTTCTGAAATTCCATTAAATCATATTTATGGAATTTATATAATTCGCAAGGACTCGCTTAGAACTTGCTTCTATTACTTTCATATGTACATTTGATGTAAGCATTTGTTTGACATATCCCTTGACAATATGTCAAATTAATGAAATTTTTTACCTTACATATTAAATTTAAATTATAAAGTAACGCCTGCCTAATACAATAAATTTCCTCTGATCTTTCTATCCATAACTAAGTTAAACGATTCTGGCTATAAACATCTTATACTTAAACGTCTTATTTTTAAGATCTCATTGTTACAAGAAACATCTTTAAAACATTGAACCTTTTTAATTCTTGTAATGTATTTAAATTAATTAAATTTTCTCAGCACATTTCATTACATGAAAATTTTTTATTAGAGATCTGCGAAACTTTTTAAATTTTAAGGTATTACTTTATAAAAAAAATATAATAACCAAGCAAAAGGGTGTACGTAATAAAAGCACATGGCTTAAATTTGTTCAATGCACTTGAATAGAAAGAGGGAGGGCATCTGAACACATAACAACATGTTTGCTTATGTTTGAATCATACTCTAATACTTTTTAAACTGATAATGACTGTTAATGGGAGAATTGTCTAAGTGTAATAGTATCATTTAGAAATTTCTATTTATAGGTAATAACTTAAAATGCCCATAAAACATAAGCATAAGTTATTTGGAAAAGACTCAGACATTTAACATTTAAGAAAATAATTTTATACAAAATTCAGTTACATTATATTTTTTTTATTGTTTTTCTGCAGAAATTCATTGGCCAACCTGATGCAGATCTAAAGCATTTGAGATAAACAACAAACTGATGTATAATTTATATTGCTTTTCAGTTTGAAATGTACATTTTAATTCCGAGGATAAATTTATAGTTTTAGGCAAATCACTTGCTTCTATAACGAAATAAAGTTCATTTAATTCCTCTTGATCGTTTCAGTATCAGTAATGCGGGAGGGTCTCAGATATTTCTTTTTAGGCCTTACAATCATAATGACAAGATCTCTTGTCTTGACAAAAATCTTGGTTTAATGATAAAATCGTTGTACTCTCAACTTTTAGGTAGTGAATTTAAAAATCGTAACTTTTTATGAGATATAAATATTTTCCAGCCATTTGAATGAATATCATGGATCATGCTAAGTTCATTCCATCTAAATTTATTGCATATAAAAGTTTTACTATGATTTGCCAAATATTATGCCATTTTAAAGTTAAAAGAATAATGTTGTTTTTGGACCTTTAGGTGAAACAAAATTGAAATAAAAAATAAAAAATAAAAAATATGGTAAATTATATCCTGTGAATATGTCACATGGAATGAATCATTTTAAACATTTCACGTCATACTCTTAAGAATATTTGTGCGTGCATTTGTATGGTGTTGTTTTTTCAAGAAGAAAACTGGCGGCGCTACACACAAATAAATCGATAGTAAAGTGAAGAAGAACGACAATGAAAATACAAAAAAAAAAAAACCATTAACAAGTAAGAAAATTATGTTTGGTTAGAGCGAAATCTTAAATATCCATTACCCAAAGATTTAGGGTTTGTGTAATAGAATTGTAATTGTCAAACTTGAGTTCGATATTTGAATTTTTTTGAATTAGAAAAATGTTAACAGAACACAGATAGACGAATAGGTAAATGGACAGACAGATAGTTATCGATTTAGAATTTGTAATTGTTACAAATATAATGATAAAATTAACCTTTGGATGGTGGATATAAAATTTGTGCACATCTTTAAAAAATCTTTAAAAAAATCTTTAAAAAAAAATAATGAAAGGAATATTTTATGTAGTTAAGATCTGATCTTAAACATTTACCAAAATAGATTTTACATTTTAATGAATAGGCTTGACTACATAATAAAATATTATTAATGAAATGTATAAAGAAATTTCGCAAAATATTGCGAAATTTTTAAAAATAGCGAGCATTAAAGAAAAAGTGTAAACAGCTAAAAAGTAAAATTATAAAAATTTCTAACTTTGAATAAGCGTGATAGATTTAGTCGACTTAAGGGCCATTGCTGCAAAATAAACAAGACAACAAGATAAATTGAAAAATAATAATTATCAAAGTTTAGATGAAATGTTCTTAAGTATCCTTCGTTTGTTGATAGCCTTGAAAGAATTTTCAAGCCATCTTCCAAATAGAGCAATCATTTTAAAACTTAAGACTTTTCAAGCATGTATATTTTTTATATGAAATTTTACTGACTTTTTGGTTGCCCCAAACATTTTATATAAAATGAAAATACTTGCAAATTTTTAGTGAAGGAAAATCGAAAAAACATAATTTAGTAAAAATAAAAAAAAATTTTTTTTAAAAAAAACTTTACAATAATAGTTCAACCAAAGGAAAAGAAAAATAAATGGATAAGACGATGCTCTGATATATTTATTTGTGTATTATAAAAATTACTTGATTTTCTATGGATTGTAAAGGAAGCAGAACAAAGTTTTCAAATGTTTCAAAATTGAAAGAGTTAATGATTTTAAAAAATTTTTTGCATAACGTTATTGAAGCAAAGCATTTCATTATAACAATAAAATGAGGTTTAGAAAAATAAAGCAAATTGATTTCCCTCCCCTCCCTTTTTTTTTTGGTTGTTCTTTTTCTGTTTTTTTTTTGTTTGTGGGTTTTTTAGATATTTGTTGTTGTATATATTTACATTTAATCGACGTCCGCTTTAATCGTTTAATATGAAAAACATTCCAAAATATTTTCTTTAACATTTTAACATTCTACCAAAGCAAAAAAAATGTATTATATATGAATTTATAAAAAACTTTTATCCGTTAACTTTCTTTTGGAAAATGTTGTTATGATGTATCCATTTTATTTTTGTTTTTTGCTTTTACTTTTGTTTTTTTTTTTTTTTTGGCACCGAACACTTAATCCAAATTGGAATTTTTTCAAATGGACTACAGTTCTATTGCACGTCTATTCAACTACTAAATATGAATGGAAATTAAGGCATTGGCTTACTTTACCAAATTAGTAGTGTAGCAAAAAAAAAAAAAAAAAGAAAAAATTATTTTTTAAACATACAGACATAATTTACTCGCTTTGTTTATTTCATGTGCCATAACCAAAATATAAAAGAAATACTAATAATCAATTTACACTTAAACGTAATGTTAAAGATACATTGAAAATTTATAATTAAAAATCTTATGAATCTTTTGTTATTACCCTTTTGCTATAAGATATCTTTTATGTTCTATTCCATTATAAAAAGTTTGTAATATCCAAACAACAAAAGAACTTGGAAATTGAACCCAGATGCAGATAACTTTCTAAGCTTGTCTGTCCATCCGTCTCGAGATATTCCAGTCAAATTTGCTAGATGTGCATCGCTTGGATCGTGGTCTCATTTTATTGAACAATAAGATAAAATCGAATCATTTCTATAACCCACTCATCATTTAATGGCCTTTTCCCATTAAGAAAATAAAAATTGTTAGAGTTAAAACATTTACAATTTAAAAGGATTTTTAAGCAAATTTAGTAAAAGAATCGTTTAAATTTGCTAAATTTGCTTTAGACTAATGCATTTTTTGAAACCTCACACCATAAAGGGAAAATTTCATAAAAATCAGTTTCTTATGTCTGTCTATGACCTAACCAAAATGAATTTGTATGGCCTTCGGCAACCTGAAGTAAAATATTTGCCGCTAGATATTCTGAAAATCAAAAGTTAATCTTACATTTACCAAATAAAATTATTACAAATGTTTTCCGAATACTGTTTTACATTTTTATATAGAATCGAGCAAAATAAAAATAGTAAATTGATACATGTAAAATTTTCTACAGTTACTTCCTTCATGGTCTGCTCAATATTTTATAAATTTATTTCATAAATTTCTCAAATTAATTCTGTAATCTACTTATTTGCACAAATGCAAATTTTTTGAGCAAAATTGCTTATGTTAAGTATTTCTTAGATGTTCTAGTTTTGCTTTAGATATCAGATCTCTCAGCCTAAAACTGAAAAGAATTTTCAAGATAATCTAATGGGAGCTTCATGATAAGACGAAATTAGGAAAATGCTGACCAAAGATATCATTCAACAGCAAAATAATATAAAAATTTACACATGGATCTGATCACAGTCCATGGAAATTTTTTCCATTATATCAATTCAAACCAAATATAATTATTTAACTTAAAATTAATAAAAATCTAACTTTACCCATTTATTTATTCAGTTATTAGATTTCTTTATTTGGGAAAAGTAACAAATTTCAAAATAAATAGAAAATTCAAATACTTTTAGAAAAAAGTTTTGTAAATTCTGTTATTTATAGCTAACACTTGCTAGCATTTTACATTTTAAAAATGTTTCATAACATTTTTTAATGTAAAAGAAAAAGCTTCACATTGAAAATATTCCCATGTTAAAAAAGCTTATTTAATGACATTGAACAAAATTATTTTTGATGTTTGCATTACGCTTAAAATTTAAAAAGCGAAAAGTAGATAATTTAAATGCCATAATTTACTGATTTATTTAAACAAATTACAATAAAATAAGAATGAATGTAAATAAGAAAGGCAAAATTTTTCCTAATTATGGTATCATTTTTGAAAATCATAAAGGTTTGTTAATGGCCCAAGGATAAATAAAGTAAGCGTTGAATGAGAGCTTTTCAACTGTCAACCTTAAATTTTTCAATTTTTCAATTAATCATTTCTCTTCGATACCACTGATGGTTAATGCGAATATGTTTTTTTTTTTTTTGTTTTTTGGCCAAAACTCTAATGCCTTACGTCACAAATGGTCCTTGAAAAAGAAACGAGTAAAGCAAAAAGAGTAGAGAGAGGAAACGAATTGATATGAATAATTCACTTTGACATGTAACAAATTATTTTGGTATATTCTATTGATATTTTTGAAATCATTTGAAATTCGTAACTTATCAAATTATATTAAATTTGTGCTTATATTGCAAATTCAAATTATGAGATATTTCATATAAATGATAAGTAATAAGGCTCATTTACAGCTGATTTTTAAATAATGTTTTCTGGCCATACATACAAAAATTTTTCAAAACTATAATAAATTAAAATAAATTTCTATATTAATATGATTTTCGTAACTTTCGTTAACTTGATCGAAAGTTATGAAAAGCATTGATAAAAAAATGTCTCTTACATTAGACAATGACTTCTATTACAAGTTGCTGAAAGCAATGATTGCAATATGAATGGAATCATGATACAACCAACAAAACTTAGAGCTCTTTTCATGGACTTTATATAAAGAGGTTAAGATCAAAAAGAAAAATTGAACTTTAGATAAAGAATTGATTGGCGAAAGCACAATTTACTTTTACAAAAAACCTAAAACGCTCCACAAGAAACAAAAAAAAAAGTTAGTCTTGTGAATCTTGTCAACCCGTGCTCTTTTGATAGGGGGCAACCACTCCCGTGAAGTACCTGGTCAACTGGGAGTGGCTCATGAGATGGTCGTTGTTGATGCCTGACATCAGGGGGCATCATGAATCACGAGATAAGATCCAAAGATTTAATTTGGTACCACGAAATCATCAGTTTTAATATGCCCACTGTGGTGATATTGAGGTAGGCTTAGTGGAGGTTATGGTGCCCATATCGCGGCAGTTGCAAACATATATATGCTTGTCGTGCAGTGTCCCATTTCCCAAATAAAATGGGTAACTGGGAAGGCTAATTTAAACTAAGCCTAGGAGTTATAGGAAGGCTCCGAATCTAAATACCAAAGATTAAGAAATGTATATAAGGTGCAATACAGGCTTTAAATTGGAAGCTACTCGTGACGGTAGCATGCACCCTGTGAGACGTGACTACCAACGCTAGAGATCATTATGTACGTTTGTGGACCATGCATTTGAGCCTTCACGTTAGGTATGCATATAAAACCCTCACTGCACTGTTACTTTTGATATACAAAACTCTTAATACATATCAGCTTTTTGCCTTAAAATTTACATTATCTTCAATTTTATTCTGGCAATTGATTGCGAACATTTTTTAATAAAAATTTCTACCACGAAAGTTTCAATTCAAAAAGCAGCATTCTTGTCATGTCTTCATTGTCTTCTTAAATTTTCTACGCTATTAATTTCAAATTAAAAATTAAATGTTTGCAAACAGAAACTGAACACTTAAAACATTATTTAAGCATATTCATGTGCCATTGTTATATTTTGGTTAAATGTATTATCATGATGATCCATAAATAAATATATTTATATGCAAATAAATGCATTTTTAGCAATGACCTTGCCATTATACGAATATATAAATTGTGGCAACTTCAAGTCACACCAAAAAAAAAAAAAAAACAAAAAACAAAAAACTATGCTGGTCTTACTAAAATTACTTACAAATAGCATGTGGTGTAGTAAAAATTTGATGGCCTGACCTTTTATGGTAAAGTTTCAAAAAGGGAAATAATTTAAAATAAAATAAAATTAAATAAAATAAACTTAAAATAAAGTATAAAAAAAAATAAATGAAAATAAGGAAAAGCACATAAAATGATGTATTAAAAGTTTAATAAATTCACAAAATTTCATTCAAAGTTGCTTGAAAAGTTTTTATGGCTGAGTAATGAATAAGTAAACATATTTGATCGATGTAAATTTAAGGGCGTTCTCACAATTAGGCTTTTTCCTTTCAAGAAGGTTAAGTTTCATATATTTATATTCATAATTTTTTTTATTTTCCGTTTCATTTATTAAATATTACCTTCTTGTAATGTCAAGGTGAGATAATCGTCAAAAGCAGCAATAAAAGAAACTCACCAAAAAAAAAAAAAAAAAAAAAGATTACGGAATGATATTTTTATTTGATTTTGATCTAATGTTGAGATTTTTGATAAAGGTAAGATATATGACAAAAATTTAGGAATTTACATTAATTATGAAACGGAATTATAAATTATATCAAAAATTCAATTGTAAGAAATATTAAGAAGTTAATGCGAAGCATTAGCAAAGAAATTGCAATTGAATCAAAATTGCAAACAAAGCAAAAAGTAAGGTTTCAGCTAGACAATACTTTAGGACACACAAGGAAGTAAAAAATTCTCAAGAAATTTGAAATATCTGTTATATAAATGTTTGACTGTAAAAGTAACATTTCATTGGCTTTTGATTTGTAAAGATTTTCAAATTAAAATATGCATGGCAAATGAAAATTTTGCTTACACTTAAAGATTTTGCTTTTTAAAATATTTCAAATTGTAATGATCAAAAAAAAATAGTCCAAAATCACTATTCTGATCATTTTAGCAAGCATTTTAAGATAATTCAAGATTATCTAGAATTTTCCACATTTATTGGTGTGCTAAAAATTATAAATTTTTCTTTGCGATTGTTATCTCAATTAATCAATTTAATCAATTTTAATCAATTAATTATCAAGAATCATCATGATCGTTTTATTTCAAAAACTTTCAATTTCAGTTAGGCGGGTATTTTGTTTTATTAATAAAAAAAATGGTTCCACTTTTAAATTTTCAAGATTATTGATTGAAAAAAAATATTCGAAAGTTTATTAAATATTGACTTTTTTTTTTATAAGAAAAAGGTAAACTGAAGATAAATTGTAGCACAAGGAAAAGTAATTATTATTGGAGTAGCATTCTAAAATTCAGTGGTTTTCGTCACCAAAAATAGGCATGAGATTCACAAAATATATTACAAGCTTAAAAAATGCCATTGAAAAATCTTTAAGTGATGTTGCATGACTTAGCCATCTTAAAAACTAGTAGGCTTATAATTTTTAAACGTAAAACTGAACATGCACAGTGAGATTAATGAATAAATTAATTGGATGATGATTTACATTGTTTGTCTTATTCTCTAAATATAGACCCCATTTTGCCATCTAAATAAAACTTCAGAGAAAGAATAGAACGTACTTTACAAAATTTCATTGAAAACATAAATGGCAATTAGGATGAATGTGTAATTTTTGAAGACAAATTAAATTTTTAGGAAATTTTTCTTAATTCTTTCTTTTTAGTTAAATCGAAAATTTATGGGCCATTTTGTTAAAATATATAAATATATAATATAGAAATTATATTGCTTTTGTTAATATGCATTACAGGCCACAATACCTTCAGTAAAAATATTAAATATAATTGTCGTCGTGTCCTTTAACATTGACATATATTTCACTTTTAAAATACACAATAAACTTACACGCGCACGATAACAACGTCAAAACAAACATAAATGTAAACAGCAATAGCAATAATAATAATAATAATAATAATTGCAACAACAAAATATTTACGCAAATAAAACACAAAAAAAAAAAAACAAAAACTAAAAGAGGAATTCAAAAATAACAATCAACAAACAATTCAAGCAGAGAAGAACAATAAAAATGAGAAAATAAAAATAAAAATTATATTTAAATGATAAAGGATGTTAAATATCCAGCATACAAATGTTTAATAAAAGACCAGATAAATAAAAAAATAAAAAAGTTTACTCATTCAGTTTCTTCTTTTTTTTTTGGAATTTCAAATATATAAAAATTAATATTAATTAAAAATTATGTATAACATTTTACATTAAATGCCTAGATCAAGGATCAAAGATGGTCATGCTTAGATCGCCATTTTTTTGCACTTATCGTTTTATTTTATTTTATTTTTATTTCTTTATTTATTCATTAGTTAAATAATAATTTTCTACGGAGAAAAATACAAACAAAAATACTTAAGTTATACAAATAACAAAAATAGCAATAAAACCAAAAAAAAACTAAAAAAAAGCAAACAAAAAAATCAATAAGCTTATTTGTGCGGCCCAAATAATAGTCCAAAATATGAACCTTCATGGACCAACTAAGCTAATGAAAACTCATAAAGTGTACGCACATTATTAAGAGCGTGATCACCGAAATGAGAAACACGCTTTCAAAAATATGCGTATTTACAAATGATAGAATCTGGCAACTGTTGGTGTAGCAAAACATACTTGATATAATTTAACGAGTTAATAGACGAGTCGAACAAATGAAAATAGTCATTGTATAACTTACACAACTTACACGGAAAGGGTTATAGAGTTGGTAGTTGGTACGACCTTGTGGCAGCTTTATAGATACATAATGCCTAGAAAATCTTGCGGGGATATGAAATGAAATGCCCTGTAGCAATGTCAGCGACGTAATATCGACTTGTATCAATTTTATCGAGGGCAACCAGTCCCGAGAAGCACCTGCTCAACTGAGAGTGGCTCATGAGATGGTCGTTGGTAATGCCGGCCATCAGAGTTCATCATGAGTCACGAGATCCGATTCAAAAACTTAATTTGGTATCATGGGATCGCCACTTTTAATATGCTCATGTGGTAATTTTGAGGTTGGCTTCATGGGGGCTGTGGTGCCTACATCGCGGGCGTCGCTTGTTCAAACATTTATTTACTTGTCGTGCAGAATCCTATTTCCCGAATAAAATGGGTAGCTGGGTAGGCTTATCGGACTAATTTAAGCTAAGCCTAGGAGCAATAAAAAGGCTCCGTATCTATATACCAAAGATTAAGCCAAAGATTAAGGTGCAATACAGTCTTTAAATTGAAAGCTAGTCGTGACGGTAGCATGCACCCTGTGTGACATGACTACCAGTGCTAGCGCTCATTTGTACATTTGTGGACCATGCATTTGAGCCTTCACGGCAGGTATGCGTGTAAAACACTCACTGCACTGAATCAACTTTATCATAAAAATAATGGACAACATTTCATGACGTTTAGACGGATTGGGCAAATTGAGTAGCTTTAGATTATTTTCATACGAAGGCAAGAATTGATTAACATCCCAATGTAAAAAAGTTTTTTGGACGGCTTGTGGCCAATATAGCAGTTATAAATCGGAATCCACACAACAACAGAATACTCGAGTATTGGTCTTACAAGGGACATGAACAAACGTTATAATTAAAATCATCAAGAAAACTTTAATTGTTGAAATTAAAAAAATTTCATGCTCATAAAGGACGTTTAGTTTGCTTTAATTTCCAAAAATTACGCAAAAAAATTTTCAATATTTTATGTTTCAGAATTAAAAAATCGAAAAACATTTTCTTTGTCTTTTTATGATTTGAAACGATTTATCTTTCATGTAAAGGAGAACTCCTTTTTTGGGCCAATGAAAAGTTTTAAATTTTTTTTTTTTAATTTTTTACTTTTTTATAGAGTTTACCATTTTCGGAATTAACTGCAGCTCTATTAACGAACGATTATATAGAAATGGCCAATTAAAAATTGGAAATTTTTTTTTACAACTATCTAACTATCTAACTAAGTTCGATGCATAAATGCATCGCTATTATTTTTATTATTATTATTATTATTATTATTGTTGCCTGTTGTTATTGTAATTGTTTCTTATTTAACCTTGATGTTGTTTTTGTTTCTATTTTTGTTGGTTTTTTGTTTTTGCTTGCTGACTAATAATTAATTACGTTGTCATTTAAAAGCCTAATGTAATACAAACAAACGACTAGAATCGTGTAAAATTCTTTTGAATAAAATATAAAAGTGTAGATTTAATAAAAGACCATAAAAATATAAGAATATGATGAAGAAGAAAATGAGAAGAATACAACAAGCTTAAATAGCATTATAAACTAAAAATGAAAAAAAAAGTCTTTCATCGAGGGAATTGTAGTGATATGTAACTTGCTCAATTAAATGGCACTGTTTTACGGAGATTCTTTAGTACAAATTTTTTGAAATTGCCTGCTAATAATAAAGAAAATCTTAGGAATGTAATTATTTTACTACGTTTATTTAATAAAGCGCTGGTTAGAAAAACATTTTGTAATATTGCGTTTTACTACTCTAAGGGCATTCCAATATCATGGCTACTTCTAAACATAGATCAATTGATAGTTAATTGTCCATTTAAGGCATTTAACAATGTGTGGCATTTTGTTAAAATTAATAATTTAATTGTAAAATGATTTAAATGAAATTATTTAAATAAAATGGAATACCAAAAAAATGCAAATATATACACGTAATATATGGAAATATATGTTGTGCAACTTAATCTTTAAGCTATTCAATAGAAGCCATTGATTTTATTCTCCAAGCGAAACGAAAAATGCATTGGCAAATATGCAAATAAATTGTTTAAAATTAAAACGGAAGAAGCAGCTAGAAATGCAAATCCATAAAATTAATCAAAGCTTTTATTTGTTTGTTTTCATTTTTTCTTCTTCTGCTTTTTTATTTAATTGCAAATTCGATTTTGAAAAAGAAAAACTTTTCCATACAAATTTAAACGAAAAAAAAATTATAGGGCATTTTTTTTTTCAATTTATTTCAACAAAATTCATATAACATTTGTCATCTATTTCATATGTGTGCAAGTGTGTGTGTGTGTGTATGGGTGCAGTTGTATGTGTGTGTACAAAATTAAAGATAAGTTGTAAGTTGTAGCAAATTGTACTTCTCATAAAAGTTCTCCTTCTGATCTGGATAAAACGGTTCGGGTGGTAATTCTTCTTTCTTTTTATCTGCACTAATATGGCGCCTCGGCCGATTCATATATGGATCGTCTAATTGCCCACCACGTCCAGCACCGGCTTGGGCAGCTCTAGCTTGCGGTGGTGGACCAAATGCCTTCTTCTTTTCCTTTTTCTTCTTCTGTTGCTCATAGAAGGCAGCATTAGCATTTGCTACGGTCACAGCACGTTCCATATCTTGATGTTTCTTGGCAGCCAATGCAGCCGTCTGAAAATAGCTTAATTGTGAACTGCGTCTTCTTAACACAGATGCATATGGTCCATTGCCAACGCCAAAGAAACGTTTAAGACGCCTTTTATTAATGAAACCCTGTATACCTCCAGTGCTTACAATTGAGCTGCTGCCACCTTCACTACCGCCGCCATCGCCACTGCCACCCCCACCGTCATTGCCTCTACCACCGATACCGCCCACTACCATACGGCTAAAATTTGAGTCTAAATCACAGCTATGACTGCCGCCAGCATTAAATGTGATAGCACCGATTGTGCCAGACGAATCAAGACCACCGCATGGGAATAGATATGTATTTAAAGTGCTTAAAGTTGTTGAGGTATATTGACGGGTTAAATCACCATCAAGAATATCATTATTATTGTTATTATCATCGCGACTACTTTTACTACTTTTCACATTCTTTGTGCTTGCTGTTGATGATGAGGGCGGCGGCTGCAGCGATGGCGGTACAACAATAGCGGTTGAACTTGTGGCAGTATTATACGATACATTTGTGCTTGTACTCAAGGCAGTGTTACTATTATCGTACGAATTCGGATTTACATACAAATGATTATTATTATTATTGTTGTTGTTGTTGTTGTTATTGTTATTGTTATTATTGTATATAAATTCGGCCGGAAGTTGTTGTGATATGCTAAGCAATTGTGCGCGTTGTTGTTGTTGTTGTTGCTGCTGTGACTGGGATTGAGTCTCTTGTATGGTGCTATTTGTTATTGTTGCACCATCTAAATCTGTCCTTTCAATTGTTCCTGCTACTCCAGTTATGCCAGTTGTTGTATTATTATTATTGCTGTCATTATTATTAGTATTTAATAAATTGAATTGTAAATTAACTTGATTGATATAATTTGCCATATTGCGAAAATATCTGGATCCACGTTCCACATTATTATTATTATCATTCTCATTATTATTATTCTCATTATTATTATTATTATTATTATTATTATTATTATTATTATTATTATTATTATTATTGTTATTGTTATTATTCTGTTGATCTTGGTAATTTTGTTGTTGCATTGAAAGCGAGTTGGCCGGTATGGCATGTGCTGGGGAATAAAGCGGATTAAGGCGTACCGTTAATTGAGCTGAGGCATTTTGTTGTGCTATATTGGCAGCATTAGTGGACGGCACATGCAATTGTTGTCGCTGTTGCCGATATTGTTGTTGCTGCTGTCGTCTTATTGGTAATATCGGTTGTATGGGCAATGGTGATAATTGTGCTCTAGCAGACCTTTGCCTCAACTGATTAATATGATTATTATCATTATTAACATCATTATCAGTACCAGTAGTGGGACGTTGTTGCTGCTGCAGATTTAATTGTTCACTGTACTCACTACGATCACTGGACGTTCCACAATTGACGCCTGAGCCAAAATCGTGAGAGGCCATTTTTTTTTCTTAGTAGAAAAGTAAAAGCAAGTAGACAACAATAAGAAACAAACAAAATTTTCTTACTTCTCTTCTTTTTCTTCTATTTCTTCTTAATCAATATTATTGTCTGTTTAATGAACCACACATACACAAGCACACGCACATATATATACACACAAAGTACTATTTACATGCTTAAAATTGTAAGTTTTTCGAATTTCATTTGTGTTCTTTTTAACTAATTTTTGTTTATTTATTGTCTTCTTCTTATTCCTCCTTTTAATAAGCATCTTCTTTTGTTATCATTATTATTTATTAATTATTATTTACTTTTCTGGTTGTTATTATTTTACTTGTTTTTCATTCTTCTTCTTCTTTTGCTTCTTCTTCTTATTCTTATTCTCTTAAAGTAAAATTTATTTATTTATTTATTCAAGCAATTTTATTTGGAAAATTCTTGCACAAATGGATGGAATCAATTTTATTGTCCTGAATTGCGTTAAATTTTTTTTTTCATGCTCATGTTATTTTTATAGATTATAATTAATTAAAAACTTTAAAAAGTTGTTTATTAAAGCTTAGGACTCCAAAAAAGAACAAAAAATACAAACAAAAAGCCAATAAAAGAAATTTTCGATGATTCATGAATTTACGTTTTCGTTTTCTGTTTTTCTTAATAATTTTCTTTCTTTTTGGTTTTTGTATTGTTTTTTGTTTTTTTTTTTTTTTTTTTTTTTGTAAAACACTTAAGTATTAACTGAGCACAATGTTTTAAGCCACAGAATATCACAGTTTTTAATTATTATTAAAATATTTTGCAATTATAATTTTTCACTATTTTTCCAGTTTTTGCTTTTTACTTTTGGAGTTATTTGGCTTTTTTTGCTTCTTCTTCTTTAGACAATTTTTTAACATTCATTAAAAGAAATGAGTTGTAACAACACAATTTTTGGAAGCAAAATGGTTTGCTGTTGAAAAATTGGAAAATGCAGCGATTTTATTGAGAATTACAAAAAAAATTCTTTTTAACAAAAAAAAAAAATAAAGATTTCTTCACTAAGCGTACTACTAAGCATTGGAATGTTATTTATTTATTGTTATTATTATTATTATTATTATTATAATTGCTTAAATTATTTACTTTTTCAAAGAAATTCCCCCTTCTATTACAAAAAAAAATTCAGCAAAATTTTTTTAATATTCTTCTTAAGTGAAAAATTTTGCGCTTTATTGACTTCTTGTTTTTTCTCTTTTTTTTCTACTCCTTTTGTTTAATTTATATTCCTTTTAAAATATTCATTATTTTTTGCACTTTACCTTGCACTTGTTTTCCTGCCTTTTCAATTATTAATTAATTAAAAAAAAAAAAAAGAAGATGCATAATGCAGAAGAATCTGTCCACAAGATACGCAGTCGATCAAAGTAATGACAAATCAGTAAAATCTGAGTATTTTTTTGTTTTTCTATGATTTTTCCTTTTTTCTTCCTTTCTTTGATATCTTTCAAAGTAGAAATTATGAGATTATATCAACAGCATACGAATATTAACAGCAACTGAATTTAGTAGTTACAGCAGCAGCACACAATCGTTGCTGCATCCGCCTTCCTTTTTTCTTTATATATTTTTTTTCCAATTTATTTTTGTTCTTCTTTTTTTTCTTTTTTTTTAACTGTAAAATTTTGCACTATTTATTTACAAAACTTGCGCACTGTTTCTTCAATGGCATTTTCCGTTATTTTATTATAATTTTATCAAATAATAATAATAATAATATCATCAGCTGTAACTCTCAGTATCTAACTAAAGATACTGTTACTTCTTCTATTACTACTACGACTGCTACTTCGGCTGACGCTGCTGCATTAAATATTTTGTTTCGCAACATCATCATCCGTTTTAACTTGCACACATTATTGATAGAAATATTTTCTATATTTTCCGAACTTTAACGTGAATTGGTAGCGTTTATAAATTGTATGATATTAAATTGACATTGAAATGTTCCAAAATAAATAGAAGAGAAATTTTTAAAGCAGTATATACAAAAAAGAATAAAAAAAAATTAGTAAAAATAATGGCGAAAAGATCTATACGAGTGCCCGACATTTGTTCCGTTGTATAACTAACAAATAAATGAAATATAATTCACTTGAAATTCATATAAAAAGTTAAAAGTTAAATTATATATTATATATAGCGAATTAAGCACATTCACACTACACACTTATTTAAACTCACTTACCTATGTATATGGACAATAATAACAATAATAACAATACAATTGCACGTTTATAGAAAGAAATGGCCACGGACGAAATTATAGCGTGATTGCGTTTTGATGTATTACATGAATAAATTACACATATATAACTGTACATACATTTATATATATGTACATATGTATGTATATTTGAACATATATAACTGTATATATATTTGTTTGTATAAACATGTGCCTACCCTTACACTAACGATACAAAACTATGTTGCTTTTGTTTTTATTGTTTTCTTTTTTCGTTTTTTCGTTTTTTCGTTTTTGTTTTAGTTTTGTTTTCTATATCTTAACCTTAACGATAAATATTCAAAACAATATTAGTTCCGTTTTATTTCGCATGCCTTCTTTGTTATTTTTTCAAATTCTTCATCTCTTTATTGAATATTCCTTAATGGAGCAAAAAAAACCCAAAATGTATTATTATTATTGCCATTGTTGTTGTTGTTATTATCATTTTTATAATTTATATAGACGTCAAGACCTTCGCAGAGACATTAAAGTCAGCTGGACAGATATATTGATAGAGGAAGAGCGAGAGACAGAGAGTTAACAAAATAATTAATATCACGTTTCACTTGAATTTTTCAATATTTCTTTCTTTCTACTATTTTATTTATTCTTTTTTAATTTAATGCAAATGTATTGGTTATTAAACTAAATCAAATACAAGAATATAGAAAACTAACTAACATAACGTGCGAACAATATTTGAAAGTTTCTTTTAAATGTATATATATATATATGCATATATGTGTGTGTATGTGCCTGTTGAAATGTGTGAAACGTATTGAGCCTATTGCTATCTGTTGTTATGAAACCTTAGATAAAAAAACAAAAACACAAAATGTTTCTTCTTGTTTACAATTTTTTTACATTCGTTTCAATTTCACATTCGAATTTGTGTTCGTATTCGCCGCATACAATTTACAATTTACAGAAGCACATGCACAATTCAATTTCTATTTATATTCTCTCAATGTGACGTGTATAAAATTCGCTCAGAATAAAATAATTCGCTTTATATTTCCTTTTTTGAGATTTATTTTCACTCTCCTTCTTTCTTCTTCTGCTTTCACGCTATATAACTATTTGTCTATGACTCTCACCTTCGCGTCATGTCTTTTATATATCGTTAAGGATGCCGTCATCACATATATATTGTATATAAAAGTGCCGTTAATTAGTTAGATTTAGTCTTTTCTTGTATGATTTTTTGTTTTTCATTTTTCCCTATTCTCTCAAGTTTTCTTTTGTTTTTTGTTTGTTTCTTTTTGTTGTTATTGTTGCGTTGATTGTCTTGCATTTAACAGTCTTTTAGTATAAGAATACTCTTCAGAAAGCAAATCCATAATAAATATTTATATATATACATACATACATAACAAAGATAAAAAAAACAAGATAACAACAGGACGTGATTAAACCTGAAATTGACCTTACAATAATCTCTTAAAAGAGAACTCTTATTATGTAACACGATTTATTTTACTATATGCTCCATGCATTTGTTCCGTAATGTAACTGAAACGAGAATAATTTCCGTGTTTTGGTCATTGTGTCTTTATCAACTATATAACAGGGAGGTCATTTATATTATAGTCAATTACCATACAAAGAATATACGGAAAAGAAAAAGGAAAAGAGTAGCAGAGAAAAAAAAGTGAAAATATTGAGGTGATAAGAACTTTTTGAGGCTTTACTCTCAACTATTTATCGATTTCAAACTTTACGATCTTTTTATTAAATTTTTATTCACTTTAATCCTTAAATTTATTAATGAGAATTTTAAGCATTTAAAATGGAAATTTTTCAAGCATTGCGAAGAGAAAAATAACTTGTCAAAAGTATTTGAAAATCTAAAATATCTCCATGAGAAATTATAACAATATGCTCTGGCCTTATTGAGTTCTAAAGCTTCATAATTGAATGCAGTTTCGTTTACTTGAAACGTTTTTTTAAAAAAATACTTTCACCTGAATTAGCCTAAACATATTTCACTTCATAATTATTTAATTTTTCCATGTTGCTTCGTGTCCCTTAAGGGCTTCATTTTATATTGAAAAAATTATAACCATTAATTTCAATTGTATCATTGCTAAAACTAAACTCATTGAGAATCTCAAAATAAGAAAACTTCCATTCTATTATTTAGTATTGCCTTGATATTTACATGCAATGTCTACAATTTTTTTTTTTTATTAATGGATCAAGTCAAAAATAAAAAAACATAAAAGTAAAATGTTTTTTATAAATATTTACTGGGAGTAGCATGTAGTTAAGAAGAACCTTAAAAAAACTAAGGAAAGGATCAAGGACAAGCAACCATTGGTGTAGGCACGCTTCAATATTTTCAATCAATTTTTACATTGCTAATGGATCAAATGTATAATTTACATTTTCTCTGTATTTATAGCTATTTTCCATTTTTGTTTACATTTACATTTCAATTTTCATACATAAAGGTAAATATTTCGTGTAATGTACTGTAATATTTTACGCATTTGATCTAATTTGTTTACATCCTACCATCGTTATGCTTATTACAGTTTGTAAAAATTTTGATTTGATTTAGATTTATCTAATAATGTATTTTTATTATAAAGCTACAAAATGGCAGCTTTTAATATATTTTTAAAAATTTTGTTTCACACATTTAAGAGAGATCTAATGGGTCTGTAGTACTCTTGTATTTTTTTACCTTTTTAAAATTTTCCAAATGCCAGTTAAATGGAAGGATTTCTCAATGAAAATCTTTAAAAGGTACAACAATAAAAATATATGCATATATGGGCCTGATGAGCTCCGTTTAGACCAATGAAAAAAAGACTTTTACCTATAAATTAAATCATATAAGCTTGAATGGTGTTTGTGTATGTGTGTATGTATGTATGTATGTACGCTTGTATTGACTTTTCACGGCTCTAGTGTAAACGTAATTACAATAATTTAACCTTACTATTGAAATTGTTAACTGTGTATTGGCCATTCAGTTCCACCCAACCCCTCCCCCTCCCACCCTCACCAATTAAGCAAATGCATTATTTTGAAAGCCATGAAACATAAATGAACAAATTATAGTAATATTATGTCAATAATTCATATTGCGTTAAACATGATATCTCCGGCATATGTTTGAAAAATGGCAGCCCCAATTGTTAAGATTAATGAAACCTTATAAGAATTTTCCTTTCATCATATTTCAGTGCATAAAAATATTATGGTTGATTAAAAAAGTAATCCGTTTTTAATAAGTTTACAAAATAAATCCAAATAAATGTAGAAATCGAAATTATAAATTTAAAAAGGTTCCTTCGTTACATTTAAGAAGGAAAAAGCTTCTTAGCTGCGGTTAAATTATTAACAAACTACCGTGAGTCTAGAGATCACTTCCCTAAATTTTCACAAAAATATTATTGAAATAAAATTGAAAATAAATAAAAAAATATCATATTTACTCCTCATAATGTTGATGGACCAAAGCTGCTAACTCATGCTCCTTTTGGCGACTATTGAATCATAAACGGCAGTAGAAAATTTCAGAAAATTTCAGAAAATTTCAGAAAATTTCAGAAAATGATGTATTTATTGATCCCATTTGGTATTGTAATTGATTGAGAATGTAGAATAACAACAACAAAAATTTGTCAAATTATTTTGCGATCGAATTGAGAAATGAAAAGATCGCAAAGTAACAATAATACACACCAATGTTTTTTCTTTCATGCTTCTGCTGGTGAACGGACATCCGGCCCATACATTCCTGTTCGAAAGATTGCGCCGCTTTCTGTCGATGCTTGCAACAGTTTGAGAGTGTTTTTTATTTACAACAGACTTTTAAATTAAATTATTTTATTTTTTTTTTCATTTTATTTTTAAATTACATCTCTTTTGCATTTTATTTTTCAATCAACATTTATTAAATTATTTATTAAAAAAAAAAAAGATTATTAATGACAAACACTTGTTGTTCAACTTGCTGTTGCTCATTATTAATTAATTTAATACACAAGAAAAAAAAAGAAACTTTAAGCAGTAGCGTTATGGCAGAAATTATCACAAAATAATAAATAAATAAAGGTGAAATAAATTTAAAAAATTCAAAATATTTTCAATAAACATATCACCATTTCTCTTCTAAATCATATCGTTACGTCCATAATAACCAAACACTTTACAGCAATTATGAATTTGGAAAATAATTTATGCATTTATGTCTACACCTAATTTAATTTTCACCTAAACAAATAAACAAATGCAAAAATAAAAAAGAAATATAAAAAAAATTAAACAATGCATGTGGATGCAAAAAATGTAAAATGCGAACTAAAGAAAACATATGAAAAGATTAGAAACTTTAACTTTGGGTCACAAAATGCTAAGTAAACAAGTAAAAAAGCAAAAATCAAGTAAAATTCCATAATAAGGAAATGATAGAATGTTAGAACGTTAGAATGTTACAACGATAGAAAAATGGAAAAAGCATGTTACCAGAGAACGCAAAACTTCGTAAATGTTGGTAAATTTTACGTTTACTCCATTGATCCATTCATTATCCATTCCCATTCTTGCACTTCTATAATTTCGTAACAACAGAATGTAAGATCTTTTTCATTTATACTGATTATTTATAATGCGATAAAAATGTAAATTTCAAAGAATTTAAATTCAAATTTAAATTCAAATTCAAATTTCAAATTTCAAATTCTCAAAGAAATTAGAAATGCTGACTAATTAATAACTTTGGATCATATTAAAGGTACATAAAAAATATGTAATACCCTTAAATCTAGCAATCCAAGAAAAGGTCTTGGATTGCTAGATTTAAGGGTTACAAAATAATTAATACTGCAAGCTATATTTTCTACAATTTTTTGCTAAATTTAGTAGAATTTATTACTTGTAGATTTATGAAGTTGAAATATACCAAAAAGCCTTGAAAAAGTAAACAGTATTCTGTTTTAAATGATCCAATATTTAAAATAAATTTTCTGAAATTTATACATCTCATGAAAACTTGATGGAAACCAATGAACATATAAATTTGATTATGAAAATGGTGGCCATATGTTTTTCCCTTTTTTTTTTCCCCTTTTTTTTTTTTGTGTACATATTGTACATCATTTGAAATGCAAAAAGGTATAATAAGTTTTTACAGGTAGCTCAAAATATTCCTAATAAGTTGAAATAGAATAATTTTTTAGTGTAGCCAAACATTTGTTTGCCTAACTTTTTATAGGCATAATTTTTTATTAAAATAATAGATATTTTATTATATGATTTGAAGGCGGCACAATTTGGACGAGGAAATGAAATTTTTTGCTCATATTTAATAAACGACTTTATTCAATTATAATAATTAAATTAACGCCGCCATATGTTTAATAAGAAATTCTAAAATTATTACAAAATTTATACAATTTTAATGTAAACTGTGAAAATTTATAAAATATTTAGTAACAATTGCAACTATAAATTATTTGATTGCTTAAGTTTTTTTAGTTTTATTTTAACCAAAAGTTACATCTCGTTTTAATCAATTTCAGATTGAAATTCTCTAAGTTTCTTTCATTTTCGTGTAAACAGCTATATCAAACAATTTAAATGTATTTTCAATCTTTAATTTGTAGCTACGAAAAAAACAAAGCAGAGAATCAACCAAATTCTAGAAAAATTCTAGAAAAATCTAGAAAATCTAGAAAATCTATTCATATGATGAATATTGAAGAATTAATATAACTCAAATTGACTTTTTCATTTCTTCACTTGTTCATTTTCATTTTTTTACTTCCACCTCTTTTGCTATTTATTTTGATTACATGAAATATATTTTGGTAATAAAAAAAAAAAAAAAAGAAACATAATACATTACCTTGAAACATTTGTTAAGGTACCATGAGCCGTAATGCATGCCATACATGCAATCCATTTATACATTAATGGAATGATAACCAGCACAATACACAGAATATGAATAGAATTTATGTCTTTATAGACAAAACATCAAATACAAAAAAAAAAAATTTTTTTTTAAAAATTTAAAAGTCAAATTCAGTTAAAAATGATTGATTGTTTACATTGCTAAAGGAACTGGTAACTTCCAAAAAAAAAAATAAAAAAAAAATAATAATAATAATATCAAATGACACTAAGAGCATTCATTTTCATTTTAAGAATGTTGGACACTTTGTACAAACATTTTCTAATCAAATGCAAATTAATTAAATTTTTATTTTTATTTGGCTTTTTTTTTATATTTTTGCAAGTGTAAGTTTTCAAAATTTACATGCATAAACTCATGTAACCTAAATTGATTTTAAATTATTGATTTTTATATATTTTTTATTTATAATTTTTTTTTTAACTTTCCTTTTTAATTTCGATTAACAGAATCACCGTCTAATTTTTGGTAACATTTTATTTCGTTATGCATTTGAAAATTCTATAAAATTTTATGCAATATTCAGTAATATCATTTCAATCGAAATAAAATTGAAATAAAATTGAAATTGTAAATAATGCAAACTCCTACGACGTTTTCACATGGAACGCTATTTGTTAATTGAATCGAATAAACTTTTAACTTATTTATGAAGCTCTTTCATTTATAAGTAAAATTTTTACTTTTCAATTTTCGAGAGATTTCTTAATAAAATGCAATTCAATTGAGGCATTTTAAAATATTTTATTAACTTTCTATTTTGATAACACAAAAAGGAAAGTTATTTTTTTTTTGTACTTGAACCAAAAAAATTTCAACTTTCATTCAATTTAATACAAATAAATATTAAATTAATTAATAAATAAAATTATTAAAATCGATCATGATCGACTTTGTAAAATATTGAATCGCTAAATCTAAAATGTCAAGAAATTGCAAGTTTTTAAAAATCTTTTGACAACTCTGATTAATATGAAATTATTTATATTTATATATTATAACGTTGAGGTTCGGATCCTAGATACAAATATTGCCTGAACTAATTTAATACCATTTCTATTAATTTTATGAAAATTTCGACACATTTTGTTCTGCATTTTCCTTTGGAGATAATTATTTTCTAAAAATGGATTTAAATGGATTTAGAAAATATTTTTGTAAGATATTTTGAGAGAAAAAATCATGGTTACTTGTTTCCCTAAAAAATCAAGATATATTTATATATTTTTCAAACATTTTTAAAACATATAACAAAGTCAATATTTTAAATATGAAATTCCTCAAAGAAATTTTATTGATTGTTAAAAAAGAATAAACTTTTCATGCAACCTAATATTAAACAAATTTAAAGTATATATAATTGTTTGGCAACATATTTAGCTGCAAATGGTTAAGACAATCTTTTAATTCACAATTTATCAAAAGTGAAAAGCATAAAACATCCCAAATGCAAAATGAAAAGAAAGCAGGTCGAAAAAGGGATAATTAAGTGACGAAAGTGGAAGCAAGAAAGTGTTTTATATGAAAATTTTAACAATAATCACACGGCAATTGTATTAATGTTTTGAGTAATCTACGTCATTGCATCTATAAGTAGGTTTATATGTCCCCTAAATACATATAACTCGGCAAATCTGCTTTGACCCATTAACCTGCTTTATAATATGTTTTTTATATTTATATATAAATTTATGTATAGAAATAGAAATATGGTACAAAGTTAGACTGAGATAAAGGTAGACTATTTGTAGAAAATTGTCCATTTCCATTTCTATGGATATTTTCGTAATACATTCCTCATTTCATTATATATGAAATTCAATTTAATTGATGATGAATTGATTTGTATAATACAAAAAAAAAAAAGACTTGTAAAATTATAATAGCCATTAATAGTTTACACCAATTTACATCAGTTTACATTAATAGTTTACATTTTGTAAAAATTGAAAATGTAAAATGTCGCTGCATGAGCAGTAATCGATTTACTGTCAAGTTCTTAAAACTAATAAATTCTTGACTCGAAGCTAAAAAATGGCGATTATTCTTGTGCCTTAAACCGTCATGCAAATTTCTTCATTTCCAACAAATCACATTCAATTGTTGTCACATTTCAGAAATAAATTCAAATTGAATTTTAAAAATTAACATATTGATTTATTACACGATTTACCACAACTTCCTCTGATGGCATTTTTTTTTCTTTCATAAAAAGTTCATATATTTTGAGGTTTAAATTTATGATTTCTTATATGAGATTAATTTTTAATTTCTACAATATATTTCCCTAAAAGCTTTTTCTATATTTTTTTTCCAAAAAAAAAAAAAAAAAAAAAAAAAAAGAACAAACAAACAAAAACAAAACAAAATGTCATAGAGTTGCCATTCGATATTCTATTATTCCTTGAAAAGCTTTTCTTTCAATCACCACTCTCTCGCGTAGTTTTTCTCTCACCATTTTGATAAGACATAAGAAATTCTACAATTTTCATCAATTGAAATATGCCATGACCATTGAAAGCCTTTAAATCTTTTCTCTCATTTACTTTCACTTTTTGAGAGGGCAATAGATTAAAAAAATAGATAAAAAAAAACTTAATCGAGTTAATGATAACAAAAAAAAAACAAGAAAAAAAACAACTGAAAGCTATTTGCACGTGGTATTACATTATTCTATTATATCATTGATTTTATACTATTGAGTTGTTCAGAAAATCAAATTCTAAGGATTTTTGCATTTTAATAATTTTAAACTTTGTAATTTTGAACTTTGTAAATTGAAAACTTAGTTTATCTCAATAAAATTAAATAAATAGTATAAATTTCAATTTTCCACTTTGAAGTTCAGATGCACCATCCTCTAAAAGACCAGTGAAAGCTAATAAGCAATAATTGATGTAGAGTAATAATAATAAGCATAATTTTTGAGATTCGATTACATCTAATAATAAAATAAAAATTTTATTTATTATAAGAAAGTAGCATTTAATTTGCTGGCAACAATACAATAACTTGCCAAATAATCTAAATGATTATTTTTCGAATCATTCATCCATGTAAACGGGTTAGAAAATTTAATTGTACATTCCAAGCAGCATTACGCTAAAGTGGTTCAATAATTTTCAACTTTAACTTTTTATATATTATTTTTTATATTTATATTGACAAATAGTTTAATCCTTTAAAACTTTGCTAAATTATTATGGGCCATTTTTATTTTAATGCAGATGATTAAAATGTAAAAAAAAAACATTTTCACAGAAATCTTTTCATGTTCTTCTTGTTTTTTCTTTGATTATACGGATTAGTAGTATTTTAAATGATTTCAGCTAGTCCGTTTTGCTTTCTCTCTCTGTCTCATTTATCTTTTAGCTAATTGAACAATTCAAATTCATTTGCGATTTGTAAATTGATTTAGTATTTGAACATTTATGAAAATTTTTGAAAAATATTAAAAGACTTGAAATCAATTGGCTAAACTAAAAAACAAAAAACATGAAATTTGAATCGCTTTTTGAAAATATTTCGTTGGCAAAGTTTGCCAAAACTTCCACTTACTACAAAACTATTTATACAAATTACATAAATGAATTTTAGTGAAAGTAAGAGTCGACCTTGATCGTTTGTAACACATTTTTTTTTTATTTTTGTATAAACCTTTTAACATTTATTTTTATTTTATTTTTTATTCTGCTTTTTTTTGCTTTTATTGATGCTGATGCTTAGTTGTTTGCTTGTGCAGGGATACAAGTAAAACAACAACAATAACAGTAGCATTTGCTAAAAGAAGAAGTAGAAGTAGAAGTAGAAGAAGAAGAAGAAGAAGAAAAAAAAATATAAGAACAAGAGGAGGAGAGATATAAAAGACTTTATGTTTAAGTTTCACATCACTGCCACTAAAACTTTGTAACATTACGTTTTGTGTGAATATGAAAATGTATGTGTATGTATGTGTATGTATGTGTATGTATATGTATGCGTGTTTGTTTAACTCATAAACTTATTCAAGATGTGCTTCTATATATATTTATATATTAGAAATACCTTTTTGATATGTAAAGTTCCCCTTAAAAGAATTTCATAAAAAATTGAGCAAGTTGAAGAAATCCAAATAAAAGGAAAAAGGAAAAACAAAAAAAAAACAAACAAAAATATTCTTCCTCATAAGGAAAATAGAAAAAGGAGAAAACAAAAACAGCACATGGAATTTAAGGTGTTTGAATGGTTTTCACGATTTGTTGGCTGTTATTTGAATTTCCTCTCAAATTATGTCACATGCTAATAAAAAAAAAAAAGGGACTTCTAATAAATCTTGAAATATAATGAAATATTCTCGCTATATCCTTCTCATTTCTTCTCATTTTTATTCTCCTTCAATGTCTCTCTCTTTTTTCCCTTTTTCTTCCACGCTATTACTCCCGATCTATCTCTGTCTGGTGGCCTGTCATTTTTTCGTTTATTTATTTATTTTTTTTACATAACTTTTCTTCTACCTGTTTTATTTGTTTCGTTTTTCTTAGAGTTTGTTCTTAAAGGAAATAGTTTGTTATGTTTGTGTGTGACTGTTTTTTTTTTGTGTTTGTTATTTCCACCAAAAATTTAACAAATTGTCATCAATTTGTAATTTGTTTTCTATTTTTTCTTTTTTTTTTTTTGTTGCTTTTTCGTCTTAACTATCAATAAAAGCAAATATGAATGTAAAGAGCAGAATAAATGCCTGAACAACTGACTGACATGAATGCCGTGAATGACGTGAATGAAAAATGAAAAATGAAAAATGAAAAATGAAAAATGTTATGTTGCTTTACTTTCGTATGCAATTTATGAATAATAAAAAGCAATTAGCATAATATGCAATAAAAATAGTGTTAAATACTAGATGTAAGACTATACAACAATAATAATAACATTAAACCATTTAGTATCAGTTCTATGTTTTTGTTGACATTTTTCTTTTTTTACATATCGTTTTATTTACATACAAATGTATGTAACATGAAAATTAACATTAAAATATTCTTTTACTGTGCCAATTTTTTATAGTAGAAATAGAAAGAGAAAAGAAATTAAGAAAAAGAGTGGAGAAAGTGAGTAGAGAGTAAGAGAAAAATAGGCAGAATGTTAGTGAGTAAATTTTCTAATTTTTCTTAACCATTTCTAAGATTTTTTACATAAAAACTTGCAAATTACTAATCATTTTAAAGCAAGTGCTCAAAATAAAATTATTGACAAGAATTTCGATAATAAATTTCCCGAAGAAAAATAATAACCATTCAATTCTCTGCCGATATTATGACCACCCCCATTACACCCCATTATAAAATTTTTTCTCATTTCATAAACCAGGCAGATAATTCCCTTTGGATCATTGAACGATTCTCCGCTCTTCTAGATTTTATGGTTCCTTAAACGTTTTCGCTTTTACACAAACTTTTCCATACCTAAACTCCATTTGCCATTTCGCCAAAATAATTTTAAAATTAATAAAGTCCAACTGGACTAAGTTAGGGAAGATTTGAAAGATATTTTAACTAGCAGGGAATCTCAAAAGTAAAGAAAACTGGTCCATAATTAAAAAGAAACTTTTCCTGAAAATTATCTAGAAAAAAAATCGCTTTATACAAAGTGATCTCATCTGGTTTTTTTGAATAGTATTTTTATTTTTACATAAATCATGGCTAATAAATTTTCTTAGAATACGTAAAAAATTGTGAATTGATTTGATTTAAATAGAAGGACAGACACAACTTTATGGAAATAATCCTAACTCCTAAATGATGGTCATAAAATATAGACAAGGGAACCATATCAGATAATCTGGAAAAGGTAAAAACATTTGCGTCATTCGTAAAATGCTAGAAGAGAATTTTTTTGTGTTATAAATTTCATATAAAAAACTCATTTTCAAAAACTATTTACAAAAGTTTTATTTTACAATGAAAATAAATATCCATCTTTTATTTTCGCTATTGCCGCTTTTATTATTTGTATATACAACACTTGACACCGATTACATGTCATTCAAATCTTTTCAACGATGTAAAAAGTCGTAATAACGTAGAATATGTTAACAGCAATTTAAACAACAAAAATTCTAAATGTTATTCTGTTATAAAAATTTTATATAGTAAAAGCAAAAATAACAATAAAAACAATAGCAATAAACAACTTGAAGGAGTAAAAATCATTGTTGAGATTTATTATTATTATTGTTATTAATTTTAGATAGTTTTTAATTAATTAGACTTTTCCAAAATAATTTACACTTCATAAGAAAAATGTGCTTCATTTACATTCTTTACATATCCACTATGCAAAAATTTGACTCTACTCTCGATTCAGTATTTTTGATAGTTAAGAAAGTGTCACAATCTCTAGAAGTAATGCAGATTCCTAATCACCATTAAAATCTGAATCATAACCATAATATCAGGCTGGAATTTGTTGGAAATTTTTGACATTCTTTTTTTTTTTCTTTGCAGTTTGCTCTGAAAATTTAGCTAGACATCTCTAAGGCCATCTAAGTGATGAGCCTACAATATTTAACTGCAAAACCGAATGTAATTTTCTTAATAATTAATTTCATTGAAATGTTTTGAGGTAAAAATAAAAGATAACAAGTGAAATTAAAAAATTTAATAGTTGGCCTGTTTTGTCTATTAAATATCCTAGATATAGACTTCATTTTTCGGAACCACCAAAATTTTATCTACACCATACAATCATATTTACAAAGTAAGCAGAGAGAGATTTAAAACGTTTCGGCAAATAATTTTGAATTGATGGGCCCAATTAATACCGATAAACTTTTGTACGTTACATACATCTGCATAAATATTTTATACTGTATTTTAGAATGGATACGTCAAGATGTAAATATAACCACGAATCAATTAATTTTTTTAATGGGAAGCATATTTCATATTTATTTAATTCAAAATTTTACTTCTTCAAATTTAATGGGAAAGAGTAAAATTGTGTTAATTAATTTTTGAAAATGATCTTAAAAAAATATTATCTCTCTCAATTTTATCGTTTCTCTATCTCTCTTACTCTCAATGTCACTATTTCTATCATTCTATACCATTATATTCCATCTATTTATGAACTTTTTTTGTAAAAGTCAAAGTCAAATTAATTGTATAATCAATCAAATTAATGTTACAGTTGTATCAGTACTTGCATACGTAACTTTTAGTTAACATGAGTAAAAAATTTTAAATTGCATTTCAAATTTGATTTATAGGGCAGGTCATAGCAAATGGTTTAGTAATCGAGTGAATTGAATCTTTAATCTGACTAAAGTGAAGAGGTTTACAATAGCAATTGAGAAGAAGCTTCGAACATTTTAAATTAATTTAAGTATATCGTTTCCGATAAAAAGTAATAATATCAATTATTTAAAAATTCATGTTTTAGCAAATACTTAAAAATTCATATGTAATCAAATTAGTTAAAAGATATATCTACTTTTCTTCAAATTTTTTGGGATTTTCCTCATTTTAAGTTAAATTGTGTTAGATATTTATTTTAAGAAATTATTAAAAATTAGTTTAATTTAAATGCTTGATTAAAAATATTCTCTCTTAAGTGAAATTTCGTAATAACTTACACAATTCTTTTTTCAAATATATTTCTTATACAATTTGTTGCGTAAGGATGTAAAAATTTCGCATAATTATTTAATTTTATTGCAAGCATAACATTTCAGCAAAAAAAAAAAAAAGGAATTTATTGTTTCACACAATGTTTATTTTATTATAAATATTATAAAATTTTTTTAATTTCCTTTTTATACAAAACAAACTCAAGTACAGATGGTCACGTTCGTTGCATAAATTTCCTACACCTTTTTCTTTCTTATTCAATATGCATAAAAAGTTTCTAAAATGTATATAAAAGTAGGCAAATTATAAAAATTAGAATTTTTGAAAGTGTTTTGATAAATGCGCGAAAAGTTTCAACTAAAGCACCGAACTGAGCATATTAAAAATCGTGTATAATAATTTGATTAAAAAGAAGGCAAAATATGCTGCATAAAAGGTATCTATTCTTAAGCCAATTTATATAATCAATCAAACAAATTTCATCAAGTTATTACTGATTTAACACTTAAATAGATTAAGCGTTTTGCCACTTTTCACCCAAACTTATTATGACATTGAAGCGAAGTGCAGAAAATTAAAAAAATATATTTGGCCATATCGTTAACACGATTTTATTAAATTAAATTTTAGTTTATATTAAATCAAAAACTTTTCATATCCATTGTACGAAAATATGTTGCAATATATTTTTAGATATATGCATTTAAAAAACAAAAATTGAAAATGGCCAATAAAATTACCTGTTGAAAAATGTTTTGTTTTTTTTTTTTTTTTTTCTTAAGCAATTATTTTATTTTTTCAATTTTATTGATATTTTCAGTAAGAATATAAAAAATAATAATATTCGCATTATTATTCTATAAATTATTTATGAGTCCATTTAGTTTATATTGGTACATTTTATATCTAAAAAGAAGTTCAAAAAAAAAAATAAAATTTTCATTAGTTAAGATTTGATTTATTCACTCTCATAATTGAAAACTTCTTGCAAAGTTCATGCTATCTCTGGAAGGCATTTTTTTTTTTTTGTATAAATTAAATTATTATAAATGATCGTTTTTGATAAATGCAATGATCTTGCTTGTTATTAGTTATAAAAATTATGGAAAATCCATTTCACAGAGCATTTATAAATCAATTTTGGCTCTAACATCTTGGTAAATTATTTCGTTATCAAATAATTTCTTTTTATTACTTAAATAGCACTTTCAGCACATCGAGTATAAAACAGAGTGATTTTCATTTTACAAATAAAGCCAATTAAACAATTCTCAACAACAAAATCAATCGAATTTTTAAAGAAGTAAATTACGCTTTTAATTTATTAAGCCTAAATGTTACATTCGAAAATTGATGCAAAGCAAAAAGGGTCTTATCTTCTGAATAGTAAATTTTTTTATAAAAGTAAAAAAAAAAAAAATGAACACAAATAAAAAAGGATAATTAAGGATAATTAATCTAAAGCTAATAATGAAAATGAAAGAGTTACAAAAGTTTCCATTACAACAAATTCTTTCCAATAAACTCATAACCATCTCATTTAATTTAAACTATTCTAAAATGATATTTTTTTTTCTTAATAATAAATAATAAGTAAAAGTATGAGAGAGTTACTTTTCCAAGGACGAAAAGGATAATATGCATAGTTAAAACCACATGCATGCATGTGTTGTCATTTTATTTTACATTTTTTATTATTCTTATTTTAATATTTGTGTTATAGTTGTGGTGTGAGCTTATGCGGACACTTGGACACTTTGAGAACACATAGAGATGTAAAAATTATTTATTATAGGAAATTAGAATCATTTTTTTGAATTAACTCATAATTCTCTGGCTATCTGATTGTCTACACAGACTCCCTAAATAATTTTTGTAATGAACTTGTGAAAATTTTCATATAAACATTTAATGAACCAAAATCGAATGTTCTTGAATAAAACCTTCATTTTATGAAAAAAATGACATTAAAGCAAGCTTTGACCATATTGGTCTATTTTGTCCACCAACTACTCAAAAAAAAAAAAAAAATAACACTGTGTATGAAAAAAAAAAAAGAATTCGCTCTTGATATTTCATTAAGTTTTATAAATTTAGATTATCTAGCGGTTATGCAAATTAGCAATGCAAAAAATTAGACAAAATCTTGCTAAAAAGTATACTAAATATCGATACCTATTGATCTTTAAATTTCTGGTCGATTTTTCTTTTCTTTGGTTATACATTTTCATTAAGCTGCTTCTACAATATCACACTACAAAAGGAAAAGTAATTTGGCACTGCATTAAAGTCGCCAAAGGCAAAAGTATGCAACTGTTTAAAAAATAGATGCCATGTGTTACAGGCACATGATTAGAGAGAAACTCCATCCAAGAATGAAATGTAGAAATGTAGAAAGAGCATCATGCCAAAAATAGCACAAAATTAAATTAAATCATCTTGTATAAAACAGGAAAAAAAATTAAATAGCCTGTTTAAATGAGCATAATTTTTACTTATGCTTTTGTATTTCTTTTTTAATGAACGTTCAAACTCATTTAACTCAGTTAATGTAAAATTTAACTCTGATTCAAATATCTATGCATTCATGGAATACGTGGCCGTACATTCGGCCACGTATGTATTTTTTTTTTTTTCTGATATTATAAGCATTCATTTCAGCATTTCAAGCAAAGAAATTAAATGTCAAAAATCTGATTGATTTACCGAATTAAGCCGCTTTTATATCAGACAAGTAAATTTTCTCTTCTGTGATATAAATATTAAAATTAAAACTTTTATCAAAGATATCTATAATATTTCAAAATTAATTTAAGATGTTCCTTAATTCAAAAAGCAATTGCTGCAAATTATAAAAGTTAAACCCAACAAAATATTAAAAAAAAAAAGGGAAAATTAGATGGAGAGTAAAATAATAATAAATTGTAATAAAAAAAAATGTATTTTATGTACTTACTGATTTAGATTGCGTTCGTTGGAACCACTTTGACCAGCAATATTATCGGTGTGACGGCGCTCTTTATGTACAATGCCCATCAATTTCATCCAGGGATTATTTTGGGAGCCATGGCCACCGCCCATTCCACCACTCTGCCACATAGTCATTTTGAATTGATTTTATTTTATTTATTTAGTTTTTTTTTTAATTTTATGTTTTTTTTTTTTTTTACTTAGGGCAGTGTATATCGCTTACAAATGAATTGTGCATATTTCTCTCCAATGTCAACTCGAACTCGAACTCGAACTCGAATTCGAACATGAACTCGAACTCTAACTTTACCTCTAACTCTAATTTCATCTTTCACTTCACTTTTCTCTCTTTTCATTTCTTGTTCTATGCACAATCAAATCCAAATGCTGAAACTTTGATCTATTATAAGCAGCATTTGAATTTATTTAACTTGATTTTGATATAGAAATTCAGTTTCACTTGAGTCATCGTATGAAATAAATTGGCAGAAATTATTTGATAAATATATGAAAGTTTTATAATGATTTTGTAATGAAATTTTTTATAATATATTTGCTTATGCATTTTAATAATTTTCTTTATACTTTCTTCTTCTATTTAATTACACAAACAAATTTCATATTCATTTAACAATAATTTAAGTTAATCATTTGCATTTTATACACGCTATTTTATCTATTTTAATTCTTTCCATCACTTTCATTTTATTTTTTATATTACTACAACAATTTTAATGGAAGCAAAATATGTTTTGTTTTTTTAAATTTTTTATTTATTTATTTATTTATTTATTTAAATATGAAGCATAAAAATTGAAATGAAAATATAAACTTTTTTAATTTGGTTTTAATTAGTTAAATTTTAAGCCGAATGAGAATTAAACTTAATTAATTATTATTACAATTATTATTTCTCTTTCTTTATTTTTATTTTATTTTATGTATAAATTAAAAACTAACTAAATTTGGCCACTTTATTTTAATATTTAATTATTTACATTTGGATGGAGTTTAATTATTATTAATTATTTTCGCTTGTGCTAATTTGAATTTTTCATTAAGTAATTATTTAATTAATTAATTATAAGAATTTTAAAATATTATCTAAATTTATTTTTAATTTTTATTTCCACTTTTTATTTTTGTATTTTTATTTTTGCTTAATTAACAACGGGCGGTAAATTTATTGGAAAAATTTTTTTAAAAAACTTTTTTTATTATATCAATTATTATGAATTGTTGTTATTAAAATATTAATTGATTTAATTTTATTTCTTTATAATAATTTATGCCAAAATTAATTATTTCTAATAATTTGAACTTAATTTAAGAATCACATCGGGCCTTTCTAATTTAACTTATTAAAAACACTAATTACTCTTTATTTATTTATATATATATATATATATATATATATATATATATATATATATATATATATATATATATATATATATATTGTTCAATATTTATTTTCTTCTCATTTTCTAACTAATTTGTTAATTTAATTGGTTTTATTTTATAAATTTTCATATTTTTATTGTGTAATTAAACTAATTGGTGTCGTCGATTTTAATCAAAGTTTTAATGGGCTGTAATGAAATGTAAAAAAAAAGAAAAGTAATTATAAAAATTATTCAAAGAATTTTTTGAAGATGCATCAGAATCTATACTGAAATGTCGTAGAACATTTTATTTAATACAAAAAATTAGAAAAGCAATTCAAAAATCAAAAAAAATATTTAAGAGTTATAAACAAATATAAAATTAAAAAATTCGTTTTATGAAAAATGAAACAAAACCAGAATCACTGTGATCCAAACTTTGCGCATAAATATTTATTGTATAAAGTAGATAATTTCAGTACTACATGACTTTGAAACAATTATATCGATATTAATAAAATATTTTACACTGAATTCTTCAAAATTATTTTCTTTATAAAGTGATTGCGAAATTTTCTTTTAATTTTCATGCAAATTTAAGAAAATGTAATTTCAAATACTTATCCATAATTATGCTGCCAAGTCAAATATAATTTTTTATTCTGCCACATCTGACTAATTATTAATAAACCATAACACTCAATAAGTCTCTGATTTAACTAGGCGTCCATTTTTTTCAGTTATATTCATAATTCTAAAACGACAGCCATAACTTTGACAGGTAAAACTATTTGCCCTTCAATTGCATTTAAATAGTTTTAAATGTCTCACTAATTTATCCAAAATAACGCTCATTACTATGAATTGCCAAGCACGCATATTTCCACACCTGTAGCGTGCATCTCGATATCGCATGGCTCTATCAACAATATTGTCAACAATATATTATATATATATCTAAGATGGGAACTTTTTGAGTGACATCATATATAAAATGATTGTTAAATGAACATAAAATAAAAATTGCATGAGTATGAAAAATCAAATACCGAAAATTTTCTTAAACTCGTTAAACTTTGCGCAAAATCGGGTAACCGTACTAAATCAGCTAATAAATTGTTTTAGTAAAAACTGAAATAAAAAAAACACAATCATGCCACTTTTCAATTTTCTTATATTTTTCTATTTTTTTTTATTCATTTAATCGACATCTAAAAACACATAAAACATAAAACATGAAGCATAAAGCACGTTACCAAGTCTTTATGGCAACGTAAAGTTTAATCAATACTAACGCAGTATTCCAAAATAAATTAAAACACAGAAAAATTTTGCTGAAGCATATCAAATAGAAAAATTATGGTAAAATTAATTATAATATTTAATATTTTGTTAAAAAATATAAAAAAAAGAATTTCATATGAAAAAAAAAAAATTGCAGCCTCCTAAAAAGAAGTTAACGAAAAAGGAAAAGGCCCGTTTGGAAGCCGAACAAGCCGAACTGTTGCGCATTGAAATGGAAAAGGAAAAGTATTCTAATATAATAACAATTATATGAAAATAAATAAAAGTTTGAAAAATTTGATATATCATTTTGGCAATTGGGAAAAATTTTTTGAAATTATCAAAGACAAAACAAATTTCTAGACAAATGAATGGACTTATACTCTCTAACTAACTAAAATTATCTGAGGACATTAAAATTTTCCAGTATACAGTTCATTCATCTAATCTTTTCAATGATAAATAAAGAAAATTTAGAATAATAGATTATTTATAAAATATAAATTATATGGCATTTTTAGAATGAAAAAACTTGAGGAAGCGCGTAAAAAGCGTAAATTGGAACGTGAACAAGCTAAACGACGCTTCAAATTAGAAATTGAAGAGAATCGTCAAAGGCGTAATCAATTAAAAGATAGTATGACATTTTTTCAACAAATTCAAAAAACTATCGATAATATTTGACATAAGAATAAGCAACAAATCGATTGGGAGAAATTTATGCGTTGCAATGGTTTACCGAATACCAATTGTCCCAGTGATTTACGTAAATATTTACATCAATGGCAAAATGACATTGAGAAATGGAATCGAGAATCACGTAACTGGTTATTAAAAACGGATGAACGTACATTGTTAACACAAGATGCTAAAGTAATGGATTTAACAAGAAATACTCTAAGAAAATCACAAGGTGATATTGGTGATATATACGCTGAACGAATTATTGAAGTACTAACGGTTTGTGAAAATCTATATTTGATTTCCCATACAGCATGGAATTTAAAAAGAAAGTAAACAATTTCTTGCCATATTTAAATAGATTTTAAATGAATTAGATGTATCATTAACCGATCGAGAACAGCCTGAATATATTTTAAGTGATTTGAGTAAATTAAAATCAGATATACGGGTCTTTCTCAAAGATTATATTGATGACTTCACATATAAAATTTTGTCCCATATAGAACGAGACATGGAGTATGACACAAAATATGGAATACATTTATTTACCAATCATAAATAATCGGCTTTTTATTTATTCTAGAATAGATCGTCCAGGCGTTTCAAAACATTTATATATATCGAGTGTATTCAAAAGTTTTTTATGGTCCTTCTCTAAAGATGCTCAAATGTAATTATTTCGGATTTTAATTTTTTTGTAACTTTTTTATTATATACATTTTAATTTTTAATTTTTATCATTATATTTTAAAGATCATTGAATTCAAAATCTCGTGGTTGTGATCAAGATCAACATAATGAAATCGATTTTTCCATAATGCAAATGCAACTATCTCTACCACCATCTGTACTACTTTATAATGCCGCTTTAAGAGGTTTATGGTTATCGTATGATCATTTTAGCGATAATTGTCCAAGTTTTAAGCTTAAAATAACCAGACCCCTTACTTTTAGTAAGATTTGAAAAAAGAAGCAAAATATATAGAACAAATACTCTAATTTCTCTTTACTTCATTTCACTTCACTTCACTTCACTTCATTTCATTTTCTATTTGCTCTTTTCATAAGATATGCTAACACAAATAAAAATGGAATGGCGTAAACGTAAAGAAATTTTACAGCAAATGTTAGATGAATGTAAACGAGAAATACCAATCGATGAATTGGAGCAACTTGATATTAACAATGATTTTCACATTCAACAAGAGTCGCAAAAAACCATGGATATTGATAAATTATATTTGGAATATGAAGAGATCAGAAATAAGTTAAGAAGGAAAGCTATTGGACCAGAAGCGTACAATTTAATCGATACAGATGTTAATCTAAGAAAATATCGCATCATTGGAGGTGTATATGCTATCGATTATTTAGATACACCGCAACAAAACAAACAATTAAATGCTCGTACATTTATACGACTAAGTAAAGGAAATCTAATTATTATGACAAAAGAGCCTCTTTCACTTCTTTCACTTATTCTACTCTTTTTTATCTTATTTATTTTATTTTATATACCACTTTTTTAGTTTTAACCCCCAATAAATTAAGTCATAAAATTTATTATCAGATCTATAGGCCGCCACCACCAGCACTAGCTGGTGTACGACGTTTACCGGAAGAAATTGAGGCTGAAATGCGTCTGATGGAAAAAGCCTTAGATAAATTAGCTTTAATTACTGTAGAGTAAGTCAATTATTTCAATTTAATTAAAATTAAGTGATTATTTATAATTAAAAAATTAAAATTTGCTTCAAGATTACCAAACAGTGTTATATGGTTTGAACCGCCCATAGTATGTCGCTGGGAAACTCAAGCAGATACCTTAGAAGCAGATTTAACTGAAGGCATTAAAAAAATGCATTCTTTAAATGTTTCAAATAGTACAATTGATAAAGACATAACGCCCTCATCTACTACGGCCAGTGTTAGCCCTTTAAAAGGTATATCACCACGTTATGATCTATTTAAATTACGTAAAAGAAAGAGCTCACAAAAATCGGCACAATTGCCGCATAAAGAAATTTATGATTTTAATATGTGTCGTATACCAAATAACGTTGATATTTTGAGCTTATTAAAAGATTTCGTATTGCCATTATTGCCGTCTGGATTTGCAATACGTTTGAATGTGACCAAGAATGTTAATTATAAAAAAATTATGCATAAATTTTTGCAACAAAAACGAAAAAGTCGTCAGAAAGGAAAAATCGTATTACCAAAGTTACTTTGCCTTTCTAAACCAAAATTTACCAATGAATATTTGTCAAGCAATCAAATTACAAATGATGGGGGCATAACAATAGAAAATCATCAACAACAAAAAAAAGAAAAAGAAGAAGAAGAACACCAAAAACAAAATGTACAACGATTGAATATAACACGTATAACAAGTAATGCATTGGATTTAAATGAGCCGAGAGCAGTTTTTCTACAAATTCATCCTTCAAAAATATTAAAAATATTACCGCAAACTTCAGTACATGAAGACTTAGTTGAAGGCCAAAAATCAACCGATAAAATATCAGAATCCAAATGTTACATGTTTTCAACATTGATAAAGGTAAATTTTAATAAATTCTAAATAGAAAGAATAATCCTCAAACCATGTCACACAACAGGAGATAATATTTGTTATACAGATTTCAAATGCCTAACTTTAGAGTTTTGAAATAATCAAAGGAACCGGCAACAACAAACAACAAGAGTCCAATAACTGAATTCTAGGAACAAAATTGAAATTTGGAATCAAATTTTGAATAAACATCGTTGTAATGTTCATTACAGTGTACCCCGTTAACATAGTTAGTGTTACCATATTTGGCCAAGCGGTGTAGATTTTTAACAGGCTTAATTCCTTAATTCTTTAATTTTCTACACCACTTTGCTAGAGATTTTTAAAATGTATAGAAAATTAAAGATTGGAATAATATCAAAAAGTTCTTATTATGGAAGATGCTTTAAACAGTGGACTGATATAAACCAAATTTAGCCCTGACTTCCATTCACAGCGATTTTCATTAAGTAAAATACCTAAAATTCTAAATATTTTTCATATAACGACTTTTTTCAAAATTGGACGTTACGTGACAAACATCACAAAGCTTACCCGATTTTCACACCACACCCACGCTTCGGAATCGTTCGAAAGGTAACTAGTCAACAATGCTGCCATATTGCTCTTCCTGACAATCGAATATTTATTCAATAATATTTAAAACTAAGCGATATTTCCCTTTTTGAATGCTACAAACTTTTCATGTCTAAATTTTTAGTTGATGGTTATAAATCTTTAAATTTAGATGCACAGAATGGATGATTGAGTTAGTTAAAAATGATTAAAATTCCTTACAACTTCCAATATATTTCAATATCATTCTTAATGTAAGGCACATAACCACACACACAGACACACACATAGACACACACGCATACACATAAACAATTCGTAAAGTTTACAAGTTGATATTTAACATTTTATAATATACAAAAAAATATTTTATTTGTATTAGTTTCAGTAAATTATATTATTTTTATTTATATTCATATTAATATGCTTATATAAAATCTGTGATAATGGTAAAAATTCAAGGACTTGCATAATTTGCTGGAATTACAAATGCCAATACAGAGAGAATTAATTCAAGAGATTTCAATAAAATTAAATAGCAAATATAGCAATGAAATTGCAAAGAATGAACAAGAATTTATGGAAAGTGCAACAACGAATTATTCGAATGTTGCTTTCATTCAAACTAATGAAATTAACACCACTATTACAAACATGCAATTGAATGATCAGGAAAAGCACATTAATATAAATTATGAGAATCATATGCCAGATAAATCATATAATAATAATAATAATGATAATGATAATAACGATAATGATAATGATAATGATGATGATGATAGTGATGATATTATTGATGATAATGATTCTGATGATGATTCTGATGATAACAATGAATATGATGAGGAGACAGAGGTAATGGATTGGTTTTGTAATGACGACAATTCTATGGCAACATATTTTCATCAGGATCAGGAGAATGTAATGGAAAGCAGTGCTGGTGATTCGTCAACTAAACATCAAAATATATACCATCATGCCAATGATAATCATATCACCTCAAATGATTACAAGTAAGTTAATAAATATATAATTGAATTGATATAAGTTATGAAGTTATGAGAGAGAACTTGTTACTTGAAACAATCATCCATTGCCATTGCCATTCATAGCATTCAAAATGTATGGCATGTAATGCAAGGCATGACATTTAATTTTCATAATTTTTAATATATGCATATATAGATTTATTTTCAGTTGCCAATTGTACAATACCTTCGTCATGTTATGTTATGTTATAACATTTTACAACACTCAATTTTAAAGCATTACAATTTTCTTTTTTTTTGCTACTAATTTCGCTACAATTGTTATTGTTTTTGTTATTTGGTATTTTTTTATTGTTGTTGTTATTGTTACTTGGTATTGTTATTGTTATTGTTATTGCTATTGTTATTTGGTATTGGTATTGTTATTGTTATTGTTAAGGTTATTGCTGTTCATATTTGGTATTGTTATTGTTATTGTTATTGTTATCGTTTATGTTGTTGTTATTGTTAGTGTTATTGTTATTGTTAATGTTATTCCTATTGTTATTAGGTATTGTTATTGTTATTGTTAATGTTATTGCTATTGTTAATGTTATTGTTATTGTTATTGTTATTGTTATTGTTATTGTTAATGTTATTGTTATTGTTAATGTTATTGTTATTGTTATTGTTATTGTTATTGTTATTGTTAATGTTATTGTTATTGTTAATGTTATTGTTATTGTTATTGTTATTGTTATTGTTATTGTTATTGTTATTGTTATTGTTATTGTTATTGTTATTGTTATTGTTATTGTTATTGTTATTGTTATTGTTATTGTTATTGTTATTGTTATTGTTATTGTTATTGTTATTGTTATTGTTATTGTTGTTATTGTTATTGTTATTGTTATTGTTATTGTTAATGTTATTGTTATTGTTAATGTTATTGTTATTGTTATTGTTATTGTTATTGTTATTGTTATTGTTATTGTTATTGTTATTGTTATTGTTATTGTTATTGTTATTGTTATTGTTATTGTTATTGTTATTGTTATTGTTATTGTTATTGTTATTGTTATTGTTATTGTTATTGTTATTGTTATTGTTATTGTTATTGTTATTGTTTATATTATTGTTATTTTTATTATTACTATTTTCTTATATACACTTCAGAAAATCGAATTATAAAATGTATACTTGAATTGAAATAACTTTTCTTTATATTCTCTACATTCCCTTTAATTTTTAATATAATTTTTTTTTATTATGCTAATTTTATATTATTCCTCCTGCTATTATTTGTTTTCCTTTATTATCCTTTAAATGCGTTTATTTTACGCTATAACCCATCAAAATCTAGGAAAAACTTGAAAGCTACTCGTAACATGACAATCACTCGGGGAAAGTGGAGTACGCGTGATGTGCATGATGCAAAATTTAATGAGGACAAATTATCGATACAATTTCGTATAGGACGTTTCGGTAAAGCACATAATACATTTTAAATCCAATTATAAAGTACACAATTTTAAATCCACTTACACTAAATAATTTTCTTACCACTTGACTGTATCTATGGTCATGACCAAGATGTAATACTTTTTCTTGTCATGTTAATTTTTAAATTTTGACTTTTTCTTCTCTTGTTGTTTGTTTCATTACTTCTATTTGAATTTTCATTGTTATAGGCATATTTGGTTTTGCCTTAAATCGTTATAGCAATATGCCTTATCAGACATGGGAATTGAAACCAGATTTGAAAAAGTAAGTGGCACTTTATAATTTTCATTTAAACATTGATGTAATGAGAAAAGAAAGAAAAGAGAAGAGAAGAAAAGAAAAGAGAAGAAAAGAAAAAAGTTTAAACACAAAAGTTTATAACACACCACTTTCATATGGAAAATGTTAAGTAAAAAGAAATTAAAGGTCTAGAAAGCGAACAATGGAAATTTTTTTTAGGAAACTTTCAAATTTCCTATAATTAAAGGGATCCATATAAATAAAACCACACTTATGATACTTTCACAAAAAAAAAACTGTACCCACAATGGAAAAATCTTTCTGTATAAATCGTTTTAAATGAATAAATTCCAATTTTGAGAATGATCGCATGAACAATCCGTATGCATTCAGTTTCAATGTTGTCCGTCTTTAAAAAAAACGAGTGATTCAAAAATTAATAAACCTAAATCGCTAAAACAATTCAAAATCCATTCAGTAAATGATTTTCAGATGCTCATGAAAGATATTTTGAATTGTTGTGGCAAGTTTTTTTTTTAAACAATTTAGAATATGATTTTCAGTTGCTTTAGACATAGATTTGGTATAGTTAGAAAAAATAATTCTCAAGCAATTCAAAGAACAATTATTAGTTAGTTAAAAAAATTGCAGATAAGGATTGTATATCGATTTAGGGAATGATTTTCGAAAAGTGTTAAGTCTAAATCTTTGGCGCAAGTAATTTCAACTTTAGCTCTAAAAAGTACAGTTTAAAATTCCACCATCTTCATCATTGTTTAATTTTTTTATTCTGCATTGTATACTTGGGGGCAACCAGTCCCGAGAAGCACCTGCTCAACTGAGAGTGGCTCATGAGATGGTAGTTGTTGTTCCGCTACCATCAGGGTTCATCATGAGTTACGAGATCCGATCCAAAGACTTAATTTGGTACCATGGGATCATCAGTTTTAATATGCCCATGTGGTGATATTGAGGTTGGCTTCATGGGGGCTGTGGTGCCCACATCGCGGGCGTCGCTTGTTCAAACACATATATGCTTGTCGTGCAGAATCTCATTTCCCGAATAAAATGGATAGCTGGATAGGCTTATTGGGCTAATTTAAGCTAAGCCTAAGAGTAATAAAAAAACTCCGAATCTAGATACCAAAGATTAAGCCATGTATATAAGGTGCAATACAGGCTTTAAATTGGAAGCTAGTCGTGACGGTAGCATGCACCCCGTGTGACGCGACTACCAACGCTAGCGATCATTATGTACATTTGTGTACTATGCATTTGAGCCTTCACGGCAGGTGTGCATGTAAAACACTCACTGCACTGCATTGTATACTTATAATAAGTTAGCACTGTAATTGCAAATGAAGATATAATTTTTCTTATATATTTATTATTTGATAAGTATCTTTCTCATTATAGTTCTGATGGCATACTATTCAGTTTAACAGCATCATTAATTAGTCTAGATATAACCATAACTGCTGATGGTTATTGTGTTAATAATTTTCAAGGTGGCACAACTTTAGCGATTAATGAAATGATTGGGAAAACATTAACATTTTCAACATTAAAGTATATTTTAATAAATTCAGCCGTCGATATATTCCCTGAAGAAGATGCTTTCTGCTATACGGAGGGTTCTTGTGAAAAGAATTTCATAATGGAAATGCATTTATATAATTGTATGTCAACGTTGGCCTTGTCACATAATTTCAGTTGGTCACGTTGGAATTTGTTGGCCGGCAGCAGAACAGCTGTACTGTTAATGCGTGAATTTATTGAGGAGAAAAAAATGGCAAGTTCAGAGATTCATTTCTTTTTTTTTTTTATATCACTGAATGGATTAATTTATCATATTTGTATATTTCCTTAGCCAAATCATTCCACATTATTGGTGACACCATTAAAAACGTCTATCATTAATTGTACGGAAGTATCAGCCAGTTTTAATTGTTTAAATGCACCTGGCATGGATTATTATGCTGATTTATATCAATTGACGAAAGTGCATGCACATCGTTTAAGTTTAGATAAACAAATTAATATGCATCCTGTACTTAGGGATCACGTAGCTACTATATTAATGGCCGTTAGACCATTGAGCTTCTGTTAGAGAATATTCATATTCCACATTCACGATTAGCGTGTACGTTTTTACTTATTCTTTTCACTTTTCACTTTTCACTTTCTTTTCCTTATAAATTTTAATAAAATTGAAATATTACTTTACGTGAAGACAAATGAATGGCTAAAATGAATGAATGAGTAAATGAATGAATAAAGGAATGCAAATGATGTACAATGTAAATGTAATGTATTCGTGATATTGTTTGAATATCTTATGCTATTTGAAGGTGATAAATTCGGTTATACTTAGACAGAATTATACACAGAAAAAATCACAATGAAAAAATGAGAGATATAGATAAAGAAAGAGATTTAGTGAAAGTGAATTATAATTAAGAAAGTTTAGTCATATTTACTTTACGTTATAAAATCACTTATTTGTTTTATATATTTACATTCATTCATTCATTTATATTCAGGCATATTGGTTCATATTTATATAATACATAAATTACTCTTTATCTTACTTTATTACAAATTATTCTAGTTGTGGTATATGAGAATTTCAAATACCTAAAGGAAGATAATAAATAAAATAAAGTCTCACCCAAAAAGTTTGTGATTTTTGTTATAAAAAGTTTCTACAAGAAAACTTACTTTGAAAAATTTACCTACTTTAAAAATATCTACAATTTTTTATTATCCTCCATAGAGAGAGATTTCTATTAAACACTTTGTAAGGAGGACTCGTTTTTACAGGAATTTGAAATCTTTAAAATTTAATTTTAATGTATCACATTAAACGTGCACGTTTAACGTTTAACGCGAACTATTTCATGATTGTAACAGCAATGCAACAGTTTAAAAGCATCTCTGAATCCAAGGACCAAAATCGAAAAAAATTGAAATATATTAAAAGCAAAATGCAAATGCAATCATCTAAATATAAATGTTGCTAGGAAACTTTTTGCGATTATATTTTTTTTTTCTGGTTTTTTTCATGGATTCGAAACACTGCGCGAGTATTTCTCAATTCAATTTTATTACATCAAAAAATATTATGATTCGTATTACCGTATTTTATTGTCGACCCCGATCAATTTTGACATTATATCATTGCATCATTTTACTTTATTTCATTTATATTTTTTTTTACATTTTAAATGAAAATAAAATTGAGATATTTCTTTAACAGTAGTTTTCTTTATAAAAATAATATTTACTTAAAATCTTAGTTAGCCATTGGGATTAATATTTATTTTCATGATATGTAGGTTATATTTTCTTAAGATAAATAAACAAGCAAACAGTTATAGTGGGCGAAAGTCGCCTATGAAATAATCTACATCGTTTTGGAATTTAATAAAGAAAAACCAAAAAAAAAAATCAATTAAAATTGAAAGATTTTATAGTTTCACAGGCAGAAGGACTAAGGACCAGGATGTAGATTGGCCTCTAAATTACTATTTTATACCGATTTGAGATGAAAAAATCAATCAAAGTTATGATAAGTTTGTTTTTTATAAAAAGCAAAGCATATTTCTAAATAATGCTTGCTTCCAATAATGATGATCTAATTCAATTCTAAGACATCATCTACAACCTTCATTTCATTGAAATATCCCAAAAATATCGCACTATAATTGAGAGTTTTGAACAGACAGACGGATCTACAGACAGATTAACATTAAAGCAAAAAATCAATTTAGAGTCAATTGTTTTAATTAAGGACCGATTTAATTAAGCACTTTTGAATGTTATTAATATTCATACATACATCTTACATTCAATTCAATGTGCAGGATCTAAAGTATAGAGATTTAAAGAAGCATATCCCTAAATGTAACATAATGCAAAGTTAAAAAACAAAGCGTATCATATGAAACGTACCATCATGATAATAAGTGGCTTAATAGTAATAAAGTAGTAGTAATAATAATAATTGTTGTAATTGTTATAATTGTTGTAATTGTAGTACCGTTGGTAGTAAAAGTAACATGAATGTTGCGTGTAAGTCTGGCATCAATGTAAATTTAATTCGTCTTGTACTTTCTCCTCTTCAGTTCAAAAGAGAAAACTACCATATAAAAAGTCAGGTAAAAGAAGCAAAAAAATAAAAAAAAAAAATTTTTATGCATCATAAGTTCTCACACGAATTTGTAAACATTATGCCTACTTGAGACCAATGTTCTGTCTATTGAAATTGCTGCTCTTGTTCTTCTTTCATTTCCTCTTCTATAACGCTTCTTCTTCCATTTAATATCCGCTCCTTTTTTCATTTTATTTATTTTTGTTTTTTTGTTTTAAAGTTTTTATTTGATTATTTTGGCTTTCTATGTTGTTCATTTTTGTTCTTTGTTAATTGTCGTTTCGCTTATTGCACTTTATGGGATAATATCCATGAACGTATGTTTTATCATAAAAATATATTGACCGTAGTTTATTCCAATTTCATATGACTAATATTTGTTGAAGCGACTAATATTTATTGAAGGTCTCTCCGAAAACATGTTAGTCTAAAATTAATGTCAACTGTGTGTTTTGTTAAGTACTCCCAAACGGCTAAGCGCTTAATAAAATTCTAAATTCGATCTGTCCTATTTATCTAACTCTCTGTCATTCTGTACCTCATTCTAGCTGTCTTTGTCTCTCTTATATCAATATACCCTACACCATTTATAGTTTAAGATATTATAAGTTTAATTAAAAGGAGTTGAGATAGACCCAACTTTTATTAACTCTGAATCACTTGCTGATTCTATTTAAGCCTATCTGTCCGTCTGTTCATTCCATGTCTGCCCTTATAAATTTGTTATCAAACTGAGATATTGAGATACTTTAGTGAATTGCTACATGGATGTAGCAATATCCTGGCCAGAGACCAGATAAATCCACCTTCATCTCAGAAGCACTTCCTGAATCCATTTATGTCTATTTATCTGTCTGTCCATTCCATGTCTGCCTTTGTAAATTTGTTATCAAGCTGAGATATTGAGATACTTTAGTGAATTGCTACATGGATGTGTCTGGTCCAGAGATGAACGTTTCCGAAAAGGAGTTAAGATAAATCCACCTATAGCTCGGAATCACTTACTGATTCGATTCAGATCCGTCTGCTTGTCCATATAAATAAGCGATATTGAGATACTTTATTGCATCAAAGCATATTTGAAAATCAACAATAGCGACCGAGTAAAGAGAAAATTTATTGGTCAATGGGTGCTATGCCTTATAAAAACAACAACAACAACAAAAAGGAAACATATAAAAAATTTAGTAAAATTAAGCAATATTTTGCTTAAAAACCATTGAAATGAAAGAGTTTAGTAGGAAGTAAATGGGAATAACCTTGATTCAAGTAATATTTTATGTTAAAGTAATGGCAAAAGAGGAAAAATTTCAAATGGAAAGTAGAAATTATATATTTTTACTAATGACCGAATATTTCCGTTTGCATAGAAATTCAAATAAATATGCAGGGAGTTGGAAAAAAAAAGAAGGCTCATTTCATATATACATAAAGTAAATTAAAGTAAAATAAAGAAAAATAATTATCTCACAATCAAATTGTTAAGTCGAATTAAAATCGATACGATTTAATTTCACATGTATGTTTCATTTCTTTTCATTTCGTTTCATTTCGTTTCATGTCGTTTCATTTCATAATTTAATACAATAATATTGTGGCTGAACTTTAATTTGATTAAATAAATTGAATAGTTTTCACCTTATCGATGCCAATAAATATTCTGCTAAAGTTATAACGTTATAACTTTTAATATATAAAATATTATATAAAATTACATTTGGCATATGTAAAGGTCACTTATTTAATTTTTAATAAATTTAATCATATTTCTCATATATAAATTTCATTTCATTATTTTATACATTCATCATTCGCCACTTTCATAATATTTTCCAGTTATTTACATAATTGAATTATGAAAATTTTATAAAATATTTATACACATTTCAATATGAATCATGTTACACGAAATATACCAAAAAAAAAAAAATTTTCAAAAATGTCAAATCGATTATAGATCAATTTACAATTATATGCGAAATCGAATTATAATTATGTAATTATTTCATTTTCAACTCAAATTTCCCATTATATTAAATTATTATAATACATAAAAATAAATTTCCAATTTAGAAGAATTCTATGAAATAACTGTAAAATAATTTTGAAATTTTTGTAAAAATTCTTTTAAATTATTTCGCATAAACTAAATTAGCCATTTTTTTTTTTTTTTGAAAATGATTACTTTGCACTGTTTTGAATTGTTATTAATGATTCCTTCTTTTAGTATTTTAATTATATCAAATAAAATGAAGAAAATTGAGTTAATAATCAACTATTAAAAATATTTCGTTTATTTCGCCATAGACTCAATCAATCTATTTGCACATAATTAGCCATTAATTTGCTATTTTTGCTTTTATTTTGAAATAGAACATCGATCAGAAAAATTTCTATATTCATCTAATTTATGAAGTGCATGTTTCAATTCTAATATAAAGCAAATAAAAAAAATTATAGTTAGCTGGAGTCGAATCTTGGATATCCACCACCATCCAAGCAACGTAATATTACGATTTACAAGCCAGTTCAATTTTTTTGAAGTACATAAAAATTTAAAAAAATAAACAATTAAATAAAAACGGCCACGCCTACTTTCGCGTAGGCATGATATGGACGGATATTATAGAAAATTTCAAATAATAAGCAAAAAACCAGCATATTTTGCTGGAGTGTTCGCAATTTAAGTTACACTCTGGGCATGTCCTTTGACCGATTTTGCCCATTTTCAAAATCAAATTGCCTCCAAGACTTCCAACTTCCTATATTTTTTTACCTAATTTGATCTCCACATCTCCTTTTCTTGTACGACCGACTCCTTGGTAACAACCCACGGATAGACGGATAGGCCTATTTATATCAATTCAAAATTTGATGCTGATCAAGAATATGTGAATATATGACTTGTAGAGTCCCCGACGCTGTCTTCTGTTTATTGCAAGCATAATATGAAAATGAATATACCCCACCCCCTCCCCCCCCCCCCAATTTCTGGATGATGGCTACAAAAATTTTACAACATTATTCTTGTTATAAGTAACATTTTTTTCATGTTTTTCATTTTTGACAACATGAACAAGAATCCACTGAAGTAACAAGTAACTCAATTTTGCTAATACTTTGCTATTAATTTTACATTTGTATAGTATTTAATATATTTCAAATGTGTACATTACCATATTTGCATAATGCATTATAAAGCATATAACTATTTTGGAGATTTACACGAAATGAATAAATGAATGTTCAAATAACTTTTAAAACACTTTTAGCAATAACAAAAATCCTTAGAAGATTGATTCACACTAATGAATGTGTGCTATTGATTTATAAATGAAAATGAAGCAAACAAAAGGCAAGTAAAAACTTTATAGTCAATGGAGGCGGATTTTTAAATACCCTACATGATTTTGCTTTATGGAAATGAAGCGATCTGGATCAACTTACGTCTGAACATTTTTTGTATTAAAATAAAAAATAAAAAGCATTTAAAATTGTAATCTTTTTTCCATATAATGATATTACTAAGAAAGTCATTAAGAGGGGCGTGAGGCGTGGGGCATGGGGCGTGGCCGTAAAAGAAGACCAATTTTATCTAAGTTCAATAGGACTAGTCTCTGGGCCCAACAAAGCACAACCATAAACTAAATTTAACCAATTTATCGCAAAAATTGCGACCTGTAGCTTGATAACAAATTATCATGGACAGACAACATGCTTAAATCGATTCAGAAAGTGATACTGAGTTTATCGATATAATAAAAAATTCAAATTAATAAATTTTCTGAATTCTCTATCTCTCTCTCTCTCATGTAACGAACTTTTTAAATAATTTCAAGCATGTACAATTTTTTATTTTCCCATCTTGTAATTTATGACTTTTTTTCAAGTATGCCAAGATGTAGAGTGTTTAAAAATCTGTTATAATCAATTAGAACATTTTCACTTGTTTCTTTTTACTTTGTATTTTGCTGTTTTACTCTTATTTAGCTTAAAGATAGAGATTATATCTTAAATAAAAAACAAAAAAAAACAAAAAAAAAACAAAAAAAAAAAGAAGAGCACATTTTATCTATAAATAGTTTTACTTGAACTATATAAAGGCGGATATTCCTATTTACACTTTGGTTTTTTAAGCAGGCGGGAATTTTTCAAATTGAAATTTTATTCATACACATATCAATACATTTTTATTTTTATATTTATAGAAACAAAAACAATAACAATAATAATAATAATAATAATAACAACAACAACAAATTTGCTATTCTTATGCTTATTGTTATTGTTGTTGTGCTTGTTGCTTTTGTTGCTTTTTTTTCTATTATTTTTGTATTGGTTATTAAAAACAACTTATTACGAATCGGAACACGCAACATGTTGCATTAGCTAACTATTAATACATAAACAAATGCAGATATATATACAGATTTATTTACATCAACAAATGAATTTTTGATGTAGACATTATGCCATCTACATAAAACCCATAGATCTAGAAATCTTCAACTTAACATGTCAAAGTGGAAATTTAACTGATTTTCTTAGCAACCGACTAAACATCGTAAAATCTACAGGCAACACCACGACTTAGATATTTTATTAGCATTAAATAATGGACGTAGACTCTAAGGCTCCATATGCCAAAAAAGAGAATACCTTTTCACTTCTTCTTATGGGGAATCTGGCCCTCGGTAACTACGATAAATTTTTACATGCATCCAATTAAAGCTCAAAAGGATAAAGATTTAAATCAGAAAATGGAATAATTTTCTGAAATTAAAGTCAATTTTGAGAGCGAAAACAAATCAAAGAGACGAATGGATACATCGAAATCGATTCTACATTTAATGCTAACAAAGAATATATCAACTTTATAAAGTCTTCGAAGGTTCCGCTTAACCTTTAAAAACATAATAGCAAACCTCGTGGTGTTGAGTATAAAAAAGGCTTGAAACAATTTGAAAACAGTCTATTGATTTGCAAAATAGAATCTTTTAAAAAATAATAAATTTCTTATTATTATTATTAGTTAATTGATAGACTTATTGACCCATGTATTATACATGCAAATATTTTTGTAAACGGCTTTATTGCATGCAAAATAAAATGGAAATTGTAATAAAACATTTACAGAAAGGAAAATCAAAAGGAAAAAAAAAAAGAGAAAATCAGGGGAAAGAAATTTAAAAAATAAAATGGAAAAAATAAAACTATGCCGATATATACAACGTATCAAGCAATATACAGTCGTGTACAGGTAGAATATACAGTTGTGGGCAGACATATTCTAAAATAAATTAAAATGGAAACATTTATAAAAAAACAAAAGAAAAACAAAAAAAAAACAAAAAAAAACTCTTCAATTAAATTATATTTTTTCTTTCCATTCCACACACCACAATAATTTCTAGAAATTTTGCAATTTTTTATATGATGCCATAGACTTGTTAGATTTTAAGTATTTAACCAAAACATTAATGTGATATTCATCGATAATAAATAAAATATTATCTTAAAAATGTAATTATGAAATTGAAAACTAAAACTAACGCTATTTCCTTTTCATTTCTTTTCCAAATCGCCTTTTTAAAATTTCACTAGCCAAAAGAATCTTTTAATGTTCTCAATGTGATGTTTGCAATAAAATAAATGCCTTTACCAATCAATTCCAATATTTTTGATTTTTCTTATATTTGAATACACTGCCATCCATTCTTTGCGAGCAATCAAATACTTAAAGAATTATAATTTAAAACAAAATTTTGGCCATCTAAATATCTCTCTGTGCTAGATATTTTACCTTAGCAAAAGGACAGTTGCTTCATGCAACTGCAAGAAAATCTTTGAAAGTTCTTATGATTTCCAAGAATGTATCATCTCAACTCAAAATGGTTCATTTGTAATGCCACAAATTGTAAAAATTGGAATGTCTAGGAAAACTGAAACATTCCATTTTTATTTAAGATTTATCTAAATATCGGCAAATTTTTGTCTTACTTTCAAAAATTTTGGAAAAATTTTTCACGCTCATGAAATGGAATGGAGAATATTTTCAGATATTCTACATTTTTTTTTTTTCCTATGGAAATTTTCTTTATCTTTACACTTTTTCATCTACATCTTTCCGGTTTTAGTTTTTGCCTCATGCAAATATTTCATCACCATATAAAAACTCCAATCAAATGATACAAAGTATACAAAAAAAAAAAAAAACCAAAGTTTCTGAAACACGTAATAATAATTTAGAACATAAAGTACAGGAAATTGTTCACTAAGACATACACATAAAATATGAAAAAATTAACAAAACAAAAAGGAGGGAAAATGTGAAAAGATCAATTGAAATGAAATGTTATATGGAATAGGGCAAATATCAGTTTTCTGTAAACGTTCCAAATCAATGATTTTATATCTATTAAAATTGAAAATTTGAACAAATATTAAGTTCGTTATTCTGCAATATCCACAAAAGAAATTATGCAAATCGGACACTTTTAAGCGAAATAATATAATTTCAAATTATCGATCTGTAATATAACGAGCCAAATAATCTTAGGATCCGATAGATCGGTCAACCAAATGTAATTAACATTTTTTTTTTTCAGTTACAATTGGACAAACTTAACCTACATATAAATCATGGTTATGTTACATATTGTTGCGACATAATTTTATTTTAAAAATTGTTTACTCAGAATTTTGCCTTTTTTATATATTTTAATACTTTATGCATATAAAATAAACTAACAAACATAAAATCATTTATGATATTTATAACATTTGTAGCAAATATCCTTCTAATGACATAAAAGATTTTATATGAAAACTAAATTTTCGCTTTATAAATCATTTAAAGAGTATTTTTCTAAAAATAGTTTTTGTATTATAAGAGAAAGATCCTTTCATTATTTTTATTATTGCACTAAACTAGAAAAGAAAAGAAAATTAAGCAGAAGAAAAAACACAAAAAGTAGCGGAAAAACTAAACTTTAACCATTATTATCTATGTGTGCATGAGTTTTATCTTTCTAATCTGCACTGAAATGCACTTTCCTTTAAAAGTCACCTTTTTAAATAAACTGCTTTGACTGGCTTCAACACTTCTATTTTTTATACATTCATTATATCATTCTGTGCTGCTTATTTTCTCATTTAATGATTTCAATTTAATATTCAATTTAAAAAACTGTAATACTTTCCGTTGATACAAATTGATTACACCCTACACTAAAAAGTAACATACAATAAGTGTATAAGAAAGCCAATTATAATATGAATCTATGAATATAATAATTCTTTCCGAGTACTCGTAAGATGGAGAAATGCTTGAATTGATCAACCTTTTTATTGTACTAGTCAATTTAGAGTCAACTTTTAAGACGATTTTAGTTTTTCTGTTTATTCATTTGTTTGCCTATCTCGACGGTCTAATGGGACTTTAAATTGATGCTTAGAATTGACCTATATCAAGTATGACATTACCAGAGACTCTGATAAATTCTCACCATTATTTCTCGCAATAAACGAGCGTGCATTACGACTGGTACATAGAAAAACCCCTGAACACGATTAAATATCCCTTCATGCTGCAAGTTTGGAGTTATAATGATTTCAAGTCTATTTCGGCGGATGACAAAATCTAGTAAATAATGGAGGATGGGTAATTTAAAACGCCCCACTTATGACAAAAAGAATTATCAATTTTGAGTAATTCATTTCAATACCAAAATTTGCATATATAATTTTCGGATTTTATATTTCAGTTTTATAATTTATTAATAATTTTAGCAAAAAATAAAGTAAACTACAGAGCAGTCTGCTCTTAACAAAATGTTATGGTTTCTTTTTTTTTTAGAATGTTGTACAGATTAGACTTTGTATGCATTTCGTTTGTTTGCTTTACTCATTTTCAGAATTTTTTTAAATTAAAACTTTATTTTTATATATAAAATTGTGTGTACATGAGTACCATTAGGTGTATTTTCATTTTACATGCATTACTATTTAATGAACAAGTAATTAAAATAAGAAACGGAAAACATCTGATGCATTAAATTTGGAAAAAATGTAGAAATTTCTAATATTATTATAAATCTCATTCTTTCTTGTTAATTGAAGTATAATTGAATGTAATATTCAGTGTGTAATATAAATAGTGAATACGCGTATGCTTCAGAAATATTTTCTCATTCAATACGATTCCAATAACACAATAGAATTTGTTTAAGAATTCTTTTAAATCCATTTGTAAGAATTTTATAGTTTGATCTAGTTTTATTGCAATTTGTTTCAATAACTAACCCTTCGTCGTTTTTTTTTTCTCACAATTTCATTTAATAGGAATTTAATGAAAGCAGTCGTTGATTGGCCTTTCAAAAATTAAACCATCAACCTCCAGATTAGTTAAGAGTATTGAACTTTATATGAAGGCAACACTTTCTGTATTTAGTTAAGCTCTTTGAAAAAGTCGAACCATTTTATAAGAATGGCAAAGATGTATGACAGTACTCCAATAAATGTGCACAAATTCAAATTCATGCATCATAATCTTAATCAAAAATTGAATAAAAAATTGAATGAAAAATACGCTGTCCTAAATTAAAATTTTAATCTAAACTGATTGAACAATGCTTTTGCAACTGGGCACCTGTCACTTTTATATTTAAAATATAAACTTCCATTTATAACAACAACTCTTTAAAATCCTTCGCACTTAAACAAAAGTTGTTAAAAATGTTCATACGCGTCATTCATTCAGTCATTCAAACAAAAAATGTGTAAGAAATTTATAAACTTTCTTTCAACTAGTTTTCTTCGAAACAGTAATTTTTCTATTTTAAATAATTTTCAATAAATGGCATATAAAATATCAAAATATTGAGAAGGGAATAAAATTTTGAATATTAAAATGTTTTTACTTTCTTTTTTTTCTATTTGAAGAAAATTTCATAACAATTTGACACTCACCTTAAACTAAATTATAAAAGTTGTTTCATTGATTATGTGTTTTATTTGATGTTGAAACGCTTAATTGTGCTCTACTTGGCCTTTCTTATGTTTTATATTTTTTACTTTCAATTTTTGCTGCTGTTGTTGTTATTGTTGTTGTTGTTGTTATTGTTATTGTTTTTATTGTTGCTTTCTTTTTCGTTTTTTTGGTTTTTGTTTTGCTTTTTTCCAATATACTTTTTAAGTTTCGGATGTGTGTATGTGTGTATAGTAACAGAGTACTTTTCGCATTGTAAATAATATTTTAGTATTATTTTATGATATTTTAGTGTTACTGTTATTGCTGCTCTTCAAATTGCCATTCACTACACACTTTCTCTTTCAACTGATGTTGTTTTCTAAATTCAACATCAACAACATTTAAATATATATGTAAACGTGCGTAAAACGTATGTGTGTGATTGTGTGTGTGTGATTGTGTGTGTGTGATTGTGTGTGTATGTGTGTTTGTGTGTATATGTGTGCGTGATTGTGTGTGCAAGTGTGTGTGTGTATGAGTAAGTGTGAGTATATGTGAGTGTGAGTGTGTGTATATGTATGTGAGTGTGAGTGTGTGTATATGTATGTGAGTGTGAGTGTGTGTATATGTATGTGAGTGTGAGTGTGTGTATATGTATGTGAGTGTGAGTGTGTGTATATGTATGTGATTGTGTGTGTGTGTGATTGTGCAGGTGTGGGTGTGTGTTTTTGCGAGTGTGGGTGTATGAATGAGTGTTTGTGTGGGTGTGCATGTGTGTGCGTCGGCGTGTTTGCGTGTCTGTGCATGTGAATGAGTCAGTGAGCGAGCGAGTGTGCGAGTGTGCGAGTGTGCGAGTGTGCGAGTGTCCGAGTGTGTGTGTGTGTGCGTGTGTGAAGGCGTGCCCAATAAAATCTACATCTATAAAAAATTTATGTTTAACTTTCCATATGATTTTTATATGGCCCATCAAACTACAGGTTCCAATTGTTTAGGATACAATTCAAGCTAATTTTTGAATAAGATCATAAAATCATAGCTATCTAGGGTTTTATTGGAGGCCGAAAGTAAGTCATTATATGAGAAAATGTTCACTTTGTATAGTTTTGAATAAAATTTGATAGAAAACTTACGGTCTAATCTAATGATATAACCCTATTTCCCTCAAGGCCATTTAAAAGAAAAATGATTAGTAATCTTTTTTGTGGCAAATTTTTGTATTTTGCTACAGGCTCTAAATCGTGACCATTTTTTGATAGCATTTTTGATTTACTAGAAAGTCATTTTACAAAAGATTGAAATATGTCCCTTCGTTTTTTGAATACTTGAGAATTTACCAAATAAACATAATTCGGATCGAGGAAAGGGATTTGCAATAACTTCTCCTATAAAACATTATTCTGAAAAAAGGTATTTTATAAAAGAAATTCGTAATTTATATAAAACTTTTATTAGAGAGGTTTATTAAAAATCTATGGAAGACTTAAAATTCCATAGAAAATACTTTTTAAATTTTTCAAAAAATTATATTTGCTTCTTTAAGTTATTAATTTGATTAGACGAAATAGTGTCCCATACTTAATATTTGGTCATAATCATGCAACACTTTAATTTGATAAAAGTTTTTGATTTGTTAAAAATTTTCATAAAAAGTTTGAACCAAAAAATGAAATGAAATGAATACACAAATTCATTAAAGTTTATTAATTTCATTTCGTTTATACTACAAATATTTAATTCATTTTCAATTTATAATAATTTTATTTTTCTAATCAACAATAAGATTTATTTTCATTTTCATTTATAGCAAGAATTAATTTATATTAGAAAATTTAACATCTTTATTTATGTAGATGAACATCAAACTTAGCGATACCGATTTAATTACCATTTCAATTCAATAAATTAAATTTAAGATAAAATAGCTGTTTCATAAAGTTTTCATAAAAATAATATTCCAGCTATTAACGGACTCATTTTCTATAAGAATTAATCATGCGTCCTTAATGTCACATTGTCACATTGTCAAATTTGATAAATAGTTCACGCGAAATGATATTATTTTAGTAACTTGGACAAATCTAGAAATAATTGAGAAGCTCCTATTTTTCTTGCATAATATTTAAATACTGAAAACGATTACATGAAAGTCGTTTAGTATTTCAAAGGTCTTATAGAGTTATAAAATTTAGAATTGTACAATAAAAACTTGCTCTTAAAGAGTGGCCTACAAATTTCTCATGAAAGAAGTGTCATTATAAAATCTATTTCTTTTATAAGAATGAAATAAATTTTCGATTAAAATATCTTTATGTATAAAAATTAATGGAAATGAAAAATTTCGATAATTTCATGAAGGACATGAAAACATGATTTGCGTAACATATAACAAGTAACAAGTAACAAGTAATAGGTTTAATTGAAATCATTCTAGATGTTACATAAATTTGCATAAAATTACAAAAATTTATGGTAACGCAGTAAAATTCTCTTCATATTTATTGTCTTTAATCGTGTTTTACATCACTTGCGGTAGTCTAAGGTTTCGAGAATTATAATAGAAAAACAGAGAAATTGAGGGAATGAATGAGTGATAGAGTGGTAGAGAGGTAGAGATGGGCAGAAAAAGGGAAAAATACATTTTCATGGTACAATGGAAAAGTGTCTTAATTGCAAAACTCAAAAGATATAAAAATTAATCTAATAATAGAAAGAAAAAGAAAAAGAAAAAGGAATGCAAAAAAGGAAGGAAAGAAGGAAGGAAGAGAGGAAGGCCAAAGAAAAGCATATTAGGCCACAATGCCTAATCACAAAATGGTAATACATTTTTACACTTTCTTCTTTGTAAGAAGAAAGTGCAAAAGGCAAGCTTTTGGGACAAAAAAATTCGCAACAAGCAACACAATGGCAAATAATTACTGCTTCAATGATGACAACAATAACAATAACAATAACAATAACAATAACAATAACAATAACAATAACAATAATAACAATAACAATAACAATAACACTAACAATAACAATAACAATAACACTAACAATAACAATAACAATAACAATAATAATAACAATAACAATAACAATAATAATAACAATAACAATAACAATAACAATAACAATAACAATAACAATAACAATAACAATAACAATAACAATAACCAATAACAATAACACAATAATAACAATAAACAATAAACAATAACAATAACAATAACAATAACAATAACAATAACAATAACAATAACAATAACAATAACAATAACAATAAACAATAACAATAACAATAACAATAACAATAACAATAACAATAACAATAACAATTATAAATGCACAATATCAAGTCAATATAGTCAAAATCTAATTATTGCATTTATAATTAAAAGTTAACCTTTTCAGAGATTGTTTATTACAAAGTTAGAACAATTCTTAGGGCAATAAGTTAAAATCGCTTCAGTTGAATTAGCAAAATGGGAAACTTAATAATACAAAAAAAAAAAACAAAAAACAAAATATTTAATAATGAAATGTTAATTGTCATTTAACTTTCTTACTTTCTTGGTTTTTCATTTTCCTTTTTAATTTTTTTTTTTGTTTTGTTTTTTGCTTGTACATTTCAAAGAACACAAAAAAAAAATGCAAGTTTTTTTTTGTTTTTTTCTGTTTTCTTGTTTTGAATTCATTTTTCATAATTAACATTTATATCTGTGAGTGAGTATAAGTGTGTGTGTGTGTGTGTATGTGTGTCTGTGCAAATAACTCAATAAATATTTATATTTGTACGTTTCAATTTCAGTTTTGATTTGGAGATGAATAGAAGAGAAGCAAAAAGTAAGCAAATATTAAACGAAATGAAAAGTGACACACACACACACACACACACACACACACAAGCAATAGACATTTTAACTTGATGAAGGCAAGCAGTAATGTTTTATTCAATAAGTTTATGGATTTGTATTTGTACTTTTTTTTTGAAATGTCTTTTTCTTTTGGTTTTTTCTCATTTCTATTTCATTTCAGAAACTCAGTGAACAACTAATGATTGCATTTTAAATGTCTGTTATTTTATTTATTTAAAAATTATTTATTTCAAAATTAATTAATTAATTAATTAATTGTGTAATTAATATGTAATTAAAATTGATTTTTAGTTTTATAAACTTAGAAATTGAATATTTAGACTCAGATCTACATTAAATAATGAATCGAGTTAATCGTATTTGTCTGTCTGTCTATCTGCCGCAATATGACAATTATCTAGATATTTAAACTTAATAAAAATGTGTGAAATTCTTGAGATACAAAATTTATGTGAGAAAAAGGATGGTAACGTTGAATGATGGTACCACGCCTACTTTTTAAATTGAAATGTAATGCACAAATTTTCAAAAAATGAAAAACCCATAAAAATAGGCCAACTTTATACGTGGCCTATCAAAAAGTTGTTGCACAATTTCGATGGTACTTTTGCATTAAAAATCAAGATTTTTGTATTAAAAAAATTTAACCGCCAGCCATGTGAAATTTTCCTAGAAAAAGATGAAAACGTGAAAAAAATCAGTAGATGAAAATTTTGTACGTCACAAAAAGCCTCAGTAAAATGAAAAGCAAAACAAACATATAAATAAATAAACACAAGCATAGAACATCAATTGAAAAGCACACACACACATAAATAAATACAGCAGTTTAAGCAGAGTCAAAAGCAGTGGCAGTGGCAGTGGCAGTGGCAGAGGCAGAGGCAGAGACAAAGACAGAAACTTATTTATTGACTGACATCAAATTATGTTTCATACATGAAACGCATACATGCATATATACACACATACATCCAAGCAAAGGCTAAAGCACATTCTTAAGGAAATTTATGGATTTTTATGTAAATTTGTGTTATATTAAATTTTGTTTCTTTCTTTCTTCCTTTTTTTCTTTTTTATTAAAGGATTTGTTCTTCTTTCAATGGTCAAAGACTTTTTTTCTTGTAAATAAATTTAAATCAATAAAGAAAAATTTTAACAACAATGTAAACAGTGGAACTGATGCACGTATAAACAGGCACACTGATATCGACACGTTCACACATTTTTATGCAGAAAATTTTTCTAAAATAAATAAATAACTTTCAAGAAAGGCCCAAAAAAAATAAATAAATAAAAAGAAAAGCTAAACAAAATTTAGAAAAAAAAAAATAGAAAAAGTAACGACTTAACACGAGTGCTTACAAACAAACGAACGCACAGTAATTTCGTTCAATTTTCATTTACGGTATTTTGCACTTATTTAATTAAATGTAATTAATTTTATTTTGTAATTAGTATTTTTTTTTTTAATTTTCTTCTTGGTGCATCTTTTTTTAAAAGAAAAATTCTCATTTGCTTAACAGAAATTTATTATTATTTTTCACCATTTTAATGCAAAAATTGCAATTCTAATCTTTTATTGAATTCTTTTTACCTCATTTTTTTTGTTATAAATAATTTTTCTAATATTGTTCAAAAATATTGTTTTGTTTGCGTAAATTTTTTGTTAAATTAAAAAAATTCTTTTTAAGAATAATTTTTTAGTTATTTTATTCTTTTTTTTTTTTTTTTTTTTTAATTCACCATCGATTATCGACCATGGGCCACCGACACAAGTATCATCAACAATTTTCCTATAAAAGTACTGTAAAGTCTGTTTTCATTTTACATGTTTCTGCTTCTTCTTTTTCATTTTCTTTTTCCTTTTATTGATACAAAAGATGTTTGATGTACGCGTGTTTGTGCAATTGTTTCATTGCATTGCACTCTTGTCCAATCTAAACTCTCAATTTTCATCTATTTATTTATTTGACTTAAATTATTTTCCGCAGTTAATTTTTCAACAAATAATTTTTTTGTTGTTGTTATTGCCACAACGCATTAGCTTTGCATTTTTTTATAATGTTTATTAAGTTCAATGTTAAATAAATATTTTATGGAGTATTTTAGGAAATTTAGTTGACATGATTTTCTTTGTCACCATTAATTGCCTCCAAATGTTATGTTTCATTGCTTTAGTTTGCCATTAACAAAATTAACAAAAACAACAACAGCAAATTTTTAATATCTTTTTCTTTTTTGATTTTGTTTTTTTTTTTTTTTCTTAATCATTTACGAACGTTAATAAGAAAACTTAGAAAAAGACCAATTAAAATAATAATAAAAAAATGTATAAATAAAGCATTTAAAACAATAGAAAGAATCTAGAAATTGACCAGCACATGACAAAAAGAAGCAAAATGAATATTTCAAAAAAAAAAAAAAAAAAAAAAAAGTAAAGTGCGAAAGAGAAAACTCAGTTTAATTGCAGTAAATTGAAAAGTTTGAAATATTTGAGAGCAGAAAAAGCAGATTAATGAAATCAAGAATTCCTACGCAACACAATTTATTGATAGTAGAGGCAACAGCGGCAACAGCAGCAGCAGCAGCAGCAGTACCACCAACAGCAAATGTAACAACAATTTACAACTCTCTCTTTTTCTCTCAATAATATTTATCATAATAATAATTTTATTAATTTCAATAATAATAAAAGTAATAATGATAACATTAAAAATAGCGAACGCTGTTTACTTCTTAACATCGCGACGTAATTCCAATAACTATTTGCTCTGGTTGTCATATAATTTCTGGAGACTCACAAGTAAATAAATGTACATATATATATACATAACATGCATGCATGCATTTATATGCACATTCATATAAACCCAGAAGCCCAATATAAAGTCAAAACTACAGTAGCCCGATTCTTCAATAAGCATTTTAACGGTTTGCTGAAAAAAATGGCCAACAAACTTAAGATTAATTTATATGGCATTCTATGTTAGTATCGATCATGAACATGTGAACATGATCGAACGTGTAAACGTATTGGATGGAAGCTAAATTTTGTTCTAAAGAAATTTCATCAAAGTACAATAGGAATGAATTAATTTTAATTTTTAACTCATTTTATGAAAATCATTTTATTTTGATGAAATAAAGCGAAACGTTCTTATATAACTTTACACGAGAATTGTATACAAAAACAAATGAGTTTTTAAAAAAAGAGTCATCAAAAGAAGTATAAGAATAAGTGCAAAAGCAGCGCGCTAAATAGTTTTATATAGAAATCGTGTGGTAGGAGGTTTCACTGTTCTAATTATAGCAACAATACCAACAGCAAACGAACGCATTACAATAAACTAACTAATAATAAGAACAAGAAAGAAAGAAGTGAGAGAAAAAAATGTGATATAAAAGCATAAAAGTTAATGCTTCGCATGAAGCATGCACTCACGTACAAACACGGAAACGAACAAAAAATAAACGCACGGAGCATAGAGATGCTCTGCCATTAACAACTTTATATGTACAACAATAAGATATCATTTTATTAAATAAAGGAAGAAAGCTTTTGCATTTGGTGAGAGTTAGATGAGAGAGAGAAGAAGCAAAAAGAGCACATAAGCTTTTCAATTTTCTTAATTTTTTTTCCATTAACAAAAAATAACGCAACATGGCAGAAAAAAACAAAAAAGAAAAACAAGAAGAGAAAAAACACAATAACTTTTCAGGTCATATAAAAATAGAGTGCGAAAGAAGGAAAAAACAAGTACGCGAATATTGGCCATTTTCTACGTCATCAATGACAAAAAGAGGAAAGAAATAAAGAGAAGCTTTCACTCTGCTTTTGGAAAGTTTACATTTTCTTTAATAATTAGAAAAGCAACAAAATTTAAGCGCGTCATTAATTCCATTGTAGTAATATTAACACACATATATACATATATATACCCATATATATATATATATATATATATATATATATTATTTATAATGCAATAACGAAAAAAACAAAGAAGAAAAAGAGGAAACAGAAACGATTCGAAAGGATATTTAGAAAATGTAAGAAATTTTAGCACCTGGATGTTATACAAAAAATGTGCATATACGTACATACATATATTTATATATAAAAATGCCGGGAGAAAACTTTGTCCATCCATTCTTTAGAACAATTTCATTTCTCATTAAATTTCTTTTACTTGCATTCGTTATATTTGTTGTTGTTGTTCTTCTTCTTGTTGTTATTATTTTCCTTAGTAAATTACCGTTAAAAAAATGTAGATGACAAACGTACAATTGAATTTTTGAGCAAAACTTTTTCCACTTTTTCATTTCTTCTCTTTTTCGCAATTCCAACCATTGTTGTTGGACTTTTATTGTTTCTTTGCATCAACTAATATATCAAATAACTGTGCTTATATAATACAAAGATAGCGGTAAATAATGTACTAGAAGTTATGCGTTTGCCGATTGTCTATTGTTCCGTTTTTATTTTGTGTACATCTCCTTCCCACTTTTATTTGTTTTGATTTTCAATTTTTTTTAGAGAAATATACACACACGTGCGTACATACAAATTCATTCATATATATGAATTTCATATGATGCGTACGCTTGGTTGAGTGTAAATGCAAATTGTTGTGCGAGAGCGAAGCGTCTATGAATTCGAAATGAAACAACAATAAAATTTCACTTTGCTAGCACACTTTTTACAAAAAAAGTAAATATTCGCAGTTTTTTACATATTTCGTTCGAAAAAGAAAAGCAATAATTTCAATAATCCTTTATTATCTTCTGCCTCTCTCTCTCGCTCTCCCTCTGTGACCAGTTCTATTTCAATAATTTAATGTATTTATACCTAAAAATTTTCGCTCGAAGCCGGCTTCAGGCTTTTTATTGTCCCAAATTAAAAAAGAAAGCACACGCACACATATTTATATTCACAGATATCTACAGAGAGGTGGATTTATATAGAGTGAGAGAGTAAGGGCAGCAGATATCTATATGCATATGCAGGTAGAAAAAGACAGTTAAAAAAAAAAAAGTAAAGAAAAGACGATGAGTTTCAAGAATGGGCCAATCAATTAATTAAATTTTTACTCAAACTCGATTCTAAATGCATCTAATGCATCTAATGAATTATGCATTTCAATGGTCCGCATTTTGTTGCATTATTTTCTACGCGCCTTAAATCAGGCAACAAAATTTTCTATATGATTTTTTTTTTATAAATTTTTTAATTGAATATTTTAACAATTTCAATTTGAATGTTTTCTTTGACAAATTTTGGAAATAACGACACCAGTTAAAACCATTGACACGTTCACACATTCTCATAAATGAATTGTAATTTTCTATGAATTAAGCGGAACGTCTTCTTTGTAAATTTCACAAATGGAAAGTTATTGTATTTAGCAAAGAAAAAGTAATAAAGAACGATATTTTTCTTATTATGCTTCCACTTTTATTTCTATACTTTTTTTGCACTAATTTTCCTAACGGAAAAAAAGAGAAGTAGATGGAAAGTATTAAAAGAAACAGCGCAACTAAAAAGTTTTATTGGATTCATCTCTTGTCACGTCAAACAAACACTCACGCACGTGTGTGTAGGTATACATACATACATACACACGCACACACACACTTATACAGATGTATAAATAAATTATGTTAAACATTGTAAAAAATTGTAGTTAAATATATTTTGTTTAATATTTTATTATTTTTGTAATTGAATAGTTTCCTTTTTTCAGTCTGTTGCTTTATTACTTTGGCGTGTTGTATGTGCATGTGATGACAAACAATTGCAAAAAAAACTGATTATGTCGACGCTATTCGTGTTAGATATTTTGCACACACACACACACACACACACACACACAGCACATCGTAATTAGCATGATTTTATTTTTACGTGTTAATATTATTTTGCTTTTGCTCAGAACGGAAATTTCGTAAAATAAATTTCGCTAAGTTTCTTCTTTACTTTTCTTTAAAAAAAAAAAAGCAAAAAAAGAAAACGATATTTGAAATCAGTTGTATTCGATTTTTACATACTCTACAACGTTAACACTTGAATAAAAGAAAAATAGAACATATTACGATAAATTCCATAAATATGCTAAATAGTATAAAAAAAAAAAAGTAATTGATCTATTGAAAATTGTTGCATACAGATTTATTAAGACAAAATATTACTTTGTACTAAATTTCACTGGAAAATAACACAACTTTTTCCTATATGGAAATTTTTTTTTATCAAAAAACGCCAAAAAAAAAAGAAAACTGTACAGATAACACTTAGACAAATTGTTCAAATTCATTTATATTCGATCATTTTATGGCTTCGGCCAATTCTAAAGTTCATTTAGATTATAAAACAAATTTTGAATTATCGATTAAATACAAAACTTAATAAATGGCCTTTATAAGTGAATAAAACTTGCCAGATAATTTGGTTTAAAGAATTTTAAATTGATTGATATAATGAACGGTTCTAGGTGTTATAAGCATACTACAAGTTATGTAGGGTATGAGCAACAGAACCTTAGAATTTCATTTTTGAAAGCGGAAAGTGAAACTAAGCAAAAAAGTAGAACATATAATTCAAAAGTTTCAAATGTTATATTACCTGCCTTTTTAAGTGCTCATGGCAAATATACGTTTATATGTTTTTACGTAATCTAACATTCCTTCTATATAACAAGGCTTAAATAATCTTTAGACTTGTTGTATAATTGAGGTATTTAGTGAAATTTATGTATCGAATGTTATGAAGAACTTTCAGCATTTTTCTTCTTCAATACTTCCATGACACCAGCAAAATTTGCCGTTTTCTTTTTAGCCGATTTCGGCGTAGAATTGCTTCGTACACGTACTTGTGGCTCCATTATATCATCACTAAAATCAAAATCATTTGTTTCCACAGTTTCTTGTCTTTGCCCAATATCTGTAGAATTTGCTAACTCATTTATATTATTACAATTATTGCCATTACTTTTGTTGTTATTATTATTAGAATATTCAATGGGTGAAGGTGGCCGTCTACCTAAGCATTGCCATTCCAATTCTAATAATTGGCCACTTTCTAATATATTATAAAAATTCTCCAATTCTTCAGCATTCGGTATTAAATCGTCACTTGCATCTGATAAGCAAGTATCAATAGTTGAAGTAACTTCAGCAGACATGAATTTTTCTTTTTAAACTTTCTTTTTGATTATTCTTTCTTAATTTATTTTCGTTTTATTTTGCAATTAATACCACCAAATTAATGTTAATTTATTTATGTACTTACAAGTATTCCTTATTCGCTTTGCTTATTAGTGATGTGTTTTAAAATATACACAACAGTTATTGATTTAATGCGAAATTTTGTTAGTAACATTTTTCATCAACCTTGCTTCAAATCGGCATTTTCATAAAAATGTGAAACCATACTAATAATTTTGTGAATAATCTTAATTAAAATTTGCCTTCTTCTTTTTCTTTTTGCTAACATCATTTCGTTGTTTGCGAAATTTCTACGTACAAACATTTTGCACTGCACATTTTTCTATTAGTTTTTATTATAACTGTAACTAATTTAACTGTAAATCACTAGAACTATGATTCACTTGTTAATTCTTTCACTCGCGTATTAATTAATAAAATACGTCGCATAAATTTTTTACTTTGCTACTGTCACTTAAGCAATTATTACCGTTACTGATTTTCTAATCGAATCAAATAATAATAATAACAACAACAACAAAACGTTGATATAAAATGAAATGAAATAGCGGTACTTTCATATATATGTAAGTACTTGTGTGTGCCTATGTATACACATACGCAAACTTAACAATAAGGAAGAGGAAGAGGGAAAAAGAAAATATATTTTTCGCTACTAATATTTTACAACCATGTTTTTCTTTTTATACGTTATTCTTAACATGAATACTACGTAATAAAGATAATTGAAGTTCAATTAAATTACAATTCAGTTCAGTTTTGACGTTCGAGGTGTTTGGTTTATATTTTGGGGCGTTTTCGATATGTTCCATAATACAAGAAATAGATAAACAAAAACACTTGTTCGTTCGTTAGTTGTTTGGAAAATAAATGTATGTAAAACGTAAAATCAAACAAAAGCAACATAAGAAAAAAATAATGAGAGAACGAAAAGAAAAAACTTACTTAACAACAACTAAAATAAGAATACTTATAGTAAAGAATTAAAATCAATCAAAGCAAACAAAAAAGATATGTGTGTGTGAGTGTAATGTTTGTATTTTTTTTTGTTTGCATTTTGATTTCAATTTCGCTTTGTTTTCGTTGATTTTTTGTTTATTTGCATTTGGTTTTTTGCTCATATCTTTCTGATTGATTTATATGCATGTGTATATACGTATGTAGATGTGCATATGCTGTATATATATGTACGTTTGGGTGTATGTTTATAGAAAATCGGAAATGTAATTTTTGTTTGTGTTTACTTTGTTGTTATTGTTGTTATTTTATAACAAAAAGCATTTTTACACTGTTATTGTTTGAATACTTATATTTGCATGTGCACGCGTGTTTGTGTATGTGTGAGTTTTTTTATGTTTTCCCTTTTGTAAATTTTTCTCCGTTGATTTCTGTTTTTATCACGTAAATCGACAAAAATTATTGTAAAACATAAAAACAAAAACAAAAAAACGAAAGTCAAACAGAAAAAAAATCGAAAGAAACCTTCGAAATGGGAAAAAAAGGGTTGCGCAGCCCTAAAATGTGAAAAGAATGCCGCTCATACTCCGTTACAAAAATAGTCAAAAGAAAAAACGCAATTTTTTTTTACTTATATTTACGTTAAACAAAAAGCAAAGAACAAAAGAAAACCTTCGGCAATAAAAACAACTAATAAGAAAAAATGGAAAAAAACTAAAAAAAGCAGAACAAGAAGAAGAGGCGCAATGCATACAAAGAAAACAAATAAAAGAAAGCGACGTTATTCCAAAAAAAAGAAAGGTTTTGCCTTAAAAAAACGGCTATTTGTAATTACAAACACACACACACACACACACACACACACACACACACACACACACACACAAATTTAAAAACAAATACACAAACATACATACATATTAAACGTATGTATGATTGAGCTGGAATTTACGGATGCTTGTATTTGTGAGTGTTTATATGAGTGAATGTGCTTCATATTTAGATTTGTTTGTATGTTTGTTCATTTATTATTTTTAGTCTAATTTGTTTTCTTTTTATAAATAATTTTTTTTGATATTGTTCTCTTTGTTGCTATTGCTGTTCTTTTTTTATTGTGGTTTATAATTAAATTTGTTCTTCCTCTTCTTCTATTTAAAATTACTTAAATTATTAAATGAAGTATATTTATATTTATAGTGTGCGTATGTATGTATGTATGTATGTGTAGATCAATATAACAGAAAAGTGTTTTGTATAAAAAATTTATTTACAAATAAAAAGAAACGAGAGCAACAACAACAAAAAGAAATGCCAAAGAAAAGAAATGAAATGAAAATGAGAAAGAAAAGAAAAAGAAATCGTGGAGAGAAGAAGCCAGATATATAGGGTAATAATAGCAATGCAAAAACAAAAACAGCAACAATAGCAACAACAATCTTCTTACTGATCGTTTCCGGGTTTAATGACTTTTTTGATATTATTTTTAATATAAACTTTTAACAATATTTCATATTATTTGTTATTTTTATTAATGTTGTTTTTTGTTGTTATTGTTGTGCTTTTAGGTACTTTTTATTTTTGTTTTTGTTTTTCTAAATAAATTGACGAAAGCACTCACACATATACATGCACACACAACACACTCAAGCTCTGCAAACAAACAAATAATAATCTGAGTAATGGAATAAAAGCGCAAACCAGAGAAACAAACAAAAAAGAGCAAAAAAAAAAAAGAAACAAAAAAAAACGTACAAATAAAATAAAATGAAATCAAATCAAATTAAATGGAAAAGGAAAACATAGAAAAATTGAAAATGAAAATTGAAATAAACAAATAGCAAATTGAATATTATAATTAATATTTCTTTTAGGCATTCATTTTTTTTCTTTTTGTTAAAACAACAACAATAAAGAACAATAAACAAGATAATAGCAGCAATGGCAACAACAATAAATAGACCGTTTTAAACGAATACAAAAACTAAAACAAAACAAAAAACGCTGACTCGTAGCGCTTGCTTCGTTTACACAACAAGAAAAAGTATTGTTTTTTTAAATCGTCATTTTAACAAAAAAAAAAAAAAAAAAAAAAAGATGGAGGAAGAAGAGTAAAATAAATAATCTGATAGATTGAAGAGATTTTATAGCGTATGTGATTGATTATCTAACTCTGTCATATCTAAATTTTTTTCTTCTCCCTTTTTTATACATATGTATGTCTCCCTCACTCTTTAATACCAGCATTTTAGTCTATCATTGAGTCTTGTAACTTTGGCAATTTTTGTTGTTGTGCATATTTTTATTTTTAATTCTAATAAAAATTAATTATATAAAAAACGCGTCCACAAAAAACAAAAAAAGAAAGAAAAAATAAGAAAATCGAACAAACAAACATCAAATACAAAATAAACAATAAAAAAAAAAAAAGTCAGAATTAATAATAAGAATAATAATAATAGTGGCAGAAAAGTTCGGGCAGCAGCTATAGCAGCTGCAGCAGCAGTAGCAGTAGCAGCAGCGGCCAGAAATATTATAAATTGAAAGCAAAGAGGAAGAAAATTAATTAAATACGACACGATTTACAAGGCAGGTGGGTAAAAAAAAAACAAACAAATAAAAAGTAAAGAAACATTATGGTGAGGCAAGGTCAACTTTTAAATACCCTACACTAGATATATTTAATTATTTGAAATTAAATTGCATTAAATAAAAAAGTTAAAATTGTAAATAATTACAAATTAAGAGACTGATGTGATACGAATCATTTGAAAAATTCATTATTTATTATTTGATAGCAGTTCCCAAAAATAGACCTATCTCGTTCAAATTTTGTGTACTTATAAGATTTTTTCATATAGCAACAGGTTTTTTTTTTCTAATCGAATAAGCCGCTATAGGGAAAGTGATTATAAACATTTGCCTAATCTTAATTATTTTTAACAAGAAAAAAAAAATATTAAGAGCTGAAAGATGCCTGCAGTTGTACAAAATTTAATTAATTACATGAAATTATAATTATACTTATAATGTTAATTAATAAATAATAGCGTTCTGTAGCTGAATAACAAATTGGCATGGTTACATATCAGAGAGATGATTGAATGGACAGACAGGCTTATATCGATTTATAGAGTTGAATGTTACAAGTGTTAACATAAACTAATAATATTTATAATTTGTAGCAGAAATGTTATTAACAATTATGACAATGATAATTAATAATTAATAGTTTAATTATACCAAACAAAAATTTAATTAAAACATAATCAAAAATTAATTTGTTTATTTTTTTTTCCTTCTTATTTTATTCACTTTTTGTTCTTTTTTGGTTTGATTTGTACCAAAAAAAAAAAAAAAATTATATTAAAATAAAAATGATTTTATTTATAAAGATACATGGGCGTGTGTACAGTTGTGCCAATTTTGTGTTTCGCATATAATTCAATGATATTTAATAAGAAGAAGATAAAAAATGAATCTTAATTTCAATTGTAGTCTAATACAGATGATGCTTTTGTTACATCTTCTTCTTCTTTAAACTTTCTTTTACGTTTTGTGTTCTTTATTAAATTGTTTTATTATTATCATGGTTCGCTAATTATTTAACATCATACAATATAAAATCTTGTGGGTCAAATTAAAATTAATAAATTTGTTGGTTTTTTCATTCATAAATATTAAAATATGAAATGCTCAGAAATAACTCATAAAATAACTAATACTAAGCCAGCCGATTATAGCTAAACGATAAGTTGGCATTTTAGATTAAATATTTTGTGGTCATTACTCTACAAAAAGTTCCTTTAATTTGGCAATATATTTGAAATATCTAAAGAAATGAAGAATATAGAAAAATAGATGTATTGATTTTTTTAAATCAACAAATCTAAAGGGGTTGTATTTTTCTTTTGGCAAAATTCTTTTTAACTAAATATATTTTTATAGGCTTCTTATGGTTTTTGTAATAATTGAACTTGAACTAAGTTGTATATGCTTACACATACACACATACATTTGTTTGTACAATTTACAGTTTCAGTTGCTTCATCATCATCATTTTTAACATCATTATTAAAGTACTCATTATGATTGTTTATAATTGAAATGATTATAAAACTGTTGCCATTATTTACTTATGCTTATTCGTTTTGTTTGCCGCTTAAAGTCTTTTTTCTTCGTCTTTCCAATACATTAACATTTTTTTGCAATTCTTCTCCTTTATTTTTTGAAATTGATCGCTTGATGCCTTATACGTTCATTTGTTCATATGCCTATCTACACACCCACCTCCCTGAAAGCTGTTGCATTACAAACACATACAAATACAAAAACATTCATATGGTACTACAAATACACATTTATAAATGTATATATATATATATATATATATATATATATATATATGAGCATCGCTTGCACGTTTTTATAAAATTTACGAAAATTTTTGTTTTTATATTGTTGCTATTGTTATTATTGTTGCTATTGTTATTATTATTATTATTTTTCATGTTTTACCGGCTAAATAAAACAAAACAAAAGCGAAATTGAACAAATCTAAAATTTCTCTCATATTATTTATTGAGAATGTTAAGCTGATTTTGTATATGCATAGATTTGTGTGTGTGTGTGTGGTTGGTGCTGTTTGTGCAGTTGTTATTGTTACTTGTTGTTGGTGTTGTTGTTGCTATAATTCTCTTCAGTATTTATTTTGGTTTGTCGTGTGTGGCTGGCTCATACAAAATAAAATGATATAACATGAGTAAATGCATGAATGAATGAATGTATGAATGAATGAATGAATTTTACACAGCAATGACGGCACGAACAACAACTTGTTCATCATTATGATTGTGATCATCAACAACAACATCATTATGATTATTATGAGCATTGCTAATCGATATGAACATACCACACACACACACACACACACACACACACACACACACACACACACACACACACACACACACACACACACACACACACACACACACACACACACACATCTATGAATAAGCAGAGTCAAACAGTTAAACGTTTTAAAAAGGTACAAATTTAGTTCGATAGATAATCTGTAACACGTGTTTTGTAATATTTTTATTAGTTTTGTTATTGCTTTTTGTTTAAAATTACCTTGTTACATATTTTTCTTTAACTCACTCACTCTCTCTCTCTCTCTCTCTCTCTCTCTCTCTCTCCCCCTCCCTCCTTTCTTCCCTCTCACTCTCCTTCTTTCTAGACTTCTATTTATTTATATGTATGCCTATCTCTTTCTTTCAATTGTGTCTACATTTATGATAGTTGTCTTAGCATTATTATTATTTGCCATAATAATAAATATAAAGAAAAAAAAAGAAACAACAGCAACACTAATAATGATAATAATACGAAATATAAAATGTTTATTTAACTATCGATGTGTAGGTATACACAGGCACGCATGCACACATACCAACTAACAACTGCCAATACAAATGTGTGTGTATTGTGCACTTCACTTCACTAAATTTATTCATTTAAATTCATGCATATGATTGGGAATATTTGTTATTGTTGTTGCTCTTGTTATTCTTATTATTATTATTATTATTATTATTATTATTATTATGTGTTATTGTTGTTGTTGTTTCTTGCCACAACAAATTCATTGTAAACGTGTCAAGTTCATTGTCCAAAAAAAACGAAAAACAAAAAAAAACAAAATAATAAAATCCAAAGCTGAAAATGGGAGAATAAAAATAAATAGCAAAAAAAAGCACACGATTTGATTTTGTGTAACAATAATAACAACAGCAATATTTATATATTTATATACTCAAAATTTTAGGCAATAACATTTGAGAGGAGAGTAATGCACACAAACACATCGATATAAACAGAAACTTTTCTTATTTAGATGAAAATTTAAAGTAAGGAAAATTGTAAATCGAATGGATTTTATATAAAAGTCCAAATAACATTACTAGTAATATGAATAATTACAGCAATAAAAACATTTAATAAAGGCATTTACTTAAAAAAAACAAATAAAAATGTTATGGTGGGTTATGGTCGAATTCCACTTTAATCAAGAATTTAAAAAATTTTTTTAATTTTGTTGATTCAAAAAATTGCATTATTCTGAAGCAAAATTTCTAATTTGGTAAATAATCACGAGACCCTCAATTTGCGTTTTATAGAAAATTAGTCAAAATTATAAATTAATTAGATTTTATTTCTTTCTTTAATAGGAAGGCATTATGCGACAAGTTTAATTCGATCTTAGCCAATTTCAAGTATTGAAAAATTTTGAAATAGATCATTTTAACAATCATTTTTCAAAATAAAAAGGTTTTATTGTGAAAGGAATTACAAAAATTTAAAATTTTTTTCCAAATTCACATTTTTGACTTCATATTCAATGAAATTTTATAGGGCAGTTAAAAGTCTATCTAACTCAATCACTTTAGTATTCTTCATATTTTAATTCTCTCACTCTCTCTTTATCCCTCTTAATGTTTCTCTAATGTACTACATAAAAAGTTTTGCTCTAAATTGTTCTCTTTTGATCTCAAAATAAAAAAAATTAAACGAATAAGAACAAAATTGAATAAAATGATGATTATAAGAATTATTATGAGTAATAAGAATTAGTTTAATAAAAACCTAATACTTACATACATGTGTACATATGTGTGTGTGCATAAGCATACTGAACAGAATCGAGAGCAATAGATACACATAACAGGTGTTTGCAATTTTTTTTCTATACTCTTTTATTTTTTTTTACTATTTCTCATTTTATTTTGCTTTTTTCTATTGTTGTTTGTTTGATCGTTTTGCTTATTATTGTTGTAAAATTTCTTTTAATATAATAATTGATTTGATTTGTATTTCCCTTCATCGACTTTGTGTTTTTATTTTATACTCTCACTTTTTCTCTCCTCATCATTTATTATTATTATATAAAATAGCAATATTGCGTTTTCTTTGTTTTTTGTTTTGTTTTTTTTGTAAATGCTAAAATGAAATGAAATTTTTCCATTACAAGGAAAAGTTTTAATTGAAAAAAGTGTTCTATATAAAGTAAAGCATTCGCGGCATTTAATGATATAGAAAAATAAATGCTGAAATTAATTAGAATATCTAAACAAATTGATGGCCATGAACTGTTTGATATAAATTGCATAAGAAAGATATTTCATTTATTTTGACGAGGTAGGAGGGTAGTAAATTTTGTAACTTTGGGCCAAAGTTTCTCAATTAGAAGTTATAGGTCACGTAACTTTGATTCATCCAAATGTTTTATTTTCAACTTAAATTCAAATTGAATGGAATTATTCTTTAAAAATATTAAAAGTATAAAAATAGATGAGGTTTAGATTATATTGAAAATTTGCCTTTGATATATCAGATTGGTTATTGAAGCATCTAGATTTACTTAAATTAACTCCCTATAGACATTTTGATCTAAGATTTTGTGAGATTTTCTCTTTAGAATATCAACTTATAACAACGCTAAAAATTGAGATTACGAATGTAGAAAGTTACATCTAAATTAATAATGGAGATAAACGAACTTCCATAAGAAATTAATTAGAAAATGTTACTTCTGGTGGAAGTCTGAAGCTTTTTTTAAAAATTATCAAAAGATTGCCCCAAATTTGTGAAACACACTGACTTTTACTAAACTTTTAAGTGCTTAGTAAGAAATAAAAAAAGAAATTACGCTTTAACGATTTTCTAGTCTGTAATGTTTAGCTGGAATCAATTGAATGCCATTGTCCATGGAATTCTTAAATTTGTTGTAAAGAAAATTCCCAGCATTGCACTTCAGAAGGCAAAAAATAAGTAACGAATTGCAAAATTGTTTCATTTTATACTTTTTAGAGATCTGGCTGAAAATCGTATAAATATATTCATTTATTTGGTTTTTATGTTTTTTTTTTTTTTTTGTAAGAAAATCAATACAAAGCAAATGTGACATATAAAAATTTATTGGCTAAAGGGCAAAAAGAAAGATAAAAGTAGCTGGTTATGCCCATGGTGGCAACAATTCAATAAATAGCCTAGGCCAAATATCGTTATTGTTATTATTTACCATTATTATTACTATCATTATTATTGTTGTTATTATTATTATTATTATTATTGTTGACAAAATAGATTAAGCCAATCTCAATTAATAAAAAAAGAAAACAAAATCTGCATTATTAATGAACTCAATTTGTATCATTGAATGCACACATAACCCATTGATCAATAAGTTTTGTTTTAAAATATTTTCAGTGTAAGTGGAAGGGAGGGGGGGGGGGGATAGTTTCTCTCTTTTTGAGAAATTTTATTGGTCATTCTAACTTATTGATGACTTTTATTTTTGTACAACGATTTGTTTTCACTTTTAAATTAAACCTAAATTTTGACATATAATTCTTTATTCATTTTGTTTAAAGGCAATTTTTCGATATGTGCCCATAGAAGCTACATTCATTTGGTTCAGTTTCAATGCAATTTTACACAAATCATTCTTTGATATTTTAAAGAGTTGTGCTGAAAGGTTCGGCACTTTTAGGGAATTAAATGAGTTTTTATATTAATATAACCAAAACTTATTGACCTTTATGTTATGTATATAAATACACAAATGTGTATATGTGTGTGTGTGTTTATATATATATTTATATCAAAAATTGTAGTAGAAACGTAATTTTCTTGGAATCTCATATTGCATGTTGTTGTTGCTGGTATTACTGCCATTTTTGTTGTTGTTATTTAACTATTTTGTTTTTTGTTTTTTTTTGTTTCTTCTTATGATCATTATTACTATTAATAAAAATCGATTATAATTGTATGAAAGGCAGGAAATATTTTTCATATTTACTCTCTACTCGAAGTCGATTTGAACATTGTAAAAAAAAACAAAAAAGAAAAATGTTTTACATACATGCAAACGTAAGCGGCAGCATGAAAATATGAAAATGAAAATTAACAAAAAGAAACCAAGGAGAAAAAAAACAATATAAAAAAAAAAAGAAAGAAACACCAAACAAAGCAAAATAAAGAAATAAAAACGTCAAAAAAAACAAAGAGAAGAAAAATATTGACAAAAAAACAAAGCAAAAAAACTTTTATAACTTCGTTGCTTGTATTGTTGTTGTTATTCTTCCGAAATGAAAACGATAATAATAATAACAACAATAACAGCAGCAGCAACAATAACAATAATAATAACAATGACATAAAAACCAATAACAATAATAAAAGCAACAATAACGATAATAATAATAATAATAATAATAATAATAATAATAATAATAATAATAATAATAATAATAATAACAACAACAACAAGAAATTTTAATACTAATGAATATAAAGTTTTATCACTTCTCCGCAGATAAATTGCACAGCTTTTTTTTCATTTTTCCTTCTTTTGTCGCTGTTGTTGTTGCTATTATTGTTATTATTGTTGTTATTTATGTATTCATTTTTTTCCTTCTGTTTGCTTTTTGCTCTTATTTATTTATTTATTATTGTTTTTTTTCGTTTTGCTGTTGCGCTCTGCGTTTTTTCTGCTGCCTTATTTTTAATTAAAAATTTACAATAAAAAATAACATTAACAACAGCAACAACAATAACAAAATACAATATGAATAAATAGTAAAAGAAGAAAAAAACAAAAAAAGAGGAAAGAAAAAAATCTCCTCAATTTAATATTGAAAATATCGCAAAAAAGGGAAAGACCCAAAAACAGCGAGTGACTGAGTGAGTAAGTGACTGAACTGAACTGTACTGAGTGCGCGAGCGAGAAAGTGAGTGAGCCAGCAAGAGCAAGTAACAATCAAATGAAAATAAAATTAAATAGATTGAAGGATTGAATGGGGTTGCGAAAGAGTAACGGAGAGAAGTAGATAGAGAAAGATAGAAAGAGATAGCGTAAACTGGTGATAGAGGCAATAAAAAAAATGGGAAAAACAAATAATCACATATAAACAAATATACAAACACAGGCAATAATAAAAGTGGAAAAGAAATATGGGCAGATCTATATTAAAACCATAAGCAGCCAGGAAAAATGTTTGAAGGCATTAAAGGACGTTCACTGAATACACCCTACATCATATTATGATATTATAAATCAAAGGGCGGTAAAAAAAAATATGGAAATTGGATTTTTGAAAAATTTTTGCAAAAATTCTTTGGACCCTTATGGGGTCTAAATCGATGCATCCTTGTAATTAAGACCAAATAATAAAAAAATTTAAAAATCTGAAATATTCAAATATAAATGCTTCTTTTTCGCTCTCTTTTTTTCTCCATAAGGGACTTGACATGAACTGTAGATTTGATTCAGTATTCTTGACACATAAAAAAATCCATAGTTTTTACCGTCTTAAATTATTCCAGCATATTTTTTTCTGAATTGTTTTAAAATTAGTTTATATTTTATACGAAAGTGATTCTATTTTTGAAACAATTTCTTTAAAAAGTAAAAATATTTTGTCAAACTGATCCATATGCATAAAAAATTCGAATCAAAATAATCTATTTTTTAAATCCCTTTAAACGTTTTCTTGTATTAAGAATCATTTTTTTTTGCATTTTTTTTATTATATTTATGGATCATTAAAGAGTCCAAATTTCTCCAATTACACTTGACTTTCTTATTCCATTTTTAAAACGCCTTAAAAGGAAATGGGCTTGATTGTGATTTTTGACATAAATTGAAAAAGGATGGGCCGTAATTTTTTAGTCAAATACTCCGGCAGTATTTTACATTTAATCGAATGATAACGAATGATAACGATAAGAAGTATTCAGTTAATGGTAGGACCTTAAATAATTTAATGCTGCTTAACATTGTTCAATATTTAATATACCTATAAATATGTACTTACATAAAGTAAGTATTAATAAATATATAATCATCATTTTTCAAAAAAAAAAAAAATATATAAATAAAAAAACTTAGTTGAATAAAAATTTTTTTTGTCTCCTTTTTAATTCCTTTTTTTCCCTTATTCATAATGTAATAATTTATAATAAATGAATGGAAAGGAGTAAAATAAAAAGAGTATGCAATTACGCACAAAATTAACATGTAAAAATACGCAAATACGAAAAAAAAAACAAACTTTATCCAAAATAATCATTTAGTTGAAATAAGTACAAAGCAAAACCCCGATTTCATAAAGGGAAAAGGGAAAAATAAATCTAAAAGAACTATTTGATTCGGTGTGTCATAAAATTTGCTTGATTTTTTGTCCTTGACTTTAATAAATAAAGTTATTAAATAGATAAAGATGCTGAAAAAAAAACGTCTTGAGGACCTTCCTTTAAATTATTCACAACTTGTTATAAGGATTTTACTGGATTTACACTAAACAGATTCAGTACAAACGTCCAAGGACTCTGTTTTCTGGATTAAGGCATATTCTAAAGAAAGCACTGAGACATTTTCATGTTTAGTGCTTTCCAGATTTTTTTTTTTTTTTTTTGAAAATATTCAAGCCAATGCTGTATTTTTACAACTTTTAAACAGGCGTCCATTCAGATTCAAAAATGTTTTTATTATGTAAAGATTTTTGTTAAAGCAATGCAAGGACTAATGATATCTCGGCACGTTGTTTCAATATAATAAGATGTTTTTATGAGATCCAAATGTGATTTACTATTTGAAGCCTAAAATAAAGACCACTTCAAGTGTTCATATTTCCAACACTTAAGCGTGCAACGATGTTTTACGAATTCTATGTTTTTCTTCACTTGAATCTATCAAATTTAATCGAACTGTGCCAATTCCATGAATACTTTGGCGATACTAGATTTTTTATTCACGCATAAATTTTCCAGACAAATACCACTCACTCAAAAGTGTATCTTCCGTTTTATAGATATAAATTAAATAGGTTTTTCTCTTCGCTTCCTTTTCTATGATTTAAATAAATGTCTGGCTTTTAAAATCAGTTAACTTTTTCTCCAAAGTTATTGGTGCCTAAATTTTTTACGTAATTTATTATATGATGAAGATATTCCTTTTTAAACCCTTCGAAACCTTCTTAACTCATTGAACTCAAAAGCAGTTTAATATTTAAATGGGTATAAAAAATAATTAAAGTTCACATTTTTATTTTCGGAAAATATACTTTTATATAAATTTTTTACATTTAAGTTCTCTATTTTAAATAGAATTTAAAATTTTTGAAATTGGAAATGTAGCAAAAAAGAAAATCAATTTGTACACACGCATGCACAAAAGTGAGATAAAAGCACACACGCCCCACTGCACACTGTTCACAAGGAACATTCTTTTTCTAATATCACCATGAAAAATAATTATTTGGATTCTGTTCTGTCTTCGTTTTCTTCGTCTTGTTCATCATCATCATGACTTTTTTTTTATTTGATGTTAGTTCTTAAGAAACCGAAGAAATAAACAAATAACTAAAAGAAAAAGGCATTCTGTGAAACCAACAAAAATAACAACAAAAACCAAAAAACAACAATACAATTATATAAAAAAATTGTAGTTGTACGGAGAAAAAAAAAAGAAAAAAAATAAGGAAAATGAATAGAAAAGTAGAAAAATCATAGAGAAAGAAAATGTATAATAAAAATATTGAAATTAAAAAGAAAAAGAGTAAAATTAGATGAAACAATAATGGGATTGGGGGTCGGGGTAAACTCTTGAATACCCGCCACTCAAACAATGCATTCAAAACTGATGGGCGTGTTCGATTTATATAAATTCACGTAAGAAAATGACCAAAAAAGAAGGGATTATTTTCTTTGAGCTTGACCGATGATAAATTTCATTTTTGACTGAAGTTTTATTGGACTGCAGCTTTATGGCACTAATGTGGGCGTGTCTTCTAAACGATTTCACTAATTTTTCACTTTAATTTCCGACCAGGAACAACTAATGTCTCACTAATGTTTTCAGATTTGGAAACAACATCTCACTCTTTGCAAACCTGAGAATATTATCAACAAAAGACGATGAACAATGGACGAATCATTTCAAAATATATTTTTACTTTAAATAGTTTGCTTTTAGGCGTTCAAACTCCATATTTGATATCAAAAAATCTAATAACTTTCACGAAAAGCTTAAGCAGTCATTGTAGCCACAATTGTAAAATTAATTCTCTGGTTTCATAGAAACAATTAAAGGGACAGTGAATGCCCCTTTAACGTCTATTAAAATGGAAATATCTTCTTAGTTAAGATGCCATAGGGAAAAGGTTTAACTATCAATGATCCATTTCCTTTAATTTCTTAGTTGGAGAATTTCGAATTTAAAAAACTCAACTGCAAATCGCCTTAAATGCCTTTTAACTTAAAATTTTTACCAATTTGTTGGTCTCTTGTTCAGTTTGAAAATTTTCTTTCCCTTTCTCTATTTTTCTCTTTCTCTCTCCCTTTGTGTCATCTTTTTGTTTTTTCCATATTTTCATTTTTATTAAGAAAAAAAAATGGTAATAACAACAACAACAACAACAGCAGCAGCAGCAGCAATAATAAAAATAATAAAAAATGATAGAAAAAAATTTTTTGCTTTTTCTATCTTTTTGAGTTTTTATTTTATTTTTACTTTTTCTTTTTTGTTTGTTTATTTTTCGAATTTATTTATTAAGAAACTAAGAGAAAAAAAAGTGATGGCAAATCGCTGCTGCACATCCTCTGTTCATCTGCATCCATCGAGAGGTAAATGTATAAATTAAACAGAAACATACACACACACACACATATATATATGTATATATATGTATATACTGTACATTTGTATGTATGTATGTGTGTATGCATGTGCATACGTTTACATATTAAATAAAAGCAATGAAAAATGTTTAGACAATAAATTCAAAATAAAATGAAATGAATTGAAATGAAATGAAATGGAATGGAATGGAATGAAGTAGAATGAAAATAAAGTAAATTGTAAAAAAGCACAAAATGGAATGTAAGAAGAAGAAAAACAATAAAAGCAATAGATGTACAGCGCATCTAGAGAAAAATGCATAAATAAACAGGCAAATATATGCACACACACATGCACATGAACACACAAATACAAATATAAACATATGAAAAGAAATGGGAAAAAAAATTTTTATATATAAAAGAAACTTGCTTGAGAAAGAGGCAAAAAATTGTAATTTTTTTTGCATTGTTTATTTTATTTATTTTCATTCTTTGTCTTTTTGATTTCGTTCTTCTTCTACTTCCTTTTTGATTTCTTTTTTTTTAATTTTGCTTTTCTGTTGTTGCTTTTTGTGTTACTGTTCTGGAGCAAGAGGAAAAAAAAGGTGAGAAAGAATATTTTGCTAAGAAAATATAGAAATATAAAATATATTCACATACACACATACACACATACACACATACACATACAGATACATGCACTTTTTCTATATGCAGTAAAAGTAAACAGTAGAAGAACTTGATTGTAAAGTTGGGTGTGTGTGTGTGTGTGCGTGCGTGTGTGTTTAATTGTATGTATGTATTACTGTTTTTTATGTATGTATGTTTGTTTGTTTGTTTGTTCACTTATTACGAATACGACAACATCTACAACAACAAAAAAGGACGAATGATGATGGCGAGAAAAATATTCGCAATTTTATTCTGTTTTATTCTGTTTTTTATTGATTTACATTAAGTGAGAGTTTGTGTGTGTGTGTGTGTGTTTGAGTGAGTGTATGCGTGTGTGGAGAATGTATGTGTGTGTGTGTATACATATGTGAATATGTTTAACTTTTTTTATACATAGATTTGTTGATTTATCTGTCCTGTCTGTCCGTTCGTATGTCCGTCCATCCATCCGTTTAGGTTGTTTGTTTATTTATTTGTGTTGTTACTGCATTTTCATACAAAAAAATATACTTCTTTTTTCGATTGGCAAATATTGTGAGAAAAAAACAGCAGCAACAACAACAACAAGAAAATCAAAAGTAAAAACGCAGCAAAAGTGCGGTCAGAAAAGAAAAAAGGAAAAAGAGTACAAGAAAATTAAGAAGAAGAAGAGAATTATATAAATGGAATGAAAATGTTGGCATTTGACGTCAAAAGATTCTTGGCAAAAGAAAAGAAAAAAATAGAAAAATTAAAATTATATGTATATATATATACATATACATATACATATAAAAAAGAAACGGAAAATGAGAAGAAAAATTAATAGTAAAAATACCAAAAGAAAAAAGCAAACAAAAACCAAGTAGAAAGAAAATAAAAGAAAAATTTTGCTGGAAACGAAACGATGGCGATAATAATAAAACCCGCAGTAGTAACAACAACAATCAACAACAACAACAATAATAATAATAATAATAATAATAATACTAATAACAACAACAAACAATATGTGGCTGAAAAAAATATAAGAAAAGACAGAGAAAAAAATATTAAGTACGTGAATGTGAAGGTGAACGTTAACTTCAACTTTCAAAAGCATTTACAACAATAGGAAAGAAAAAGCAAAAGCAAAAGAAGAAGAATATTAGCGTTAAATGAAAGCAAACAAAAAGAACCAGCAAAAGAAAATTGAAATTTTAAAAATAGAGGAGAAGAAAAAAAATTTTAAATATATTAGAACCTGACGCAAAAGTTAACGCATTAAAAAATTATTTGCCTCTCTCTCTAGTTTTCTATCTCTCATCTTCTCACTCTCCTACTCACACTATTTGCTAATTCTTGTGGTTTGAATCTTCCTCTTTCTCTTGGTGAATTTCCATTTTAGCAATTTTTATATATATATATATATACACACACACACACACACGCATACACACGCATATATGTACATATAAATTTGCTATGCCACGCTACGCTACGCTATACCGTTTCCTTTCATCCATCAAGCCACCCAGCCAACCAACCAACCAACCAACCAACCAACCAACCAACTGTCCATTATCTTTTAATAAGTTAGCGCATGTGATGTTTGTGTATGCATGTAAATGCGTTTATAATGGCAATTAGGAAAAATGTTTTTCATGTCGTTTTACTCTTTTCGTGTTTCTTTTGTTATTTCTTCAATTTTTTTTTCTTTTCCATTTTATCATGTAAGTGTAAATATTTATTATTATAAAATTTATATTTCATCTTTCTTATGCCTTTCTTTCTATTTTTCTTTCTATATCAATTCCCTCTTCATTTCGCTTGTCTTTCTTTGTCTAACTATTTCTTCTTCTTGAATAAGAACAATTATTTGTATTTGTTTGTAATTCAAAATTTAGTTGTTGATCTTCTGTCTAGTTTGTATGGCCCAGATTATTATGATTCTAATAGACGATTTGTTTTGATTTTAGATAAAATTTTATTAGATCGTTTGGAAAATCATTATCTTTTAAATTGAGCTTTCTTTTTTTTTTCCAGTTAAGTCATTTAGTAGAAGTAAAATGCAACTAAAAAACAATATAGAACGTGGGCGTGAGAGTTGTTAAAGTCAAATTAATTGTCACGCAGGCTAATAGAAGTACACTCATTTTTCAATTCTATGAAATGGTAGTTCCACTCGGATTCTGAAACGATGATGAATCCATTTAAACATGTCTATCTGTCTGTCTGTCTCCATATTTACAAAAATTAATATATCACGCTCAAATTTGACAGTAGAAAAAAAGCTCTTACACGTCTGTGTCTTTTGAGAGTGGGTTAAAAATTGGTCAAAGGACAAGTCCATATTGCAATGTAAAGTTACATAATCTCTGTTTTTTAGAACAAACTGAAAAGGTTAACAATTCATGACTTCCCAGGAGGGCCGATCCCTAAAGGAAAAAAAGGGATACGTCAAGAGTTGTATAATTTTGATTTGCATAGAAAATTTAACATAAATTTTAAAGCGACTGATGGGCTGCCGAATCATAGAAGTTTAAAAATTCTTGGATCAATTTACTGGTGTAATTTTGCTTTTTACAATTGAACTTTCTCACCTTAGTTATTAGCTATTTGTAAAATTCAAGGGTGATGAAAAAATTCTTGTTAAGTTTAACTCTATCAAAATTTCAGAGTAGCTTTAGACATGAAAATATATGTCGTTCAATATTTTAAGACAAACAGGTAGATAGATATATAAAGAAGACCGATGGATTACAAATAATGATAATGATCATTTACGGAACAATGATTATGATAATAAAGAAGATATTTTTTGCAAGCGCTTGTTTTTTTTCATTCTTGTGTTGTATTTTATGATTTTTTTTTTTTTGAAAATCTTTTTACCTAAATTAATGTGCTCTCGTTTTTCTTAATAGAAAACAGAATAACAATAGAAAATATAGAAAAATTAAAGGAAACAAAGAACATAAAAAAAAAATAAAAATAAGTAAATAAAAAAAAAAAGAAAAGAACGAAAAATAGAAATGACGGCGACATTTTTGTTGATGAATACGTTTTGGCATAGAAAAAAATGCAATGAAAAGAAAAAAATAGAAACTTTCAGCTCTCTCTATCTCTCTCTCACCCTCTCTCTATCTATATATATACAAATATATATTTTTTTCCGTCATCACAATCGCCATTAAAATTTTAGTTACAATCTTAAATTTTTTTATTTCTATTACAAACAACTGACTAATAAACTAAATGATTGACTCATGGACAGACAGATAGACAGACCGACACACTAACTGATTGATTGTCATGCAATTTAAAACAAGTCACCACAGCAAAGCAAAGCAAAGCAAAGCAAAGCAAAGCAAAGCAAAACAAATCAACAAACCGAAGCAAACTAAACTAAAAGCAAGTCAAAGCGAAACCATAAGGAGTGATTAGGTCTAAGGTGCAAGAGGAGGAGGATATGTTGAGATGTTGAGGTGGAGAGAAAGATGAAGAAAGAAAAGGAAAGAAAGGTGGTCGGTGGGGGTGGTGGTGTTGGTAATGGTGGCTGGGAAGAAGAGGTGGCGGAGAAGGCGTACATTAATTTGTGGCAGTTTAAGTCTACTACTACTTTTCTACCTTCACCGCTAATTTCATTCCGTTGTTACTCATCATCATTCTTTTGGTTTTCTGTTTTTCTCTTTTTATGTTTCTTGCTTTTTTATTTCTTTTATTGTGCTTTTTCTAAATGCGTCTGTTTGTATGTTCGTTATATATGTGTGTATGTATGTATGAATTTGTGTGTGTGTCTGTGTGTGTGCCTGTGTGTGTGCCTGTGTGTGTGTGTGTGTGTGTGTGTTTTTTAAATACAAGAAACGCTTCTACATTTTCCAGTGAATTGTAGTTTGCTTTATTGTTACTGTAGCTATTGTTGCAATTGTTGTTTTTTCTTCTTCAGTTTCCTATTTCTTTATTCTCTTCTTTTTTTCTTTTGTTTCGTTTTTTTATGCATTTTGCTTTGTTTTGTTTTATCTAAACGTTGCAAGCAGAGAAAAAAAAAAGCTTAAGAATTTTAATTGTAGCTTGTTTTGGTTTCAAGTTTCTTTTTTAGTTTGTTTCCTTTTTGCTTTTTTGTATTTTTCATTTTTTATGTATATTTAAAAAAATTTTTTTTGTATCTTTTTTGTTGCTTTGTGTATAAGAAAATAATAGAAAATTTCTCTCTAATAGAAATTCTTTAAAGTCTAACAACCTTAGAAAGACAATTTCAAAAGCAACAGAAAAAATAAAATAAAAATAAAAAATGTACTAAAAGACAAAAGAGAAAGGTAGATTGAAAAACAAAGCGATGAAAATATTAAAAGAAGAAGAAGAAGAAGAAGAAATTGATTTTAAACAAACAGAAATACTAAAAAAAAAATTATTTTATTTTATATAAAAAATAATCCATTCAGCTCCTTTTGCTCCACCGCTTTTTTGTCTTCATACTTTTCATGTACTTTAATCTGGGCCGAGTAAAGTTTTTAAAAATCCATAATTCGTAATTTGAAAATTGCTCGGCTTTTACTTGATCTGACAGTTATAATTTCAATTTTGAATTTGGCCCATTTTTTACTTATCCACAAAAAAGCTATAAATTTCCCGAAATATTGAATTTTTCCTTCCTTTAACGCATTCTTTTTCTGCCTTTCTTGGATTATATCAAATTTTGGTTCTAGAAAATCACTACTAGAAAAAGTTGCAAGTTTAATCATGAAACATAGAATTCTTGGTCTTATAAAAATTTCTTTTGTTGTATTCATTTTTTTTTTGTAGGTAAGTTTCATATTTCACTTAAATTGTGGGTGCAGTTTCTTCGATGTGAACGTCTTTTTCGTAACGCTCAATCATAATTCCCCTACCTTTGATTAATTGTAATTGTTTATTGATTAGATGACTTTTGTACTTCCTCAAGTTTTTAAAGTTAAATGTTAATGAAACTCCTTCGAACGAAAATTTAAAATTTTAATTTAATATTTTTTTTACAATAACAATTTCTGTACTGTAACGTCCACTTCCATTTTACGAGCGGCTCAAACTTATTTACTTACTGATGACTTTTTTGCCCCATATAAATATATTGCATTCAAATTTGCTTCAATTTTTTCTAAAAATTCTTGGTTTTTTTAAAAAGAAATGACAATCTCAGAACTTCCATTCCTTCCATTCCTTCCATTCTGTTAGCAATTTATTGAATTTCACCATTTGATTGGATCGTATAATGTACAATGCTTTCCTATTTATTGGGTGTGGCTTATATGGCATAACATATAATAATTCACTTTAGATCTGATGACTTATCCTTTCTATTTATTTCTATGAAATGTTTGTTATGTGGTCTACAAAAATCTAGATACAATTTTCTGGTTTTTCTTTTTCTTAAGAATTCATCTAAAAAGATTTCTTTGTTTGTTTGTTTATTTGTTATTGTTGTTATTATTATTATTATTGTTATTGTTGTATGATATATATATATATATATATATATATATATATATATATATATATATATATATATATATATATGTGCTTCCTTTTACATGCAGCGCCAATATTTAAAACGTTGTTTTTTCTTGTTATTTTGAACTTTTTTTTTTTAATAACTTTTGGACTTTTTGCGAACTTAGTCGATTTTGTCTTTTCGTTTGTTTGTTTTTTTTTTATTTTATTTATGTAATACAACATTGCAAAAAAGAATGTCTTAATATTATGTGTATGCATATATTTTTATATAAATATATTTACATATTCATATACACATACACACATGCATACACACACACACATACATATATAACGGATAGTTCAATAAATTTTTGAGATTGCAATTGAAATTGTTTATGTTTATGTATCGTTAACTTATTGAACAACCGAACTTTTAGGGGCTCATACCCAAGATATGTCTTCATATTGCTGTATGAGTGTGTGTGTGTGTACGTTTACTTTTTTGTTTATATACAGTTTTATTTATTAAAAAAACTAATTGTTGTTGTTATTGCTGTTGCTGTTAATGTTACTGCTGCTTCTTCTTCTCTATTCATTATTACTACTACTACTACTACTACTACTGTTGTTGTTGTTGTTATTATTATTATTATTATTATTATTATTATTATTATTATTATTATTATTATTATTATTATTATTATTATTATTATTATTATTGTTGTTGTTGTTGTTGTTGTTGTTGCTTCTTTTGGTATTGTTGACTGCAACAGGAACCTATCTCAACATAATTCTTAAATTCATGTTTCTCTCTGTTATGTGTTTCTCTTCTTTTTCTTTCACATTTTTTCTTTCGTTTTTGTTTGCACTTTTTTCTTTGTTGATATTCTGCTTTTGTTGTTGTGGTCGTTTTGCTGTTTTACTGTGGAGATGATGTCTATGCTTTTTTGTTGTTTCATTCTTTTTTTTTTGTTATTTTTGTTGTTTTCTTTATTTTTTTTGCTTTTTTTTGTTTTTTTTTTTATTTTTCTTCTTTATTTCTTGTTTCGATGTGTATGTTTTTGTGTGTTTGTTGAATTAGTTTTGGTCTTTATTTTTCCATCTCCGCTTTTTCTTTCTCTCGTGCAATTTTTTTTTTTGCTTTTTTGTTTGTTGTTGTTTGATTTATATTCTGATTTTGTGCTCTCGTTCTTTCTTATCACTTTCTTTTTGAATCTTTCTCTTTTTCTCTAAGTGTGTATGTAAATGCTTTTGTGTTGTCTTGTGTTGTATCATCAAAGAGTCCATTCGCCTTCGTTTTGCAAAAAAAAAAAAAAAAAAAAAAAGTAAAGAAGCGAAAAAGGAATGGCAACGTAGCATTGAAATGACTGAGGCCGACATCGACGCATCTTGCTAAACGACTTTTTTGTTAATTTTTTTTGGTTTTTTTTATTTTTTGTTACTTTTCAATTTTTATTTTGCAAATGCGTTTTTTCTTTGATGCGTCTTTACTACATTTTTCCTGTCTATTTTTTATTCATTCTTTACTTCGTTTTGCTTAATTTTGTCTTTACGTCTGTCTTTTTGTGTGTATTCTACATTTTCTGTTTTTAATGGAAAAATGAAAGCAACAACTATAACAACAACAACAACAACAACAATGTAAACGACAATTCTAAACAACATTTTTTGTTTTTCGTTTTTTTTTTTTTTGAATAAAAAAGGAGGATAAATCATACAAAAAAAAAAATAAAATAAAATAAAAATAGAAAATGAAATGTAACAAAGCCAAAAAAAAAAAACAGAAAAATAAAAAAACGAAAGAAAAATGAAGAAGAAACAGAGAAATTAGTGAAAGAAAACGGATGGAAAATTATGTTGTCGTGCAGTGTCGCGGGGTGGAGAATAGAAAAAGGAAGTTATTATTAATTTTTCTACTTTCTTTACAAACTGCATTAATATTAATTAATACGCTGAGGCTTGAAGACTATGAAATCTGTCATCTACAACGATTTTGTAAGAGACCTTTGAGCCATAATTTCAGCATGAGTTTTATAGCTTTTGTAAGCCCATCAAAAATGTATTAAAAAGCTTAGAATATTTGAAAATATGTGCCTTCATGTGTGTGCATTTCATGTTTACTCTTATATAATAAAATTTTATTCTTCGCGTTCCTTTCCTTCTATTGACCCTCAACAATTCTAGTCTTAGCTCTACTCTCACTTATGGGACATTAAAATTTATTAATGATTAATATTAACTAAGTTATTTTAGTGTAAATTCAAGAAGTTCCAGCGTTATTAGAAACGTATATAACACAAAAATCGATGCATGCACGATTCCATTGGAAAATATTAGAGTGATATGATATGTTGAAGGAAAATTGTTCATTGGAAAAAAAAAACGGAATAATATCTAACAATTCTAACAATACACGCACCGATTTCGACGTGCAGAATTAAAAAATTGCCAAAATATAATTTTTTCTTTTCAAATTTCATTTTTAAAGCTTTAAGTGAACTCTTCCAGTAATCTTGTAAAATATAACGCCCCATTGTATAACAATTTAACGTGATCATTATTCTTAACGAAATTTTTTTTAATATCACAAAAAAAATTTATATATATATATATATATATATATGTCTGTGTGTGTGTGTGTGTGTGTGCGTTTTTCTGAAATACTTGAAAGGATTAATTCGAAATAATTCAATGTCTTATGTTTGTCCTTTAAAATTTCATATCAAATGCTAAAAATTTACATTTCTCTATCTATCAATGCACAAAATTGTTTGGACAATTGTAATAAGAAACAAAGATAGAGATAGAGATAGATAGAGAATATGAAGGGATGGAAAAGGGAGTGGGCAAAAAAACAGGGAAAAGAACAAAAATTTAGCAGAATAAATTTGGTAAGTAAATGCATTAACAAAACGTGTGAAAGATAGTTTTTTTTTCTACTCTTTCTCTTTTACTCTTCTTTTGATTTGAATTCAATATTTATTTTTGTTTTGTGTTGGTTTGTGTGGAAATGAAAAAACAGCAAAATAACGTACCAACAAAATAAACAATGGATAAATTATTAAAGAAAATTTTTATTTAACTGGGTGTGTGTGTGTGTGTGTGTGTGTGTGTGTGTGTGTGTGTGTGTGTGCTTGAATATTGTTATGGGTTGGTCGATAGTTCAATTTACATTTTACGCCACTTAAAGAATTTAGATAAACTAAATTAAAGCGAATGTTTGTATGGATCAAAATTTTATGGTAACGATTATTTTAAATATTCATTTAAAACATCAACTTCTATCAATTTAATTTAATATTGTGCATACCTTTTTGAAATCTTATAGAACTACCGACCGACCCCAATAAAACATTGTTAAGGCAGAATCGAATTTTCACTACGCTTTATTTGAAAAAAATTTATAAAGCAAAATAAACCGCATTTTTCAAATCAAAGTTAAAGCCTAGAAATGCTTTCACATACAAATCCTTTAGGTAGATCTTTAGTAAGAACGATCTATTTTTGGACTCTTTTTACAAAAATTTCTATTTACAATTTTTTAAACTTTTATGAGGGTATTCAAAATTCCGATTGCCATCCATAAAATACTTCCACCTTTTTTTCGTCTATATTTTTTTGTTCGTTTTTGTTGTTGTCAATTAAATATAAGAAGTACCATTTGGTTTTTGTTTTTGCTTTTGCTTTTGCTTTTGCTTTTTAGTTGAAAAGCCCTTTTACTTCACCCCAGCCGAACCTCTCACCCACCTTATTACTCTTCCGGCTGGTGGCATTATAGCCAACAACAATAACACAAATGGCAAGAACAATAACAAAAACAATACTAACAACAATAATAATAACAACAACAATAACAGCAACAACAGTGATAGTAACACATAAATTTAATAAAAATAAAAAAAAGAAGTACATAGAAAAATAAGAGACATTTTCGTCTTTATATGCATTTGTTTGTATATGTATTTTATATTTATATTTTGTATTTGTGTTGGTGTGTATTTTCATTATGTTGACATTAATATTTTCTTTTGTGCTTTACACTGTAATTTACGTAAATAACGTACACACAAGCAACATAAACTAAAAAACCAAACACAAAAAAAAAAAAACGAAAAATACTGGGAAAAAACTAAAAAGCACAACAACAAGAACAATAATATAAATAATAATAATAATAATAATAATAATGACAAAGAAAAATAATAAAGTTGTCGCAATTTTTTAATTTTTCTTTATCTTGTATTTTTTTTTTTGTTTTTTTTCTATTTATTCCAATTTTCATGGACTTAATGGGAAGATACAATGATTATGCTATAACGTTTATCCAAGACCCTATACATTTATAGTGAATAGCACCAATAACAATAACAATTATACTAATAATAATAGAAAAAAAAAGCAAATCAAATGGACGGAAGTGAATAATTATTATTGTACAAGAAAAAGGAATTTAACTTCCTTTCACATTTGTTTTATTTTTCCTTTTATTTTATTTGGAAGGTGATTTTTTCCAATGGGCAATTCTCCATTGCGATTGATATTAATTAGGCATATTCATTTTATAGAAATCACAAAGGCCATTGTTTATCTCCTCCATTTATATTGATTATTTATTATTTACATTAACACATTGAAACAAAGTGCAAATAAAAGCAATTCACAACAAAAAAAAAAAAAAAAAAAAGAAAAAAACCCCACCTTGAAATCTCAGAGAGTACAATCGTATAAGATCTTATAATAAAATGATTTTTTTTTTTTAATTGAAAAATATTTTATTAGACCCAGCTACATAAATTTAACTAACTCTCATTCAGCTAAAGGTCTTGCGAGTTAAAAAAAAGCATTTTTTCATTTCTGGAAAAAACCATCAATGGTTTACTATTGATCCAAGATTTAAATCAATTTCAATATAAGAGAAATAGAATGAATTTTGAAACCATACCAAAAAATCAGTCATATCACCATCTAATCGAAAAAAAAAAATCACATATAATTCAAGAAATTGTTTTCGGCGCTTCATGAACTATGGACCCTCTAAAGAATTATCAACTCTACATAAAAATTAATACATTTTTGGCTTTGATAGTCAAGGAAATTGTTAAGAAAAGGTCGCCCAAAACGTTTATTGCATAAAAAAGATTCGACCATTTTGTTTTTACTTCAATTCCATTCGATCGATTTTTCTAATGCTACAGTATTAAAAAGTTTTACTGATCTTCAATGCCATGAACACATGTTGCCATGTGATCCCTCAAAATATATAAATGCTCTATTTTTGGTAGAGGTATCTCAAAATTTTGCCAATTGTTCAAGGTGAGATAATACTTTTGTTTCGCGTTATTTTGGTTTCAATGTATCTGGGAGAAATCCTATAAACAACACTTTGAAATTCTGGTATAGCATGAACTTCAAAAGTAAATAAAACGTGCCCTTAAAATTTGAATATTTGAAGTTTAATAAGAATTTTGGAATGTTGTAGCTCTTAACTCGGAAGACAAAGACCAAATATATATCGACGAGTTATGCATGAAGGCAGAATCACATGAAGCATTCTAAAAGGAAAAATCTCACAAAAGAACTTACGGATATTTTGCTTCTATGGGTAAACCATAGAAGCAACAACAACAACAAAAACAACAACAACAACTACAACAATCATAAAAATAAAAACAATAATAATAATAAGAATAAGAATAATGTTAATGCGTAATAGGGTTTTATCCTTATTATTAGATTTGATATAAATGAAACATCCGGTTACATTTTTTTTCTACAATTTCAATTTCAGAATGTAACTTTATGAAACTGGCATAGATTCGTTTCTACTTTTATGGTATTTTGATTGTTGGTGTTTTTTTTTTACTTCTCTCTTTCTGTCTCGCTTTTATTTTTTTTTAATTTGTTTTGTTTTTCTTCTTCTTCCTTTGACTTGTATTGTTGTTGGGTTTGTTGTGACTTGGAAAACCAAAAGAAAAAAAAAGAGCCAGAAAAGGAAAAAAAGTACAAAATGTTAACTTTTTATGTGGCACTTTTTTTTCTGTTTTTTCCGTTTTTTTTAATTTTCTTGCGCCTTTTTTTATTGTTTTTTTTTTTTTTTTATTAATAACATGTATGATGTACGTTTGTATGTATATGAATGTATAGAAGTAAAAAGTAAGTGTTTTTATGTGTGTGTTTTTTTTTCTTTTGCTATTTTTTTATTATAAAAAATTGTAAATTTTGTTGGAATTATTTATCAGAGAAAACGCCAGAGGTGGGGTAATGCGAAAAGTAAAGAAGAATGAAAAAACAAAAAATGAAAATGCAAAAAAAAAAATAAATAAATAAACAAAAAAATAAAAATAAAAAACAAATAAGCAAACAAAAAAAGCAAATAGCACACTGAGAAAAACATGGCGGCTGAAATGTGCACAAAAAGTTAATAACAACTGCATACAAGTACAAACTATATCATCAGGTTGTTCAATAAGTTCACGATATGGAAATATAAGAAAAGTAATTTATATCTTGAGGCATAAATTTTTCAATGTTTTCGCTATAAAAGCCTTTTTTAAGAGAATCTTAATTGGCTATAAAAATTGTTTCACTATTCGATTTTTTATTTGCTGTGGGGGCATAACAAGATTCCAATAACTGGAAGTAGAGCGATATGTTAATGGTTGGAAGCGATATGAGCCAAGTTATTGCATCAAATAATTAATCAAATATAAAATCAGTCATAAGTGTTATTGATATTGGCTTCGTGGAAGCCCATATAGCGGTCGGATTGTATGAAAAATCGAAAGATCTACCTACAATATCTTTACTTTTGGTGCCTTCTACTGGTGACTCTATGAGTAGGCATAGCTACCAGCCATTGAAAGATTTCGTCATACTTTTTTTAAAATTCGTTTTCTCAACTTCTTTAACTTCACATTCTTCTAAATCGCAAAAGGCCTTTGCACTCAATCAACAGGGCTCCAAAATTTGTATCTTATTATTGCAGTAACGTTTCGTTAAACGTTTCCGCTCTCACCGCATTACAAGATGATTAAAGATATTTTTAAAACTTTTACAAAAATTTTGTTGATTATACAGATCTTTTGAAAAACGACATCCGTTACTGTTAAGAAAGTATTTGATATAGATGGACACTTTTTTAAAGATATTAATGTAAATCACACTTAAAGTTACAATATTTATGATAGATGCAATGTCCTTACTCTTCTTTTACAAAGAAATCCCTTTCTAAATGATGCCAAATTCTTTACAGTGAAAAATTTTCTGTGCACTTATTAAGCAACGTATTGTTTCACTAATAATAAGGAATACTAAACGCAATGATGATTAGCCCAACAAATGTAAAAAAAGAGGAATAAAAGATTAAAAAAATGAATAAGAAAAAAAAAATTGCAAAATTCTTTCAATCTTTTATGGTTGAGTAAAATTAAAACAAAAAGGAAAAAAAAAGAAAAGAAGTAGGCAAAAAAAAATTTGAATTAAATTGTTATTCAAATTTCTTTAATTATACGTTTAATTATTGTATAAATTTTCTGATATTCTTCCATCAGAAAAACTTATTTTATCTAAACGAATTGTTCAGATAAAAGCTTAACAAGAAGAAGCAGTTTCTTATAATATCGGACTAAGAACAGAAATGAAAAGCTAAAACATTTTTCTATGATACTTAAAGATCCTACCTAATTTTCTTTTTCCTTCTGAATGACCTTTTACATAGTTTATGCTACAGTTTGCTTTAAAAATCTTTGCTACCTCTAAATTGAAGGCAAAATATTGAATTCGATATGACACATACAAACGGCACAACGATGAATTCCGAACATATAGAAAGAAATGGATACAATGGAATTAGCAATAATTTGAAATAGACCACTAAATAAACAATCAAAATTATAATTTATTTTTCTTTATTTTCATTTTGCTGCTTATACCAACTCGCCCTTCCCAATCTATGCTGCTGCCATGTATTTCCATTAAAATTGTAAAGTTTCTGTAAATGGTTACAAAGATAAGCAGCGAACGTTTTCTTCTTTTAATAGAAATTCTTGAAATTGCTCAAAGGTCAAATTATCGAAAACTTTCAATCATTGTAAAATATAATAATGAATTACGTCATCTAATCAATAAAACGAAATTGGAAAAAGCCAGACAAGGAGAACACAAAAGTTCAACAAAATTCATAAAAAAGGAAAAAATTACAAAATTTTGTGGTTATTTATTTTGTTGTTGTGTCGTAAGTCAATTTGTAAAAGATTTCTACAATTTTGAAAAAGAAAATTTGGCCTTTATTTTAAATAAATAAAAGTAACATCCAAAGGTGCTTCTAGTCTTTGAGCCTATTTTTTTTTATTGATAACGATCAGTTCAAACAAAAATTTTTTTTCTTTGATTCTAAGTTCATAAATTCAAAAAAAAATATATATATTTATGAGATTAATTTTAATAAAATTTGATACATAAATGTGATTTGATGAAACTCTAGAGAAAAACGAATGCTAACTTAAAAAATGTATTAATTTGATATATGAAACTTACATACCAAAATATGGATTTATTTGGGTACTTGGGTATTTGGAGGAAGCAGCTTCTAAAAAGCTGCTTGTTAAAAAAATCGTATAAGAAAAAAAACTAAATTTCGATCATGTCCAACGTTATTTTTGTACTTATTTCCTTGTCTGCTTTTTGGTTGGGTGAAATAAAAAATAAAGAATAAAAAATGAAAAACTGCTCGGAGTAAAGTGAAAGCTAACATTTCCAATCATCTTAAATGTTTTGGGCTATAAAAAGGAAAAAAAAACTAATAAAGATAACGACATTAAAGAATATTTTGTTTGCGGTCAAGTCAAATTTTTTTTTATACATAAATAATTTTTTTTTGCCAAAAACGAAAGCAAAATAAAGAAAAGGGCAAAACATAAAAACCAAAAAAATAAAAAACAGAAAATAATAAAAAAATAAAAATATAAAAAAAGAACCATGATAACAAATTAAGAAAATAAAATAACTGAAGCACAACTGTCTTGTTGAAATTTTATTTTGTTTATTTTTCGATTTGATGAATTTTGTATAAATAAAAAAATTTTTTTTGCTTTTGTATTACATTTCTTTGATTTTTTTTTTTTTTGTTAGTATTTTTATTAGTATCTGGCTCAATTTGTTTATTAATTTTATTCATTTTATTTGTATACAAAGCTTCATATTCAAAATTATTATACTTAATTGACGATGATCCATAATTTGTAAACATTCAATGAAATTGAAAAGAAGTTAACCGCAGAAAAAAAATATATATTAAAAATGAATTCAATCAAGTCTGGGCTTACAAATATCACACGCAATGCTTCAGCATAAATAAGTTAAAAAAAAAAATGTCAATCTATTTGAAGGAAATGAATAACTTCAACTAAACCAAAATTTTACACATGAACTTTGTAAGCCACGACGCTAAAAAAGAATTTTCTTTTATTTTTTATTCTACATTTTATGTGGGAAGAATTACGCCTCAAATAACGGTATTCTTTATTTAATTGAGCTTATTATTTAATAGTTAACGCCAACTGATTATACTGACTGAACTAAATCACTTCGATTATACTGGAATTTGAACTAGAACAAAATATTAAAATATCTTAAAAATTTTTACGATTTTAATAATACTCATGAGTTTTTTGTGAGCTTTTATTCTATTTTTGGAAAATGCTATATAAGGAAATTGAAAGAATAAATCATTTTTATTTTAAAGATTTCTTAATTTGAACAACAAAATATTTCATTGTCATTTCATTTATGATAAAAGAAATTTTTATGGGGAGGGCCAATTTTATGAATCAATGCCCTGCTGCCTATACAACTTTTAAAAATACGTGCCAACTATAATAACTATAATTTTCAGCGTCTCCAAAAATCAATTTGAAAAATTATACAATTTCATCAAGAATTTTTTTGCTCACTTTTTTCAGTCAAAATTGTAAAATATTAAATGGCGCTTTATTACGCGCCCCCTTTTGAATATTTGTACGATATGATTTTTATATTACAAATATATATATATATATCGATTTTTATTATAAATGAAATTTTATTTTAATATGAAAATTTGTTATTGTTTTTGTATTGTACCTTTCACAATGGTGGTCATAATAATTTCCTTTTAGCGTTTAATGTCTCTTATTGATATTGAATATTTTGTTTCGTTATAACATTTTAAATATATATATGAAATTATTTAGAAAATGTGTAAAATATTTCTTCATATCTGTTGTTTATTTATAGAAAAAAAAATAAATAAATAATAAAACTAAAAAATAAAAAAAAATTAATGTAAAAAAAATGCCAAGTTTATTACTTTGCTCTATTTTGTTTCGCTCTTTTCTTCTTATCTTCATAGTTATTGTTTCAACACCTGCGCTTTAAAAAAGGTAAAAAAAAAATTTTTTTTTAAAAAAGGAGAGAATATAAGAAAATTTATTTGGCTTAAAGTTTCAATACCTGCCATTCATCTAGATGAAATGGGTGTGGCTGGTAAAATTTTTCATGTATAAAAAAAGTCTTTAAAAATTGATTGATCTTTGCAAGAGATTTTGTGATTTTTGAGATTTTATAGTCTGTTTTACATCTGAAAAGTAAACTAAATTCAATTTACATTCGGTAATGTCTTTCCCAGCATATAAAATTTATGGGTTAAGGGAATGGCCTTTAGCTTTTAAAAACATTTAATTAGTAATTGGATTAAGAAATCTTCCCTTCAGTGTTTTAATCGAATTATAATTCAATTCGTGGGGGGACTCTACTTGTATGTAAATTCATGATGCAATAATGTAAAATCGTAACATTCCTCCCAGAGCCACATTATTAGAACGTCATTAAGGTAAATGAGAAATTCCATTCAGAGCTGCAATGCCGATTTAAATTTTTGAAAACTTGACAGACATCGGCAACGCATACGTTAAGTAAGACTGACAGTGGGACTTAATGCAAAATGAAACGAAAATTTAAATTTACACATACAAATTTTAAATAAAAAATAAGTTAATTTAGACAAATTTTATAAAGAAATAACAATAACGAAAACAACAATAACAATTATACTAAACAATAGACAAATAAAAAGTACTTGACCTTATAAGGTGAAATGAATAAATATGAACAAAGAATGCGGAAGCACAAAAAAAATTTTTTTTGAAAAATTTGGAAAAACCAAACGAATAAAATATGGAGCATTTTTAAAAACGAATTATCTCATTTCATCTGCTTTTACTCAGTTGTTTATTTACTCTTTTTTTTTTAATCATCATCAATTGCATTTAAAGAATTTTCAAGCAGATTGAAAATTCGATCTGCTCTGCGAAAAAGCTTAAATTAATTATAAGAATTTGTTCGGCGAGATACGATAAATCTTTTCTAGAAGTTTAATTTTTATGAATAACCTTGCAATTATTCTAATTATTATAAAATTATATTGATTAAAGTAAAGAAATTGGCATACGCCACAAATCAAATTAATTAATTAATTAATTAATTAATGAAATGGAGAATAATGGAACATGGAGAAGAGAGAAAAGTGTAAAGAAGAATGGCAAAGTGATAGATAGAGAGAAGGAAAGAGAGAGAGAGAGAGAGAGAGTTACTTGTCTTCGTTAGAAGATGCACTGAAATTGAAAATGATAGAAAAAAACGATGTTAAAATATGAAGGCGGCATAAGAGAGAGGAGGCTTATGACGGTATTGGAATGCGAATATAAAAGTATTTTTAAATTATTTATATAAAAATTTATATAGAACTTTATGTTTGCATATATGTAATATGAATATATTTAAAAAAATTTAATATAAAAAAAGGGGAAAAAAGAGTAGCAACAAAAAGTAGGACTTCATTTCAAAACCGTTTGACTTATCAGGCAATAAGCTTACAGATTAAACCCACACAAATGTGAAGTGCAATTTTATATCGTTTAAGGGGGTGTGGCTCAAAAAGATCCATCTTTTTTTTTTCTTTTGAATTTACATGAAACAATGCGAAATGTTTAGCGTTGGTGAACAACAACAATAACAGCAACATTGTGGCATTGTTGCTGCATTGGCCGCATTGGCCGCATTGTTATTATATTTGAGAATCAATATGAATTATTATATTTCACTTAACAAACTTTTAATTCATTTGTATAATAAGAAAATCTTTGAACATTTCAATTGACCAATACTGAATATCTCACCGAAAGGTCCACGATTGTTGTTTTCTATGGTCCATATATGAACAAATGTAGCACCTTTTGCGAAATCAATTAACTCTAATTTTACTTGTTAGGTAAAATTGTTAAATATTCTGAAGATATTAACTATTAATTAATAACTTCAGTTTATGATCTTCTTCGGAATATTTTTACCTAACAATAGCTTTCCATAAATTTTAAAAATTTGTTTGGCTTCATTTGGAGACATTTCCTAAGCTAAATTAAGAATTACAGGAAATTTGGTTACTAATCAAAGTATTATAAAAAATTATCGATGAACGTTTATCGCTAGAAGTTCTCAAACTTTTTGTAGGACTCTAAAGACTTTTTACAGTTACATGCACAAGTATCTGTGCGTGTGCCTGTCTAGTTGGACAGTTGGATAACAGTGATGCAATATATGTCTATAAAAGTTAAGATTGAAACTTATTGACCTATATGTTACACATATACATGTGCGTACACATATACATTTTGTATATGCTATATGTACGGGTGTTTTTTTTTTTTTTTGGGTGCCAAAGGAAAATAAATAATGCCAGCAATTTTTTTAATGAAAAAATTCCATGTTCTTTGTTTTTTAGTTTTTCTTAAATTTTTTTTATGTTGCGATTTCTGTTTTTGTTTTTATTTTATATTCATATGTTTATAATAATAATAAACAAATAGAAAAACAATAACAAAGAAAGTACACACAAATGAAGTAAAAATTATGTACACAAATACATACACACATGCATGCATGTAGAATAAAAACTGAGCACCTTTTTCATTATTATCTGACATAAAAATCGATATTTTGTACAGCAAAAAAAAAAAACAAAAAACCAAGAATATAAAAAAAGGATAAAATTGTAAAAACATAAGTGTAAAAACAACAGCAGCAACAACAACAAAAACCAAAAAGCAAAACAAAAATAAACTACAAAAAAAACAATAAGAGGGAAAAGATTAAAAAAGAAAAGGCACTGGAATAATAATAAAAACTAAGAAAAAATATCTATAAAGGAAACGGAAAATGTGCACACAAAAAATATATGAACCAACAAAAAAAAAATAAGGCAAGGATATAAAATACATGAAAAGTAAATGTATAGGTGTGTGTGTGTGTGTGTATGGCGGGTGGGTGGGGGGGGGGATATTTCAAGTTAAAAATGTGCAAGAAACAGATAAATAGAATGAGAAAAGGCAATAGATGGGGCGATATATGTACAAAAAGAAAAACAACAACAAAAAGAAGAACATTACAAAAAAATGGCAAGAAAGAAAAGACCACAAATGCAACGAATGAAGCTCATTTGAAGGATGGTTGGCCAGAGAAAGAGGCAAAGAAATTTAAAAAAAGGTGGGGGGGGTTGAGGAAGACAAACAAAACAAACGTCAAGAAGATGAGTGCGGATGGTGAATGTTTTTTTGCGAGCTACATTAAATTGAAAAAGGAGGACAAAAAATATAAAATGACGGCAACAACAACAACAAATGGTAATGGAAGTGTAAAAAGAAAATTAAACGGGAAAAATGAAAAAAATTGTAAAAAGAAACAAGCAAAACAAAAAAGAAAAGAAAAAATAACGCTCGTTAAAAATTCTCTCTGGTTTTTCTTTTTCACCTTTTTTTTTCCAACATTTTTAATGTTATTTTGTTTGTTTTCCGTTTTCCTTTTTAGTGTTTCTTCTACGCTATTTTTCATTATTTCTTTAAAAATACTTTTTTTTGTGCAATTTATTTTTCTTTTTTTGGATTTTTCTTTTTTTTTTCATGTCTTGAAAATTTTTTTCAGCATCCGTTTATTAAATATTTTATACATACATTTACACAAAAATATATTAAAAATAAAAATATAAAGAAGTATAGAAAAATATTTTACAGAACTAAATCAGAACGATCGCTTCAGACAGTCTTTGATTAATATATCAAGTTTATGCATATTTCTTTTACCATCAAATTCACATTTTCCTTTGTTTTCCGCATTTCATAATTTCTTCCATTAAGATTATAAAAATGTTATTTTAGATTAAACAAAAAGCATTTTTTGGGAATCGTTTCAAGTCAACTAATGTATACTGTACATGATTTTGCTGGTTATGATCAAAATATCGCAAAACTTTTTAATATAGAAATGATCCAATTGGCCAACAATTTTCATATTGAATTATTAAGCCGTTATAATTACTTTTCGCTGACATTTTTTTCTATTTAACAAACTTTTTCAAAACAAGTCCTCACCTTCTTCTTTCTTGGGATAAAACAGGTTTCATGAAAAATTTCAACACTTTAGGCAAATAGATAGAAGGCCAGACGGGCAGTTTGCTAGATGGACGGAAGGTTATACGGCCTATCCAGGCAGACGGTAAAATGTTCTAAGAGATAAGTTGGCCAATAAGGCAGATCTAAATTTATTCAGAAAAATACTTTTAAAAGGTTTACTTATCTTCTCATGCCACATAAAAGTTCCAGTTTATTTTTTATAGGATGTTTTTTGAGTAACCATCAGAAGGTGTGAAAAACAAATATTGTTATAGTCTTTTTATTAAAATAATATAAAATAATTGATAAATTATAATTGATTTTTATTTATCTATCTATTTTTCCATTGTTGTCTTTGCCGCCACATTATTATGATAAGATAAAATTGTTAACTATTCATTTTGGTAATAATTTTTTTTTAAATATGAATTTAGTTAATTAAAGCATACCAAAATTTGTTGCCATTTGGTTTTCTTAAAAATTATTTATTAATTATTTCTTGAAAATTATTTAAAAAATTATTTCAAAATTATTGAACGAAATAAATTGTTAAATCAACTAAATTTAATGATCATTTTGTGAGAGTTAAAAACTTCAAATTTATGAAATATTTGCTAAAGGAAAGAGGAAACAATTTGAATTATTATGAATGGATTCAATTTCTAAATATCTAACATTTTAGTGATTTCCCCTCAAATTCTAGTTTCCTCAATAACTGCCATATAATTTATTTCTAGAATTAAGTTATTTTCTACCCCATTTTACTAACGGAATTCGTTACCGAGAAATCAATCTTCCTATCTAATCCCATTTACCTACTTCCGTTATTTGGTTTTAAATCTGCTTTATATGGAAATGAACAATATTTTTATTATGTCACTCAAATATCTCAGATATTTGGTATCCATCCAAAATCAGGCGCTACCTAAAATTTTAGATTAGCTTTAAATTAATTTGGTAAATCGTTTTCTATATAAAATTGTATTTTCAAAAAATCTGCTTGCTAAAATAGCTTTCATAATCTTCATAGAAATTTTATACAAGCCCAATTTTATAAATTAAATCAATTTTTTAATCCAGAGTGGAATAATTAAAAATTGTTAAAACTATTGCATGAAAGTCAAAAATTTGGTATCCATCCAAAATCAGGCGCTATCGAAAATTATTTTAGATTAGCTTTGGCTTAATTTGATAAATCATTTTTTTTATAAAGTGATATATTCAAAAAATCTTTATCCAAAGAAATATTACAGAAGCCCAATTTAATAATTTAACTCAATTTTTTAACCCAGAGTGGAATAATTAAACATCGTTAAAATTGTTGCATGAAAGTCTAAAAAAAAATGGAGGCTTACTTTTTGTTAATTCCATTAAATGTGATACAAGTTTAAGGGAATAAATTTTAAAAAGGTAATTAATTTCTCTTTTCATCCATTGTGCAGATTTCGCATTTTTCTCACTAGATATTTCGATTCAACTTTAGTTCAAATTCAATATTTAAAAGAAAATATTGTTGGTTTTTTTTTTTGTTTCTATTTTGGTGTTTTTGGCATAAATGTAAAAATATTTTTCTTAATTTAACTTTAAAAAAAGGTTTATTGGTTTTTTGTATTTTCACTTTGGTAGCGATGGCTTGGCAGCTTTTCAAAAGTACATATAAAAAATAAAATTTGAACGTACTATAAAATATAAGCTTCACTTCACTTCAAAAAGAGAAAGAACAACAGCAGCAGCAACAACAACAACAGCAACAGTAATAATAATAATAATAATAATAATAATAAAAGAAGAAGAAGAAGAAGAAGAAGAACAGGCCAATGAAAAAAGATCTTTATTTTATTCAGAATTTTAAGTTTTGCTGTTTTTTTCATTATATCTTCTTCTTCTTTTTCTTATATAACTTTTTCTTTTTTTTTTTTTTTTTTTTTTTTCTTTTTGTGGAAAATGGGTGGTTTACTGCTCTTGTTTTTTGTAATGTTGTAATTTTTTTGCATGATATAAAAAAGTGGATGAAATATTAATATACGAGAAAGGATTTTAATTTAATTTTATTTATTTATTTATTTTTTTTTTTTAGCTTCTTTACGTTTGCCTTTTTCCCCTCCGCTCTATTTATAAAAAAAGGAAAACTTTTTCATAAAAACAACTTTTTTTCTTCTTGCAAAATTTGTTGGCCTCGATTTTTATACCCTACGCAAATTATAATACAGAGTGCAATAGATTTGGTCAGATCACAAGGACTTAAGGCGTTAGAGTCATCTTAACGAATTCAATCTGCGCTGCCGGCCGTCTGCTCAACTTTAATTTGGTTATTTTATTTTGCGATTTGCGAGATAGTCGGGATTGAAACGTAAACGAAATAGGCACATTTTGGGCGAAAAATACAACTTTTTGAAGAAAAAGAAAAATGGGGCCAACTCAAATTAGTTTCGATGGAACGATTCTATACGAAAATATATATTATCACATTTCTCAATATTTTTGACTAAAAAAATTATATAAAATTGGTCCATTTTTTGAACCCGCTGTTGCCATATGCATATAATTTAAAAAAAAAATTAATATATTTCACTTACTTGAGCATTTGAATTTTCTTAAACGAAGCAATGTAGTGGCCTACATAGTTGGCGACGATCCGCTTGTTGTGCTCTGAAAGAAATTAGGAAAAAAAATGCCTCGAATAAAAACTAAATAGAATAATGTGAAAAAGGTAGTAAAGTGAAAAAATTAAAGCCAGTTAAATTTGTTTATTAAATAAAAAATCGAAAGAACTCATATACAAAAGAAGTTTTTATATATCGCGATTGGATGGAGCAGCTAAAAAAATCAAAATATCGGGAGAACGATTATTTAGAAAAGGGGTTTTAAAGCGCAATTCGATCCGATTAAATTCAATGAGAAAACTTTACAAATTTTAAAAGGAACGGTTTGAACCATCTTCTTGTAAAGAAAATTGACATATCAACTGATAAATTAGTAAAATCATTAAAAGCTTTTATGGGTAAATTAAAATTAAAACTTTACTTTAAATCGACTAAAAGAGAGAATGTTTCGCCTCTTCAGATCTACCCAAATATAAAATCATTTTAATAGGCCCATGGATTTTTACGGTAATATCTTTTGTAGATTTTTGGCCCTAACTGTGTTCGATTTTTTTGTTTGGTATTAGAAGGTCATTTCAAATATTAATAACTATTAGTCCCGTCCGTCCATTATAAATATTCAAAGTTTAGTTTAGACTAAATATTTCTCTTTTACATTTTCACTTAACCTTTTAGATTGAATAACTTTAAGTATTCCAAAGAGACGAGTAAAAGTTTTAGGATTTGTCACAACTTCTTTGATTTCATCTCTCAAGTAAAATTCTCTGAATATAAACATTTGTCCTTTACAACTTTTTCTTCAGCATAATTTTTGAGTTTATTTTTTACTTTTACATTATTTCATCAGAAATGAGTTCTTTTTTTTTTGACTCAACTCTTTCTATTTTATTTTGTTTTTTCATTTGTTGGTTTTCTTATAAAATTATTACGTTGCGTCTTTATACGTTGCGGATTTATAGGAAATTCAACAGTAAAAAGTAACAAATTTCTTTTTTGTTTATTTATTTTATTGTTAGTATTTGTTATTGTTTTAATTCTATTCGTTTTTTATTATTATTATTATTAAATGCAACCCCCCATTTTTAAAGCAAATTTTTCTGCTTTTATTTTATTTTCCTTTAAATCGTCTTGTTTTTTTTTTTTTGCTAAATTACTTTTATAATAAATAAAAATAAGCAAATGAAAAACAAAGAAGAAGAAAATGAAGAAGAGCAACAACAACACTTAACCCATTGTCACAAATACAATCGATTCATACGTACAAATAGGCATAATATGTCACTCAATAAATCTCCAGTACACAATCGACAGATTTATAAAATTTTCAATAATATTTTGTATTGTGATCACTTAAGTTAAGTTAAGGTTAAGTTTGCTTTGAAAAAATTAATTTTTTTTGCAGCGAAACCAAAAGAATTAGTAAGCTGTTTAGAGTTGATTCTAGCGAGATGAATAATTTTTATTGAATCTACAAAGCCAAATAAATAAGAAGTGCATTTAAAAGTATAAATTTGAATCAACAAGATAGGTCGCCAGTGTAAGCAAAAGCCAATAGATGGATCATAACGTTGAGGACATTGCGTAAATCGAAATCCATAGGACGCTTTTCATTAGTAGATCAATTTAGAAATAATGAAAACTATCTCCAATGAGAATTTGAAATAATTAAAGCAATGTTTTTTGTTCTAAATCGTTCTATGATTAAATTTGAATGAATGTCTTTGAAGTCATTTTATCTTCTATATTTGGCCCCCAAAATGTTTATTAACTTAATACAGAACTCAAATATTTGGGCGCGGGGGAAAAAATTTGGTTCAAATAATGAATGGAAGATCTACTGTGAAAGCAAAACTGAATTATTCTGTTAAATTTGGAAAAAATCAAACAAAGTTTGAAGAATAAAATATGAGCAAAAGCTAAAACAGTGAATCGAAGACCTAATGAATGACGTGCATTGCTTTTATACTTGTTGTTTTTAGATTTTTTATTTGCTTGTTAGTTAAAAACCAAACACAAGGTAGAAAGAAAGAAAATCTACACACATTCACTCATCAATCATGCATACACTTACACATACATATATATATATATATTATATATAAACTACTATCTAATGTGTATGTATGTATGTATGTATGTATGTATGTATGTATGTTCATTTATTTATAACTGTTTAAAGTTATTCCAGTTAGATAGAGCAGCGGGCGATTGAACGGTCATTTCTTTAGCTCTCGCTCTTTATTTCACTTGTTTGTTTCGTTGCTTTGTTGTTGGTATTGTTTTTGTGTTTTCCTAATGTAAACTGAATGAAATGTAAAATGTAATTGACACACATACCCAGACGCATCTTTGTATGTATTAGTGAAACGATTTTTTATCTGTATATTTTTTGAATTCAATACTTTTGTTTTTTTGTGTTTTGTTTTTTTTTTTTTTGCTTTACAAATTTCTTTTCTCTTTCATTTTGTGTCCTTTTTTTCGTCCCTTAGGTTTTTTCTTTTTATGTTTTTCATTTTACATTTCATGATTGTCGCAAGAATTTTATTGTTGTACTTACACGTAATTTTAGATTTAACGAGAAGGATTTCTCATTGTTGTTATCACTATGCTTTCTGTTTTTTATTGTCATTGTTGTTGTCGTCTAAGGAAATTGAAGATGATGAAATGATGAAAGATGCGAAAAAGGAAAATAGAAATGAAAATTTTAATAACACTAAAGTGCAAGTGAAAACTTTAGATTCAGCTCAAACTATTTAAAAAACCCACCATTTAAACATATTTTATATAAAATGGGTGTGGCGCATTTTCTTTTTTTTTAATATTTAGACCATTTTTTACAGGAAATTAAATATGAATAAAAAAAAAGTAAGGACTGACTTTAATCTGTTATTTAACTGGACTATTTTTAATGGTTTTGGCAAATTTTATACTGCTATTTCTTAATTTTTATGATGCGAAAAAAGAAATCACTTTAAAACTAAATCTATTCGGAATATTATTTTGAACAAGAAATTTTTCTTCTTAGACATACTTTTTGGATGTTGCTATCAACTAGGAAATAGAACTCAAAGAAAAACCTTAAAAAGGGATGATCACAATCCATATACTTCTATGGCCATTTATAATAATACAAATGTTTTGGGTGAATTTAGTATACCAAAGAAACCTCTAAATAGAATAAGGATTTGTGGAATGGTTGGCAGCCATAATAAAAGAAGGGGGAAAAAATGGGATAGTTTTTATGTGATGGACACAAATATGTTGAAATTTTATGACAAAGAAAGTCCTTTAGTTATTCTAAGAGAAAAAAATAACAAAGAATTTTAATAACAAAAAAGGAAAGTAAAATAAGTATGATAATAAAAGATGAAATAAAAAGGGAAATGAAAACAAAAACGATACAAATTTAAAGAAGTGTAGAAATTTAAAAGTAAAATTTAAAACTTAAACTACGAAAAATCCATTTCATGTAACTGTATTTTATGCTTTTTATGGAACCAATGTGTTATCAATATTTAGAAGCCTTATCCTCAATAACCTTAAGGCATGAATTATAAAACCTCATAAGCGATTCTTAACTTTGATATCTTGACTTCTTTGACCCCAAAATAAATGTTAGAAAAGTTCATTTCATTTATGGGTAAAACTTTTAATCAAATGCGTAACATTTGCTTCGTATTCCAAATGAAAGGAAGAAACCTTTATCAACCAAATCGTGCATGACCACTTATCACATGATTGCCAACATGGGTCTAAATGAAAGCCCTAAAGCACTTGTTATACAAATCTATTTATAAATTTCAATTTCGTATTTTCATGAAACCGAAAACTGTTTTTACTTGCAGAGCTCGTAAAAAATATTATACAAAATGTTACCGCAACAATATTGTTTGAGGTGGAAGTATCACCACAGTAATTTACAAACTATGTTCTCTCAATTATTGGATCGTGGCTGCTTTTGTGATGTGACTTTAGCTTGTGAAGGACAATTAATACGGGCCCATCGTGTCGTACTTTGCGCTTGCAGTACATTTTTCGATACTGTCTTAACAAATTATGCCAGCGAAAGGGATCCAATCATTATTATGAAAGATGTTACATTCGCCGATATAAAATGTCTTATAGAATTCATGTATAAAGGTGAAATTAATGTCGAACACGCTAATTTAGCATCATTATTAAAAACTGCTGATGATCTCAAAATTAAAGGATTAGCTGAAGTGACATGGCGTGATGATGATGATATACCGCCGCTACCACCAACACCACAAACCGAATTCCATTCACCGACAATGCCACGATCTCATACTAACATGTATGATTATGCAAATAGTGAACAAGAACAACAGCAACAACATCAACATCAATTGCAACAGCAGCATCAACAATCGCAAAGAATACGTGTTCGAACTCCAGAACCGGAGGTGCCAGAAACTAAAACAACTTTTTCACCCAAACATCAGCATCATCATCATAATCATTCCACACAAGCACAATTGTGTTCCCGCATTCCAGGTTTACCACCAACCATTCCAACATCAGCAGTATCTCTAGTAGCAACAGCATCAGCAGCAGCAGCAGCAGCATCAGCATCGGTAGCCGGTGTTAACAATACCCAAAATGATACTTATATGGGACCGAAACGTAAACGGGGCCGACCTCCATTAGATGATGCTTATGATGTTTTCAATGTGTACGTATTTGTAATCACATTTCGTCAATTTATTATTTACCTCTACTCTACATTTTACTTATATTTTATAATTTTTTGTTTTAGGAAAAAATTAACACAAACTTATGGAGAAACGAATAATAATGCTGCACATTCATCCCGTACAACACAATCAAACAATGATGATGGCAATGGTGCATGTGGAGGGCTGGCACAAGCAATTACTGATGAGAAGAATGTATCATCAAAGTTGGCAGCAGCTGCAGCATATCAACAGCACGTCCACAAGCAGCGATTGCGTCAAAAAACTTTACGTCCATCAAATGCAGCATCCAGTAATGAAGTTGATGGCAATACGGATTCGGATTGGATTAATAGTAATATGGAAGGTAATGGGGAAGATGAAAACGAAAATAAGATGAATGTAAAAAATTTGGCAGAAGATCATGGGCAGAATCATAATGCTGATAATAATGATTGTAAACATGATAATGACCATGACCATGACCATGACCATGACCTTGACCATGACCATGACCACGACCACGACCACGATCATGACCATGATCTTAACCATAAACATGAATATGAAAATGAGCATGAAACGGAGGACGAGCCGCAAGATTTGAAAATAACAAATGAAATGAAAGAAGAACAGGAAGAAATGCGAAATCGTAAGCAAGAACGCCGAGTACATGAGAAAACTCCAGAGAAGCAACATCAACAACAACAGAAATCGAAATCCCTTAAGCGTAAATGTTCAAAAGAGGAGCAAAATACTTGTAGTGCAGAAAATCAAGCGCAAAAAATTGATTTACGTAAGAAATATGAACAATTAGAAAATTTAAATGAACCAATCGACAATGTCAAAGAGAATAATACTGTAAATAATACTGAAGAAAATGTTGACTGTGATGAAGAAGTCGAACCAAACATTAAAGTTGAAAATGGTGAAAATCTTCATAAAAGTTCAACAAATTCACCAACATCATCAACAGCATCCACATCATCATCATCATCATCATCATCATCATCATCGGCCGCATCTCATTCATCAGAATCAGGAGTGAATAATAATAAAAAGTCTAATCAAAATTTATCAGTATCAACTGGCTTGCATCATACTCATCCTGCCTACGGCTCATATTGTCCTGAGGGATATTTAATTAATGAACATGGAATATTATTGGCACATGATTTTGTACATGCGCCAACTGCAGCTATACCCACCTCATCATCAACATCATTAATGGCAGCTAATGGTCAACATGGTGAAGAATATGCTGATATAAAGATGGAAGAATTCAATGAATCAGAATTACGTTTAACCAGTGAAGAGATGACACAGTGGCAAGATGTCATAAAAATGGATGATTATTTAGCTAAAGGACGTCGTCCACAATTCTGGGAGGAGCCATTCACCCGACGCGTATTGGATGCAATTAAAAATAAAAGACTTGAAATGAAGAAGGCAGCTCGTATTTTGGGTGTATCTTATGGCACTTTATATGGTCGTTACCGTGAGACATATGGTTGTCTTAAACATCCTTACAGGTTTAACTGAATTATGAAAAATGAGCCGATTTGATATATTTTCTAAATGTATCCTTTTGATTATTTTCTAGCAATACCTCCTTGAGAAATTCTCAGAGCAGTGCTTTAGCTATACCATCCAGATTTGATATAGTTTGGCCATCAGCCAAACCAGGTCAATTAGGTAAATATTAATATTAAGCGTTACATTAAATCCATCTTTTAGCATAAGATACAGAATACAGAATATTCATTTATACCAAAATGCTCAAAAATGATTGTTTGAGAAAAGCTCTGAAAGATGGCTCCAATTTCGCTCATCAATTTCAATCTTAAAAATTCAATATCATAAGGGTACTGCACATTTTATTTCTTTAAAATAATGCTAACTATCTTGAGTGGCTTTGCCCAGCAACTAAATGGCGCTGTAATGTCTTGTAATGTCTCCAAAAATACTTTCAATTGTAATTGTGTAGGTTTCCCATTTAATAATGTTACTCCAAAATAACAGAGAACAATAATTTAGGACAATCACATTAAATTAGACTGAACCATTGGCCACCAAATTATATTAAATGTTTTAAATTTAAATTAAATTAAAGTGTAACTGATTGATTGATTTATTAAAAGCGGAATCTATCTTATATGATTGAAAAACTGGAATTTGTGAAAAATGTTTCATCATATTTTCCCATTTTTTTCATAGATATTGGTAAATTGAGACCCAAGGATTTAAGTGAATTGTGGACCCGACCGCAAATATGAAGGCATTTTAATGCATTCTCATTGAATTTAAAATCAAAATATTCACAACATTTGTAAATAAGAAAATGAAAGAATCTAAAAAGATGAACCCAATGAAATTGAAAATATTTGAACATTTTAAGAAATTTTAAAATATATTTACAAAATACATGCGCATATATAACTCAAAAAAGCTTTTGACACAAAAACTTTGAGATTTACAAAAGTAGAAAATTATAATGAAAATTAAATAAAAATAAAAAGACATAATAATTTAGTGAAAATACATTCAATGACTTCTTAATTAAGTGATTTTTTTCTTCAATAAATTATTTAAATAAATAATTAACAGAATTTTCATAATTATGATTATAATTATTATTAATACTGTTCAGATCAGAATAAATATCAAATGTAAATATAAATCAACTTAAATGTGTGTATTCCCTTAATAGAAAATATTATGATTATTATTATTATTATCATCATCATGCATTATTAAAAACGTACATATAAATTATAAGTAAAATAAATAAAAACGTAACATTTGAAAAATCAAAAGTTATTATATAGAAATGGAATATATAATAAAAAAAAAAATTAAAAAATAATAATGCAGAATAAATAAATGTATCTAAAGTTTATAACTTGCAAAATTTCTCATAATCAATAAAAAAAAAGCACTCATTGTACATTCTTAAAAATCATCCAAGCGATTTTAAGTAAAATTCATTAAGAAAGATGTAATACTTTCAAAAATCCTAGGCCATGTCATCCTTTGCGATAAAAAAATCAAGAAAATTAAAAATGTTTTTAGAGAAAATTGATTGCAGTTTTTTTATGTAAACGATTATATTGCTCCCAAAAATCATCTTGTAGGTAAAAGTGTTAAAATTGTAATCGAATATATATTTGGGTCATTCTTCTTGCCATTCTTGTTCCAAATTTTATTAAAATATATTGAAAATTGCTACCTGAACGTCAATAGCGAACACACTTGAACAGGCTCTTTATAACTGCATAAAATTCAATATGCACAAAAAGTCACAAGGAGTTGATCGAATGGGAATTGCAATCTGAAGGCCAATAACAAATATACTTGAATAAATTTTGCTACAGGCGCATGAAATTCAATCGATTGAGGTAACGGTAATAAGCATATATACGCAGACAGACTTTTTATGGGTGCTTGTAATTCATTTTCGGTAACACACATACATTAAGGAATTTTTGGCAATGGACTCAGAAATTGATTCAAAGTTGATTGGTGCCATAAAGATCCTTTATTATTTCGTTATATTCATTAAAATATTCACAATTTTTTTATGTTACTTACACATTCCATTTTACTTGTTGCCCCGTTGCATTTAACACATTTCTACACACAACACACAACACACAAATATTAATTATAGAGCATTAGATTAAATTAATTCTCAAAATGCATGCACACGCGAAGTAACATATAAAAGCTTTATTTATATTTTTTTATATTTTATTTAATAATATATTTATTACACTTGCGCTTTTTTAGTATTGTGTCATAACTTTTTTCATGGAAGTTCATTTTTTTTGCAATTTACCGTACAATTCTTTTACATGTTTGTGTGCGAGTTTTGTTAAAAAGCGAAAGCACATATTTTAACGATCAGCATGAAAAAGAAAAAGCTAGATTCAGTTGTATAAAATCTTATTGCTTAATTGTTAAACTTTTTACGACTTAATTCACTTGTGTTTTTTTCTCCCTTTAATATTTTCACATTGAATATATTTTCTTTTTTACATTCTTTAATTAATTCTTCTTTTTTTTACTAAAATTCACAAATTTCATTACAACACAGAACTGTTCATTGAATTAACTAAATTTTTTTTACTCGTTGAATACAGAAAGCGACAATTAAGAGAAACAAGAGAGGAGAATAGAGAGCACACAAAATAGAGTTCGTTACAAACTTTTTAACTATTCAATGTTACTCGTTTTCTCATTTGTGGTTATTTCCGTTTCCTTTTATTAGAATATTCAAATTTATTTAATTTATTTTGTAATTACTGTAATGGTTTTGCGATGTATTTTCCTATAAATCTACGAGTTTTATTATTTTACACAAAGTGAAAATTTCAATGGAAAAAAAACAAAGTATGTGTAGAGTTATTTGAGAATATATTAACTGTATTATGATTTTTTTTTGTTTTATTTTTCCGTTAGTTTTTATGAAATACAGAGTTGCTAATACATTGCAAATGAAATTAACAGCACACGAAAAACTTAAAATTACTTTACGCTCAATTTCCATTTTTGTAATATGTTCTTCATTCTTTCTCTTTCTTTTTCTCTTAATATTAATATTATTAGAAACAGATAAGAGAAAATTTAATATGACAAATAAACTAAGTGAAAATTGTATATAGAGAATTAGAGAACTCTTCATACAAAATATTTCTCACCACATTTTATTTTACCACTCACATTTAATTTATTCCCAATAAAAGTTATGAATTATTCCCTATTCATTAAGTTTGCGTTAGTGAGAAAGATCGGTTGTGGTTGGTAAGGCAAGCGTTAAAAGTGTCTCATTTATGTTTTTGCTATGTAAAATTGTGGCCGTAAAATTTATATATATGTATATATACATATAAATGTAAATTGTGTGTGTACTACTAGTTTGTGTATGTATATAGAAATTTATTTAATGTGCACTAAAAAAGCATAGAATTAATTCTCAGTTTTTTATTGTATAACATTAGCGATTCCGCAAAAAAGAAAGAAAGCAGAAAAATTTATAAAAGTGTAGCATTTAAAGTTTAATTTACTTAATAATATAAATATAACGACATGCAATAAGAAAAGAAAGATTATTACGTAAGGGTTTTTCTATGTTTTACACTAAAGAAAGTTATTTTTTTGTTTTGTGAATTAATAAACAACTTAATAAAATCATTAGAATGCTACATAAGAGTTAGTATATGTGTATGCATGTATATAAATATGTAAATAGAAGAAGAAAAAAGTTTTGTGTATATATGAAAATTATGTTCATGTACCAAGTTGCTATAATCAATGTTGCAAAAGAAAAAAATCAAATAAAATAAAACAGCAAAAAAAAAAATAGAAAAATAAAGAAAGGAGAAAATAAAAAATAACAGATCATAATCATCATCATTAACGACATCATCCTAATCACAATTGAGAGCAGCATAATTTTACTTTTTCCTTTTCTTTTCTTTATGCAATAAAATGTGCAGAATAATGTGAAAATGAAATGTATATATGTAGAAATGTGCACTAAGGAAGAAAAGAGAAAGATGTATACATAAAACAAGAAAATGCTTAAATAGTTGTTATAATTCTTTTATACGCAAGTGTACTCAAAAAGCATATTTCGCTACAGTTGTTGGCAGTTTTTTTTGGCATTTCGGTTAAATTTCTTCTGAAATAAGTCTCCTTCTCTCTCTGCCCCTCTGCTTATAATTTTTCGTTAGTTTTTTGCTTTTTTTGGGGATTCACATGATGGCTGCGGCATGTCGTTTATTATTCTCTTTATTTTTTTTTACTTTTTAACTAATATTCTTTTTGCTATTGTTTATTTACTGCTAAAATAACGGTATTAAAATGTGATGAGTTTCTTTTAATGGGAACTAACAAATCTATTTATCAGATGTAAATGCTTGAATAATAATGAAGTGTAGAAAAAATGCATTGAATTTCATTTATATAATAAAAAAAAAAATGATGTCATCTCCCTAATGTTAACATCTCTTTTATTCTCTCTTTTTGTTTGTTATTGAAATTGTCAGCATTGTAAGAAAAGCAATAACAACAATAAAAGTACTAACTAAAATATACAATTTAACATAAATATTTGGCTAAAAATTTAACTAACAGAAAAAAACGGATGAAAGAAGCAATTGTGATTATATTTTCAACATTTTAATTGCAGTTTCTTATTTTATGAGTTAGTGTTTGCATATAAAAAACTTATTACTGTTGATTCTGTAAAAAAAATGATTTATATACACATGCACAGAAATAATTCAGTTATGTGAGGTGCAAACTTTTATTACGTTTTGTTTCTTAATTTTTTAAATTCTTGGGCCTTAAGATCTGACAGGTGGTGGCGGTAGTGTGCAAAAATAAAATACGGAAAAATAAGCAGCGTGAAGAGCTTTTTTCTCATGCAGAGCTTTTTTTTTTTATTTAATTTGATGCTCTTAATTTAATGTCTGTTTCTTCTGTTTCTCTTTATTATTTTAACAATTTGAATACCTCAAATGTTTGCATACCTCAAATAAAACCAAAGACTCAAAAAGAGAGTTTTTAATAAAACTATAATAAAAAAAATTTGTTATTGCTTTTATTGTCCTCTTTTTTTTAAATTATTCTCTCACCACCATCTCTCGTAAGTTATAACGATTATTTTACAGTTACTTCAAGTGAATAGTTATAAAATTGCGAGTTCACTTTGTTCCGCTTTATATTTTATTATGGTAAAAAAAAAAAACAAAAAAAAAAATTAAAAAGAACCGTTAAATCAATACATGTCTTTCGGTTTGTTTCATTAAACAAAGGAAATGATTTCTAATGCTTATTTATGCATTCATTTTGTTAACTATTTATTTACTTTTTTTTATAATTTGTTGTTCATTATGAAAATGTATTCAGCAGCATTAAGTTCCAGTTTTGTTGATTTGTTCGCTCTCTTTTTTTTTGTGTCATTCTTCAAACAGGTTTTAATTGAAAACAAACAAAAGTGTACAGCAACAAAAGAAAAAACAAAAAAGCAAAGAAAAAACAGAAAATGTAATAATTGAGCGTAGCGTTAATACGTATAATAAAAAATTCATAAATTTTGAAGTGATCATAAAGAAGAAAGAAAAGAGAGAAGCATTTTTATGTGAAATAATAAATAATATTAGGTGGGGCAATAGATCGAGTGATCGACTGACTAGCCCGCTTATTTACATTTTTGTTGTTTCCTTTTTTCTTTTCTCACATGTTTTTTCTTTTTTATTTCTTTTCATATTAATTTACACATAATTTCATTAATTTAAATATATTTTATTGCCATACGTTTCAGCGGGCGCGGATATGTGCATTTGCTTATGCATGAATGTACGTTTGTGTGTGTGTGTGTGTATGTTGGGTACATTTTTACTTTATTGTAAATAGTTTTATTATTAATCATTTACATACATCATTATGAAAAATTTAGTTGAGTGCAAAAAATGAACACAATTTTTAACCTTGTTTGAATTCTTGTTGTTTTTGTTTTAACTTTGTTTCTCTCCTTTTCTTTTAGAATTCGTTTAATGTGTGTGTGTGTGTGTGCGTGAGCGCGCCAAGTTTACTGCATTGTGTGTTGGGATGAAATGACAATGGCGCGGCGCAACCCGCATACGCTTGATATTGAAAGAAATGCTGTGAAAAAAAAAAACTAATGACGTCATTGTCTCTGCTTTTTTTTGCCCTTTTGTGATTTTCTCATTTGTCCAATTTTAAATTTTTAGTGAAATTTAACAGTAAATAATAAATTAATTCTTTCTTTTTTCCAAATTGCTTACTTTGCTTACGTTCCATATAAATTGTTTTGAGGGCAACAATTTTTGTAACAAATTTTGATTTTTGTATTTAATATTGATCCGTTTGAAATCTTTACAGGCCTTGTCTTTTAATTGTTCTATTTATGATTTATTGATATAAAAAATTTTTAAATTCTTTCAAAGTTTAGAATAATGCAATGGATTTCGCAAGTGACCACCAAGTGACTGACAACCATGAAAAATGTTAAATGCGTAGTTTTATTTTGTATTAGTTTTTAGACCATTTAAATTTAGACGATTAAAACATCTTCAGTGTTAAAGTCTTAAACATTTTACATATTTCATGACTTTGGATTCGTATGAAATAAAGTTTTGTAGGGTGCTTTAACAGTTATTCAATATCAATGTTTGTCTCATTTGTTTTTGTCATTTTATTGCTTTCTTTATTACGAGGCCACTTAAGCATACTTAAAATTTTTTTCATGTTAATGCTTTAAATGAATTATATTTTAATAGATTTAATAGAGGTAATAAATATATTTCTATTTGCCATTTTTTTTTGTCATCCTTTTTATTACATTTTTAATTGATCCTTCTTGAAGTAGAATTTTTTTATTAAACGAAATGGAAGTAGTGGGTTTTTTTTTTTCTAAACTTTTGCTGAACTTTTTATGTTTCCTACAACGAATTTTATGCTTAAAGATTTATGATTCATATAAATATGAATATGTACATATATATTTATGTATATAAATAAACATTTATAATAGTAATGACGATGATGAGATGAGCATAGTGATGATGCAATTTATAGAAATTCAAAACAACAACAATTGTTAAAATATTTATAATAATTTATAATTTTACGTATATAACAAAACTAAAAAAATATTTTCAAATCAAAATTTATAAACTTCTTCCAGCCCCCAAACAAATTTAGAGATTTTTAAGTCTAGAAAGATTATTTCTTTCTTTTCATTAGCAAATACAAAATATAATGACGTAATTAATTTACCTTCCTTTTAATTTTGACTTGACGTTAAATAAATATAAAAATAATTAAATAATTTATTTAGCTGCTGCAATCAAAAGAAATCGGTTTCTTTTTATTATAATAAAAACAAAAATTATTAAAAAAATATAAAAAGAATTTTACAATAAATTTAAGTCATTTAATGATTTATTAAAGAACGGCTGCCTACTTTTGGTGAAAAATTTGAATCTTAACATTGAATTTTGATAAGTAAATATATTGTGTGAAATTTAAGTTTGATATGCTTTAAAAGAAACTAAGACTTCCTATTTTAAAAATTAGAAAAAATGTTTCCTCTAAATAGGCAAAGTAATACATTGAAAGTACTAATAAAGTTTGGAGCATATTGTTTTATTTGTTGAAGACTTTATTTTTGGAATATTTCTCATATAACGAATTTTTCCAAATCAGTATAATTTCTTGGTTATTCGTTTCATATACTTAATGTTGCAATCAAGTGATGTTCAGTTGTGATCCCAAACGAATTCAAACATTTTTAATACTTTTTCCTTTTTTTTTTTTTTTTTTGATCGAAGTGTGCAAAAACTTTTACCTCGCGTTCATTAAAAACATGAAAATAATATGAAAGTTTGGGGTAATCAGGTCGTTCAACGGCGTTGTTAATAATAATGAAAATACAGCGTCATTAAATATAAAAAACACAGAAAAATGTCTGATAACATGAAGAGAAATAAATAAATAAATAAATAAAAATGTCAAATAAAAATTAACAAATTTGTAATAGACATTTTTCCCAATGTCTTCAATCAAAGGTAAGACAGAAAAAGCCACAAAAAAAAAAGTGAAAGCAATTTATAAAATAGTTAGGCTTTACGAATGAATTAGTTGTTTGTAACGCGCAATTGGAGTTGAGTTAGGTCTACCTTTTTGTTATACCGATCAATTCAGAATTACAGTGGGTAATATAAGACCTCGCTCCATAATACGGCTCTCTTAAAAATAAATCGTTATATGGAAAAAATTACAATTTTAAATATATTTTTATGTAAATTGACTTTGAATTGTATTTTAACATAAAAAATTTATGTACCAAATTTGGTGCATATGGGTCAACTTTTTGTGATCACTCGAGATAGGTACACTTTTTTGAATCTCTCCTTATATAATGAATTATTAAAATAATTTAAATTTGGTTTATAATTCTCTTACTGTTCTAGGGTATTCAAGAGTGGGCCTTGAGCGTCTATAAAGTTTTTATTTGTTTGTTGAGTCCCTCCTTTCAAATCTTTCTAAACATCATGAACACAAATTGCATGGCATCGTTCGTTACACTACAAATAACTTGAACAAAATTATAGTAAACAATAACAAGAACATAAACATAAACATAAACATGAATATGAATATGAACACGAACACGGACAAATTGTGTATAAAAAAAAGTTTTGAAGTTTGAACGTTTTATGATCATTAAATATAAATATATCGAGGTACTTTTATTTGATTGTGCTTTATTATTGATTTTTTTTATTATTGCTATTTTTTCTACGTATATCTATGTATATGTATATCATTTGATATATGTACAAATTACAAGAGGAGATTAGAGAATCGATTATTTGTTGTGTTTTTCGTTTTTTTTTAAAGGTCAACAAGTTTTGCTGTGCAATTAGTTTATCTTTTTCTTATTTGTTCAACTTTTTTTATCTTTTTTTTTTTGTTTGTTCAACTTCTTCTGATTGTGTTCTTTGCCTTTCCTCTTGTCATTGCTTTGTTTGTTAAAGAATATCAAAAAAGCTTATTAACATCTGTAAGAAATTTTCAATTTAAATTTAATTCAATTTTATTATTGACCGTTGCTTTGTGTGCGGTTTGAAAGACTTCCTGCCTTAATAATCAGTTTCTATTTAAGAATGACTTTAATAATTTTACCAGTCAATAGATATGTTAGAAGAATTGTTGTTGTTTTTATTTTGTTTTTTTACTAAAAAAATAGATAAATTAGGTTCTTATCAGTTGGTTGGTCCAATTCTATTTTAATTTTATGTAAATTTATATAGAGACAGGTCGGGTCATCTCCATGATTCCGGACTTAGAGAATCGATAACTTTTTATCTAGGCTCGAATATTATGAAACCTTGCAGACTTACTCGTTGTGCAATGGAACGTATTGAGCCATCCGTATTATTCAGTTATTGAAATGTACATGAATTTCATATTTTTGAAATGATGCATCTATAAACCACATGCGTAACACTACGTGTTTATATGGATGTTTGGAAGCTTCATTAATAAATTAATAACATAAATTTTGTTCTCGCTGTTAATAAATTCATTTACAAAATTAGTTTTCTTAAGTGCAAGAACGTGCTTTTTTTTATTGTTTATTTGAACTTTCCTTTTATCAAATTTTCTATGTGAAATATTGTTTCACTTGTAATGAATAATTCGCTAAATGTATTGAAATTTATTTCAACTAGAAATGAATATTGCATGCGTTCTATCCTTATTAAATATTCAAATAAGAAAAAGACTAAACTTGAAAAATCTCTTACAAATGTTTTAGTTTATTTATGGCAGGCATTAGAATGATTTCATTTTGTTTTCTCGAAATTAATATGATTCAGAATTATTGTGAATATTTTATTAAAAAATTCTCGAAATTAATATGATTCAGAATTATTGTGAATATTTTATTAAAAAACATTTAGATGACACAGATTTAATTATCTAATTAATATTGAAAAATATTACTTGGTGAAGAAACCTTTTAAACAGATTTTTCAAGGCTCTATTCACGTTACTTACTATTACGCTCCTCTCATTCTTGTAAGATAAAATATTTTGATTCTGTGTATATATGGGAAAAATCAACTGGAAAAACGAAATTAAAATGAATTGTTTCTTTTTTTTTTTTGTTATTCTCGTTTTAAATAAAACAACCCCAAAAATGAGAATAATTTCGTAGAATATTTCTATAAACATAAATTCTCTATAATTCGGTGTTATGATTTAACTAAAAGAGGTGGTGTACTTCTATTTTGAGGGGAGAAATTTTCTTTTGTTATTTTTCCTTTTTTTTTTTTTCAAAAAACCTCGGAGAATTAATCAATAAAATTTTGTTCTCTTCATACCCACCGTCCAGAACTTTGGTGGTATTTTCATTTTGGTAATATGTTTGCAACACCCCAAAGGAAGCGCCGAAGATCCTAAAAAGTATATATATTCTTGATCGGCATCAAATTGATTTAGACATGTCTATCTGTGTGTCTGCCTGTCCGTACGTTTGGTGGTAACTAGTCCCGAGAAGCACCTCCTCAATTAGGAGTGGCTCATGAGATGGTCGTTGGTGTTGCCGGCCATCAGAGGACATTATGAGTCACGAGATCCGACCAAAGATTTAATTTGGTACCACGGCATCACCAGTTTTAATATGCCCATGTGGTGATATTGAGGTTGGCTTCGTTGGGGCTGTGGTGCCCATACAGCGAATGTTGCTCGTTCAAACATATTTGCTTGTGGTGCAGGGTCCCATTTCCTGAATAAAGTGGGTAGCTGGGTAGGCTTATTAAGCTAACCAAACTAAGCCAAGGAGTAATTGTAAGGCTCCGAATTTAGATACCAAAGATTAAGCCATGTGTTCAATGTGCAATACAGGCTTTAAATTGGAAGCTAGTCGTGACGGTAACATGCGCCATGTGTGACATAATTACCAACTCTAGCGCTCATTTGTACGTTTATGTATCATGCAGTTAAGCCTTCACGGCAGGTATGCATGTAAAACACATACTGAACTGTCCGTCCGCCTATGCGTATGTTCAATATCAAATTTTTCGTTTTTTGCCTTTCTGTAAGTTCTCTGAATTGTAATATCATGGTGTATGAGTGGTGGGTATACAAAATATAACTTCTTACTTGCTTTTATTCTAATAAACTTAACTTGAAATTGTAGTTACAGATTGACTTGCTTTTAAACCTTTAACGTGTAATCTAACAAAGAGATTGAACCTTTTTTTTGTTTACACTTCACTTTTGTTCTTTTTTTTTTCTATCCTTTTATGGTTATTTGTTTACAAAACACAATATAGATAAAGGTAGAATATAACATATTAATATTGGAGCTTGGCTTCTGCTCTTTTATTTTATTTTTGTAACCTTTCAAATGTTTTGGCATGAATAATTTTTGTTCTGTTCGGTTTAATCCTATATGTAAATTCTAAATTAGAACCCAAATTGAGAGGCAAAAGGCAGTAGGCAATAAACCCATTTATCAATGTAAAAATTATTTTTACCTTTACATCTAAGTAAAATAATAGTTTGAGTTGACTTAATTACCATACGATGCTTAATGTACGCAAAATAGTTCATTCTGATTCACTTACCAAGTAGATTTTCATAGCTTTATAACAAGCAAAGCGTCCCCTATGTGGAATATTTTGCTGACCCCAAAAAAAAAAGAATGTTAGGCAAAAAATTGAGCTACCAAAATTGAAATTTTAGATTGAACCAAAAGTTTATTTTTTCCGGACTCGTTACTTGTGATTTAGAATTTTTCTTGTGCTGTTCTTAAAATAGGTAAAATTTATATATTCTAAGAATTCAAAATTTGAAAAAATTGTCATACACCATCATAACTATTGTGGGTATTATTCAAGATTTGCCTTCAGTCAATCTCAGTTAATTAGAATTTTACGAGGGCCTTTATCTAAAATGTATCTCTTATGTTATGCTGTGTTGTGTGTTGCATCCATAATATTCAACTATTGTCAGTTGCCCTTTGAAAAATAATCTCACTTTGATATTGATTGTGATTTGAATTAACAGTTCTCATTTCATTTATCTCTTTATATTTTTATATATGGTCATATTGTGGTTAACCAATTGAAGGAGAGCATAGCAGTAGATTGTTACATAATAACTACCTTTTTTGTTATTGTACATTCATATAGAGATAAATCACACTCTTCCAACATAATAATAAAATTCCAAATGAAGAGAATTATAATCAGAGTGCTTGTAATTATAATTGTGAAATGTGACAACAGTGCAAATATTACATGTACGCATAATTTTACATAAATTAAAAGTTTAAAATGTTTTATAGAGTTTGAAATAAAATAAAAATATATTCTGAAAATCAAATATTCACAATGTAACTTTGAATTAACCGGCTTAGTAAGACATAAAGTTATTTCAAATCTTTCTGGATTTTATTCTCTTAAATGCTTTATATTACACGAATACTGTAGAATAAAAAAAGAAGTAATAAATGGAAAAAACAAACAAAAAAATTAGGGTAGGAGATGAAAATTTTGGTTTAATCGTGACCTTCTTTTCTCTCTTTTTTCTCTTTTCTCTTACTTCTATTTTAAATTCAATAATATGGGGGGGAAAAAATGTTAAAAATACGACATTTATCTAGCAAGACTCATACATTGGAAAAGTTTTTTTGATTTTGTAATTTAAATAAATTTATTGAGATTGGCCAAATTAAACTTAAGGGTGAAATCGTCTACCAAAAGTTACAAAATGACTATAAATCATTTTGTTGTTACTTTCCTTGGTTTTCCTCCTATCTATTTTTCTGTTTTTTTTTTTTTTTTGTAATGATTCAAGAAAGTGATTTTGGCAGCAGGGAAACAACTAAATATGATGGCGCAATTAATTTAATCAACACTCATTTATCACGACCCTTAAATAATTTTGAAACTTTCCCTAAATCGATTTCATTCATTTTAAGCATTTTGATTATCGTTTTGTGTGATTATATAATAAAATTGAAAAAATTCAAATTAATGGAATAATTTTCGTAATTTATTAATACATCAAATATTATTTGTTCATGACAAGTGAAAAATATTTATTTTAAATGCACGTTTATAATTCCACCACATAATGACCCCTATTAGTGGAACTGATAGAATAATAGGTATTTTCTGTAAAATATTAAAAAATTTTTTAGATATTAAGTACAGGATAATTATGGGAATTACCTTCATCGCTATCAAACGAAAAAAATCTATTGTCATCGCAGGACATCGATCTTCGATTGTTATTATGATTATGATGTCGCATATTTAATAATAAATTTTGTTGTGGTTGTTGCTGTTGCTCTTGTTTACGTTCACTTAATGATGTAGCTTCAGTTGACCCCAAGAGACTAGAAGGATAAGTATCTGGTGAACCATATTCTGAACCACTGAAATTTGAATTAATGTCTAGCATATTGCATGACATTGATGTATTCGATACAGATGACATCATTTCGAATTTGATTGTTGGTTGTGCACTCGATGACCTATTAAGTTCCTTGATATTGCGATATATATCTTCATTAGTGGGCGTAACATCTCTTTCATATTCTGTTTCCAAATCAATCGTTGGCTTATTATCTATAAATTCCTCATCATCACTATAATCTGAATGGGGGCTAAAGGAATGGCGTGCAATAATTAATGGTCTTGAATTAACATTTGTATTCGGTTCCTCGAAGCGTGATATCAGTTTATTCACTTTACCCGCATCATTGGGATTAACTTGTTCAGTATAAGTAAGACGCATTGAGGATGTTTTTACTAAAGGTTTCCTTACACGAATTGTGTTAAAAGTTTTTTCTGGTGATGATTTCTCTATTTGCAATTCTTCTGGTTTCATTATAATGGATTGTGTTTTATACAAAGGAGGCGGTTTGGATTTTGGTAGAGGTGGTGGTGATGGTGATGATAGCTTCGTTAATTTTTCACTTAGTGTTAACGTTTTTTTTGGTGTTTCATGTGGTGATGTAATCTTGGAGTCTTCCATTCTTGAATCAACAATCATGGTCTCATTTATAGAAAGTGATTTATCTTTCTGCTTCTCCATGTATAAATCTGTTAGCTTGGTAACTTTCAAGTTCTCTTCAACAATTATTGGACTTATACTTCTATTAATTTCAATTTGTTTAAGAGGAGCAAGAATTTTCGTTACACGTGACGAATTATCATTGTCCGAAGCATCCAACTCTTCACTACTGCCCCTTTCAAAGTCATCAACATACCGAATTTCTTCCCCATAATTTCTTTTAATTTTACAAGTTGGTGTGTTTCGCAATTTTGCATCTAAATCGTCGTATGCCATTGTCACACAATCTCTCTTATAAGTTACCTCAAATATATCGACACTTTTGGTTCTTTGTAATTTCGTTTTTTGCATTGATGTATTCATTTTCCGTGCATCATTTCCTTGTTCTGTAGTTGACAGACTCAATTCTACTGCAGAATTATGTCGAAAATTTCTTTGAGTTTCTAAACTACTCGAATCTAAAGATTGACATTTTATTTTGCGTCGTACATCATCAATGTTAAATTCTCTTGATGGTGTACTTTCATTCAAGAAATTCGATATATCTTTCTTATTCGGTATACATCTACACTGGCTAATAAGGTTTTCTTGTTGTTTATGTTGTTGTTGTTGTGGTTGTTGTAGTTTTCGTTTCAGACATAAATCATTGGATTCTGGTGATAATTCAGTAATAATAGAAGAAGGCGATTGTGTTCTCGATCGTGTGACGGTTATCATTAAAGTAGAGTCAAAGGCATCCGAATTATCTTGATGTATTAAAATTCTTGGTGTATAATTGACACCATAATCATCTTTTATCGTGTCAATAGAATCATTTAAAATGGGTTTCACTGTCCAAGCAACGCTATTGCTATGGGCTGCAAGTTGTTCTTTATTTTCAGATATTGCTTTCAAATATTCATGTTTTGAATTGTAATCTTCCTTTTCATCAGAGTAGCGCATGTGACTTTTATTAGTTTTATCATCCTCTTCGTCTTTTTCAGGTGTCTTTTTTGTCTTAGTTTCGGTTTGCGATGGTTGAAAGTAAAGTTTACTTTCGTTAATCTTTTTCATTGTACGGTGCGGCACTTGACTAGCTAAAACAACTCCTTTTTCCAACTGCAATTTAGCCCGTTCAACTAAACTTTCTTTACACGTGGTACGATGTTGTTCATCATCATCAGGATCATCAGAAAGTTGCTTGGATATTCGAATATTCCTTAACTTTGTCATTAAAGAATCTTGCGTTCGCTTTGGTGAATCTACTCCCCCTGCATTAGAGGATTCAGAGCGGGTCTTTTGGAAAGTTTCTTTTAACTTCCGGAGTTTAACAGTGAGATCAGTTTTATTTAATTTAGATACATTCTCTTCATTTTCACTTGAATATGCTTGGGCATTGTCTTGAGATCGCATACGTTTTAAAAGTTCCCTAATTTGTTGAGCCTTGCTTAAGTTGGATTGGTTTTCTGTATCCTTATCTACATTATTAGCAACCGGTTCAGATGTTTTGGCAGAATTTGTATCATGAGCTATGGGCAATTTTATAGATTTCTGTAATAATTTCAAATTATGTTTTATCACACCCAAAGGCTTGGAAGTAGATGAAGAATCTCTATTGTTATTATCTTCCTCTCCACTTTCTAGTTCATTGATATCATCTTTTTTATTCGGGGATAATTTTGAACATTTTGCTTTCTTATTTTTGATTTTAAATACACTACTCTCATTGGAGACGAAATTACCTTTATTCTTATTCAATTGTTGCGCATTGTGGTCTGTATTGAGTTCATCTTGTGACATATTTAAGGGAATTGTACATAACTTGGAAAATTTTGTTGGAGCAATGCTCAATTTTCTTTGCGGTGGCGTATGTTTCATACCGCTTTCATCACCGCTATGTTTACTAACACTTCTAATTAGACGTTTAGGGGGACTATTTTTACTCGATGTAGCTTCCTCATTACTACTCTCTTCAAAAGAGTCGTCTCCGCCCAATTTACGAGGCGTTTTAAACTTGAAATTATAATTATCCGCAATTTTCATATTATGCTCTTCTTGTTCAAGCTGTTCACGATCACGATCCTCTTCGAATGTCTTCACATAATAATCAACACCGATATCATCTTTGCGTACTGTAGTTTGCTTATCAAATAACTTACCCAATTTGAATTCAGACAAACCTTTGTAGATTCTTTGTAAACGTTCATTAAAAGATATTTGAGTATTGTGAGGGCTCTCCAAAACAGATGGTGGCGCTTCAGAATCATTTATTATTGCATTTAAATGTTTGCCATGTGATTCTGGTCGTTGAACAAGTGGCGTTGGATAATCATCTATACTGCCAGCACACTGATAATAAATTATTCCCTCATTCGCCTCATTTAAATTATAATTACCCTCCGCTTGATACATTAATGACGATATAGTTGAAATGCGTGTCGGTGTATGCTGAACATATTCGCTTCGTTCTAATGAATTGAAAGTTTCTTTGATTTTTTGCGATTGTAGCGTGTCAGTACGTTGAATATTATCACGCGAAGTATGAAAATATTTAAAAAATTTAAATTTTTCCATGCATTTAGATAATTTAATTTGTGGTAATGCGGGTAACGTTGGCCGAGCTGGAATTTTCTCTGCAAATGCAATACTTTATTATAAACATAGTAAAAAAGAAATATAGGTAAAAGTAAAATGACAGATAAATAAGTAAAAAATTATATTTGGCTGAGGCTAAATCTTGAATTACCATCCACCATTCATGCACCATGATATTACGATTCATAACCTGATTCAATTCTTCGGTAGTAGAAAGAAAACGTAAATATAAAAAACTTAAATTGGTTAGTGTATAATTTCCCGTAGATGTGAACGATTAATATGATTTTTGGATAGAAGTTCTTGACCTAAAGAGCCTCTCTATTTGTCTAAATTTCAGCTTTCTATTACACACATCTACGTAATAACAAAATGAATATATCACCAACTTTTGGATGGGCAATAAAAAAAAAAAAGAAAATGGTTTGCAAGGTCGCATTATTTTCATGCAACCAATAAACAAGTGTCTCTTTAAGAGAATATAGCAAATGTGTGTGTGTTTTTAGTTAAAATATCGATTTATTTCTAATTATAAGTTTGTTGTTTTTTTTTTCCATAATACCTCGCAATGCATTCATATTAATGTTGTGACATAAATTACGAAAATCCATTTTTTACAGACAACCAGACTTTTTGTTGAGTTTCTCGTCTTTCTTTCTTATGAGTCTTCTTTTAATAATAAATTTGCACTTTTTCCTTTTGAAAAAACAAAATTTATTAATTGTTTACAATATTTATTAACTATTGTTACTTTGTGAATTGTTTATTTTAATCTTTCTCAAGTGTAACACGCGCGCTAAGAACAATACAAATGACAAATAAATTGCTTTTGTGGAAACTATCACACAATATGAACTTTTTTCATTACTTTTTTACATTCTTTTTCTTCTTTCGTTGCCCTTTCACTAATTGAATTAGTATAATTCTTCTATTTTTCATTTTTATTGACTTATTTTGTACCTTTCTTTTTGCACTTTTATTTTCTATTTTATTGAGCGAGAGTTAGCATTTTGTGGATTTTGTTAGTGTGGAACGTATGAGAATTAAAATTTTATCAAAAGAAGAATAAAACAAATGTTTTATTTGTTTTATTTGAAGAATAAAATAAATGTGGACAGCTTGATGGTTGAAGACACTTTCCGACAGAGACAAATTATTTTATGACTTTTTAAGAGCATAAAAATTCTTACTTCCTTCCAATAAAATTTTTACTTCCTTCCAATGTCGCAGTTTTTATTCCATTGCCTTAATTCACAGAGAGTACTACGTTTAAGTGAATGCATAGCTCAGCCAAAAGAGTTTTGAAACTAACATTTGTTGTTATGGCGATTAACTTAAAATTTTATTATGCTTCTCTGATCATCCCTTCAAGCTAATCAAATTAGAGGAGGCACACAAGCATGTTTTAATGCAGAGATTAAATAAATAGAAATTAGTTTACATTGGGCCAACTGTTTGATCATTCATCAAATGTCTGATATTGTCAAATAAATTTTTAACATTATTTAATAAACATCGATATAAAGTACGACTGTGTCATATCAAAGGTTTATGCAAAATTTGAACCATTTTAAGTCATTTAGCGAAATTACCCCCCCCCCCCTCCATCGCCAGCAGATTTTTTTCGAAAATTGACATTTTTTTCAGTTGATCCTTTTTTTATCCTTCACTGCTTTTGTTTTTTGAATTTCTTGTGGAATAAAATGCGTTGTGGTGCAATCGGCCTTAATCGACTTAAATTTGCTCTTACTTATTGCTCCCTTAAATTACAATTAACACTATTATTTAAAGAAATATTTTAAGATAATTGCTATTATATGAAAATTTGATTAAAATGCGATGGGCAGAGAAAATGTACGTTTAATTTGTGACTTTGCTAACAAATTGAACGAACTTAGTAAAAATTCTTATTAATACAACATATTTCCTTCTCCTTGTTGAACGTATTTCAGATCAGCTGTAATAAGAATAATTAAAAGAAGAAAATCAATAAACAATAAAAGAAGCATTAGCATAAACTACAATAACAAATTTCTTTATAATAGCAACAACATGAATTTTTTAAATAGCAGCAATGTTTTTTCCCGTAAATAATAAATTTCCTCTTTCATAATAAATTGATTGAAGAAACGAAGAAGAAGGAAAATTATAGAAGAAAAAAATAACGGAAACAAAAATAAAAACAAAGGAAAGAAAAGAAAAAAAATTACATTCCAATATTTTGGAGTTGTTTAAGTTTTTTGCCTTATTTTGTTTTTTTTTTTTTTTTTTTTGTTAATTTCTTTGAACAAAGTAAAATCAATATCCGTTCAATTGAATATGGAGCGGCGACAATTGTCTAGTTTAACATCGTTTACCGCATTGCTGCTTTTCGCCATTTCATTAAACGGCACAACTGCCTTAAGTAAGTAATGAGTACAGACTATAATTTTTCTATCTACTTAATAAATAATTTCGTTTTGACAGTTATAATTTTATATTTAAGAAATATAATAACAAATTTAATGGAATGTCATTAGAATTATTGTAAACATGAAATGTAATTCTTAACAATGTAATAGAAGACTAAGAAAGATTCTGAAAGCTCATTTAAACTGTGTGGTGGGCCTGTTAAATGTATGTGGGCCTGTTAAATGTATGTGGGCCTGTTTGATAAGGATCCTTGTAATAATTTTAAAACTCAGAAAGGCGGCTTCAGGAAAGCTTAGAAAAAAGTTAGAAAATCTTTAAAGGTGTTATAATATGAGGAAGGTTCAAAAGTTGGATAGCTACATAAGTTTATATAATAAATTTTACCATAATACTCAAGACTTAATATCAAAAGTACAGACAGTGCTGACATGAACAGAGGAACTAATAGACACTTAGCTTAAATCGAAATCGAAAATGATTCAATGACTTCGTCAGACTTACACAAATTCTATCTGTGTATTTTATTATAAAAAGGTTTGGTGAAGGGAAAAGGAAAGGGGGGGTTATTTAGTTACAATAGGAAGCTCCAGTTTGGAAATCACTATCGTAGAATGCAATGACAAAACTGCTTGATAATTATATTTTTAAATATCTATATTTCTTAATAGTTTAAAAATAATTTTATATAATTAATATGTACATATTTATTACAGTTAATTCACCGCCTCGCATAATTAAACAACCACCAACTGATGAATTATTATTCAAAGTTGCCCAACAGAATAAAGAAAGCGATAAACCATTTATAATTGAATGTGAAGCCGAAGGACAACCAGATCCAACGTAAGTGACAATTATATTTATAAAATTAAGTATTACAACTTCAAATTGCGATTATATAATTTGAAAATTTTACTAAATAATTTACAAATCATGCGGGCCTTGTGTTGATAATCTCAGAAATCTATTCATTCACTCTTGCAATTTTCATTTAAAGCAATTTTATTTTTAATTACAAATTATTTATACACAATGTATCTGTAGATAAAAATTCTAACAATTCAGGTCATACAAATTTCATTTAAGTACTCTTTTTTTCTTTTTTCTTTTTTCTTTTTTTTTTTTTATTTGTCTCACTTATTTCAATGTAACATTTTTTTAACGTAGTCTTCTCCTCTGACCCCCTTGTTAATTACATCAAAACATATTACAATTTATTCAATAAGTAAATGATTTAGTGAGGTATTCTAAAATTCTTGATTTCTTTCATGAATTTTACGTAAATATATAAATTTATCCATACAACAATTGTTGTTTGACTTTTGTTTTTGTCTTTAGCGTAAAGATCACAATTATCAAGATTTTTGTTACGAGAAAATATTTTCAACCTATGTGGCAAATTTAATTTGAATGCATCTATTTCTTGAATTTTTTTATATCAACAACCTAGAGGTTGTTGGTGTATTCATTTCTCCCAAAAAGGAAGGGTGAGTGGTCGTAAACCGTACAAAGTGTTTATATTCTTCATCAAATTCTAAATCGATTTAGGTATGTCTGTTTGTCCGTCCGCCCTCTGGTCGGTGTTTTGTTAACATTCTTTTGATCGCAAAAAAGAGATATCTAGGCCAAGTTTGCTAGGAATATCAAAGTTTGATGTAACAGGAAAAAGGAGAATTAAAATAGCGAAAGTGATGTGATGTAATGTGATAAGATTGATGAGTGGTAATGGATTTAGAAGTCGATCGAATCGATCAAATTTTTTTTTTTTGCTGTTTTTAATTTTCCATATTTCCTGTCACGCACTATTGTTGTTGTATCATTATTACATTATAATGATCATATAACAATATGATTTCTATAATTGTCGATGATACAAGAGATACATTTAATATTAAGGAAAATTTCTAAAATAGGAATATGATACACATGGAAAAATATAAGAAAAAAAAGCACAATAATTTGTTGTTGCTTGCTCTTACTTATTATTTAATATGTCTAGGCCAAGAGCTGGTGCATATTTTTGGCATATTAGTAAAATAGAGATTGCTTAAAAAAGGTACCGCAAAAAGAATGCTTTTCAATTATACTGCATTAATAATTTACTTCTTTTGAAATGAATCGATAAATGAGTGGATCTAAAATAATGAAATCGAATGTGGCGTAAATGTGAATACAAGGATTCAATATAATTAATTGAAATAGAGTGATAGGGAAATTGTGATCATAAAAATTTAAAAGAAATATTGCTTGATGATAAAGAAAGGTGTGGCGGCTTGTAGAAGAAACTTTTCAATAAGAGTCAAATCATTCGAAATAAGTTTTAATATTTTAATCATTAATTGTAACAAACATTTAGTAAATGTTTATTCAATTAATTTTAACAGATGTATAATTTTATTTATATACATACGTATGTATGTATGTTTTGCTTCACTATTTACGCCATAAAACATTTTTACCCAATTTTATCTAATTGTTATTGCAATCATTTTGCCGGCCCATGTAATATGACTGCATACAGGTCTATTCTATACTCATATGAATAAATAATAACAACAAAAAAAAAGAGAAGAAAATTAGATTCGTTTTTTGGATTCACACACACACACACGCTCATGCACACTCATACACACATTTAGCGACACTCGATTGTGTGCGTTTTATTCATATAAAAAATTTCGTGTACGCTTAAAAGTTTTTTAGGTCAAATTAATAGAAAGAAAAAGAAAAGAAACAAAACACTTTTGGCATAATGGAAAGCGAGGAAAAAAGACTACCATAAAAAATTTGTAGAGACTTTGTAATCAGGAAATTTAAAAATTAAGGAATATCGCAAAAAAGGAAAAAGGTAAAATTCGTTGTATGAAAAAGAAATTAAAAAAAAAAAAATGGACGAATTTTCCATTCAAAATCTCTTACTCAAATTTAATGTATCAAAAGCAAAATATATCAAATTGAAAGGAAATTGTTCATCAAGTAATAAGGTTTTGATAAATAAAGCGTTCGGTGAAAAAATCTCTTTTATAAATCGCTTGATTTGATTTCTTTCTGCTAGAAAATGTGATAAGCGCAACAAATTTTATATTCAAAAACTTAATAGGTGGACTTTGCCTGGACATATATCAGGATGGATACCTGAAGGCGTTTTTTTTTCTTGGCAAATTATTTTAAATCTTTCTACTGAAAAATGGGGGGACCCCATTTTATTTACCATGCCATAAATAATGTAAAGTGCGATAAAGTTTTTTAATTTCCTCTTTTTTTGTTTTTCATTTCTTTATTATTATTTTTTTTTTTGTACAACACTTTAAAACTAACAATAGAATTTCTTTCGTTCATTTTAATTAAAAATGATATTGAACTTTACTGCACTCAATAAAATTGCTTCATCCATATAAAACACATTATATTTATATATAGACTTGACATTCGTACTCTGTAAATGCTAAACCAAAAAAAAAGTTGCAATAAAATAGTGAAAAACTTTTTTAAAAAAAACGATACTTAGCGCGTACATTAAAAAAAATTTCTTACATAGAAGTGTAACAGTAAATTATTTGCAATACATTTTATATAATGATTTATGTTTATTCAATTGTAATGTACATTGATAAATTTGAAAAAATAATTATTTTTTTATTAGATTTAGCTTCAAAACAAATTAAGAGAACCTTCATGATCTTTCAGCTATTTATTATATATTGGTATGATTTATTATGAAAGTGCATTCAATCTTCTTTTGCCATATTGTCTAAGAATTATTTAAAAATAAGTAAAATATCTAGAGTGAGAATTATGCCTTAGAAGACCACTTCATTGATTTGTGCAGACGTTTGTAACATCCAAATTTTTGACTTAAATCGAACTAAGCAAAATGGTGTAGAGTATTTGAGAATCCTTGCCGATGCTCTATAAAATTCTTACTTGTTTTCTAATTAAAAATGACGATTGATGTTTTTCATTTTCGAATAGATTTGAATATGAAATGCATTCACTTCCAATTGAAGTATTTTTGAATCTATTTCACAATTTTCACTTGTCCTTCCCGACTTTAAACAATTTTACAGAATTGTTATTGCTCAATTGTTATTGCTTTGCTTCAATTTACAGTAAACGAATAATTCGATTCAAGCTTTAAAATTCCTTACAAATTTACTTCCAATCGAGATTAAGCTCTTTGAAACTTCTACCTGCCTTTTGACAAAAATATCATACTTTTACCCAGTACCATAATGATTTTTTATGAAATATGATCAATAATTTCCAGTAAATTAATTATTATGATAGACCAAATAAGTAAAAGAAAAAGCATAAATCTTAGATTTTCCTTGCAAAAAGATTGAGGCTTATATAACTTGCATTAATTTCATTCTACCATAAAATTAAAGATTGTCTTAAATTTTCTTCGTTTTCGTTTTCTCTGTTAAAATGTTACAATTCATTTTTTGTAATGTTGTAATATTAATTAAATGAAATGGAGTGAAGTGAGATGATATGAAACGTGTCTGCTATGCCGGCACTTATGTCTATCAAAATGTCACTTGTTTAGTCAGATGGCTTTTGCATAAATGGATGCAGTTATGCACCTGCCACTTATATTTAATTTATCGATATATGTAATTTATTCATATCTTTGTTTTTTCAAAACCAATAAAAATTTTTAATATTTGCCAATGCAATGACAGAAATTTTTTACTAGATAGTACATTACTTATGATACATGAAACGTAACAAATTTGTAAAATTATAATTTACCTAGATTTGAATGGGTGCTTCTCACTGTTTATAAAAATAATTAAATCAGAAACAGTTTTGGAACTGATATCAGATAGACAGAATGTTTGCTCGTCTGTCTGTCCATCTGATACCTGGTTTGGCAATTTAATGGAGCTATTTGTTTCCATTCCAAGGAAAAGTTCTTAAGGTCGGTTCCTTTCTATGAAAACTTTTTTTATAAAGCCCTATTTTCAAGAATTTCATTTAATGGGTAAATTTTAACAATACTTGAAATTTTGTTACGAAAATCTATGCAAAATAAAAATATCAAAACATATGAAATGTATGAGCAAACGTTAAACCAGATCGTTTAACTTTTTGGATCTTTTCTCGTTCACTACTTTAATCACATTTGACCAAATTACTCTGTAGTAGTGTGTTTAAGAGGGCGTATCAATCGACTGTAATGTTTTTTTTTTGCCCACTCTTTCACTTACTATTCACCAGATTTTGTAGGTTGTGTTATATTGTAGAGGCAGAGTTAGTTTAACTACTGCATTCATTTGGGGATGTGCTTAAAATAATTAAAATTAATTATACATCGCTGCAGCAGTCACAGACAGAATGTGTAGAGTAGAGTGGAGAATTTACAAGCATGTAAATTTTCTCGAGCATACCCACACAATATACATGCATGTGAGGATACAACTGAGATCACTTAAAATCAGAGTTGAGGATTCTCACAAATCAGGTTTTCTTATTTCGTTTCGTTTGTTTGTTTTTTTCTTTTTCATTTTCTTAGCGTCTTGTTTTCTGTTTTTATTCATATATGATAGTTTTCACATCAATAACAAAAATATTATTATTATTGTTATTATTATTGTCATCATTATCATTTCAATTGGAATGTTTTTTATTTTTTTGCATTTTCACATAAAATTTCCAATGGATCAATTTGCTTATACTCTCACAGTCCATCGTTAATAGTTAAATGCTTAAAATCAAAAAAAAAAAACCAAATAAAAATATAATGGTTGATCGGGGCCGACTTTTAAATACCCTATACCATTTTGTTTAATAAGATTAAAAAGTCAAGAGTGTGAATTATAAATCTGGAAAATAAACAATTGTAATTTTTGTCGAATATGACAAATTCTTTATGTTAAGGAAAAGTAAATTGGTAAACTTTTTACACGCCTTAACTTTTTTCTCTTCAATTAGAAAGTTATATTAGAAATGGTCATAGATATTTTTGGGTTAAAAAACGCCCATTTACAAAATTTCATAGAAATATCTCAAACGGTGGCAGGTTTGATTTTCATAACAAATTAATATTAAAAGACGACAACATATTGGCGATCAAATAGGCTCAAAGCGTTTGAGAAAATGGCAACATATCTAATAAAAAAATATTAAATAAACGAAATGAATTTCCCAACAACCCAATATAAAGAATTATATGCTAGGGCTGGTGGAACTGATGTACAAGAAACTTTAAGAGGAAGAAAAAAGAAATACTACAACATAAAATTCTATCCCTTTGAAGGAGACGCATGTAAAGTTAATGCTTCTTTAGCCTCCTCAGCCATATTTCTATATTTCAAATAATATTTAACATATTAAAATACTTATAAAAGATGAAAAATTATATGTGTATGTGTAAATTAAAACAGAGCAAGAATCATCATTATCAGAGCAAAGAAGAGCAACAATCATCAATAGGTAATAATAACCCCAACCATTGCGTTACCAATAAGAGTAAATCTTTAAATGGTATCAAGTATGATCCTCTTAGGTAAACATTAATAACAATACAAATGATCATCATCATCATCATTATCTTCGTCATTATCATTATCGTTATTATTATTAGGTTTATGATTATAATGCGCATTCTCCATTTACAGAAAAAGAAATGAAAACTATTTATTAGAATAATAAAAAGCCATCTCATTAAAATGTGTATAAGAGCAATGGAAGGTAAAGTTATAAATACGGAAATTATAATTGGACATGACTCTTTTTCCTCATTCCATCTTTATTTTTCCTTTTCTTTTTTTTCACCTTTTTTTTTGCTTGTTTTTTGTTTTCTTTTAAAGCAGAATATTACTGCAATTATCAGTAATGAATGAATCAAACGATTGAAAAACTTGAAGCACTTATTTGTTTGTTTGTTTGTTTATTTGTACCTTAATGAGGTCATTTCAAGTCAATTCAAATAGATATGTATGCCTAAATTAATAAGACAGACAGGGTGTCCAAATGTTTAAAAACAAATCAATAACAAGTAGCATAAAATTATTCAAAAGTGAGTGTTGAGTACCCAAACCAACCATCAAAAGCACTTAAAGTAATGTAAATGTACAAAAACAAATGTATTTGATTAAAGCGGACTTTTTAAAAATTCTACTTCATTTCTTAGTTTAATGTAAGTAACAAGTTTTTTACAAGGATTTTCGAAAATTTTGCAGAAGAAAGTTTTTGTGAGAGAAGGTACTTAAGAGAATTGGCCAATATAAAAATAGTTTTTTAATGTCTTTGATAAAAAAAATAATGATGTAATTATGAAGACTACTTAGCCAATGTAGGCGTGACATTACTTTAAACTGAGACCCATTTATCTTTTAAATGATGTCAGATTAGAATTTTTACCATAAAAAATTCTTTACTTTCTTTTCCAAACTGTGTTTTTCAAATTTTAAAAAGAAAAATGTAATTCTACAAAAAGACATTTGATTGATCGCCCCGTATTTAATTTTTCCTTTTCATTTTATTTTGTTATAACCTTTTTGGCAATGTGAAACTTTAATGATGATGTCATTTAATAGATAGAATCTAATAGAAAAAAAACAAAATATAAATTTATAAACAATTTGTATAAAAAGTGAATGTTGATTTGGCCAATCAACAACAACAACAATAACAACACACACACGCACATATACATACATACATGCATACATACATACATACATACATACATGAAAAGTGTGCATAAAACAAATCGAAATGAGAAATTTTAAATGGAAAAAAATTTCTATATAGGAAAAATTTAAAGAGGCAGAGCACATAAGGCAATATGTGATCCATATGATACAGATGCATCTACTTTCAAAATGGATAAATATGCATTTTCAAATGAGTAAGCTACTTCAGAAATTATAGACAAATTTACATAATTATCAGAAATATGGTTTTGCAGTATTTTAGATAACACAAAGTAGGTGCATATCGCACATTTTTATATTGGTACAAAAATTTCAAATTTCAAGTTTTTTGTAGCAGAATAAAAGAAAGATGGAAGTAGAAAAGATGGATCCGCGTCTTGAGAAGTGCATGGCAGTTTGCTTAGGAATTATCTTGATAAATGTGAACATTTACCCGCATAGAAAATGTTTCACAAATGAATTGATAAAGTAAAGTCTAGATCAAAAACTTATTGACTGATGTGTTGTGCTTTATAATGTATTATAAAAAAATGCATAACAAAAGTGAGAGGCGAACTGTTCTACATTAAATTATATATCTAATGCAGAGCTAGAGCTGCATTGCATGACCTTCGCCCAAATGACTTAAAACAGCATTTTTATTTACATTATTCATATTCAAAATCATCCTTTGGCGCCATCAACTAATTAAACTTTATATTTACATGTTATTTTCTACTTTTCTTTACCTCAACCTCATTTAAATGAGTCATTCTTTTGAATGCGCAAATTTTAGAGAAATTTTTTCAAAAAAAAATTACATAATATTTAAATTGCAATAAAAATTTTCACTTCTTGAATAATTTTAAATGTTAAAATACTTAAAAAGCATTTTCTTTAATTGATGAATTGAAAAGGTAGGAATTGCAAAACTTAGAATTTTGGGTTCTTATTCATACCGCCCAATTATATAAAAATATTTTTAAAATGTCGTTTGGTTTTATGGCTGGCTGCTTGCTATATTTATTTTTCGTTTAGATTACCTTGCGGAAATTTGTCTTATTCAAAGCTCTTGGATAGTAATTTGCAATATCGCATTTCTAAATAGACTTCTCTACTATAAGAAATCGTATCGACTCAATCGGGAACTGTAAAAGAAAATGCATCATGTTGTCTAGATATTTTTTATGATAAGAAAAAAAAAAATAAAAAATAAATATTTACAATATAAACTTAAAATTCGTATAATGCAATTCACATATTATTTAAGAAAAGACTAACAGTAAAAACATGCACCCTCCTCATACACTTCGCATTTAATACACTCTTTTTGTAAATAAACAATGTTAAATAAAATACCAAACTAAGAAAATGTTTAAATAACTAAGGAAATTACATTTTACATATTTTGGAGGGAGAATGGTATCGATTTATTTTTCATCATTTGGATAGATGTAATTTTTGAAGAACATAGACATATTTGCGTCTTTTGTAACTCGCAAATAGTGTAATGATTAAGAAAAAAGTGTCAAATTTGAGAATTTTAAAAATTTGAAAAAGTGGATGTGACAAAAGAAAGATTTGACCCAATTTTTAGTCATTAATTTGTTATAAAAAATATATTTGAAAGTGAAATAGTAAGAGCGTTATTTCTGGGCATATTGTTTGATACCCAATGCATTTATTGAATCGACCAAACATTTAGCCATCGCAATTCCAAAACAAGGCAAAACATTTTGGTATTCGGGAAACTAAATTAAATATTTGCTCTCAAATCAACGCAAAATTATGAATTTTATCTCATTTCAGAGCTTGTATGTCTATATCTCATATTACCAGTGGTACGGGGATCAATCCTCTTAACAAGCTAGATTAATAATCTTTATAACGTCTTCTCTGGCTGAAGTAAAAATTTTAATAAGAATTGAAATTGTAGACGCTTGCTATGTTTTAGATTTAAATAACAGTAAGTTTCCGTTGTATTGAATAAAATGGATAGAATTTTTGGCATATATAAACATGTATGTGTATATAGGCATGTATGCATATGTAAATAAACAAAAAATGAAAAAAAAATGCATTATGATGGGGTTGATGATGAAAGAGTTAAGTGTCCATAAAATGAGTTAAGAGAATGAGAGTCAAGTTATTTGCAGGCATATAGTTTATATATGTATTTTATGGATATATGTATTATATGGGCTTAGAATAATTTCTCTAAAGGAATGTTTATGTTTAGTAAGAGTAAATGGAAAAAAAAAGAAACCAAGAAAAGGCAAAAAGGCAGAAAAGAAGAGTGGTAGATGATGGTATGCACTTGCCAAATGCTCATAATGCCATTACAAAAGAATAAGAAAAAAATTTATATGCATATTTATCAGTGCATATGTGTGCGTTCGTGTGTGTGAGTACATTTCATCCCTGGCATATTATATTGAATAATAATAAAAATGAAATAGCGTCAAGTAAATACAAAATACTTTACATTGTTTTGTATGTAAATTGCAGGTTAGACAGCAGGCGTCTGATAGTTAAAAGTCTTATATAAAATTTTGAAAAAAAAAAAGCTAAAAAGTTTTCTGATGCAATATGAGTCATCAACATCAACACCAACATCATGATTATTATTATAATTATTATCATGTTTATTATATTGAGAAATTGTTGTACCAAGTTTCAGATGTTTGCTTTTGTTTTCTGTTTCATTATTCGTTTTTATTATTTTGCAATGATTGTTTTTTTGGTTGGTTATGTTTTTAAATTTTATGTTGCGCTATGTGATATTTTATTTTTTAGCTTTTTTGCTTCTTTTTTATTTGTAATGTTATTGTTATTAATGTATTATTTATCTTCAAATCCTCTACTTGATTTAAATGTCTTGCTCAATAAATAGATTTCTTCATGTTAAATTTATCCTTGTTATAACTTATTTTATGCCATTTTCTAAAAAGCCATATTAAAAGTCTAGATTTAAACCGAATTAAACTGGGTTCTAAATATTGAATTTGAACTATTAAATTTTACTATATTTGATTTTTATTAACTTAACTGAAATACTTGAATACTTCTGTGCATGTATAAATTATTTCCCGCCTTCTTTCTTGCTCACTATAATTGAGAGTTATGCACTTTTGCCTGGTGAAACCCCTCAGTCGTTAACTTTTTTTTTGGCGTTTCTTTTTAGTTCTTTTGTGTATCATTATTATTATTGTTACTTTTCTTATGATGGTTGCTTTTTATAATCACCATTCCGATATTAAATGTATAATTACTTTGTCATATCATTTGTTATATCTAAGAGAATCCTAAACTTCAGAAAATGTGAAATGTGAAAGCGCACTCGTTTTAGCATTCAATTTTGAATCGCTCTAATTAAGTTTGTTCCGCATTGGTATATTTACTTAAATGTAGATTTTAAATTCAATAGAAATATTTGAAATTCTTTCCCACATATCAGCATTGAAAATTAGTAAAATCGGCAGGAGCCATACCATCTAAACTACTTCTTGCAATTAACTTTCAGTTTGTATTGGATTGTAATTTGATTTGCGTGTATAAAAGGAATAAACTTTAAAACAAAAATAAAACAAAAAGTTCTCTTTTAGTAGTCCTTTTTTACATTTTCTTTTACTTTACATGTTATATTGTCCTCATTTCCTTCTTCCATCATTATTTCTTATTTGTTGTTTCGTTGTAAAAGAAGTTAGAGAATTACTGCATACAAATAAAATTTAAACGTCAACATGAGTCATCGTTAACTTCTTTAGGGTTGTCCTTATTTAATATCGATCACTTACTTTATCCTATTCTAACTGAACTGAAAATCTATACAACAATAGTAACAATCATTCGTAGAAATACATTAAGTTTTGCATTAAATTACCATTTCCGAATGAATAAACATAAAATCTAATAACATCAGATTTTTCTATTTAACATTGACACTAGATTTCAAATCAATTTGCTGATTTATTTACGACAGTCCCATAAGACTTTCTGTAGAAAAATTTCGTTTAATGTATAAAAAATTCACGAATTATTTTAATGATATTTGAATAAAGTAGAAATGAATAATTTCTGAAGAGGAGGAAAGAATGAATCGAAATTTTTTATAAATTTCTTATTACGAACTAATAAAATTCCCATAAACTGAAATCTTTCATATCGTGTTCATTTAATATCAAAAACGGCTTTTTTTTTGTAGATTCATTGTGAAACATTTAAATTCCAATACTTAACATGTACATTTTGTCATGCTAATGTAGAACAAAATAGCAATAAATTTTTATATACGTACGATTTATATTTAAGGCATATTAAGTCATAATGTCCATCCATATCACAAGTACCTTGCATTATTTTACATTAAAAAAATTTTAAATTAAAAAAAGTGCAAGCAAATAAGTTTTGAGTAAGTGTAGTCGATTGCCCTTGATTAATCATATCCATTCATATCTTATCGATTCATCTAATTAGAAAGTAATGAAATTTAATTTTCCAATAAATGAAGATTCAAAAAAAGTGCCCATTGTCTCCCGATAGATCAAAATACCGCTTTGCTTACTTTCTCATGCAAGAGATCAAAGCAATTTTTAAGGGCTTCATCTGTAAATCAAAAGGCTTCTTTGTATAAAATTTCGCATGTGAAATTCTATTGAATAATTAAATCTAAACCGTTTAAAATAATGCAACTTAAAATTTACTTTTTAAATGTTGCAACAAACATCTGCAGATATTTATTATATCTAACGCAAATAAATGAAGTTGCTCATAAAAAAATTATAGAATAACTGACGCCATATGCTTTAATATAAATACAGTCATAATAATAAAAAATTAAAAAATATGTATATGCATATAAAAAAAGCGTGTATTAAATTAGAAAAATTTATGCCCTTTTTTCTCTCTCTCACTTTGCTATTTTAACGATTTTTAGTCACATATAATGCGATTGAATTTTGTAGGCCATTTACTTAAAACTGCTCTTTTTGTGGTTGATTTTATTTTTTTCTTACCTTTTTGCTCTTTCTCTGTAATTGAGGTTATAAGTTATGCGATAATACCTGGATAATTTCAGTTTAAAATGGCATTGGCTTCATTCCAATATTGCACTACCGCTAAAATATTCAAGTATATGTGTAATATTTTCAAAAGGAAGTAAAATGTCAGATATATAATGTTACTACAAATGATTTTCTTAAATTCAATACTTAACAATATTGTCTTTAATTAATATAAATTGTACGTACTAAGATTGGCAAAGTAAACTCAAATAGTAAAATTTTATTTCGTTGCTTAAAAAGCTCGCCACAAGATTTTTTTGTTTTATTTATTTATTTATTTTTTTTTTTTTGGAGAATTCTATGCATAAAAGATGCCATTTGCTATTAATAGTTTATTTACCTTTTCCTGTTGCCTACTCAGTCAACAATGTAAATGTGACCTGTAATAGATTATGTTGAAGCAAGAAATCTTTCATCATGCCTAAATAGTGCTTTCATGTGCCAATGTAGGGTTCACTTGTAAGATTATTCTTGTTAAATCATAACATTCTAAATGAAGCTTCTTTAGTTTCAGATTTGAGAAATTTCTTAACGAGCAATTTTCATATCAATATAAATGTAGATGAAAATTTTAATAAAGGTTTCTACAGTAAATTAATTTAATCTTTAAAGCTAATATGCATCCTTTTTATTAACTTAATTACTTTTAAGATTAATTTAGATATTAATATTAATAATAGCAATAGCACACTTTAATTACAATGCTAAAGATTGTTTACTAATAAGATTTTTTTAAAAGAAATTGAAGTGAACTCTACATATAATTCAAGTGATTAATAAGAAAAGTCAAATCGCTTTCTCATTAAAAAAGCAAAATATAAAATGAGCAAATTGTTATTTCCATAATTAGAAAAAATGATTCCAACAGATAATGAATAAATCAGTTTAATGGAAAAGATCGTCTTTTGCCTAATAATAAATTTTCGAGTACTTCGTACATCTGCAAAAACTTAGTATTGTCATAAGCGTTGTAGGGTACAAAAGAAAAAAAAGAGGAGGATTAAAATATGTGTACAGTAGAGGAAGAACTGCAGGCAAGTCACATTAAAACAATAAAGAAAAAAAATGTAACTTTTGGCTTGCAAGGGTAAAGAGGTCACATAATTCTCATGTCATTTCTAGAATGTTGTGTTGTATATTGTCCAGACTTTATTCATTTCATTACTGTTAATAAACGCAAATTATAACAAGTATGCACAAGAAATTATAAATTTTTATATTAATAACTTCTACTCCTACACTGATATTGTATAGTAAGTGTATCCAAATGCACTCTTATAGTAGGATAACAGATTATTATATATAAAAGTGATAATTTTGCTTTAGAAATGCTTCTCCAACTGAAATAATATTCAACCGTATATGCAAATTGACATGATTTTTATATTGAAAAGTACGTGATACACAAAATGAAGCGATTCCAATTTGCTACATGTAAAAATTCAAAGTTTCTTGTTAAGTTGGTCACATTGTTGGTCATGTTGTTCTACTAATTCTATTGAGCATGAGTTCATACCATCGATAATTTCGGGCAGATTTTTTGATTTAAGAATGCATGTAAAACAAAATGAAAGTGCCTGAACATTTTTTATAAGTATTTCTCATATAAATTCAATATGGTTCTATATGGTAAATTTTGGGCGAGATTAATCCATGTCTTCAATACTTTATCAAATGATTGACTTGCTTTTTAATTTTCTTAATATTTTCAAAACATTAAAACAAGTAGTAAACGATATTTAATAATTGAATTCAATTGGTGTATAAAGTTGATCAACTTATGTGTATTTATCTAATTATTATGGTCTCTTAAATAAAGACATTCTGTATTTATGGACAATTGAGGAAAGTAATTATACATCTGTTTTTTTTTTGTTTTATTTTTGAAATTATTTTTATGTTTATTTATACAGTTACCGATGGATTAAAAATGGTAAAAAATTTGATTGGCAAGCTTACGATAATCGGATGATACAACAGCCTGGTCGTGGTACATTAGTTATAACATCACCGAAAGATGAAGATTTGGGGCAATATCAATGTTTTGCTGAAAATGAATTCGGTATAGCGACATCGAATTCGGTATTTGTTCGTAAAGCTGAATTAAATGCATTTAAAGATGAGGCTGCTAAAACTGTTGAGGCTAATGAGGGTGAACCGTTTTCATTACAATGTGAAGCGCCAGATGGTTGGCCAAAACCAACTGTTAATTGGTTAATACAACAATCTATTGATGGTGGCATTAAATCAATTAATAATTCGCGCATGACTTTAGATCCTGAAGGTACTCTATGGTTTTCTAATGTAACACGTGAGGATGCTTCAGATGATTTCTACTATGCCTGTTCAGCTACTTCTGTATTTCGTAATGAATATAAAATTGGTAATCGCATCTTGTTAGATGTTAAACAGACGGGCATAAGTGCTTCACAGAATAAAAATCCACCTAAACGTCAATATGTGACACGTAAGAATGAAGTAGCTTTGAGGGGTAAACGTGCTGAATTATTTTGTATATTTGGTGGTACACCATTACCTCAAACTGTCTGGACTAAAGATGGCCATTCAATACGTTGGAGTGATCGTATAACTCAGGGTCATTATGGTAAATCATTGGTTATACGTCATGTAAATTTTGATGATGTTGGAACATACACATGTGATGTGTCCAATGGTGTGGGCAATGCACAATCGTATTCGATTAATTTGAAAATATATGCCATTCCGTATTTCACTGTTGAACCAGAAATACAAAATGCTGCCGAAGATGAGATAGTTGAATTTCGTTGTGAGGCAGCTGGTTATCCTAAGCCCACCATTCATTGGATATACAATGGTAAACCGATAAATGAGTCAGCTCCTAATCCTAGACGAATTGTGGAATCGAATCGTATTATAATACGTGATTTAGTGAAAAAGGATACAGGAAATTATGGTTGCAATGCCACCAATTCATTGGGCTACGTCTACAAAGATGTTTATTTGAATGTATTGGCCTTACCACCAGAAATAGAAGAATCACCACGCAAAGAGGCAACTGTGGATGGTAAAAGTATTACAATGCGTTGCAGAGTATTTGGTGCACCCAAACCTCAAGTCAAATGGGTTCGAAATGGTTTAGAACTAACAGGGGGTCGCTATACTGTATTACCAACTGGTGACTTAAATATTGAACAAGTTAGTTTTAATGATGCTGGCATTTATACATGTTATGCGAAAAATAAATTTGGGCAAAAATCTGCCAATGGTTCGTTAGTAGTTAAAGAACATACCCGAATTACTCAAGAGCCTCAGAATTATGAAGTAGCAGCTGGTCAATCGGCAACATTTCGTTGTAATGAGGCTCATGACGATACATTAAATCTAACAATAGAATGGTGGAAAGATTCTCAACAAATCGATTTTGAATCAGAAGCACGATTTGTTAAGACTAATGATAATTCATTAACTATTGCGAAAACTATTGAATTAGATTCAGGCGAATATACTTGTGTAGCACGAACACAACTTGATGAAGCATCAGCAAAAGCCAATTTGATAGTACAAGATGTTCCTAATGCTCCTCTATTGACTGGAGTGAAATGCATGTCACATCATGCCACTATTTCTTGGGAACCTCAAGGCGACAATCGTTCCCCTATTTTACATTACACTATACAGTATAATACATCATTTACCCCTGCTTCTTGGGATGTAGCATATGAGAAAGTGCCATCAACAGATTTTTCATTTACGGTTGATATGTCGCCATGGGCCAATTACACTTTCCGTGTTATAGCGTTTAATAAAATTGGACCTTCACCACCTTCTGGCCATAGCGAAACGTGTACAACTCAAGCTGATGTACCATTTAAGAATCCTGACAATGTAGCTGGCCAAGGAACTGAACCTAATAATTTGGTCATAACTTGGACACCTATGCCTGAAATTGAACACAATGCTCCAAATTTCCAATATCGCGTTTCATGGAAAAGAGATATACCGGGTGCCACCTGGGAAAACAAAGATATTTACGATTGGAAGCAAGCAAGTTTAGTAATCAACGATCAACCAACATTCGAACGTTACATAATCAAAGTAGCTGCAATAAATGAGAGAGGAGAAGCGAATGTAGCTGCTGAAGAGGTTATTGGTTTTTCTGGAGAAGATCGACCGTTGGAAGCTCCCACAAATTTCAGTATGATTCAAGTAACAGGTGCTACATCAGCTATTTTGGGCTGGAATCCAGTTAGTTTGGAATCAGTGCGAGGTCACTTTAAAGGCTATAAAATTCAAACATGGACTGAAAAAGAGGGCGAAGAAGGTTTGCGAGAAATTCATGTTAAAGGTGATTCCAATCAGGCTTTAGTTACCCAATTTAGACCAGACTCGAAAAATTTTGCTCGTGTTTTGGCACATAACGGACGTTTCAATGGACCACCTAGTGCTATAATCGATTTTGATACACCTGAAGGTGTTCCCTCACCAGTACAATCACTAGAAGCGTATCCTTTAGGATCATCGGCGTTTTGGCTACAATGGAAGAAACCTTTAAATCCAAATGGCAAACTGACAGGTTATAAAATATATTATGAAGAAGTTAAAGGTAGCTATGTGGGTGAACGTCGAGAATACGATCCACATATCACAGATTCGCGAGTGACAAATATGAAAATGGCTGGTTTAAAACCGAACTCTAAATATCGCATTTCAATTGCAGCCATGACCAAAGCTGGCGAAGGCGCAGAAAATTTCATAGAGAAACGAACACTACCCGAAGACTCTCACGAACCGGCTGTTCCTATGTTTGATTACGAACAAGAGCCTTCCGAAAACGGTTTAGCCAAATTTCGTATTAATTGGAAACCTAGTACAGAAGGTCATAGCGGTACACATTTCTTTACAAAATACCGAGTCAAAGGTGAAACGGAATGGATAAATGCTCCAGAGGAGAAGAATCGAGATTATCAAATAATTGCTGGTTTAGATCCCGATACCGTATACGAGTTCCGTGTGGTAGCTGTAGACGGCCATTATTTTACCGAAAGTGAAACACGTGAAATAGATACAAATGGAGTTGAAGGGCCAATTATGGTACCTAGAGAAAATATTGCTGCAGCCGGATGGTTTATTGGCATGATGCTAGCTTTAGCCATCATTCTTATCCTATTTATTATAATATGTATTATTAGACGAAATCGTGGTGGTAAATATGATGTTCATGATCGTGAAATGCAAAATGGTCGCCGCGATTATCCCGATGAAGGAGGTTTCCATGAATATTCTCAACCATTGGATAATAAAAGCGCTGGTCGCCAATCTGTTAATTCAGCAAAGCCTGGCTTAGAAAGTGATACAGATTCAATGGCTGAGTATGGTGATGGTGATACTGGTGAGTTTATTATTTTCATGACATAAAGAGTTTTAAAAATAAAAATAAAACATGATAGTTCATCTTTATCAACTGAATTCAATATTTATTTATTTTGGTTGTTTATTTTGGTTCAAGTACAAATCCATTTGTCCATAAATTTTTCTTTTCTATTTCATTTAAAATTCACATCTCATTCTCCAGTAGTAGATTAAATAGCTCTCAATCATTGCAAATATGATGCGATAGGATATTAAAAAAAAAGTCGACCTTCAATTGATTGCAGTACATTTCTGTATTAATTTTGGTGTTTTATTTTTATATTATTTTTTATATAACTATACTATACAATAATTTTGTTTTATTTTCCGTGGGTTTGCTTTTTTATAACTGTGTGGTTGTTGAAAATGAGCTCAGCCGCATTCAGAAAATCACCTTTAATCCCAGTTAGCTGAAAATAAAAATCTATATATAAAAAATCTATAAACAAAACAAAAAAAATCAATAACAAACATGAAATATGGAGCTTTTTCTAAAATACAAACAAACATATAAACACTTTTCTAAGAGTTTACCATCATTTTGAAGGTAATTTTTTTTTAGTTTTTGGAAAAGTTTTTTCTTCTTAATTTTTTCGTTTATTTTGACATTCTTTAAATATTATGCATGTCTTCGTTTTCGTCAACAGTTCACAAATGAATTTTTATGTTTTATTATTGTTACAAAAGTTTTAATAAGAATTTTTTTAGTTATTTAAAATTTTCTAACTCTCTGCTAATAGTGACATCAGAGTAATATAAAAACGTACACGACATTACTTTTGCCAGACTTTTCAAATATTTAGATAGTGTGAAATTAGTGTAAACTTTTTTAACAATTTAACAATAGTTTCAAAATAGTTTCTTCGTTTTTTATATATTAATCTAGAGATTTAAATTTTGATGACACTAAAACAGAGAAAGAAAATAAATGATGGAAAAAACTCAGAAATACGTGTTATTTCTTAAAAGAAATTCACTCTTTAATTAGACAACTGACTTATTTATCAATTTGTTACCTCTTTAATTGTCTATTCCTAACAATATTAAAAAATATCTCAATTACAATGGGTAAAAATAATTAAATACGATTTTAACTGTCTTAAGTTTAAATAACATTAAAAGTTAAAGCAGGAATTTGTTATATATGGAATGTAAATTTTGTAATTTTCCACTAATTAATAAACTTAATATTAATACTTAATACGTTTTTTTTTGCTTAAATTTTTGTGCTCATTTTTATCATCATACAAATACTTAAGTAAATGCACAAATAAATCACCTTCACTTTAAAAGTTTTATGCCATTACATGAAATTTAAAAGGCGAAAACATTTCAAATATTTATATTCAAATTTGTATTAGTCCACATTATAGCAATATTTAAATAAATTACAAATTCAAACATCACTTGGGTGAAGCAAAATCATGAGATTCTTTACAAAATGAGTAACGTAATTTTCAATTAAATCATTCTAGTATTAATCTGATTAATTTGATTAATCTGATTTAATCTATCTAAATGTATCTAACTTAAATATAATCACAAAATTATATAAAAATATAAATGTAAAGTGAGGTAAACGGGGATGGGCATTTTTACAAGTTTTTCGTAATTGTATTTTTTTGTTATTATCATTTTCATTATTATTTCTAAAATTTATTAATAAATTATTAATTCATTTATATTTTGTTCTTTCTTATTTCAATATTTATTTGATATTTAAAAATATATATTTTTCATGAATATACAAACAACAACCTGACAATTATTCTACTTGTAACCAACAATCATTATGTGGCATTATTATTGCGTGCTTGATCGCTACTACCACAATCACAATTACAAATAAAACAACAACAACAACAACAACAACAACGTAAAAATCATCATATAAATTGCGCATTATTCATAAATTCTGCTTCATATTTTTATATTATTATTTCTTCTTTCTTATTTTATATATTTTTTGCTTTATGTGTTGCATAAATGTTGGTGCCTTTATCCAGGTATGAATGAGGATGGTTCATTTATAGGTCAATATGGACGTAAAGATCTATGATTAGTTTAATAAATATATCTAATTGTATTTGTATTTATATTATATAAAAAATTGAGTGGTAGATTTAAATGTATACAATAAGAAATAAATTAAAATTATAATTTAGCAGCTTAAATAAATAAAGAAAGAAGAACCAAGCCACAAACCCCTCTCCATCCATATTTTATAAAAATTATATTTAATAATAATCATAATAATAATAATCGTTTAATAAGAATTTAAAATATATACATATATGTATATTTATATATATACTTAATTTCAATGTAATTTGTATGAATTTTTTTTTCATTTATATTCATAAATGAAAACGAAAACTGATTTTAAGTTTTCTGTACACATTTTTGTTTTTTTTTGTGCTTTTTCTTTTTTTAGTTATATATTTTATTTTTTGTTTGTTTTTTTTTTCTTTAAGCAAAACGAATGTACACGTAACTGCCAAACGAATCATATTTTGTTGTGTCACTTATTTTTTTTTTTACATGTTTTAACTTTCTTACCTTTTAATGGATTTATATATATATACAATAATAAAAACATTATTATCGGCCAATACCGATTCTTATATATCTTACACTATATCAACTGATTATAAAGTCTAGACAGTGAATAATTGAAGATTATCGAAAAAAGTTTATTTTGCGATGATTGATTCAATAAATGAATCGAATTGCATTTTTCTTTAGTAGGCAAAGGTTCATTGTGCTAAAATATTATTTTGCCTCCCATTTTCATTGAAAAAATATTTAATATTGTTGCTTTTTCTTAAAAATAATTTCCTAACAAGAACCAAAAAAAAAATAAAAAATAAAAATAAAAGAATCAGAAATATTATGTCGAGAAGTGATTACACAAATCAGTCGTATCTCATCTAGTTTTCAAATCAAAAAGTTTGCAATTTGTCAAACAGGCAAATTTCTTTCTTAATACTATTTGTGAAAGTAATTTTAGAATGGATCCATCGATATAATCGGTATAAAAAGGACATTTGCATTTATATTTATATTTAAATACTTCCGGTGTAAGGTGTAACAGAATTTTAAAGCAATTATAATAAAATATTTATGGAAAATATATATAAGTGGATAATAAACCGAATACAATATCTCAATCAAAAAATGTAGAGTTAATAATCAAAAATGGTAGCCCCTAATTTGCAGCTTTTATCTTCTTTATTGTTTTTGTTTTATTTTTTATTATTTATAGCGTTCGTCGACATGTAATAATCGTGAGAACTTTTAGTGGAAATATTTGATTTTAAGTGCTTTATATTATTTGTAAGTTACTTTCCTATTTTCTAACACTTTTTCTTTTATGTTTACATTTGTCGTAAAAGCTAAATACATGTATGTATGTAGATATAAATTATGAATGTTTGTTTGTATTATGTAGCAATTTAATATCCTACACTTATGAAAATGAAAAAAAAAAACATATGGAGAAATTCAATAATATAAATTCTAGAATAAGCTGAAAAAATTGTGATGTGTGAGCCCAAACAAATGGGCTAATTTTGTAACAAGATTTAAAATTTATTTTATATCACAATGCTACTGATTTTTATCATGTCAAACTATATCAAAACTTTTTGCTGTTTTCTTTTTTTTGCATTTAAAGTATTTCCCAATTTATAGCATTATTTGAAATATCCAATATTACAAATTTTCCATAGCTTTTCATTTCTGTATCATAGCTTCGATTATACATAAAATCCCAGTAAAATATCTTCAAAAATATCGATACGTTAACTGTAAAAAGTACATAGATAAATTTTAAAGAAATTGTCTAGCGGACTAAAAATGAACCCCGTAGTATGTCAATATATAAAGATATAACTAATCTGTTCCCGGATCATCTCTTTTTGCATATTTATTGTAATTTCATTATATTACATTTATAGAATTATTGTAGGGTGTAAAAATACATGTACACGAATACTTTTTTATTACTTTTTATTTATGTATTTAAAAAAAAAATAATCCACGATCAGCAGATTTTTATTTGTTTACTTTAATTATATTTTAAGAACTATTATAAATTTGTACCTCTTTTTTTATATTTACAAAAATAAATATAAAAATAAACAAACACAACTTCACGTTTAATTATTTTGTTTTATTTCGCCTTTAATTCACAAAATGTACATAGCAAAAAATATGTTTTATAACAAAGTAATTTTAGGTTTTATGAGATCAATTAATAATTTTTTTAAGAAATGTAATGAAAATTGATAAAAGTTCTACACCGCCACATGTTTAATACGTTTATTTTGGTTTTTTTTATTATAATTTGGTATCGCGATTTATATACTATTGATAATAAGCATCATTTAACATTATTGTGTGATATTGTGTTTATAATTATTTCATTGTGATCTACATTTGAAATAATTTTGCTTTCATTTTATAGCAGGACAATTTACAGAAGATGGTTCATTTATTGGGCAATATGTACCTGGTAAACTGCAACCACCAGTTAGTCCACAACCACCAACAGTACCAACAAAGTTAACTGCAAAAATACCAATAGCGCCAGCAGCACCGCCACCACCACCAACAGCGTATGCTCCACACATAACAATGCAACAGGCTTCTACCAATATCGGTGTAAATACAAATCCATCAGCGACATACGTTTAAGTGTTCAAAAATTGATTAACAAATTAAATATAATATAAAAAAAGTAATGCACAATTCCAAAAGGCAAAGAAAGTAATTTATTTTTTTTTTAGCTAAATATTTTTTTCTAGATTCTACACCCCGATCTCCTGACACTGACTAACAACATCCGTGCGTACGTTCATATACTTAGTTTTAGTTTTAAATAGTACTTCGAAAATCTTGATAAGTATAAACAGAAAAGTCGCATCGGATAAAAGTATTTTTAGAATTTCGCATCTCTCATATAACGAACATTTCAATTTTTTTTTCAATATTTCTTTAGTTATTCCGGTTTCTTAACTTTATAACTTTTGTAGTTATCTATTTCAAAGTCGGATTTCGGCGATTATATTCATCTTCATTATTTTGGATTAAAGCCAACGTTTATAATGAATCATTGTAATTTTTTTACTCTTAATTTTGCTTCTCCAGTAATATTAAATAAATATTAAAAAATAAGTGATTTTTTTTGCTTTAAAGTGTAATTCTACAAGCAGAGCCAATTTTGCTTCACACGCTTAATACTTAGTTGAGTAATTGATAAAATAAAAATAAAAAAAAAATTAATCTATTTATATTTACTGCTATAAAAAAAATTAATAAGATAAAATAAAATTAAGACCAAACAAACAAAATAAGAAAAAACAATCTGAAAATTAAATCATATGTTAAACGTTATTCTTTGACCACAAAAAAGCCTTTAAATATTTTGATTGCAAAAACTAAAATAACAAATAAAAGTTTCTTATTATGGAAATTTAAAAAGTTAAAATATAAATTAATGAAATGAATTTGAATGGAAAATTTAAGAAAGAAAATCATATTTAAAAATATATATTATAAAATAAAGTAATTAAAGACATATTTTCCATGATTTGCCATTTTAATTATCATCTAAAACATTATTATTTTATTTCTATTACTTAGATAAAATTTATTATGATCATCAAGAAAAATTATATTTTAAGAAATCTAGTATAGACTTTTCTAATCCAATGGATATTATAAGAAATATTAAAAATTTTCTATCAATCTAAAATGCAAAAAAAAATTTTTGCAATTTTCTGAAACTAAGAAACAAAATTCTTGCTTAATAATTAATAGTTAAAATGTATAAAAAATTAGTTAAATTATTATAAAATATAAATGCTAAGAATTTATTTCCATTTCTTTCCCACGAGTTTTTTTTATAAAAAAAAACCAAACAGTTATACGTAATATAAGTAGATAAGAAGGAATCTTCTTCCTTTCACCTTATGCGCCATACAAGTTCCTTTTTTTTTAATAACTGATAGATGTATTGTGAAATCAAAGCAATTAATTAAACGTTGTCTATAATTTTATTTATTTTATTTAGCTTGTTTAAGTTAAATCCAATTGAAATGTATTAATTTTAAATGTGGCAAAACTTCCAATAGATTCATATTTGCCTTGTCTGGGTTTGCACGTTCATCTAAAATTTGTTTTTGCATTCTCTTTATAAGTCACAGCTTTGATTACATACCAATATATTAATGTACGGACAATGATTTAATCTAGAAGTGATCTCTATAAAAAAAGTAAAATGAAATTTATAAATTGAATTCTAATTCCAATGAACCAATTAATTAAATAGAAGTAAGTGCTTGAACCAGAACCAAAACCAAACTTTTTTTGGCATTAAAATTATAAATGTAATAAATGTAATTTAAATGTAATAAACTTTAAGAAAAACTGTCAAAGTATAATTATTTAACAAAAGAAAAGAAAAGAAAGAAATTATAATAAGAAATTCGCCAGCTTTCTCAAGTGACAGATCGTTTCTTTTTTTTTTATTTTATATGCTCCATTGTGATGAGAATAAGAAAAGAACTAAAGAATTTTGAAATTCATTACAGGGTTTTGCTTAGATAAAATTTATGTAGCTGCTTATGCCATTTAAGATTCTTATATTATATACACTACCCAAGGGTTAGGGGTATATTCATTTTGTCGTTATGTTTGCAACATCCGAAAGAAAACCTCAAAAACTCTAAAAAGTATAGATATTCTTGATTAGCATCAAATTCTGAATCAATTTAAACAGATCAGACGGCGATGATCTCTTTAGTTTTTTCTAATTTTAATTTAGCTTATTGTTTACGAAATGCATTATGTGCTGTTCAAAAATTTACTTAACTTAGAATGTTATATGAAATATTTATCTAATGGAATGAAGAGCAAGAAAAAATATTCACATGTATTAAATTATTTTAGTGAGATATAAATGTATATGCTAAAAGAGTATTCTTATATAAATATATTTAATAATAAACATTATAATAAATAAATAAATAATTCAAAGCAAAAAAAAGGAAAAAAGAAACGCAAATCACAAGCATTAACTCATGTACACCTGCACTTCTAAACCCAACGAATAAATGAGAACAATTTTTTGTGAAGATTCGAAAACATTAATTCTAACAATACGGAAAAGGAAAATAAAGGAAAGAGAAATAAAATGAAATATAAAACAATTACATAAAGCAAGATTAAGGCAAATAAATATAATTGTAAACTTACAAATCATAATTTACAAATTACAATTAAATTGAAATATTTTGCGTATAATAGAAAATCGATATGTGCGTGTTTGTATGTATGTATTAAAGTAACTGAAAAGCGCAAACAACAAAAGAAAAAGCGACATGTTGTAATCCTTGAAATTTATTGATAAATATTTAATTGAAAATTCATAGTTACATTTCTGCGAAATTACTTCAAATATGGCTGAATTACATTCAATTCTCAATCAATTAAATTCATAATAATTTACTCCAATTTGTTAGGTCTTGTTAAAAAAAATGCCTAAAGATATATATTTAAGAAGGCTAAGTGGCAATTATAAAATAACCTAGTAAAAGTAAAAAATAAAAGTTTTAAAGAAAATAAAAAAAAATGCTTCTACATTAGTCATTCAAATTCGTTTATTGAAAACACTCTTCTGATTATTTAGTCTAATATGATAAAAAATCATAAGAAATATGAAATGGCTAATTTTAGAAAAATAGGCCTTATTTAAATGCTTTAAAAATTTCTATTTGAAAAGCTCTTTTTAATGCTTCTCTCACAATTGCTATACAAAAAATACTATATATCCTTATATAAAAAATTTGTTCTAATATCTTTCCAAAATTAATTGAACAACTCTTTGAATAATAGTGAAAGCGAGGAAGCATGGGTGGCACAAATCATTTATGTGAAATATTCAATAATGAAATTGTATTGGATTTTTTGTCTTTTCATTACACTGCCATTAACACAGTTTATAAATTATATGTAAAATTTTAAACAGAATTGAATTAATTAATTAACTTAAAAATTTAGCATTAAATGGATTAAAAAACAAATAACTTATAAAAATAAGGAATATTTATTGTATTAAAACTTTAACATAAATCCACAAAATTTACCAATTACAATTCCTTGAATTTATTGAACAATTTCTTGAGAAACATACCATACCATAAATCTACGTGCCATTTAAATGAATCGCATCATTTTGATTAATGTGAACATGATTATGAAAAGTTATTTGTTTTAAAATTTCATAGGTAGTTCAATAAGTTTGCGAAACACAATTTTTGCTTTTTGTTTCACTTTCTTGCTTCCAATTTTTTCTTGAATTCTTTTTTTTTATTATTTTTATTATTGAACAACCTTTGTGATAATATATCGCCACTCATATATTATACACTGCACGCACACTTATATATATATAAGAGAAAGAAATAAGAAGAAGAGAACAAAATAAGTAATGAAATTAAATTAAAAATCTCTATACAATTTCTAAATGAATATAAATGCTACTTAATATAAAGAAAATGAATTCAAATATATGTATAAAAATTATATATACATACACATTATAAATAAAGACTAAGAGAAAACCAAAAAAAAAAAAAAATTACGTATTTCACTTGGGCGTTTTTTTCAAAACGCATTTTATCAATTTTTTAGTGCGCCCAATCATGCCTACTTTTATTACTAAAATTTTTGTAAATAAATCCGGCAAAATACTACAGTGGTTGGCGGGGTCACTCTGTTTCACTGTTGAATTGCATGAATTTTCTGAGATATTTTTGCAGCGAAAATATTGAAAAAATTGATTTTTTTATATCTTTCATTTTTTCATAACGGAGTTCGTATTTTTGTGTTTGTTGCTATTTTCACAAATTAAAATGAGAAGACGATATTTTTTTTAAATTAGGGAATGTTATAAAGTATTTTATACTTATTTATTTATTATATTATATATATATATATATATATATATATATATATATATATACATGTATGTATATATGTACATATATATGCGTAAATTTAAGTGTATATTTGCACAATTTGTTTATATAGTTTTTTACATAATTACAATAAATTTTTAACAAGAGGACGGGGGATGGGGTGTGGGTGTGTGTGTGTATATGTATTCATTCAATATATTTTCTTTATTTTGCATAATTTCTTTCTTTTTTATTATTCTTATATAATCAAGTTTATTGTTTGAAAATATTCTCTATGGAGAAATAACAATTTGCATTTATATAAATGAAGGAGAAAGAGTGAGAGACGGAGAATGAGTGGGAAAGGTTTAGGGATGGAGGGATTGAGAAAGGAAAAAAATTTTCATTCTTAATTAAATACATTGTTTTTCTTTGTTTATAGTATTGATCATAAAATTTACATTAAAAAACAGGCAACAATGAAAAATTCTTAGACTAATTAAATTTGCAGAAATACAACAGAAACGCAAAAAAACAATAAGTAATAATTTATATAATTAATTTACCTAAGGCGATTAAAACTAAAATACAAATTTTCAAAAGAAAAAAAAAGACAGAATGCTTACAAAGCAAGGGATGGTCTTTAATGTGGAGTACACTGATTCAAATTTTCCATACAAATTTAATACATAAAAGTTCAACTTTATAATGGTTTTATTTTAAATATTGTAAATTTTTTTTTAACAAAATTATTTTATATGAATGGAATTTATTTAACTTATTTAAAAAAATGTCCAAAATTATTCGTTATTGTATGTATTAAGTTGTTATTAAGAAAAAAGCATGGATTCCATCAAAATATATTAGGAAAATATCTCAAATATTCGCAGAGTTGAAGATTAGATGGACAGATGGATGGATAGACAGATTGGTATTCAGAAAGTGGGCTTTTTTGCTTACAATTTTATTGGCCACTATATTGATGCGTAAGTTACAAGGAAGTGATAAAAAAATCAAGTAATGTCATGAAAGTAAAATTATTACCCGTTTTTTTTCTAATTTTCTGGTTCTTCATTACTTTTATTTGGGCACTACAACAACAATAGTAGCCAGAACAATACTATATGGCCATAATCCAATGTTAAAACATCTGTAATTCTTCTCTTTTTTTTTGGAGTTTGATGCACTATGTTTTTCTTTTAATTGGAGTATAATTTCTATGTTTAAAAAATTGGAATATAATTATCAATTTTGGTGCGATGTTTTTGTGCCACACATTCAGCAATCCAAACAATATTACGGCATTCCTGTTCTTTCAATTTTAAGTATGCGTAAAAAACACCAAAATGAAATTGTTGCAAGAATGCATAAACATTCAATTTGACTTCATGTTCAAAGAATTTATCTTCTAATGTTTTATCACCAGGATTTGTGCCAGAACCATCAAATAATGCCGCATATTCAGCATAATATTCGGCAACAGTTTTCACTTGTTCATAATCATCAGCTCTAGCTAAAGCTGCCAAACCATCTGGATGCATTTTACCACAACGTGGATATAATTTAGCCCGATCATCTTTCGATAATTCCGTACCAAACGAATTTATCGTTATAATTATGGCACGACGATCTGCCTCAAACTATTTTTAATATTCAAATAAATTAAAATGATTATAAACGGTTGTAATCGACTCTTAAATACTCTATACCATTTGGTGTCATATTTTTCTTAAGATCAAAATGAGAACGTACAAAAAAAGAAGGTTTCAGATATAATTGGAAAACAACAAATTCTTAATAAAATAAAAAAGGAAACCCCTTTTAATTTCTCCTAATTATTATTAAAATCATGTACAATCATTTGATATATTTTTAACATACTTACCGCTAATATTTCGCACATAACCTCGGCAGTCGAGCCACCTAAATTTTTACAAAAATCATAAAACGCTTCCAAGTAAGCCTTGTACAATGTATTACGTATAATTTCAATATTCATCTCATCTAAATCTTGTTCAGAAATACAATCAACAAAAAATGGTGCCAATGGTGTGTCTACTAATACAGCATTATACAATTCAGCTGGTGTGGCAGCAACATGTATGGCTTCCATTTGCTCAAAACTGCCCAATGGATGACATTTAGGTATTAACTCTGATATGGGACGTTGATGCAATGTACCCGTTATTAATAATATGATATTATCGATCATATAACCGTATGTTATAAAATCTAAGAAATTTGATAATGGTTCAACGGCATGATTACGTAGATGTTGGAATTCAATTACTAATTTTTCACGTAATTTATCATCAATAACTGACACACTTAATGGTGATGGCTCATTAGCTAAAAATGTACCATAATCTGTACCTTGTAAATGTAATTTCAAATCTAAAAAAAAAATGTAAAAAAAATTAAAACATAATTGGAATATGAAATTTGTATATATATATATATATATATATATATACACACAATTGTAACATTATTGGTACTGAAAGACTTCACTCATACATAAAAAAATTCTACGAGCATTTTCTCTCTCTCTCTTTAGAATATACATACATGTATACACACATTAGCATATATTTGTGTATGTATGTATGTTTGCATGTATATATATATTTCATATCACATGACTAGCCCTTGTAAAATATTCACATTTAATTCATGCGTGCGATTTTTTATTCAATTTTTAGTTTGTAATTGAAACACACCTTCTAATGTTTCACATTGCACCAGATTTAGATAATCAGTTTGCTTCAGAATGCCACATTTAAAGCCACGGCATAAACCTTCCAAATAGCCACCATCTACATTGAACAGATAACCCGTATCAACCATTTTTTCTTTATCTAAATTTCTTTACCAACAAATAATCAAATTAAGAAAAAGAATAGGCAAGCGCTTGATTTGTTTTTATAATTTTTTTCTAAAAAAAATTCTTTCTAAATGTAGAATACTTAATTTCTTTTTTTTTTCGATTCTATAAAAAAAAAATACAACCCATATGATTAGAGGTGGTAATATACATTAAATTAAGTAACAAACGCTTTATAAAATTTGATTAGCAAATTGAAACGCAAAACAAAATGAAACAAAAATTTTGTTATATTATATTTTTTTGTAATTAGTTGCAAATATGTTTTTATGGAAACAAATATATTCTGAATGGTTGATTTCGGTAAATTTAAAATTTCAGTTTAATACATTTACTCTAATACATTAAGTTTAATATTATCAATTGGTATAGCACAAATTAGAGGAGGAAATATTTGGATTATTTTAGCAGAATGGAGTCAGAGATGGAAAAATTGACGGTTTTTATTTTGATTGTAATTCTTTATGTCGCCTCTTTTGTTTTACACCAATCTATGCAAAGAGCAAAAATACGTAGAAGAAGACAAAGAAATAACAGAACTGTGTGAGATTTGGATAAAAACGAAAAGCGTAATTTTTCATTGTGTGTGCATTTTACTTATTTTATGCTAAGAAAAACACGCAGTGAAAGTAAAACAATTGATATACGTAAATAAAAATTCAAAATAATCTTCAAGTTGTAAAGTGTAAAACAGAAAATAATCATAAATCGTAAAATCATAAAACATAAAATCCAAGCTTTAGATAACAAGTAACCGTCGTCGTGTACCACGATAGAAAAAGTTAAATCGAAACAATAAAAAACAACAAAAGAAGCAAAGAAAAAAAAAACGCAAAGAATAGAAATAGGGCATTAACTAAAACCTGTCATAATTGCAGACGGAAATTATTACACATTGGTTTTTTTATGCATATAAAAATTTTCAACTTTTTTGGTGTTGCAAAAAACGTTTGATATAACTTAAAATTTGCAAAATTTCGTTTGCCAAAAATAAACAGGATTTTTTTTCATTGCTCACTAAAGATTTTTTTGATTTTTATGTGTGTATGTGTTTGTGTTGGTTTTTTTTTAGTAGTTTGATTGTTTTGCCATAATTTATGTCAAGTTTACAAAAGTTAGTGCAAATAAGATAAAAATCAAAATAAATAAATAAATAAATATTCTCTCGCTCAATTGTACAGAGAATAAAGATCATAAGTTATTTATATTGCATTTGGTGGACATCAATTATTGAATTGCTTTTAAATTGTTTGCTGCAATTCATTTGTATAATTATATAAATAAATTGGCCTAGATCATTAATAAATCATTAAAAGGTGACAAATATTTATTGTCATCATTGTCATTGTCGTCTTATACTTTAAATAGTTTGGTAAGATGGCGTTGGCTGGAGGTTTGCACATGAATAACACAAATGCTCTGACATCATCAATAACATCTAAGAAGAAGGATATTTCATCGAACAGTGATAAAGAGAATTTATGGTAAGTATTTTTTCTATTTCTTTACAACATCATTGTTCTTGTTGTTGTTATTGTTGAAATCTTACATTATTGTCATGTATTTAATAAAATGTATTAGGTTTAGTGTTAACGTATAATAAACAGAATAACCATTTTCGGTTTATAATATGGCTGTCTATTCATACCTTGCCAATTACTCATACATTTTTGCATATGTATGCGTGTATAATTTACATATGGATGAAACATCTAATATATATATTTCTACGTAAAATGTTATTATATTAATAATTTTATACAAAAAAAGTTAAATTTCTCTTGTACGAGAATGAGTGTAGTCTGGGTCGGTTTTGTTTTTTCTCTCTACACGAACAAAACTATAAAATAAATTATTATAAAGAAAAGGGGTGTTTCCGAGAAACATGACTATGTAGGGCGCTTGTTTTGTAACTCTAAACTAAAATTTAGGGATAACCTCATAAATGGTTAACAAGGTCCCTTTCTTAAAAAGAAACTTGAGCAATTATGATAAATGTTTGCAACGTTTCTAGTGGGTTGGTATTTCAGAATAAACAATAAAGGAGATTCATGTCATTTTAATTTGATTTTTATTTTGGTATGTATTTTTAATTGTTTCTTAATTTATTGAAAATTTTGCATATTTTGTATATAAATTTCTTCATCATTTTCTGAGATTCCATTCTCATCATCATCATCATCATCCACCACCACCACCATCATCGTGATCGTAATCGTATTGTTTTTGTTGGATATTTTTTTGTAAATGTTCTAGTAAATCCACCGCTACAGAATGAAAATTTTCCCATAATTCAAAATCATTTTCATTATCAGTCGATTGTTGTTCTTGTTGTTGTTGTTGCTGTTGAATTTGTTCAAGTAGCAAATCGAGTAATGCTTTAAGAATATTATCCAGACATAATTCGATAATAGTTGTAATATCCACAAATAAATTCCAAAATGCTTGACATATTATGGTGGCTAAAAACCATTTTACTGGTTGCTTATTATTATTGTTGTTCAATTGACGGCATTGTTGCTGCTGTTCTTGTAATAAAGCATTTTTCAGTTGATTTAATAAAACCTCCGCACCCATCAGTTTTATAAATGGCTTACGATTTTCCACATCACCCAGTACATTCACTAAAATGCCAACAATGCAAACTTTCAAATCGTATTCCGAATTGATATCATTTAGCAATTGAATGAGTAGTTGTAAACCGGATGTTTGATAAAATTTTCGACGCACCACTTCATTACGTGTGAGATTACCTAAAGCACGTGCCACTTCAACTACAATTTCAAGGCTATCGCTATCATTTGAATCATCCCTTTCGCTATTATCTCTATTAGAAATATTGCTATCGTTATGGCGAAAATATTCCAATAATTTGATTAGTGTTAGTAGAATATTTTGCAAATTTCCTTTAATTGAAGACTTATCATCTGCCATATTAGAATTCTCTTGATAGAAACATAAATTATGTAATGCTCCTAGACATGCCAACATTAATTCATGCAATTCTTGTGACTAAAAAAAGTATAAGGAGCAGAAAATTTCATACGTTAAAAATTGGAACATTTTTTTTAAGTTAAAAATGTTACTAACCATTTTAGTATGATACACATTCTTAACGGAGTCTAAAATGTTTATTAAGATATCACCTAAAATCGGTGTAGTGCATAAACCTTGTCCGACTTCTGTATTAACACTCATATTAGCTACAATGCGTATAATTTTTATTAAAACATCTATAGCATTATCATCCATTGTCTGGGTTAAAGTTATAGATTCTTTAGCATATGTAACCAATATATTAATTAAATATTCCATTGCCACGTCATTATAATAAAACTGTATGAAAAATCAATCAAAAAAATTGTAATAACACAAGAGTCAACAAAAAAAGTCATAGTTTGAAGGTAACAAAAGTCGATCAGAGTCGACTTTTACAAATTCTACATAAATTGCCTTAATGTGATAAAGAAGTCTCATTTACTTGTAATCGAGCATTATCATAAATAGCCATAATATTTCCTAAAATATAACCCAAACGACTTAGGGATGATAAGATTTTCTCTCGCGTAATGGTTTCTTGATGTTTACTACAATATGGACTCAATAAAATGCCTAAACGAGCTGCATAATTATGTAAAATATAACAGCAATTTGAATCTTCTGAAAGTATACTAAAGAAGAGGGGAAAACTTTAAAATAATAATGAGAGAGAGAGAGAGAGAGAGAGAGAGATAATTCTAATTTAATTTATTCTAAATATGTACCTCAAAGTTCTTATAATATTCGATTGAACTTCAATTTCGTCTAGTGTGACCTCAGCGGATTTGATCAAATGTGGACAAGCTAATTGCAAATGTTTTGAAAATGTCCCTTCCTTCTCTTTCTCTGCTAACGGATATTCCATTGTTGTTGTAGAATATTGATTTATATCTGCCATAGCCCTTAAAGCAGCTGTTAATTGATACAATGAATGTAAAGGTCGCCTTTCTAAACCCTTATTTGTGGCTGCTTCATTTAATATTTGTAAGTGCAATATCATTAATTGTATGGCACCATGTTGAGCCAAACGTACTCCGAGTACATTTTGTTTTGTTAATTTTTCTAACAAATATTCTTTAGATTGCTTAGAATTGTTTAAAGCTGCTTTTGTTGATGGTGCCGTATTAAGTTTACGTGATAATTCCATCTTTGTCAATTCCTTCCATTTATCATCATTGGAATCCTTGAGATTGTTCAAATCTGTACATTCTTCCGCACTTGTACTAGCTGTAAGAAATCGTATAGCACCATAACCATATATACATGCTTCAGGATCTTCTAATGGACTAGCTCTACCCAAGCCATCTATTAATAATTCTAATAGATCTCTGTCATGAAATAAATGATCATTTTGCTCATTCCGTGACACCTTAAATATTAATTTGCAAGCGCCAGTTAAATTGCTACCAGAGACATGCAACTAAAATATTTGTTATTATTGAATTTTTCAATTTAGTTCAACATTTTATAAGGAATAGTTAGTTGCTGATACGTACCGCTAAAACAATTTTAGCAACGGCTAATAGAATTTTCGGTGCGGTACATTCGACTAAACCATATAGACCGCTTAATACGAAAGCCTTCTTAAAAGTATCTGCTTTTTTTTTTATTCGATCATATAATTCCACTAAAATCTGAAACAAGAAATTTAAATTTATGTACCGTCATATGAACGTAAGGTTTTTTATTATATCTGTATTTTAATACCGAATTAATATGAGCTACAGTTTCTGTGCTGCACTTTTTAAGGCCGGCATGTTCTTTCAACATTTCTATTAACTTCTCGATTGATGATTGTGCCAATAAATCATTAACATTTTGTGTTTTAATTTTCTTTGAATTCAATAAATCTATTACATGATTTTGATTGGAAATCGTCCTACCTAAATTACTCGAACCCTCCAAAGTGTAGACTTTATCATAGATTTAGATATATAATTAAAAAAAATTGAGTAATTAATAATTTTTTACCTAATTTTTTTAAATCGTAATTTTCCAAAGCTGGCAATTTACGTGGCATATCAGATTTCCTTGACAAGGACTCCGCATCATTGGCCTGCTCATTTGATTGATTCTCAGATAATTGTTTCACTTTATAAGCACTGCTTTTATTTTGATATTCCACAACATTGTTTCCTATAATTGGCTCTAATGTAGGTGATTTTATAGGGCGGTGACCCGCGCGTATACAGTCATTTTGTAAATAGCGTAAACTATAATTATAAATTGTTAATACAATATCGGATGACATGACAGTTAAAGCAATAACAACAACAAAAAAGCACAGAAAAAGTCCATTTTTTTTCTTGCTTTTTTTTAAAGTGGTTTCGTTTACCTAACAGCACTTGGTGGCCTTTCGGCTAATAATACCCTGCCATATAAAAATCTCGCTGTTTCGCGTGGCGTTATAGGTCGCCGTGTATGAACCACTTTCACATTATTTACTTTAAAAGTTATTTTGAAAAAGTATTATTAATTATTAACGAAGTACAAGCCAATGCGTCATACATATATGTCGTCATATATAACAGGTTGTGTAATAAATTTGCAATAAATCTATAATCTATATTTTAAGTCTATAATTTTCATTACAATGATCTAAAATCATCAATGTCTGAATCGTTTTAAATCTATTGGTAAATTAATTTGTATGTGTGTTCGCCATTTATTAATGCCCAAAAACAGCTGAATGGTCTGGTCCAAATAATGATTTTTATGGCCACGACTTGTGCAGAAAAAAAGTCGGCTCTATAAAAAAATTTAAACTCCCTGAATTCATATACAATTTTTGAACTAGATTTAAATATATTTTGCAATCACATCTCATATAGCGGAGTTTACTAGATCAATTGTATTGTAACGTTTCGCTAATTTATTGAACAACCTTATTTTCATTTATATACCAATGTCTAAGAGGCTTCTCGTTGATGATGATGATGATGATAATGATGTATGCTTTGTAGTTATTGCCGTTATTGTAGCTGTTGTTGTTGCATTGGTTTTTTTTAGAAAACTTTTAGCTTCATTTATCATATCAGCCGATGTTCTACGTCTACTCAAACCCATACCCATACCCAAGTCCAAGCCCATGCTTAAGCCCACATTCATATTCATACTCATCTCTTTTAGACTTGCAACATTAGAAGATGAATTTTGTACTTGATGTAATTGCATTGCTGCAATTTTCTTATTTTTATTATTATTAGTATTTATGTAATCAATTTTCCTGGACTCACTAAGAGAACGTCTTTTATGTAAACTCATGACTTCCAAATTGATTATTTTTTACTTCAATTTCTTTTTTTTATATTAAATGCATGAACATTCTCAACCTAGATCAAACAATTAATCAACATGGATGAAAACACTTTTTATTACTAACCAATGAAAATATGAAATCAAAATTTAATTACTTACAAAGTTTTAGTGTGTTTGGTCTACTTGGTCACCATAACAATCATGTATACGGTATCTAGAAGGAAAACAAGAAAATACATTTCACATACATTTCATGTACATTTCATATACAATAAATATATAAATGCATATAAATGTAACTGTAAATAAAAGAGCGTCCACTAAACGTTTACACTCACTTAAACTTGAGACCAAAAACAAAACAAGAAAATCAATAAAATTATAGAAAATATAATAAAATTAAACGCAATATATTTAGAGAGATATGGATTATGGAATTGACTGAAAATGGTATTAAATTAAAATGGATTTGAATGAATGTAATCTCTATGCATGAATGCTTCAACCTATTTGCGAGTTTAGTTAGCTGAAGAAAATAATTTAAATTTAATGTAACAGAAATGTTTTAATTTATTGTTAATTCATTTATTGTTATTCTTGAAGGTCTTCAATATTGGGCGAAGTTCAAAAGCAAGGTAGCACAAAGCTTCCTTCAAATAAATCGGTTTTAGTATTAGGTGATAATGCCACTGGTAAAACAACACTGGTTGCCAAATTGCAAGGTGTAGAAAATCCTAAAAAAGGTTCCGGCCTAGAATATGCTTACATCGATGTTAAAGATGAATATCGGGATGATATGACACGTTTAAACGTTTGGGTATTAGATGGTGATCCTGGGCATGAAAATTTATTACGTTTCGCTTTAAATAAACATAATTATGCTCATACATTGGTTATATTAACAGTATCAATGACGCAGCCATGGTTTTGGTTGGAACAATTAAATCATTGGATAAAATTGTTAAGTGAACATATTGATAGTTTAGGTTTAGAGCCCAATGAAAAGCAAGAAGCCCGACAACGCTTAATAACATCTTGGCAAAGTTATTGTGAAGTTGGTGATGATTTAGATCCGAGTTCTCCAATAAAACGCACAATGAGAAATTCAATTGATGATGATGATTTATTACCATTAACTGAAGGCGCTTTACTTAGCAATTTAGGATTAGATATTGTTGTTGTCGTTACCAAGGTAAGACGACATAATCATATAATTTTGAGTAATGCATTTAGTACAGTAATTTCTCTAATTGATTATGTGTTTTGTATGTGTTTGTTTTATTTAGACGGATTATATGACAACGCTAGAAAAGGAATATGATTATCGGGATGAACACTTCGATTTTATACAACAATGGATAAGACGTTTTTGTTTACAATATGGCACTTCATTGTTTTATACAAGCGTTAAAGAAGACAAAAACTGTGATCTCCTTTATAAGTATTTAACACATCGAATCTATGATCTACCATTCCGTACCCCTGCCCTAGTCGTCGAGAAAGATGCTGTATTAATACCTGCCGGTTGGGATAGCTTAAAGAAAATAAGTATTTTATATGAGAATATGAATTCTTGTAAAGCTGAAGATTATTATACAGATATTATAACACCACCGCCTTCTAGAAAAACTGTTTCAAGTCGTGAAATGGAATTACAAACTGAAGATGAGCAAGCATTTTTGGCGAGACAACAAGAAATCCTTAAACAAGGTATACAAATACGTGGTGAATCTCCATTACGCTCTCAGGCCAGTAAATCAATGCCACGAACACCAGGCTCTGGTGGACAAAGTTCACCAAAAAAGGTAATATATTTTCATTTATTCAATTTATTGCTATATATTATACATATATTTATGTAATAAGGGAAAATATCCTAATCATAATATATAATTTAAGATGGATGCTAAATTGAATGCGAATACGCCCGGTACAGAAGGTGTTTTAGCTAATTTCTTTAATTCATTGTTGCATAAAAAATCTGGTTCACCAGCTACACCGCCGGGTGCAACAAGTACGCCACGTTCAAATGGTACAGATCCTCTGCTATCAGTTGGTGATAAATTTTCTGTACGTACAGATGCAGCTGCTGAATTAGATCGTTTAGCGCGCAGTGTTAAGAAAGATGTCGATTTTTCACAAAGCGAATGTTAATAAACGAAATGAAACTGAATGAAACATAACGAAACGTAATAGAAAAAAGAAAAGAAGAAAGTCGAGAAATAGATCGATTAATGAAAAGTGTTTTAAAGCCTTTCATATTCTAAGAAAAAATTAAATATTTATTCATTTACTTAGTTAAGCGAAAATATGATAAATAAATTGGGAGTAATTTTTTTTATCCCTCTCTTAGTGTTATTTTTAAATTACCTTTCTGCCTCTCTCTCTGCACTTTTCAAGTTAACATTTGTAAGTATTTTTAAAAAGTAATGCATTAGTGTTATTCTTTTTTGCTGTCCCTTCTCCCAAAGATCATTTTCCATTTATCATTGATATAAAAGTGATAGCAAAACACAAAATATGATTTTTATATGTATAATTTAATTTAATTAGACTATTTAAGCGTCTAAAGTATTTAATGCGCTTTGCTCAAATTTAAGATTTCCATGTGCAAGGGATTTTCTTAAAATTTTTCTTGTGTGCAGTTCAAACAAAGAAATTAAATAAAAGAATTGTTCTATTAACTAATGCGATACACATTTTTATAATAGATTGTTCAATAAGTTCATAGGAATGCTAATGAGAAATTAATTAATAAATTAAATCGATTCGTACAGTGAGGGTTTTATATGGTAGTAGCGGCTTTTAGGGCTAAAGTAATGCAAAAAAGAATTCTTTTATTTTTCTATGGATATATTGAACATTCTCTTAGGCATAGTATATATATATATATATATATATATGTATGTATGTATGTATGTATATAGTCGTAATAATACTCGTTTATTCTATGAAGCCAGAAGATTTCATCATATCGTTCTCCCTTTTCGTTTTATGTAATTTCTATTAAATTAACCTATTTTATAATAATAATTTAGTAACACGAAAAGCTTCCTATTTATTTTTAATGTTCATATTTTTAATTTCATATATATTTTATATATATTATATATATATATATATATATATATATATATATATATATATATATATATATATATATATATATATATATACAAAGGTAAAGTGAATAATAAATATATAGACATACATATATTTTATTAACATTTATTAAGTGTAATTTGTAGTAATTCTTTATCATAAATATTAATTAATATAATAAAAATAAAATATATTATTTTTTGTAGTAGTAAAGTATTAATTATACATTTACATATATTGTAATGTGCTTTCTGATGCATACACAAACTTTAAAATCCATCTAATTTGATAATGAATAATAATAGTACATTAAAAAGTTGCTGTAAAACACAAAACACAAAAAGGAAATCAAACTACAAAATTACATAAGAATATGGAAAAAAGAAGCGAATAAACAGAATAAATCCAATAAAAATGAAAATGTTAAACATTTAAAATTTAAATGTATATATTTAAGAAAAAAAAACAAGATAAATACAAAATTTATAAACGATTGATTAACGAGTTCTTTTTTCCAATCACTTCATATAATTGAAGCCGTAACGAAATGGAAAATTTTTGATTTATAAAAAACGTTATATGGAAAACAATTTCTTTTTTAATACACAGTTTACTGGTAGGCCAAATTTATCAGAAGATTTAACATTAAATATTTATTTATCAAATATTTTTTATTTGAAATAATTGTTAAATTATTATTATATTTCCGAAAAAGGAGAAAGAAGAAGAAAAGTACCTGATCTACAACACCTTAGAGAGCATTAATTCGAAATACAGTGTTCACATTTTGTGAACACTCTCTTTTATACATGGATCATTACGGTGAGAAAAGTATGACAGTAAATATCTGAGAGGAGTTTCTGATTACAGAGATGAGTCTCTGTTGTTCTCTCTAATGAGAGCATTAAAGCAAAAATCTCTAGTATAGAGAGTCTAATTAAAATTGATGGCAATAAATTGCTTTATACGCAACAGTAATTTAAGGTTTTTTGTCTAAGGAGGTCTTTCGCGTCGCTCATGGCGTATATAAATTAAATTGTTGCATTTATAATTTTTTATATGTATATCTCCTATATGTACATACGTGCGCACGCACATAAAAGCAAAGTAAATGAACTTTCTTTTCATATGATAAATAAATAAAGTTCATTATTACGGAAAAAGAAAGAATTGAAGTAAGAGTAAAAAAAACATAAATAAAATATACAGCTTTTTACTTTAAACATTCTCGAATGGAAAAAAATTTCCTAAACTTTGTGCTACGTTTTAATACCTTTTCTGCAATTTTGTCTACTTTTTGTTTTTTCTTTTCTATTAAATGAGTAATCAAAACAAATAATTGTGTGAAAAACATTTTCATCAAAAAGAAGTGGAAAAAAAGAAAAAGAAGGACAGAAAAAGTAAGTTGCAGTTAAGAAAGAAACGTTAAATAAAAAAGAGCAATAAATAAAAATACGAATAAGTACAAAACAATAAAGAAATCAAAACAAAATTAAATAAAACAAAACAAAATGGTGGAAACAGTTGTTACTGTGGAACGTACTACAGCCACACAATCATCACCAAACAATGCTACAGGTGGCGGCGGTGGTGGCCTTAGTGCATTAAAAATTAATGCGGATTATTTTCGTTCAGTACCAGGCATTTTAAAATTAATACAATTTGTAAGTAGGCTTTTACCATTTACAAAGTGTTCATTGTAAGGTCGTATCAAATTGTTATCGTTATCATTTTACAAACGTGTTATTACATCATTAGGCCATTCATTACATACGTTATACATTTCATTCATATTTCGCATAAATAGTGTAATAATCACCTTTATTTATTTCTATATAGTGATAATCTTACGATTCTGTAAACATTCTGAGATACACACTCAAAGATTCTAAGGAATGTTTCAATGCATTACAAAGAGAGAATTTCAATAGCAAATGTAAAAAAGTAAATATGTAAAGTAAATGTAAAAAATTGAGATTGAAGATTCGAGCATTATCCACACGTTTTGCATTATATAATTTGTCTAATGGAATACAAATTCTAACAACATTTTTTAATGGACACTTCTATAGGTTTTTCCACAAACATAACCTTATTAGTTGAATTTTCCCTTTCTGGCCATTCTTGATTTACTTTGGGCACGAAATCTAAACGATATTTTTTTTCCTTAAAATTTTCAAAAATTTTTCAATGTTAGGAGAGCCTTTATTAGTTCTAACTCTTGAATGCATAGATTTGTCTCGCTTAGGAAATGATATTGAAATAGGTCGATCTGCCTTTTTAGATCTGGTATAAGTAACGATTCAATTTGATAGATTGAATGTGTAATCATAAAGGATGCAAAATTTTTTAAAAAGTTGAGTACTTTTTTTAAAAAAGAGTTATGAACTAGTATTTTGAAAAAGTATATCGAACAAATTCTTTACAATGGAAAAGGAACTTTGACGAACAAAATAATATTAATAATAATAAAATAACTTATTGTCCAAGTTCATTCATCAAACAAAATGGCAAAGAAATTGTCAATTAATTATAAAATTTGAACATTAATTAACGTTTATAACGGTACACATGTAAATGCTCTTTGCCATTTAAAGAAAGAAAAATAAAACGCAAAAACAAAAATATTGCAACAACATCACCGACTAATGCAATAACTTTAATTATAAATGTCTGGCCTAAATTTATTTTTTCTTTCCTATTTGATTATTAAATGTTTGTTGTAAGTTGCGCAAATGATCAAATCGAGTATAAAAACTTTGTAGTAATTTTTGTAAGATTGCAAATGATTTAAGATACGATCCATTTTTCTCTTAATACCGATTCATTCAGAAACATTTTAGTAATATTTTCAGGTTTATACATCGATTTGTCTAATATTGATGTTTCAATTATTTTTATTCTCAAATTTTATACATAACATTTTTCAGAACATTTTTTAAAATATTTACATTTAGTTCCTTTTTTTCTCTTTTTTGATCAAGTACTTTCTGTAGGTAATTCTGCTAAGATTGTTTTCAATATTTGTGAATAATTAAATTGGTCTTAAATCGCAAAATTTCAAAAGATGTTATGCTTAATTAAATCAGATAAATTCATAAAGTGCGATGCAATTTTAATACAATCAAAATTCAGGTGAAACATTTTAATGGACTTTAAAAGGTAAAAGAGCAATTCTTAAGGGGAATCTTTACTTATATTTTTATTTTATACACTTATACATACCACGAAACGCATATTTTGACAAGGTTATTGTAATAATTGTTGTTGCTAATATTTTACTGCTGCAGCTGCAGCTGCAGCTGTTGCTGCTATTGTTGTTACTATTATGAATAGTTGCATATAAGAATGTACCCGATCAGGTTTGATGCATATGTTATTGACACTAGATAAAACTCGTATATAAAAAGAAACACAAAAAAAAATTAAATATAATAAAATAAAACAATAAAAAAGCAAAAAGAAATTGTTATATAATGTTGTCATATCTCAGGTATGGACAATTTATTAATCGTTTGTTAAATTGTTGTCCATTAAAATTATAATTCTTAATAAGATAATTCCCTTCGCCCTTAACCGCCTGTAAACTTGGAATTGAATCACTTTTTAAATAAAGCAGACATATTGAAAAAAAAATTATTGTTTATGAAAAGTAATGAACAATTTTGGATATTTTTCAATAAAAAATATTGATTCGACATGCTAAATTTGCCTCCAACATTTCCTTTAAAATAATCCATTGTAGACCCTCAGACTTTTTTATATTTTCCCACGATTTTCATTTTTCCTTATTTTTTTCTATTTTGCTGCGACCTTTCTTGACTCTTTAATCATGTTTACTCAAATGGCCCTAAATATATTATAAATGGCCCCGAGGGTATCTAAAGTTTTAAGTTATACTTTGTTTTTTTTTGCTCCTATTTTCGACATTCTATGGCAATAGCCTTATCCTTTGAATCTACAATATAAAGTAATTTTCTAAAGGAAAAAAGAAACTTTATTAAAAGTTAAATAATTTCCTGTTAACGCATTTGTGTATTTAACAAGTAACACCAAATGTAAAGATGTTACGTTCTGCAAATTTCAGAATTTTGCCATAAATTAATTAAATAAAATTTCTAATCATTTTTTTTGTTCATTCAGTAAAATCGCATAGCAATTAGATTATGAATAATGAAAATTAGATTAATTTTTTTTTTGTTTGCAATTAATTTTATCTTATCTATGGCTTTATCTTATTTCCAAATGAAACAAACTTTTCAATCGTGCAAACAATTTCTAGATGAGTGTTCAATTTTTCTTTTACATTGAAAATCTTTAAGAAAATCAATATTAAAAATTTCGATATTTTATACAAGTTATTTGTATTGTAAATATGTAAAACCGGAAATTATTAATTGTTATTGGAGAAATTGCCTCCCTTAATTTTCTTTTTAAAAAAAGCTGCACAACAAGAAAAAACAAATCGTAAATAAATCGACATTTATATATACATCAAAGAAAATTGTAAAGAAATGTACAAATTTAATATTTATAAATGTTTATATAAATTTGTATGTGTATGTGCATGTGTGTGCGCATGTCTAATTTTATTGAAATATTTATGATTCATTTGAATGATCAATATTAAATTAATTGTTCTAATATGAAGTTTTACCATGCATAACCATTTTCTGAGACTCAAGCAAATAAATTCAATTGATGCATTCACTTCTCAGCTTTTCAGAGTTTTGAAATCCAACGTTGCAATCATATTCTTTCCAAGATATCTCTTTATTGCATTTTCTTATCTTTATATTTATGAATTATGTCTGCTTTTGCCTTCCTTCCCGCGTACTTGCTTTAACATAATTGCTAGGATCATAACACGCCCATCTAATCAATCTGTAGAAAATAGCTCCATAATGTTTTGCGTATGGACTAAAAAGGCAGAATCTCAACCAAATAGAAAGTTCGAATTTAAGTTTGAACTTAAAAATGTGGATACGGATAGTTAGTCAAACTTTTAGTGTTGGGAAAAAAATGAGTAAACAAGAGAGTCACAGTTTAATGTAGAAAGTAAAAGGTAGATGTGTCTCTGAACGGATAGATTTCTAAATTTAATTTCTTTTGATTGTTACAAACGTTCAGCGAAACTGAATATACTTTATTTAGGGTATAAGATAGAGATATTAATATTTGTACATACAATATATTTTATATAAATATGAATGAATGAAATCATTGATTGTATATTTTTAAATCAACTAAAATGACGAAATGGCTAACTTGAAGTTCTGATCATCGAACTCGTGGGTGACGGCTGGCCACATATCGCTCTCTTTATATGTATATATATAGTTTTGTAATTTCATAAATTATATATTTAGGCGTAAAAAACGAGAATTTTTCTATAACAACTCTCTTGTTATTTTTTTATCTTACATTTCTACAACAAGTTTCAATTGTTGCCGTTTTGCTTATACGTTTAAAGCAAAAAAAAGCAAATTTAAGTCAAGTCTAGTAATGCCGTTAATTATCTAGAAAAGTTCATTGTGAAAAAAAAGCAAAAAGAGTAGAATCAGAAGAAGTAGAAGTAGAAATAGAGAATAATCTTGCGACAATTGTCTAAGATGTTTGTGAAAAGAAGCAAAGAACAAAAAAATAATGCTTCAAAAAATTTGAGACGTAAATGCTTAATGTAAAAAACTCTGAATCGATTTAGACATATATTGTCCGTCTGTTCATCTATCCATGTGTGATAACCATTTTTCTGCTTCTGACCTTTCATTGAAATATTATGGCCTGCATTCGATAATGTCTACAACGAAGGTCATGCAAATGGGCCACGCTCATCCGAATAAGCAATAGATTGCCAAACAGTATTAGGGACCGGGTGGTCGGTATATAAAATTTGCACCCCCCCCCCCCCCTCCCAAAATTTCTCAATTATTATTTTGCAATTAGCATAAGCATCTTATATGCTCATTTGTTTTGTTTGTTTTACTATTCTGCATTACTATTTTTTCACTTGCTTCATTTATTTTATTTGCATTTATTTGTTTTTATTCCTTATCTCATAAATTGTCATGATGCAATTGTGCATGCTGATGACCTAAATGATGATTTATACATGTATATGTGAATATCTCTCTATGTAGAAATGTATGACACAAGTGTTTAAAATTTTTTATTGTCCAATTAAATTAAAAAGTTAGGAATAAAAAAAAATTTTTCCCAGATAATTTAAGCGTCTGTATCCATCCAAGTAACTTTTTCTCTAACCATTCATATTAAGAATATTTCCTTGGACTGTTAATGGTTAATCGCTGCTTACAAATCAGAAATTTTCCAGTAGAATCAAAAGGAAAAGGAAACCAGACAGCAAACAGAGAGGCAGAGCGATTCAGATGAAGACAGATAAGTGATGAGAATGGATAGATTGACAGATCGATAGACAGAAGGGAAATTTTTAAACTTAAATTATTGCGAGAGAAAGAATTTAGAGGCACATGGATGGCAGAAAAATGTGGACTCAATAAATTTATAAATTAAATTTATTGCTGATCAAGAGCACAAACATAAAATAAAATATTTGTGATAATTTATTTAATTGATGGATACAATTGAGCTTGGCATCTCATATGACTTTCTGGATACGATTGTTTCATATAAAAAAAATAAATAATAAATGTTAGAACTTTGTATTTTGACAAAAAAAGTGTATCACAAAAATGGATCGTTTTTTATAATTTTTCTTCTTATTGGAAAAAATATGATGATTTCTGCTTCACTTTTAGACTCGAAATACCCTCTACTAGTTATGATTTAAATATTATTTCTTATTTTGTTATATCGTGCTGCTTTCCTCTTATTATTCTTGCCGTCTTTTTTTTTGATTTGGTAGGAAAAATAAATAAATATGATGTCATTTGAAATGACATGAAATGTGATTATTCATGTGCGTGTGTATGTGGGTGTGTGCTCTCGTAATAATCTTTGCTAATAAATATATATATATAAAAGAAGAATTTTCATTTCATTTTTCAACTCATTATTTCGTAGCAGTTGTTGTCATTTGAAATGGAATGAAAATACCAACTAAATAAAATGGAAATTTTTCTATTATACCATGCCATACTTGGGCCACAATATGGCCCAATTTCCGTTGATGTGTGTAACATTAAACAAAACTGAACGCAAACTCATATTTATTTTCATTCTAACAATCGATTCGGCCAACCGTCTGTACATCTGTCCAGTCATCCGTTTGTACATCCATCTGACATATCCATCCATCTAAACTCCGTTCATGTATTTCATTATTATATTACAACAAAATTTATTGTATAAAGGCCTTATGAAAGAGTTGAACGGTACGCCACTGGCCCATATTTACTGCCGACTGTAGATTTATGGAATGATGCGTTTTATGTTTTCGCAAAATTGTTTATATAATGAGGGCGTAATGTCTTTTCATTGTACACGTATATTTTATTGTTGTACAATGTTAATTCCATTCCCATAAAAGCAACATCTGTAAGATGATTAATTAGATAAGCGAGAGGGAGCAAAGAAGGCTAAGTAGAAAAATATTGCTTGACTTGTAGACCGTAACATTCTAATGTGACTCGTTTATGTAGACATATATAAATATAAACATATAGGTCAATGAGTCTATGTTTTAATATATTCAACATCAACAGTATTAACAGAGACAAATAATTTTGAAAGAGTACATTTACAATGTAAATTGCAAAAATATGCTAACAAAAATATGCCATCCATATTTTGGCACTGTGTTCAGTAATTTCTCAGCCTTAGAAAAAACTAGAGGTGTTAAAAGTAAATATAGTAAGACGTTATCCGCTCATTTAACTGTGAAAGTAAAGAAAATGGTGTATAAAGAGGCTCTATTTTCTTATTTAAACAAAAGGCGAAAACGAAAAAAACAAAAAGTAATTCCCTTAGTTGGAGTGAAGACTTATTTATCAATGATTTGTTCATATACATATTTATGTTATATATGATTTCTCTTTTGATATTACAATATAATTAAAATCGATTTTGTATGATGATTATTGGTAGGGCTTCGAACACAAAAAAGAAAGAAAAAAAAACCGTTTAAAATTTATATAGAAACTTGTCCACGAATCGCGATACATATGTTTGAATTGAGTCGATTTCAATTTCAATTCGTTATATCGTGCATTTAACCCTTTTTAACCTGTCCCTTTCTACTAATTCTATTCATCTCTATCACTGTTCTGGTTCAATGGCCAAAGCCATACATAATTTAATGAATTATGTATGTCTTTGTTGTGTTGGTGTATGCGCCCACCCAAGAGATTTTTAAAAAATTTTCAAATACAAAAATAATTTTTTAAAATAATATTGACTTTTTCTTCTTTTCATTTTTTCGGTTTTGCATTGTTTTTAGTAAAACGCGATGAGAACAGCATTTCTATATGCAGACTTATATAGACCGGTTTTTGTTGTTGTTATTATTGTAGCTTTTTAGTTTATCAAAAGCCATAAATATTTTCATATCATAAGAAATATATTATAAATAGAAAACGTTCATGTAACGCGGGGGAAGATGGAGAGAGAGATAGAGGAAAAAGTTCGAGAGACAAGGAAAGAATGAGAAGTAAACATGTTTGACATATAATAGCAATCGTATTCTGAATATAATGAAATCTGTTTGACAGCCTTCGCTGTTAGTGACGGTGCTGCTTTCGTTTCCTCTTCTTCTTTTTACATCTAGTATTTTGATAATGCCTATAACGAAGATTTTTCTAAATGGAGGAATATTTGCATGAATGTTTTTTCATATAACGAATTGTTTCAATCGAATGATCATTTATAATTCGATCAATTTCTCCATTGGCGCCTGCACTAGAGAAATTATCCGGCTTTTCTCTTTCCGTACTTAAAAATCATTACAAATCATTACTTTATTACATTGACTCATGCTATAATTTCAATTTGTATTAGATTAATTCATATTTTGAAAATACTCTCCTTTAGAACTCTTTCAATTTTTCATAGATTTCATTTAAGCAATGTAGAGTCCTTAACTATTGGCCATTATGAACTTTAATGTTAATGTTTGCATTTTTTATTCATGCCTATTTACACGAAATGCCACAGGTGTGTGTAATATAAAATTTTCACACTTATTTTATCAAGTATTGTGCACCAAAAAAAAAAAAATTGCAAACAAAGAAAGAAAGAATGATGAAAAAAAGAAAAGAAAATAGCACAAAGCCAAAGAACAATAACAAGTACAATAACATGTTTGTAATAAATTATTAAAGCTTTAATATATTTTACTGTTATTTTATATCTAATGGCATTTCTTTTCAAGGTTACACCTGTAAACTTATTGAATGTACAATGGAAAAGTATTGTAATTGTGTAGTTGTGAATTTTTGTGAGACTTAATATGACAAATTGAATTTGGCTTGTTCGATTTAATTAGGATCTAACGGATTTAACGGTATATATATATAACGGTATAACGGTAAATAAGCGTATATAAATATCTTAAATATCTTATAACACTTTGTGTAATTTAAATGAACAAAGAACAAAATAGAAATATTTTATTACTTGCCGTGTCAAATTTTGCTTGAGCAATATGCAAAAATGGAAATGTATTTCAGAAATAAGAAGTGTTTAAAGGCGAATAATTTTAAATATGATTCGGAATAATTAATTTTAGGTATCTGTGGCACATTTTATCATATCAAGCTATATCAAATATTATATGTAGCATCACAAATCTCAAGCTCACTGATATTGAGAACTCATGCCTATAAGCAAGTCCATCTGAAATATTTCTAAGTATTACTTTGAAGCCTAGTTAAATTGCTGATAATTTTTGAATGATTTCAGAAAACTTTTTTTTTTACTTTTATTTTAGATATTGGGTATTATTTGTATGGCATTAGCATCGCCAGCTTTTATACCCATAACATCATTCTTTCTATTTGTTGTGGTCATCTCATTTATTGCCACCTTATTATGGATATTCGCCTATTTACTTTGTATTCGAGAAGCATTAAATTTGGCCGTTAATTGGGTATTTACAGTAAGTATTTATTTTTTTCTTTTTCTCTAAATCTCTTTTTAACATTTTCTGACTAATCAGATTTTGTTGTCCAAAAATTTTGATATCAAATTCTGAATTAGGGGAATGTTAATGGATCGATTCATTGCACTGGGTAATGTTTTAATTTATTTATTTGTCCTTTTGTTTTTTTGTTTTTCTTTTTATTGTAAGGAATTCATTAATACCGGTCTAGCAACAACATTGTATTTTATAGCGTCTGTAGCACAATTGGCAAAATGGTCAGGTTATAGTGGTTATGGTGTCGGCTCAAATATAGCAGCAGGTGTATTCGGTCTATTTAATTTTATTGCGTACGCAGTTGGTACTTATTTTCTTTATTTAGATCATAAACGTGGTGCCACAATTTAGTTAGCTCAATCATCAAAACAAAACAACATTATGTTGTTATTTAAAAAACAACAACAAGAATAATAGCAGCAATATAATTTCTAATTATGATAACAACAATAACAATTACAATTCTCTATTTTTTTATTCAAATAACACACAACATCATTAGAAAAGAGATAAAAACCAAAAAAAAAAAAAGTGGAGAAACTGTATTTCATTTTTTAGTCTTTTATCTTCATCTTTAATGTTCACACATTTGACCCATTTAATGGTGGAGCTGGACAAGATTGTTTAATATCTTTAAAGCGTTATACTGCTTGAATGAATTAAATCAGAAAACTTCATATTCACATTAGCGTAAACACTTGAAAAACATAAAAATGTTCAAACAAACAGAATCAAATAAAGGACATTTTTCTTCCCAATTTTTTATTTTATAACTGTCTATTTATAGTTTTAATGCCAAGCGTACAGTTCAAAATTTATGATAATAATTTTAAATTTCATTATTTGTACATATTTAGTTTTCTTTTCTTTTTCTTTTGTATCGCATAATAAAAAAAGTATATTTTATTATTATTGTAATTAGTATTTATTAACAAATATTTAATTATGTTTTCCACTTTTTACTCGTTTTGTTTTTATTTATGTTAATAAAAAGAACAAAAAAATTAAATAAAATATCAACGATTTTCTGTTTTTTCGTCATTTCAGATACAATTTTTTAGAAATGTTTTGTAAATAGAATTTTTAATATTCATATATATAAAAAATGTTGGTTTATAAATTTTCAATTCATTATTTGATATTATTGGTTCATATCATTCTTTATCTTTGTATCAGTAATTTACTTAAATAATGTCTGTCTGTCGTATACATTCTTCTTGTCCTAAAAAGTGAGCAGGCGATTTGACATTTGACAGACATCCAAAAAATCTTTTTAAGTCGTTGACGTTTAGAAAAGTTGCATCTGTTAAAATTTCAAATTGTGAAATTTTAACAGATGCAAATAAGAAATGTTACGATTCTGGCAACAGTGTTACCGTGTAGACCGGATATTTATTGATACTATATGGCGGCAATACCGTTATTTATTTAGTGTATGTCAAATAATTTGATTTCACTAAGCGGAAATAGAGTCTTGAAGGCACCGACATTTTATATCTTGGCTGGCTAAAAAAATTTCCAATACTTTCTTCTTTTTTTAGTGAAATGAATATCAATTGATATAAAAAGTTGCAATAAAAATCGATTTATTAATTGGCTTTGTATAAAAACAACCAAGAATTCCTATACGATTTATAAAGGAATTTTATTTCATTTTTCTTTTTTTTACGATAATAAGAAAGAAAAATGATAAATAATGAGGCAAAAGAATTTACAACAAATTTTCACTTAACTTTATGTAGAAAGCATAAAGAAAAAGAAAAAACTTTTCATCAATTTAAGGTTGCATACGTAGAGCACCATCTAAACGTATTGTTTCACCATTTAACAGAGGATTTTCATAAATGGCCTGTACTAATTGTGCATATTCGGATGGATCACCTAAACGTTGCGGAAATGGAACAGTTTTTGCTAGAAATGAACGTACTTTATCCGGCAACGATTGCAACATCGGTGTATCGAATAGACCCGGCGCTATTGTGCACACCCGAATACCTTGCGTACTCAAATCTCGGGCAATGGGCAATGTCATACCAACAACGGCGCTCTTTGATGCTGAATAAGCTGCTTGACCGATTTGCCCATCGTAGGCAGCCACAGAGGCTGTATTAACAATAACGCCACGTTGACCATCTTGATTGGGCTCATTAGTGCCCATTACACCAACCGCTAAACGTATAACATTAAATGTGCCCACTGTATTTATCATAAGGACGCGCGTAAAATCTTCTAATTTATGTGGTACATTTTTATTAAAATTATATGTACGTACAGCAGCAGCTGTACCAGCACAATTTACTGCTAAATCTAAACGGCCAAATTTTTCTTTAGCTGCTTGGACTGCATTGTTTACATCTTCTTCAGAGGTAACATCCATAGGAACAAATAAAACAGTATCACCTAATTGTTTGGCAACATCTTGTCCTTTGGATGTAGCCAAATCGGCTAATACAACGCGACCACCTTGCTTGGCTAAACGTTCTACAGTAGCACGACCTAAACCTGATGCACCACCGGTTACTAAGCAAACGGCATTCTTTATCATTATAGATTTTACTTTTAGAGTAATTTTAGTGAAAAAGATAACAAAGTATAAAAGTATAATTTAAAAAATTAAAAATATCTTTTCCTGCAAAACAAAATTAATGAAAATATAATAATTAGTAACTAATTAAAGTTAGCTTTCGATTTTATATTTGTACTAGCAAGGTAATATTAATGAAGTTAACAACTCATGCAATATCGAAACGTTAAACGAAATTATTATGTAATTCAATGAACTAGATTAAGTGGATTATGTCTTTTCTATTAATGAAGTAAAGCCAATGAAATTAACAATTCATACAATACCGAAACATTAAACAAAATAATAGTAACATGATTGAATTTTATAGCAATTGTTCAAAATGTTCACGTATAATTAAAGTGTACAATAGTGGTAATAATAATAATAAAGTTTAGTATAACTCTTATATTCATCGTAAAATTCTTTGAATTACTAAGGTTTTAAATTTTTGTATGAATACCCTTATTAATTATTATTATTATTTATGTGTATGTCAAGTAAATACGTTCCACCAGTTTTACAGTTAGATGAAGAACAAGCAATCATAATATAGTTTGTGTTATTTTTTTTGTCTAATGTTTTGTGAAAGAACAAATCGGTTGATTTAAAAATTTTATTTTAATTGTTTAGTGTTAAATTTAAATGTTAAATGTGAAATTAAAATATATTTTCATATACAAATTTCGTTCTGTTACAAATTAAATTAAATATTACACAAACCAATGGAAAATAGATTAAAAATTAATAAAGAATGGATAAGAATACCGTCGAGAACACGGCCAGGACGTCATTATCTATTCAATGTAGAAACTGGTGAATCAAAATGGTGTTCATCCATTGAAAATGTATCAAATAGAATTACGCATAACACTGAGATGGGGGCACTAAATCCAACAAGTAAGTGTAAAAGTGAAAATATGAAAAAGTGTAATTGGCAAAACAATGAATATATGCTAGTTGAGATTTTCGATAAAATAATATCTAAATTTGGTTCTTGTTTCGTTTTTATAAAAAATGATATGATAAATGAATATAGGTCGAACAATTCGAACCCCGGCTCAGAATCGCTTAAAACGATTACAGCAGAATTTGCGGTCGGAACATTATGGACGACGTTCTGTACCGAAACCTCTACAAAAATCTGCCAGGAATGAAATGCATTTGAATACCATTGATATGCCATCAGCTTCATCAAGTGTAAGTTATTGTAAACCACAACCAGTGGGATGGTGTACAGGAATGAATTCTAAAGGGAGGGAAAAGCGTAAAATGCCATCAAATGGTAACGAATTGGAATTATCAAAGAAATTAAAATGTACAGATGACAATAATAAAAGATTAGCAACAGCACTAGCAACAGTAGGAACAACAACATCAACAGCAATTCCAACCGATTATAGTGAAAGTAATTGTAATAGTGCTTTATCAACAATACGCACGGGTCTAGTTAAAAGAATTAAAGACATTTGTAAAAGGCCTTTCACAAATGCCACACAACGAACTAAGAAAAAAGACGAACAAAAACAACATGAAGAAAATGAGGAAAATAATAATGCTAATACTGTGAGTGATGCTGAAGTTGACGACGTTGACAATGATGATGTTGATAGTAGTGAAGGAAGTAGCGAAATAATTGAACATAAAGATGTTCATATGAGAAATGCTATGGAAAGAGCATTGCGTGGCTTAAATGGCCGTCGAGAAAAAAATTCTCACAACAATGAATTAAATAATAATTATGATGATGATACTAGTTTTGCAACAGCAACAACAGCAACCTTAATACCAATAGCTTTTAATCGAAATGCTGGTAAATCCCAGTCATTTTAAATTTCTACGAATTTATTTCATTGAATTTTTTACTTATTTGTCTCAGCTTTTTTGACTTTATTTTTTATTTGTTTCGTTTGTTTTTTTTTTTTTTGTTTTTTCTTTTAGCTAATATGCGTTTGCGACGTTTAAGGCAAGCCATTACAGAAGAACCATCAACAAGTAAGACAGCTGCTGTTACCCCTACTAATACTAAAGCCGTGGCTGTGAAAACGAATGATTTGCAAAAGTCAAATACATTGGAAAGTGCAAGTCTGTGTGCCTCAAATTATAGCTAAAAATCGTCATAATTTGTAAAGATGTTATGTTGTGTATTTCATTATAGGTGAACTCATGGATTGGCAACCTATAATTAAATCTGAACCAATAGAAGTAATTTAAATGAAACAATTTATTTGTATAAACAATAACAATAACGGCATAATCAAACGACAAAATAATACAATATTTGTTTCATTGATTATTTTATTGTTTTATATATTATCTAGATATCGGATAGTGAGACGGACATTTATACACCAACCAATGGCGCCAAAGCATTACCATCGCCCATACATTCATCTAGAACGTTAAATATATTAAGTGATAGTACAACAATTATGGCCGATTTATATGATACAGTTAATGAGAATTTATTACGCTTTTCAATGGCGCAGAGCAAAGAATTAAATAATAATGATAATAATGAAATGAAATGGTTTAAGGATCACTATTATTTTGTATTAGATACAAATGTCTTATTAGAACATTTAAGTTTCATTGATGATCTCAGCAAAATGAAATTATTAGGTAAATATAAATTCATTATCTTTATTATTGTTCATCATTTTTAAATTTTCCTCTCTCTCTCTCTCCTTTATCTCTTTCTAAACCTTTACACTGCTCTTTATTTACCAATTTTTTATTGTATAACTTTGTGTTGTTTGCAGTAACCAAAGGTATTGTTTTATATTTACCGTATTGTGTATTGCAAGAATTGGATAAATTAAAGCAAGGTTTAGGCAAACATGAGAATGTTAAAACTTTAGCTGTGCGTGCCATTAAATATTTAAATGAGAAATTTGAAATGAAATCATCCAATTTAGCAGGTACTTGCCTTTTTTCTATTTTATAGTTTTTTCAGTTTTTTACATCATATATATTTACATCATATATATATTTGTTATTGTTCTTGTTATTATTAATTTTTAGGTCAAAGTGCTATGGAAGAAAAGAAGCATTTAATAAAAGTGCATTCGGCCGATGATAATATCATCAATTGTTGTTTACAAGTGAAAAGAAATGTACCGAATGTTATCCTATTAACGGAAGATATCAATTTACGTAATAAAGCGATTTGTAATAATATAAGTGTAGCAACAAAATCCGATCTATTGGCCAAACATTATGATTCTGTGGATAATGCAAGTAACAAGAGCATTAACGGTCATAATGGCATCAATAGTACCAACAACACTAATAATAATAATCACAACAACAGTTGTAGCAATAACAATAGCAACAGTTATAACAACAAAAACAGCAGCGATCCTAGTGATAGTAATAAACAAATTCGTAATGGGATTTTGTGACATATGTGGTGGTATACACATGTTTAAATGTATTTGTATTATTTATTGATGCTGCCTATGCCTTGACTATTATCTTTATTGTCTGGGATCTGGGTACAAAAATCTAAGAAGTAAAAAAAGCACGCATAAATAAAACATTTTCGCCTTTTCCTTTAATATTTATTTAATTAGAATTTAAATGGAAATTTTCTAGTTATAAAAACTCAAATAAAAAATTAAATAATATATACTTTGTTTATCGACAATGTATAAATTATAAGTATAAAAAATATTAAAATAAAACAAAACAAAAATCAAAATAGGAAGATAAATTGAAAAGAAACTTGATTGTTATTTTTAGCTTTCGTTTCATTTTCATATTTTATTCATAGAAATCGAGCCCAATCGGGCAGCTCTATATATAATTACAGGATATATTGTCAAATATCAAAAGTACTTTGAAATACGTTGGCCCATCTAACTTGTATGAATTGATTCAAAACTACATTTCTGAAACAATTTGAATTTGTCTGCCTATGCGATATTTGTACAAATTACAATTTCCCTAAAATTTGTGCTTCAATAAAGAATTTTTAAGAAGGGAAGATTGTTCAAAATTATTTAAACAAAAAACAAAAAGGAAAAAGAAAAGAATAAAACAATTTCCGTTTAGTTTTTTGTCTTGTAATTCATTTGCTTGGCATTTTTTTAATGGCATTATTTAAAATGGCATGTAGAGTATTTAAGAGAGGTGATCATGATCAAGACGAGGATCATGATTAATATTTTTATAAAATTTATTCATAAATAAAGCAATTTGCTTGCATACGCTCTAACTGATCTGAGAGAGTTTTTTGCTTGTTGGTTAAACGATAAATTTCTTGCTGCTCTTCATTTGTCAAGGGTTTACGTTTAGCTTTTGTTTGGATAGTACGTTTATAGCATTCCAATATCTCTTGATCGACGATATCCAATTTACGTTTCACTTCTAAACGTTTGATTTCTTCGGTGGCAGCGCTATGTAAACGTCTCAATGCGTTACCATTATATTCGGCTATTGTTGATAATTCGGCTATTAATTTTTTGATTTCACTCAATACTTCGTCTTCTGCCTCATTGTTAGGGAAATCATTAACATCCAAAATACCTTGCTCAATTAATTCTTTTTTTAAACGTTTCTCAATACCAATACAATTGCGTAACATAGCCAAAGAACGAAAATTAACACATGCAGCGGATGATGGTGGTGGAGCAAGAGCGTGCGTATTTTCATTGCTGCTATTACTATTGCTATTGTCTGTTATTAAATCATTCGAATTTGGTAGAAGTTGTTCTTCCATTAGGGCCGTTACTAAACGCTGCGTTAACGGCCCGGTAACACATTCCTCAACAATGGCATCAGCTTTTTTTAACATATTTGACGCAGCAGAAGCAGCAGTACCAGCACCTGTACTAATATTGGCATTATGCGATTTTAAACGATTACTACTTACGTTGGCATTAGATGCCTGTTGTATTTCCTTTAATTCCTCTGTGGCCCATACGGTAGAGTAATGAGGTCCCAATTCGGGTATAGGTGGCACTAATGGTTCATTATACTGTTCTAGCAAATCATCTAATAAACGTAAATCTTCATTGGTTAATGGCATACAATACGGTTCAACAGATAACCAAAATTTATTGGGTGTATCATTCTTTGGCATTGGTAATCTTTGTAAATTTTCTCTAGAAGTTCCATGCATATTACTGTGAGATGTACCAGTCATATAATCCATACTGTCATCAGTATGTGCAGCATATGGACTACTTTTTGAATGTGAATTTTTATTTTGCTTCACGGAACCATGATGTTTCAATTTACGTGCCGAACCTGTTTCATCGCGTTTACGTTTACCAGTATTATTTACAGAGGTAGCTGGTGAAGCTGGCTGTTTATCACCGTTTAATGTGTTACCATTGCTGCCATTGCTGCCACTACTTTGTAACGAATGCTTCATTTTTCTATCTTTATTATTTTTCTCATCCTTATCAATGCAATCATATTCATTTTTTAAGATACGATAGCGTAATGCCACACTTGATAATAACGCTTCCAGTTCTAATTGAATATTATCTAAATCTTCGGCGGCTAAATAATCTTCTAAAGAGCGTGTCAATGCTACTGTATATGTTGGCAACAATTTACTTAATTCTTTAGTTCGTATTATTGGGACATTGATAATACCGTTAGCGGTTTCAGTACTTTCAATTGTTGCGGTGGCTGCAGCAGTTACATTATTTTGCCCAACTTTACCCGTAAATTTTCCACTTACAGAAAATGCAGACATTTTTACATTTTTGCTTGAATTAGCCATTTTTATCATAGATTATCCTATATCCTATTTACTCGTATTAAATTGAGTTTATTTTCTTAATTCTTTCACATTATTTATTCATTATTAACTTGTCTTTAAATTTTATCCAATATACAGGTTCTTAATAAAATATTTTCTTCTTCTTTTTTGTACATTACAATGGCAGTTATAGATAAGTAAATACGCTGTATATAAAAACCGTGAACAGCAAAAACTGTGAAACCGCGGAGAACATAAACTACTTTTTATGCTGTACAAATAAAATATTCCACAGATTACACGGTCCAAATCGTTTTCTGTACAAAATTTGAAGCAATCTTTTTACAAAAAAATAGTTTAATATTACTTGCAAAATATGGCAATCACTTGCAAATGCTAACATTAAATCTCAGATAACTTTAACTTAGTAGTAAAATACAAAGACTCGATTTTCAAAGTGAATTGTAATTTGTTGAAAATAATTACCCTTTTAATAAGAAGGACCATTTTATAGAGACAAAGAAGTCAATTTATGAATCAATTATAAATTTACTATTGATGCATTGTTAAATTACTTTGGAAATGAACTCTATTAAAAAGAAGGGAATTATTGTAACGCTATTGTGAATGTACAATATTTTTGGGTACGGTTTTTTTCAAATTTACAGTAATGCGTAGCATATATCGGAATAATGATATTATTAATTATAAATTCCTTAATAATGGATTTGGGAGAATTAAAAAGAAAAAAAGAACGGAAATAAAAAATAAATGTAATTTTAGTTTCATAGAGAAAATTGTGACGACTACGATAAACAATTTCTCTGAAAGCGATGCCATATCGTTTAAAACGGTAACAATTATGAAATAAAAAAAAGAAAAAATTAAAACTAAACCGAAAGTTTCAGAATGAATCTCTATATAGAGAAATTATCATTTAATTAATAATTATTAAAATAGACAAAAGAAAAATGTAGAAATTTTCAAATAATAAACTTAATAATAATTCGTCATATTTATGCAAATAATTCGTTAAACAAAGTTTGTTTACAGCATCGTTTTATTTTGTTATTCTCAAGGCTTCTTTCTTATTGTGATCTGAATACATTTGCTCTAAGGAATTTTTCTATAAGAATTTTATTATTTATAGAGTTATCTTAAAAAAAGAAGAAACAAAGAAAATAGAAAACGAAAAGAAAGTACATCTTAAAAAGTCATATATTCTTAAAAAAATTTTTTTTAAACAAGATTAGTCGAACGGATTTTTATAAAGCAAATATTATTTACTCGTAACATTTGATAAATAATAATAGAATAGCAACGATAAATTCTATCAGTACCAAATCGAAATAGAAATAACAGTAATTTAAGAAGCGAGTGCTCCTACTCGTACATTTATATTTACCAAAAAAAAAAAAATATACATATAGATCAAATTGGAAAGAGTTATATTTAAAAAATATTCAAAAATTTTATAAATCAATTCCGTTTGAATTAATATCATTCAATCTAACATTCATTTATTCATCAGTTATGGAAACTAAAAGTAAGTGTCGAAGTAAAATATATATAAGATAGTATAAAATAGGAAAACATATTTTGTCATTAAAAAATAGAGAGACGTCGCTATCAAAAAGATTTAGCTCCCGCCGATGATATTATAACACTCATACACTTGGTAAGGCAAAATCCAGCTTTGTATAATTATAAATTGCAGCCAAATCAACGTAGACGTATCGATGTACTCAATGGTTGGGCGCAAATTGCTTCGCAAATCGGAAGTAAGTTTTTTAAAATGTTATTGAGGCGTTTAACAATGATGATGCTTATTTGCATTTTAGATAAATATACGGTAGAGGAATGTCGCCGAAAATGGAAAAATTTACGTGATACATATCATCAATATCGTTTGCGTAAATGTAAAATTGGTGATGGTTTATCCAAATGGCGCTATGCTAAACATATGGAATTTTTATCGACTATATATCAACCGAAATTGAAATCACATCGTACACAAGCTTATGCCAATATGATTGGTGTAGGTCAAGGTAATTTGCTGCACGAAGAGGAAGTGGCATCTGAAAAGAATGATGATGACGAGGATAATATGGTATCTGAAGATATTGTACATTCGAGCATTCTATCTGTCAACGATACAGATACATTCATATTGACAGCGTATGAGGATGTGTCGCCAGATAATGAAGTTACTAATGATGGTCCCAGTATGGTATCACATCACAATAGCATTGAAGAATGTGTTGAATTAATAAAACATGAACGTACCACATCATTGGATGAAGATGGCCCCAATTGCACCGAAGTCGACTACGAGGAAGTTTGTTTGTATGAAGAAGCTGGAAATCCGCAAAGTGTCGATTGTGAAACTATAATCGGTACAAATACGGCCGGTAATTCAGCCGATTCGGATGATGCCAAATATCAATATATTGATGCCAGCGAGTTTTGCATTAATAATATGCAAAGTGTTACCGCACGCTCCCATTACTCGAGTAGTGGCAGCAACAGTGTAATCGGTACTACGGTGAATGCAAAATTGAAAAGTACAACAACTAATGTGGGCTGTGCGCACAATCAAAATGTTATATTAACTACACCGACACCGTCAACATCATTGGATTCAAGTAATTCAGTTATTAGTGTTACAAGTACACCCATTAACGGTGTACACGTTTCATTACCTGAATTAACATCCACACCTAATCCTGCCTTAATTAATGCTGCCACCATTAATACAAGTGGTTCGCTAACTCTAATCGATCATGCATTAAGAGTTGGCATTGGCAATGGCATAGATAATATAACAACAGCTGCTGCTACAAACGCAACAACGTTAACATCAGCTACAACAACAACCACAGCAACAGCAACAAATGGTTTATATGAATGTATTTATCAACGGGAAGAGTGTGATTTATTTTTTGATTTTCTAAAAAAAAAAATACAAAGGTTCCCCCCAGAAGAAATCACATCGATTCAAGTGGAATTCTTGAATTGCGTTCTACGGCGTGAAGCTGACAATGCACAAAAAATTCTCAATCAACAACAGCAACAGGTAACTAGCAATAATAATAATAGCAACAACAATAATGGGAACAACAACAATAATAGTAATAATTGTGGTAATAGCATAACTAATTAAACGAATCCTATAAAATGCCAATTGATTTGTAATTAATGAAATTTTCTTAATATTTTATATCATTTGGACAATCACACTTTACATAGTTGTACGCACACCCATACAGACACACAAAAGCAACAACAATACAGGATACTTTTACTTTTTTATCATAAAAGTAAAAGCCAAGTAATAATAATAACAAGAATAATAATGAAACGATGAAATTGAAAAGAAAATTGCAAAATGCAAAAAAAAAACTATTTGTATCAGTTAATTTTTTATTTTAAATTAAAAATAAATAATATGATACAAATGTATATATACATATATACAAACTATATAAGTAGTTACCATAATTTTATTGTTTAGACTTATAACTAGAATAATTTAATTATTGTACAAAAAACAGAGCAAAAAAAGTTTTTTTATATGTGTATGTATATATATACATATATATATATATATATATATATATATATATATATATATATATATATATATATATATATCCATGTTCATATGCATGCATAATTAACTGAATGAATGGCAAGAAATTGACATTAATTTTGAGCTATTTCGTCTTGCTACAATACTTCCAATACTTTAAATATTGTTGTAAAAATCTGAAGTATGGAGTAATACCGTAGCAAGAGCAGCATTAATTGCAATGGCGACAGCAGGATATAATAGCAGGAAGAGCAGCGTTAGTTCGAGATAGCTACTAATTATTTAAAGTCTATCATGTTATTGATGCAAAATTATCGCTATTAAAATAAATCACAGTAATTGTAATATCATCACGATATAAGCGAACAATATCTTGTGGCAATGATAAATAATAGGAAATTTTTGAATGCTCAATGCCATAATCTGTTGAACCGAGAGCGTAACGTATCAAATGTGTTGCACCATTTTGATCATATGGTTTATTAATGAGGCCAGCTCTACATATGGAATAATGATAAAAAGGTAAAAAATTATATACTTCAGAAAAACTATAACAAAAAAAGGAACGTAGGGGGATTTTTTTAATACCCTTCATATTCATCTTACTAAAACAATGAAAATTTTTGGAGACATTTCTTTGTGCTTTTTCTTGGTAAAGTCTTATGGAAAAAGCGAGAAAAAAAGGGCTTTCTTAAAAAGTGATTCCTATTTGTTATTCAACTTTTGTTGAAACTTTACCAAAATACTTTAATAATTACAATACAGATACATCGGAAAGCAGAATGCTTTAGATTAATTCAGAAAACGATTCTAAATCTATCAAAAAGAAAACAAACGAGTGTCCGTTGTTCAATTGGACTTGCCGGTATAAGAAAAAAAGCGTAAGAAAATTTTAATATCTGCCAAACTTAGTGTAGGGTATTAAAGTCCCCACATTTAACCTGAGTAATTTACTTTCTTTTCGATAACATATCGGAAATGGTTTGTAATGTGACATCGCCCGGTGGTAGTTTCAATGGTTCTAACATACGTCTCGAATTCAAATGTTCACCAATTAAATTAACAACTTGTAAAGGCGTTAAAAAATCCCATAAGCCATCACTAGCAATAACTAAAAATTTATCATTCGGTTCAAGACGATGTTTATAGATTTCTGGTTCAGCAGTTACATATGGTGGCGTATAGTAATGTGGCGGCATAGCGTTTTCACCGAATTGTGGTATAACATATTTTTCCATAATATCTCTTGGCCATTTATAACGGAAATCCCCCAAGGCTCTTAGCGGCGCTAATTGGCCAAGTAAACGATCACCTCTTATAACTGTATCATGTTCATTTTCGGGATGTTCACTTAGTATACGTTGAACTTCTTGCTGATTATCCGTGTTGTGTTCTGTGTTTAGTTTCTTAAATAACCATTGCCCAGTTTTTGGACATTGGCTACCTAAAACCGCTGAACAATCTCCCGTGCTGGCTACATGTAAATCAAGTTCCTCAATGTGAGCTACACATGCCACTGCACCTACATAATGTTAAAAAATCGCTTAGTATCCCGTGTGGCAGGTAATTTAACTGTTAGATTTCAAGTATTGTAGAAAACTTACCCGACATGGCTACCGACAGTGTTCGTATATTGGTATCTTTTAAAGCTTCCTCCGACAAATCATTATCTAAAGAAATGAAAGCATTTTGTATTTCCAAAGAACGGTCTTTACTCTCTTTTTGCGCAATACTTTTAATGAATTTTTGAAAACTTCTCTCATACAAATCTTTAATTTCCTTAACAAAATCCACCTGAAATCCAAAAAAAAGATACAAAGAAAACCAATTAAGTTTATCTTAAAAATTTTACTGAAATGTTGAAATCGTTTTGAAAGAAATTACTCACTTTGTCATTGTGACATTTCAGAAACGATTGACTATTGCAATTTTGTTGGATTTGTTGTTTCAATATATTTCGATCGACCACGGATGCAGCAATATAACGTAGTAAACGTTTTGAGACAACTTGGGCGCAAGCGGCACCACCGTGCCCATCATATATACCACATATAAATGCTAGAATATAAAATAATAAATATCTTTTTTAATATTCTCTACTACAGGAAGTTTACATTATATGGAGAAAGGAAAGAAAGTACCTTTATTATGTAAAAAATTTGCTTCGGTACGGGTGTCTTCGCAGGGTTTATTTGATGCTAACTGATTCGATTCATAGCTATGTATGGGATATTTTGGATCATCCGGAAATATATAAACAAACTCATTTTCACGTATGATTAAATTCACCTTTAAGAAACAAGAAATTCGTTAATAAAAATTTTATTATCACTGTTAATATTTGTTTTCCATTTTCTTTTTTTTTTATATTTTAGCATTTATGTCTTTAACTAATTAAATGCATTGGATTTTTACATCGTATGGCGATAAATGCGGCAATTGAGCTTGCCTTTGTCCGGTGGTGTACGAAAAATTTCTAATTTCAAAATTTCTCGATTTATAATTTAAATAATTTATAGTACATTTATGTCGCACATTGGCGACTTTATGGCGTAACATTGGCAACATTTAATCAAAACTGTTAATATTTCTATTTACTTTTTTTGTGAGGTAAGTTTGCTTTTATTTATTTATTTAATATTATTGCTATATTTTTTTTTTACTCCAGTGTGAAAGGCATTTGGATTAGTAATTCATTTTCTCTTTTGCTAACAAATCAATCACATGCTAATTACACATTTCAGTAGAACAGCGAAGTAACAAAAGTTTCTTTATGTTCCTCTTCTTTTTAAAAGTAATATTCAGAGTGTATGTACAATTCAAAATGATGCATACCCAATATAATATAGAACATAAAGAGGCGATACATTTGCTTTTAAGTAAAAGGGTAAACTTTGTTTATAAACATGAAAAATATATAAACAACGCAAGCAATTTAATTTGACAAGTAACAAATTGATAAGTAAAAACTAATAAGTTTACAAGTTATGTAAATATATATAAAAATTTTTAAACAAAACTTTAGATTACAATTTAGTAATAAATCAGTGTGTAATTTAGTTTAGCTTCGTTTAATCCACTCTGTGATTTAGACGAACAATTGCTACTTTGTTGCATAAGAATTCATGCAACATAATAAAGAAAACTTACCGCAACATTTTAAATATTTTTTTCAATATTTATAAACAAACTTTCAAAAATTTTCAAAATTCTCTTTAGCATTATAACGTTTTTCCATTTGAATAACCAATATAGAAATTGAATTGCTTATATAAAAAAAAGAAGAAAATTGATATTAATTTGTGTTATTTTGAGTAGTATTGTGTTGTACAAAAGTGTGAAAAAAATATCAACACTTCTTTCTTGTATGTTTTTAAAGAGAATTTAATAATTGACATTAAAATGTTTAAATCAATTGTCTTTGGCTGTTTCTGTTTTTGGCCTTTTTCCTCTTTATAGTGTGTTTATTTAATATTTTCTTTTTACTTTGTACAAAGATAAAATGCCATTGGAGAAATCAAATCAATTTAGATTATTGCTTAGGAAAAATCTTAAAATTGAAATACGTACATGGTATTTAACATTATGGGAAGTTGTAATTATTGTGGCATGCATTTTATTGGATATGTTTGATCCATTTGACTATCGTACATGTAATTTATCATTATATGATAATAGCATTAATAAAATGAATTTAGATTTATTACGTGAACGATTGTATCCATCACGAAATACACAGAAAATGTGAGATAATTTAATTTCAAATAATTCGAAAATTGAATTTATAAGAATAAATATTTAACAAATACATCAATTAATTAAATAATATGTAATTTATTATTGTTTTTCTACAGAAATGATTCAATAAGTGGTACATTATTCTTTACACCGAAAAGTAGTTCAATTAATGATATTATTACTGGTACGGAAGAGGCATTGGGCTTAACAACATCTGTCGCTTATAAAAATGCTGAAAATATGAAGCTAGCTTTTCGGTACAAACCTAAAAAACCAGTAGCTGCCATAGAATTTCATGATGTATCAAATCAAAGTCTTGGTTTCACTTTATATATGCTAACTGAAGATAAATTATATAGAAATCATATTAATATGTATTCCATGGATTATGTAGAAAAAATGATGATTGAACCGAATAATCCAATTAATATAAATTTTAAAAATACATTACTTATACAACATCGCATTTACCTTGAATGGCTTAAATTGAATGATGTACCAAACGAATTAATCCCAAATGTTCAAGTACTTGTTAAAAGTGAAGATAAACCAAAAATTTCTTGTGCATATTTTGAAGTATCACATTTATCATGGTTATGCTATACTCTAATATATCTTATGCCATTTCTTAATCAAATTTGGGTAAGTACATCAAATTTAAATATAATAATTCAATTCAATGAAATTTTATCTTTCAAAAAAAAAACAAACAAATGGAATGTTTATCTATACGTCGCATAATATTTGATTTGTACCTTACACTCATTTTGATGCAAAAATATTAATAGCCTGCAGTAGTTGATATAAAATGAATATTTTGATATTGATTGATTGATACAGAAACACTTTCTTTTCCAAGCGTTCGTTTCTGTTTTCGTCTTATCCATCTGCCTGTACTGTCTACATGTTCATTATTAGGTTTGTTCGCCGGTCCGTTCTGTAAGCTATTCGTTTAAAAATTTATTATCAAGTTAGTGGTGGAAATTTTTCTGAGTCGCACACAATTCTAAATGAAATTTTTTAAGATTCGATCCGTTTTACGACCATTTTTAATGTAGCATCGTTTATATCAAAAATCCTGGTCACATTTTTAAAAGTATTATTGAATTACAATTACAATAGAGATATTACAATATCTGGATATTTGTGAATTGCTTTCCATCGATTATAAAATGCTTATTTTTTTTAATATGATTAAAATATTTGCATGAATTGAATAGAATGATCGTGTTTGTTGAAATTATTTAGAGATACTCAAAAGAACTGGAAGATAATGTGTATTGTCATCAATGGATGTATGGTTTAGAGCATGGTGATCATTGGTTTACACATTTTATTATTTCATTTCTCCATTTACAAATATTGAATATATTTGTGATATTACCTTATGCGGTATGTACATTTATATCTAGAATCATCATATATTAATCAGAATTAGAATCAAATTAACTTTCAAATTTTATACAACTTTCTTGTTTTTCCATTTCTTTTGTACCTTTAGTTACTTTGGAAGAGATACATGTCTTTTTTGGGTAATCCATATACGAACATGTGGCTAGTAATTGTTATATTAATTATTTATCTTATGATCCATAATGTAATTTTATTACTTTGTGCCATGATAACTGCAAGCATGTTTCGTAATGCTAAAAATGCTGTAATATTTGGTATCGCTATATGGTTTGCCTCGTATGGCTTACATGTAATGCTTATCAATATTTTACCCCATTTTAATTGGACAATTATTATTAGTTTTATATTGTTCTTTAATAATATCCTGCCATATGGTTTGCATTTATTAAGCGAATTTCATATAAGAAAATTACACGAGATATTATTTGTACCATTATTTGGTATGCTTTATATTATATTATTGATAATAATATTGGGATCACTCGATTATTGGTATTTACATAATCATCGAAAATCTAGAAAATTTCATATTTGCGTAGTGCCGCAGTGTTATCGGCGTCGTAAGAAATCATTACAATCATCTGAAATCCCATCATCACGTATAACAGAAAGTGATTTGTTACATGTAGATCATGTTAGCGAGGAGAAAATTTCATGGAATAATTTTGAAGTGGCACCACCAAATGCCGTTCGTGTATTATCATTAAAAAATGTCTTCACATTTTATGACAATCGTAAAATCTATCCACAATTACGTGATATTACAATGGATATCTATAAAGGTGAGATATCTGTAATTGTTGGTTCAGACAGGCTGGTGAAGAAAGCATTTATCGAAGTTTTGGCCGGTTGGCGTCAATATCAAGGTACTATCTATTTTAATGATACAATTGAATTACAAGAAAATGTTAATGATTATAAACATTATGCGGACGTATGCATGGAAACGAATCCATTATATGGTTTATTAACTGTCAAAGAAACTTTACAATATTTCATTTATATAAAACGTCAGGGTAATCAGCATATTGAGAAGAATAATTTAGAATTGATTAAATGGTTGGAGACATTGAAAACTTTTGGTATTAATCGTCAGAAATTAATCGTGAATTTAAGTTATTCACAAAAACGTTTGGTGGCCTTATGTTGTGCATTATGCACTGATACACGGATTATATTATTAGCTGAACCGACATTATATATGAAATCAAAAGAACAATTATTTTATTGGGAAACATTGCAACATTTTAAACCGGAACGTTCTATTATTATAACAACATTTTCATTGGATGAAGCTGAAAAAATTGGTGATCGTATTGGCATTTTAACTGATGGTTATATGGTAGCTTGGGGCTCTCTTCTATATTTGAAAAATACATTTGCATCAAATTATACTTTGGTAATTATATTAATTATTAACATCAACAAAAAAACAAACAAATAAGACAACTGGAATTCAAAAATTTCTATTTATATAGAGAAATTTTTAGATCTTTTAGGTTTTCCAAATTATAATTTCTTGCAAATTACGTTGGTATATAAGGCGTGGTTGTAATAATGGTTTAATCTTATCTTCTCAGATGTTGTTCGCTTATACCACGCCTATGTACCAAATTTCATTCAAATAGAATTAAAATTGCGCTCTGTACTTAAATAACACTTTTTTTTATGGATGGACGGGGAGATGAACGTACTGTTTGATATAATTCGAATTAGAAAGTGATTCTTAAAAGTTGGATCTATGACAGAACCTTTTCCGGCGTTACGTACATACGCCCAAATATATAATACTTCGTAGAGTATAATGAAGTTCAAAAATTTACGTGAAATTTTGTTTCAACGTTTCCTTTTTTTTTGATGAATAATTTCTTTAGATAGTGGTTAGAGAAGTGAATAGACCTGTGGCACCAATAACTGCATTAATACAATCTCATATTGGTTACGTAGAGGCTTCAATTCGTGGTAATATCCTCGCGTACATATTGCCCGGTAATAAAAAAAAAGAATACCGTAAAATATTGATTGAGTTGGAAGCGCATACCGATGCACTTGGTATACAAACATTTCGCGTAGAAAGCGGTGATTTACGTGGTGTAATATCAAATCTGAGCACCCAATATGAAATGGCCCATCTAGCACCAGATCTTAGTAAGTGTATATTCAGAAAAATTGATAAAAAAAATTTGCTTCAACTCTTATCCATCCAAGAAAAACTAAAAAAAGTAAAGGTTTAAGAAAAACTGCCTAAATACGTATAAATTTGATTTGTGCTCCGTTTTCTTTTTTATTTAGATTATACGCTTAAAATGGATGGGCCTATATTGCAAAAAGAACGTCACCATGTGTATGCAATGTTATACAAGAAGGCAATTAATCAAAAATTTAATGTCACACCGATTATTGCATTTTTGATGGCTGCCATTTTTATCATACAAATTCATATAATGACAAAACACTTTCAATTAATCGGTTATAATTCAAAAATTGAAAGTTTCAGTTTAAATGAATTTGAACATGGTCATTCACTTGGAATACTAGAAACTGATTTATCTTGTCCATATGTAGAAGTTAAAGAATCATCTGGTAGTGCTCCAAAAAAATTCGAATATTATATGTGTAGCAGTAATCCAAATAACATAACAAAAAAAGTAAAGGGCCGGGAAACGGATAAGAAAAATTTAGGCTTAATGGAAATGATAAAACCTGATAGTTTCGTGCTGGGTGTACCAATTCATAAGCAAGTAATGTTACCATTAGCAGTAAATTTAGTTGAAAATTTCATTTTAAGGTAAACTTTTCAATATTTATTTATCCTGCTAATTTTAAACGTCAAAGTATTTCAAGTTTCTACTGTGAATAGATTTATGGTATTATTAATGAATTTATTGCAGTCGTTTACGTGCAAATAGGAATGGAACAATCGGTCATGTATATGTCAATGTTGAAGTTCACAGTGGAAAGAATATAGACTTCAAGGAAGTGAGATCATTATGTATACCATTAACACTTGGTATTATAATGCCAATAATTAGTTCAGCATTTATAATCAATTTAATAAGTGAATTGGAAAGTGGTTTTGTAACGACACAAAAGTTAGCTGGTTTAAATATGTTTGTATTTTGGTCAACGACTTTTATGTGGGATTACCTCATTTATATGGCAATTATTATTTGTTGCTTTACACTTATGTTGGTTACAACATTTGAATCTCTACCCATTTATTATTCATTATGTAAGTTCTTATTCTTTTATATCCTTTCTTTTTAATTCTTTTCTTTGAATCACTATTATATTCTGTTGTGTTTTTTCTTTTTCTCCTTAACTAACTATTTTATAGTAATATTGATGCTGATGTATATATATTGTGTCCCTGCTATATTACTTAATTATGTTGTGGCTCAGTTTGTTACAGCAGATAAATGTAAAGCATTTCTTATCGTTTTAAATATTCATATTATAACCGGTAAGTATTTCAATTTTATTATATTATTGCGATTGTTGCAATAAAATGACGATATATTTCGAAAATATTTTCAGGTCTTTGTGTTTACACATTTTATAAAGATGTAATGGGATCGAGAGGTGGTGTCATCTATATATTTATGATATCACCATTATTTGCTCTTATCAAAGGTGCAGAAAATGTCAATTTAATTGCTTCATTACATTTAGTTGGCAGTGAAAGAGCAATAACTGGTAAGTGTTTTAAGTGCTTTTGAAATTATAGATTTCTTAATGCATTTGAAATCTTAAGAATGTTTATTGGGCATTTTATTTTTGGCTCCTGCCATCAAGATAGAATTGTACGATACTTTTATTGAAAGTAATGGAGTACTCATCATTTTACCCAAAATATTCTTGTTAGCATTTTTAAAAATAAGCAACACACTGAAGGTTTTATTACACCATTATCTTATTTAATTAAATGTTAAGGCGCTTTCGTTAGACCTCATATGATTCCCACATACAAATATCTCATTTTAAAACCCTTATACAATTTTGTATTCATCTTATTATAAGGAAATAGATGAATAGATTATATATACTGAATATTACATAAAGTAATATATGCTGTTTAAAAAAACGACGGTTACTGAAAGTAGTTAGAATTAGCTCTTTTTTTTCTGCATTTAATTTTTTAGTTTTTAAGAAGGTTCAATAATTAAATACTTATTTAATATTAATGGGTAACTTTTTAGGTAACTTTAGAATTCTCTTTTCTTGTACACAAAACCTCTAAACAAAAATCGTTTTAAGCTCTTTCAAATTTTCCAACGATTCTAGAGTCTTTCTTATTTGTATGGCGTAAAACTGGCATACTCATACCAATAATGTGTATACTCATGATGGCGGTCCTATTTGTTTTATTACTTGTCTTAATAATCCAATTCCGCAAACATTACTACCTTTTCACGCCACGCAGGTTAGTATTATATATATGTATTTATATAACGTAAAATGTTTCATAAAACTGAAATTGGAAAAAAAATTTTAGAATGAAGAAAATGTTATCTGGATATTATTTATTTGAGGATGATGATGTTATAGCGGAAAAAATTGAAATATCAACATCAAGAAGTGCTAATATTAAACATTTTAATGTTGTGGTGGATCAAGTGGAGGGTGTAATACCAAAAACTGGAACCGTTTTAAATAGTGTTTCATTTAAAATCGCTAAGTATAATCAATCAAATATATATATATGTATATATATAAAGTAAAAAAAGTGGAAAATCTTTAACCGGATGTTTGTAACACTTTAGGGAAACTTGTTTTTGTATATATGGTACAAATAATGCTGGTAAAACTCATTTACTAAGGCAGCTGATAGGTGAAGAGAAAATTTATTATGGTGAAGTGTATATATGTCGTGTGAATATAAGACGTCATGCGGAAGATGGTTATAAATTTATAGGTTATTGCCCTGAAGAGGGTGGTCTATTGGAGGTAATGACACCAAATCAATTACTCAGATTAATGTATTTAATACACGGTGTACCAAAAAGCCTGGTAGGAGAGTATATTCGTAAACTTGCCATTACATTGAATCTACAAGCATATTTATTTATGCAAATTTTAACTTTGCCATATGGTGTGAAACGGCGTTTAAATGTGGCAATTTGCTTAATGGGACATAGGGCTGTTTTAATATTAGATGAGCCCACAAAAGGTTTATCAGGACTTGAAGCGAAACTTGTGACGAATGCTTTGAGATATGCACGATGTTGTGGTAAAAGTATTATAATAACAACGAACGATAGTTACGAATGTGAAGCTTTATCTGATATTGTAATGGTGGTTAATAATGGTGCTATGTTGGCTTTAGGTACATGCAATCAAATAAGACAGAAATATACCACCGGTTTTTATTTGGAAATCAAGCTACGTTTAGATGGTGAAACTGAGCAAGAAATTGCCGATAAGTGAGTATTGTATCTTGTGTTGTATTCCATTATATTTAAGATGCTAATTTTATTCTTTGATTTTTTATAGCTTGGAAGCAGATATCGAAAATGTTACCCGTTTTGTACACTTCCTTCAAGAGCGTTCAGAATTTGTGTAAGTATTACACATTTTATACATATTAACTTTATTCTACGATTTGTACTTGTTGTGTAAGGTGTAAGTGCAGATTTCTGAGTGCGTTTTTCAATGTTCAATTTATGGAAAATCTTATCATATTAAAAGTAATTATTTATATTACTCTACCATTGAGACTATTTGAGAATATCAAGGGAAGCAAAAGACTTAAGAACGCTGCAATAACAAATGAGAAAATTTTATTATATTTATATTTTATTATATTTAATTGGAGCTAAGTTTTTTATACAAACCACTTAGAAATTATTTGGTAATTTATGCTACAGACAGATAATTTGAAGATGGCCAAAGAGCCACACATAGACATACGGACAGACGGATTGATAGATATATGGATAGACGGATAAACGTGCCTAAATCGATTAAGGTGTTACAAACATAATGATGAGTATGACCCCAACCTCGGGAGAGTATGTATAATAGTAAGAAGAAAATTTTCCTTTATTTTTAATACTTTGCACTGATTAAAAGTGTTATGTTTATTTGTTATTTGTTATTTGTTTATATATTTATAGGAAACAACAAGGTTATGTCCTTTTATATTATTTGCCAGTTCCTACAATCACATATTCCCAATTGTTTGCGGCATTGGAAAATAATCGAACTCGTTTAAATATAGCAGAGTATCTTATACACCTTGGAACATTGGTTGATGCATTAGAAAATATGTTGATTGCTCGTCAAAATAAAACAAAACATATCAAATAAATTTTTCTTCAAATGTCTCTAATTAACTTCATTAATTTTCTGAAGTTCATTGATTTGAGTTTTTGAATGAATGGAGGCATGTAATAGTGGACTTTGTTAAGACTGATTTTTTGTCTTCAAATATATTATAATAAAATTTATATATAATACGGATTTAGATAATATATATTTATATGTATACACACACCTACATGCCATATAGAAAGTTGATAAGATTTTATATTAAGAATGTTTCAATGTCTAAAGCGTGTTTTCCAATAGCCTTATAATGTCATCTAACATGACGAGTAAGTTAGTTAGGCAAGTCTAAAAAAGTTCATACTGCAAGCATGTAAAAAAATTCGACATAAGCGAATATAGAAGAAAGTCGGGGCACTAAAATGTCACGATCTAAGTTTTAGGAAGTTACATTTAAGTGAAGATTATAAGAAACATTCAAATAATGAAGACATACTTAGTTTGTTATTATGTTTGTAACGTTTAAAATCAGCTGGTAACTGTATCCACCTGTATTCTACAATTTTAATAGTAATTGATAACTTCACATGCGTTTAATGTAAACATTTGCGATTCTTATTAAACATCTAAATATAAGAACTGCAATAGAAAAAATTTTTAGTTAACAATTTATCTAAATATACAATTTGTAATCCAATTAATTCGAATATTTGTTAAGCGCATTTTACGATATGCCTAAAGAACAATTTCGAGAAGCTGATGTAATAAAGAAAATGTTTGTATATAATATAATTAAATAGCAAATTATATTTCAATATTTTTTGGGCATTTCAGATCACATGTACAATTCAGCATAAGCAGTTCAGAAGAAATACAACAAGAAGCACACCTGCGGGTAGTGTCAAAAAATCTCTATCAAGGTCAACGACAACCAGTTCCATACGGAGTATTAGATCGTCGTCTGGGTATAAGTAGCAAGGATGCTATATGTGAGACATGTGGTCAGGGTTTGAATGAATGTATAGGTCATTTTGGTTATTTAGATTTGGCATTGCCAGTTTTTCATATTGGTCATTTTCGTTCCACGATCAATATATTACAAATGATATGTAAATCGTGTTCTCGTGTAATATTAAAAGAATCGGATAAACAGATATATGAGAAGAAATTGCTAAATCCGAATTTCAGTTATTTGGCAAAGAAAGCTTTGCACAGCCAAATATTAAGTAAAGCTAAAAAACAAATGAAATGTCCGTATTGTGACACTCTAAATGGAAGTGTGAAGAAAGGGCCTGGTCTGCTTAAAATATTGCATAATCCATGTAAAGGTAAAAAATTGGATTCACTGATGAGCAATAATTTGGATGAATTACTTCAAGCAACTGAATGTAATAGGGAATTAAATCAAATACTAACTAATTTCAATCATATAGAAGAGTTAAATCCGTTAACAGTGTTGGAATTATTTAAAGGTATACCAAAATCGGATATACCATTATTAGGTATGACCAGTAGCGATGCCGATCCAGCCAGTTTAATCGTAACAAGAGTATTTGTGCCACCAGTTTGTATCAGACCTTCGGTTGTATCAGAAGTCAAAGCAGGCACGTAAGTATAAATCTAATAAAAACAAATTATTTAAATATGAATATATGAAATAAGTAACCATAGGTTTTTACTATTATTAAATAATTCACAGCACGGAAGACGATTTAACTATGAAGCAAAGTGAAATACTATTAATAAATGATGTGATACAAAAACATATGAGTGGTGGTGGTAAAACCGAGTTAATTCAAGAAGATTGGGATTTTCTCCAATTGCATGTAGCTTTATATTATCACAGTGAAATATCAGGCATACCATTAAATATGGCGCCCAAAAAGACTACGCGTGGTATCGTACAAAGATTGAAAGGAAAACAAGGTCGCTTTAGAGGGAACCTCTCTGGCAAAAGAGTGGACTTTTCTGGTAGGACTGTTATCTCACCTGATCCAAATTTAATGATTCATCAAGTGGGTGTACCAGAGAAGGTAGCAAAAATACTTACGTATCCAGAACGTGTGAATAATGCAAACATACATAAAATGAAAGCATTAGTGAAGAATGGACCTAATGTACATCCCGGTGCCAATTATGTGCAACAGAGAGGCTCCACATTTAAAAAATACTTAGCTTATGGTAATCGTGATAAGGTGGCACATGATTTAAAATGTGGGGATGTAGTGGAACGGCACATGTGCGATGGCGATATTGTACTATTTAATCGGCAACCATCGTTGCATAAAATGTCAATAATGTGTCATCAAGCTAAAATACAACCACAACGAACGTTCCGTTTTAATGAGTGTGTCTGCACTCCTTATAATGCTGATTTTGATGGCGATGAAATGAATTTACATTTGCCACAAACGGAAGAAGCGCGAGCAGAAGCTTTAATACTAATGGGTAACCAATCTAATTTAGTTACTCCAAAAAATGGTGAAATACTTATAGCGGCTACACAAGATTTTATAACTGGTGGTTATTTATTAACGCAAAAAGATGAATTTCTAACACGTGAACAAGCTATGCAATTGGTTGCCTGCTTTTTGGCAGGTTCAAATGCTAATTTACATATCGATATGCCACCACCAGCCATTATGAAACCACGAAGACTTTGGACTGGAAAACAAGTGTTTAACTTACTGCTAAGACCAAATAAGAAATGTCCAGTGAAAGTAAATCTTGTTACAAAAGGTCGCAACTATACAACAAATTACGATTTGTGTGTTAGAGATTCATGGGTAGTTTTGCGGAATTCTGAATTGATGTGCGGTTGTATGGATAAAAGTACCCTAGGTTCGGGTACTAAAAATTGTATTTTTTATGTTATATTGCGCGAATTTGGTGAAAATTATGCTACAAAGTGCATGTGGCGATTAGCAAGAGTTAGTATATAAAATAAGAAACAAGTAAGAAAACTATATTTGTCTGGAATATAATTCCAAATCATGGATGCCCACCACCAATATACCTTTATATGACGATTCAAAATTCTATTCAGTTTTTAGGAGTAACTGAAAAACATAAACATAAAAAAATGAAAGTTTGGTATTGTATAATTTCGTGTAGGCGCACCCGATTTGTATGGTTTTTGGACAAACATTGTAAAGCAATAGACAGACGCGCAGACGGACAGACATGTCTAAATTGATTCAGAATCTGATGCTGATCAAGAATTTATATGCTTTATGGGGTCCTCAAAGCTTTCTTTATGCGTTATATACTGACAAAGTGAATATACCTCCAACCTTTGGGTGGTGGGCATAAAAAACATTTACAAATAAGGCACTCATTTCAGCATTTGAAATGACTCATCCTGTTTACATATGTCATAATTTCAACTTGACAGATCATTATATTTTATGGATTATTATGCCCAATTTCATTGTAAAAATGACGTTAAACAAACGTAACCAGATAACAAGACAACTAAACACATATCTTCTGCTGCAAAAGAATTAATACGAATTTGTCTTACATTAATTTTTCACTTTTTTTGTGTGTAGATTGCTTCATATTTCATTCAGAATCGTGGTTTTTCCTTTGGTATCAGTGACGTTACACCAAGTAATCGTTTATTGGAGGAAAAACAGAAACTCCTTGAAAAAGGTTACGCCAAGTGCGATGAGTACATAATGGAAATGAAGAAAGGTATTCTACAATGTCAGCCTGGTTGCACAGCCGAACAAACATTAGAGGCAGTTATGTTACGCGAATTGTCGAGCATACGTGAACAGGCTGCTAAAGCATGCTTTCGTGAACTTCATCCAACCAATAGTGCATTAATCATGGCTTTATCTGGATCGAAAGGTTCCAATATTAATATATCACAAATGATAGCGTGCGTTGGACAACAAGCTATCAATGGTAAACGTGTGCCGAATGGCTTCGAAAATCGAAGTTTGCCACATTTTGAAAAATTTTGTAAGTTAATTAAGGCTTTTGAAGACACGGCTTTTTATTCTCTAAGGGTAAATCATGATATCCTTTAATTGAATTTCTTATAGCTGCTATACCAGCTGCTCGAGGTTTTGTACAAAATAGTTTTTTCTCCGGATTAACACCAACTGAATTTTTTTTCCATACGATGGCGGGCCGTGAAGGTTTAGTTGATACAGCTGTGAAAACTGCCGAAACTGGTTACTTGCAGCGCCGTCTTGTTAAGTGCCTGGAAGATTTGGTCGTCCATTATGATGGTTCTGTACGTAATGCTGTAGGTGAAATTGTAGAAATGATTTATGGTGGTGATGGTTTGGATCCTGCTTATATGGAAGTCAAAAATAAACCTATTGATATGATACGTCAATTAAATCATTTAAGAGCTGCATATCCACATCGCGAAGAGTCATCATTGAATGCTAATATCATACCTCAGAGATGTAAAAACATCCTCAAACAAGAATTCATGATAAGCCGAAAAGATTTTGCTGATGATGTCCTGTAAGCAATACGATTTTTATTTAAATAGCTTATAAATAATTTCATTTATATATATATATATATATAATTATATATATGCATAAAATTGTAGGGCATTCATTAATGTGGTGGCTGAAGAAATTAGAAAAATACAAAAGTATGAAAAACATCGTAAATTGGCTGATGAAATTGTACGTTTAACGGATTCGCAATTGCATAAATTTTTAAGTTGTGTAAACGATAAATACAATCAAGCCATTACTGAGCCTGGTACAGCTGTTGGTGCAGTGGCCGCACAAAGTATTGGTGAACCTGGTACTCAAATGACATTAAAAACATTTCATTTTGCTGGCGTTGCATCTATGAATATAACTCAAGGTGTGCCACGTATTGTTGAAATTATTAATGCTACACGAATTATATCAACGCCCATTATTACCGCTCAAATCTTAAATAATACTAGCATGGAATTTGCTCGTAAAGTGAAGGCACGAATCGAAAAGACTACACTTGGCCAGATATCTTCTTATATAGAACAAGTTTATAAACAGGATGATTGCTATTTAATTATACAATTGGATTTAAGTCGCATAAAAGTGTTAGGATTAGAAATCAATGTGGAGACAATTAAATATAGGTAAGCAAGTGTTTTAAGCCAATTAAAAAGTTAAAACAATTACTCATAGTTTAAGAAAGAAAACGTAACATTAGATGGTTTAAAAAGTTCGTTAGGCATGATCGCTGCATGAAGAATTTTATCAAAATTGTAAAATTTGTATTTTTTTTTTTAAATATTTAAAATGTGCTTGTAAAAATTGTTCAATATTAGTCTCTTAGTCAAAGCAGGCTTGTTTACCAAAATGTATCAAAATATCTCTGAATTTGCGGCCGATACTTCTATTAAAAAATCTTGTGAACAGTAAATGAATCTCAATTCAGAAGGAGACAATGCTTAAATTTATTCAGAAAGTGGTTCTGAGTCAATAATTACTATTATAATTTGACAGCATTTGTACTTCCAAATTACGAATTAAACCAAGTCATGTGGATATACTGGGGTCATCAATTATAATAATACATGTGGATGGTACAAAACATGGTACTGCTTTGAATGCTGAATTGCAACGCCTATCGACTGCGATACAAAATGTTGTAGTAGCCGGCTTATGTCATATTTCGCGTGCTGTCATAGCAGTTGATGACTCTCAGACTCCACCAATTTATAAGCTCTGTATAGAAGGTGGAGGCTTACGTGATGTTATGGCAACGTTTGGTGTGATCGGTACTAAAACCAAAAGTAATAATATATGGGAAGTTTATAGTACACTTGGCATTGAGGCAGCGCGCACAACAATAATGACCGAAATAACAGATGTTATGGAAGGTCATGGTATGAGTGTTGACCATCGACACATTATGTTATTAGCTAGTCAGATGACATCTCGTGGTGAAGTGCTCGGTATAACGCGTCATGGTTTAGCGAAAATGCGTGAGAGTGTATTCAATTTAGCTTCGGTTAGTAGAATGCTGTTGACTAAAAAGGCCAATTGGCCTTTGCGTTTCTACTTGCAAAAAAGTTATTTTTTTTTATTCTTTTCTATTTTTTTTTATTAGTTTGAAAAAACTTCAGATCATCTGTTTGATGCGGCTTATTTTGGACAAAATGATGCAATTGATGGTGTTTCTGAACGTATAATACTGGGAATGCCAGCATCGATTGGCACTGGATTATTTAAATTAATACATAATCATGAAGATAATACATTGCCTCAAATCCAAACACCTATTTTTCACTCATTTAATGAATATTGATTAAGAAAATAAAGTTCATTTACTTGATAATTACAATCACATTGCGATTGTGCTCTTCTTTTTCTGTCAAGTAGTACTGATAATAAGCATAATGTATATTAATAGCAATGCTCTAATACTAGATTAAATAACCCTGATTTTGTTCGGTGTATTTTTATTTTAAAAGTAAATTCTCACTGCTTCATCAGCATTTTGTTCCACTGGACAATATGGACATTTAAGGATATGACCATTGCTTAACTTGTGCAAAGCATCGTTTGATATAACATGACCGCATGCCAATTTCTTTGGCGGATTATCATCAGTTGTTTGTTGCCTAAGTATGGGGCAAGCAAATATTGAGTGGTAACGATATTCAGGATCTAAATCAATTTCAATGGGCAGTTCATCACGACCACACCATATATTTAAAACTTGTCGAGATTGCATAACCTGTTTAATAGCCAAAAGAGCTGTTAAAGCAGTACATCCAGCATTCACTACAACCGATAGAGCTGAATTTTTACTAATACCCAATGTGTTACAGGCATCTTTCATAAATATGTAAGAGGCTTCCGTCCACATTTCTGGGGAAATAAAATGCTTGTATGGGGAATTTTCAATGCCCGAAGGTAAATAAATAAAACAACCCATTAAATTTGGTATTTCGTTTTCAAAACGATCAACGAATTTGTGAAAATTACTTCTGGCGTAAGCCACGGCTTCACTTTGCGCTTCCATGCCACGTGATATAATTTGTAAAAAGGCTAAACGATGTAATTTAAATTCCAATGATGAATTTTTAGCTAACAATTCATTGGAATAGCGTGCTGTCCAATCCAATGCTGGCTTTAAATCATGCTCTTGTATGGCCTTCCATGTGCGATATATTTCAGCAAAGCTACTTTCTGATTCAAACACCTCTAATGCCATTTCCTCTGGCATTCTAGATTCTTCAATTAATAATTGTGCTACATCATCCATACCTTGGCGACAATAATGCTTGGCCATGATTTTATTCAGCAACATAACGTTACCTTCATCTTGCAAGGGATCTGTACGTGTCGTTGCCGAAAAGTCGGATATAAAATTACGATCTATAACTTTACCAACTTTAGAGACTGCCCCATGCAAATCTCTATGATCAGTAGATAAACGTTGCAACTTCTCATTAGCTTTTTGTAATGTTTCTCTAACAATGTCAATTTGTGCATCAGTTAAGCGGGAAAGAGATGCCGTTGAGGACATTGAAGATGTTTCCATTTCTATTTGCATTTCAACTTCGTCAACCATTGGTTCATCATCAGTCTCAATTTGTGTGGTCGCATTTCCTGTATCATATGCCACCTCTTGTTGTGCTTTACCTAAAGCATGCAAAAGTTCTTCCAACAGAGAAACGACGTCATTAATTTCAGCAGCGGAATTCTCTTTAAATTCAGTAAATTTCGTGATAACACGATCCAGTTCTTTCTCTACAGCATTTATAACTTCAAATTCTACAGAGGCACTTGACATTTTATTAGAATAGTCTAATTCACGGCCAAAGAATAAATTATATTCCGACTTTATTTTTAGTTTTCATCAATTCTCAATTCTCTGTAGAGTTTTTCTTTTCTGACTTTTATTTTTATGCTAGAGATGTACATACCAAAAACATTTTAGTGCACTTAATGTATTCAACTAGTTGAGAATGTGAATTTAATAATATATGAACTATTTATAAACGAGCTAAGAAAATGTAAGTGTAATTAAGTAATTCAATATTCTTTTTGAATAATTTTTTGAAATTTGAAACTTGAGTTTTGAGTCAGTTTTATACTCATATAAAACGTTCAGTACAAAATTTATGTATCTGTGTTTATGTATTTATGTATTATGTGTATGTGGTTATTAAATAGTTACAAGGCTTTAAAATTTTTCAGGAAAATTTCTATTCTATATTTGTGTTGTAAAAATGAAATAAACATATAAGTATTATATTTAATTATATCATATTCATTTAGGTATTATACAATTTTTGTTTTTTAAGTTATACAAAAAAAACTAGTACTAAACTTTGGAATTATTGATTTAATGGGTACAACTTTTTTTGTGGTTTGTACGAAATGTTATAAAGAAAAAAACCCTTTCACTTCATTAACAATATGTAACAATTAAAGTTTATTGGGTCATATATTGTTGTTTTCTTTTTTGTTGTTGTTTTCTGTACAAACAAAAATGAAGGAAAATTCGACATTTTATACACATTATTATAAATTTTGCGTTGTTACATCATTTGAGTCATTTGCTGCTTAAAGTATAAAAAAAGAAGAAGAAGAATAAGAAACATAAAGAATGATTTAGATTTATCTAACAATTAACGATCAATTTATCGATTTTTCATTTTCACATTTTTAGCTCAAATATTCGCCCCGATTTGAACAGCCATCAAATAGTTGTTCTTGTTGTTTCATGCGAGAATGGCTGATCAATCCGTAAATGCATTCGATTTTTATTGGGGTCGCGTAATAAAATGTTTAATTTCGAAAAAAAAATAATTTGCTGCAAGGTAAATATCAGTTATTGCCATTTGCCAAAATACTCAACAGATTTGATCCCGTTTTTTGAACTGTCGTCCCATTTCAATAGCAGGAATGTGATATATTTCATTGGCCTAAATTTTCAGTTATAACAGGAGCAATCGCAGTAGAGTGTAGAGATTAAAGCAACATATTTCATTAAGTTTTAGATTCGTAAGTAAATGCAATGAATAGTATTTGAACAGTCCTCAGAAAATTAGACAATTCGATTTGCCTGCTTCATTTTACATTTCGTCAATGATTTCAAATTATTGTATCACACATCGTTTATATCGTAAGCATTCCACATATATATATATATATATATATATATATATATATATATATATATATATATATATATATATATATATATATGTATGGTTTCGTGTTTGTGTATTTGTGTGTTTTTGTGTACATGCAATTTTTATAATTTTATATACATTTCACAATGAATTTTTGTAGGCTTTTCAATTACATTTTTATATATGTTGTGTTTGTGTGTTTGTAAATGTTTTTCTTATTGTTGTTGTTTTCTGTTTTTTTTAGATGCGTGTACATATGAAAATTTGTTTCCTTATCTACGATGAGGAAGCTTTTTTTTTGTTAAATTTTTCTTGCTTCTTCTTTTTGTTTCTATTACGGCCTTTCTCTTTTTTTTTACTTGTTTCTGTCTTTCACCATACAAATTTGTCGTATTGCAATTGTTGTATTTTCGTGAGTTTTAAGTGTGATTATAAAGTCGTATGTGTTAGTGTTATTGCAGTTGTTGCTTTATTGTTGCTTTATGTATTAAAACTGCATATCACGTTTAATACGCTTGGTTGAAAAAAGCTTCTTCAAAATCTTCTTGTTTGCCTTCTCAGTTCAGTTGTTTTTTTCTACTCTCTTTTCTTCGCCTTTTTTTTTTTGGTTTAAGTTGTTTTGTTATTTGACTTTTTGGCCATTTTATTTGTATTTCCTTTTTTGCCTTTTTTTTTGCTTACTTTTCTATTTGCTGTTTTGAAAATCAAAAGCAGGAAAGCAGCGATTTTCTAAAATTCATATTTGAGCCAATATTTAAGATTGGACCTTTTTTTTGGCTTGATTAACATTGATTAACAAAAATATATATTTAACACCTTCAAAAATATTTTTTGTTACAATTGCCAGATATATTTATATATAATCAATTAAATATTGTTTATTTAAGTAAACGATTTGAAATAGCAATAAACAAGTAAATGCTTTTTTTTCGTTTTTTCTTTAGTTTTTTTTGCTTTCAAAATAGATTTATTATTTTGCACATTTGCGCAAATGATCATTAAATAAACATTAATCGTAAAAATTTTTTTTTCCATTTTTTTTTTGTTTTTCAATTTTGTTTTTATTATTATAGTTGCTTTGCATTTAAAATGATTTTATTAAAAGAAGAAAAAAAATTACTTTTTTTTCTTGCTGTATTTTTGCCTTTTTTTTATTTTTCGGTTTTCTCTATGAATCACAACAATACGGAAAATGTTTACTACTCCTTTAGCTGAAATGTTTTTCTCTTCATTTATTTATTTTGTTATAGTTGTGGTTAGTCACAATAAGTTGATGTATTTTAACTTCAAGTAAAATCCAACCATCAACTATAAATTTAGTATATAGTTCAAGAAATTTATATTTCCACAACTTTTGGTTTTCTCTTACACTTTTTATTATTATTATTTTACAGATGGAATGACATAGATTTGTTGATTTATTGATTTATTGCAGGCATAAATGATTGTCCAAGTGTCATCTTAATTCTTCATTAAATTCAAATTATACAATCTCCAAATTCGCCAAAATCGCAATTATCAAAATTATACATTTTCCAAACTATCTATTACATTTATTTATGTTTCAAGTTATCTATTCTTCATTATCCAATTACCACTTTACCCAATCTCCAAAGTCTACACTTTCCAAAAAATCCATTCTCGATTCTCCATTCTATAGATTTTTCATAATCTCAAACCTCCATTATCCAAATTATCCATATTTAAAATTATCTATTCTGAAAATTACCCAATACCCATTAATGAAGTGGTGCATTCTCTAAATTCTTCTTTATCCATGCAAAATGTAGAATTTTGCAAATTCTACATTTCCAAATCATCTGTTATATCAAATTTTCATTTTCTATTCAATAAATACTTCAATATTCATTTCCAAATTCCTTAATTTTCATTTTCCAAATTCCTTAATTTCAATTTTATATATTTTATATTACACGACTTTTCTTAACGGTAATTTTAAATCTCGAAAGAAGAGAAGGACCATCCTTGATCATTTTTTGCCCTTCCATTTATTAATGTTTCATTAATTTGAATCGACCTTCCATTTTTCTTTTCATTTATTGATTGAAAATTAATTTTTATGATCTTCTTTTTTACTTTTTTTGAAATTATTAAATTAAATTAAATTAATTAAGTAAGGATAATTTTTGTTAAACCATTCAATTCATTGATTTTTTCGTTTCGTTTCTTTTCTATGCATAACATCCAAAGATTGGTGGCATATTCATTTTGTCATTATGTGTGTAATAGTATTGTTGCACTTTCTAATTAATACTTAAAAGAACAACAGATGGGCAGCTGAAATTTTGATGTGTTGTGAAAAATGTGGACACATAATTTTCTTCAAAAACTTACTCAAATTGCTTAGTTACCCAAAACCAGTGATTCTACAATCTGAAATTCAGTTTTTGTGTAGACGTTTATCAAATAATTATATTTATGATGTTATACTACCGGCTGCAGTGATGGTCGATATCCAAGACTTCCAAGACTTGACTCCAGTCAAATTCAATCTTCTTACTCGTTTAATTCTGAAATTCTCTTCATCTTCATTCTCATCATCATCTCTGCCACTCAAGTTAATCATGATCATTATTATTGATATAACAATAGCCGATCATGGATAAAGAAAGAGAAAACAAGCAGTAGGAGGCAGAGCAAGAGAGAGTAAAGTTACATTTTGTTATTGTAAAGCTTCTTTTTTTTTTTAAAGAAAAAAAAGAGAAATATATACAAATTTTTTTATTTTGAGGATTTCTTTAAAAAATATTTAACTTTTCAGGTATGCAGGCCATTTATTTTTCTTTCCAAATGATAATTTTCTTTCTTTTTGTTTTATATGTATTTGCGGCAAGAGAGTATTTTTACATATTTATATGAAACATTTATGTACAATTTGAATTTTATTTGCTCATTGTAAACCGGCAGGCACAAGTATAAATTTGATCTAGTATCATTTAAAAATCGCAATCAAAGTCGCAGTCTCTTTGCAGCAACATAAGCTCCAAAAAAAAAAAAACGCTAATAATAATAAATAAAAAACAAGAAAATCGCATTGAATTTATTTTTAATAGATTTTTTTTTTGATTTGAAAGGACAAAATTAAATATAAGTAAATTAAAAAAAAATGTTTAAATTTATTGTAAGTGAAATAAAAGAAAATTAAAAGCAATTAGAGAAAGCAAGAAAAAATCTGAGTAAAAACATTTACGTTTTCTTTTTTGTTTTAGATTATTTGCTTTGTTTTTGTTGTTGTTGTAAGTAATGCCCTTAAAATTCATGATTATTATGGCCATCATCATAATGGAGATGAGCATGTCCAATATGAACATGTTGATTTATCTCATCATGATGTTGTACCCGAACATCATGAACATAATGATGAAACGGAAAATCATCATGAGATTGAACATCAACATGCAACATCTCATCAAAGTATAAAATTTCATCATTATCATCCAGTGCCAGTCTATATTAAAAAAGATGATCAGCATTTAGTTAAGAAACCTGTGGAAATCGGTGGTACTCAACAAAAATTGAAAGTTTTACATCCCAAGGCAGAGAAAAATCATAATCATGGCTTAGTTTTGGAGGAATACAGTGAATCGAAATTTCATCATGTTGGACATCCCGAAGAACATGATTATAATCATCATCATCATCATGAATGAAGTGAAAATGTTTATATTTGCCAAAAAATCATGATCATTAAATTTCCTACATTTCTTACATTGTTTACTATTTTTGTGAAAATCTCTTTTTTTTGTTATACAATTTGTTTCCTTTATAGTAAATATTTACCTTTTCTTTTTTATTTAATAAAATTAAAATTAAAGAAATAAAAGAAAACAATTGTTTATAAGAAACTAAATTAAAAGCCTTTTTAAATCTTAATTATTTTACAAGTCTTTATATCAATTTGTACATAAAGAAACTGTGGAAAAAATTGATTTCAGTTTACCTATCACATTTCTGAATTAACTCACCTTATTTATACAGATTACAAAATGCAGCAAAAAGGATCAAGTTTTATTAATAAAATATTTATCAGAAACATTATGGCATACTCTTAACTGGGCGCAAAAAAATTGAGTATGCAAACTTTTACTTATACATTCGATTCATTTACTAAATTCACTTTAAAGTTGAAACTCTATCAAACTTTATCAGAAAATTAAATTTGAAATTTTCTAATCATTAAATTAATTAGAATTAGTTCGCACCTTAAGGACACTCTTAAGGTCCCTCTTAGTAGGTTTCTTTAACTTGGCTAGAATAGAAGAGCTTAAAAAGTCTTAATCTTTATGAGATTTTGTTATGTTTTTTTTATTTTAGCATTTTTTCTAAATATATAAATGGAAATTGATTTAAGGGTTAATATGAATTACATTTATTAAAGCAATTAAAATTTCCAAATAAATATTAGAAAAACGAAAAAAATGTTACATCAAAATAAACATAAAAAAAAACCAAAACAATAACAAATAAAAAGCAAGATTAAGTTTTTTTTTTTACATTTTTATTGGTGGCCGCAATGAATACGAAGTCTCTTTGTTTAGACCATTACGTAATGTAAGCTTTTTTGTTAAATTATTATTATTATTGTTATTATTATTATTATTATTATTATTGTTATTGTTGTTATTAGGATTACCACCACGTTTGCCCCTCTTGCTAGGACTATGACGATTCGTTGTATGACCCTTATAAATATTTTGATGATAATTATGTGCATCTTGTTGATTAATATTATATTTTTGACTATAATTATCATAATCAGAATTTTTATATAAATGACTAAGATTTGCATCATACTTATTATGATTTGAATTGATATTTTCATAATTGTTATTCGATTGTTCCTTTTTTATTAGATGTGGATAAGGTACCAATAAAGAATATTCTTCTGAATTTGATAAACTTTTATCGGTATCACTTGATGTTGAATCTAAAATATAGGCATTGGCTGAATAACCATGATAATCAGTTGCATGAACTTCAGACGGCATCAATTTCTTGTAATCATCTTCAAGGCGTGTTTTGGTTGGTTTGGCTGGCAAAGCATTTATGTCTTGATATATTTCTGAATTGAAATATAATTTATTTAATTTACTAGATGTAGCGCTATTACTCGGGTGTATAAAATCATTATTATTATTATTATTATTATTATTATTATTATTATTATTATTATTATTATTATTGTTAGATGTTGTCGCCACGTGAGGATGATGGATGTATGGATCTTCATGATTTTTTAATGATGCTGCATGATCGTAAAGCTCATAATTATGTAGAATGGGTAAAGTGTATGGTTTGGATATGGTTTTTACAGTTGCTGTTTGTAATGGTGCTCTCGTTTTAATTTTATAAACAAATTCAACATTTGGAGCGAGTGCATCGCCCAAATCTTGTGGTGTATATGCTTCATGTTTTGTTGTCGATTTTTTATTAGTGTAAGGTGATTCTTGTTGATAATTCATTGGGGTTGCAGTGAACCGGGGCTTGACACTTTTACTTATTATTGATTTATCTGCATCGGATGAATGGTAATAAGTTTTTGTCTCTTGTCTTGCTTCTTGACTTTTCGATTGTGTCAATATTTTACCTTCAGCTTCCAATTCTTTCATATATTTTATTACAGCTTTTTCAATTTGTTTCATTATCTCTGCTTTGGGGATTTTAGTTGATGCCGAGACATGTATCTTATCTTCAACATCGCCATCATCCAAAACATCAACATCTTTCTCGTTATTCATTGAAGCCATCATTGATTGATACATTGGTCTATAAACATATTTGGTGTGATATGTTCGATCAACATCTGGCTTAGGTTGATTAGATTCATTATCTGTATAGGAATTGATTATTTTATAACCAAAATTATAATTCTTTGGATTCATGTAAGATAGATCGTCATCCTGTTCATAAACAGGTGGAACACGTGAAACGTACAACTCTTTAGATATTTGCTTACTCGGTTGTTGTTGTAATGGTTGTTGTGATTGTTGTGGTTGTTGCTGTTGCTGTTGCTGTAGCGATTGTTGTAGCGGTTGTTGTTGCAATTGAATTTGAGATGGTACATTTAATATATCAGAATTCTGATATTGTAATTGTTGTTTTGCTTTAATATTTGACTTCTCTGATGACCCCTGAGTTTGCTGCTGATGTTGCTGCAATTCATATTGTTGTTGTTGCTGTTCTTGCTCCGGCCCATTATTAATTATATAGTAATTGTAATTGTTAGCATGACTGATCACTTCTGGTGATTGATGGAGCTGTTGCTGCTGCTGTTGGTGTTGCTGATGCTGTTGCTGTGGCCGTTGTGAATCTTGTATTGATATTTGAGATGGCTGCTGATGTTGTTGTTGTTGTTGTTGTTGTTGTTGCTGCTGCTGCTGCTGCTGCTGATGGAATTGTTGTTGCGTTTGTTGTGTAAATTGATATGGTATATTTAATTTTGCTGGCGATTCGGGTATATGAATGGGCTCACGTATATGCGTGCCAAATAATTCAACTGCTTTAGCAACATATTCTTCAGCTGTTTGGGCATTCTCTAAATGATCATTTGGTATGTGAATGCTACTTTTATATTTGGCAGTGATTTTTGCATGCAATGGTTTATTATCGGTATGAATTACATCAATATCCACATTGTTAAAAGTGTAATCTACAATAAACACGCACACCCATAAAACATAAAGGGAGAATGGGAGAAAGAGAGAGGAAAAGTAAAACACCAAATGAATTTGTAATTTATAGATATTATGCTAATTATTATTCACCTCTTGCTACAACATTTGAATATCCATCACCACTTGTATTTGGCTGTTGCTGTTGCTGTTGTTGCAATTGTTGTTGCGATTTCGTTTGTTCAATTTGATGTTCTTTATTTTTACTATGATGCGTTGTGGCACTTTTAGTTTGATCGATTATCGCTTTTTGTGTTACTTCAGCATTATTTGTTATAATCTCACCAGGTCGCCGTCCCGAGTGATACAATGTTTTATCCTCACTTAACACCACATTAATGCTTAAAACCTAAAATTTTTATAAAAAAAAAAATATTGTTACGTTAATAACAGAAATTATTATCTAAGAATTATTTTCATTATCATTATTAAGATTAAGATAAATGATACTAAAGTCATCTTTGCATCTGATTTAAATTTATTAAATGCTTGTTTAGCGTTATGAACAAGAGTTTATTAAATTTCATTAAAATCATTTTCATTCACATACAATTCCAAATTTAGTTTTGACAAATGTAAAAATTTTGTAATAATTTAATCAATTTTTTTTAATATTAAAATATTTATTAAATTGTTTTTTGTTTTTTAGGATTGATCATTCACATTCACACAGGCCACGTGATTGGCCATAATTTGAATTAATTAGTGTACAAAAAAAAATTAAAGCCTGCTTATCCATCATCTTTATATGTAGAAGAATCCTTGTGCAGGGAATCCTTGCAAATAAATACAACTTATTGATAATTTTCTTTTTTTTTGAAATTTTTAAATCTCAATTACATTTTTTAATTAATTCTTTTTTAAACTTTGTTTAATTGAAAAGCAAAAATCCAAAGTTTCATATAAAATGCTGATTTTATAATTCCATTTAATTTAATTTAATTTAATATAATTTGATATGACTTGATTTGATTTCATTTGATACTTACATTCACCAATATGAAAAAAAAGACGTAACGAAATTGATGCGTGGTCATTTCACTTTGATATCAAAATAACAATTGTTTTCATTTGTTATGCAGTATAATGCTTTTATAATGTCCAGTAGTAATAGATTTTAATGTTATGAGGTGTGTTGAATATTTTACTATAAATTTTCATTAATTTTTTTTTTTCATTTTTTTCTATTTTTCTATATTTTACTTCATATATATGAATGTGCTTGTAAGTGGAACGTGAAAGCCCAACAATGTTAAAAATCATGCAAACGCTTGTAGAAACGTAACATGAAGTAAAAGCAATGTAAAAAGAAAATGTTGTAAATTGGCCAGAAGCGTGCTTTATATACATTATTTCTTCATTACGCCTTTAAACAATAATATGAAGATTTTCTTTATAAGGCAATAGCTTTTAAAAAAAATTGCAGAATTTCGTTTCAAAATTATGCCCCTTGAAGAGATTTCCCTTGAACATTCAGGTATCAAATTTCTTACTTCTTCTTCTTATCAAATTTCTTACAAAGAGAAATTTTTTCAAAATAATTTCATTTAATTTATTTGATATTAGTTGAGACCAAACGGACCAGACTTAAGGATCATTTCCTTAAAATAAAAACTAATTTACACTAATCGGCTTCATACATTTTTATATACCACATGGATCGATTAATGGATAAATATATTTATCTATTTCAAAGAAACAATTAAGATAAATAGTTTTCATCCAATAAATGTCTTTGATGGTCCCATAGTTCTTCATTAATTTATAACACTTTTATAACGCAGAAAATGATGTAAATAAATTGTTTACATTTTTTTTTATTTTGAAGCACTTTGATAATGTAAATAAAAAGTAGTGCCATAATAATGTTTTAAATGGCAAAAAAAATGGAAAACTATATTTTGGCTTATTAACAAATTTAATTTGAGTGATTTTTTTTGTTTGGCGATTTTTACATTTCATTTTTTACATTTCTTTATTTTGTTTAAAGTATTTTCACACTGCAATCATTTTATAGATGTAATTCGTGTAAATAATATGAAATTACTGAACAAAAAAGACTCTTGCAAAAAAATCTTGATTATTGTTTACTCTTCTTCTTTATTTCATTATTTTTATTATTTCTTCTTTTCAATTGATTTAACCTTGCCATGTGAAATGTGTTTAGCATTTTATATTAAAGGGATTTAAAAAGTTCTTCATAAAAGCTGCATGTAAAGAAAGTTAGAAATTTTATATAAATATTAAGAAATGAATTTAGAATACACTTGAAATTCTATAAATTTATATTTTTTAAATAGCGACACAGTGAGATGACATTCTATGGGTATTTCTTTGGTAGTTCTATTGAAAAAAACTCTAATAAATTTTGCCAAATTTTTATTCCATTTTTTTATTGTTTAAAAATAAAATCTTTTGAAATCTGTAAATTATTTAATACTTTAATTAACTAATACTTAAGTAAACTTAATTTTAATTAATTGATTTATTCAAATTATTTAATATATTAATTGACGAATTTATGTTAAATAAATAATTAATATTTTTTGAAATCACAATCGATTATGTAAAAGTTTTAAAATACAAAATTAAACAGATTTATCGATATCATTTTATTTTACTTCTTTTAAAATTATCATTTCAAAATTTATTCGTACTTAATTTTATTAATAAGGTAGAGGTTTTTTAATAAAAAAAAACATTTTAAATTGTTTGGAAATAACAAAATCGTATCCTTAAAATAATAAGGTGAAGTGAAGAAAACAAAAACGCAAGAAAAAAAATGTCACGTAAGTTGAAACAATTAATTTTAATGCATATAATTAAATTTCTAGCTGTTTTCATGTAAAAATATAAAAATTCATCATTTTATTTAAATTTTTTATCAAAATAATACTAATTATAAAATGAGAAACAAAACGCAACAGTTTATAAAAGAAGTCAGTGCCAATATGTAATTTATGTGAGATATTCAAAAATTTGATCACGCTCAATTCAAAATGTTAGAAAAGGAAAGTTGATACAATGGCCATCAAATTAAAGAAACATCCAGAAAAGGAAACGAAAAGAAAAAAATCAACAAAAAAAAATAAAATAAGAAAAAATAGAAAAAAAAAACGAATAATTAAAAAAGAAAAAGAAGAAGCAGAAAATAATGGAAAAGCGAAAGAGAAGAGGAAAAAAATATAAATATAAAAGGAGTGCTTAATTTTAAGGGGGTGTAATTATTTTATAGTTTATAATTGCTGTGTCTGCCTGTCCGTCTGTCTCTCTGTCTTAATAAAAAGCATCATTAATTTATGCTTTATACAATTAAGTATTTTCTTCTTTATTTCTTCTTCTTTTTCGTTTGTCTTCTTCATGGATTATTCAAGATGTACTTAAGGAAGGTATAAAATAAAAATATGTATGTACGTATGAGTATACATGTATGTTGTAATATTACAATTATTGTTATATGAAATATTAATGAGTAGTATAAATTTCGTTACTATATTTAACTAATAAAACTACATAAGAAATGAAATGAACAAATAGAAACAAACAAAATAATACATTTTTGTTGTTTGTTTGTTTGTAAAAATATAACTTTCCACTTCTTATGTAAAATTGCCTGTTAGGTTTAAATGTTGTGTTTGTGTGAGAACATGTAATATTATACATTTTTTTCTCCATTACTTCAATTCTTCATTTCTTTAATACATTACAATTTGATTAAAATTGTGGTTACACATAAGTTTTGTACTATAATGCGAAAATTGTTTTTGTTTTCCTGCTTTTTCGTTTTTCCCTTTTTTTCCATTTTATCCATTTCTTCCATTTCTTCTTGTACATTTATGTGAGTATGCGTTGTTTTCAAGTTCCTTGACCGTAACACTTTAGCGTATATATATATATATATATATATATATATATATATATATATATATATATATATATATATATATATATATATTGAAGCATAAAATCTCAAGTTTTAGCAGTTTTTCACAATGTTGCGTGTTTAAACGTGTAACGTGCAAGCACTTTGATTTTCATTTGTATTGTCTTTGTTTTATTTACTGTTATCCTCATATAATTGGTATAGTACAAATTTTCAAAATATAAAAAATAGAAAATATTTGCACAAAAGGAAAAAATTCAATTCAATGTACTTAAATAAGTTATCTCACTTATATTTCAAAGTAAATTTAATGCAAATCATTCAATGAAATAATTTAATAGACTTTCTACAAACATTTAATTTAAGCAAAAATTTTATGGGAATTTGTTTTAAAAGTATTTTAAAACATTTAATAGGCAAAAGGTCAAGTGCATTGAAAATAAAAACTTTTTAAAAATATTACAGGCAAACTAATCTCTTTTCGATACATTTCAGACACTTTTTAATTTCCAATTACTTACAGTTTAGTTAGTTGGTAAAAATAGAAATAAAGCAATTTAGAAGTAATTATGTAAATTTATAAAAACATTTGCAACTTCAACTACAATTCAACATAATTCGATTCAATCATTAATTTACCAAAATCTGTAGCGATCTTTTTCAACCACTGATTTTGTTACTTATTACGGAGAATGAAAAGATTATGAAATTAAGATGCCTGCAAGAACTTCCCTTGTTCCTAACAAATTTGAGCTCGATGTTTCCTGTTCTAACCACAAGAATGTTAGCAACATATGGAAAGACGGACAGACATGTCTAAATCTATGTGATGCTGCCTTATAAGATCACCAAGTTTCCTTTTGAATACTATAAATCTAATGAATGTAAATGAATATAATGAATATATCGTCAACATTTGCGTGGTGAGTGTAAAATGGAATTTTCAAATCTTCAAAAGAAAAATTACAAAAGATAAAAACATAATAAATGGTTTCCTCTTAAGTTTTCTTTTTTCATAAATTTATTTACGCTTTGTACTACGAGTATTATGGATTGAAATAATAAAATGAAGCAAATTTTAAGGCTGCATAAACAAAATTAATTTTCAAATACATTTTTATATAAATTGAATATTTTTGCCATAAAATAAAATAACTTTTACAATTTGCAGTAAACCGTTTATTATTATTATTTTAATTATTATTATGTATAATTAACAAATGTTGCACATTATTATAACTGTAACAAGAATACAAACAAAAATATAAAAATCCAGTTATTGCAAATTTCATTAATCAATTAAAATTGATCCCCAAAAATAAAATTAAAAAAAAATCAATTCGAAAAGAAATAATTCGTAAGAAATGAAAATTTTCCATGTTTATTTGTAAGTTGTTAGCACCATAATGTCATGTCGTCCATGTCCATGTGAATATTGTTTAGTATTATAAGCATGATAATTAAATGGTTTTTGAGTAATGCTTACAATTTGTTCTGTATTATTATTATAATTATTATTAATTTTTTCTGTTTCTGTAACATGCTTTTCTTGTGTCACTTGTGCCTGGAAATCTTGATGTTTTACTGGTATTGAAGTAGGTGGATGAAACTCTTTCGGCTTAATTGATGGCAATTGATAATCTGATTGATAATCTGAACCGGCATCTTTAGTATTTTGTGTGAAAATTACTCTAGTATGAGATTTATGTGGATTATTTTCACTTAATGGTAATGCAGGTAATCTTTCGGATGTCTCTTTACGATTATTATATTCTTCTGACAAATGTAACAAATGTTGTTGATTTCTTATGTGACCGCTTAATAGAAAATATTCCGTAAAATTATCATTACCACTTTGGCCAATTGAATCTTGTGAAAATTGTTTATCAGGTATAAAATACAACAAAGGTCTTATTGGCTGCCCTACGGTAATTTCATAATTTTGATAATAGTTTGGTGATTTATCTGCAATTGATGATGATGCATAATAACTTTGATCATCATTAAGTTTAAAATTTTTTTGATAATTGTTGTCTTCAGTTTGAGGCACATAACTCTGATAAACGTATTGAATTTCCGATGATGGTCCGGCCACATTTACATTGTACGATGGCCCCTTGGTATGCTTTTGTGTTTGTTTTCCTATCAAACTATTTGCATATTGAGCTATTTTCAATTCTAAATATTGTTGCAATAGATTTGTTAAATGTGCAGCATATTCTTGAGATCCCGGTATATTTAACGTCAGAACCGGCACTCTATGTAATGATTCATCTTGCAATTGATGATGTGATGGTTGATAATATGTTTCCGTTTCTAATTCGAAAGAGTATGATGGTTCAATCGTTACTGTAGTAATTGGCTTCTTTTGAGGTAAATAATAATTTACATTTTGCGGCATAATATCTTCTTGAGAATAAGGATAATTCATATATTTCCGGGCATTATATTCATAAGGATTGTGATTATTATCATATTGTTTAGAATAGCCATAACCGAGATTTTTCTCCAGTGTACGTTTAAGTAGATTTTTGCCATTTCTCTTCGCTGCTACATTTCCATTTTCCACTTTGATTTTTATTTTAGGTCCATATTTTGCAAATTGCTTATCCAAATCCATAATGAAAGCTAAATCATTTTTTGATAAATGTTGAAATTTTGGATCCAAATAGATTTTATGTTTACGCAACGATTTTATTGGCAATTCTTTCCCTGAAATACTTCCCTTTGGATAAATTACTTTATCCATTTTATTCATAAGATTGTCATGGATATCATTTGATTTTAAAGCACCACAATTTATTTCAAACCATAATAATAAGAAACTCTGTAAGAAATGCAAAAAATTTAAAAGATTATTCTATGCATAATGCACGGAGAATAATTTGGTAGGCTCTTGTTTTTGTTTTTATTGAGACAGTAAAACGAACATCAAACACTTTATTTATAATTCACTTATGTGCAACAGTTATATAAAGTTGTTATCTTTGAAAATCCATCGTAACTGCTAACACTTTTTATATGGACAAATAAATATTTTTATTTATATTGTAAAGTTTTTCATTATATCAAGTTGTATAATCCAGATAGGTAAAATTGTAACACCACGATGAATATAAATTTTAAGTATCGCGAAAATATCAAAGTTAATTTAAACGTGAGCGAGTTCATGTTTTTCAATGATTTATTTTGTTGAAAATCGTTAAAAGAAAATCAACAAATTAACACATGGGACGAAATTTCATTTTTTGAATCACTTATAAAATGTTTTTTTAACATTATTCCGATGGTGTAGCATCCACCATCGATCAATTCTTGTTTTATCTTCTTAAACTTGTCACTTAATTACTCTTTCATTTCTTTTATGAACATAAATTTATTTTACATTATCTAAATCGTTAATAATAAATAACGATTTAAAACGCATCTTTCTATATTTCTAGTATTTTCCATATTTTCTTTTTTAAATACTATTAGAAATATTACACCATTATTACTCATGTATAACTTTTTATTGTGCCATATGTTTTAGCATAAAAAAACACACATTTTCTATTACTGTAACTCAAATTCAATTCAACGTCTTCACAAAACCTTAATTAAGTCTTTTTTTTTTTTTTGGAAGTAACATAAAAATTGCACATTAAATTATATTGTGTTAACGATGATTGTGTTAAATAAAAGCCATAATGATATTAATTTATTTTGTTTTGATATGACTGCTTATTACAAAGGCTTATTTATTTAGCTTGTTGATAATTATGATTATAATGTTGTTACATCGCCCATTGAATGCATTGTACGATGTATGTTTCTTACATAACTTTTATGGAAATTTTCTTTGAACAAATTTTGTAATGATTTAGTGATTGCTTACCACTGAAAAGAAAATTCTCTTGCCAATATATTTTTGCATTTTAAAATACTTTTTCTTTTGACTCTTTCTCTCTTTTTTTTTTTGTTTAATGAAATTTGATTTTTTTATTTTTGTTTTTGTATATTCAAAAATTTCATGCTGTGTTTTCAAAATTGATTAAATTTTGTAATTACATTAGTTTGAAGTCTTATTTCTTATATATTCTTTCCGCTTTGCCATATATGTATGACTTTACATTAATAAGATTCATAGTTTACTGTGCGCTGTACATTTAACTTACACTAGCTTTATACAAGGCTTTACTTTTTTTTTGAATTTCTTTTCTTTTTGTGTTTTTTTTTGTTTTCCTTTTTTTTTTGGAAGATATGTAAGAGATGAAAGGTGAGATGGTGATGTCCTATATGATTTTGTGTTGTGTGCGGGCTTTCAATGTGGGCTTGAAATTCAATTTAATAATTTTTTTAGTCACTCTTCCTTTTAGTGCTCTTTCTTTAAATTTCTCTCTTTCTCTCTCTCTCTCTCTCTCTCTTGACAAATCATATAATTAGCGGAATGTAAATTTCTATAAGTTAGTGTTACTTGTTTTCTTTATGTTCTTTGTGTTACCATGTTACTGGTGTATTTGTGTTAAAAAAAAATATCCGTCTCACAATTTGCATATCGAAAATAATAAAACTGCACATTTTATACCCTAAAAATTTAAATGTAGATATAAAAATGTTGAAGTTTAATTGTTACTCATTATTTTTAAATTAATTTTAATTATTCAATTTAAGTAATTTTAAATATTAAACTTAACTTTATTAATCATATATTTTTTAAAAATGAATTTCTAAGTGAATTATTCTCACAAGTTTCTTTTTACAATTTATGCAGTAAAGAATAGAAATATTCAAGTACAAAAATTTTATAACATCTCTATTAATTCATTACAATTCTTTAAAACTTTTTCAATAAATAAATATCACGCATGAAAATATAGATTTATATAAATCAATAGAAATATTATTAGATTTACCTTTAGACTACTTTTAAATAATCTAAAGCAATCATTTTTATAATTCCCACACACATTTCTTGAACAATTTTAAATCTTTTTAAAATCATTCGTAACAAATTTCAATTTGAATTTCAAGGCTTCAAATGTATAATAAACAAAATCATAATTTTGCGTTTAGTAAGAGATTTATTATCTAATTGAAAAAATAAATTACAAATACAAAAAGCGAAATGTGCTTATGACATATATTGCCAATATTGTGAGAAGAAAGCTAAGAAAATAGCTTACAAACACTTTATAGAAAACTTGTTTTTTCTTTTGTTGTAGTTTGCTAAAGTTTTTTTTGTTGGTTTTTTCCTGTAAACTACAATTTAATCACAAGTTACAATGAACTTGAAGTTTATACAATATTATAGTTTTTTTTTTTTTGGTTTTTAAAAGCGACAAAATACAAGTATAAAACGAAAGACTTAAGCAATGAACTTACAATTTCATATAAATAAAATGCCACTAAGAAATTGATGGCGAAATAAATAATAACACAACAACAAAAAGCAACAAACAGGTACAACAAAATGTTATATTTAGCTAAGATAAAATTTTAGATACTCACCACCAATTTACTGTTTGACACTTTTCGATATAAATATTCTAGCATCCTACCCACATTCACATAACTATACGATAAAGTTACGTGCAAAAAGTTGAAAGTAAAATTTAATAAGTGCTAAGTGTGGCAGATTAAAATGATTGTTGCATTTATATGGTAAAGCAATAGTTTTTTTTTTATTCGTGCAAAGTGCCAATTTTTTGTAGATTGTAGTTTTAAAGTAATGTTTAGAAACCTTAAACAATGAGAGTATACATTTTGGTTTTCCTTTTGTAGGCATTATCGATATGATCACGATTTAAGTCCCTTTTTATATGCACACCTTGTAATACCGTTTTTCATACAAATGCCAAATTTCTGCTGCCTATCTTTAGTGCTTTTCTTTGATGCTTATCAAGAATATATTTATTTTGTACGGCCTTTGATGCTTGCTTTTGCATGTTTCCAACATAATGACAAAATGAGGATAAATCCATTTTGTTATTACGTTGGTTGGTGGCGATTATGTATATATTTCGATGAATTGAGCTAGTTTATTTTGTTTGTTGGGTGAAAAATGAAAATAAAATGGAAAATTTTATTAAACACATAACACATTTTTTTGCTTACATTTTTATCTCTAGCTTTTTTACGTTTTTCTTAAGCAAAGCTGAATCGTTTTACGCTTGTTACGTGAAAACTAAATCAGCCAGAAAGCTAAAATTTTATACAAATATTAAGGCCGTATTTTTATAATGTTACTATAAAAATAATGTAAATCGGCTTCGGCTGTTCCAAAACTTATACAACTTTAAACAATCTGTTTGTACCATAAATTACCAAGTGAAGTGTTTGAGCTGTGAGTTATTCAAGATTTGGCCCAAACCAAAAGTATAAATTCCTTAGTTGTCTTTTTGTTGCTATATTTTTTATATTTTTGCGATTTATATTTTCAACATTTCATTTGCTTGTATTTTTAGTTTTTATTTGTATGTTTTAAAATGATAATGACGATGATGTTAAGCAATGCGTATTTTCATTTTTATTTATTTATTCATTTTCACATTTCACATTTCACATTTTCAAATGAAGCTTATAATTATTACCACTTTTCTTTGCCTAAATTTTGTCACAATTTTTTTGTTGTTTTACTTACATAATTATTTTTCGTTTTTTCTTTTAATTTTTTTGGAGATTATTGACATATTTTTTAAAAAATTACACTTTAGTTGAAAATGAAATGAACTGTTCGTTTATATGACACGGTATCTTTGCACCAGCACATATAGAGTTTATTATAATTTTATTATAATTTTCCTTTGTCTACTTGAAGACTCGTCAATTGTTTGTACATTTTTCCTTTCTCTTGGTTTATAGGAAATTAAAATTTTTGTTAGTAATTAAAATTGTTGTTGTATGTATTTTATAAAATAAGAAGAAGAAAAAAACTAGGTCACATAATTCATTGTTATTCGATTTATAATTGTTTGCCATGGGAATAGATAAAAACTTTTCATGTTCATGTCCAATAAGTGAGAGATCTTGGAGTTTATTTTTTATTGTTTCATACGAAATTTTTTTAGCATTTAAGGACTTACTATAATTTTGCATAGAATCAATGTTTCTCTATTTAGAAACTTATATTTTGGAGAAAATAAGATCTAATTTTAGAAAGAAAGTAGATCTTATTAAGTTCTTTTCTTAAAGCCATGTTGATGTAATTTGTAAGGCTTGAACATGCAGTACTGATATACAAATTTTACGCTAAATTTGGTATCTGTTTTTGTTATTGTCATCATCACTAGCTATCAACCTAAAGCTCAAAGCTATTGTGGCTTATGTACTGAACTTACACTTTTGTTAAAACCGGGAGCTTTCTTCCTGTAATTATTAGGCGAACCAGCTAAACATTCATTAAAGAGATAGAACTAGCCTGAATAAAAATCTTGTAGAACTCAGGAGCGCCTCTACGTACACTTTTCCATACAAAGTCTGCTCTAAATTGACTCTTGGTACTGCCTGACTCACATCATCCCACGTTTCGTTTCAAATTTTTACAAGTTGATGATTTTCTTTTCTATTATTAATTGATATAATACGCTATGTTTGAAACTCCGTGACGAACTTATGTATATTGTCTTTAAAATTTTTTTTTTCTTTGGTAACTATCTATTAGCAAGTAATTAAGAGCTAATTATGATTATATGTGGAAAAGGTAAAATAGGAAAATGCGTAAAATAAATTTTGAAAAAATTTATGAATATATTTACAAAATGTACATTATTATAATTACACATGAGGAGCAATCAACATTTAATATTAAAATACATAAGTATTTTCATTTAATTTCAATTTATTGCTGATGAATTATTATTTTATTAACTAAACTACGTTTAGCTAAATGTTTTTTATATGGCCTTATAAATGCTAATGTATGCAAATCATTTCTCTTCGGTTGTAATTGATGATAATTTTGCATCATTTTAATTATTTGCCAACTGGGTATATACGAATCTAATAATGATTTAAATTGACGATTTGCAAAAAAATCTGGCATATGAAAATGTAATGATATGCTTGATGTATATGGCTTTTCCACACCACCGAAATCTCCACCACCAATTTCTTTTATTGTTTGTTGTTGAGCAAAACTGAATGGCTTTTTTGTTGTGGTGAATGTTATAAACGAGGGTGGATATGGTAAAATTTTTTGAGTTGCAATCAATTTACTTTCAGCTGTAGAACGTTTCGGTGCCAATAGTAATTGCTTCGAGTATTCATTATTGTTGTAATCATTGTTCGTGAAAATGTTATCATTAACATAACTTACATCGTTCGTTAAGTAATTGAGAGATGAATATGGATTGTAGGTATACCCATAATGTGAAAATAATAACGCCTGTTCAGTATTTCCTAATCCGCCCGGATTAGGCACTTTACGTTTCGATAGTTTCCTTCTTGATAACGATTCATCACGATAATGTTTGCTAAATCCACATAATAATATGAAGAAAATAATTAAGGTTACTTATCGAAAATTGCATTGTAATTATATAAATTAAAACTATCGGAAAATCATAACATTTTTATCGCATAAATTCTGAATTGTATTGCTTCTGTTTTTGGGCCAACTTCATTTTTAAATTATGTCTAACTGAGGAATGGCCCCGCAAAATAGTTTAATTGATTTAATCTAAAGGAAAGGACTTTTCAAATTGTTATATTCAATTTAATCTGGAGTCTAATCTGCTACTGAAAAAATTCAATAATATGGAATTTTTGAATCGAAATAATCATGAATACTTTTTTAAATGCCTCCATATTTGTAAAAAGCTCTTAATAAAATATTTCTTTTAAGTGAATTTGATATTGAAAATATAAGAGTTTTTGTAAAGCCAGTTGAAATTAATTGATGATTAAGCTAAATTATCTGAAAGTCGAAATTTAACAAATTTAAGGCTTTATTTATTAACGAAATAAAAATGTACGAATGATCCAATACAACAAGTTTAAGCAACATGTACAAAAAGGAAAAAAGAAGCCAATTGATTACAAGTTCAAATAAAGCTTTCAAAAAATCAAAAGTCTTTTTTCAATACAATTAAAAGTCAGTTTTTTCGTAAGACGCAAACCATTTAAAAGTTTCAGCTTGAAATAAACTTACTTTCCTAATTGAATGGTAGAAATAACATCAGCAGCAGCCTTAGCAGCAACAGTAGCAGTAGCAGTAGCAGCAGCTGTATTTGTAGTTGTGTGCTGCAACAGCCTACCCAAATTCTTATTTTTTGTGTTTAAATCATATTTCATATCTGGCATATCATTTTTAATTCTTATTATTGCTGTCACTAGTGATTGTTCCGTTTTCAGTTGCTTTGATTGTTGCTTCTCATTATTGCAATGCTTGGTAGCATTTATATTCTGAGAAGGGCCTTTATAAGATATTGTTGTGGCATATAAGGTTAATGTATTTTTATGAAATTCTCCAATTATTATAAGTAAAATGAAGGGTAATAGATTCTGTTAAACGAAATAAAAATTTATGAATAATATGAATAATTATGAATTATGAATAATAATACTTGAAAATAGAAAACCTTACAAAAATATTATAATTTGTCCAGTATCAGAACTTAAGTAATGTATTCTAAAGTTCAAATTGGGAACATTTCAAAAAACTTACGACAAAACAAATGAAGTTCATAACTTTCATTTGTTTTTAGATTGCTCGTGAATTTAATCGATATTCTACTAAGTAAAATTGAAAATGTTTTTTCATATATTAAATTTTTTCAAAAAAAAGCCTTATATGAAAAATGAAAGTTTGCCTCATGAGCACAAAAGTTTAATGGAGTTTGCATTAAGAATGATATTTTTGTCATCACTTTATTTACTTTCTTCCGAAAAGTTCTTTTGCTTACTTCCTTTTAACTCGTTTAGTATTGTAATCTATGACCTTAATTTTTTTGACCTCTTTGACCTAAAGCTTACAAAATTATTATTATTTCAGTAATTTAATTGATATCAAAAGAAAAATTATATTACTGCCATTTTCATTCAATAATTTATACGGCAATAATGAAATATCACAAACCTGTTCTTATCAATGGATATATAAACAATTTTTATATGCTACATTGATTTATACAGAATGGCCTCCAATAACAATATAAACCAAGTTACATAGAAACAACAACAACAACAACAGCAACAATAATTTTGAATTGAATCAATGAGAAACATTTGCATTTGCATTTGCTAGTTTATTTATGTCAATTTAAACTTAAACAACAGTACATATAAATACACCCAAAAAGGCAAAGAGAGGTAGAGAGACGCAGAAAGGTAAAAAAAAGATAAATGTGTTTGCAAAATTTAATTTTGAACATCCTTTCTATGTGCCGTATTATTGATTATTAACAAGTAACATCGTGTTGCAAACGGCCAAATTTTACAAAACTTCACCAAAAAAAAAAAAAAAAAAAAAAACTAACTTAACAGCAATTACAATCGCAAAGTAGTTTTTTCTTCATTCAACTCTGAAATTTCATACTTATGCTGGTTTTTTTTTTGTTAAATACTTTTAGCAAATAAAAAGCATTAGACATTTTATTTATTATACGAGACTTATTATAAAAAAATATCAATATTTATTTTGCTAAATCAATTATATTATTAATCGCAATTGTCGATCTGTTGTTGTTTCTCTTTGTTCCAATTTTTTCCCACATTTTTTTCTTAATATTTCTTTTGTGTATTCTTTTCATTTTTTTTCAATTTTTTTTTGCGTTTTCTTTTAAAGAAGCTTTTAAAGCTTGCACTTACCATTTTTGGTATTTTTAACCAAAATATTTTCTTGAAGGTTTTCTTGAAGATTTTCCTTAAGAAAAACCAAAATAAAATATAAACTGATTGTTTGTTGTTAAATTTATTATTAGTTCTCTTTTAATATTATGCGAACGCATATCTCTCTGTATGTTTCCCGACAGTTTAGAGTTTAGTCTATTGATGATTTGAACAGAATCAAATGAATATTAAGACTAATTCATCTGCATCATAGAGCTATCATTTTATAAACATACATACATATGCATGCATACATATGCCTACATATGTACGTATATATGCATGTACGTTCCACAAATATAAATATAATAAACAAGTCCGTCAGAGCCGACTCTTAAATACTCTGTCACTAAAGCAACTCAGAAATTGCGACCTGCAGAATGATAATAAATTTACATGGACAGATATCAGATTAAAAGATAGACGGACGGATAAACAGGGTTAAATCGAATCATAGAATTATTTTGATGTGAATTCATCTTAACTCGTTTCGATGTTTCAAACATTTGCGCAAACTTTTAATACCTTGTACCACAAGTGGTATAGAGTATAAAAATTGAAATTATATTGCACATTTTATTAAGAATTGTTTCTACAATTTTAGAAAGGATTTTCAACATAAGCATTTATTTTTATGCTCAACATCATCCAGAGGTTGAGAGTATATCCGTTTTGTCATTATGTTTGTAACATTCAAAAAGAAGTGTCCCCATAAAATATATATATTTTTTTGATCAGCATCAAATCGATTTTAACATATTTGTCCGTCTGCTTGTGTATGTACGTTGCTGACACTGTTATGATCGCACTATTTGTGATATCGAACTGTTTTAAGTGTTGTGTAAGAATCTTTTTAAAACCAAAGTAATCACTTTTTATAATTTATGGAAAACGCAACCGATTTAGACCATTTCTGAATCTATACTCTCTGACTCTGACTCTACAGTATTGAATGTTTCAAGCATTATGATGATAAAAGTATACTTCCAGTCTCTGGGTGGTGGGTATAAAAAAGAAAAAGAAGAAATATTTAGTGATTCTGTTGTTAATTTCCTAATTGCATTTCAAAAGAGAATTTTTCTAAATTTTTATATTAAATTAATATATAAATAATAAGAAGTATGAAATTTGTATAAAATTTGCTAAATTGAAAAACTTTTTTTTTATAGACTAAAGAATTGCAAGAGTTTTTGCTTTTAAGCCTTCACTGTGTGTGTTTTTTTAAGCAACATTTTTAAAACGGTTATTACTTTCATTTTTATATTTTACTTTCTTTTTTTCAAAATTGTTTTTTATGAGAGCTTGAATAAAATGCCTCCTTTTAATGTCTACCGTGTATTAAGAATGCTGGCATTTTAGTAGGCATTGTTGGTAAATATTCATTAACATTCAAAGTTAAAGGGGAAGGTGTCAAGTTCTCTTTAATATCACGATTTATACGAAAATTCGGTTTATATTGTGTAGAAGCTCCAGCATAAGTGAATAGACCAAATGTACCAGGTCTTAATGATATATCAATGACAGGTGATTTAGCAATTGTTGTTTGTGTTGGTGCACCATTAATGGGTAAAGAATTCACTAATGACATAGGTCGCCCTGTATAATCAATGTAATTATTTGCATTAGTCAGTGCTGACGGTGATGTTGGCATATAACTTGCCACATTTGATGCTACAGGACTTATGGGCAATAGTATAGGTCTGGCAGCTATTAATTGCATATATTGTACACCTTGTTCATTATTAACTTGCGGCATATATTGAATTAAAGGTGCTGGTATAGCAACATTTAGCATTGGTTGCGGAACAGCCGCTTCAAACGGTTCACTTATTTGATAATGTTTTTCAGGTTGTATTTGTTGAATGTTGTGAGAATGCATTTGAATTGGTTGCTTATTTTGCATTTGTAAATTTTTGGTTGGCTTAAAATTATTCTGCATTTCTGGCATTTTAAACGATGGTTTAAAATCTGAAGCTGCTGTTGCTGCCGGATATTGGCGTTGGCCATTTGTAAAGACATCATAATTATTCGTATAAACATTGAGGGAATTTAATTGTGAATGCTGATTATTAGTTTGAGCGTCCAATAGATTATTAAGATTACGATTTTGCTTATGTTTATGCTTCTCCGTAATTTCGGTTAATTCAGTATTAGAATTACGTTCAGCCCATGTTAAATGTAATATGTACCAAAGCAATATTATCCAATGTTGCAAATTAATATAATTTATTAACCTGTTTCAAAATAAATGAAAAGACAAAAATTCGATAAACGAGGAATTATGTATTATACCTTGCACCCCAGTGGTGCAAGGTATAATTCGTAATATATAGTACAGAGAATAAGGGATCAGAGAGGTTTGAGGAAGATTCACCTTTTTTTAAATAGAGCAACTGCTATATTTGAGTTTGATATCCCCTTTTTTGCGATCATACACAAGCAGACAGACAGATATGTCTAATTCGATTCAAAATTGTATGCTGATCAAAAAAATATATACTTTATACGGTCTCCGATGCGTCTTTTAAGGCATCACATGCATAACGACAAAATTATAAAAAATTATCAAATTATGCAAAATTAAAGTTTTTTGTCCCTGTTTATTTTCTTTAGCCAAAGTGATGGAGGAGGACATTGAAAAATCGGCACTGTCCGACTGTAACATTTCTACTTCTTTTCTATAATTCTTCAAAAATTTGTAGATAATTACAACCTTTCTCCATATCACTTTCAAATATTATCAAAAAAAAAAAAAATTCTTTCTTACATTTTTCTCAATAATTTCTGATGGAATATGAAATAAATATTTTCCGTGCCACTATTACACTGTGCTGAATATTTATTTTGAAGCCAGTATTCGCCTCAAATGTTGGCTGCAGCAATGAATATTAACTTTTCTCTAACAAAATGAAATTGTTGACAACCTGCTTTTATAACAATATGAGCATAAATATTGCGATCGTATCAAAGTAATGTTGGAAAAATCCATATTTATAGATACAACAACAACTACAAATACTTTTTCTAATCGTTTAATTTCACAATTGAAGTAAATGATTCAACATATACCAATGCAACAACCAGCAAATCAAAAAAGTAATTTAAAGACAAAAACACGAAAACAGGTAGAAAGCAATAATTATATCATACATATAAAGACTTTTACTGTTTTTTACTAATTAGAGGTCAATGTTACCAAAATTTACTCTCATTTTGCTTTTAACAGCAAAAACAATTTTAACAATGATACTAGTACCATTAAAATCCGTTTCGTTGCATTTTTGTGTTTATTAAACGCTGCACTTGCTTTTATACCCTACACCCAGTGTACAGTGTAGAGTATAATTTTGTACAGATGTTTCTAATAGAAAAACACACTTTTCATAATACCAATCAACTCTGAATCACTTCCTGATTCAATTTAAACTGGCACGTCCATCTGTGCGTCCGAAGCCAGTTCATGTAAATTTGTTATCAAGCTACAAGTCGCAATTTTTAATATATTTTAAAGAAATTTGATACATTGGCGCAGGGGCAAACCCTATAGAAAATCGTTAAATAGTCAGACTACTAGTTGAAACAGTCCCACATGTAACATCTTTCTCCAAAAAAAAATTGTTATATGGAAAAAATTTACAATTTTAAATACATTTTTAAGTAGATTAGTGTTGAGTTGTATTTTAACATGGAAAATATGTGTACCAAATTGGGTTCAGATCGATCCATTTTTGTAATCTTTTCTCAAAAAAGGGGACTTAGTAATTGACAAATTACCATTTTTTTCAATTTTTGTTCGCTTTTAATTCTCTTATTTGATTTTAATCGCATTAAGCAAATTGGTTTAGGGTATTTAAAAATCACCTTCGACCGACTAAAAAGTTCTTACTTGTTTTTTTTTAATTTTTTCTTCGTTTCCATCAGTTGGGTTTCTGCGGTTACTCAATCAAAAAAGTTACAGCGCGACACACTAAGTATATGTATATATGAGTGTGTGTATGTATACATATATATATATATATATATATATATATATATATATATATATATATATATATATATATATATATATATATATATATATATATATATATATATATATATATATATATATATATATATATATGTATACATTTCCTTAATCTCATTTACACTGTTATCTGTATATTTCATTTTCATTTTACAATTCAATACACAATTTGTATTTTATTATTATTAAAGTTTTTTATTTTGTGAGGCTTTTTTTCGGTAAAAATGTAACAAGTTACACTGCTTTTTATCCTAAACTTCCTTTCCAATTTGATTGCTTATTTTATATTACACAAGTTTAAAAAGAGTCAGTGCACAATGTAGCAAACATTAGCAACAACAATAAACAACAATAAAGTGTAACAAGTTTATGTATTAGCTGATGTTTTGTAAAAGTAAAGAAATTAAAGTTAAAACGTATTAAATATTTGTATTATTGATGTTTATCAAGTTCACGTATTTATATTTTGATTTGTTTGTGTAAGCAAAATATTTGCATAAAAAAGTTGCACAAAATTGAAGCTATCCAACTTGATAAGGAATTTGTGACAAAATATGGAAAACTTTATTATTATGAAATGATATAAATTGATGAAAGAATATGCCCACAATTCAACACAATCTGAAATGTGCGGACAACTCTTCCTTTTACTTTTTTCTAAGCATTACTATTTTTCACTTGTTGCTCATCAATAGAATATTTTTATATGAAAATTATGGTACTGCGTTGTCTTCTTAAATTATACTTGGCTAGATTTAAATTTTAGATGGCCACCACCCACCCACACTATTTGGTAATTTATAGCACAGGCAGATGATTTAAAGTTACGTAAACTGGGATAGATGTGGCCGATTTGCACGATTTCTTCGAAGAGATTATAGAACAACAACCTTAATATTTTTCAAAAATTCAGCTTCCTTTTATACGTTACAAGCATAATAACAAAGTGAGTATACCTGGGTGGTGGGTATAATAATAATCTATTTAAGCAAATTTATTAGGTTAAGTGCCTCTGGGTGATGGATTATCCATCATTTGGGCTATTTTATCCAAATATTGCTCCAGTTGATTTCAATGTATATGAGAAAAAAAATCTAAATATCTTATAGAAAGACTGGCTTAGAATGAATGAAAGGATTCTATAGAATTACCGAAGGCAATGTGGCTATTTCTGAAATTCCATGTATGAACGATTTGACCTTTATTCAACATCAATTTAAAAGTCTTTATTTCATTTTTCAATATTTCTTTCAATAAATGTAAAGTAGATAACTTAGGCTTTGCAGGCAAGAAAATGCTAATCGCATTCAAACAATCAAATAAAATATTTAAAAAATGTGCAGGAGCCCATAATAAACGTTTTGGATAACATGCTTATAATTAAGCATCACATAATTACATTTTTTACGCTAAATATTAAAGTTTGGATATGCCTTCTGGTTATTACTTTATAAAATGTTACATGACTTTACTTAAGTAATCAGCATTCTTCCTTCTTTATTTATATTATACGTTAATGATTTAAAAAAACAAAACAAAAATCGTTTGCGAAAGTATTTCCTCTATTTGAGGATCATTTAAATTCGACTTTCTTTTCCACTCACTTTTAATAAGCGTATTCAACCAAATTTTACGTGCTTGTTTTTATCTTTTTGAATACAATTGCTGAGTCTTATATTTATTTATTAATGGCTCTTATAGAAAATTATGTAATGAAATACAGACAAACAAATTGAAAAAGTAATCAAACGAAATCATTCAATTGGTAGATTAGTTTATTATCAAATACAATTAAATCTTATATATCCTTCTGGTCTTTGTCTCTTGAATCAATAAGCAAAGGTAATTTGTAAAAAAAAATTCACAGTAATTTGTAAAAAATTTATTTAATAATTATATGAAAATGAAATTAGGTAAATTAAGAAAAAAAAGTAAAAAAGAACACATTACAATATTATACAGAAATTTTAGAGCTTTTATTAGCTCTGTCTAGTTCTATTTAGATTTTTTAAAAGTTTGTTTGGGCAAAAAAAAATGTTGCCCATCTTATACTTAATTAATGTAATTATTAATTATACTTAAATTGATGATTCTTATAAAAAAATTTAATCAATGAAGTGTGTCTTCTTAAAAATAATGCCGCCTGGTTTGGCTGAATTATTATATAAAGTACCCGGTGATAATTCATGAATACGATTATTATAATTCTCTACAGAGTATTGAGACGTTTGTGAATAATTAGGTGAATATGTTAATGCACCAGTGTTATCATAACCATGATCATGTATTGCATTATTAAGCGGTGGTGACATATAATGACTGAGAATTCCATTTCCACCATTCAAATTGCCAGAATTGATCAATGTAGCCGGATTAAAAGAATTGCTACTTAATTTACCATCTAAATGAGGATTTATTGAATCAAATTGTTTATAGGCAGTACTAAAATGTCCTAAACCATTGTGACCCGGGGCATATTTTGACCCCGAATCAGTTATTTGTAATGGTTGTTTCGCTGTTAATGAATTGATAATATTTACATTGTTATCAGTATAACCATTACTACCAACTGATGCACTTTGTGATAAATATTTGGAAAAATCTTGTGGCATATTATTACTTAATGATGTTACATCATTACCATTACCAATGCTATAAGAAATGCCTGGTGTATTTAGAAATTTTCTGCCCTCCTGATGGTCTTGATTAAAATAAGCTACTGGCATTGTTGTTGGTGAATGTTTCAAGCCACTAACTCCCATTGAGTTGCCACCAATATTATGCAAAGAATTACTAAATACCGATGTATAACGAGTACGTGGTAAATGGCCTTTAGATAACAAATTATAATTGATCAAATTGGTGCCACTTTGCTTAAGATTTCCACTGGCATAATCAATTATTTGACCCAAACCGCTACTACTGCCAAAATACCTCCCATTATTATTGTTAAATAATGTATTAATTGGTAAATATTTGTGAGGAGCTTCATTGAATGTTTCACGTTTCATTTTAACTCTACGCATAGTTTTCCTTATTAAATCATGCACTTGTTTACGTGAATTAAATTGCGCATCGGTCCATGTTATCAATAAACAATTTAAGCATACAAAATTCAACTGTAAAATTATATATTTATATTTATATATATACATACATCACCTTAATAATAAAATATCAATATGATTAATATGAAGATACACATGATTAAATATAAACTTACAATTATTCTTTGCATTGTGTATTGAATTTCTCTGTTACGTTTATTTTCTTCTTTTTTGTTTGATTTAACCTTGCTTGGATTTTCACGGCCGCCAATATGTTGTGTCTATTTGCAATGGCTGCGTATTTATGTATATACATTGGCCATTGTACATGATTTTTATACCCTTACATAATGTAACTCCCAAATACTTTCCTTTGAAGTTGTTTTGCTTTTTCTTCCCTCCACTCATTCATTCGCTCAATCATTCGGTACACTTTTCACAATGTTGATTTTAGTTTCTTTTTTTTTTTTGTATACTCTACATCATTCATGGCACATTGTAATATAAGTTTGTTGAAATGTTTGTAACACTCAAAAGGAGTTCAAATAGATCCACATTCTGTTATACCAGTCGATTCAGAATTACTACCTGATTCGATTTAAGCCTGTCTGTTCGAACGTCTGTCTGTATGTCTGTCTGTTCGTCTGATGGCTGTTCACAGGGCATTATCAAGGGGCCCTCTTTTAGAGGTATTTTAGGGAAATGTGGTGCCTTTTGGCCCCCGAGACAAACCCTATTAAAAATATTTGAAATCGCACACTTTTTATGACCAGTCGATTGGTATAACAAAAGATGAATTTGTCTCAACTTCTTTTGAATATTGCAAACATCTACTCAAACTTGTAATACCTTGTATCATAAGTGTAGGTGCAGGGTATATCAAAATAATGGAAAAAAAATACCAGCAATGGAAAGAAATACCAGCTTTTAAAACCACAACATTTAGTAACTGCTTCAAAATTATGTTGTTATTTTTTGAAAAGTCATTAAGCTTTGGAGAAAGAAAACAACAAGAGTACAAAGTAGTAAAAAATGTTTGTAATATTTGTATCGGTATTTACATTAATGTCGAAGCTGGTGACGCTGCATATGCACATGGAAGAAATTGTAATAAATACTAAACATTAAACAAGTAAAAACAAGTAAAAAATCCGTCGGCGCCCAACTCTTAAATACCTTACACCACTTTCCATATAAGGATTTTTCTCTTAAGAAGGCGTTATATGGGGCTTGATGATAAAAATATACTGATTTTAATTATTTTTTGGAACAAAATGCACTCATGTATCAAATTTTATTTAACTATCTCAATAATTTGCCTCATAACAAATTTACATGAAAAGACGTACTGATAACCTTAAATCGAATCAAGGAAGGATTCTGAATCTATTGTTAGGTCTTTCTTAACTTTTTTTGAGTGTTACAAACTTATAACATCCTGTACCACAATCAAAGTAGTTTATAAGTTTACCTTGAAAAAATGGCATTAAGAATCCATATCTTAACCAACATATTGATAAATATATTTAATATTGTTGATAAATTTCGAAAAGGCAAAAAAAATGTGAAAAAAGCACAAAAACACTATGAACAAAAGTACAAAAGAAAACGAAACAACCAACTAAACGTTTATAACAAAGCAATTGGGTAGATAAATTATCCTTCTTAGTCAATGAAAATGAAAATTATCTAGAGGAATGAAGAAAGTGCAAAAAAAAAAACGATAAGACAAGAACAAGAATAACAAAAACTAGAACAAGAATGCACAAAACTATAACAATTTCACTGGTTTCTGTATGTCTGTCTGTCTATCTGTCTGATGAGGTAAGGTAAACAAAAATTTAATTCTTTCGCATTTCTCTCTCTGTCTCTCTCTCTCCTTTTCTTTCTTATCTCCAAAGTCTATGACTATTTCTCTCTTTCATACAATTGCAAATACTTTCCTTCAATTATTTATTACATTTGACCTGAGCGAAGATCGTTGAGAATAGTTATTTCTTTGTTTTTTTTTCTTTTTTTTTTTTTTTGAGTTAAAAGCCTATGAAGAAATATTTGGTTTGCTTATGTGTGGCTTACAAACATACACATATGTTACGTTTTATGTTTCACTATGACATATTTTGCAAATTCTTTTTTTTATTTGTTTTTTTCTTATTTTAAGCATTTGTTGTGTTGATTTAATAATCAAAAGGTTCCCAAAAGTTATTGTACTACCTGCAAGATATCAATGGAACCGTAAACTCAAAAGAAATATGTATGAAGTTATAAAATAAATGCACATATACATATACATACATAACATATTAAAATTGTATGGAACAATAATAGTCAGTCACATATGATATTTATAAATCTGCATTCCATTACAATCCATTCAAATTCATTCAATTTGGACTATTTTCGTTTAAAGAATTTTTATGCATTTCATTTGAAATGGATGAATGAATGAATCAATGAATGCATGGATGAGTGAAAATAGATGGATGGATAATGACAAGTGAACGGTCGTATAGACAGATAGAAATATTTAATTAAAAACTTACGGCAATTTAATAAAATTGCTTTAAAAATGTAAAAATAAAAATAAAAACACAATCATTTTAAAGGCAAAATAAATTCAAAGTATTTAAACTACATTTTATTTTATGCATCACCCAAAAGTTTAAGGGTATACTAATTTTGTCTTTATTTTTGTAACGCCTAAAAGAAAGACATATTTAGTTACAGCTGTTCGTCTAAAGAAAGCTGAAATTTTCACCTCTTAAAAATCATGCAACACGAAATGATGGAATACCAAATTTTTATTGTTTAATTTTTACACTTTCTATTTACTTCTGAAAAAAACTGAAACCGGCTTTGAATAAACATATTATGATATCTAAGTGGTGGGTATCCAAATATGGCCTCAGCTAAATATAAATTTTCTTACTTGTTTCTTTTATTTCTGTTCTCTTAAATTCTTTTTAGAACTTTTCATTATAAAAATTGAATAATTCCTTCTTCTTAACTTCATTTCTTTTACTTTTCATGTTGCAATTTATAGGTTTGGTGCATATTCATGTTTTGTATTAATTGTATTTCCGTACAATTAATTTGTATAGAAAAAATAATCATTAAAAAAAAGTAGCGAGGTAAAAGAAAAAGGAACCAGAGCATAGCGTTCTATTCCTGCATTTTATAATCCTATAAAGAAGTTTCTTAACTTTATATAATTCCATTTCCATTAATTTATATGAAAAGAAAAATCAAATAAAAAATAAATTCCTGTAACATAGATTTTTGAAATGGCGATGCCAGTCATCATTATTTTTATACCGTTTTCTGCTTTTCGTTTTAATGGAGCATTTTTATGATTTCTCCTTCTTTATTTTGCATTGCCATCTGTTTTAGACTTATTTATGATGCATTGCATCAATGGCGATTATTCAATATTTAACTTTAGCTAAACAAAGCACATCTATACCCATTTGAAGTCGTTTTCTATGCAGAAAGCAAGGTAAATGTACACGTTTGCTTGTAGTTCTTAAGTAGCCTTTACTTTTTAAAATTACTGAGAAAATCATGCCAATAATATTAATATATGAAAGCTAAAGTATCTATCATGACAGAAACATCATTCCTTCAGCTTACACAGAACAGCGTACGTGTTTTGTAAACTAAAGGAAATAATTTTAATTATCTTCTCGTGTATCTTTTCATTGTGGCCTTAACATAAAGCTTATTATCCAGTTCCATCTATAAAATACCTATGCTAAACATGCTAAAGTCACAAGAAAACAATTGTAACTGACAGATGTCAAATGATAGAATTCGAAATTTGGTAAATAAATTTGTTGAAATTAAAACATTGAAAAAAAAATTTATCGGTTAAGTTTGTGAATCTGTTTTACGTTTTTGCCTGCTTTGGTTAATGACAAACGGCAGAAAATCTAATAAAAGTGTACAGAGAAATAGAATAAACTCAAGTCAGGAAATTATACTTAGTTGGAGTCAAATTTTGTATACCCACCATTCAAACACCATGATATTACTTACGAGTCAAATTTTAGTTTTTTAGTAGTGGATAGAAAACATAAGCAGAAAAAGTGAAAATGTAGTGTTGTATATCAATCTGCGTTGTATTTTGGGCATGTTCCTTGATCGATTTGCCCTTTTTCAACACCAACTTGCTTTCACGAACTTTTGATGTCCTTATCTAATCTAAACACATTCAATCACTGTTTTGCAACCGGAAAAATGTTAACAATACACAAACAGACAGACATATAGATAGCCATGTCTAAATCGCTTCACAATTTGATTCTGGTCACGAATGTATATACCTTAAAAGATGATCTTCTTTTGGGTGCTACCAATATAATGACAAAATTAATATAACTCCAAAACTCTTGGTGGTGGTGGGTATAAAATGTGAAGCGAAGACTAATAGAATTATAGTCTCTGAGTAATAATATCATGGTGTATGGATGGTGGATGGCCAAGATTTGGTATCAACTAAATACACTTTTCTTACTCCTTTTTCCCTTTTTTTTTATTTTTTCCTCTTAGCTTTTTTTTAATCTTCCACAGCTCTGTCAATTTGTGGCCAATTAAACGTCATACATCGTTAAACCTGAATTCCTAATTGGAAACGATAAAAGTTTATAGATATTGTACGTTCAATTCATTACAATTTCTATTGGTATTTTTTTATACTTTCTTTCCACCCTCTCATTCAATTGAGACCAAAAAAGTTGGATAATAGGAGGACATTAAAACAAATAAGAAAATAACTACGAAATTACAATTGCGAGACTATTTTAATTTTTCAGTAATAGAAAGAAAATGTAAACATAATATTTTCCGTAGACGTGGCCGCTAGATTTTGCTTAATAAACTGAGGTGTTCAGGAATATCAGGCAGGAACTTCTGATGTTCCTGCCAAATTTGAGCTTGTATTTCTTTTTTACAACTGCAAAAATGTAACGGATCGACAGATAGACATTTCTAAATCAATTTAGAATTTGATCCCGATACATTCACTTTGTGGAGTCGCCACGGCTTTCTTTCGAGCGTTTTAAACATAACGGCAAAATGAATATACCTCCAACTTCTGGTCGGTGCACATAAAAAGCTAAGAAGAAGAAGTGTAAGGAGCAAAACCAGTTGGCACACAGCACACATGAACATGTAAAACCGCACACGCCCTCCAAATTATAAAATGCCAAGGAAAGTTAATGACAACATAAAATAAAATGAACAAAAATAAAAAAAAAATAATTAGCTGAGGCCCCATAATGGGTACCCACCATCCGTACACTTTGATATTACGATTCGGAATTTGATTCAGATTTTTAAACGAGCACGATTTGCATGATTTTGGGAAGATGTTGTGTTGTTTAGTAGAATATAATTTGTAGGGTTCTTGACGCTCTGTTTCGAATGTTACAAACATGTTTCACAGCATGTGAAAATGAATATATTGCCAAAAATAATAATAAGAAAAAGATGATGAAAGTTTTTAAAAGCGAATTAAAAAAACAATTTCAAGAAATTTATGTTTGTTTGTTCTTTTTTGGGCTATAAATTATATAAATGAACTTTAAAGTGTTAATAGAAAACCATTTAGAAAAAGTTTATTAGACAAAGAAGATAACAAAAATTTGTATGAGGTAAAGAAAAGTTTTCTTGAACTTCCTCTTTAGCGAACTTTTTAAATAATTGAAGAAAAAATTGAAAAAATTAGAAGAAAAATACATTTTGTTTAAAAAAGAGAATCAAAATTTATTATTTCGCTAGAATTCCCTGAAATATCTGAACAAGAAATATTCAGTCATATGCCAAATTAAAAATTGTCTTCAAAATAAAATAAAATCTCAGGAGACTTTCTAAATTTTAGTTAAGTAATTTTTTGCAAGAAATCATGCGTACAAAACTTTACGCAAGTAGATTTCACATAAGTACAAAATTTTAATTCTTCAATTATTCAACTTCTATTATAAAAATATTTATTTCATACTTTTAATGCAAGTGATGAAGAAATAAGGCAATCAAGAAGGTAATGTACCAACAAAAAGAAAAAGCAAACTTTTTATTTAAAAATGTATGATGTATAATATATTTTTTATTAATAAATCCAGAAATCAGGTGCTCTCTCTGTTAAATGATCTCTTTATATTTCATTCTCCAGCATAAAATTTTCTCTAGAAAAATTTAAAAATTTAAAACAACCGGAATATAAGTCCATTTCTCTTTTTTTTTACTCACAACAAACAACTATAATTTTTGATTAGTTGACGAAGATTTTCTCAGGCAAAGAAAACAATTAGTTGTTTCGGAATGTTAGCGTAATCAACAAGTGCCAAAAATGCGGTCTATTCATTTTATTTTGTTAATAATTTATCTTTTAATGTATAATACAATTGTACATGGAGCAAATATATTGGGTATATTTATAAGTCCATTCAAATCTCACATTATAATACATGAAGCTGTAGCTCAAACATTACATGAAGCTGGTCATAATGTAACAATATTGTCATCATTACCAAAAACAAATCCTCTAAATGATTATAATGTTATTCAAATACCAATGGATAAATTCGATACCAATAGAATGATAAATAAAATAATGAAGCAGCCACAAAAGCATATTTATCATGATTTTAAATCAATATTAAATCATTTATTAGAACAAATGAATGGAACTATACATCAAGAGCAAATGAAACAATTTTTAAAAACTCATCATCCTGGAGATTTTGATTTAATTTTATTTGGTTATTTTTACAATGATTTTCTATTGGGTATTGCCGAACATTTTCAATGCCCTATAATTTTATCATTTATGGTTCAAAGTACATTCACATTAGATCATATAATGGGTCAGCCCCGTGAAATGGCATATGTACCGAGTATTTATAGTGGCTTGAAGCAACCATTAGATTTTATGGGTAGATTAAAAAATTTTTACAATTATTTTATGGAAGAATTTATATTATTACCGTGGATTCAAAAGAGAATGGATTATTATTATAAGTAAGTACATTTTATACTATTTTTCTGGAGTGTCTTAATTGAAAAGAGATAAGAAATCAAACATACAAGTTACCAGATAATTCTTATATTAAAAACAAACGAAAACTTTATAATTTAGCAATTTAGTCACATTACTTTTTGTGATTAAAAGGTCTAGTACAAATAAAAAGGTGAAAAATTTTGTATGTTTTAATTGACTTGAAAATCATGTTAAATGGGAGGATCAAATATTATTTTATATCAAAATTGTGACGTATTTTTTATGAAAAAAAAAACGTTATATGAAAAGTGGTCATAAAAATGTTGAGCTTTTGAACATTTTTAATAGGATAAGATTTAAGACTAAAAGACACATATAAAACAAATTTCATCAAAATATCTCGACAATTGCGTCATGTAGCTTGAAAAACATTCACATGTACAGACTAAGGATGGACAAAGGGATAAACACGACTTAAATAGTGCTAACAAAAAGTGATTTATAATATACATATATTTAAATATTTTTCTTTCTTTCTATTTTGTTTTCAGTGAAAATTTTCCCTTAAACCATTATCGGCCATTACGTGATGTCTACAAAAATATATCGTTAATATTTTTAAATCATCACTTTAGTCAAGGACCCGTAAGACCGAATCAGCCAGGTTTTATTGAAATTGGGGGCATACAAATACCAGAGAATACTCAAACATGGCCAAGAGATTTAGAAAATGATTTAGAATTATCTCGTAGAAATAGTAATCGGAATTTTAAAGGTATTATCTATTTTAGCTTAGGATCCATGATAGATAATAAAAATTTGGATGGAGGACTATCACAAATTATTATAGAAACCTTGTCTGAACTAATCGATTATCAAATTATAATGAAATGGAATGTAACGGCAATGCCACAAATGCATGCCACAAAAAACATAATATACCGCACGTGGTTACCGCAAATTGATATATTAGCTGATAAACGTATCAAATTATTTATAACGCATGGTGGCCAAGGTGCTGTAACCGAAGCTCAATATTTTGCTGTACCAATGCTGGGCATACCAATTTACGCTGATCAAGGTACTAATATAGAACGTGTTGAAAAGTCTGGTTTCGGTCGTAAAATTGATTTGGCAACATTAACAAAAAATTCATTTAAAGAAATGATTTTAGAAGTAATTAATAATTCGAAATATAAGCAAAATATTCAGAAATTTTCACAATTATATCGTGATAGACCATTAAAGCCACGTTCATTAATCAAATATTGGGTAGAATATATTTTACGGTATAATGGTGCTAAACATATTCAATCGCCAGCAATTCATTTAAATTGGTGGCAATTGCACTCATTGGATATTTTCACTTTTTTAATTTCTCTAATAATTTTCGCAATAATGATGATCATTTTTATCATTAAATGTATTTATAGTTATTTTACAAGGCATCACTTAAATAAAACAATTAAAAAAAGTCTCAATTTACATAAGAATAAAACTAAAGATAAAAAACAATAATTTTTAAGAAAATTTTGTAAAAATTATTATTATTTGCTATATGAGAAGTTCAATTTACATGGACGGATATCAAATGGACAGGCGTCTATTATTATCTGTCCATGAATTTTATACAACTCGTAAGTTTCATTGAAATAAAAATAAAGACTTCAGTTTTGGCACAAAAAACTGAGAAATTTCTTTGTGGATCTGACGTTTACCACTCCTGTTATCCGCTCCGTCTCACAATATCTATTTGTTTTTATACTTGTTTTTGTAATTTGTTACTGTTATAGTTGTTGCTTTTTTTATATTGTACATTGTTGTGTTGTAGTGTCCCCAGTATATTGTTTTTAATTTTAAAGTACAACATGACAACACATAAACTACATATTGACAATAGGACTGCGTTACAAGTTAACATATTTTGTTGACACTATATCAAAATATGGCACAATAAATTAAAAAAAGTTAACGCACAACAAGTAAGAAAACTATATTTGGGGCCAAATCTTGGATATCCACCAGCCATATACAATGATATTACGATTCACAATCGAACTCACTTTTTTTAAAAGTACATTTAAGAACTTCCAAAATTTTTGTACATTTGAGCTCATTATCACGTTTTTTTGTGAGCGGAAGAATATTAATATTACACACAGATAAATGGACAGACAACAGGTTCATAATTTGATGCTGATATATATATTTTGTATGATCTCCGATGCTTCTTCTTAGGTTTTTCAAACATTTTGATAAAATGTTTGTTATCTTTAACCTTTGAGTGGTGCTTATAAAAAAAAAGGTTGTATTATAGTGAGAGATTTGAGACATTATTGGTGGAATCTATTCAATTAAACAAAATATACAACTGTAAAATCTGTAAAATTCATACTTATATTTTATATTAAGTTATTGAGGAAAATTATTAGAATTTTTATGGAATTTTTTTGTAGAAATAAAGAAATTTCATTAAAAATGAATTTTATAATTTTAAATAATTAAAAAATAACTTTAATTGAAGCAAAATTTTCATTAAGTATTAGTTTTAATTAAGAGACCAATTTTATTAATATGTAATTTAATTAGGAAAAGGATTTTAATCAATTAATGATTTTTCTTAAAAAATATTTTTATGCAAATTATAGTTTTAATTAAACGTAAAACAAAATATCATAAAATAATATAAATATAAATATATCGAAAATAAGTATTGTCATTTTATATGGATTTCATGTAATAAAAAAAAAGTTTTAGCATCTCTATATTTATATTGAATTGTATTTTATTGGCCTGTTTGAAATGTTATTAAAAGAATTATTTTATAAGGTTGCTATTCTCTACATGAAACACACAATTAAATATCCTTTAATTTATAATAAAATTCTGTATATAAATATACACATACACATTGATACATAAATGCCGACAAACATCAAAATTAATATTTTTTTAAATGTTATTTATCTTATAAATAAAGAAACGTGTTTTAGTAGAACATGTGGCACATGCAACATCGTACAATGCGGCTTAACATAAAGTGAAATTTAACATAATTTTATGCTGTACTCTGTTCATTTTTACATAAAATAAATAAGAAATCTTGAATACCCACCAACTAGACACCATGATATTGCGATTCAAAGCCTGTTGCAGTTTTTCGGTAGTAAATATAAAAAACAGGTGAGAAGGTTGGTTGGGAGGTTGGGGGGGGTGGGGGGGGGGGGTGGTCGACTTTTGAATACTCTACACCACTTTATTTAATATGAGTAAAGTCAAATAACAGAATTACAAGGCAATAATATTAAAAGAAATTATGTTTTACTTATTTAAAAAATTCGTTACATGAGAGGGGGTTCAAAAATGAATACATATGGATCAAAATTCGATACACATATATACGCGGCAATTGTCAAAATGCAAAACTAAAGAATTAATTATTCGATTTCAAGCATTTTCAATAGCGTTCGTCTTCGGGCTAAACTGCATCCATGTACCAAATTTTAATTAAATATATTAAAAATTGTGTCCAATTATAGCTTGATTAAAATTTCCATAGACAAAGATCAGACATACAGACAAACTTATGTTAATAAAATTTTTAACAGACATTTAATAAAGTTATTTTAAGAATAGTGGTAAACTAAGTGATAATTTTAATGTTAAATGGTTGCAGTTGCACACATATCAAACCAAACTAGACCAATAGTAACAAACAAAAAATTTAACATACAAACATGTTTCATGTTGAAAAGGAGTTTTCCAGAGGAATCTGATAAAATTATTTGCAGAAATTTTTGCATTTTAGTTGAAAATTGGCGGTTTATAAGTGCGAATGGCTTTCTCGTTTTTTTTAATTGATCAAAAATTATATACATTCAAGTAATTAAGCAAAAAAGGAAAGAAAAACGTAAAAAAATTCACTCTTTAAGAATTTTTTTAGTAAAAATTTTATCTCAAAAAAATTAAGTCCAAAAAGAAAGCGCAAAAAATTTATGAGAACGATTCCAATTCATAGTGAGAAAAAAATAAATGAATAAATGAATTTAATGAAACTTAATAGAAAAATTAAGAGATTTTTTAAGGCATATTAAATTTGTAAAATATTTACCACAAATTAATAAGTTAAATATAAATGTGTATGTATGAATGGCGTTCAGTGTGAGTGTTATAAAACAATTAATGCAATTTATTATGGATTCAATTCATGCTATCGATTCATCAAAAGATTTTGGTGTAACCCATTCTGCTTGACGGCTTGATGAAACAAAAATTTTATTTAATATTCATCATCCTTGTCATCTTTAATAGTTTTAACTAAATTGATGTAATTTACTATAGAAAAATGTACATAAATTTCAAAATCTAATTAATGGTTTTTCTTTACCATTTTTTAGTACTTTCTAACAACCGGCTTTACATAGAATATTTTTTCAAAAAAAAAATTGATTTTTCATATAATTAGTATTAATTTGAAAATAAAAGACAATAATTTAGAAAATTATAAAAGCTTTTAATATTAAGATTAATGATAAATGAAGATACTTATGAATTTCATAGTTTTTTATTGGTGCATTATTTTCTAAAATTTTAATACTCAAGTGAAGTAAAGAGATAGATAAAAAATTACATTTTTTAAGTAACATGAAATTTGCAGATTGTAATTTAACTTTTGCATTTTCCACTTTTTACAATAAAAATAAAAAAGTTTATATGATGGTTTTAACCATAAATAATAAAACATTTTAAAACGTAAATAATTTTTTATAAAATATAAACAATTTCTCCATTTCATTTCAAAGTTTTTCCACAAAAACTCTTTGAAGTCTCAAATTAATATATTTCTATATGATTCGTAATGAAATATTATACAATTAATTAATTAAACTAACTTAAACAATTGAACGATGTAGCTGCATTTTGAAAATTTATGAATAAGCTTTCTTTTTCTTTTATTTTTGTATAGATAAAAAAAGTAAGAGAATGAAAAAATTTTCTATAATTTGTTTGTTAGATAATTACTTAAACCGAGAATAATTTTTACAATGATTTATAAAATTTAAATTATTTTAATGTAAAACAAAGTAGATACAGGCGCAAACAAACAAATATGGCTAACATTAATTATAAAATTAAATTCTCATGCCATCAAAATGAGAAATATAAATTAGTATTAAAAAAGCAAAAGTGACAGATAGATATACAAACAGTTACTCAGATATATAAGCGAACAAATGGGCGGACAGTTAGAGATAAAAAAAAATTGCAAAAATAGCAATTAAAAATTTATATGGAAGGATATTGAGGAAAAATACTTATAATAAATTTTCTAAATCTAAAAAAGAAAACTGTTGTCTGCATAGAAAAATGGGGAAAAAGAAAGAAGAAACGTGGCAAGAAAAAGAAGACTCAATGGAAAGTACTTTATTTTGATTATAAGATTATAAAGTACAAGAAAAATAATTAATTTTGTAAATGTTACTGATTCAAAAGTAGGCGGTTTTTAAAAAAACATTAAAAATATTAAAATTTTAAGTAAACAAAAAACAAAAATTGAATTTAATTAGATGTAGCCATTACATGAAGATAAAGATAAAGATACAGATAGAGAAAAGATCATTTGCAAGGAAAGTTAATAAATACGAAAATGTTTTATGTCTCAGAGATTGCTATATAAATTACGAGTATTATGTCAAATAAGACTTAAATGGTTTTATTATTACGCAACAATAGCACTACATTGATATATGTATGTACTTGCATTTATATATACATGTGTAGATGTAAATGCATTTGTGTTTTATTTGTCTAGTTTAGTAAATCGTTATTATTATTCGTCTCGCATTACTCTTTAATAAAATCTCATTACACCATTTTTCTATTTTACAGAGAATTTTTATTAACGTCTACAAGTATTTTATAAATAAATTGGACAGACAAATAAACGGTCAAGTAAATACTACAAGCCAAATAATGCGATAGTAACAGTACAATAATAATAACAAACAAACAAAATTTTATAGTAATAATAACAAACTTTTAAGGAAATTGTACTCATCATCCAAAAGTCGAATCGTCTTAGATAGAAATCTTAAATTAAGAGATGAAAAAATTTGCATAACCATGATCGATTTTCATAATTTTTCTATAGACATTGTACCAAAAGCCTTAATACTTGTACAAAATTTTAAATTTCAGACAGACAGATTTAGACTAATATACCTTAATTAATTCACAAGAATACAGCGTCTTTGACGTTTCTTTTTAGCTGTTACAAAATAAATGCTGAAAAAATAAATGCTGATCAACCTCTGCTAGCGGATGTAAAAATATTACTAAAAAAAGTAACAGTAAAAATATATAACAACGGTACAAAATAGAGTACTTTACTATTTGATATTGCAAACATGTAAGTGTATAAAAAAATAAGAAGCAGAAGAAAAAGAAAAACGCAAAAACACTTCTTTGTCCTACTACTTCTTATTCTGTTTCTTCTTCGTTGTAGTTTTATTTGGCAATGGGGATTATCTGATGTAAAGTTAAAAAAAACAAAAACAAGTAAGACCTTTATAGTCGGTCGAGGCCGATTCTTAAATACCCTACACCATTTTGCTTAATGTGATTAAAACCAAATAAGAGAATTAAAAGCCAATAATATTGGAAAAATTATTAAACATTTTTAATAGCGTCGCCTCTGTACCAAAACGCCCCCATGTATCAAATTTCATTTAAATATATCAAAAATTTCGACGTGTATCTTTATAATAAATTTCCTTAGAGAGACATCAGATGGACAGACCGACAAACAAGCTTATCACAAATAAGAAAGTCATTCTGAGTCTATTGGGATAATTAAAAGGTGGCTCTGTCTCAACTGGGTGTTTGGGTGTTACAAACAACTGCACAAACTACACTGCATAATACGCTGCGATACAAATGGTGTAGGGTATAATAACAGTCTTAAAAATAAATTATTAACGTGTCTATAGAGTTTAATTGTACGGAGGTTCTTTAAAAAACCAAACATATAATACATGCACATACATACACAAACAAACATAAATACACACACATAAAAAAACACGTTCATGGTTTTCCTAGGAGGATAATCCAATAAAAACAAAATTAAACGTGAAAAAATGTGGAAATTGCAACAACAAATAACAAGAACAACATAAAAGTCTAGACTTTAACATGAACTTAAAAACCAACATAAAAAAGGTAAAATTTAGTATTGTATACTTTCATGTAGGCGTGACCGTGTTGTAAACCTATAGCCTTTCGCTTTGTAGAAAGGCTTAGCTTTCTACTACTTTTAGTTTGGAAATAATTAATGTAAAACCACATGGTTATCTTTGAAAAAACTAAATCGTTTTCATTTTACATTGCATTGTGGTCGTGTCCTTTATCCGATTTAGCTTATTCTCGATACCAATCTACGTGCAAGAATTTTTAATATTCTTGTCAAATTTGAGCTTGAAATCTCCTTTTTGCGAGCGATAGACTTGTGACAATATACGAAGAGCCGGACAAACAGACACACTTAAATCGATGAAGAATTTTATGCTGACCAAGAATAAGTAGTTCTTGAGTGTTACAAATACATTGACAAATGAATGGATACCTCCATCACCCCTAATAACAACGAGATTGGCATTTAGTATATTCAATAATTGACATTTAGCATATTCCAATGGGAATGAAAAGAAGTCCGATGAAGAATAATACAATCGTTTTATAAATAAATTAATTATTCAAGAACTTTTAAGAGAAAATCGATTACTTGAAAATACCAAAGCAAAGTAAAGCAAAAAAAAACTAAATAAAATACTTTAAAAACATTTAGATAGCTTGAAGACTAAAGAGAATCAATATGGAGATTTTTTTTTTTAATTCAATCACAACTATTGTTTTTTTTTTAAATAATTTGATTTAATTGGACAGTCAATGGATACATGAAAAATACCAAATTTAATACCAAATACTTAAGTAAATTTTACAAATGAATCATTTTATTCGTTTAAAGCATTTTTAATTTATTTATAATGCATAATAAACATTTTTTATACGATAGAAAGTGAAAATCTTGCATCAGATCAATTATTACAAAAAAAAATAATAGTAATGGAAAAGAAAATTAAAATAAAAACAAAAATAAAAATCAACTCAAAAGCACAACAAACTGAAATTCCATTTGTAATTCACACTTGCATGCTTATCCATATATATATATATATATATATATATATATACATATGCACGTACATATATGTACATGTACATGCAAGTATATTTCTCTGTACGTTCATGCTTGTTTGCTCAAGATTTTGCGTGAAAGTGAAATTTTCCAAACGCTTGTTTTATATATGAATATATTTAAATGCTGGCATTATTCTTGTTGTTTTTGTAACTTTTTTTCCTTTTAATCTCATTTTAGTTTTTTAAATGCCATAGTCATGAGTTAGTAAGACTAGTTTTGTAAAACTGCAACAGATAACAAAATGCAAAAGTAAATGCAATCAACATTAAAATAAGTAGCGTTGTAAAAATAAGAGAAATAGTCATTGTGAAAAGAGTTTAAGCAGATTTAATTGCAATTTAATAGTACACTCTATATTAGGGTTACTACTTTAGCAGAACTGGTCAAGTAAGTGATACAAATTGTGCAAAGTGTCTGTATGTCTGTCTGTTTGTCCGTATATTGATACCGATTCGCCGATAGCAAAAAAGAAAAAGAGATATGAAGCACAAAGTTGTTAGATACATCAGAAGTTCTTACCGTCAATTTGATATTGAAAATGGGCAAAATCGTTTAATGGGTAAACCGTTCAACGTTAACTGAGAACATCTCAGTTTTAACTTTTTTTAAACAAAAGTTGGTGGTTTTTTTTTATTTATTATTATTTGCATTATGACAAGACATCATTTTCCAGCTTTGTTAATTACTTTAATTATTTCTTACGTATGTATTTATTGAAGGGCTTGGTGTACTAAAAAATTAATATCTACAATTCGTAATTTTTTAATTTTTTAATTATAATATACTTCTTTTAATATAAAATCAAATTTATAAATTATAAAATAATTAATTTATTATAAAATTAATTTTTCTAATTAAAAATTGATTTTTTAACTATAAAATGAGTTTTGTGAATTATAAAGACAAAAAATAAAAATAAAATATAAAAAATAATTTACATTGAATTTTATGTACTAAATTTGGCAAAGTATGAAATGTACTGAAAAAGTTAGATATATTTAAGAAATTCCATTAAAAGAGAAAACTTTCATACAGCATTAAATACATTTAAATTATTATTTAAGAAACTTTTATTTTGCAGTATAATAAATAAGAATATAGATGTATGTATGTATGAGAGAATATAAATTAAATAAAATGGACACAAGACACTTCTTCCATCTCTATCATATTTTATACTCTGTGTGGCATTTGAATTGAAATGAACTATCACAAAATTTCACATCCGTTTGCATTAATTTATGATCTTTTATAAATAATTATGTTCTTCTTCTTTTTTTTTGTTTTTTCTCCTTTTCTTTATCTACTTTATCTTGTTCATTTTATTTAAATTTATAAGTAAATTCTCAAATAAATTCAATTCATAAAGTACCGAACCAGACGAAACAAACAAGAAAAAGGAGGGCAAATCTTTAAGAAAGAAATCTTTGAAAATAGTACATGAAAACGTGATAGGCCTACTTAACTGAATGCAACAGTTAAGTGAACAGCATTCAATGATTAACAAAATGACATTATTGACTTTAATATTACTCTCTCACCTCTCACAAAATCTTATTCTTATGTGACATATAAAATATAGCTCGGTTTCTTTCTTTCGTTCTTTCTCCCTTCGCCTGCTCTGCACTTTTCTATTATTAATTTTATGTGAGTCTAGAGTCTGCAAAAGGGGCATAGGATAAATTGACAGACAAGCATTTTGCCAAGAATCATTCATTGGCAATTAGATAGATAGACCGTGTCAGAAATAGTGTCAGAGTAAATGTAATTAAAAATGTTATGGTATGTAAAATTTTAAATTTCCCTTGGTACATAAATGCGTACATACATTTATAACAATAATAACATTTCGATATTTATTGTTACTTTATTATTATTATCATAATAAAATCCTATGAATATTTTGTTAGTAGTGTGATAGTGTGTGTGTGTGCAAAGTGCTTATTATGAGTTAGCGTTGTGTGTATGTTTGAGGGTAATTTCTCAAAATAGGCATTAAAATTTCTGGTTGTTGTACAACATGCTTCACTTCAATTTAGATAATTAGATATTTTAGTTAAAAATATATGAGTAAATAAATTTTAATGAAGTTTTTTTAAAGAGTTTTTGAAATTTTTAACAATTCAGTGAAATTGTAATCGTCATAAAGTTAACAGTCCACAATTTTGACTTTTACAAGAAAATTGACATATTTTTAGAAAATGAATTCACACAGAGCTGTTTTTGCACTTCATAAAGCTGGCTTTAGAAATACACTTTCCATTTCTTAAGCAAGGTGATTCTTTGGCTTTGGAGTTATAGTTTAAAATTTTGGTCAGTGTTATAGCGGACTTTTCCAAACTTAATCAAATGCTGTATGAAAAATTCCTATAGGTATATATTCGATTATTCGATTATTCGATTTCTTGTTATCGTAACAGAATACAAAATAACATAATATAAAAATTAATTAAATTAATTTAAATTAAAATTTAATTAATCCTTAAACCTTTAAGTTGTCAGTGTGATGCAATTAACAGTATAATTAATGCAATTTTTATTCCTCTTTTATTTAAGTGAAGTAATAAACTTTAATTAATAATTATTTTTTTAAAACTTATTGTAAAGAATTTTTCATTAAAAGTGCTTTTGTTCTAATTCTAAAATTTTAATATTAGAAAGTACAAAAAAAAATTAACGGATTAAACATTTCAAAGTATATATATTAAAAATTGTCATATTTTAAAAAGTGTTTTAATTGACCATTAAAATTAAATAAATTACAAAAAAAAATTCATGCTAAAAATTTTCATATACATAAATTTTTATTACACTGATGTATTATCAAAGTAAGTGTCTCAAAAATGATATCGTGCTAAAATAATCGTAAAAACGAACTGTACATTTCAAAGAAAATTCATAAAACAACAAAGAAAATAGATTATTAAAAACTTATGGATTAATGTAGAGTTTGAAATTGCATGAGTTCTACACATCATTCGCAACGAAACTTTACATAATAATGATAATAGAAGTAACTCCATGCAAGAATAAGAACAGTAATAATAAGAGTAAGAGTAACAGCAGCAACAACATTTACCATAAATATAATTTCTCATATAAAATTATGACACCAAGAGAAGCACAAATTTTCTTAAAAATTTTAATTTTATGTTTTTATTTAATGACTGATTCGTATGCTAAATCATTAATATTTGATGCAGCATTGGCTGATGTAAGAGCAACAGCAACAGCAACAACAACAACAACAGCATCACTAATAACAACAGCAGCAGCAACATCAATACTTCCAACGTCTATTCAAAATTATAATAAATATCAAAAATATCAGCAGCAAAATGAACAAGAATTGCAATTGTATCATAAACCCCAAGTTTATGAACAACAACAACAACAACAACAACAACAACAACAACGAAGAAGAGCAACACAAGCAACAAAATTCTCATACAAATCTTAATCATTATCTAGTTGTGGAGGAGAAAATGCAACAGCGACAACAAGAACAAGAACAGCAACAATCACAACCAACTAGTTTAGTAAGCTTTTTGCAACAAGAACAACAATCACCGCACCAACAACAACAACAACAACAACTACATCGACAAATTAGTGCTTTACTTTCTAGTCACGTTGGCCAATCGTCTCAGGTAAGTGTAACATATTAAATCAAAGGGATGCCCAGATAAATACAAATTTAATAAGTAAAACTCAAATTTGGCAGAATCATTGAAAGTTCTTGCACGCAAATTAGAATTGAAAATGGGCAAAATCGATAGAAAGGTACGCCCATATCATGGAAATATTTTTTAACTTATTTGAGGCATTTTCAATACAAAAATGGCCTTAAAATTAATGGTAATTATTAATTAAAATTAATAATTACCATTTAAACAATTTTTATAACAAACAAAGATCTACAATAAAATTAATTCAAATTTCAATATAGATTAAAAATCTACTTATATTTTTAAGGATCATAAAACTCATCATCAACATTTTATTAACTTTTTTGCCTTAATAATTTTACAATCCATTTTCATTCAATTCATTAATCCATTTTCAAATTTACTGACCAAACTAAAATAAAGTGAACATCAGTTATTAAATTGGAAAATGTTAATGTTCAGAAAACAAAAGATGCAAAGCTTAAGAGGAAAACATTGTATCGCTGCAAAAACAAAAAAAAAACAATAATGATTTTTTCATATTTCCTTTTTTTTTTGTTATTTTGCCTTATTTTAAAAACTACGTATTAAAATTTCAATTGTATCACAAAACGGTTGAAAAAATTTCCATTTATATAAAGAGACAGAGAGAGAGAGAGAGAGAGAGAGAGAGAGAGAGAGAGACAGAGAGAGAGAGAGAGATAGTAATAAAGGAGGTAATAATATCAATTTTTATAAAGTGATGGCAACAAATATCAAATATAACGAACATTTTTCTCAAAAACTCTTAATTGACCTCAATAAAATTTTTTTTGTTTCATTTTTTTGTTTTTTTTTGCATTTACAATTGATTGCATCCAAATAAATTGAATAGAATTGAATTGAATTGAATTTCAGTTCATATGCAACTGAGTTGAAATTTACTCATTTATACTCATTTTTTTGGAAGTCATTTATTATCATTAACAATCAATTTTTGGAAATAAAATTATGAAATATTGTAATTTCAATTTATAATAAGTAGAAAAAAAATAGAAATTACTTATGGAATTTTCTTGGAAATTATTATTATAAAATTGCATTCTTAAAAAAACCACACATTTTTTTTATGAATTTTTATTCCCACGCTATTCTTAAATCGAAGATAAATAAGTGAATTAAGAATAGAAGAAATTAATGCAATTATTTAAGCCTTTTCTAAGAAATTTTTCAAAATGTTAAACGTTAATGAAAAAAAAAATGTGTTTTTCATTTCCTCATACATTTTCTTAGCTCTGCTTCATTCGTTTCGTCTTATTTCTTTCAATTTAATTGATTATCCATTATCGCAATTATCTCAATTATCTCATTAATATTCTCTACCTCTTTATTCATATAATTTCGCATATTTTTTAAACCCTTTCTGGCTTTTTTTTCGTGCTGTATCATTCTTTATACACCCTACATCAATTGTGATATTAAAAAGTTTCGCAATGATAAATAACTTAAAATAGAAATTGCTCAAAGTCCTAGATTTTTATAAAAAGCCTAAAGTTTCCATTACTAGTACTACGACTACTGAAAATGTTTATTTCCCTAAAAATGTAGCCTTAAAAAAATCTTTGACCTTTTTCATGATTAAAAATATGAAGCAGTTTATACTTGAAAGAAGCAAAAATTTAAAAGAAAAATAGATATTCTACTTTACAACTTTTATCTTAGAGTCATTTAAGTCTTTTTATGTATTATAATTAAATTTGGATTCAAACATTTTTCAACATTTGAAAAAATTACATTATTGTTATTACATGAATAAGAAATTAAGATTTACGCCATCACAATTTATTTGATCAATAATAACAATTTCGCTTTAAATAAGTGACATTTTGTAAGGCAATTATTGTGTCACCAAAACTTTCATATTTTTAGATAATTTTTATCTATCATTTAAATATAAATAAAATTTATGATACATTTTTGACACCTTGAATGCATAAAAATTGATTTTAATCAATAAACGCATTCAACCAATATAAATAATTATGGACAAAAATGGTTTTTTTTTCTTTTTTTTTTTTTGCAAACGTATCAGTTATTATTTATGGTTTTTTTTTGTATCCCACATCACTTGTGGTGACCAGTTAGTGTAAGTTTATCCAGATGTTTGTAATACCCAAAAGTAGTTGAAATAGATTCATATTTTATTATGCCGATCGACTCAGATCACTTTCTAAAACCATTTAAATCTGTCTGTCGTTCTGCCTTGAGTGGGTTGTTTTAATCCAGAGGCGAACCTTATTACAAATAATTACGATTGCGCTCCATAAAACGCCTTTCTCGAATAAAGGCATTTTATGGGCAATAGATTAGCCCAGATAGTTAAGTTATTTGAACTTCCTTGAATAATTTGGAAGAATTTTTCAATTTTGTTAGCGTATACTTTATTTGACTTTAATTACATTAAACAGAGTGCCAAAGAGTGGGCTCCGATCAACCATAAAGTTCTTACTTTTTCTTTACATAAATTTTATGTGTGAAAAACAAGAGCACATTTATTTTTATATAAATTTCTCTCTTTGTTATGTGTGTTATCTTTGCTATTTATATTCATAAATTATGTTTAATTAAAATGTTATTGTGTCGAAAGTAGAGAATGAAAGAGAGATGAATTGAATGAAAATGGTTAAGATTCATTTTTATACTGTTTTTTCGATTGAATTCATTTTCAAATATTTCACAACTTTCGTACTTTATGAAAATGTGAATGTTGATTTCTTTCATTTTTTTTCTTTGTTGTTATATTTACGTACGTTTGGGATATTCAATATTTGAATAACTGATTTATTATTGTATTATTAAACCAAAATAAAAAAAAAAACTATAGACATATGAAAAGTGATACTTTAATACCAAAAACAAAGTTTACAACTTTAGTATTAAGAGAATGAATATTTAATTGAAATATTAAAATGGAAACTTTCCAAAAATATTTTGTTTATTAGACTAACTTTAAGGGATCGATCAATAAGTCAATTTAAACGATCTGCTAATTCCCAAAAATTTTTCTAATTAATTAAAAAGAGTTTTGTGGTCTTCAAACTACTAAAAATTACAATCATAATCATAGTAATACTCATAATCGTTTAACAAGGAATTGTTACATTGTCAAATAGCACAAAAAGCATTACAGTTCCAAAGGTCTCATTGCAAATTTGTTTTCGGCTATAAAATTTTATTCCACCAGTGGAAAAGGGCCTAGAATATTTGTACCAAAGCATTTGTATCTAAGCATTTCATCTTATACCACAATAGTAATTGTTTTGATGTCTAAATGACAAAAAAAAAAAAAAAACGGAGTCACCATCTCTTAACACAAAATATGGCTAGAAGTAATTACAGCTTTGAGGTTATATCACACAGAAGCGACATGAGTCAAAAGGAAAGATAGATAATACAAAAGAGAAGCCATTTAGTCAATATGCCATTGATAATTGTAAGTTTTTTTTTGGATATAGCAACAAGACGACAAACAAAGAATAAATGGGAAAAGTTGTGACTATGAGAAGTGAAACGACAAAGATATAGAAAGATAGAGAGCAAAGTAAGGAACATTGTGTCATATATTTACAGTTTAGTAGGCCTTTATTGTAATTATAGTTATTTAGTAACTACCTTTATGGAATGCTTTACAAATGGTCTGCACAAAAAAAAAATAGTGAAATCTTAACATATTTTTATTAACGATGATATTTGCTAAACTTAGAAAATAGTACTTAGTTCTTCTATTGATTATTTGTAAAATTTGCAAAAGGTAGATAACTGAAATTTTATCACACAAGTAGGGAAACTTTTAATCTGCAAAGTCTGTTAAAAACTCATGCAAAATGGCTTTTTTCGTTCTACTACTGATCTACAAATAAAAATTTCTTAAATTTACCGCTATAAAATATAAAATTCCATGAAAGAATTCTTTTTAAACATTCGCCACAAGAAATTGTTTTGTTATGTTTTTGACACATTTGTCTGATATTATTCAGAATGAATGTCAAATGCATAAATTTTTATAAATTATATAACCACCAACTTATCTTCTCTCTCTATTTTTACATCCATTGTTTTTATTATTTGAATTATTGTTATTATTATCGTTGTATTATCTTTGTTTTGTGCTGTATATTCATTTAATATGTTTACGTTACGTTGTGTATGCCTGCATTCCTAGAAATCAGATCCCTTGACATCAATTGTAAAATAATATTTAGATATTTAGATAAAAGGAATATAGATATAGTTTATATAAGTTAAAGCGCTTATATTTACATAAATATAATCAAATAATGTACATAAATTGAAATTTACTTTTAAAGCAAATACCACAAATATTTATTTACCACTGCTTGTAAACTTTCTATAAATAAAAAAAAATTTATATATGTAGCTAATATTTTTCATTGGGGATTTTGGAAAATTTAATAATCCAATTTACGTATTTTCCATGTTTCTTTTCATTTTATTAATTACATTCATTTTACTTGTATTTCACTCATTCAATTAATGATTATGAGTGCCGAGTGTATAATTTTTTGTTTAATCTTACATTTGAATATTTGAAAATATATTCATGATTTATTTGCCATCACAATAAACTTTCGATTATCTTCCATGCATTGTGATAAATCATAATAAATGAAGTGTGGGCCAAAATAAGTTGCAGTGTGCCTGATAAAAATGGTAGATAACTGTTAAGAAATGAAATACGCTTAATATTTATAAGATGGTCTTTCTGCCAAAGATGGATGATTTATCCATCTCAAAGATGGATATATCTACTTTAGGATAATTTCATTCATAAAACATACGTTTTATTGTAACGAATTTGTTTAACGTCTTTAAACTGACTTAAACAAGTGAAATATTTGTATAACTATTTCACGATTTCAATGACAATTGACAAGCCAATTTTCACCGTTGTTTCAATAAACTAAAAAATCTACTACTAAAAAGACTGAATACAATATACTTTATGCAGCGCATTCCATACATTGACAATGAAATGGATTCCGCCAAAAATCACAGCAAAATATAAATTTCCATAACCAAGTGCGTGTGTAAATTACAAGAAATATATAAAAAAAAAAGACGTGAGAGAGTGTAAGTTGTAAAATTTTCACGCAACAAGAAATAAAATAACAAATTTTGAGTAATTTATCAAAAAATTTGAGTTTTGAATTTTGAGTTTTGCTATATTTTTGTTAATGCATGATGGCGCTAAACTTTCCTCTTTCCTTTTGGCATTAGGAAAAATACAAATGTAGAATGAATGTAACTTCGTATGCAAATCATTTTAGTGTAAGTGAATGGTTACGGATATTAGATATTTTGAATAAATTATTGCCATTTCTAACTAAAGAAACTGATGTTCTAGAGAAACAGTAAAAACTTTCCAAATTATCCAATATTACTCATTCGCCGTGTGTATGTTAATATTATCACTTGACACTTGACACTTGATACTTGACACCAAAACAATTTATATACACACTCACCCAACCAAAAATATGTAAATACGTACATATATAGATATTTACATATATAGATATTTGTTTAATGAAACCTTATACTTGTAAGAAATGTAAACTCTTGAATGATAACGTATTTTTCAAGTTACTTTCCTCTATTATCTCTCTGTACTGATTTAAGTTAAATGAATACCCAAATCCTGTAAAATATACTTCCATTGATGTGTTTCTATTTACAAATATTAACATTTCTGCTTATGACTGGTTGTTTTGTTTTTTAATACCCACCACTACAGAGTTAGGGGCAGATTCATTTTGCTAAAGCGAACCACAATTTTTTCTAAATTAAAAGCATTTTAAAATTTTTTTTTAGAAAAAATTCAGAAGAAGATAACGAGCACATTTTAATATCGACCACTACAAAATTAGAGATACATTCATTTTGCTAAAGCAAGCCACAATATCTTAAAAATTAAAAACATTTCCAATTTTTTTTATGTTTAGAAAAAATTGAGAGGAATACAACGAGCACATTTTACAAAAGTTTAGATAGTTGAAATGTTGTACACTTAGTCTTATTGAAATCCTATCAAATATTTCATTTCATGTGTAAAAAATTCATCTTCTTAAGTATTACAAGTGTAAATTATGCCAGCACATTAACTTTTTTTTCGATAACTGCACATATCGGTGTACAACAACATATAACAAATTTGATTAGCCAACTTGTTTACTACATATTTGCTTAATAAACCAATATAAAAACTGTAACATATTTTAAAAGAAATTTCTGCTATACTAAGCGAGACATCGCATTGTGCCTGGAGACAAAAAGCATTTTTATTAACTTTAAGTTAATTTTTTTACTTTCTTTTGTCTTCTGTCATCTGTGAATGTCAAAATCAAATGCAATTTGAGTTCACAATTCGTTTCTCTTATATTTTCAAATTGCCCGAAAAAAAAACTATACAACAAACAAGCCACCGAATTAATAAGTTCTGCAGTGAAACGGTATTGAATGAAACTAAGGAGAAGAATAATCGGTTAACAAGTAAATAAGGGTCAAACAAATTAGGGGACATTTTTTGACAACAAAAATCCTTACCCTTTGTTTAAGTACCACTTTCCTGAATTTCTTTCTTTTTTTTTCTTAAAACTTTTTATTTCTTTTTATATAAATTTTTTTTTGTTGCCTTACTGTGAAACTGAATCGTGTCCTTTTAGAATAATTTATTATTTTATATAATTTTTACTTGTTTCTCCAAGCGCTTTTCCCTTTTCATATTTTTTTCAAAAAGACGCACAAGGAAACAGAATTTTTTTATACATAAGGATGTAGAAAGTGTAAAATTTTTTTTGCCCAAAAACAAAAAAGTAACGACAAGGAAGTGACAATTTCCCTTTTGTACATTTTATAGTATATTAAATATGATATTTTAATAGTTGTGCATAAAGTAAAAGTAAAACACAATTAAAGATGAAGTAAATTAAATTAAAACAAAATAAATTAAAATAAAATGAAATAAAGCAACTCAAAATGTATTTAATTGAGGTAAATCAAAACTAAAATAAATCAAAACTAAAGTAAATTAAATTAAAAATAAAATCAAATTAAAATATTATATAAAACAAGTGGCAGAATAAAATTTAAAATAATTTATAAATAAAGCTTTTGTAAAACATTAAAAATATTCAAGAAATGTCTCAATTTTAATGTTTTAAGTTTTAATGTAATTAAAAATACTTGTAACTATTTGCCTAGAGCATTAAAAATTTCATTAAAATACAAATTAACTTCCAGAGAAGTATAAACATTTTCTATGTAAGAAGAAAATAATGTAGCATAAAGTGAAAATTATTTCATTACCCAAAAACCGAGCGAAAAATGTTGTGAATTGTTAAATTGTGGCTTCAATTGAAATAAAAGCAAATGCAACTTTATCAATTAAATTTTGTATGCCACTTTATCAATTTAATTTATTACTTTACATTGTACTAAATTATCTTTTAAGACTCGCACTCGTCTGTTAGTTGGTTCAATCATTTAAGAAATATGATGCAATTAAAAGAAGAGTGTTGATTTAATACAAATCCACAAACTCTCAACCTTCCTAACGGATATATTACTACAGAGAGAATCAAGAGAAATATTTCTTTTCTTATTTCACACAAATCATGTTCAACATTAAGAAAAAAATTTTAAATCTTGACAATATAGAAATTATACTGAGCAAAGGCAAGTTGAATGTCAGAAAGGTTAAATGTCACTTTAAGACTAATGATTTTAATAGAAAGCAACCAACTAATTTCTTGATATTTGAGGTTGTTATCGTAAACTTCATACTTGCACAAATATTCAAGCATAATTAAATTTCGAAAATATTTAAAATTACAAATAAAACACTACAAATATAATGCAATGAAACTCTTATTGTTTATTTGTTAAAAGGCATTGAATCTAACAATGGACAAAAACATATAGAAGAATGCTTAAAAATTTTTCATCTGACCCTTTTTCTATAGAAAAAATAATTTAAATGCCAAATCACAAAAGGTTTAAAATTAGATTACAATTAGAATTATATAATCAATAATAAATGAAATGTAAAAAGGAAAATTTCAGCCAAAAAATTTTCATACATTTCAAATTTTGGAGAGTCTTTGAAATTTTGTTGAACATTGTTGTTGTTGCGTATTAAGATCCTACATTGTAATTGCTTGAAGAATTCTTTGCCGGGAATACTTAATATTTGTAACGGTATATAGCAACACCAGCTACACCAATTAATATGAAGCCCATAATATAAGTTAAAAATTTTAATTTTGAATTATCCGGTGATTGTTGCATGCGAGCTTGCTTATTCTTTTGCTCCAATTTCCTAGCATGCCCCAACATTTTTTGATATAATTCTTTTTCAATGTTCTCTTCGCGACGTAACTTGATGAGTAATTTTGCCAAATCTTGTTGTATAACTTTATTATCAGCATCGGAAGCGGCAGCTTTTTGTAAAAAGTTAATAGCGCTTTTTGTATCACCTTTTGCTTCTAATATTTTACCTTTGCGGTATAGAGCTTTTGAGTTTTGTGGTTGGTAAAGTAATACATTTTCCACTGATTCTAAGGCGGCATTAAATGCGGATATTTTAATTTGAGCCATTGCCAAATTATTGTAAACAATCATACGATCCTCTAATAAAGAGTCTAATTCATTTTTTGACAACTTAAAACTCTCTTTGGATGCTTCCGGTATATCGTCTAAATAATCTAAAGCTCGTCGATATAATTGTATGGCCGTACTAAACTCATTACGATTATACCAAAAATTTGCACGCTCTTTCTTTTGTGCCGCATATTTTTTACGCAACTTAAATGATTTTACATTGTTAAGATGTTCCGAAATGGCTTGATGTAAATACAATTTATATTTGATATTAGTGTTTGGTGGAATACTTAATTCGGGTATATTATCATTTTTTAAACCTATCGAACCATAAGCAAAACAAGCATCCACAATAACCTCACATATCTCACCAACATTCATTAATGGTAAAATCATATCAAGACCGTGAACAATCTCAAAATCACCAACATGAATTTGTAATTTATGAACTTGCTCTACTATTAAATCACTATTAAGCAATTTTCCTGTAAAACTAATTGTTACCAATTCGCCACGTGCAGGTTTATGATTTATTTTCGATTTTTTTATAATACGTTTCATTATTTGTCCATTACCAAGAACATCACACAGGGCTTCTTCATTACCATCATCTGCATCACTGCTATTGTCCGAATCGTCGCTTTTTGGTATTTGTATTTGCATTTCAGGCAAATTATCCGGATTTCTTTGTGCAACCATCATACGTATGCCATCAGCATTAGGTTTTACGTTCGCTTCATTTTTGGATGGAAGGTTTTCCAATCGGTGATTCTTAATTGATTGGTTTTCATCCATGATATAGAAGTTTGTTTGTAGATAATTGAAAATGGACCGCTGAATTCAGACAATAATTTTCAATGTAATGTTTCACACAATTGACGCTTTTCTCTAATTCCTTCTCAACTCTTATTTTTTTAATACAACAATTAATAATTTCTTTTGTCTTCGATGTATCTTTTTCTTAATACTTTTATGAAAATTGTTTAAAGAAACTTTTGAAATATCAATGTCAATTTCGAACGATGTTTTATACCATTTCATTTTATGTCATTCATTTTTCTATCACAACACTTTAATAAAATTTAATTTACAGGGTTGCTTACAACTTTTTTTGCATAAAAGTTCTTTTATAAAAAGTGATCATAAAAATGGTCCGATTCTAAACAGAGTTTATTGTTGGAATGAAACTCGTGTACGTAACAAATTTTAATAAAATATCTCAAAAAGTGCGACCTACAGTTTAATAATTATTTTACATGGACAGATGGTTATAAAAGTGACATATTGTAGAATTAGTAACTCCCTTGGTCTATAATTGGCCATGCCTACGTGAAATTGTACAATACCACACTTTAACTTTTTCATGCTTACATTTTATATCTACTATAGAATATTGAAACAGAATTTGAATCTTAATATCAAATTGTATTAGTGGTGGGTATCCAAGGTTTGACTATAGCTAAATATAATGCAATCATTTCATTTTTGGTTGTCTTGAATTTTATATGTATATTATTTATTATGATGTTGTTATTTCCTTTTTAGTATGTTGAAAGTTCTTGTCATTCTAAATAAACATTATTATTTAAAAATATAATGTGGAGAAAAGGTTTTCTGTATACTCAAACCACAATTAGGAACAAGGAAATCATTACACTAAAGACTCAATGTAAAAGTTTATTACTTTCTCTATCAAAGTTTATTACTTTGTCTCTTTCTCAATTTCTCTTTACAATACCAGCACTTTCTTTTGGTAAGTTAATTTATATACTTCCTTCTTAAGGCGAGAAAATTTATCTCGTAAAAAAACTCTTTCGTAACTTGCCTTCCCCATTCTTTAAACGGTAACACGTACACAAAAAATCTACATTTATAAAAAGTTCTATTCTTATTTCTTGAATAACTTTATTCTGACACATTTTTATACCCACCACCCAAAGGTTGGAGGTATATTCATTTTATCACTTTGTTTATATTAATATCAAATTCCGCATCGATTCAGATATCTCTGTCCGTCTGTCCATGTGTTTTTAACATTTTCCCGAATGCAAAAAGAGAGATGTCGAGCTTAAATTTGTCAGAAATATCAGAAGTTCTTGCAGAATCTTACAAAATTAGCCAGGCGTACACCAAATTATCACTTCTTTAGGTTAAAATTTTCCTTATACTACTGAAATAGGGTCTGAATAATAATATCATGATTTCTGGGTGGTGAGTATCCAAGATTTGGCCGCAACTATATAAGTTTCTTACATATTTATTTTTTGATTGCACGATAGTTGAGTTGTACTTGCATGCATAAATTGAATTCACTTAAAGTATTTGTTCTAACATATAAAGTTGCCTTGTTTTTTTTTTGCCTTCTACAAAAGGCTAAAACGGCAAAACTATATATTCAGATACTTTCTTATACAGGAAACTAGTAGGTGGTTGAATTTGTTTTCTGTTTTTGAAAATTTTTGACGGACAAAAAGATATTATACGCAAAATGTATGGATATAAAAAATTGCATATAAATTAAATGATATTCTACAATTTTTTTTCTCAAAGTCCAAATGATTTTTTTTCAAATTTGGTTTTTCTCAAACTTGAACTAATGCTAAATGTTGGCCTGCACTATAAAATTAATGTAAAAACTGTCATCTTCCTTCCCAGTCCAGTTTAAATCTACAAATTATAATGGGCAAGTGGACAGTTCAATCTATCAAATAATCAAGGCTTAAAAACTTTAAAGACATTCTTTAATTGAAACAAATTCTAAAATGTGGACCAGCTGAGTGTAAATTTTGTTTATATGATTATAAATGAAATATATCACAAGTAGGGCACTTTTTACATCTTACACCTTACGCATAGTATTAGGTATTATAAGTTTGTGTAGATGTTCATAACAGGCAAAAGGAGTTGTCATAGAACCATTTTTTATTATAACGATCGACTCAGAGTCACTTGCAGAATTGATCTAAGCCAATCTAACAGCTTATGTGAAGAAGAAGGGAAACTGTTTTATCTTAACCTAAGTTGTCTTGCCTTTCGCTTTGAGAATTCCTCAAATATTTTTAATTATGCTGTAAAATGTCTTAAGGAAATTTAAGGTGAACATGGCAACATGGTGGCCGGTTGAAAAATAAGCATTTCACTTTATGATTTTATTCATTATGTCACATAAATAAATACACGTCTATACACACATAAACATACATACACAAGTATATCGACGAACAACCCCAATTTGTATATACGAATTCATGTGAACCTGGTCACGTAAAATGATAACAACAACAACAGCAGCAGCAACAACAAAAACAACAATACCGACAACAATTGCTACACCAATAACACTAATAACAAAAAATACAAATAACAAATTTATAGAACAAAAAAAACCTAAATCAAACAACACCATAAAATAATTAAAAAGCCCCCAAAATTTTGCCCTCCTCTCACTTATTTTTTTCTACTGCTTTTCGAATGAATTTCTCTTCTTGTTTCCCTTTTTTTTCCTTTTTATTTATTTGGTTTTTTTTTATTTTGGTATAAAAGAAAACCAAATATTTTATTTTATTGTTAATATTTGTGTAGGTGCTTTATGGTTAAAGTGAAACTATTTTAAAATATATATAAAAAGAGAAATAAATAAATAATAAAAATATAAAACGGCCTTTAGTGCAATCCCGATGACCGCATACGCACATACACGTACATACAATACACACATGTAGAAATGCACACAAATGAAAAAGTTGTTATGGTGTGAAAGAGATACACAAATTTATTTAGAAAAAATCATAATTTTTATGCTTTACAGTTTTGCAATTGAGCAAGTGTGTATATGTGTGTGTACATACATATATACGTGTACATGTGAGTTCCATTTAATTGTTAATATATTTGGTCATCAAGCACTCACAAGAAAGTAAAACGTTCTCAACTGTATAAATGGAAATTTTGCAATAACAACAACAACTATAACAACAATAATAAATATAAATATAAATAAATTTTTGTTTTTTAAAATATTGCTGTAACTTTTTATCAAAACATAAACAAGTAAAAACTTTTTAATCGTATAAGGACGCACTTAAAATCTCTACCATCACTTAAAGTCAATTTAGAGAATAATTCTGAAAGTTGAACAATATCTCAATTATTTAAACAATTTGTTATATGAGAAGAGGTTCAAAAAGGAAGGCCATCTGAATCCAAGCCCAAATTTTCCTTACAATGTATTTAAAATTTAATATTTTTTCGATATAAAGACGTTTTTCAAAAAAGGCATTATATGGGAAGTAGCCACAAAAATGGACCAATCTAGAACATATTTGATACACATATTTTTTATGTAGACAACACAAAGCAATGCTAAGCGATTGTAGCTCCTGTTCACACAAGGAGCTCTTTCAGAAAAAGGTGTTATGTGGGAAATGGACAGATCTAAAACAAATTTGGTACACAAAATGATTCATGGTAAAATATAATTCATTCATTCACTCACTGATTTACATTAAAATATATTTAGATGTGTAATTTTTCTTCTATGTTTTTTTTAAGAAAGGCGTTTTAAGGGGAGCGCGATTGTAAAACAGATTCGATTTCAACCATTTTCCAAATGGACCCAAAATAACTAATGGACTCCTTTTGAATGTTACAAACATCTACACAAACATATAATACCCTGAACCACAAGTGGTGCAAAATGTAAAAAAGTTTTCAACAAATAACAGCCATCACAACAACAACAGTAATAATAACAAAAACAACAACATAACAATAACAACATAACAAATATACATAACAAACATATAAAGCTAAAATTTTTTTTAAATCTCATTAAACATTTCATCGGCCATTGCACTTTTATTTTTTCTAGAACCTCCGAACTTTTTAAACTTCCAGTACTTAAATGAGTTTCGTCTCATTTTGCCGTCACTTCATCATCAACTAGTAATATATACGTAAAGGTTATAGATGCAAATATTGAAGGGCTTGCTGCATATCAACTCTTCCCTTACACTCATAACTTTTCGCATTTTGAATCCCAATTGGAGAGTGATATTCTGCACTTTAATTACAATTCCGTGGCTTTGAATGATATTTCAGTTTCAGTTTATTCCATCAAAAATACTTATGTACAATTTGAATTTTTTTCTTAAAATATTGTTTAGGTTTAGTTCTCCATACGTCCTAAGGCTGTACTTATCATGGAATATATAAGTAATGTTAGTAGTTGATTGTATGCTTAACAGGTATGTAATATTGTTAATATATAGTAGGATTTATTTTCTCTAGAAGGATGGTTACAATTAGAGGAAAGGATTAGTGTGTTAACAGAGGTTTAGAGTGAGCAAATATTTACTGAGCTGTTTACATCTAAAGAACCAAATCTTCTATGGTAAAAGACTCACTTATCATTTTGGAAGTTCAGGTCCCTCCTGTGTAGATAAGATAGGCAGGAAGGCTTCAAATACTTATGTCTCAATAATGGATCCGTTGGAGGTTAATTAAAGCATTAGTTATCCAAGTAAAGTTAAAGTATAGTTATCCAAGGATTCAGCTTTTTCCAGGATATTCATGGCGCACTTAATTATGAATACATCTATTCTGAATAATTTTCCAGAGTACATGTTTTTGATGCTGGGCCATCTAAAACGGCTATCAGGATACTGGGTGAGTTTAATATTTAAGGCGTATCTTTTCATGCGCCTCTCAAAGGTCCGTACTTTTTCCATTTGGGATGAAGATATGCTAAACCAAGGCATACGAGATGATTGACCTGATTGCTTGTTTGTAAAGATATAGCTTTACATTCAGGTCTGCATTTACTTTTAGGAACCTTAAGTAATACCAGAACATTCTTTTAGCCTTTAGGAGAGTAAACTTAATGAGCTTGTGGCAAGTAAGATTTTCATTAATTGCGACTCCTAGGTATTTCATTCTTGGCGAATTGTTAATTTGGCTTCCATTAATCTCCAAGGATAGGACAAACCTTCTGGCGATTGGGTATAGATATTTTTTCTTTCCTTTGAAATTGAATCATATTTATGTATGATATTTATATATACATGATGCTCTTTTTTTTTGGGATCCTATTGTTTTTACCAATTTTTCCTCTGACTGGCTTATTTTTTATTTTTTTACTCGTACTTTTGTAATGCATATTTTGATTTTTGTTTTGCTATATGTGAGTACAGAAACATAAAACTATGCCAAAAAGCCTTTTTGTGATTCTTTTTCTAATACTGAATCCTTTTAAAAAATTGAAAGCAAAAAATGATGGAATCAAATTTTTGATTAAATAATGGAGATATAATTTTGAATGGGCATTACTGATCTGTTTTTGTTTTACATATATTGAAGCCTAATAAGTGCAAGAGATATAAACGTAATAAATTTTGAAGAGGAAAAAAATTGAATGGCCGCTTGTACGACAATCAAAATCTTGAATAAAAAATTATCTTAAAATTGCAAGATGCTGGATGGAAAACCACTACGGAAAATTGCTGCCCAGAAGTGTTAGAAGATATATGAAGGTTGCTGTCTAATTTACAATTTTCATTTTTGTATTAACCAGATCAAAAGAACTTTGAAGAAAAATAGACCCTTTTTGCCAGACATAACGCTACAACTAAAGATCTAATCATGAAGAGTAATATTTTGCTAATACTCCAAAGGCTTCTAACTAAGAAAATTATTGTCTAAGAATAATTTTCTATTTAAACTAAAAGAAGCCTCACAAACTCTTTTATCATCTTAGTTATATTAAAATTGCATGAACTTTATATTAATAAACCACAGTTTGCTCAACAAGAACAAAACGCTCACTTATTTAAATGTCAGTAAAATTTAATAACAAAAAAAAACGAACAAACCAAAAAACAATAAGAACTTTATCAGAACTTTTCATTGATTTATATTGTTGTTATAATATTTATTTATGCTAGTTATTGTTGTTGTTGTTTAGTATTGCAAGTTTTTTTGTATCATAGAATTAGCATTTGTTATGTTCACAGTTATTGTGCCATTTTTTCGTATTTTTATCGCTTTTTTCTCTGTGCACTTTTTTTATTTATTTATTGTACCCACCACCCACAGGTTCAGGTATACTCATTTTGTTATTATATGTGAAACGTCTAGAATGAAACGTTGGAGACCCTATAAAAGTACATATATATCCTTCGTCAGCATCAAATACTGAATCAATTTAGACATGTCTGTCCGTCTGTCCGCCTGACCGTCTGTCCATCTGTGTGTCTGCCCATCTGTCTGTTGTAAACATATTTTTAGTTGTAAAATTTGAAATATCTAGCTGAAATTTGGCAGAATTATTAGAAGTTCTTTCACTTTCTTTCTTTTTCTTGCAGTTTCAAACCGACTTTGAATAAATATATCACAGTGTCGGGGGGGGTGAATATTCAAAATATGGCTTCAGCCAAATATAATATTCTTACTGATTTTATTTGAAACTATTTTAAAAAGTTTCAGTAACAACTGATAAATCTATTGTTGTTGTGTTGGAAAATTTCTCATTATTGAGAATGTTTATTGTATGACATTTTTACTTATTTTTTTTTTTACATATGACTTCTTTTCTTGTATGATAAAAAACGTATCCAAAAAGTACTTTAATTTATTTACTTTAGTTTCCTGTATACAAAAATCAAAAAAACTATGAAAAAAATTACAAACAAAGGGTAATGTTTAAAGGCAGAGCAAGAAACCGAGAAGGAGGGAGAGACATAAATAAAGAAGATTTTAACTATTAAACTAAAGAAAAGAAAAAATTAGTTTGACAAGAAGTTTAATTTTGTTTTTTTTTTCCTTTTTCTTATTATTTTTTTTTAAAGATAAATGACATAAAGAGACAAAGCGAAGATGAGGAGTTTAAATAACAAACAAGCAACTTGTAAATAGTTTTATAAACGAAGCAACAAGAAGCAAAACATCAAGAAAAGGATCAAATTATTTTAAAAAATGCATCTTTTATATTAAATATTAATAATAATTTTTTGTGGTTTTAAAATTTAAAAGGTATTTCCCCACAAGAATTTAAAAATCAAATTTTTAAAATTTTTCAAAAACAATTTTGAAATATCTGCTTCATTTTTAAGATTCTGTAAGTAAATGTATAAAATAATAGTTACTGAGTACTTGATGTAAACATCACGTCAATATCATGTTAAACTAATAAATTTCTTTATACTCATTTCTAAAACATTTATTTGGCACAATGCTCTTAGCACGTTCTGCAATCGTGTTATTCAATCTTGTTTACAATTGTCCCCATTTTATTGTGTTTACTCTTTCTTTTTTGTTTCCTTTTTTGGTATTAATTTGTGGGAATATTTTTTTTTTATTTCTCTGCCATTTAGCGTTTACATTGAAACATTTTTCTTGTGCTGTTGGGGTTTTTTTTTTTGAAAATGTTTATTTATTGTAAACATCAAGAAACGTGCAAAAAATAATAAATGAAATTTAAGGGCAGCTATTTCTGTCGCTTGTTAAGAATTTACTTTATTTATTAATAGTTTTCATTCACAATGAATATTAATGATTTCAAATTTATAATGCTAAATTAAAAACTGAAAAGTGTTCAAGTCAACAAAACAAAAAACAAAATTTTTAAATAATTTGTTAAATATTATTAAATTTTTCCTTTTGTGAATAAACACATAAATATAGCACTTGATTTTACTACTAAATGTTTCCACTGAGAACAATTTTTCTAATCGTTTGAAATCAAATTCTGCATGGAAATCTGAATTGAAGATCTTATGATGCCGTACTATTTGCTCTAATATTTTAAAAAGTCCAAATATATCTATCAAATATTGTAGAATGATGATTAAAGCGTTAAATTTTCAATAAGTGACCTCGAGCAAAAATAATTTTTCTAATTTAATTATCTTTTATTTTCTTGTTTTTTTCCTGAATTTATCTAGCATTTAATTTTTGACATGAAAATTTTGTATGAGTATTTGTCTATGTTTCAGCAATTTTAAATATTTTTTAAAATTTTAAAGTCAATGGTTTGTTTCCCTTTTTTGCCAATTGTTGTTGCGCGCCAATTGCGTAAGTTTATTCAATGTCCATTAGTGTTAGGATGTTTTTGGCACCGATTCATATAAAAAATTGATAAAATACTTTATAATTGTTTCAATTAAATAAATTAAAATCTTTAGAGAAATATTTCCAAAATATAAAGGTTTCAATATTTATTTAATCAAAACCAACAATTCAGGGATAAACAGCAGCAAGTTGGCAGCAACTTGACCTATTTATATATAAACGCACATATACAAATTTAATACACTTGGCAATCCTTGTCTAAGCACAAATGCATTTAGAATATAATAATATAAAAAATAGTGATTGTGGCCTTAATAAAGTAAAATTTCATTTCATTTACGTAATATTTTAAACTTGTATCAAATCATTCGAGTTTATGGTGCGTATGATTGATAATTAATTATTTGCTTTACTTATGGGGAGGTTTGTGGTTTCCATGTGTTGAGTATTATTTATTTATTTGTTTATTTATTTATTTATCCGTCTATATTTGATTAAATGTGAAAAGCTAACCAACAATTCGTGGTTAATTATTATTATGATGAATTATTTAACTTGTGATCTTTTATTGAATTGTTATTTTTTTTTTATTTTTATTAATGCTTCCGCACTTCCGTATCATTTAATTTGCTTAATCAATTGAAATAATTAAAGGCTTTACAATGAATTTTATTTTCAATACGTTACAGCAATAAATAAATTAATGAAAATGGCTGATAAATGGAAATTGAAATTTTCCACTTACCATAAAAATTTATTGTAACACGTAAATCAACATTTTAAGTCAATTGAAAATTAAAGCTGAGAAAAAATTTGATGATATATAATTAAATTATTTAAAATTATCTGTACAAAAAAGTTATGCAAAAATAGAATAAGTTTGTAATGCTTGCTGTCTTATTTCTCTTCGAAGCTACATCATTTGTTCGCTATTTTTCTAGTTTTTCTTTTTTATTAAAACACATTTTCATATTATCATTCAAATTATACTTAAGTTATCTGCTTGTTTTTTTTCTTTTTTTTTTTTGTTTTTTGTTTTTTGTAAGAAAAAATTAAGGTAATTAAAGTAAAACAAGTGAAAATAATTTTGAAAATTTTTATGAAATGCAAATACTTAAAATATTTTACTTTTTATTTTGTTTTTGTAATTCAAAATAGAAAAACTGTATTATTTAGTCTATAAAGTTTATGGATCATTAAAAACTTTTATTATCATGTTATAAAAACTTTGCATCAATTTTGAAAACTAATTACTTGAAAATATCATAAAAAGTCCACAAGAGAAATTTAATGCATCAAATTATTAGATTTACGGTTTAAGGTGTTTTTTTTTACTAAAAAACTTTGCAAGATTACCTCCCAAAGTAAGTGCAATTTTAAATTACTAAATATTTCAACTTTAAAATGCCGTTACATTTGTCGTTACTTATGCAAGTAAATGCATAAGTTGCATACTTTTAAGCAAAAATTTTAAATGAAAATTTTATAAAATTTTTGTATGTACATTTAATGAGTTTCAAATGGCTATAATTACATTAAAAATTATTATATTAGAATACAATAACAAGACTAATGATAATAAATTATATAAAAAAAAATTATACTTACACCAATAGACCATAAATACATGTCGAACCGTCCACCATATATTTACATAATTACATTAACTTAATCACACTAACATTCCAACAAAAAAAGTAAAATATTATAAGCTGGTAGGACGATTTCAATTCAATTAATTGCCAACGCAATCTGACTTCAATTAAATTATTCATTTTTCTCTGTACAAAGTGACAAAATGTGAATACAGGCATACACACACGCTCACACACGTAAATGCATTCAAACAGTTTAATCCACTAGCAAAAAAAAATCCACTTAAAAATTATTGGTAAACATTTATAATAACTAATTACTTGATAATTAATCAATTCAAATGTGCAAACTGACTCCATATGAAGTATAACAACAACAAAATCAACAATATATCAATTATATTCCTGTGATTTAACTTTAAGCTATATAAATTATATAAGCAACCACTTCGAGGGCATTATTTTGACTTCATAACTTCACTTATACTAAAAATCAATTCTAATAACTGTTACCAGATGCGTAATAATGAAATTATCATAGTAATTTTATCTTAAGAAAATTACATGTGATTTTAAACAACATTTTAGATTTAATTGCGAAATTATCGTTTATATTTGATCAGAGAACTAAATATCTGTGAAGTATGTTTCCTTTTTTTATCTAAATGAGCAGGCAATAAAAAATGCATAGCTTTATACATTTAAGACTTTTACATATAAAAAATTATAAATATGTATATGTAAACGTACATATAAATAAAATTTATATTAAAAATGTTTATAGGCTAAGATTATTTCAAGTGCACTAATTAGAATAATTAACCAAAGCCAAAGAAGCGGGCAAAGAAGATAAAAAGCAGAAAAGGAAGCAGATAGATAATCAGATAGTTTCTTCTTTTTCCCTTCCTTTTTTTTTTGTACAAACTGCCTAACTTTGAAATAATTAGGTTTGGGAATTACATTATGAGAAAAAAAGAAGGAAAATTATCAAGTGGACACTTAACTTTTACATTTAATATTTTGTTAAAATGTTTGTAATATTCCAAGAACGAAAGGCCCCTACAAAGTAAATTTAATAATTAGCATAGAAGTTTAAAACGATATAAAGGCGGCTGTTGTTTTACTAGCAAATTTTGGCACAAGACCTCCCAAAGGTCTAATTCAATTTAAATTGAGAACTCTTGCTTAACATGTAACGGTGAAAGTTATAATTATTATTGTCTTTGGAATCATCCTCTTTGTAATATCCAAATTTTAAAAAATTTGAACATATGCATCAAAAGCCTTCGTTTTATAGTTCTTTAATAATATTTTTTAATTTGCAACAACGGAACAAGTTTCTTCATCCTGTTCTTTTTATCTAACCATAAAAAGAGGAAAATGTTCTCAAAATAAATAAATTAAAGCAAGAAACAATCAGCCATTATTAAGCTATTTATTTTTCTAAAGAAATCTGATTTAATATCCGTTTTGTTTATAATTAGAAGTGTGATATAAAATTCAAAAACAATAATAATATAAAAAATTTATTAGAAAAATCTTTACGAAAGCATGAAAACTATACAAAAAGGTAATTTCTTTCTTGTGCTCTTCTGTTCTCTTCACTTATAATAATAAAAAAAAGAAAATCAATTCCACAAAAAAATGATACGATAATTGAGTAATAAGAAATGAATAAAAAATCAATGGACACATTTTGATATGAAATGAGAAAATACTTTTCAATTTCTCATTGATTTAAAATGAAAAGACATAAAAAACAAATCAATAAACTTGAAGATTTCTTTTCTTTTTTTATTTACTATTTTATCATCCTGCATCTCATTTGATGAAAAAAATATATTAAGTTTACATAAATCAAATGCAATACTCAGCAGGACTTGATGAAATTTTTTTTTTGTAATAGTTTAGTAATTTAAATGTCAAATTTAGATTCGTTTTTCTATATATCAGTTTTCAAGTTGTTTATACATTCGTTTTCAATTTAGATTATTCTGCTGACATTTAGAGGCGTTCTTACGTCTACATTAAAAAAGAAAGGAGCAGATTTTTTCAAATAAATATAACATCGGAAATTATTCATAATAAAAATTTTAGTTCCATCATACAAAAAGCTATTTTGTCACTCAAACTATATGCCAATAGCTTCAACTAAAATTAATCTAAAGAAAGCCTTGACTCGATTTTCTATAATAAAAAATAAGTAAACGGCATGTTAGACATCTTCAAATCGATTTAGAATTTTATGCTCATCAATTTTATATATTTTATAGGATCCCCGATGCTTCATATTTGGTGTTACTAACATAATGACAAAATGAATATGCATACCCAACCTCTGTGTGGTGGATATAAACGAGAGACAGGACAAGTAAAAAAAATTTACAACTTATAAAATGCCAAAAAAATGTTATTCAATGAAAATTTGTTAGTATTTCACAAATAGATTTATTTAACTTTTATAACTTAAAATTTATATATATAAATATAACATAAATGTATGTATATATTATGAAAACGTTAAACTTAAATCAATTAAAAATATATTGTTTTTTTTTAATATGTCATTTCACGGCAGACTTACTTTGGCTTCTAAAATCGTCTCTTTTAATTTATTTCAAATTTTTATAAAAATTCTTAAAGTTTTGTACGTTGTTTGGCATATTCCAAAGCAGCAGCTAAAATACGTTTTTCCAGTACACGGTATTCCAATATTATTGCACGCCTTTGTGTCATCTCAATTAAACCCGCTTTCAAATCATTCAATTGTTTTTCATCAGATTCGAGAGTTGTGGGGAAGGCACGTAACAGTAACATTAAACGTGTTTGCAAATACTGCCATGTTTTCGATTCTAAATGGGTTTCTAAAGCACAATCGATATGCTTTAAATCGGTAGCTCTGTCATTTTTAATCCAATGTTCTAATTGCTCTTCATTCATATTAAAAACTCTTACAAAAGCCAATAATTCTGGTGATATATGGTCAGATGGTGGTAATACTTTCAATTCACCATTTTTTGGTATATTCAATAATTCTAATAATTGAGAACGTTTCTCATAAAAATTATCCGATTGACTTAAACCCAATTTAATAGCCACGAAATCATTAGGATTATTCGGATAAATGAATCTTTAAAAAAAACAGAAAATACACAGAAACACAAAAAAAAGCACCCACTTAAATTAAAGCACTACAAATAATTAACTGAACAGTTTTATAACAATGACCTTTTTTTGTATACGAGATTTTTTAACACCAACAATTTTAACATTAAATGCAATTTTGAGCTAATTGTTTTTACGCGATAACAAAACCGTAAAAAGACCCGAAAATGTCAGGAGTTTTTTAAATATTTGCATTGTTTAAATATGGTGCACTTACCCATTATGTATAAGAAAATCAGCATTTGTTCGATTGCCATAATGCATAAAAATTTGTTCATCTTTTTGAAAATCATCTTGAGCTAAACTTTCCATTTGAAATGTTTCCATATTTAGAAATGATGTTATATGACCATGACTGTGATTGGCCATATCCCAAAATGGTATTAACGCAGCTATCAATTCGTTATTATCATCACCATTTGATGGACTTTTCGTTCGTGGTATTAAATTTTCACGTGTCATTACAGTGGAAACGGCCCATCTAATAAATCAAATAAAAATAATTAAAAAATTAATTTAGAAAATAATTGCATTAATTAACTACAAACACTAATTAAATTAGAAAAATCGATTAAATCAATTAATTGATAAAATAATTAATTCATTTATTATTTAATTAATTAATTAACCGATTATATCAAAAAAAATATCTAATTAATTAAAATAATAATAAAATAAAAAAATTTTTAGTAGTGTTCTAATTTAAATGTTATCAACAAAATCAACAAATAGACCAATATTAATAATTTACCATCTGAGAAAAGTGGTTAGATCCACTCCAGATAGATCTCAACTCTTCTGAGTATTGCAAATGTCTGTATAAACTTATAATACTCGGTATCACAATTGGTGCAGAGTATAAAAATTTAAGTTAAAAATAGGTAAAATAAAAGCAAAACGTAATGGCTTATAGTAAATTCTACATCAGCTGCATGATTTTGTAGTTTTGTGTCATTTTATATGTACAATTTTTATATAAGCTTTAGCTGTTTCTATTAATGTTACTGTTCTTATTATTATTGTTATTTTAAATGTACGCACCAGATGCATTAAAATTTAAGTAAATTTTAAAGGATTTTTTTTTGTGGGAAAATTCTTCAAATTGTTAACCATAGGCCACTTCTTGTTGGCGTCAATAACTACGGCGACATTCATTAGAAATATTATTGCCCTGGATGTTGATTACTTATTGTCACAAACAACATCTAATTTAAGGTGAAATTAAAAATTCTAGAATCTTATCTTTTCCAGCACCCTTAAAACTTAGATTTCGAAAAAGAATAAAAGAAAATTAAATGAAATTGTAAAAACATGGCAATCTTTTTCAAATAATAATATTATTCATATGTAAATTTATAGAATGACATTGCGCTTTAGACGTACGCAAAGAGCGTTCGAATTGATACGAAAAAGAAGAAATAGAAGCAAAAGTTAATAATAGAAATATAAGAGTGGAAAGGCCTGAATTATTAATATAAGATCTTGTAAGATTAGAAACATTTTGATGCACATTTTGATGATTTTGTACAATGAAGAACAAAGAACTCATTTAATAATGCTAAATTTTTTTAATAATACATTGATTCCTCTAATATTTTTATATATGTTGTCCTTCTTCTTTATAAATTTCAGAATTTTCAACCAGCTTCATCGTTTACACTGCTACATGAAAATGGTAGTTATTACAACTCCGCAGAAAGAAGATCATCCGATAATATGGAAATAGCACAACGGCCAAAACATACTGGACGTAAGCGTAAACGCAGACCTCAATTTCAATTATCAGCCACCACAAAGAAACCTGTTGCTCAAATATATTGGCACGATCAATTTGTTGAGAATATTTCAGAGCAATCATCGAAAGAATTTCAAGGAAAAAATGAAAATGAAAAAAGGGAAAATGTACAAATTCCAAAAACATCGAAGGTATTGCATTTAACTTTAGAACGACATAACTTAGAGCAAACAGATAGAGAAGAAGCAGATTCTACAGTTATGGATTTGAAAAGCTTATTGAAAAAGTCTGGTGGCGACATTAGTTTAAGTGAAATTTTACAACGGAAAAATCTTACTTTAGAAGACTTAATTAAAGGTAAAAAACACGCACTGCAAATATTGCAAAGCACAGTAGAATCGAGGCAAGAAAATCTAGATCTAGAAAATCGTCAAGAAGAATACAATGAAGACAGTAAAATACCTTCAATAAATCGTTCAAAAGAAAGCGTTAATATCTTTAGAAAACGACCTTTATCTTTAATTAATTTAAATGCAAAAAGAAGGAGGATTAATAACGCCATGATAAACAATGAAATAATAATAAATAAAATGCCAAAAAACATTTCAACAGCAATCTCTTTAATTTCTTTAGACGAAGATCAAAATCAAAATGAGGAAGATAACAATTTAGAGAAACAAGAAAATAATTATAAACATAAAGAAGGCATGAGGTACAATGGTAATAATAATCATGAAAGAAATGAAAATCAATACACTGAAGATTCAGAAGCGACTTCTTCCGTAGAAATGAAAGAAATAGGTAACTTCACTACTGCAAATGAAGGCATCACAATTATAAAACCAATGCGAACTGCAGCAGCGACAACATCATCAACTACAGAGAAAATTCTGACACCTTTAATGCGTACACGCATTCCAAGTACTTTAAGGCGCAATGTAACGCCAAAGGGTATTGCTAATAGCAATATATATCACAAAACTATCAGAAACAGTCAATCCAATGCAAGAATAACTTCAAGAGCAACAACAACAAGTACAATATTACCAAGTACACTTAGTATGATGAATGTAACAACAACCGCCAGCAGCAGCACAATGAATTTAACACCAAATACTTCATACACTTTAAATACGGAAAATTTTAAGGAACGTTTACAAGAAAGTTTATTAAAAAGTTTAATAGAGAATGAAAATTTGGAATATAAGAAACCAAATTTGACAAAAGGGAATGTTATTAAAAGAAAACAAGTAATAACTAAAACTAATGATAAAAATGTTAATTATGATGATGAAGATAATGATTTAGAGAACTTTTGGGAAAATGCCAACCAGACGACACTTGAATTTCCAATTAAACATTTGAAGGACAAAAACACCAGCTCAATCAAATTAATGAAAATGCCAACACAAGTTTCCACAAAATCAAAGCACACTTCATCAACGCCGTTCTTAACATCATCTGTATTATTTTCATCGTCTGATGAAATACCCGATTTTGATAATATTGATGATCGTACCGATTTACTGGAATTAATTGAAGATCATCGTTCCGGCAATAGTTTATTTAAGGTATTACAACAACGTAATATGAGTTTAGAACAGTTGATTGAACATCGCAAGCGTGGCTCAAGTCAATTACATTTAGCCACCATTGTACAAAATCCTCGTGGCTTATTTCCAGATAAAAAAGTTGTACTACAAGATAATTTGGATATTGTAACAGCATTTGAGAATTTTCCACATTTTAATTTATTAAATCTGAAAAGTGTTAAACCGGATGATATTAAAACGGACTCACAAGGTGCCAGTTATTTTACATCGATCATTGATATTGAACCGACTGATGATATATATAAAAATGGCGATAGCAGTTCAAACAGAGAATTTAATCCAAGGCATCATGCAAAAGGTGTGTCATTAATAAGCACAGCGACAACAAAAACGACAACAAAAACCACAATACCAACCACAACAATCACAACTACAATAACAAAAACACGTCCACGTAATATTATGAAAAATCTTGAACGTAATTATCGAGGCCTAGTAAAATATAGAAGAGAATAACAATAATAATAATAAGAAAGTCTTAGAAAAAAAAGAGACGAAAGAACAGGATAAGAAAGATAAAAATGGGAAAATATAGTTACAAAAAATACAATAATTTAATCATAGTCTAAGTATGAGCTGCTGCTGCTGGGACGGTTTTACACTATTAACTCTAAATTCACCAATTAAAACAACTGTATAATGAAAAATCCTTTTTAGAAAAAAAACCCTTATCCTATTTAGATTAGAAAAAAATACGCAAAACTAACCTACTAATAAGAATTGGCCAAATCAACATTTTTACTAAAAAGAAAAAAGAAAATATAAAAAAAAAATTAAATAATAGTTAAAGGATAATAATTCTAGCAGCAACAGTTCTATCCATCACCTCAAAACTAAAGTAAGTTTTTACTTCTAAACTAAATTTTTACGCAAGGACACCAATTCAATTGTTAATTCTATCAAAAAAAAAATTTAATTTGCAAAAAAAATTGCCGTTTAAAACTAATTGATTTTTATATGCAAAAGAGTCATTTTTTGCATTTTTTACTTATTATTCAGACTTTGCAAGAAATAGACGTTGTCGCGCAATATTTAATTTTCAAGTTTTAAAATAATTCTTAAATATTTTTCAAGACTTGAGTTGTTTCCTAGTTCTCATTATAGAAAACTTAATGATGTAGCGAAAATATTTTCAGGATTAAAGGAAGCACTGAAAATCTATTCTGAAAATCTGCTGCACAACTCTATTAAAGTTATTTAATATAAAAATTTATACTTTCGCCACATCAACGCTTTCGTTTAATATTAATTTTTTATTTTCCTTTGATTCTGTTGTTATTGCAGCACTATCTTTTAATATTTTAACAGCGGATAGAAATGAAAAATCTTCAGGTTTTATAACACCATGGCAATCTGTAGCTTTAGCCTCATTAGCTGAAACAAAGGGGAAACAAAATCAAGCGTCATCATCATCATCATCATTGCCGAAATCCTTAAAAGCAACAACAACAAAATTACGTAATTATTACTTAGAGCAACCGAAATTTTCGTTGAATACCAAATCTACTGATTTAATAAACGATTTTATATTAAATAAGAATCAAACAATGCAATTGCAGGAGGCAAATTTTATAGTAAAACCCAATGAGAATTATAATGATAATTATAGTGCAAATGACAATGTTTATATAGAGCAATATAATCACGAGGATACTGGGAAATATACTCCATTACAAGCAGCTGTAAAAATTTCAGATAATGCTTACGATGATATCGTTATACATGAAATTGTTGGTCAACAGCAGCAATCACAACATGATATTATGGATTTAGAATTGTCTAGTCATGGTTTTAAACGTAGTCCAGAAACTTTGGCCCCATCAGGCATCAATGATTATTTCAATGACAATCAAATGCGTCAACGAGTATTTAACATAAGTATGCCAGCTGGCATAAAATTCATTGTCGTGGGTAGTACAACAATTGTATTAACTGTTACTATCACATTTATGTTGGTATTTGCCATATGCCGTTGGAAAAAGCGTCTACAATTGCAACAACAACAGCGAAATACACGAGGCGTGAACGATAATAGTGGTATCTCTACTTTAGTTAAAAAATATTATGCCATAAAAAGTAAATTGTGTGCCACAGTAAAGCAGGAAGCAGCAACAAACAGCTGTTCACTAACACCATCACCAGCATTATCATTAACATCTTTAAATCACATGGATGGTGGAGCAGCCATGCAAACAACAATTACCCCAATATCAGCCACAGCGACAACAATGTCTTATACACCTTTAGCAATGTATACAATTAATCGTGAAATTGATGCAAATATCAGGAGTAATAGTTATAACAACAACATCAGAAATAAAGGTCAAAAAACAAAAATTCAAAGAGAACGTTCATCGTTAATGCTAAGTAATGAAAAACCATTGCTTTCATTAGCAATCAATGTGGAAAGTCATCGCCATCCTTGCCATCAACGTACAACAAAACAAGCATGTTCAAATGGGGCTATGACAAATACATGTGCAACCAAAGCAATAACAGCTGAAACAGCAATAATAACAGCATCGTCAACCACAGCGGCAACAATTGATGCTTATTACAACAATAATAATGGTTTAATGGCTTTAGGCTGCCACACGAGTAGCCCTTATGCCTCAACAAATTCTTTAGCATTGTCATTGTGAAATCCAATAATTCAATCGAATGCCATGTTGTTGGAAGAATGTCATGTTAATTTAAAGTTACACATGTAAATGTATACACGTTATGAATATGTACTCAAAATTTTCCCCATTCAAAAAATGACCTTTTAAGTTAATCCATATTTTTCGCGGGAAACTCTGAAGCAATAGGTTTTCCTTATACAAAATTGAGATTCTTTTACAAAACTAGACTTCGTGATGTTAATCGCATTTAGGAAAACCCCTTTAAACTTCATCCCTGAATTCCATTTCATTCACATATTTAAAAAATTGCAATTAAAGAAATAATTAAGGACAAGCAGTATAATAAATAAATAGAAAGCTTTAAATGAATTCGAAATCATTAATTAAATTATTTGATTAGGAAAAAAATTACGACTGCTAATTTGATTATGATCGCATCCAAATTATTGGAAAACAGTTAGAAGATTTCCCGAAATCGCAAGAGCACAAAAATTTTTGTTTTGTCCAATTTTCTCTACTCTCTTCTTACAAAAAAAAAAAACATATATAAAAATAAATAACAAGGAAAATCTTTTACAAGGACAATAATTTTATTGACATTAAAAAAACAAATAAAAAATTTTATTTGGTTGGGGCCAAATTTTGGATATCCCACCTGTTAAGCACCATAATATTACAATTCAGACCACGTTTCAGTTTTTCAGTAGTAGGTAGAAAACTGAGACATAAAAATCTTTAAAAAATTTAAACTCGATATCTTAAATTTAATGACCTGGGAAATGTTTACAACAAATAAACACACAGACGGACAAACGTGTCTAAATTGATTCAGAATTTGATGATCAAGAATATATATCTTCATAGTGTCTCCAACGCTTCTTTGTAGATGTTACAGACATAATGACAAAGTGGGTAAAGTGAAATAAAATTTTATTCAAATTTGATAGAATGACTAGATAAATTTCTCCTTTGTTAAAAAGAATACATTTAGTTAAATTATATAGAGATAAAATTATAATATACATACATATATAATACAAGCACCCAAAAAAAATATATTTATTGTATGAGAACATATTTTTCACACAATTATTAACATATTTATTGATTGTAATTTAAGTAAATATTTATTAAAATAGATAAATAAAATAAATTGCAGAACAGCACTACAAATAATTATCGAATAATTATACTCACATTGGTAAGTATATACACAACAATTGTCTATTTATTAACCAAAATTGTGTGACTATTTCGACTAGAAAACTTAATACTATACCCTTTAACCACTTTGTATATGTAAAAGTATTTGAGATATAAACACACATTTTATGAGGACAATTGTTGCAGAATTATGTTCCAAATCTTTTTAAATATATTTGGTTACTTATTTAACATTTTAATTACCCAGTAGTTTTAGATGGAAATTTTTAAAATATATAAGGCTTACGTTACGAGCGCAGAAATGTGATCGAAATGTAAAATTGTTTTATTTTTAGAAAAACTCTTATATTATTAAAATATGAATAATTTTTTGTACTTTTTCATTAACAAAAATTGCATGGAAAAGGGCCTGGCTTAAATTTCCACAAAATTTTATATTGACGTATTTTTTTTCAATCATTATTAACAATATTTTTTTAATAATTTGTAAGAATTATGTATTCACTTACCTATACAAATCATAATGAAATAATTCTTTAAACATTATACATGGCAAAGCCGATTCAGGCCAATGATACAATGTAGCATAACAGCGTGCTATTAGACGACATTGTTTAAGAGCAGCTGATAAACAATTGGAACCTTTTAATTGTGCCATATCATCAATATCATAATATAATACCGTATTATAATTTGTTGGTAGTAAATCAATGTACGGTTTCCAAAAGCTTTCTAAATCTAACGCTTCAGTCATTAGTATAAGAGCCAAATTTAAATTGGATAATTTATGTAATTTTTGTTGTTGAATGTTTTCTTCGGACATTATCAATTGTTGTGGTACGGTAAATAATAAATCATTTTTTTTAATATCCTTTGTAGCTGCTAAACCCAAATCGTAACCGGGAAAATCTTTTATACGTACACCATCACATTTAATACCATTATATTGACACCATTTGTAAAATGCTTCAACTTGTGATACACGATTTTTTGTTTGATATAATGTAAAATTTTGTTTTAATGGTGCCTCCAAATCCATTATACGTTTCAACAATTTTTGCAACGTCACATACTGTTGCCATTCAGCATTTGCATTGGATGGTTCAATAAATATTAAATTTAACATTTCTGCTACATTTTCCCTGATTTTATATCGAATGGGTTGCGATAACGAAATTATGCTTTTGTCAAGCTCTTCTGGTGAAACATTATTAATTCTCGGGATTTCACGATTTGCACTTTTAGTTGCTTTGCGATTATGCTTCTTTTGGAAACGCGTTTGCTGCTGTTGTTGTTGTTGTTGTTGCTTCTGCTGTTGCTTCTTCTGACATTTATCCATTACATTAACTTGGGCAATTTGTTGGAAAATTACCGCTTTCTTTTATAATGATGAATTAAATTAATTGATTTACTTATTAAAATAAATCATTCTTTTTATTGAAAAGATGAAAAAAGTGAAAATATCTTAGAGTAGGCACAAAATACTTATAAACCAAAAATGGTAAATATTCTCAAATACTAGCAAATAGTATTGCCATAATCAAATAATTATAATCGAAACGCAGAAATGTTAAATCAATTGAAAGGATTGATGCAATTGGATATAATTATTATCTATAATTAAGTTAATTATGCTGAATTGAACTAAATAACAATTCCAAACTGAATTATGAATGAAAGCTAAGAGAAAAATTTTAACCTTAAAAAAGAAATTTCATAGATTATTTGTAAATTATTTTGAAACTTAAACGGCTGATATAAATGCATCGAACAGATGCTTTTGAACAAATCATACGTGATGTGGGAAATAATCAACTAGTTATAACAACTTATTTTTAAAGAGAGAAATTATAAGACAGTGAGGGAATGAGAGAAGGAAAGAAATATTGGAAAAAAAAGTTCTAGAAGAGTTTTATTTTATTAAATTATTTAAAATGCTTTATTTATAGTTAACAATTTGTTTACAAATATATTTATATATTTAAAGTACAAAAAAAAGGCTTATGTGTGTTTACATATTTCTTTCTCTTTCTTTCCTTCTTCCCTTCTATCTTTAGAATTTCTCTCTTAAAAAATAAGTTAATGAAGGTAGTTGCTAAGGTCACGAATGTTAAATAAATAGATTATTTACATTTTATTTTTTAATTTACATTGTTTTGTTTTTGATTTAATTTTAAAATGCGCTTGCGCAACGATTTATATAAAATTTTAGCATTAATTTGTATATTCATGATATTAATTATAATATTAATAAATAATTCTTACAAATTCACAATGACAGCGATAAAATCCGAAGTGTTTACTGAAGAACTAACATCAATAGAAAATGTTAATGTAGAATTTTCAAATAAACACAATTTATTAAATTTAAACCATTTTCATTATTTATTGGAACCAGATTTTTGTAAAAACGATTCAAAGGATTTATTGGGTAAGAAAAAAGTGAAATATCGAAAATGCGTATGTTTTTTATACATTACGGCACTTGCTCGTATTTGTTTAAATACCTTTTTTTATTAAATTAGGTGTAATGTTAATTACATCATATGCGGGTCATTATCAATTACGTTCAGCTCATCGTGAAGCTGTCACAGCAATTAAATTAAAAGAATTAAATTTCCAAAGAATATTTCTATTAGGGGCTATACCAGCGCGCGATCTTTTCATAACACAATCACAATTGATCGATGAGCATGAACGGTTCGGTGATTTATTACAAGGGAATTTTATTGAGGCATATCGTAATCTCAGTTATAAACATGTTATGGGCCTGCAATGGGCCACCAACATTCCAAGTGAATGTCTCAAATTTAAATTCATTATTAAATTAGATGATGATATTGTTTACGATATCTTTTATATAAAGAAATATTTGGAAACAATGGCAAATCTTGAGAAACACAAACGCCAACAAACAAACGATTATTTAGCTGGTTATATTTTATATGATAAGCCCGCTATACGTGATCCAGCTAGTAAATGGTATGTGACAAAAGAAGAATATCCAAAATCTATATATCCTGATTATTTATCTGGTTGGTTGTACATAATTAAACCGCAAACAGCCACAAAACTCATCGAGCATGCTTATCAACAATGTACAATCTTTTGGATAGATGATTTATGGTTAACTGGTTTATTGCGCGATGATTTAAATATATCATTAAATCCATTAAATGTATGGTTTTCAGAAAATTCACAATTTTTAGAATGTTGTATACGTGATTTGAAATTAAATAGGCTTCTACAATGCGATTATTATGTGGGTCCAAATGGTGGGGATAATAAACTAATTATCCAATTTATGCATAACATTAAAAAATGTTATTCTACTAAGAGATGTTTAAAGCGTTCAAGAGAAGAAGAATATTTACGCAATACATGTGTGACATCATATCACAAACAACTACCTGAACATGGTGTTGGCCTCATTAAACAAATTCGTTTGAAAAGACGACGATTCGCAAAAGAATAAAATATTGACTTTGTTATTATAACATTCACGTACTTATATATATCTATGTATATAAATTATATTTGAAAAAGGAAATAATTGAAACTAAGAAGAAAACTGAAGAAAAACCCATATTTAAAAATTGAAATTAAGAGTAAAGAAGGATATGCCTTTTCTCAAGACGTTTTCACTTTGCATTTTAACATTATTCTTTAAGAATACACAATCCCCAAGGTGAAATTTCTAGCTGCTTTGTCAACGTATTTATATTTGAAACAAAACATTTAACCATGTTGAAAATGAAAACTTTTCAATAGCCCAATGTAAGTATTTCATTTTTTTTTCTTCTTTAAATATTAACGACCAATGTAGTTGGTTTAGTTAGTTTAGTCAAATTGTTTGTAACACTCAAGAGCATTTCTTCCAGATTCACAATATGAACTTGGAATCATTTTCAAGTTCATAGCAATTTATTCATATATATTTCTTATTAAACTTAAAGGCCCCAATTTTTTAAGATGCTTTAATAAAAGTTGAATTCATGTGCCAAATTTAGTGCGAAATGTGCCCTAAAATGAACTTTCTTGATTTGATATTCTTGGTTTTCTATTACAGACATCAAATAAAAAATTGTTTTAACATTTTGAAAAGTTTTTCTCAAGCGACTGTAAAGTTATCTCTTGTACTTTATTTATCTTTTTTCCATTCTCCCGTTTTTCTGTATGTTAATTAAATAATGTTAGAATTTTTTATAAAATAACATAAACACCTGTTTTTAAATTTAAAAACAAAACAACAACTACAATATGAACAAAACTTCTCATTTTGTAGAGAGGACCACGTTTACAACAAAACAATAATAATAAATGAAAATGTAAAGATAAACTTAAAAATTTAAAATGCGAAAGCAGAGAAGCAACAACAACATTTTTAAGCTTTTATGGAAAAAAAATATCATCAAATTGAAAGCATAAAATTTAAAAAACGTGTGGTTGTACAACAACACCAACAAAAACTCAAAACAAAAACAAAAAAGTTTTATCACTAAAAATCAAGCTGCTGCTATTGCTGCTTCTGTTAATGTTAGCTGTTAGTTGTTGGATGTTTGGCAGATTGGCTGGTTGGTTGATGTTAACATTGATTTTGACCGGGCATGGCAGTTATATTTAGTCAGTCTAATAATTAAGAAGTTTAGCGGACTTTATTTTCTTGAACGGGTTTTTAGTTTTTTAATAGAGAATATAAATTATGGAAAAAAAGATGGTACAATACGAAATTTCTCCATCATCACCATCATCATCGCCAACTCTATCATTCTCGAATTTTAGTACAAATATTAATGTTAATGCAGCAACATCATTATTAAATTGTAATGATCATATAAAATGCGGTGAAGTTTACACTTGTTACAATTATGATCATAATGATATTAATAGAAATAATGATAATAACGATGCTACAGCTGCTGCTGCTGCTGCTGCTGCCATGATCGAATGCCATTTATGTATAGATCGACCCATATGCCCGATTAATGATTTTCAACAACACATGAACATTTGGCATTTCAAATTGTTCTCAAATTTAAATAATGAACAACACAATGAAAATGAAACTGAAAGTGTAAATATGCCACAACAACAACAATACCAAAAAGAAAATGGCTCAGAAGATAACAGAAAAGCGAATGATTTGGAAAATGATGAAATAGAAGAAGAAGTAGAGGAAGGTAAACAACTTTTACTATCATCATCATCATCACTATTATTATCACAAACAAATGAAAGAGAAATAATAAGAGAAGGAGAAATTAACGTAGCACCACCAGTAACAACAATAACAGCATCATCATTAACGCAAATCCATAAAAATACTTTGAGAAGAAATGAAAGTTTTCGTAAACCAAATCAAGCGCAACTACATATACAACAGCAGCAGCAACAACAGCAAGAACAACAATATAATAAAATAATAAATGACAATAATTATAATACCTTCATAAATGAACACAATCATCATCACAAATGTAAACACAATTGTAAAGATGGTAAAATTAAGCCACACAATAGACCAAACGAATCAATTGAGAAGAAGAAGCAGAATAATGTTATTGATAATAATGATAATGATGATGATGATGATGGTGGTAATAATGACGATGAATGTAAAGAGAGAAAATCGTTACTGTTGCTGCAACCATTTGAACAAGTTCTATTCGAACAAAATAAGACTGACCTCTTAACCTTATTTAATTTCATTGATGAAATAAATAACGATAATAATAATGACAATAATAACGATAATAGTTCTAATGCTGCTTACAATTTGCATATAAACAAAATCAATTTATTCAATAAACATAAAAGTCGTTATAAAATACAAGAAGGAAATGAGGTGAATAGTAATGTTCATGATGCTGATATAATTAAAAGAACTAATGAACAAAAAATAAATTGTATTAAATATCAAAAGCGAAGGCAACATTTTCCAATAGAAACAACATTAATAAAAAAAGATCAAATGAAAAGACATCACATGCATCAATGGGGTAATAATAACACTAGCAACAACAACAACAACAACAAGAGCAACAATAGTAGTAGCAACAATACGTATGAGAATAATAATAACAATGAAATGATTGATAATAATAAATATAAATTATTAACTTTAAATAAGCGTGAGAAATCAATGTTAAAAGAAACAATTGCAATGGCAACAGCAACAACAACAACAGCAACAATGTTTGAGCCAACAGTTATACAAACAACCGCAATGGCAAAATCAACATTACCAACAACAACAATTACAGCAACAACACCAATAATAATAACCACAAAGCAGCACGCTAATAAAGTTAATGTTGCTATTGCTGCTGCTGCTGCTGCTGCTGCAGCTGATGGTCCTACTAACGCTTTAACTACCATAAAAACAGAAATCGCCACTAAGAAACCTGTGAATGAATTTCAACGAGTTAATGTATTGAAGTATACAAAAAACAAAAACAATAATAATAGCAGTAACAACAACAATAATAATAACAATAGTGACAATAATATTAACGGTGATACTTTGCATTGTAATACCGCAAGTAAATGTACCGTTAAACCAGCACATAATAATTACATTATTCATATTAATGATAATAATGATTTTAAAAATAGTGATCATTTTAATAATGATTGTAATAAGGATATAAAAAACAATGTAAAGAATTCAATTTCCAGAGAATCGTGGTATAAAAAACTGCAACAACAAAAGCAACATAAAAAAATTTATTCACAATTAAGAAATAAATGGCAGAAAGTAAAACATCAACAACAGCAAAAAAATTATTTAAGGTTGCATTTGGATTCAAAGAAAAATAAAAAGCAGCAGCACAAACAACAACAACAAAAGCAAGATAAAATAAAAAATTTGAAAAATCTAAAAAATGTTAAAGTACAACAATTTAATAATACCGCACAATTTGTAAAACATGATTCGAAACCGATGACAATAAACGAAGAAATTGAAGAAAATGAATGCCAAAATGGGGAAAATGTAAAGAAAGTTAAAAAAGAAAGGCTGCAACAACAAGATAAATATTTAAATGAAATAAATTTTATGTGTATTAACAAAAGCATGGATTTAGAGATGAAACAGCAGCAACAAGAAGAAATTGTAAATGCAGTAGAGGTAGAAAAAGAAGAACACGAAAACCAACAACAACGCCAATTAATTTTATTGAATGAAATGACTGAAGCGAAACTAATCAATTCAACTCATTTGAAACATTTTGTGATATTGAATGGTATGGAAAAGCAACAACAACAAAAACAACAGAATCAACAATGCCAACAGCAACAGCAGCAATTTCAACAAAGTTACAATCACGTTTCTGCAACTAATATGGCTAATAAACAAATGAGATTGAAATATCTGAGTAATGATATTAAACTAAATGCCGTAATACAACAACAGCAAGTATTTCCCACCAACGGTGAAGTCATTAAAATAACAAATGTAAATCAAAATCAAGATTGCAAGCAACGACAACAGCAACTCCAACAAAATCTTAATACTTGTATTCAGGCAAAATTAACTGAAGAGAAAATTTATAGAAAAAATTCTAATGATAATTATGATAATTACAAAGTTAATAATGATGATGTAATTAAACATATTATTATTCAAAATTCAAAACAACAAGAACAAAAATTCAACAAGAACGAAAGAAATGGAGAAAAAATGGAAAAAGTAGATGACAAAGAAAAAAAAGAGGAAGGAGTGGCAAAAGAAGAAGTAAAGAGGGCGAATCTAAAGAATATAAAAGCCATTCAAAAACGTGAAATTTCAAATAATAAAATAACAACCGTAATCGCAAGAAAAGGAAAAAGGGTTAATCGACAAATTATTGATTTTATAAAAAGTCGAGGGGCCAAGAAAACAGGTCAAGAGCAGCAACAACAACAGCAGCAACATATAAAATTAAATCCGTGTAAGCAATTTAATGAAATTAACATGCGAAATTTTTATTCCGAAAAAATAAAAGCTTCTGATAAAAACAATGATAATGGCAACGTTACTTCTTTCAATGAAATTACTGCAATAGAATTTCCAATAGAAAATCTTAAATTGAAGAATTGCCTAAACGTAAAAGGAGTAATAAATAAACATCAGGATTTTGAAAAAACTCATAAAGAAGAGAAGCATGAAAATAAAAATGGCCTTAGAGAAGCTTCCCCTGCCACCATAAATTTCACAAATTTTAATGAAAATATTTTTTATAGAATTGGCGAAAATCAAGCAACAAATTTGATGATAAATACAGAAAAAATTGACAATGATCAATTAATACCAACTTTACATACAAATAATTTTGAAGAAACAATTATTGAAGAATTATTTAAGGAATTAGATTATTATAATCCAAATGATGAAAATTGGTTTCCAGGTGAAGATAAAATCAGTGAAGAAGATACTAACTATAATAATTGTCAGGAAGTAACATCGGAAAAAATCGACAAAAATGACCAAGTTAAAATGAAGAAGTTATAGAAAGTAAATTAAAGATAAGGAAATTGGAAAGAGAATGATTTTAAATGCCATAAAAAAAACAAAATGAAATGAAAATCAGTAACTTTCCAACTTGGACTAAAGACTTACCTCATATTATTAAAATAAAACCAAAAAAAAAATTCAATTCTCTTTCGCGAAATTTTAATGAAAATTTAAATAGAAGGATGAAAAATGGACTAGATTCTTATAATTGTACTTTGCATAAAAATTTAACTACTTTTGAAACGAGACAGTTAATAGAATTATATAAAAATGAGCCATGCTTATGGAATGAAAGTGATGCCAATTTTCGTAATTCTCTAGCAATTAGAAAAGCTTGGCAAAATATCACCGATCAATGGAATGAGCGACTACATACCCAAAAATTCTCATTAAACGATTTGCGTATAAAAATTTCACATTTATATCAGAACTACACTAAAGAGAAGGAACGACTTTTACAGCAAGAACAACAACCGGAAAATTTGTCAAGACCTAAAGAGGTGATAATAAAATTTCCATATTACAAGGATATGGATTTTTTAGAGCAACAAATTTCATTACAAAAACGTCGTGCGTTATATGAAGAACAGAATGAAAAAATTTTAGAAATTTATCGCCATTTTCCTTTACTTTGGCATCGTCACTACTACAAATTAAAATATAGTCAAGAGAGAGAGATCGCTTGGCATAATATTCATGCAGCATTAAAATTATATGGTTTCAATTTAACTGAATACGCTATACAACATCGTATACGTTCCCTACGTAAATGTTATCGTTTAGAGAAAATACGCCATTTGCAGATAATTGTTCAAAATGAAGATGCAACAATTTATCAAACGACATTTCAACATTATAATAATATGAAATTCCTGTATAATCATATAGAACCATATTATTGCAAAAATTGCCGCAGAATCTTTGGAAATCTTTGGAGCTATCGTTTACATTTCAAACATGCGAATGCTGCTGGCCTCAAAGGCGAAGGCTGTCTTAAAGAATATAAAAAACTATATGATGAGTATGAACTAAATGAAATTCAACCGAGAATTGAAAAACCCGTAAATGCATCCCAAGAACAAAAACAGCAACAAGTTAGTTTATTTTTTCATATTATACAAATTTCAATTCACTTAAATTCTTTTTCTTATAAAAAAATATTTCTAGGTGCCACTTAAAATTCAATTACAATATGATAATAATATAATTCATTTAGATTTAAGTGATAAATCTAAGTTACATGAACCGCATGGTATTAAAAATACTAAATTAGAAGTGAGTATAAAATTATTTTTACTTATCTTTGATTTATAATTAAAATTTTCTCTCTCAACTCGTTATTTTTTTTTTCTGTTAGCCTTATAAAAATCCTAATAACAATAATTATGATAATTCATTTGTACGTTTAACTGAAAAGGAAGCTCATCAGTTAATTGCTATATATAAAAATTATCCACAATTATGGAATTCAAAACATAAGGATTATAGTAAAAGATCAATGAAACAGGAGGCGTGGCAATCATTGACGTACAAATTTAATGAATTAATGCATAAAAAGTATCGTTGTCAAATTATACAACGTAAAATCAATGATTACGTGAAATATTATAAAAAAGAGAAATTGCGGCGACAACAAAAACAACAACAAAATCAGGCAGAAAAAGATAATGATAAAGTAGAAGAGGCAAAGCTGAAAAATAGCAGCATAATTTCTACATGGCTATTGTATGAAGACTTTAAATTTCTAGATGAGGTAGGTATAAAAAATTATTATTGTACAAGTATTCTAAAAGTAGGCATGACTATGTAAAATTTTAAATTCATCTGAATAATTTATACCTCACTTGCAACCCACTTTAGAATATTGCTCAAATTTTAACTTTAACTTGCTACAATTGATCACATTTTGTTCATATATAACATCAATTTTTTTTATGTAATCTCAAATCAATTTCTTTTCAATATTTTTTCTTCAATCATTTAGTTAAATGGTAATCAGGATTTACATAGATGCTTACAACAAAATCATACTGATTATAAAATAATTGAATTATATAAATCTATGCCGCAATTATGGAATATTAATCATCCGGATTATAATAAGCATAGCAGTAAACAACGCAACATACAATTGATATGTCAACAATTACAGGAGCAATATCAATTAACTATAACACCAGAGCGATTAAGACAACGTATTAACAATTTTAAAAGTCAATTTCGTAAAATTAGGGAACAACAACAAATGCAACATTTAAAATGCAATAATAATGTAAACGTAGTCAATTTTGATATTGAATATTATGAAAAATTGAAGTTTTTACAACAACATGTGGCACCATTTCATTGTAATCTATGTCAAATTGAATTCAATATATACAAAGAATATAATAAACATCGTAAAGGCCGTTGTGGTCAGAAAAGGTATGGCGAAAGGGGTACAGCATTAAAGAACAATAGTTTTAATAATGTTTGTGATATTTGTGGCTTAACATTTACATTGCGTAGTAATCTTATGGTCCATTTGAAAAGGCACATTGGCACACGAAATTATCAATGTCCAACATGTATGAAATGTTTCTTCAATTCTCATACTCTGAAAATACATGAACGTTCTCATACAAAGGAGATGCCATTCATATGTGAAATATGTGGCCGTTCATTTTGTGATAAAAGTAAATTAAATTTACATTTGAAACGTCACACGAATCGTCGAGACTTTCCATGTAGTTATTGTACAAGGGCATTTTTTACCGCTCATGAAAGAGAATATCATGTACGTCGTCATTTAAATATACGTGATAAAATTTGTAAAATTTGTGGTAAAACATTTGTAGCTGGTTCGGCATTGTACGCTCATCTAATGATACACAATGAAGTCAAAAAATATGCATGCGATAAATGCGATATGAAATTCGCTCAATATGCTGGCTTATATAAACATAAGAAGAAGCATCATTTATCATAATGTCATGTAAAGGCAAAGTAATATAGCTCTTCTAGAAAATTTTGTACCTTAACATCATTTAAATGAAATTTCTTTTTATATTCCGCATCATTGGCGGCTATGTATACCCCAAAAAAGAAGATGAGAAAGATCACAGCATTTAATAAACTGATCCTCAAATAAGTAATTAAATCAATTTAACATTATCTAACCAATTATAACTTCATTGTTCATTATTTTATTATAAAATTAAATGAAAAAATTGTGCAACTTTGTAAATGAAAGTACAATTAAAGAAAAATTACTTGGCTAAACGTTTTTGTTGCCTTAAACGATAAATATCGTTAGCGGGTGGTGCTGGTACAGTTGGCTCTTCATCACTATCATCTCCGCCTGGTAACATACGGCGTCGTTTATGCCCTGTACCAACTTCTCCCGCGCAAACATTATCATCCACAATCCAATGAACGGATTTAGCAAAATCGAATAATTTTACATCATAACCGTGATCACCATTTGGTATTGGACATGCTTCTGTTAATTGTATACGATTAAATATATCGAAAAGCATTTCTATGGAAACAAATGGACCACGAAAACAGGCTGGTGGTGGTAGACTGGCACATAGAGCAGCCAATGCAGGTGGTTGAGGAAACGTTCCACCAGCTAAGGGATGAGCGCCTGGCGGAGCATTCGATTTTGCTTTGTATGGTATCATTTGAGCAAAATCTGGCCTTGGTAATTGTACGGTGGTTTCACATTCTGGTTCTTCTTTAGCTGCTGATGGCATATTAGAAGCAATTTTATTCATCATAATACCTATATTCTCAACATAACCGATTGATTTTAATTCGACGGTAGTGCAAGGATATAAATCTAAAAATTTATAACGATCAACTAATTGAGCCGTCTCTTTCCCCTCATATTCTTTAAGATTTTCCAATACTGCGCTGCGCCTTCGTTCCACTTTTACAATACTGGATAAATCACCAATATTTGATTCAAATTCTAAAAATCGATTCCAAACATTAACACTTAATTGTGGTGTTAAACCACCCGATGATAAAACCCGTTCAAATAATACACGTGTATTATTATCTTCATTTAAATGTGATAAATAATCAATATAACACATGACGTAATCAGGACTGCCACCGAAACGTTTTAGGCCTAATTCAAATATACGAAATGCAATATCTTTATCTTTCGAGCAATAATATTCCATAAGAGCGGCAGCAACAAATACATGATAACGTGAGCGTACATCTTCGCGTGCTTTTTTAAAAACAGCCCGTGCCGATTTAATACCTTCGGCGCGACGTGCAAATTTCATATATTGCACAAACGCCTATTACAAAAAAGAAATACACAATTTTATAGTCGATTAAAGCCGACCTTTAAGTACCCTACACCACTGTATCGAATGTAATTGAAAAAGTCAACGAAATGAATAAAACATCAAAAATGTAAAAAACTATTCAATTTAGAATTATTTAATAAAATTTAACAAAGGGTATTAAAAAGTTGGCCCATACTACATATGTTCCAGTTATCGCCACCAATTATTATTGGTGCCATGAATCATGAGTCATAAGTGGTGTAGGATATAATCACACTTTCACTCGTACAAAATCTTAAAATATTTTACAGGGATTCTAATGAATATTTGACATCGGAATTCAATGCCAATATACAATAATATTTACAAAATGTGCGTATTACAAAATATTAATACTAATTATGAAATTTAAAGCACTTAAGAGAAATATTTGGGCTTCTTGTACACAAATTAAAATCATCTACTTCCTTTTCTTTCTTTTTATTTTTACAAATTTGTATTTTTAGAAATAATAATTTAGCATAATTTTTAATGTATAAAAAGAAATTACATTTAAATAAAAATTTTAAAAATTTTTAGTTTAGTACTTAAATTTAGAATGTTACAGTACTCAGGAAACAACATAAAAATTAAAAGGTTGGTTTGATATAAATTTAATTTAATAAGTTAATCCGTATTACAAAATTTTTTGTTAAAGAAAAATCTTCATTTTATCAGAAAAACAATTTTTTTATGAGAAGTTTTTAGTTAAAGTAAAATGAAAAATGAATTTATTTTATTTCTAAAAGTTCTAATTAGTACTAAATGGTACAAAATAGTACTAATAGAAAAAGTTAATGAATAAATTTACAATATTTGATAAATATTTATTATTTTGTAGTACATACATAATATAGAAATCATATATGATCATATATGATGTAGAAATTATTAATAAACAAGGCACTTTTTTTTTCAAATTGCAATACACTTTGAGTTTGAAAATTTATCTTACCAGTGTTGGATCTATATCTGGTATAGATAAAAATTTATTATACATAGCATGAACTTTATCATATTTCATGCGTCCCTCTTCAAAATCAGCATAAGCAAAATATAATAAAGCATTTTTGTTCAAAACACCATTTATCGAACGTTCCAATATATTAGCACATTCATCCCCAAATAATTTTGCTGCTTGTGTATCCTAATGGAAACCAAATATAACAAAACAAACAAAAAACAAGAACAATCATATATAAAAATTTATGTCAATTTTGTAGCTGCACATCAAATATTAAAAAAAAGCATATTAAGTGTAAATTTACAATAATTTTTATAACTACCACAAAGTAAATGAGATGTTGTTTCAAAGCACCATTGAAATTGCTTGTCCAACATAAGTATTTTTCTTCTAAGATGAAGATATGTTTTCTACATTAACATATTTTAATTTTGCCAACGTGAAGTATATAAATTAATGTTTTTTGTTTTGGACATCTTAACAAATTATCAAGCAAGTTCATTGATACCTTTTAACATCTTCCATTTTTTGGACGAGCATATATTAAGAAATAAAAATTCAATTTGTTTTAGTTTGCTTTGTTTTTTTATAGGATTTAAAATCTACCTCAAACAGGTTGATTTATTTTCACTATTTGTAACTTTATATTTTATCACTTGCAATATTATTATTATTTTGGTTTATGTTTTTTTTTCTATTTTGCCTCTCTTAACTTTTTCTCTCTTTTCTCTGTTTTTGTTGTAAATTCATAAATTGCAATATCCATTTTACGTATAAACTGAAAAAAGAAGATTCCTTATAATTAGTAACAATTAAAATAATACGCACGCCTTTATCAGCTAAAGCTTTAGAGCTATGATCGAGAAATTGTGCTGCTTGATGCCAAACAGCTGGATGATGTGTCAATACTAATAGACATTGTTCAATTGCAAACATAACACGTCTAGTTATTAAAGCAGTATCCTCCGTACGTAATGGATTTGATTTTTCATATGTTACAAATTTTTTCCATAATTCTACCTAAAGAAACCAAGAAAAAATAACACAGAACCACTTTGAAATTGTTTCTTTTAACGTTTTATAGATTTAAAAAATATCATACTTGTTTAAGTTCCTCTTTGGTTAATGTTGGTGGCACAGCTGGTAAATTGCGATTTAAACCTTTAGTAATATTTTCCAATTCTTTAGCTACGCGACGTGCATTCATATAATCTTTGGATCTTTCTAAACTCATTTTTTCTGATATAATTGGGTTAATGTTATGTTCGAATGCTATATAATCTTTCCATAATTGTTCAATACCAACTATAGGTGTTATAACAGCTTTTTGATATACTCTACGTACAGCAGTAATTTTTTGATTTTCCGCATAACTGCCAATTGCCTCAACGCTACGTAAAAAACTTATATAATCTTGCCATATGGAAAATGAATGCAAATCCATTCCGATCTTTTCCAAAGCAAAATCATATGCTTGAGCTAATTTTTCTCTACGAAATTGAAATTGAAGAATTATTACAGATTTTTTACTTAATAAAAAAAATTAAGAAATCGAACGACGTACTTATGCGTGCTTAAACCCGCTTTAGTTTCTTTCACATAGGTTAAATATAATTTCCATAAATCGATATTTAATATTTTTACCAATGAACGTTGAAATAGTTTTTCAACTCTTTCATAATTACGTCCTTTCATTTCTTGCTCGATGTAAATTTTCCAATAGCGTGCCGTTGTTGGAAAAACATTTACCAACGATTCGTAAAGAGTGCGTACTTCATTAACAGGCCGTGTTTGAGCCTCCCGTAATAATGTAGACCATGATTCTATGTCATATGGACGCATTTCTACCACCTGTTGGGCTCTTACTAAACGTTCATGGCCCCATTCCTTTAAATAATAACAAAAATAATTGTATGAAACGACGGATCCCTGCTTTTATTTATAATTCATTCTCTTTCATTTTCAATATACGTACAATATCAATTTTAATTTGATCCCGCACAGACATATTCTTTGTCACTATTAATTATTGGAGCTTATATTATTTTATTAAACTTTTGATTTAAACAAATTATTATTTATATAAAGTTTTATTACGAAAACGAATGTAGCTTGTCTTTAGTTTACATGAGGTATATTATGATATTTTGCGAAATAAGAAGAAGAATAAAAGCTTGTGTAAAGTGCTCCCACATTTGATTTAACAGTTCTGCAAATTAAAAATATACACTTTAATAATAAATAGAGCTATAAAAATATTTTTTTACACTAAACAGACGCTTATGCAGAATTTTGATTAGATTTTTAATTTATTATAAAGATTCTACAATATCATTTGTGTAAGTTTTTTACCACAACAATTTAATGGACTTAATTTTTTACAGTGTAAGATATTATGCCAACAAATATTACTCAGAGTTTTGTTTATATATATACCTTCCCTTCTCACTTATTAGATAACGAAAAAAAATTAAAAAACCATAATATAACAGTCCCGTTTTGAATTAATTAAGAATCAATTGTCAAAGGTTACAAGAACAGTGTAAAAGGGAAGTCGTGCTGTGTGTAAAATATCATGTGAAATTATTGAAAAATATAATAAATTTTATTAAAAAAAGATAATGGTGCATAAATTTACGTATCAAAATGCAGTACATAGTTTAGCACGGGTTTTAGCTAAAATAAAACCAACACCTTGGGAAAAAGTATGTAGCATTTGAAAAATAAATTAAAATGCACATAATTTTCTAAGTAATGACCTTCAAAAAAAATTAGGCTGTATCTGTTTCCCTTTTTTTTTTGAATATGGGTGGTTGCTTGCGCCGGTCCCATAATTACACAATATCTTTTTATGTAGGTACAATCATTGTACCGTTATTGTCCCCAAGAAAATGCCGCTGGTGTATTTTGTTTGGATTCTCGTGCACAAGATGCTGTTATTGGTTTGGGTTTATATTTCTTGGAGAGCGGCTGTCAGCACGAACATATAATTGTACCATATTTATTGCGTTTAGCTAAATGTTTACCCAAATCCGTTTGGGTGGATGATGGTAAATGGAGCAAAATTGATCGTAAGTAATTAGTGGCTGGTAGTTGCTTTTTTATGCACGCGACAAAATGTGCATGTTTTGTTGTAAAGTTTGTATCACCCAAAAAAAAAGCGACGGGGGCCCTAAAAAATATATACTTGATCAGCAGCAAATTCTGAATCATTTTAGACATGTGTCTGTCTGTCCTTATGTTGTTAACATTCTCTCGTTCGGGATATAGAACTCAAATATGAAACTCAAAATGAGCAAAATCGGTCAAAGAACACGGTCACTGGGAAACGTAAATTGATATTACCTCGATTTTTTAAGTAAAATTTGATGGTTTTTTGTTTATTATTTAAAAAAGACGTAAAATAGAAATTTTGTACATGAAGAAAGACTGTCTACAAACTATATAATTTCAAAGCTTCCCTTTTTACTGAAAAACTGAAACAAGCTCTGAATCGTGATGTCGTATTGTATGTGTAGTGGGAATACAAGATTTGGCCTCACTAAAATGGAATTATCATATTTTTTGTTGCTCAATAAAATTACTGATATTTTTTAAGGCATACCGTCAGCGGAGAAATTTAGCTTCTGCTTAAACACGTTGTTATCGGATATAGCGGCTAAATGTCCTGATTTGAGAGATGAAATCATATTAAATCAAGTAGAAACATTAAGTACTTTAGCGAATATTATAAAATCGAGCAAGGAGAGTAGTGTAGCACCGCCACCAATCATATTATGCAAGGCTACTGTCCCACTATTATTTGGTTTAGCACGTAGCATGGGACGTTACGCATCACAGGATCCACCATTATTATGCCGAATATACCCACCTGATGAAATGCCAGTAATATCATTAAATAGTGCCACAAAAGATGCGCCAGGTGGTAGTTTTAATTCAAGCGAACGTTTAGCATTCACACAATTCCGTTCAATTATACCGCGTTCAATGTCAGGTAGTTTAAGTCAAGAATGGAATGAGTTGCGCATGAGGCAAATGTCTATAATGGCACAATATAATCGTCAGAAACCTCATCTTCACACTTATTTTTCCGTGCCATATGATCCACGAACGCATTTCTTTACACGTTACGGCTCCAGTTTTAATCAATTTCCAAATATGCGTATCACTGAAACACCCACAAGTGGTCAAAAGAAACCAATTGTTGTACCACCATTTCCTATTCAACATTTACAAACGATATTTGCCGTAGCTAAAAAATTATTGACGAAAGAAACTTTAGAACATTTAGATGAACAAGCCAGTGATATATTTGCATTGCATCAAATTAAAGGTTATTGTTATAAAAGTTTCTCAGAAACGTTAAATTTAGTTTTGGTCACATTGCTGCGAGAGTTGTTACAATATCAAGTTGATTTGCCCACACCATTTACCAAAGATGTTCAAGAATTTGTGAAACGTTTGTTTTTAAATGGGCAAACTGAATTGCAAAACAAACAACAGGATCAGGAAAAAGAGAAACGTGAAGAGAACGGTTTACCAATTGTTAATAAATATAAAGTAAATGTTATGGCTAATGCTGCCTGTGTAGATCTATTAGTATGGGCTATACGCGATGAAACAGGTACAAGAATTTATTACTTAAAACTTTTCTATTTTATTTTTTGTACCCACCACCCAGAGGTTGCGGATATATTCACTTTGTCATTATGTTTGTAACGGCTAGAAGGAAGCTTCAGGAACTCTATAAAGTATGCATATTTTTGAATCGCCTTAGACATATCTGTCAGTCTGTGTGTCTACCTGTTGTAAACATTCTCCTCATCGTAAAATTTGCGATATCGAGCTCAAATTTCTTGCACACAAGTTGCGATTGAATATGGGTAAAACTTCTCAAAAAAGACGCTGCCAACTGAGAACACCTCAGTTTTTAAAACAAAATTTGGTAGTTTTTTCTTCATCATCTGCAAACTGTAAAAATTAGAAAGCTAAACTTTTTAAGTTATGCAAATAGAGTACATCCATGGTAAATTATGCAATACCAAATTTTCATATTTTTATGTTTATATTTTCTATTTACTACTGAAAAAACTAAAGCAGGCTTTGAATAAAAATATTTTGGTGTCTGGATAGTGGGTGGTATATAAGATTTGACCCCAGTCAAATATTATCTTACTTGTTTTTCTTTCTTTTAAATTTCATTAGTACTTTCTTTTTTATTTATGCTTTAGACTTATTACATTTTGTTTTAATTTTTTGTATTATTTTACAGTTGATGAGGAGTACAATGTACCTTCATTGCAGTATGCTTTAAATTATTTATTAAAAAAAGGTTTCTTTCCCACACATTTTCGTTAATTTATTTTAAAGCCTGTTGTGTTCATCTTGAGTTACATTAAAATAATAGGATACGTTAATTAATTCACAATATACTCAATACACTGTTATATATAACAGAAATCAAATAATTTCCGATAAACATGCTGAAAAGATTAACAAAATTTCAAATGGATTATAGGGGTTAATGGGAAATATGGACCAGATAAGATCAGCTACCACTTTTGCAATTTTAGTGAATATTCCACCTTTGGATTATGCAAAAGAACGAAATTGTGAATTTTTAAATATTTTATTTGTTACTTTGTTAATGTAAAAGCATGTTTGTTTCATTTGGATAATAGCTTTATATTAAATGACAATGGCGTTACCTTAAAACTGTTTGTAATGATTCCTACTGTAGAAAAACTTTAACTTTCTTACAATTAATCTATAATTCTAACCATAATTCTAACTTTGTTAAAGTTCTCTTAACAGCTTGAAAATTCTTGGAATATTAAATTAATTTGACATTTCTAGAGAGACTTTTACATTGATAAATTCTGAGCATGCATAACTTCAATAGATATATTTTCACTATTACTTTGTTTTGTTTAAAGTTTTAATTTAAAATTTTTTAACTAATTTTACTAAATTTATTGATTGAATTTTCACACTTTACAGAAGCGGATAAATTTTGTGGTCGTTTATCGCAAAAATTGAATTCTGTTTTAAGTCATAAATTAGTTATAGATCATATGCCTCTATTAATGGTCTGTTTAGAGGGTCTTGGTAAATTGGCGCAAAAATTTCCAAATATTGCTGGCACATCCATATCTTATCTTAGAGATTTTTTGGTTGATCCATCACAAATTCTAACTAAACTTCATATTTATTCACAACAACTGCAATTAATGCAGAAAAAGGAAAGAGAATTAACACCATTTAAAATTGTCGTACAAAATAGTGAATCATCCAGATCAACAGTTGACATATTTGGTAGCAATCAGAAGTATAATGGACCAAGGACAGGCCAAGCAGCATTTGAAGCATTACGTGATGCTGCTATAGAAAACTTAAGTGTAGCTCTTCGATCAGCCCATTCATTGGATGAATTTTGTGTACCATCGCTGGTGGCCAACGTATCCAATCGTTTATTTATAGCTGAAAAGCACGAATCGTAAGTTTTTTTCCTTTAAATTTATAACACTAATTGATTATTTTAGACCACACCTACCCAAAACTATAAAGCATTAAAATTCCGTTTATTTTTATATTCTAATTTTTCTTACTTCTGATTCGTGAGTGCTATAAGTTGACCATATTTAGTAAATATCTGCGCTATAAATATCCAAACTTCGTGGTTCTAGCCATACACAACGTTTTTTGTTACTTATACATGAATCAAATAAATCTGCTAACAAATCACTTTAAGCACTTAAAAAAGAATATTGAACAAAATTTTTTCAAATAAAATCAATAAAGCTTTGAATTTTTTGATTTTATTTATCAATTATATTTAAAAATTTTTCATTTAGTATTTAAATATCAAAGTTAGTACGTCTTTTTAAAGTTTAAATAAAATTTTGTTTTTTGTTAATTTTTTTTTCTTGAATATCGCTTCCTAGCGAGTCTGCATTGGTCAGTTTAAATACAATTGTAATGTTAGGACATGTAGCGGTAGCTTTAAAGGATACAACAAAAACCACCCAGAATATTTTTCAATTTTTCATACAACGTTTTTCCAAAGTACCCTCCGAACAGAATGCCCTTATAGTTGATCAATTAGGCTGTATGATAATATCAAAATGTGATCCATACGTTTTTGATGAAATTATGAAAATGTTTTCACGTGTTACCGTACAATCTGCTTCGCAAGCGTATACTTCTGATCCCGAGTCTCGTAAACAGTTCTTCTGCGTATCCGATGCAGTGGTGAATGCTCTGGGTAATATTGCTGCCAATATTCAGGGTGATGATGAGAAAATGGAATTACTAAGTAAGTTATTAGAATTATTTGTACAAATCGGTTTAGAAGGTGAAAGATCATATGATAATACACCGGGGGCTCAAAAGGCTAGTTCTAGTGCGGGCCACTTGGGTATGTTAATACCTGTAATAGCGGCTCTATTAAGACGCCTACCACCCATTAAAAATCCTCCATTACGTTTACATAAACTTTTTAAAGACTTCTGGTTATATTGTGTTGTCATGGGTTTTACAAATGCCCGATTATGGTCACCAGAATGGTATACGGGTGTACAACAAATAGCTGCTAAATCACCATTGTTGATATCACAAACTACTCATAAATCCGATATGCGTGAGTTAAATTACACATCGGCTATAAAAAGTGATTCAATCAGTTTAAATGAGTTACGTAGCCAAATATTATTATTATTGGAACATCCAACAGCTGAAGTGATAGCCACAATCAATAAGTTAACATTTGCTCAATGTACGCATTGGTTAAGTGTTTATTGGTTGGAGATATTTCGTATAGAAAATGCTGAAGAGCCCAGTTTGGAACCGATACTCACATATCTATGTGATCCAGCCCTACAAAAAGATAAATCAGGGATATGGCAATGTGTTAAATGGTAAGTTTTACTTATGTATCCTTATAAATCAAAGTATAATTATACAATTATAACCAGTAAAACTTCAGATATATTTATTTTGCCTTATACTGATTAACTTAAAACACATTTTTGATGTGATTTAAATCAGTAATGCTTCTAATTTTTGTACATGTTACATATACATTTACTTACTCATATTGATTTAAACTCCTTTTCATCCTATTTTATTATTTTTAGTATTGCTGATCAGGTAATTAAACGTTTCCGGAATGTTTTATTTGCACGTAATAAAATACGTGAAAAAGTTTTAGAATCACAAGCTACCTTATTATTGGTTTACTTTAATCATATTCATAAACAAATCCAAGTCGTGGCCGATGAATTTTTGTCGGAATTAGTTGATAAATTTCCTCATTTGTTATGGAATCGTCGTGTGTTATGGTGTATGTTGGATATATTACAATTATTAGCATTTTCTTTAACATTAGACCCAAATGAAGAGACGCCAACATTGCGTGTTGCATCCACGCCATATACTCTACAACTAATGGATTCATTACCGGCACGAGAAAACCGTTTAAAAGATTTTGCTGATCGTTGCCAAATGATTGTTAAAGAAGCAATGAAATGGGCACCGCGTTCTACTCGATCCCATTTACAGGAATATCCAAATCAAATACCAACGCACGTTTTAGCTCATCATAGTGGTCTCGCATTGGCATTTGATTCAGTTGTTAATAATGCTTCATTATATTGGAACGTCACATTACCTTCAATTAGTAAAAGGCCAAATTGTGTTCGTTCAGACACGCCACGCTTCATTTCTGGCTTATGTTTACGTAGTAAATATGCCGGAGAAATATCTGGTTTATTGTCAGTATTATCAGACAATGAAAAAAGTGGCTTGGCAGATCGCTTAGTTAAAGATGTTTGGGATGCTTGCCAAGAGAAAAGTGATGCGCTACATCGTGGAACGTTGTGGCGCGCTACAGCATATTTGATTATATGCTCAGACGTTAATCGCAAATTGTTACATACTGTGGGTTAGTATAATTAATTTAAAACCTTCGCTTTAATTTTATGAATTAAATTTTTGATATGTTTTCTTTTTCGTACTTTGAATTACGTGTTACTAATAACATTTTTTATGGACCTTGTCCAAACAACTTAACACAAACCTTTTTTTTACTATATTGATCGTCTCCGAATCTTTTCTTAAAACGTTTTAATGCTTCCCCGTCTGCCTGTTAGAATAACAATAAGGTCTAGCAATACTGCTCCCTTCATCTCCTCCAAATATATCTAAGTCCGGCCATCTCCCTTCTCCCATACAATGAAATTTTATGATTTGAATATTGCTAGTTACTTTCTTAACTTGTAATTTATTTTATTGACTCATTAATATCATTCAATACAATAGTGCCATTTGTTGTTGTTGTTTTACAATTCTCAGCTACGTCTCAAGTAGAATTATTTACGGACTCTGCTATGGAGACGGCAGTTGAATGCTGGCAATGGGTGTTAACTGCCCGGCAAGATTTAGAATTATGTTTAATACAAGAAATGGTTTCAGCATGGCAAACGATATGCGAGAAGAAAATTGGTTTATTCGCTGAGGAAATCGAATTCACTAGTCCTTTGGCTGCCTACGAAGGTTGCAAATTAGTTTCGAAACCAATTTTAATTAAACCTCATCTTATATGGTTGCAATTATTATGTGAAATGGTTGAAACGGCCAAATATTGCAATCGCGATAAAGTGGAAATGTTTTGCTTACTTTTACATCGCTGTTTACCTATTGTAAAGAATAGTAAACAAAATCGCCAAGTATCGACAGTGGGATGCCGTTTTAAATTATTACAATGCGGTTTGTCTCTACTACAGGGTAATACTGTATCCAAATCATTGGGCAGAAATATATTACGTGAACGTATTTACAGTAATGCTTTAGATTATTTTTGCGGCCCACCTACATGTCCCAATCAGAGTAAAGAGCAATTATTAGACGATATATTAATTCTAATAAAATTCTGGCAAAGTATGCATAGTGAAAAGAAACATTTAGTATGCTCAGAAATGGGAGATTATGATATACCTCTAGTAGCTGCACCTGCTAATCATATGTTAACCGTTAATAAAAATCCTGATACATTATCCTTAATAAGTAGCAGTGACATTGGACGCTCTTCATCTGTAGTAGGGACAGGTGGTGGTTGGTATAATACCATGCCACATTCGACATCAACCTTATCGAAACGATCAAATCGTTCTAAGCGTTTACAACATCAAAAGGACTCTTATGATAAGGATTATATGAAGAAAAGGAATTTAATATTAGAGCTGTTGGCGATTGAAATTGAATTTCTAATAACTTGGTATAATCCAAACAGTTTACCTGACTTGTCAATACCTGGTAAATTTTTCATTATTTTCTCGCATAAATACTAGAGAGATAATATACTTTCCTTTAACTCATTCATTAAATAAATTTTAGATGAAAGTCTTATAACAAAGTGGCGTAATCGTCCAAATGAATTGAACGTTTGGCGTGAATATACGCGTTTGGCATGGTCATACAATCCAGCTTTAGCTGTATTTCTACCGCATCGCATAAAAAATGCCGATATTATTGAAGAAGAAGTTACACGTTTAGTATGTGCCGATCCAACTGCCGTTTGTCATATACCAGAAGCGTTAAAATATTTATGTACCACAAAGAATTTGTTACAAGACTCGGCCGAGTTGATGCATATAGTGTCATGGTCTCATGTCAATCCCATTCGAACTTTAGCTTATTTTTCTCGCCAATATCCATCGCATCCACTGACAGCACAATATGCTGTTAAAACTCTATCATCATATCCAGCTGAATCAGTATTACCATATATCCCGCAATTGGTACAAGCGTTACGGCATGATACAATGGGTTATGTGGCCGAATTTATTAAAAATATATCTAAACGTTCCCAAATTGTTGCCCATCAATTAATATGGAATATGCAAACCAATATGTATATGGATGAAGATCAGCAACACAAGGATCCAAATTTATATGATGCCTTGGATATGTTATCACAAAATATTATAGCATCTTTCTCCGGTGCAGCTAAACGTTTCTATGAACGTGAATTTGATTTCTTTGGTAAAATAACAGCTGTCTCCGGTGAAATACGTTCATATCCAAAAGGGCCAGAACGAAAGAATGCTTGTTTAGCCGCTTTAAGGAAAATCGAAGTACAACCTGGTTGTTATTTACCATCAAATCCCGAGGCAATGATTTTAGATATTGATTATACAAGTGGTACACCAATGCAAAGTGCTGCCAAAGCACCATACTTAGCTAGATTCCGTGTATATCGTTGTGGTATTAATGAATTGGAAATGCGAGCTATGGAAGTGTCCACTAATCCAGTAAGTGTTAACATATTTTTATAATTGTGTAGGTCCGAAACGCTGCTATCAATTTGATAGTGTCACAATATTTGTTATGTTTACTGCGCAGAATTCTCCAAAGGATGCTCCTATGTCATTAGGAGTTGAATATTGGCAAGCAGCTATTTTTAAAGTAGGCGATGATGTACGCCAAGATATGTTGGCCTTACAAGTAATTACCATATTCAAAAATATATTCCAACAAGTTGGCTTAGATTTATTTCTATTTCCATATCGTGTGGTAGCAACAGCACCAGGGTGTGGTGTTATTGAATGTGTTCCAAATGCAAAATCGCGCGATCAATTAGGTCGTCAAACTGATACCGGATTATATGAATATTTCTTGCACCAGTATGGTGATGAAAGCTCTAAAGAATTTCAAGCAGCACGCGCTAATTTTGTTAAATCTATGGCCGCTTATTCTCTGGTTGGCTATTTATTGCAAATAAAAGATCGTCATAATGGTAATATAATGATAGATAAGGATGGCCATATTATACATATCGGTAAGTGAAAAGAAATAGTTATACTTAAGAAATTCTTTAGATGCTTGTCCTTTATAAAGCCAAATTGATTTGCTTCATGAAACATTTACCGACCAATAAGTTTAAATAACGTACAATTTTAAATGCATAAAAAATTTTATAAAAGTTATTCACCAGATATATATGCATATGCATGTGTATGTATATACATATATAATGGAACTTATGATTTATTATAAAAACATTGTAGATTTCGGTTTCATGTTTGAATCATCACCTGGTGGTAATATTGGTTTTGAACCCGATATGAAATTAACAGATGAAATGGTTATGATAATGGGCGGTAAAATGGAGGCGCCCGCTTTTAAATGGTTTTGTGAATTATGTGTACAGGCGTTTTTAGCTGTACGCCCATATCAAGATGCTATCGTTTCATTAGTCTCATTAATGCTAGATACCGGTCTACCATGTTTTCGAGGACAAACGATCAATTTATTAAAACAACGTTTTGTTGCCAATAAAAGTAATAAAGAAGCAGCCGCTCATATGTTAGCTGTTATACGTAACTCGTATCAAAATTTCCGTACACGAACATACGATATGATACAATATTACCAAAATCAAATACCATATTAAAAATGCCATCATTAAAAGAGAGGATTACATTTTAGTATTAATTACCCCCCACGATAGGGTGGGATGATATAATTATGCTATACAGCACTAATGGAAGGTATGTAATAGCAAGACTTGTCATAGTAAGAATTATTTAGGAAATGAATGTATTTTTATTTTATATCACTTTAATTTAACTTAATTTAAAGAAAAGTAAGGCTGCTAATCGTTCAGAGTCGATTGTCAATTATTCGCACCATATTTCCGCCTGTTTTAATTTAGTAATATGACTGAAGAAAGTAAAAAATTGCAATATTTGTACGAATTTGAGAAAAGGTTATTGCACTATATTAAAAAATCATATTTGGCACACATATTTTATATAAATGTAATTTTGGCATGTTTATTTAATACGTCGAATAATTGTCATGCATTAATTTAATGTGAAACATATATTTATAAAGAAAAATATATTCCCTTTTTTCATATATTGAATTTTTCTCAAATTATAGTTTTTTAGTAACACGTGGATTTAAATATTACTTTATAAACTTTTCAAATACAAAATTTATAAGGACACAACATAATAATTAGTATATAAACAAATTAGAAAACTTACATTATAGTAGTAGTAACGGCGCCAATTGCAACAGCGATTGTTTAAACATTTCTGCATGCAATGTCTTTGTGGCATTTAATATTTCTGTGATAGCGTTTACGCCGTTTCTGTGTAGGTCCTAGTGTTTTGCCAGCAACCCTCAATACGATATTTGTAATTTCTTTTTGCTGTTTGTTTTATTATCATTTGGTGCTCTCTCTTCCAGTCTTATATGCAATTTCATAAAAGTATATGCCTAGCCATGTTTTAATTCACTAAGGGCGGAACAATGCCATTTGTAAATAATTATGATTAGATCATTTTAATTACCCATGTTTATTCAAAAAAAGTCAATATATGAAAAACTTAACAATTTTAACATGCTAAAATAAATAAATGTGCCAAATACAAATCCTTTTGTTTAAAGAGCAATAAGTTTACAGATCGCACCGGATGAAATAATTTGACAAGTCTTTCGAAAATACATAAACTTCATTATAATTTATTTAACATAAAAAAATTTGCAAACGTCTTTTTTGAGAGTTATTCGCAAAATACCAGAAAATTCCTCAAGATATATTGTAAAAGTGTTTGTCATGGAAATATTATATGCCCACAGACGTTGCCGGCATAAGCGTTTAAACAATGGCTGCTGCTGCAGGCATCGTCACTGTTAATGTAATAATATTTTTTCTAATTTGTTTTTTATGCTTATTCTTTATCATAATATGGTATGAGTATAATTTTGTATGCCAAAAAAAAGAAGAGAAAAACTGTACTTATGGTACTTTATTATATACCCGATTTATTTAATATGGGCAACAACAATTTTAACGATCACTTTTCATGTAAGGCCATTTAAAAAAAACATTAGCAATATTCTACGAAAATTATAAAATTTCTACCATTTTTAATGTAATTTTTTATAAATCGATTTCTCAAAAGAAAAAAAACATGCAATTTTTTACTTTCTCAAACTTTATTTATTTGTTGATATTTTTTTTTTTCTAAATTACTTTTAAGAAAATGGTGTGTTTAATATTTAAGTCAGTTCCCATCGATTTTGTTTTTGATAGTACATTTTGTATTGCTTATTCGTGACTTAGTTTTTTTTTTGACAAATGTTTATTATATTTTCTAATTGCTAAAACAGATATTTTTTTAAATAATATTAGAAGAATTTATTTTTAAAGGTATTGGAATGTAAATTATCTTTAATACAAATTAATTTTATTTATAAGTTTAGAAACATTTTTACCCAGAAAAAGAAATTTTAAAGTTGTGCAATATTTTTAAATTTCAAAATTAGCTTTTACTTAAACTTTATTTTTCATGAATTTTTAAAACTCTGACTTTTTGTGTAAATACATTTCAAATACAATATTGTGTGACAATTTTTAATATAAACTTAACGAATTGTATTTATATATAAAATCTTATATTATTATTATTATTTCAAAAAGAAATGTATTTTACATGTTTAAACATTTAAAACTCACACTTTTAACTATAAACGACTAAACTAAAATAAATAAAGTATTAAAATAACATTAATTAATTAATTTTAATAAATTAATAAATAATAATCTTAACAATTATGAAATTTAATTGTTATTTAAATAATATAAATATATACAATAATAAATTTATATAATAAATATAATAAATTTTAATCGATAATTAAATTAAATAATTCAGTACTGTTCAGTACTATTCAGTAAAATTAAATTAAATTACAAAAAAAGCTTTATGATATATTTAATTAATTTAATATTTAAGTAAATCAACAAAACCAAATCTATTAGTTTTTCGTTTAAGGCTTCTCAATAATTCTAATTATAGATTTCAAGATTTTACGAAAGCATATACAAACATTTTATTTGTCACATACCATTCCAAAAAAAAATTTTTTTAAATACAAAATAAAATATATCTTATGAAATTTGGTATTGGGGTAAATCCTCGATTATTATTACGAAAATTTATATAAATTATGAAATGTACAATATGCTTATTGTTTTGCTAAAATAGAATCAAGTGCACGCATGATTAAACTTAAAAGATAAAAACTTATAAAAACTAGAAAAAACACTTCTAGAAATGTTGTACTAATACACTAAAGCATTTACAGTACAGAGTTTGCACAAATGTTTGTAACATCCAAAGGGGCTTAAGATAAACCCATCTTTTATTATAACAATCGACTTTAAATATAAATTTCTTATAAAGATGCAATTTGTTGCCATGATATCGTGGCAGGGCTGGAACAGAAACTAACATTAGAGATTCACGTTTATATTTAGTGTGTAAGGGGGAAAAAATTCATTTTACAATTCATAAATTTAAATATGTAACAATCCCGGGCGGATAGTTTTGCCTTAAAATTTAATACTACAATTCAAATTTGTTAATAAAAAATTCCCTTAAATTATTCAAATGCCAAAGAAATAATCGTCATCTACAGAGTTGTAAGAGAGAGTTATGTTGTTGATGATCATAAGCACTCAAAATTTTGTAGGTTTAAATTTTTGTTGTTTACAAATAGGTGATGCCTTTGTTTTCTTAAACACTAATGTGAATAAAAAAAGTTTAAATGTGCAAAATATAAAAAAATATATTTAAAATATATTGTTCACATTAATTAATTTATAAATCATAGTTTTTGGTTTTGAGTCGTGCACATTCCACACACATTAAAATATATTTCCTTGTTGTTTATATTAACAAATATATATATATGGCTTATTCTAATTGAAGATTTCATGAGAAAAAAATGGTTTGATGAATTTACAAATTTGCTATTATAATTGACAACTATTTATATAAGAACGAGGAAAATTGCAAGAACCATATCTGTCTGACTGTCTGGATAGTGGACAACTGGCTCCTTAGATAAATCAGGAACATAAAATCTGAATGAACATTAATTATTATTAATAATACTTTTGTAATATTATAAATAAAAATATTCGTTATTGTAATAATAATAATAATATTTTGCAGTTGTTTTTCTGTTCTGTAAAAATTATTAATTAAAGCATTACGATGCATCAATGCAATCTTTCTTCTTGCTTTTGAAGTGTTTGCGTTTGCTGCAATTGATTTACATTTGCTGTATATTGAGCAAATAATAAATTATATGATGGGAAATTGCAACACTGCATATCTGTACGTTGCCACTGCAATAAATTATTACATTCCAATTTACGAACAGTGGCATATGCCTCGGAGGATTTATTAGCAAATATTGTTATAATAAATTTCAATGGTAGAAATGTTTGTATGACACGATCAATTAAATCAGCATAATTATCTAAAGCGACATTCGATTCAAAACTAACATAAGAGAATTGCCGTTCTGGTGTTATATGTATAGTCATGTATTCACCACGATCATTAATACCATTCATCGAGTAGCCGCATGGATCAAATAGAAAATCATCAATTTCCATATCAGGTAATAAGTTGTGAATGCCACTACGTATGGTCGCTTGCTTTGCATCGATTGAATTACGTTTGTTAAATATATTCATAATATTTGGATCGAGATTTTGCATTAACACTTCAATAGTTTGATCCGGCTCTTCTACACTCTTTAAATATCTTGATGAACGTTGTTGTTGGTGTTGCTGATGCCTTTCCTGTTGCTTCTGTTCTATGAAAGCTGAATGTTTCACTGTACAACCACGTTCCGGATGACTTAACGTATATAAATACCAACATTCACGGTTAATGGAACCCAAACAATATGAACGGCCATCTTCGAATATTGTGTCAAGAAATTCGGATTCTTCACAGAAACCACGATGTGGGAATAATTGTAATTCAGGTCGTGAGAAATTCTTGCGGGAATAGAAAACATCGCATACCTCATGGAAACCCATCTGAGAAGCTAATTGAAGCAACGGCTTTAAACATGTTAATGGAGTTGTTGTACCGCATGTTTTTAATATCCAACGTCTTTTGCTAACAAACATGCTACTCTCACTTAAAACGTACGCATCTACCGTCTCATTTCGACTGAAACTAATAATTTCACATTTAACAGCTTGCAATAAAGTTTCCCAAACGCGTCGCGGTATTTTCCTTAAATCACGTATTTGTTTTTTATTATCATCCGTCATCGATCTTGTTGATGAACTATAATCATCGACAAACCAAATTTCTAGCAACTTTTCAACACCTTCAAAAAAATGCGTTTGCTGTTGATTTTGATACTGTTGCTGCTTCATCAATTCCATTGTTATGTACTAATTTTTCTTAATGCTTCTCTTTGATTTTTCATAAATTAAATTTGATTTATTGAATAATGATTGCCCGTATCGACTTGTTTAATTGAATTAACAAATAAAATGTTACAGATTAGAAAATGTTATACTTTTTTTACAAAAATTAATTATCCTATTATTTATTTAATATACTTTAACAAAAGGGTCACATACATGTGTTTTTTTAGTGATAACCCACGAAGGTTATCAATAGTGAAAGAGAGAAAGAGATAAATAGCTCTATATGGGTAAATTTTTATGTACTAAAGGAGAGTAAAAATACAAAATTAAAATTCAATTGAAAAGAAAGGATTGATTAAATTGGTAAATGTAGTCTGGTTTTAAACGAATTTCAAAAATACTTTTCTATAATGTAAATAGTTCATAAATAGTTCATTAATAATTAATTAATTGTTGTTCTAATGCCCGTGACATTATTCAGGTCCTTTACATGACAAAAACTGCCAATTATGGCAAACTAAAAAGAACTATTATAGCACTACAACGATTTATTTTTGTCATTTGCTTTCAATTATTCAAATCAGTTCAACTTAAAAGAAAATTCTCAAACTAAAAGGTAATTAAACGGTAATTTCTAAATGGCTTATTTTGATAGAATTTGTTATATTCATAGAAATTTGTATCCTAAATGCGCCACATGTGTACTCATTATTCACGTGTTTTTTTAAAACCTTAATTTAAAATACGTATCATCTCTAAAGTTTAATACTCTTATATTACAATTTTCCTTTATTATGGCTTTTCAAACTGTTCAACTTTAAACGTAAGTTAAAAGTGTGTAATGTTGTATATGTGTTCTGTTCCAAAAACCTCAAAAAAAAAGCATAAAAACACAAAAAAGAACAAAAATATATATTTAATGAACAGATTTTTTTCGTTTTAGTTTAACGTTGTCATCGTCATTAAATCGGTCTTCTTTTTTATGTGTGTATAGTGAGTGCATTTAGAAGCAAAAAAATTTCTATGTTACTAAGCAAAATATTGACATTGCCAACACTTTAATTAATGCCACAAGGCATCCAAGGAAATGGAAGCACATATGGCATGTAAATTATTGAATGATGTTTTGCCAAAGTTAAAACATCAATTAAATGAAAGGTACATGGATTACATTCATATAATAGAAAATAATTAATAAGTTATGCGTAAATCCTTCAAGTGAATTCAAAGTAACACTTTTTGCTTTTTGTTCTATAAATATGTATAATGTAGAAGAACTGATGTCTCCAAGTGTTTGTATGTACCTACATGTAATCGATGTTTTTATTTGTGTATGTGTTCGTATGTGCGGGTGTATGTATGGAAATGTGTAACTTTAATTAAAAGAAGATGAAGAGAATATATTCGATGTGAGAGTCATTAAAATTAACTTACGGATTGATATAGTTTTCCCACAATAGACAAGAAAAAAGAGCACTCTCTAGTGACAGCAAGCAGCAAGGCTCACTGTATCAGTCAGCACTCGAAGAAGAACAAGAAAAGCGCGAATTGAGGAGCGAAAAACGAATACAATTTACTGCAGTAGAGGTAATAAGAAGAAGCAGCATCATTATTATCATCATCATTTTAGTAATAGTTGAAAAAAGAGAAGGAAACCTCCATGTTACTTCATTCAAGTGCGTAAAAATTCTCAAAAAAATATAATAAAAATAGAAAAATGATAAATTATGCCATGATTTTCGGAAATAACAATGTTCAAAATGTATAACTATTGTGGAAAGAAAAGAAACGTCAAAAAACAAAAAGTTTCTTTTCAGTTTTCATTTGTACATTTTTGTGCGATGCAAAAAGAAGAAAAGCAAAAGGAACTGTATTTAAAAAATTTTCGCATATAAAAGTATACAGAAATATTGAAAAAATTCTCTAGTGTGCTAAAGAAAAAAGAAAAACGTATAAAATTTATGTTCCATAATATAATAATCGCTCTAAGCTGGAAAAAACTATTGGTAAAAAAAAAATTTGAAAGCAAAGAAATAGAAAAAAAAACTTGGTATGTGAAATAGAAATGAGAGAGATAATGTTACAAGTTCATTTGTTGGTGCTTTGATTGGCTAGCAACATAATTTTTCATTATTTTTTCGATTTTTTACATCTCAGTAATAATAAAAAGTGTGTGTGTGTGCATGTGCCTGCGAACGTCATACAGGCTGTATAATTTAAATTTTTAGTTTTTTTTTAGCAAAAGAATTTCTTAATAAGAGAATACCCTTGAGAATTAAATCAACGAATGCTTAGAACCAAGAAAATCAAGCGACAAAAAAAAGTAAAAAAAAGGAAAAAGCCATGAATAATATGATAAATTTGCGAATGGAATGAAAAGAAGAATGAGTGAAATAGATCTACATAGTTTTTATGGTGAAGCTTGAATTTATTCATATGAAAAAGACAGAGTAGAATATATGTCTACCTAATTTGTAGTCAGATGTTAAGCCAAAGAAAAAGAGAGAAAAATCAACAATGTGGTTGTTTTTCTTGTTTTCTTTTCTTGTTTTTGTACTTCTCTTTCGTGCTTCAAAAGTAGAAGCTCCCTGTGTTTCATATTGTAGTTATTAATTTTACGTATATATTTTCGCATTGGATTTTTTTTTAGAAAATTGAAAAAAAAATTGTTTTTATAAAATGTACACAATATTACATTGTGGTAAAAAGTTATCATCTTAAATTCTATAACTAGTGCAATATTTTTCCAGAAATTAATAAATGCAGTATTTTCGAGGCTTTATTTTGGGAATATTGAAAAAAATATATAAATATATATGACTTTTTTTTATTAAGGAGACTTCATGTAACTTTAATATTAATTCAACTTAAAATGTTATCCGTGATCAGTAATCAGTAATATTAATTTGAGTGAATTAGAAGAAATTATTAATTAAATTTCTTTCATTGGTTGCTCATTTAAAGCCATTTTATTTTTTATACCCACCAGGTAGGGGAGTATACTCATTTTGTCATATAAAATATATACGTTATTGAGCAGCATCGAATTCTGAATCGATTTAGACATGTCTGCCCATTTGTCCGTCTGTGATAAACATTCTCCTGGTCACAAAATGGGAATATGAATCTTAAAATTGGCGAAAACTTTGAAACTTTATGTTGTTACGTTGATATTGAAAGTGGGTCAATGGACGCGTCCACAGTACATAGATTTACAATTTTTCTCTCGAATTAAAAAGTGATAAACATAGAAAACTGAAATTTTATACAACTATTAAGATTTTTATTCTAAAGTGTGTATAAAAATATCGTCAAAATCGGCTACGGCTTACGCAAAAGTATAAACATCAAATTATCTATCTGTAAAATATAAAAAAGTGTTTCAGGGGTAGGGGTATCAAAGATTTAAAAATAAGGAAATTTAATATTGACTTATTATTATTAAGATAAATTATTTTAAAAAATGGAAAATTTTATTATGTAGTGCTAAGTGTAGCGCGAAAAATTTAATAATTCGGTTTAATATTTATAAAAACAATTTGATGATTTGTCATTCAAAAAATTATAAAGTCACCATGAAATAGTTTTTCAAAAGGGTTCTTTTTACAATTTGAATCATAAATCAAAAGAATGTTATTTAATGTGATCTCGTGCTATAATGATTCACAATTACTATTATAATTTTACTTTTGATTACGAATGATGATAATAACAACGGTTAAAGCAAATTAAAAAAATTATTGATTTTCAGGTATATGTATTCTTTATAGAATTTGCTTCAATTTATGTATGAACTTTTTTTTTATTTTCCATACAATGATTTTTCGAACAAGACTGTTCACTTGATATAATACGGGAAATATGTAACAAATGTGTAACCCTTAACTTGGCAAGAGCCTTTAATTTAACACAAAGGACAAAGCATATTGCAGATATATGATGATGACATAGTAAAAATAATTCCTAAAGCCATAAACTACAACTACTTATCAATTATTTTATATAAGAATAGGAATAGTTGGCAACAACAACAACATCAATAATAATAATAATAATAATAGTAATAGTGACAGAATAAGCGTAAATCAAAGGAATCCTTTTTGATGTCTGACATTGAAATAAAATTATTTTTTCTTCTTCTAATAAATTAACATATAAATTCCAAATTAATATGTAAAAAGACAAATTATTAAAAGAATAGCGACAATGATGACGTCAATTTCGTCATCACTTGCAAATAAAAGAAAAGGAAAAGCGTTAAATGATACAAATTGTACATGTTGTTTTGTATATTTGGGAATGTTTATGTATACACAGAATTGCAATTTTTGAGCATTCATGGACATACGCATATTTTTTATACCACCCTACACATAAATTTTTATATGTGCTTATGTATCATTTAAAAGAACTTTTTTTATTGCTGCCATCTCATTGACAAAGACTCGAAATTCCAACGCGCTAATAAATTCTGCCTATAAATTTGTGTGATACCAAAAATAAAAAAAAAAATTTTAGAATAAGTAGGCATTAGATTAAAATAGTAAGGTCATTTGGCAAATTTATACATCCCATTTTTTTGTTCCATTATTTAATTCTAACATTAATTGAATACAAAGTTTTATTGTTAGCTGCTACAGTTAGATCGAAATTTTTGAACTTTTCAGAAATCTTTCATTTTTTTTTTCTTAATTACTATAATGATAGCCACGATCGACCACAAAGGTCATTGACAATAATGGCCAGTATGGAATTGAAATAGCCTTTAAATATAATGAAATATAATTTGTTAACTTCAGATATCGATTTTTAATTAAAAATGTAGCTTTTTAGTTTCAAGATTAGTGGCTTTTTTCTTTATGTGGTGGACAAATAAATTTGTCCAAGTTTGTTACAAAACGAATACAAAAAAAAAATTATGAATAAAAATTTTAAATTTAAAATTTATGGATAAAAGTATCATGAACGTGCCCCAGATGAGCTCAGATTAAAGAATACAAAATTTTGGATGTAATATATCTTATGAAAATTATATCTTCCCTTTAATAATGAGCAATCGCTTTTCGATACATTTTTCATACATTTATTCAATTAATTCACTTGCTTCATCTATGCTTCGTTATTATCATTTTAATGATTAATGATGAATGAGCAGAATATATAAAGAGACATATATGAAAAAAAAAGTATTGTGTATTGAGTTACATTGTTTCCATACGAGAAAAGGTAAACAACATTTGAAATGAAAGTCCAAAATAAATAATCGCCAGAACCTTTAATACTTTTTATACCTTACACCCTACTTTTGATATTTTTGTTTAGATGTTCGTTACAAATAAAAAATATTGATATAGATTAGATTGACATTTCATGATATCGATTTTTTCAAAATCATTTTTTGAATCGATTGGCGTTTGTGTGTCCGTCTGTCTGTTGTGTGGTCATATAAATTTGTTGTTAATTTCTTTATCGCAATTTTAAAGATATTTTGATGAAATTTGGGATGACATCTTTATCTTAGCTCATAGATATATCCGATGGAAAGCGGAAAAAACTTGCAATTTTGTATTTTAATATAATAAATTTTATCTTTTTGATTTTGATACAATTATTAAATCATTCCAAAATTATTGTTTTATATTTTCTTAATATTAAATTATTTAATTGGCTTTTTAATCACATTAAGAAAACTAATGTAGAGCATTTTATAGTCCGCTCCTATCAAAAGTATAAAATTTCTAGTTGTTTTGTAAATGTTTTACGCTGCTTTGCAAAGTGTCCAAAGGGGGAAAATCAGGCCGCCTTACATTATTGTAAAGAGAGTGCCTTTGTAGTAAAAGAGAGGAAAACAAATACAGAGAATCAGAGCGCGCCTTATAGAGCGGGAGAGAAAGTAAGATAATCAGGAAGAGAATAAAAAATTATTAATATTTCCCTTCCAAATGCTGCTTATTCGCAGTTAGTTTTAATAAGTTGCAAGGATAAAAAGGATTTCTAATCGTTTTTTTTTTTTTTGGTTTTGAATTGTGTGTTGCGTGATATTTGCGACATATGTGATACATTATTGGCTCTGCCTAAATTTTCTTTTTACTTTATATAAGTCCAAAAAAAAAAAAAAACAGTTGAAAGAAATTTATATTTATAAAAATTTCTATAAATTATAAAATTTACAAATTATGACTGGTTCTTGAGATAAATAAGAATTATATTGTTGTTGTTGTTGTTACATGAGAAAAGGAATCATGAAAATATTTCAAATGAAAAAGAAAAAAACTTTTGATTTAAAAAAAGCAAAATGAAAAAGATAGAAAAGAAAATTTATAGTTTAATTTTGCGAGAAGAAGAAATTAATTTTCTTTTTGCAAATTCTTTATGTCTATCAGAAAAGTTTTCTGCTTATTTTATATTCAATAATTCCTTACAATTTATTATCCTCTATTTAGACTGCCTTACTTTTTCATCTCGTTTATTAAATGACAATTTTTTCATGTAATTTTCTTGTTAATTTTTTTTAATGTAATTTCATTTTTTTGGTTTTGTTTTATATTTTTATTTTTATGTTTTTATTTTCCCTTTTCATATTCAATGGGATTTTGCGCATCACATTATTGTGGGAAAATGTTTCGTTTCCATGTTGCTGTAATTGCAATATCGAATCAATAATGGGAAACTTTTTATAAAAACTAGGGAGGTATTTATTATAAATGTGGGGCAAAAAAAAACCAACAGAAAAACTTGTGCACGTACTTGGCTAACAAAATTTCTTAAATACCCTAAATCAGTTCATGTCAATTGTATTGCAATTCAGGAAATTAAATTGTAGATATAGTTCAAGAAGAAAGTGAAAACTGTTAGTTATTGGAAAATTTGAAAGGTTTTTTTTTTTGTAAGAGGAGGTAAGAAACCGCGTACAATGGTCTTAATAGAAAATTTTCTGTTTGGATTTCCTAAATTTTTATTTTCCTTTCATTTTCCATTGTTTGAGGCTTAAAGCGTAAAGTTGCAGTGTAAAATCGAAAATACTTAGGCAAATATTGGATATAAATTAATTTACAAAATAACTCTACAACTATCGGGAATCCATGTCAAATCTTTCTTAGTGTTTATGTCGAAAAAAAGAAATTATTCTTTTTTGGGTTCCATGTAAAAACAAGTACCTTCGTGGCACTTTTTCTTGATAACAATTAAACCGTTTCTGATTGTTTTTTCATATATAAATACTGTATGAATATCCTTGAGATTAATAATTGAAATAATTTATAGAGATTCTTAATGAAATTTTGTTAAGAATGATAGTTCATTTGGACAATATTAAATTTTCCTATGTGTTCTTTCATTTTACTTTAGAGAATAAATACAGAAGAATAAAAAAAAAGAGTGATGTTTCATGTAACCATCCCTGTATTTTGTAATATTTACAAGAGAAAGAAATTTTTTACATATTACTTTGTAAATCTCTTAAAATTGTAAATTCTCTTATAATTGCCAATACCTTGAAAGATGTTTACTTAGAAATGAGTCAATCAGTAAGGACCAGTGAAAAAAAATAAAAAATTTTAATTGAAGTGAAATTTAAGGCCTACCAAACCAAGCAAATACTACGCAGCTAATTTTTTTTTAACAAAAGCCCAATGAAATGTCCCACCAAAAATATAAAAAAGAAATTTTCAAGAAATTTCTAAAAAAAATGTAAAGAAAGCTGGTTTGTGCCAGGCAGAAAATATGGGTGATATTGCACCCATATACACTGCGCTCTGAAAACTTTATACAGCTAGCAAATCCTCTTCTAATAATTTCAAAAATTTTCAGCTAAGTGGGCAGTGAAACTAATGACTTGGTTAAACTCATATGCACATTATAAAATTTTACGTATGATCCCACTACCAGTTTCTGGTAGACCCAGACCCACGTGTGCGGAACTGCTTAAAATATTATTTTTCTATTACTCACCATTTGCCACAATGCGCATTTTTCTTAAAAATGTTAATGAAAGGTATACATAGTTTCCCATGCACCCACACACACACACACACGCACACACTTGTATACAAACAGCACAACAAATCTGTATATTAAATTAGGGTATTGTGTCAGTGTCACGGCATACACACACACCGTCATACATGCAGTACATGTGACTTCATTTGAAATGAAAATTATATAAATAATTTTAAAATATAAATGATTTTTCTTTTGTTGGCTTTTCCATCCGTGCATTATAATTTATATTTATATAGTAATTATTGAATAAGACGACCCTTGTTTTGATTTGCCCATTATTTATGGACATTTTTTAAATCTTATTTTCTATGATTTTTTTAATTCATATTCATGCTTATGCCATTTTTATAATCATTAGTCAGTCAAGCCATCGAACCATCATTGTTATCAGCTAAGTTCAAAACAGAAAAACATACTGCTTTGACGTGTTTTTTTTTTTTTTTTTTTTTTTATACAGTTATTTCGTTCACTTCAAGTCGTTTCATTCTTTATCCTTCTTTTCAAATTCTATTTGATTTCATTGTATTCATGCGCTTTTCCTTCAGTAATACTTGATAAATAATTTATTTTCCACATTAATAATTCTATGTTATTATGATTCAAGCACAATTATAAAGAAGCCTCTAAATTATGATTTGATTATTCAGAGCTTTATCATTACAAGCTTCATTTGAATGAAGCGCTCTATTAGAATATAAATACGCAAAATTTTTTATATTATTCGGTTGTCGTTCATTTTAATTTGCTAAAAGTAAATTAAGTACTCTTGACGAAAAGGGAATTCTTTCCTTTTTCCAAATGCCTCACTATTTGTTGTTATAAATTATTAAAATGCAAATTTTACTATTTTAAAAAAAAATTTTTTTTTTCTAAATTATTTCAAAGTATTAGAATGAGGTTTGGATTAAAAATTTGATGAAACAGTTATTGATATAGGTATTATGTAGGTAAATAATGAAATGGAAGGAAGGAAGTTTCAAGAAAGTAATAAAAATAGAAAGTAAATTAACAACAAACAATAAAAACAACAATAGCAAAAGAAAAAGCGAAAGTAAAATAAAAAATAAAAAATGAAAGAAAGAAATTAATTTTTAGAATGAATTCAAGTCCAGTTAGGCAACAACAATAATAAGCACAAAAGCAGGCAAAAAAAAAACAACCACAATAATAAAATTAGAACAAATTAATTAAAAATAGAACTATAATTATGAGAGTTTTAAATGGCGGTCGTACGTGAGATATTTAAATATGAAAAAAATGTTCAAACTACAAAAATGGTACAACATAAGTGAGAAGAAAAATAACAATGGTGACATTACCAAAAAAAAAAACAAAATTTGCCATTGTGTGAGTGTGTATGTGCCGTGTATGCAGGTTTTTTTTTGTTTAAAAGTGAAAATATTGCTTCTTTCGCCCTGTTTAATTTCTTTCTTCTACATGTTTTTTTTCTCTCAAGTTGTTGTTGGTGTTATCAATAGAATAGAGAGATTACAACAACACGCATTTGCGTGGCGCTGCTGTCACAATCGCTACTCTTAAAAGTCATACATCTAACAATAATAACACTAACGACACAGTAGCATCATCCACAACAACAATAACAAAAACTTTAGAGTTGCAAAACTTTTTTGTGCATTTGCATTTTTGTTTTTTGTTTTTTGCTATTGCTTTTTGTTATTAAAAACGGAAATTATATATAAACATAACGTATGCACATAATTCGACATATAATGCGACAGGCAGCAGCCGTTTATATGTAACAACAAACAACACTTCAACAATTCCAGTATAAGCAGCCATTAAATAAAAAAAAGTGTGTAAGTGATTCAATTTATAATTAAAAAAAAGGAAGGAAAAAAAATTTGTATTAATATTTTTATTTTCTGCCATAACAATAAACACAATGACCAACGAAAATAAATAAGAAATAGTTCGAACTCATTCCATTCAACTTAGTTAGTGTCAAACTCAAGTTAAGAAACTAAAATTTTTAACTTTCGTAAAAGGGCACTGTACGAGAGAAAAAAACGAACAAACGAATTGTAAAGTCTGCGGCAACACTTTGTCAACATTTATTTGGCAGTATTCAAATAATTACTTTAAAAGCAACTTTTTTTCCTTTAGAATACATTGAAGATTATAAATTATTTTCATTAACTTTTCTTTAAAAAAAGAACGTTCCATGAGGCCTTACAAATAAACGTTTAAAATAGTTTTATCTTAAGAATTCCCGTTAGGAGTAATTTTTTAGGCCACAATATCAAATTTTTCAAAATATCTCTAGAAAAAGTTTCTATGATGAGACAATAAATGGATGGAGGATAGAGATTTAGTCCACTCAAGGTTGATCGATACATTAGAAAATAGATTCCGTGATCATAAAAATTGAGCTAATTTTTAGGTCACAGCAAAATATCATCATAAAGAAATTTATATGATCAGGCCATCAGTCGAATGGACAGGAAAGACAGTTGAACCTTAGTTCAATTCAGTTCAAACAATTTAGTGAATAATTAAATTTACAATTCTGTACAATAATTTTCCTAGTTCAAAAAATATCCATGCGGATACTTGTAACTTTAAACAACGTCTAATAAGTGTCCATCCCGATTATGTCAGATTTTTGGAAATGTTTGCCTATATCGGTCTGCCTGTCCAATATTTCACATTAACTGGACTATAGCACAAAATTGTGACTGATTTGGAGATAGAAATGGTTTGGTGGAATCGCTTTTGCGATGTATTCTGATTTTTCAAATATTTACACTTTCTTGATACTTGACGTTCAGTTTTATTGACTGCTGCGTTTTAATAATGCTTTGATGTAGCGCCTTTAAGGTGCCTCATTGTTAAGTTTTAGGTGCTTATGAAATATTTCTAATTAATGTGTCGACAGTTTAATTTCATATTTAATTTTTTTTCTTTTACCGTTGCTTCGTTTACAGTTTTCTTAGATTGATGGATTTATTGTTGATTGGAACTTAATTAAAAACAGTAACTAACTGTGTGTGTCAAAGTTTTTATATAATTTAAAAGGTCATTCAAATGAAAAACTAACAAAAGAAACACACAAAAAAAAAGAGACAAACAACAAAAAGAAAAAAAAACAATAGAGAACACAACAACAATTCTAATTATAATAATAAATAGTAATATAAATATTAACAGTAGCAGCGTTCCATTCACCATATAGAAAGAAGAGGTAAAGAGAGATATATAGAGAGATATAAAGTGAGAGGGATATAGGAAAAGAGAGTGTAAGTGAGAAGCACATATAGAGAAAGTTTTGAGTTTTTTTTTCTATAGAAGCTATTGGTGTGCATCATCGTGTGCATTTTGAAGGGCGATGTGCGTATTCTTTCTTTGCCATCTAGAGAATTTCAAATCTAATTTGAACTGGATCTGACAGCCGCAATAGCAATAGCAATAACAATAGCAGCATAACAACAATTAACACATAAATTAAATTAAATTAAATTAAATGCTACTTATGGTGACCAATAACACAAACAGAGAAAGAGCAAAGAGAGAGTGAGAAAATTGAGAGAAATTCTATTTTAATGTAATAACAAAAAAAGCAGTAAACAAAAAGAAAGAAAAAACAAAATTTTTATGTAAAAGACAAAGGCAGCAACAGTGAAGCCGACAACCAATAAGAAGAAGAAGAAGTAGAAGTAAAAAAAAGAAAGAAAAAAAGAAAAAAAAAGTGAACTCAACTGATTTAATATACATATTTTTGGCACGTTCTCTTCTCCTCCTCCTTCTTCTTCTTCTCCACCTATTTCTGATTTAATTGCATTTTGACTGCCTCCGATATTTATTTCATATGTCAATATTTAATCTGCCACACTGGCAAAGTATCTAAACATTTTATGTGAAATTTATTTCATCACAATTTTTTTTTTATTGACTTTTGATACAAAAAGTGAAGTGCAACAGAAATCTTAAAGAAAGAAATAATAAAATAATAATAAATTAAAATACGCATAACAAAGCAAAAACAATAAGAAATATATATACATATATATATATATATGTATATATGTGTATATATATATATATGTATGTACATATATATATATATATATGTATGTATGTATATACGTATATACGTATATAAAAATATAAATATATGGTGAATTATTGATAAACATTTTCGCTCGTACATATGATAAAAAATCGATTTGTAATTTGTTAAGGGGTGTAGTGGTAATAAGAAATTTATACAAAACGGCGAACCTACAAGGATCTAATAAAACAAAATCAAATAAGAGCGTCATTCTTAGGCTCAGTGCTGAACAACCAAGTACAACAGCCGGAGCTGACGCAGACGACGATATGAGCGGCCGGCCAAGGACAACCTCATTTGCTGAGGGCAATAAGCAATCACCTAGTTTAGTATTGGGCGGTGTTAAGACAAGCAGTAAGTACATTTTTTCTATTTTATTCTGCTCTTTTTCCTCAATTGAGTTAAGTTAATTTAAATAAAAGTAGTCCTTAAGAAGCAATTACCTTAACTGTAAAATTTAATTGTTGAAATTTAAAAAAAATCAATTGACATTAGAATCCATTCACTATTAAATTCAAGAATCGTCTTAAATGAGAGATAAAGTTGAAATTTGCTTCAGTTCTATGAATTAAATTAAATTAACCTTATTACCAATTTGATGGAATTCATCAAATAGCCTATAGCTAGCTTAAGGGTAAAATAGTAAAAGTAACAAGCTTTTCATGATCAAGGTGCAATTTTTATATTCATTAGCACTGAACTGTTTGGTAATACTTGTTGCGTACAAGTATTACCAAACATAATTACAATAGTTAACAATTTGATTAGTTCTTCTCTCAGTACATTCCCAGAAGTATATACTGACGAGAAGATAAAAGTTAAACCTCTTTAAGTCACCTTAAGACATGCAGTTCATTCGCAATCAGGCAAAAATAATAATAATAATAATAAATCTATTTGTTTATGGCTTCCATTTGATCACTTTGTGCTCTTCCATATTTTCCTTTCCCCTTTCCTTTCCACATTGCCTTTACATTTTTTTTGTTATTTGAATAGATGATGATGACAATGATTGTGAATGATAGCTTTGGCCCCTTACTCTTCACAAATGGCATTCAGTTTAGCAAAAAATAATTTTTTGAAAAAGTTGCATGCAACGTTGATTACCGCAAGCAGCAATGCACGCACGCATGCTCACATATATGCATTTACATGCATTTCTATGCATGTATATAAATTAATTGTATTTTAATTAATCATAAATATGTAAGTGCATAGTACTCTTTATAGTTTGCCAACTTTAGATGTATGTATGTGTGTGCTCCCATATGATTGAATTTATGTTAATGACCTCTTTGTTTTACCGTATCATAATATCATCAACACTTAATCTATCAAATTTGGAATCATTTTCGAATGTTTCATATTACCCAGAAGTCTATCATTTGTCCACGTTCATGTATTTGTCCGTTTGGTGTCGAATTTTATATTCAAATTATTGATGGTAAATTGGTGAAACTTAATTTAGAAATTTATGTTGAAATAATAGATAAATCAATAAGCACACGTATTTTAGAAAATTTCCTTCAAATTATTTTACTTGAAAATTTTCGTATGAGCCACAGCGCTACACTTGTTCGCTATATCTTCCTGCTTTTTTTTGTTGGTTTCATTATTTTGTGTAAAAATTAGGTCAATTACGCTGATAAATAAATATATACATATAAATGTATGCTTCCTCTTCTTTGTAATTGATTTTCGTCGTTTTATTTAAAATGCATTTTAGCACGCTTTTTTCATTATCGTTAAGTAATTTTATCCAGTATATAGAAAAGTCAGCTGCTCATTATAAGTTTCCCCTTTCTATTGTTTATTTAATTCTATTCGTGTAGAGATAGTTATAAAGAGAAAGAGAAATAGAAAGAACACTACACCCACAGAGATAGAAAAATTTAGAAAAAAAAGTTACTTGTGGTCGAGTTAGAAAGAACGATTAGAAAAAATTTCATATTAATTCATTTTATGTTTGGGTATTCTGTTTTTATTTGGAGAGAACGCATTATTAAAGAGTGTGGTTAGATGGTGTTGGGTTTATAAAGTCTGCATATAATATATATATATATATATATATATATATATATATATATATATATATATATATATATATATATATATATATATATATATATGTGTGTGTGTGTGTGTGTGTGTGTGTGTGTGTGTGTGTGTGTGTGTGTGTGTGTGTGTGTGTGTGTGTGTGTGTGTGTGTGTGTGTGTGTGTGTGTGTGTGTATGCACAGTTAGTGCAAAAGTTTATTGTTCAATAAGTTTTTGAAAGAAAAAAATTTAACTCTATGACTTTTAATGGATCAGTCATTCATTACATGCTTCTAAATGTTACATGAAAAACTTACGAAGACAAATAACATAGTGCGTATCAATCCTTTGTATGCGTGTTTGTAGTTTATTACGTTCATGCGCTTTTAATATTGTGCACCTGTTTTTGTGGCATTATAAATTTTTACAAATATTTGTATCAAGCTGAAGCGGTTTTAGTAGAAATCCTTGTTTTTTATTATAATAAGTGATTGAATTTGAGTTGTTTTGTTTAATGCGTGTCCATGTAAATTTATTTCCATTCGGTTCCGAGCAGACAACATATTTTTTGATAAGGACGCATTCTATGGAAAATAATTACAATTATAGGCATTTTATTGTAATAGAAATTTATTTCAAAGTGATTATTTGATATTGAAAGTAAGAATTTCCAATTTTTTTCGAATGGGCCCATTGTTTAAACCCTCTGACACATAATGAAGTTTTTCAATCTTCTAACAATTGCATTTTTTCATATTTACTTAAAATAGCTCAACTTTTTATGTCAGATTTAAATTACGACTTCATTTTACAAAAACTTCTTATGTGGAAAAATTAACAATTCTACTTAGGGTATTTATGAGTCGGCCATGATCGACCTCTTTTTTATGTTACTTTTTTCATAACAAATTGCGATTCACTTTAAATGGATAGAAGTGGTACAATAAAAGAGGAAAACGCAGAAAATTTATTTGGCGTTAGTACATTTCTCTTTTTTCTCTTAATTTCATCTCTCACAGTTTCTCTTTGTAAATAGGTCTCTGTGTAAATATGGAGAATTCAGTTTCCCCAAAAACGATTGCAAGAAAACAATGCTCTGTTAGTTGCTCATGTTTTCGCTTTTTTACTCGGTTTTGAATGTGAGAAGTTAGTTGTTGTCGTATTTGTTGCGTATGCTGGGGTTTATTGTGTTCTGCTTTACTATAAATTGTGGGGTGATCGTGTGAAATTAAAGAATACCAAATAAAAAAGAAGAAATTTAAAAAAGCATTGTTCGTTAAAAATTTCATTTAATTTTTTTCTTAATTATTTTCCTCCCTTTTTTAACTCTTATTTTATTAGAAAAGATTTTATAAATGAAAAACGAAAAAGTGCCGTCTAAAGAAAGTTGTAAATTAAAAATCATTTGTAGAGGAAAAAATAAGAAAATTAAATTGCATTGCTTGTGTTTGTTTATGCCACTTCTATGCACCTGTGTAGAGATTCACAGAGATTTGTTCACGCTTTAATTATCGCTTTTGCTTTTTCTTGATTGTTCCTTTTCTGTTTTTCGTCTTTGCCTTTTTAGTCGTTTTCTAAAAAAAAGATATAGCTACACGGAAAACAAAACAAAATAAATTAAATTTAAACCACTTTAAATATAAAATAAATAATAAAAGGCAAAAATAGAAGAAAGCACCAACAATATGAAAAACAACGAGTTGCTGCGGAAAAAGTAAACTAAATGTAAAGAAATTTACAATTCGAAGCATATAACTTCGACCAATAAAGAAAAAAGAGAAGAATAAGAGAGAAAATTTCAAGAAAAGAAGATAGAAGAAAAAAGATGTAAAAGTAAAACAAGATGATGAAAAAAGAAAAGTCTATCAGAAAATCCAAAGGAAATTAAAAGAACTAATTTCTTTTCTAAAGTAGAATTTTACCAATTTATTTTATATAAAAAAAGAAAAGTGTGTGTTTGAATGTACGAGCACATTTGTATGTGTGTGCGTATGTGAGCGCGCGTCTGTGCAATTGTTTAATTTAATACAAGTCTTTTACTCTTTTAGCCACAATTTATAACACGAAGCAAACTCATGCCGTTGATTTTATTATTGTTGTTGTTAACATGTTAGTTAATCGTGTTTATCTCTCAGAAGGTAAAACAATAATCAAAAAATATATAACTAAAACATATGAAGAGAGGAAAGCATGTATGAAAAACAAGACAAAAAGTGAAGTGTAAGAAAAGTGCATAAAAAAATCTCTTTGTATGAGAAATATAAACGCCTTGTATTTGTTTGTGTTGTGTGTTGTCTTCCACAACTTTTGTTGCATAAATAAATAAGCATACATTTATTTTTACATATTATTACACATTTTTAGTTAGCTCTCTTTTTTATTTTCCCTTCGTCTTCTTTTCTTTTTACTATTTTTAATTTCGGTTATAAGGAGTTTCATGCACTTTCCTTTGTTCTGTCTCACTCTCTAAATTTTTTACCCATTTCCCTTTTTCATTGTTTTGTATAAGGTCATTTTTAGATGCATGAGAGAAATGCAATTTTTGAGGGAAATTACAACAAGAAATAGGAAAAAAAAGGCAGAGAACTTTCATTAAATTCATGCAGATGACAAAACTAATTTTCCTTAATTACCGCTTGAATGACATTTCTTTATGCTCATCACTCAAAAATAATGTTGGTATATTCATTTTGTTATTACGTTTGTAATATCGAAAAGGAAGGAAGGAAGAATTTAAATGCTACCTACAAAATATATAAACTTTTAATTAGCAATAAATTTTGACCCGATTTAGACATACCTGTCCGTCTGTACGTCAATCAGCGTTTTTTTAATATTTCTCCAGTTTGTATAAGAAATACAGCACGTCTCCTCGAAATTAATCATTTTTATATTATTTGTCTGTCTGTACCATAGTATACCAAATAATATCGGTGTCTGTGAGTAGTGGGTGGGTGTTCACGATTTACTCCCAGTCAAATATAATTTTCTTTTTTGTCATTGTTTCTTCTCTCAAAACAAAATAAATAAATCTGTTGTTTATGATTTTGGCGTGGGGCCAAAAAATACTCATAGGCAGGCAAATCATAATAATGATAATAATAATAAAAGCAATAACAACAATTAAAATTATAATAATAATTATAATGATTTTCAACGTTACCATGAAAAGAGATGCGAATAACGTTTTTAAAGGAGAAATGTGATACTTCTAATGTGTGATGCAATTATTCCTACTCTAATTATGCTTTCTTTAAAAAATTTTAGTTAGAGAAAATTTCGTCGAAAACAGAGATTAATTACAGAAGCTACGTGAATAAATTTGATAAAACTTTGCCAATCGATACTCAATCGATTTGTGTTTAATTGCCCCGTTGTTCATGTACTTTTTTTTTTCATGGCAACACATAAATATCTATTAATAATTCTTTCTTGGAATAAAAAGTAATTTATTTCAAGGGTAAATCCCATTAAAAAAAGGTATAAAATTAAAATTTGCCATAATTCCTCCTTATTATGATGCCATTTACATTAAATGTTTTAAAGAATACTTTTATATGGTAAAGAAGTAAACTCAATCGGTGTCGACTATTAAGTATCCTTAAACATTAATTTGATTAACAATGTTGAAAGATGGTTTTTTTTTTTTTTTGTTAAACAAAAAATCTTCATAAGCGTAAATTTTTTGCAATCAAAATAAAAGAAGAACAAAATCAGCGAAACCATTTAATTATCGTTAATTCGTTTAAATTTTCATTACTCACAGTAGAAATGATGGGACTCTGTTGATTCTTATGTTAATTGTTGTTTTAAGAAAATAACTGAAAAAAATTGAAATCAATTTTAATAAAAATGAGATATATAACGAAAAGTAGGAAAAAAAAAGAAAATAAAAGAAAAAGAGAAAAACTGGGTCAATAACTTCAAAGAGAATTTAGAATAAATTAAATAAAGAGAGTGATGCTTCACATATTGATGGCATTATTCGCCACTTAGTCTCTCTGTGTCTGTTAACTTATGTGTGCTATCATTATTTTAGTATTTGTATAGTGCCAGCTAATGAAGAGTAAAAATAAAAAAAATTTCATATTTTCATAGTATTTTGCCTTCTCACTTTTTTATATTGAGGGCGTTTTATTATTTATTATGATTATTACGGTGACCTACATCATTTTTGGTACAAGTTTTCATAAGTTTAGGCAAATGTTTATAATACCCAGAAAAACTTGGGTTAGACCCAGCCACAATTAATTATATCGAACGACACAAAATCACATTTATAATAGAGTTAACCCTGACATTTTGCATTATTCTACAATTTAATTTCTGGATCTTGTGAAAATTCCTATTAGTCTGTAGATCACAATCCTGGGTATTATGATTTCGAGCGCCTTTCGCCTCCAAAATGTTGTATCCTACTGATTTGGATGAAATAATATTTCTGATATATATGAAAAAAGTATACGATTTTGGAAATTTTTTTTCAGAAAATCAGTTAGAGTTGTTATATGGATATTTAGTGTCCAATTCAATTCAATTTTTGAACCCCATATCACATAATTATTTCTTTTAGGAAGTTAGTTTTAGGTCGGTTTAATTTATTTAACAACCACAACGGTAGTGTAGGGTATTTCAGGATCGTTATTGATCATCTATAATATATTTATATTTTTTTGTAAATCATATAAGCTGGAGCGATCTCTGCGTGCCTTAAAAGCAAATTTCGGGGGATAATTAACTTAGTTTTTAATTCAATTGTTTTTGTTGATTTCTTTAGATAATAATGAACATATTTAGCGAATCGAATGTAATTGAAATGAATGTGAAGATAAAAGATTTACATGTGATATAAAAAGAGAGATAAAGAATTTTGCTTGAAAAAAGAAGCGATTTTTGTGCATACACAAGATTTTTCTTTACATTTCTTCTCTTTCATATTTTTTGTGTCGTTTTGTTTTATTTTGTTTTGTTTTGTTTTAATTGAACATTATACGAAAGTGAACATGAGCCTGTGAACTATTTGTAGGTTATGCTTGTATTGTTTTTGTTGTTGCTATAAATTTATGTTAGGGGATTTTTGTTTTTGCTTCGATGTTATTGTTGAGACTGCTGCTGCAGCTGCTGCTGCTGCTGCTGCTGTTGTTGTTGTTGTTGTTGACGGCTTCTGATCATAAGTATGAATAATGCATATTAGTCGAGTGCGATGTATGCTTACGTGCCTGCTAAATAAAATATTTGCCTCTTTGTTGTTGTTATTTGTAAGACAAATTATCAAAATAAAATTTGCTTCTCGGTACTCTTGTTGTTTTTATTGCACAAAATATATGGTAATTCGATTAATCTTAATCATCATATTATCCCTTTTAAAGAGAGCACAAAACCTTTAAGTTAGGTAACCATCCCAAGAAATTTTATTAACAGTAAACAATCGACCAATCGATAGCAGTTATTATTTTCAATTTTTTTAAACGTTTTTTATGCTTTACAAATGTAATATTTTTAAGAAATTAGAATCGTTTTTATAAATAATCAATCCATAATTTATAAATTAATTTCTCCATTTATTTTCTCTTTTTCTTTTTAGGTAAGTAAAGAAGATGATTACTTTTATAATATTGATCAAATAAATCGTTTTTATTAACTTGGTAAGATTTAAAAAAAAAACAAAACAAAACAAAACAAAACAACCACATTAAACATTTTCATTATTATTATTTAAATATTAAGTGTGTGACATTTTTGTAAAGTAATTTTTCGCTTCTGTATATTTATGACCATACAAATGGATATTTATAGCGCTTTGTGTGGCAAAGAGTAAAGTTTACCAGAGCGTACTTTTAGGCTTTAAAATAATTCATAAATTTAATGATAATCTGGGAGCAACAAAATTCCACTGAATTTTGAAATTCAAATAATTTTCAAAAATTCATTTACAATATTTTTACATTTCAAAATTTGTCAGTCTGTTTTTTGCAAATTATATTCTTAAATCTAATATATTTATTATACATGTATGGAAAAAAATTTTATAGAAACTTTAATTATTATATTTATATAATATTTGAAAATTTTCTACTAAATCATTTGGTTTTTAGAAAAATGTGCACAAAAAAATATATGTCAATTTATTGTTCATTCGTATTCAGAGACGATATTAAATTGCATAAGACCGTACGTCTAGATTACATTTTATATATTTTAGTGTGAGACATTTTACTGATACAGGAAAATGTTAAAAGATTTCTGCTTGATTTTATGGATTATCACAATTTAACGATATTACAATGAAGAAATGCTTATGTTATAATAAATCTTTTTTCTCTTTTGGTTGCAAGTATCACATTGCAAGATAGATATTTCAGTATCGAAGTATTTTTATAATACATCGCGTATGATATTTGAAATAAATATTAGAAATAAGCGCGTCGCAAGTTGGCTTTTCCAAATGCACTTGTAAAATTTCATTAAAAAAAAATTTAAGAGTATTTTATATGTTAAGAGTAAGCAAGTAAAAAAAGCAAGTTTGCTGAAAACATAGAGAGAATTTGCATGAACGCGGAAGAATAAACCAAACAAATAAGAGAGAGAAATTATTCTTTTAAAATACAAATTTATTTTTGAAGAAGAAAAAAATTTGGTGGTATGCGCGCCTCAATACTACCTGTTTTTTATGCTAAGCATTTTTTTAAAATTAATTTAGTTTTCCTTTACATAACGCATGTTTAAGCAGGCAGATATAATAAAGTAGTTTGCATTGTATTAATAACAATTTGATGTTGCAATTATTATTACTACTGTTGTACTTGCAATCATATTTTCTATTTTTTATTATAAATTATTTATGTTTTTTGAGGTTTCTTCATAAATATACACGAAATTTCAGGTATAAAAATGAAGTACATATATATTTGCCATTTGCACTCTAAGTTTAAACGTTCACTTGTATTTTGCATTAATCTATATCCTATGTCAGACAGTGATCAATTAATCAACTAACTATCTGGAATTGACTGTCTGGATTTGCTTGAATTTGCTGCTTTCTTCTTCCTTCTATTTGCACTTGCTTGTTATTTGTAGTCTGTTGCTTGATTTAAGCTTTACACTTTACGAGCCACTCGTCGTCGCCTATTTTCATACTCATTCATACTGCCTACTGATACATGAACGTTGTGTGTGATTCAGTTTATTAGTGAACGCTTGTTCGGTTAGACGTACGTTAGAGACGAAGACGAAGAAATCACATTATAAAATTTCAACTCTTATTGTTGCTTTCGCTTTTTCTTTGTGTTTTTGTTTTGTTTGTTTCTTTTAAGTATTAAGTTGGTCGTTGTCGGTTGTGTCTTTGCTTCTTGTCTTTTTTTCTTTTATAAAAATACCGTTTGCGCGGGTATATATTTAATCTTCGTATAAATTTGACGAAGTATTCAGTGAAGTATTAGTCAGCGGGTAAATGTGTGTGTGTGTTTATGAATGTACCGTTTATGTGTATATATATTGAAAGATAAGACTATAAATAAAAAATTGAAAAAAAAAGAAAGCAAAAAGAAGTTTTTTTTCGTAGCGTGGTCGATTTCTTTAAGTGACGAACTTTGCTCTCGATTTGCTTCGTAAACTTTTCATAATATTGTAAAAATCTATTATATCGGAATTTTACTTAAGGTGTTTTATTTTATTTGTGTTTTTGTGTAATTAAATTCTTCTTTAATTCAGGAAATTTTTCCCCGATCTATGCATTAAGTAAAAAACAAAATTGTTTACAAAAAAAACCTAAAAAATATATATAAGAAAATTTCTTTTACAAAATTTATTACATTTTTCTCTACGGCGCAATAGAGAAATATATAAAAAAAAGAAATGTATATAAAATAAACAATATTGCTAAGATTTTTTTCCACAGAAATTATTAATGAAAAATATATTTTCTTGTTCTTTTTTTGATTATGATGGTGTCGATCTTTCAGATTAAATTATTTCGTTTGTTCGCGCTTATTTCATCGAAGTATTTTAGATTTTTTTTTTCCTTTCATCTTTCTCAGCTTTTTTTTCTTTTTATTAGTTTTATTAATTTCTTGTGTGAGATCTACTTAAACTTGTTTTATTTGTGTGTTTTTGTATATACATATATGCTTCTATTAGTCTCCTATGCATAAGTATAGTTGTTGCTGTTATCATATATGGCTGATATATATGTACATTCATAAGAGATAATAGATAATTGTAAGTTTTTAACTGACAGTTTTTTGTTTAGCAGCCGCTGGATGGCTGGCTGGCTTTTTTTCTTCTTACACGCGTGCTCTACATTTTCTTTATTTGGCATATAATTTTTTCTAATTTCTTATACCCGACTTGTAATACAAGAAGAAGAAGCTTTTGGCAAATGCCAAAAAGCCTCTACTTTTATTGCGAAGAACGAATTCAGAATCGTTTTCTTTTACGATTTTAAATTATCTATCCGGTCGTCCTTCTGATGGTTACCCATGTAAATTTGCTGCTGGAAGCTGCAGTTCGAATGCTTTTATCAAAAAGAAAATTCATTATGCAAACACAAACCACAATTTTAATTTTTCTACATAGTTTTACATAGGCGAGCTGTATCGCCTGTTAAATTTTTTCCGCTTATATATTTTATCAAGTCTTTCTTTTCTTCTTTCTCTCTACAAAATATTTATGTAATTTTTGGGGTGATCTTTTTTCTGTTGTTGTACTTCTTGATTTATTATCTAATTGTTTCGCATGCCTTTGATAGTCTGGATAATACTGAATTTATTAGTTACGGATTGGTGTGTAAGGCCATTAAAGTAGGCACATATTAAATTTTTACTCCTTTCAATTGCTCTGCTTTATTTTCAGTTCCTAGTTTATACGTTCGATATGCAACATGAATAGCAACAAATTGTACGATGAGAAAAAATTGATTTCGCTTATTGCGCTATTTATTATTATGACCAACAACTATTGGAACGCAGCAACAGACTAGAAGTTCTGGCAAACATAAAATATAAAAGCAAACATTCATTTGTAAGAGATATATGTACACATACACACACATGTACAAGCATACGCAGCCACAAATGCATAGACATATATACAAATGCATACAAATATTTACATGCATATACGCAGCCACACTTACATACAACCAACTAAATCCAACTACATACACGACATGTACACATAATCTACAAACATATAATAAAAAAAAATTTTTTTTAATGCACATGAACATATTTTTAGATTCATGTTATAAAAGCAAAAAAACAATTACGAAAAAAAATTCAAAAAATTACAAAAATTACATAAATTACCCATTCATTATCGACATAAAGTGATAAGATTGTTGTTGTTACTTTCACTATTACTTATTGCTTTATATATTTACTGGAAAATTCCCAAAGAGTTACAGCTGAGTTCTCTTACCAAAAAGCTTCTTCTTTTGTTGTATTCATTTTTGTTTTTGCTTTTTATTTTCGTTTTATGCCGATTTCTTTATACTTCTTATAATGTCTAATTGTCGGCTTTACTCGCTGTTGTTTTGTTTTTATTTCAACTTTTTAAATATTTTCTTATTAAATGCGCTAAACGCTGCATGTTTCCATTACTCGTTTGCATTCTGTTTCCTTTTTTTGCTGAAATTTAAATTTATAAATTTGAATAATGAATATTACTGTATGTGTGTGTGTCTGCGCGTTTGTGCGCGCGCCCATTGAATGTATCGTTACATGGAAATCGTGTAAATTTAGAGAGATATTTCAATAAAATTTGGACTCGTCAAGGAATCCTATTAAAAATACTTAAAATCGTATTTATTTTTCGACTACACCTCGTACAACGCCTATTACAACAACGTCTCGTGTATTTTGAATATATTTTAACATAAATTGGCATGGAATTGTATTTTAACTTGGAAACTATGTAATCGCATTAAAAAATTACAATTTTTTCAATTGTAATTCTCTTATTTGCCTTTAATCACTTTAAGGAAAGTAGTGTAGAGTATTTAAGAGCCGGTATCGATCGAGTATAAAGGTCCTATTTGTTCTGCTTCGTTTTTTTTATAATTAATTTAATTTGATTTGATAAGAAGGTAATTATCATTAAAGTTTTTGATGTTTTCATTCTTACAAATGCGTCATAAAACTCTGACGTCTTGTTTTTGTTATATTTGTCTACACTAATATAACAAAAAATAATAATTACAAATATAATACAAACAGAAATCCAGAAGAGATTAATTTTTTTTATTTTGTTTTGTTTTGTTTTGCTTTGTTTTGGTAATTTTTTGTGTTTTAATTTTTTTTACCATACAAACACTTAAATGGCATTATTTTATTTTAATTTATTTATAAATTTTTTAGTGTTGTTGTTGCGCCATTTATATGTTATTTTATTACGTTTCAATTTTCTTTTTTCTTTTTATTGTAAATTCTTTTCTTATATGCCTTCGTTTCAATTTCGCTAACGATCCGATTGACTTTTAATATTTATTTTCCCTTTGATTGCGTTTAGTTAAGCTTTATTTTGTGGTATTTCTTTACCGTACAATGATTTCTTTTTATCTGAGTATTTCATCATTCTTAAAAGAATTACAAAAATTTAGATTGGAAATTGACTTTATAAAAAATTAATTTTATCATAACATTTGAGTTTAACTAGATGTTTATATTTAGTTTAAGTTCATACATGCTTATCTGTTGTCCACCATTCATGAATGTAATAAAATTCATTTGAAAGTTCTGCCTTTTGCTGAAATTTATTGTTTCTTTTTAAAATAATCAAAATGTTTGTATAATTGTTCGTTTAGGTATAATAAAAAATTGTTCTGTTGCAAATTCTTTTACTTGCATGTTATAAACATTTGTAATGAGTTATTCTACATACTTTTGAATATTTTATGGAAATTTTTACGTGTAAATAAATGTAAAATGTAAAAACTATTTTGTTAACTTGCCTTTTTCCCCTTTATTAGATAGATTATATGTATGAATTTTTATTACGTATAATTTTAAATATTTTTATTTGTTGTACTTCGTTGTTGTTGTTATTATTATTGTTGTTGTTGTAAAAATAAAAGTAAAAATAAAAATATATATGAAACTATAATTCAATAATCTTTCCCTTTTTAATTGTTAATAGTGTTCAATAAATTTTTTTTTATAATATTTCAAAAAATCGACTCAGCTCAATGCATAAAATAGGCGAAAAAGTAGAACAACAAAATAAACATTTACAACGTCATTGATGCATAAATCCTTGTTTACATTTTTAAATCCTTGTTTGTTTACTTTTTTAAATTTTAATCTGTTTTCTCGCTATAAATTTATGGCAAACCAAAATACAGAAAAAGAAAAAAAAGAGAAAAAAGCATAATAAAAATAAGATAAACAAAAGATTATGCATGTTTGTTCAAGTTTATTGTAAATATTATGCCGGCAATGTAAAATATTTTAAATAAATTTATATTTGAAAGAAATTTGCTATGTGAGCATATCGATCTTCAGTAATTGTGGGTAAAGTAAGGTTATTATAAAGCAACCTCTTTTTTTTTCAAAGGATTGTTTGTTGTATGAATAAACTAATATTTCTGGACATTTCTTTATAAAAATGTGGTGTAAGGTATTTAATAATCAGCCCAGCCCCTATTTGTAAATAATTAAATTATTAAAAATCTTTCCTTTTTTTTAAATGCCAACAATTATTGAATGCTGTTAAATGTTGGCATGTTAAATGTTAAACAAAATTGGCGCAAGGTCATGACACAGCATTTAAAAAACAACAGTCTCAGTATTATAAATATTGTAGGTTTGGGTGGTGGATATGCAAGATTTGACCTCAGTCAAATAAAATTTATTACTTGGTTTTTCGTTTTTTGCATATTAAATCTTATCTAATTTAATTAAGTTGATTTATAAAGATGAAATTTATCTAATCAGATAATAAATTAATTAATTAAACATAATTAGTTAATTATGTTTAATGAAATTATGATTATTGTAAAATAAATTTTCCAATACTTACTTATCTAATAAAAAATTCAAATTACAATATCCGAATAATAGAAAGTAAAAAAAAGAGAAATCAAATTATTGATTTTTTTTACGTTTCTCGTTTACCAAACCTTTAATTTTTTAAAAGTATTTTTTTATTGTTATTTCAAGAGTATCTTTATTTTATAAATTGAAATGCTTTTTATATTAATGGTCATATCATCTACCTTTTACAGCACTCCCTAAAATGCGCTTTGCTTTTTTATTTTCATATATTTTTTTTATTTTGCTTTTATCACTCAAGCCTTAGGGCATGGTATTAAAATGCGCAATATCATAAAATATTTGTTTGTGAAACATAAAAACTATGTTTTAATAAAGATGACCAGAGAACAAGGCAATGTGACATGATGGCGCCAACTAGAGTCAATAACAAAAAACAATATTTATGTATGCAATTTATGTAATTTAAGTTTATTGTAATTACTTTGGTCAATGGTTAGATGAATTTGTTTATCTGGATTAAGTTTAGATAATTTTGTAGTATTTCTTTAAAAATATCATGCCAAAGAAATTAATTAATTTTTTTTTTAAATTAATAATATTTTGTGGAGGCCACTTTTGAACTGTACTTTTCAAACATTTGTGACATTGGCCTAAAAAAATTATTGAGATCCGTATGACTGAAATTATTTTGAAATTTTGCAGAGAGAAAAAAAACAATCAAAAAATTACATTTGGCTGGGGCCAAATCTTGCATACCCACCAGCCAAACCTACAACATTTATAATACTGAGACTGTTTCAGATTTTATAGTAATGGATGGAGAATTTAACCGAGGTGCTTTTAGTTTTTCTTAGGCTGTGGGTGTGTCTTTTAACCGTTTTTGCTCATTTTCAATAGTAATGGTGGGAAGTACCTGCAGGAACTTTCTACCAAATTTAATATCGATATCTTTTTACAATCGGGAATATGTTAAGAGCACACAAATAGACGACCAGAGGAATCACAATTTGAAGCTGATCAAGAATAAATATACCTTGTAGAATCTCCGATAATTTTTTTAGAGGGTTACATATGTAGTGATAATATTAATATTTTGGGTAATGGGTATAAAAATTTTAACATTTAAGAGATGAACCGAAGTGCCTTATTGTATCACGCTGGTGATGATGATTAAACGAATTTGAAATTTATTGCATGCATTTTAAATTATTTTTAGAAATTTCTCTTTTCATGATTACCTGCCTGTTCGTCTGTCTATCACTCTCTCATATATGGATCTTGCAATGCACTTTCAATTTCATTTGTAACGCAAGCGATTTCGATTTAAATTTCTATAAAATGACAATTTAGCTTCTCTTCTCATCCTTGCTTTTTTGTCATATCTTTAATTTTCTTTGTACAAATATAAATAGCGCCTCCTTCTCAATTTCTATTTATTGTAGAATATTTGTGACCTAGACCTAAAATATCAAAATATAAACAACAAAAAAATCATGGCACCTTTTCAAACATGTAGAAAATTATTTTGCAGAAATTTAATCAAAATAAAATTTCAGTAACAATTCAAAATTGCTAAAGCATTTCAAAAAGATTAAATTGAATTCAAAGCAAGTAAAAAAATAGTAATAATAATCAAAAATATCATCATTTATTATTATTAATTTTGTTTTTTTTTTATTATAACGGCGCATATTTTTTTATATAGGAAGTTATTAGAGTTAAGCAAAATTAATGAAAGGCAGAAAGTATTTTAATGTAAAAATGTAAAAATTGTACTTAAAGTATTTTTTTTACAACAATACAAATAAAATGACAATTTATTATATTTCTATGGCAAGTGGCTATTTCTGTTTACATATCTTAGCTGGTTGACGGACTGAATGATTGGCTGACTGACCGACTGACTGATTGCTTGTTAAAGTGCTAACGTCACTGTTATTATGGTTAATGCTGTTATTGCATTTGTGTTGTGTTAACAACATACAATGTTCATGTATTTATTTTTGCTTATTATTATTATTTTTATTATTATTTCAATTACTTGTCATACAAGAAAAAAGAACAACAACGTGTCAACAACTCTTGCGTTAGCTGTTTCCTTCTTTTATTTTTTTCTTTTTTAAATTCATGACTTAGAAATGATGACGTTTGATTATTTTGATTGTAATCTGCTCTTCCATTTTATAGAATTATCGGTAGAATCAAAAAAAAAAAAAATATTCGTATTTCGTTTAACAGAGCAACTTTTGCAAAAGATGGGCTATCGTTTTTAAAAATTTGCACAAAAATTTTTCTATTCAATATTATTCCAATTTAACATTTAACTTTTGATTTATTATTACAAAATTTTCATTTTTTTTTAAGTTTGTCTGTCTGTCAGTTTTTTAAAATTTCCCACCTCCCCTTTTTTTTGTTTTAAGCCATTAGAGTTAGCTTGTGATATACTGAATTGTAATCTGTTCTTGTTTCACTAAAAAATTAAATGCTATAATTTATCTTTTGCCTTAAGTGTAATAAATAACAACAGGGCTATACAGACTAAACTACTTAAAATTTAGAAGCAAAAAAATAAAAGCAACAAGTTGTAGCAATAGCAGAATATATTACATAAGCGGAGGGTACTTATGAATGAACTTCAGTCGCTAATTTAACAAATTTCTTATGAAAATTTATAATAGTAAGTGCCATCCCGCTGAATAATGTTCGAGCCCAACGCGTAAATGTTCGAAGCTTTTTATAATCTAATTAAAACTTTGAGGATTAAACTTTGATTATTAAATGTTTGAAACCTGATCATTAAATGTCTTTAAAGAAAGTTAAATAAATTTAAAAAGATTATGCAAGAAATAGTTATGAAGAAATAAGTCCACAGGAATTTACTTTTTATAAAGGAGACTGTTTCTCCAACATCCAACATGCGAAAGTAAATGATGCATAAAAAGAAATCTTTGGCTAAAATCTTTTTATGTTGCTATGAACTTAAGAAATGCATAATTTGTATCTAAATCGCAAGTGTTGTGTTATACGAAAATCTTCCAGTATTAAATAAATTTGTGATATTCATTAGTATTAAAGTGTCACAAATATATTTGTTGCTGTTGCTTTTTCTTTATCATCATTATTATTATTATTATTATTATTATTATTTTTTTTTTTTTTGCTTTATATTCTTTTTTCATAATATTTGTTTTCTGTTCTTGTTTTTATTATCGTTAATTATAACAGCAAATTATCATGTTGATTATAAAATTTCCGCTTAAGCTTCAAAAAGCAAACAAACAAAAATTATTACTTTCTTCTGATAAGATTTATATTTAATAAATAAAAAGAAAAAAAAAAGGAAATTTTCCTTTGACGAAAATGACAAAGGGAATGAAAAAGAGAAAGAGAAAAAGAGACCTTAGAAAGAGTGAGATAGAAAGATAAAGTGAAATTGTAATTGAGCCATGTTAAATTGTTTTCAAGAGTATAAAAAATTTCAAAAATTATATTTGAATAAATATAAAGTTCATGAGGCCAAAATCAGAGAAAAGAAACCATGGAACTTACATTTTTCTACTTCATCAATCATTTATAAGCAACGGCTTCTTTCATGTTTTTTATACGGTATGTCCGTTTCCCTTAAAAAGTATTTATATATTTTATGTCTCTTTTATGAATCTACGGATATTTCCATAAAATGTAATTATAATTAAACATATTTATCTTGAGTTTAAGCTGCTTTGATTTGATATTTGGGGTCAACTACGCCTACTGGATTTTGTTTGTTTGTGAGCTCACAATTTTCATTCACTTAGCATATAAGTTCTACAAGATCTAGAGATCAAAATATTTAAGTTGCGATTATAAAATCATAAGTAAAGTATTAATTATAGTTTCATTTAGATCGATTTCAGTTCAAATCAATTATTTTCAAAGTTTTGTAAGCCGGTTTCATGCTCCTTCAATTGTCTTTTTTTTTGGCGCCACAATACTTTTCTCCCATTAAATCAGTCACATACAAAACGAACCTTCAAAGTTATTCATTTTCTTATTACTTATCGATTGCTTTTCATAATTCTTTCATAAGGACCGTCCCGTATATTGCTAAACGTTTGTATATGACCCCGGTGAGGCCTATATTAGGATATTTGCCTATCGCATGGATCCCCACTTATAATTGCTACACAGACTTAATCGAATCTGTGCATAAAAACTTTCTATTGTTGGCATTTCGTGGGGGTTAGGGAGGGATGTTAATCGTCCTCTACTTCCATGTGAAAATCGATTGAAACTAATTAATTTGCCTACTCGCTAGAAAAATTACAGTGAGGTAATTTTTCTAGCGAAACTGATTCAAGGTGATATAGCTTCGACAAATCTACTGCAGGGCATTCCATTGAGAGAGTTTCGAGACATTTTGCCCAGATAAAGCTGCCACAATGCCGTAGTAACTATGAGTTGTGTACCTCATTACGTACCTCGTGTTCTGTGTAAATTACATAACGACTATTACCATTTGTTTGATCAATCGGTAAACTCTATAAGCTTTATTAAGAATCCCGTTTTATCCCAATAGTTAGCAGATTGCTTCATAATTTGTGAATAGGCGTACTTCCTTGTGAATTATGCGTATACTTGATCGTCTCTTCAAAGCTCATCCAGCTGTGAAGGGGTCATACTTTGCATTAGTTCATATAGTGTCCTTTAGCTGTTAATTCTATAAGATGATAGTCTTATACATTTTTGTTTTGCTGTTGTTGTTGTTGTTACTGCATTTTGTTTTTGTTTGATCTGCTTAAACATTTAAATGTGAATGAAATATGATTTTGTATTTGGAATTATATTTGTATTTGGCATTATGGTTGTAATAGTTGAATGAATAATGTAACTAATGGATTTTCATAATAAATAAGTAAATATTACTGTTGATGGATACATATCTTGCCCTTTAGTAGATTCCATATATGTATTGCCTCGTCATTAAAAAAATGCTTTATTATGCTTTATTCTCATATTAAAATGTTATGGAAAAATTTCATTATTATGAAATTCTATTCATTCTAATTTTTCTAAAAGTCTAATTGTATAAATTGACGTCATCGTGTGTGTCCCTCGAGTATTAATACATTGTTGCTTGTTGTATTAACCTTATTATTCCACCTTATAAATTTCTCATGTTATGATTCGATTCAAAATTAAAAAAAATAATTCCTTTCAAGTGATACCGGCCAATAAATGGTATTGTATTTGAACATAAAGTATTTATATATATACATAACCAACATATATTTTATATTCTATACATCCAGAAGGAGTTGAGATAGACCCTCTTTTCATGATGCTTTCTGAATCGATCTAAGCATGACTGTCTGTCTTTTCGCCTTTTATAAATTTTTACTTAAATTTTTACCTAAAGTTGGGCACTTAGACCAAGAGAAGCTGTTCACTTGGAATAATAATAAAAGCGCAGAAGGAAGGGGAGGCCACTAATAATGAAGTTTAGTTAAGAGCTATTGTGTGAAATTTCTTTTAATAAGAACCTTTGAACTTATTAATAACCATGCCTGGTATTAGAGAAGTAGTAGTCATAAAGAAAATATGAAACTTCCGCATGCGATAACTTTTTACCCGTATCCGATGCTTTTTTTTTGCATAAGTCCAGCATATCTGCACAGATATCTTTTATATTTCCCTGTTCTGTAAGTTTTATGTGATGTTTTAACTATTTCGTATTTGTCAGTACAATACTTAGAAGAAGAAGAAACAAAAAGATATGCATACTTAGGTATTTTTTCATACTTAAGCACGATCAAAACATACTTTTCCTTTTTCATTTTATTTTGCTCTAGTTGCTCTTTTATTCAAAGTACATCGCCCACATCAAATTACTTACAATTTCATTAATAAAGTAGAAAAAACATTATAATTATGTGTACGCAACTTATGGACACACACAAGCGCACATCTCTATTATTATTATTTAACAATATTAAAATATTGTAACATTTATTTATTCTGTCTCTTCAACTTCAACTAATTCGATATTTTCAATTTCAAACAATTTTTGCATTAAATATTTTATTTCTGCGTCTTATTAATTAGAGTAACATTGTCGCTGCTTGTTTAGATATTATTATTATTACTATTATTACATTGTTAGTATTATTGCTTGGTTTACGCAATATTGGGTCATAAAAAAAATCCATAGCTTTTTTGGCTTTTGTTTTTTAGTGTTTTAGTGCAGTTTTACATAAAAACTACTTTAATTAAAAATTATTTGCAATATTAATTTTAAATAACTAAAATTTCTTCGGTGTAGAATTTTATTAATTGTACATTTAAAATTTACTTTGATGAAACGATAAGAAATGACACTCAGCTTAAAGATATGGGCGAGTATTAAATTTGTTATTTATGTAAAAATTAATAAATGCCAATACGTTTTATAAGATCCAATATTATTATGAATAATAATATCATTTTTAATTCACACAACAATACAGTTATTGAGCAGAATAAAGAAATTTCTCTTGCTTTCTTTCTCTTTTTTTTGTTGGTTTTTTTTTTTACAAACGAGTACTCGTGTAATTAGGTTCCTCTTCGTTTATGCTTATGCGAGTATATGGCATACACACATCAACAAACTAACGCAACACAAATAATATTATCTTCTTTAATAATTCTCTCAGTTTACGAGCAAACTTATGGCAAGCAACATGATTATATAATGCAATCAAAATTTATATCAAAATATTTGAAATTTGGTTATTCTTTGTATAGAAATGTATTGTTAGTTTTTCCTTTTGTTATATTAATGCAATTTCTCTACAAATGAAAATTTAAATAAAAAAGTAATAAAATTTGTAAATTTTGCACAATAAAAATAAAAATATGAAATTTTTCAACAGAGTTGCAATATATGATCAAAAATATCTGTGAAATTTTTATATATAAAATAAAAGAAAAACAGAAAAAGAACAGAGAAAGAAAGAAAAAGGCAAAACAAAAAACAAACTGTACAAGTGAAAATTTTTTAGTGATAGTTAAAATAAACAACATCAAAAGAACAAAAATTAAGATAAATAAATAAATTAATTAAAGAAAAGTTATAAAGTCTGCGCCTTTTTAAAATTTCTGTTTTAAGTACTTTTAACTGATCGTAACACAAGAAATAAAAGTTGTTGAGAACGATTGCAAAAAGGAAATCAATAGTAAGCTTAATTATCAAATGGCTCCAACAACAACAACAATGGCTTCTAGTAAACCAATAGAAATACCAGAACGTTTTACCAAACAATTATCAACCTGCTCAAGCGATAGCGGTTGTGTGGTGGTAACAAATGGCAGTAATTGTGATAACAATAGCAATGGTCGTTTAGGGAGTTGCCATGATGAAGCAATCATCTCTAACAAAGTAACAGCCCTAAGAGTAACAGCAACTGCAACAGCGACAACGAAGCAACAATTTTTAACACCATTAATGCCCGCCTTCAATTTACAAAACGTGGGTTCATTGAGTTTAAAGCAAATGATTTATGGAACAAATGCAACAATTGAAAGTGACAGTGATGTCCACAATCATGATGATCGTCTCCATCATAATCATCATCATCATGATTGTATTAATAGTAACAGTATTGAAATATTGCAATTACAAACATTAAAACAACCAGTTTATCGTCAATTATTGTCACAAGATAGTGGTATTGATGGTGAGACAGATTCATCGAATGGTTCTCAGCCATTATTATTATTAGTTAAAACGGCACATAATTGTTGTTCGTCATTAAGCACTGAATCATTAGATAATCAATCATCAATTGATTTAATGTTAGAGAATGATACCATCAATATTCATCGTCCAGCAACTTTGCCATCATGCAGTAATTTTGGTGGTAGTGTACATAATTTTTATATACAACAAAATACAGCCACAGTGAGGGCAACAAATAATCCAATAACAACAGCAAAAATTGCATCAGGAACAATGGTCGGAAGAGTAACAACACGCTCGCGTTATAAACCATGTCATAGTGTTGGAACATTGGCTTTAGCTCTAGAAGATCCAATCGATGAAATTGAAGATTTACATGAGAATTGTATTACCACTGCAGAGGATGATGTGAGTGATGCAAATGATGACACTGAGACAGCAGATGATATAATAATAGAGGATAATGAAGATGATGATAATCCTTCAATTGAGGAAGAAGAATATGAAGATGCTAATGATAGCGGCTTACAAATGTCTGTAGATCGTAAAATTAATATATTAAGAACATCAACTGCGCAACACCAACAAAGTAAATATTCTATATTAAGTTGTTCTATACAACAACAACAACAACAACAGCAAGTATTAGCTACAGATGGCAATTATTATTTTCCATTATTAAATATATCTGATGATCCATTCATTAATCCAAAATTGATTAATAAACGAGATAATCTGCAAGATACAATGTATTATTTAAATGAATTTGGTACACCAAAATTACGTGAGAAATATGCTCGCAAAGAAGAGAAGAAACAATTGAAAGCGAAAAAGAAAAAATGCAAACAGCAGCAGCAACAGAAACGGCAACAAATAATAATAACAGAAACAAATGAAAAGGCAACAAATACAAATTGCAATGGCAATAATTCAATACGTCAAGGGAATACTGTCATTAGTAATGATAAAGTTACGTTAGCCACAGCAACAACAACAGTAACAACAAATTTAAAAAATAATAATACAAAATATTGTAGTAATAATAATTATGAAGATATAATTACAACAACAAATTTACTTCAATCTCAACAAACTGAAAATCAACTTCTTAAACTCTCAACGTCTAATGACATTATTAATGATCCAGATAATAGTTGCAGTGATATTAGTTTAAGTAAAAAAACAAAATTATCAGCAACAAGTTATAATAATGATATTGAAAGTACAACAAGTAATAATTTAGGAGTAGTAGCAGCAACAACAGTAACAACCACAAGTTGTGTTAGTTGGACTAAAGTTATACATAAGTTTAAAACTATCTTAGGTAAATAAATTGTAAAGAAATAGATTTGATGATTTTGCGGATACACGCTCATGGCATAATGATGCACATTTTTATACCCATCACTTTGCTCACTTTGTCATTATGCTTATAACATTCACAAAGGAAACTTTGGAGATCGTAGAAAATGTATACTTTCTTGATTAGCAATTAATTCTGAAATGATTTAGACATGTCTGTCCGCCTGTCCGTTTGTGTGTCTGTCTATTGTAAACATTCCCCAGCTCTATATCTTAACATTCAGTTTAAGATATAGAGGTTAAATTTGACAGAATCATTGACATTTTTTGGACGCAGGCTGGCATTAAAATTGGGTAAAATCGTTCAAAGGAGATGTCCACAAAAGTGCAACGTAAACTGATACAATCTCTGCTTTTTAAAGCAAAATTCGATAGCTTTTAGCTCATTTTTCGCGAATGAAAAAAAAAGACAGCTGAAATTTTGTAAAACGTAAAGAGGGGGAGGCTACTAATCTAAAATTAAATACATATCCATAAATCATTTAAATTGTTTATGGCTGAGCGAAATTACGCAGTATCAAATTGTCTCTCCTTTATATTTACATTTTCTGTTCACCACTGAAAAATTTACACAGGCTCCGAAAAAGCATTGCTCTGAATTTCAATATTATAATGTTTGAGTGTTGGATACGTATTATATGTACTTGTTTGTATGCCGATCAAATCAATTAACCTGATTGTACTTAAATAGAAGATCTGATATATCTGTAATATCTTTCTACATCAACATAATTGTGTCTAAAGTATCAAATGATAATAAATTTCACAAATTTAATGATTTAATAAAATGATAATTTATCATCTATATTTTTATGTAGTTTATATATAAATTTTATACTTTCAATGCATTAATTTTATACTTTTGTTTTGTTTCTCTCTCTTTCTCTTTTTAGGTAAGTTTCAAATGTATTTCTAAATAACAAATGCATAAATATATTATTGTATGTATTTAAGGTAAGAAGAACTTCAGCTTTCAATAAAAAATTTTAATTTTTAGTTTTTTTTTTCAAATGCATATAAAAATTTGGCATAATGTTTAATTCAAAAGGAGAATTATTATTGCTAGCAAAAATCTCCTTATTTTTACAATTTTATTTTTTACTTGGTTTACTACCTAGATTTTTCAATCTAACAGTTATAAAATTTGCACATTTATTTTCTATTTTGAATTTATTTATTAAGAGCAGCTGCGATGTTGGGATTTATATATATAACCTTTACATATTGATAAAATTTATCTTAATTACATGTAATTCTCCTATAAATTGATCGTACAATTGATAATAAAAAAAAAAAAAATTAAAAGAAGTAGTAAAGGTAAAGAGAAACTAGTAAAAAGATATAAGTAAGAAAATTATATTTGGTTGAGGCCAAATCTTGAATATCCATTACTCAAATAAAGCTTTGAATAAAAATACTATGGTGTTTGGATTGGTGCTACATCCAAGATTTTGACCCTTTTGCATATAATTCTCTTATTTTTTTTTAAGCGGCCTAGTTAATTTTATGGTTACAATTAAAGGCTTGCATATAAGTTCATCGATTACTCCAAAAGCTGAAACAGTCTCAGCAATCATAATGTCATAGGTTTGGTTGGTGGGTGCACAAGATTTGGTGCCAGCCAAAAAAATTTTTTTATTTGGTTTTATTTTATTTTTGTTATTTTGTTTGTTGTTGTTGTTCTTATATATGTGCTATTTATTTACATATTTAACTGTAATTATATTTTTGCTTTCTTTATGATTTTATAAATACAACAGTCAAGTCAAATAAAGACAGAGTGTAGAAAAAAAATGTTGGTGCCACTGTGCTATAATAAAATGTTACCATGAAGTACGCAACTTGTCTACTTTTTCCAATCGTATTTTCATTCATTATCGCTTTCCTTATACATATATAGAATACGCACCTACGCATACGTTTAAACTAGTTAGTTATGCAATATAAAAAAATCTGATACCATTCTCAATAGAGTTTTGAGCATCTCCGTATTTGGAATGTGTGTGGGGGTGTGGACATCTCTTTGTCTGTTTGTTAACTGTTAACAGTTCTCAGTCCGCCTGTCGGTCTTTCTACTTGTAAGCACCTTTTAAAAGAAATTATAAATTCCTTTGTTCTCCTTTATTTGGTGCGTTTCAATTTACCTTCTCCCTCTCTCTCTCTCTCTCTCTCTCTCTCTCTTTCTCTCTTTCCATCTCCTATTCTTTGTTTGGAGAATATAGTTCGCTGCATTGTTGGTGTCACAGGCAGGGCATAATTGTCATGCAGTATGCAGTATAAAGTTCTTTCATTATTTTTTTTTTTTGCGTGTTTAATGATGCTTTTTATGTTTTGAGTGACACAATTAAATTTTAAAAGAAAAGAAAAACTCCTTTTACATGTTGTGTTACAAAATATCTGTACCACAAGTGGTGTATATAGTATAAAAATATGAGGTATCCAAGGTATCATTGAAATCCCCAATTTATTGTAATGCCTAAAAATATACTAAGAATTATTCATTACAGTATCAATAATACAAAGAGAGAGCTTTTTCATTTCCCAAAACTTTAGAGAGATGAATGATAATAAAAATAGTTGTTATGGAAATAGGAAAAAATTACTTATTTACAATTTCAATTTCGGCATAGATAATAATGCTTCCGGCATATGCAATTTAAAACAAGTGAATTAGAAGTTTAACCAATAAATAAAAAGTGATAAATAAATGACAAAAATGCCCACAATTTACAAATATAAATAATATGTCGCCTTCAATTGCAAAATGAAAGGATACATATTTATATTAGTTAGATGGAAATTTAAATAAAATAACTATAAAAATAAAATTACTTCATAAAAGGTACTGTAAAATTACATAAAATCCAAGATGACTAAGATTTAGGATTTCGTCCTAAATTGACGAAAACTATGCTTCAATTATCCGACGAATTTAATTCTTGAATCAAAGCACTAAGTGTAATGTAAATTCAAAAGTTTTCCTTTTAGAATTTCCCCTACACATTTTATAGATGAATGTAAAAAAATTAGTAACTGTAAATTAGTAACACTAAGATGTTAATAATTTTTTGTGGGATTGTTGTTATCACACTTTAATTAGCACGTTTTTAAATAGCTCTGTGGGGCTAAGGCTACATACGTAGATGATTGTTGTGATTACAAAATTTATTCAACGTAATTAACAATTTGTTTTTCATGTATAGAGATGGAATAAAGTCACATGTTTCTAACTGTATTTTACTCTCTTTCATTCTCTACCTCAAGCTTCCTCGCCCTCTGTATCTAAAACATCTTACTATTCATCTTTCAATTGATATTTGTACATTCTCTGCCAGAAGTTAGAGGTATATATATGTTATCATTATGTTTGTAACATCTAAAAGGCAGCGTTAAAGATCCTAACAAATTCATATATTTTTATATTCCTGATCAGCATCAAATTTAGACATGTCTGTCCGTCTACGCGAAGTCACAGAATTTCACTTGTTTATGCGTACGCTTTCTATTTATAATTGAAAAACTGAAACAACCTTTGAATCGTATTATCATCGTGTATGAGTGGAATAGAGAGGGAAGGGAGGGTATCCAAGATTTAGCGACAGCCAAAAATAATTTTCTTACTTGTTTATTTTTATTGAATTTATTTTAACAAGTTTTTTGTTTAATAGGCACATTAAGCCATTGATTGACTACACTTACAAAACAAAGCCAAGTCAATAAATGCAGAGTAAAAATGGAAAACTTGTTCCTCTTTCTATTTGTTTTTGTTTTTGTTTTTGATTTTTTGTAGTAGTTGGTATGATCACAATTAATGTGAATGTGATTTGTGATATAAGGAAAATTTATTTCTAATTTTCGGTTTTTTTTATTAGGATCTTTTATATAATACAATTTTTAGTAATATTCAAGGATAATGGAATTTTAAGATTTTTAAAATAATTTTTCAATACAAATATTTCAAATAAAACTGTTTCGACCATTTGAGGTTCATTCTTAAATGACTTAAATCATCTCAGTTGAAATTAATCAATATGCTACATTTGATTTAATCAAATTAGTGGTTTATAAAACGTAGATTCCTGTTATATTAGACCAATCGATTTAGAATAAATTTCTATTTCAATTGAAATCTATCCATCCGTCCGTCCGTCTATCTGATCTTCTCCTATGAAATGAACCTCACTTTAACAGCGATGTTTTAGGATATTTTAAAGTCGGCTTCAACCAATTGTACTTGTTGTATTAGTACGTTAAAGAAAGCATCAAAGAAGCTTACGAAAATATTTGATTTAAAGAATGATAATAAAAATGAATCATGCTTGCTTTTACACATTTGCTTGCAATTTTATTTTGATTTGATTGATTGGTGAAAATAATTTTCCTCTTGAATTATAAATTTCTCATGAATCAATATTTATTTCCCCTCAGTTATTATTCATTTATTTATCTATTCATTTCTTTCTTTTGTTTAGTTACTTATTTCATTTGAATTTATAATTTTTTTTTGTTTATGTTTTAGTTATGTGTTTAGTTTTTGTTTAGTTTTTATTGTTAGCCAAATTACTATTTGTTTAGGTTTTTTTTTTCATATTGTTTTGTATTAGCCTCGTGACGAAGGCATCTTTTAAAGTTTTTTTATTGCGATTTTCTTTAATACGAATTGTTTTTTCTTTTTATTTTCACTTATTTAACCGCAGCGCTACTGATTTAAGGTGTTTTTTTCTCACATGACCATTTCGTTTTGCTATTTCATTTAATTGGATAATCAACAAAAAAAGCAAACTAGCTCGTGATATATCAATCACCCCTTTGATGCAGCAAATAATGCAAAAAATAAAAATAATTATAAATTTAAATCAATTAAGGTCTTCAGTGTCATGGAAATGTTTATGGTTGAAGAAAATTAATTAGAATAAACCAAACGACACTCATTTTATATACGTGAATTTTAAAAAACGATTTTCTTATATCGAGTAATTAATCGAATTTAACAAATGTAATATCCCAACAAATCTCCGGAATTATTATTTAATTAATTTAATTAAATTTAAATTCATTGAAGTTGCTACTTTGTATCAACTTTCCCGATTTGCTGTATGCTATTCTAGAGTTAATAAATTTGAAAAAAATTTGAATTATATTAAATGAAAAAAAAATTTACAAATAATCATAAGAAATTTCAAAAGATAAACTGATGCTTAATTAAATTTTGGATATTAATCTCAACAATTAGCTTGGTCACGACACTTCTTATTTTGTTGCCTTCTAACTTTGCTTCTTATCATTGATCGAAAACAGTTTTCGATAACAAGATTTCTAATTCGCTTTGTTTTCTTTGTTTGTATTATAAATTCTGATATGAATTCTGATAGAATGTTGTTATGAATATTTGTGGTAAGAGAGTTAGCTTTTGAGGATACAAGAATGATTAAGAGGGAGTAGGGCACGCTATACCATAAAATTAGTTGCAAAAATGAAGGGAAATCAAATCAACTAGAAAGTAAAGTAAGCAAATAATTTGATGCCAATAAAACAGGAGCACGAAATAACAAAAAGTGAGACAGCAAATTTTAACAGCAAAAAAAAGTAAGGGCAATTCATCAAAAAGCGTATAAAGCGAAGGAAGTCAAATAGGTTTTGTTGTTATTGATATTCTTTTTCTATTTATTTATTTATTTTTTGCTTCGTTCTGTTTTTTTCGGATGATATTTTTTTAAATACCAGCAACATCCAGCTGCAATTGTTGTTGTACGTTTTCCTGTGCAATTTTAAAATTTGCATAATTTAATTGTTAATTTCTTTTTGTTGCCGTTGTTGTTGTTGTTGTTGTTGTTGTTATGGATCGGTCAATTAATCTCTAGCATTAAAAATTTGGCATTATTGAGCTAGTTTCTTAATAGTTAGGCGTACAAAACTAAAGCAATTAAAATTAATTTTATCTTTATTTACTATTAATTTCTCTACCCCTTTTTTTTACTGTGTGATGGTCTAAATTTGTTATATAAGTAAAATATTTCATATATAAAAAATAATACAAATAAAAAAATAAAACTGGGAAAATTGTTAAGGATTAAAACAAAAATGTTACAATAAATGAATCTCTTTATAATTCTTTTCAATTCTAAATTTTAAAGTGACATAATTATAAATTTCTGGGCAAGTAAATTGTTGGATGAAAATTTAAAAAAAAAAATGGTTGTGAAAATGGATTAATTGGCTGGGGAGAACAAATTGTAATATCAATCACACCAATCAATGTACTTTGGCATATGGGCGTGGTTTCTTCATATAATGAATGCAGATGATAATAAGTCAAATCGAATAAAAATGTAATAAATATTTAGAGTCGTGACCAGTAATTTATATAATTAGATAAAATAAAATAACCTTAGCCTTAAGCAAGGAAACATTTGATTTAAAAAAGTACACAAATAATTGTGAAACGAAAAAAGAAATTCGTGAACAATAAAACAATAAAATTAGGGTCATTAAATCAGAAAAGAATAATTTTATTAAATTAGCAAATTATGCGATAGTTAAGAAGGCTAAAAATTATGAATTCAAAATGCTTGTCGTGAACGATCTTGTGAATTAAACTGGTAAAGTGAATGAAAATGGGAAATTATAAAAATTATACATAAAAACAGAAAAAGAAAAATGAAGAAGAAGGAGGAGATGGAGTTCATGATAACGATGAAGATGTCAACGAAATTGTAGATGATTTTATAAGCACATATATTGAAAAGAAAAACTCTTCAACTGGTTCAGTTGCAGCATCGGCGACGCCAAGTGCTATAATGACTGCATCAATATTATCATCTTCATTAAGTTTACCACGTTATAATCATAGGCATCGAAATATCCCTACCATTGTGATGATAAATGACATTCGTCCTACATTTGCTGGATTTTTAGCTACGAATAATGTTCAACAAATTTTAACAAATTTATCTAGACGTTCAAGTCAAATGCAAATTTAACGAAAATATTCAACGACATCATTGGGAGCAACGGAAGAGCACCATCATCATCATTAACAACTCATAAGAATGGTAATCTCTTTAGAAAAAAATACTGCTACCAATAATACCATGCAACAGACTACCTCTCTAACAAGTAGAAATTTTTCTTCGGCTACATGAAAATAAATCATCACTATCATCATCGAGCAAATCGACATTTTTACGTGGTAGTACTTCCTCAAGCACTACTTCAACATCTTCATCGTCATCATCATCGCCCTTGTTATCTTCATCTTCTTCTTCCCCATCTGCCACAACAAGTTGATCTAAACGACTTTATAAAAATCGCTTCATCGGGAGTTTTGTAAGACGTCCAAATTCAAAATGCAATTCAATGCCACATTCATGTAAAATTTCATATAATTTTTATAATTACATTTAATAAAAACAAAAAAGAAGAAGAAGAAAAGAGAAAGAAAGAGCGAGAAGAGAAGAAAGACAAAGTGAAACGCAGAAAAGCAAAAATTAGCTGAATAATTGAAAAGTTGAAAAACAGTGAGAGGGGAAAATTTTTTACAAGCATAAAGTCACTGCTTTTTTTTGTAGAATTCTTCATTTATGTGTTTAATAAAATTGTTTTATAAAACAAGTGAAAACTATAGCCGATCATTACTGACCTTTAAATATCCTACAAATTCAAATAATGAAATTACTCAAAAAGTTCGTCGTACGATAGAAGGTTTAAAAAATAGACTAAATTTGGTACCAATTGTAATTTCTTTCCATATCACGACTTTTTTTAAGAAAGGCGATATGTGTGGTGTGATCATAAAAATAGTCCGGTTTGTTATTAGACTTAAATAGGTCTCGTTATTAGTCCTGAACACACCCATATACAAAATTTGATTTTGCGACCTATAACGGGCACAGAGACATACAAGGCATACAAGGCAAACGATCGACTTTGAGTCGATAGGTATAAGAAAAGGTAGGCCTAGCTTAACTCCCTCTAATTGCTACAGGTATCTATACAAAGTGGATGTTAACATTAAAAAAAATTGAAATAAACGATTCAATTTGACACGTATGCCTGTTGTCTCTCTTTTGCTTTTCTTCTTTTTTGTTATTTTTTTTTTTGCTCACATTCTCTACTTTGATTTGTTATTGTTATTATTATTATGTAACGTTTAATTTGAGTAATTGAAAGCAAATCATTTCGATGTTGTATAAAGCAACTAATTGGTAAATTAAATGATTTATGGCCAGAACATGGTGCTGCACTTTCCATGCCAAAACAAATCAATGCGGCCAAAGAGAAAATTGATAATAAAGTTGAAGGTAATATTGTAAATATGTTATAATAAATAAACATATGTAAACGTAAATCATTTCATCTCTACACAATCATCAAGCTGAAGTTCTTACACATGTTTTGGTTTCTTCCTTTTTTTTATATATTATATAAACAAATGTGTTTTATGTTATATTCTTAAATCAAAATTTAGGGAAAATAATGATTATTTAATAATTTTTTCTTTTACTTTGTACTTTTTCTTAGGTAGAGATGGTTCAAAAATTACCACAGTTGTGGCCACACCTGGTCAAGGTACAGATCGTGTACAAGAAGTTTCATACACAGATACCAAGGTGATTGGTAATGGTAGCTTTGGTGTTGTATTCCAAGCAAGATTATGCGATACTGGTGAATTGGTAGCCATCAAAAAAGTTTTACAAGACAGACGATTTAAGGTAAAAAGAAAAATATGTATAAAAGCCCTAATATCGTTAGAATTTTCTTTGTTAATAATGTAAAGATTTTTTTTTAAATGCTTTTGTGTTATATTTTTTTTTCAGAATCGTGAATTGCAAATAATGCGCAAATTGGAGCATTGTAATATTGTAAAACTATTGTATTTTTTTTATTCGAGCGGTGAAAAGGTAAGGATTTTTCTTTCATTTGTTTCTTCTCATTCTCGATAATTTTTTTTAGTTGATAAAGAAAAAAATTACAAATAAATTAAATTGGAAGGCAGGTACACATAAACCTTAAGTGGTGGTTTGGAGTTTTAGAAATAATAATTATTAATTTTTAATGTTATTAGGCCTTCTGTATAAAAATTTTCAAAAATATCATTTGTAATATTTTATGTGATATGTGTTTACATAGAAATACCTTTAAATCGAAATTTCGGTTTCGTTGAATAGAAATATTTACTATTTCAGGAGTTGCGACTGATAAAAATTTATTTGAAGAAAAAATAACTAAGAACACAATATTCGGTCGGTGCGCACTTTGCTTAATGTCATTAATGTCAAATTACATAGAGAGTTACAAACGAATAGTATTGAAAAAATCGTAAATTCTCATTTATTCAAAAAGTTGGTTTTATAAGTAAAGGTGTACAAAATGGACTAAATTTGAACAAATTTTAACAACGATTTGTACTTTCAATTACTCTTGCACTATTTACACCAGCAAATCAAAGAAGAAAACGATAAATTACATTCAGAAAAATTCAAATTTTGTGATTGGTTTTTCTTTTTTTTTGTTTTTTTCTTTTTATTTTCAATCACAAACAAGTCACAAGCTATATGAAAAAAATAAACAAAAAAAATCAGCAACAGAAATAAATTTCTTATACTACTTTCTCCTCTCTCTCTCTCTCTTTATCTCCCTTTGTCTTCGCATATATCTACATATTATAATTTGACGATGATAATCTATACTACACCAAACTCAACTACTAATTACACAACAACAACTACAACAATAATCTCAACAATGAGAAAATAATTCTTCAATAACACAATGAAATCAATTATTTCAATATAAAATTGCATTAAATTGAATTCAATTGAATTGAATTATCAATTGATAAATTTATCACGGTATTGATTAATAAACATCAAGCAACGATTACCTTCTTTACTTTCTGAAAAATCATAAAACAAAATATAACCAACACACATACACACCCTTATGCATATACATGTATACAACTGTATAGTTAGCTGAATTCCCAATCGATTTAGGCATTTTGGGTGGGGTGCTTAAACCGCAGGTACCGAATTAAATTAACCGAATTTCTTGTGGTATTTCAAAAAAAATTTCGTTAAAACACAAGTACAACAAAATAAAAATGAAACAAGCAAAAAATTTAAAGTCGGAGGGAGCCGACTCTTAAAAACCCTGCACCACATTGCCAAATGTGACTAAATTGAGTGTATGTGAAAGGACGAAGTTCTAATTTTTGAATGATATCAAAAGTACATTGTTACATACATACATACTTTATTACAGAAAAATTTTATTATATACCCAATTTTAGTTGACATATTTTTAAAATTGTTTCATTTGTCCATGTAAGAAATTTTCTCTTCTTTTGTTTGAAAAAACCATTGTGTGGGGAGTGTTCGGGTTCTAACCATCTTTAGTTGAATTCTCCTTAAGATCAAAGTATTCCTATCAAATTAATTTCATTGAAAAGTTTTGCAGAAGTGGGGAACTAAATCTTAATAACCAATTTTGCATGGACGAATATCAGTCGAATAGTAAATTTGTAATTAAAAAAAAACCAGTAGGTCCATGGCAAACTCTTCTATGATGTTACATACAAACACATTATTGCGAATGGTGTAGGGTAAAAAACTGCATAAAATTTTATGAAATTCTCCAAAAAAGATCTAGTACTAAGTAATTACAAAATTTCAGTTGTAGCTTAGTTTAATAACACAAAAATGTATTGCATTTCGTAAAATGAATTGCCTTTAAAATTGAAATTAAAAAAGCAGCATAATTGTGTACATCGCCTCTATCAACTGTCTAGTTACATGCAAATGTCATTCTAAGTTTACTCTGGCATATATTTTTATAATATTCATTCTTCTTACGGCTTTTCTTGATTTAATTTACTATCGTAAGCTTCTACGTTTTTAATTTTCTTTTAGTTTTCTTTTTTTATTAATATTACTTAAAAAATAATTTGATTTGTATTTCTAGTTAATTGCTTTCTATTTCTATTTATTTAATGAATTTCATAATCTAATAGTTACAATTTTTTATCCTTTTTCATCTCTTTCTTTCTAAATAGCGTGACGAAGTATTTTTGAATTTAGTACTCGAATATATACCAGAAACTGTTTATAAAGTGGCGCGTCAATATGCTAAAACCAAGCAAACGATACCTATTAATTTTATAAGGCTTTACATGTATCAGTTGTTTCGCAGTTTGGCTTACATACACTCATTGGGTATTTGTCATCGTGATATAAAACCACAAAATCTATTACTAGATCCGGAGACGGCTGTTTTGAAATTATGCGATTTTGGTAGCGCCAAACAATTATTACACGGTGAACCGAATGTCTCGTATATATGTTCACGTTATTATCGTGCACCCGAATTAATATTTGGCGCCATTAATTATACAACAAAAATTGGTGAGTGCAATTAATTCTTTCATTTTTATTCTTATTTCTTTTTATGAGTCAATCAAACTAATTGATTTTGAAGAAGAAAAGATTGTAAATATTAGAAAGAAAGAGAGAGAGAACAGTATTATTATTAAGGGTTTAATTAACTTATTTAAAATGTTATACCTTTATAAATTTCATCGATTAATTATTTAATTTGGATTGAAACAAATCAGTGTTAGAATTAATTCTGGCAAATACGGATGGAAAATTTTCATCCTTACTGTAAAAAATTTCATTACTGCATAAAATTCTTTTTAATATTTCCAGATGTGTGGAGTGCTGGTTGTGTATTAGCTGAATTATTATTGGGTCAACCAATATTTCCGGGTGATTCTGGGGTTGATCAATTGGTTGAAGTAATCAAAGTTTTGGGTACACCCACACGGGAGCAAATACGCGAAATGAATCCCAATTATACAGAATTTAAATTTCCACAAATTAAAAGTCATCCATGGCAAAAGGTAAATTTATGATAATTGTTGATCAAAAACTATTTAATGAGTGAGTCCATGGGTCCCCAATTATAATAATGTTGTGTCCATTTCTTCTTACTTGTCACTTTCACACACCACCCCCAACAGCTTCCTTTCGTCCGCCCTCAGTATTCGTTTCTTCTATAATATAAAATACAATAATTTAGTAAATTGAAAATGAGAAAAAATTTATAAGAAATATTTCTAATCGAAAGTTTGCTATTTTACAGACCTTACTTCTGCGCTCCCAATTTTCAAATACTTTAAATCAGCAGCAGCGTTTAAGAGTAAGCTCTTAACCATAAGCTAATAATTAAAAAAAAAAACTGTTCAAAATTAATAAGATAATTGTTAAAATTAAGACAATTAACAATGTATATACAAAAAATATAATAAAATGATCACGAAACATATCCAGTCTCAGAATCATAATATTCCAATTCAATTCAAAAAGAAAGTAATTTTGATTCACGTTTGAATTTTTTAACAAGAGCAAAAGCTCACAAAAATTATTCAAATCAGATTTTATTTTTTTTTAATTGAAGTCGATTGCATTCTCAAGAAAAATTTCTTTCGTTATGGAAAATTGCATTACTGGATAAAGATAATTAACTAGCAAAATCATAAGAATATAATTAGAGTTCCATGAAAAGCATTTGTTCTATCAAAACGCCAAAATAAAAATCCTTAAAATCCAACCAATAGTACAAATTGCATCTTCATCATACATGACATTATAATACATTACGTGTATTCTAGCATATGCCAAAAGGATATATCAAAAATGGTAAAAGTGAGGTGCACGCCATAAAATAAGGCACTCTTCATAGAATATTGCTTGCATTTTGAACAGCAATTATAATTGAAAACTGCTTAATTTTTAAAGTTAAAAATTATTGGTTATTAATTGAACCATCCAGCCACGTCCTTGTCTCATATAACACACATTTAGTTCCTTCTTCCAGAGTTTGTATGTTTTCCAAACTTTTCAGATTCTGGGCAGCAGGCAAAATGGACTTTAAAACACTGTACTGCTGTTTCAATTCATGAATTATATTTATTTTATGAATGAATTTAAAAAAAGTCGTAATTAAATGATTTTGAAAACCTCTACTGCATTTTCTTTCCATTTTCCAAGTTTTGTTTTCATTTAATTTTGCGGTTAATAAATTCCTTTTAAAATGAAATTTTTGCACTATTCTAAACATTTTCAGGTATTCCGTATACGTACACCACCTGAAGCTATAAATTTAGTATCACAATTATTGGAATATACGCCAAGTGCACGCATAACGCCATTGAAAGCTTGCGCTCATCCATTCTTTGATGAATTACGTCAAGAAGGGAATCATACATTGCCCAATGGACGAGAAATGCCACCACTATTCAATTTTACCGAACATGGTAAGTAAATAAAAAATAATATATATATATATATATAACAATAAGCAAACTCCGCAAAAATGAAAAAGTATGTGCTAATTTACAATTTTTCTAATTTTTCTCTTTGTCTATTTTTCTAATTTTACTCCAATGATCATAGAGTTATCAATACAGCCGAGTCTAATACCACAATTATTACCGAAACATCTGCAAAATAGTGGGGGTCAGCGTACTGGTGGTTCTGGTGAAGGTAATAGTAACGTGGTTGGTGGTGGAAGTGTCTCTACTGCCACAGTCTCTGGACCCAATACTAATAATGCAATAACAACATCAGTAGCAGCAGGTTCATCTACGGCAGCAGCGTCAACAGGTCAGTGTTTGCTTGTATGTTTTTATACAGATGCGCTTGTACACAAATAAACTTTTTAGTTTCCTTTTTTGTTGTTTGTGTGGTGGCTCTTTCTGCATATGTTAATATAAGGGTTTTTACTTTGCATTATGTATAACGATTATTATCATAAACAAAGTAATATATTTTTATAAATTTTTAAAGATATTTATTATACTCACCACCCAATGATTAAAGCTTGCAGTTATTTTATTAAAATGCAAATAACATTTAGAAGATAATGTTAGAGATATGTGTATTCATTAAATAACGCCAAATTCTAAAATGATATAGCCATTTTCGTACATCCATTGGAAGCGTTCTTGTGATAAAGATAATACAAAATTGTTTTTTTGCAAAAATGAATCAAATGACTCGACCACATCGCAAACTAAACTGAAAACCCTTGATATTTTATATTAAGTAAAAATTTCCCGGATCACTTCTTGAAAATTGCAAACGATCAGCAGCCGCTTATTCATTCCAAATTTATATGTGTAATTATATATTGGTAAAAATTGCCTAAGCCTATAAAATGGATAAAATATATGCAATACCTGGGTGGTGGGGGAATTCGACCGCCCTCATTCAATTGTCTCTGATTTAGTTTTTGTTTTGGTTTTTTTTTTGTTTTATGTTTAGCATGCTCAGTTTGTTTGTTTGTTCATCGTGCTTTATTGTTGTTGTTGCTATTATTGTTATAATTTTTTTCCTTTGATGTTTAATACGCTTTTTTGTGCTATAAGAACAGAGCTAATGCCATTAAAAATTTATGTAAACTAAAATAAGTTTTATATCAATTAAACTTACCAATCTGTCCGTCTGGTTGAAATAATTCTTCTGGATGCAACAATTAATTTCACCTTTAAAATTAATATCGCAATGACATGAAACCATACCATTTTAGGCAACATCAATCAAATTATATTTCGGGGTAATAAAAACTGTACCCTTTAAAATTCTCATACTGTCCTGCTTTAATTATTTCTTGACTAAAACTTTAATGAAGCGAAATCTATTCAAAATTTATTCCAGGGGCATAACATTTTTTTTTAATAATAATTATTCACATTTTATATTTTGTGTGTTAATACTTTTAATTGGTATTTGCTTGCTTGCTTTTTACTATTCGTTCATTTATTACTTTTTGGTGCTTTTGTTTTTTTTTCGCTCCCCAAGAATATTATGATTTTTTACTCTTTCCTTATTATAGCGATCGATTCAGAATGGCTTCCTAAAAATATGTGCACCAAATTTGGTCCACGTTTATAAACTTTCTCTTATAAAATGAACTTTTTCAATTTAGTTGATTGTTCCAGAGCAAATATGGTACACATATTTTTTATGTCAATACACAATAATACGCTAATTTTCGTTAAAATATATTACAATAATTTTCCCGAAAAAAAATATTGCATATGATGGGTGATCTTAAAAATGGTCCGATCTCAACCTTTTCCCAAAGGATTCACCTTTGAACCAAAACACACCTACATATCAAACGTCATTAACATGTTTTTAAAATTGCGCATTTATGAAATTGATGTGAAGAAAGTTTAGACACGGGGACGCGAGGATACGCGAGCAAAAAACAGACTTGCTTATATCCATTCAGAAAATGATTCAGACTCCATTAGTTTGATAGGAGATAGATCTCAAACCCTTCTTTTTCGTAGCACTTTTCTTCTATTCTTTACCTGCGCTCTCTACTCACTCATTCATTTGTCTTCTCTCTCACTTTTTCATATACCTTCTTTCTCTCTCTCTCTCTCTCTCTCTCTCCCCATTCTCTTTATCATTTTTCATTTAAATTTGTACACATTTGCACATTTCGTTATTTTAAAAACATTCATTTACCTGAGTTTTTTTGTTTACTAATGTAATTTGAAAGCAAAAAGAGAAATAAATATATACAAGTAAAAAAATTTAATTTGGCTGTAGTCAAATGTTGAATACCCACCATCAATCCATTGTTCGATATAGTTCAGCACCATATATTTATTCACATTACTTATCGATTGCATGTAAAACATGCAAAAAGCTTAAAAAGTCTTACGTGAAATTTGATATCGTGTAACAGCAGGTAGGCGTGGAAAATTTAAATCATTTTTGCACAGTTATTGTAAGATGATTTTTTTATACTCGTGCAAAGTATGAACTTTCTTTTGGTTATAGCTTTAAAGTAATAAATTTGATTTGCGATAATTTCTGAAAGGATTGATCGATTTAAATTATGTTCACATAGGCATTGTGGACCTGTGCTTTTTACATAAATGAAAAATTCCATTGGTCTATTTGCTATACTTTGTGAGGTGCTTTCACTTTAAGTGAAATTGTAGATGTGTCCTTCGACCAATTTGATTCAATTGCAATCTAAACCAGTGTGCAAGAACTTCCAATGCTTCTACTAAATTTATCTCAAATTTTACGAGCATGGAATCTCATACTGACTGACAAACATATCTGAATAGATTTAGAACTTGATGCTCAAGAATATATGCCTGTACTTTATAGAATCTGGGTACCTTCCTTCTACTTATTACCTCTGGATGGTGGGTATAAAAAAACTCACAGTCACACATACACTCATACATACACATACACTTCTTTCCTTTAATTTTAATTATAATTTCTCTCATTTTTCTTTATATTTTATCTTACAGATTCATAGTGGCATTAAAAATACTAAAAAAAACAAACTAGAAAAATTAAAATTTTGGAAATTTTTGAAAAATATTGTGTGTTAAAAACAGAGAATTATTAATTAAAAACGAAACGGAGATATAGAAAGCAAAACAATTTTAATTCAAACGAATTTAAATAATTAAAAAAGAAAGATATATTTTAATTGATAAATTAATTGGTATTATTATTATACAACAAATTGCGAATGCAACAACAACAGCTTTTGAAATGGCCTAACTAAGTCAACAAAACAAGAAAAATTTTAATAAAAAGAAAAATTTTAATAAAAAAAAATTAATCAAAGTGAAAACGGAATTGGAAAAGGCATTTTGTAAAATTTTGTAGTGTAAAGGAAAATTAAAGATAACTTAGACAAATAGGAAATTGCAAGTAATTTGACCACTATTTAACTGTTAACACACACACACCCACACGCACATACCACACATCGATTATTTTCATCATCCACTTAATGCTTTAAACAAAATGATCGAAAATATATTACTAATAAAACCAGGAAAAAACAATTATGATAATTTATCAAGATAATAATCAATCAATAAAAATTCAACTTAATGAAAGTAATCTTTTAAGTCTATGGCAGCATAGTCCTGTTTTTATCATCACCCTTTGTCCTTTATATAACTCACAAGCATAAAAACCATACAATCAATCATAAGTGTGAAAAAAAACAAAAGAAAACAAAAATAAATGTTAGAAAAGCTTTTCCCAGAAACCTTTTTTTTATTTTACTTCTCGATAAAAATAACAAAAAAATGACAATACTTTGTTTCATAAATTTAAAAGTTAATTGAAAATTGTAATTATAATTTTTATATGTTTTTATATTTATATATATTTAATTTTTCTTTTTTCTTTTTCTTTGTACGCACAAGGCAACAAACAACAGCATATCTGCTAGCAAAATTCTTAAAGTTAAACTTGTTTTTTATTATTTTTTTTTGATTATTTTCCAAAAAAAAATGAAATGATCTTTTTGTAGTTTTACTTTTTTATTTTTTTTTATAATAACACACTATTATTTGTTCACACAACCCCAAAAATCTGTTTACGTTTTAATTGATTTTTTCAATGTGTACATAATTTTCTAATGGTCCTTTTATTTTATTTTTTTTTTTTGTAAAAATTCACATCACATTTAAAATTCTTTTATTTTTAAATATGGTGATTTGATTTTTTTTTCTATGAGTATATATGTGTGCTTGTTATATATATTTGTTATATATATATATATATATGTAGCTTTAAAAATCGTCGTAAATCGCAAGTAAAAAAATCTACAACGGAAAGTATACAAAAAAAAATATTTTAAACATTAATAAATCGTTAAAATGAAAAAAAGGTACAATAATTTTTGTAAAGTGACTTTTTTAGTTTTAGCTTTAGTTATACTTCTGTTTTTTTTTTTCATTTAATTTATTTTATTTGGTTTTTTTAATATTTAATTTAAAAAGTGTTTGTTTATGTTCACTCTACACGTTTATAACATTTGTATGTCATATTATCCAATAGTATCCAATTGAATATAAAATACAATTCTTTAATGAATATCCATCAATTTGTCCTTATTGGTTTTTTTTTTAAGTTACACAATCAAAAGATATTATTATGAAAATGTTATCTCAAAGAGAAAAGTCCATCTGATCATTATATTGTCTGAGTATAATTAGGCAACAATTCTAGTCGTTTCAAGCTTTTTACACAAAATTCTCTTTTGTAGATATAACGGCATATTTGAAAATTGCTATATTTTTCTTCTTTTTTATTGGTTAAACAACAATATAACAATTCAAAGAACAAAAAGAACAAAAGTCTTAGGAAGTAATTAACAAAAAAAGAAAAACAAAAAACAGTGAAACTATAACAACTTTGTAGAAAATCTCCAAAATTGTTTTTTGATTTATTAGTTTGTTTTTAATTTGTCACTTTTAATTGACATTGGCATACTATGAGATTTCATGTATGTATGTTTGAATGTACGATGTAATGATCGGAATTTATAAATCGATTATATAATATATATAAATTGTTTAATAAGAATAAAGAGTTCATTAAAGAATAATCTATTTAGTTAGTTTTATATAAACGCACCATGTGGTCATCAACTTTTTCGAACAATCTACCACTAAATAATAATTTCATAAAATTTTTAGGTTATTATTGTTCTCCTTACGTCTCTCTCTTTACAAAAAGAAAAGAAAAAAAAAGAAAAGAAAGAAAAGAAGTGTTAAAAAATTAAAATTAATAAAAAAAATTACCATAAATTATAAAAGTGGCACACAAATTACATAACTTTTTATGTTAAAATATTTCAAAAGGTATCATTTAAAAGTAAGCACAATAAATAAACACAAAATCAAAATTTAAATCCAAAATATAAAATGCAAAATACAACTTTAGCAACAAAAAACAACAACTACAACAAATAATAATAATAACACTAATAAAAACTAATGATAACATAATAACAATAATAATTTAATTGTAAAAATTATACTTTTCTAAAATAGATGACATGTAAATTATTAAGTTAAAAGTTATATACATACATACATATGTATATCTATATAAGTAAATGGATAAATCTATATAAAAAACAAACAAATATTTAAAGTAAACATAATTTATACAAAGAATGCAAAGAATGATAATTATAAATTTATATGCAATATAAATAAAAATTAATTATTAATTAATTATAAATAATAAAATTTTAATAATTAAATGAAAGTCTAAAAAGAGTTGTGTGTTATTGTTACTTCTTTCTTCATTTTTTTTTCATTTCATTTGTTAATATATTTTTATTATTATTGTTATTATTATTAATGTTAGTTTTTTTTGATACTCTCTTCGAACTTTCTCTTTTTCTACCTTTCCAGCATTTTTTCCCATCTATTGTTGTGAATTTTTTGCATTTTGTTTTGGTGCTAGTTTTCCTTTAGGCTGAATTGTGTTTTCCCTTTTTTGCTACTTAATTTTTTTTTTTGTTTACAATTATCTGTAGATATAGCAAAAAACAAAAAAAAGTCGATTGAAATGTTAATTAACAAAATTTTTAAGTATGAATTACATATGAAATTGTGGCATGTTATATTTCAAAATTCATGCTTTCAGTGTTTTTCACTACATAGAAAAAAAGGTTTAAATTGTACAAAAAAATGGCATGATTTTTTATTTTGTAAAATCATAAAAATCTTGCAGTTACACGATCCATCCAATTAATTGAATCGCTGCAATATTATAGAATCGCTTCAGTTTAAGTATTGTGCACCATTTTTCATTCAGAAATATAATGGTTACAATGATCAGAAAATGAATCAAAAGCTTAGAATTTTGTTTGCTTGAAAGGGAGCATTGAAAATGTACAGCACATCCGTACAGCATTAGAGCGTTATTAAAAAGTAAAATATGATTGTAGAAATTATCTGACCCGAAGCTTATTTAAACATATATTCATATTATTGCCAAGAAGACCTCAGCCTTTTATACAGTTTTAGTAAATTGTGATTTTGATTTTGAAGTAACCCCTTTGATTTACACTTAAAGTCAAATAAACCTAAAAAAAGCGCTTTAACTTTAATGCTCTCATTTTGATAATTCAAATTCTCTACAATTCAAGGGCTATTAAGCTGCTTCATCAAAGGAAGAAATTTGCCTGAATTGTTCTTTTACAATTAATAAAAATTAAATCCTTAAACCGCACGTACACAGTGGCCTATTTTACAAAATTCCAATGGATGTACGCTGTATCAAAATTTCAATATTATATCAATAGAAATTTTATAAAATACTTTAGAAATATTTATTTTAATTTCTTCTTTTACCCAAAAAAATCAATCAATGGATAATTTATTAATTTGTGTCTCTCTCAGGTTCACAGTCCACAACAATGCCAGGTAATGGAAGTAATAATGAAATAAGTGGGCAGACAACATTAACAGCCGTATCAGCAGCAGCCTCAGCCGCCGCAATCGCAGCTAAAAATGGTAATACTACTTTAATATCGACAGTTCCTGTCGTTGGCAATGAGAGCTGTAATACAGGTGCTGGCGGTGGTAGTAATGGTAGCAGAAGCGGCAATAATTTAGATAATTCAAATACAGGTCAAGAGATAATTGGCAATAATAGTAGTAACGGTAGCGGTATTTTGGGTGTTAATGTTGATGCTAATAGTAGTACTCTACCTGATAATGGCTCAGGTGGTGGTAACGGTGGCAGTAATAGTGCTTCAAATGCTGGCAATAATACCTCCAATAATAATAATACGCATGTACCGCAAGCAGCAACAACACTGGGTTAGCGAGATTAATAACATCATTACACAATTTGTTGTAAGGATTTTCTGAATTATTTACAACAGCACAACGTAAAAGTAGCAGTAGCAACAATAATAACAACAATAAAAGTTGTAAAAATACAAAACAGTTTTAAGAAAAATTATAAGAATAATAATAGTAATAATAAGAAACAGAAAAAGAAGGTTTTCTTACAAGATTTATTCGGAAAATGTTTAGAGCGGACATGCAACAATAGTTGTCAATTCTTGCTCAAAGAAATCAGGACAGTGAGAAAGGGTGGACAGAAGAGTTATATAAATGGCATTAATACATGTTATTATTATAGGAAAAATGAAAGATAAATAAATGCAGATATGTTATGGAGAATTTTACGTAAAATCTAAGTGAAAATAAAAAAAAAGTAAAACAAAACAAAAAGCGCTAAATAGAGACCGGCAAACACGCAAGACTATTATCATAAAAAAATGTTCTTTATATTCATAACAAAAAAAATAAAAAATTGTGAAAATTATTATTATTATTATAACTATTATTATTATTACATATAAATGAAAGTAGAAGAAAAATGTGAGTACTTTCAAACACAAAAAAACACGAGAAAAACTTAAAAATTATGATATAAAAAAGCAAAATTTTAAACATAAAATTATTTTGATTATTTTATTCATAATACCAAACGTTAATAAAACTTCAAAAAGCATGTACAAACGTAACGTACATATATATATAAATATATGTATAATCCTTTTAGAAATGAAGTGACAAGAAGTGCACAAATTTCTGTTTGAGTAAATGCGAAAGTAAAATGAAAAGGCAAAAAAGCAACAAAAATTTAAAATGTATAATTAAAAAAGAAAATAATAAAAATAACAATAATAATAAAACTAATGACAAAAAAGAAATTAAGTAAAAGAAACTTTATAAAAAACAGAAAAACTTAGCACTCAACTTCTTTTTTTTTTTTTTTTTTTTTTTTTGAGGAAAAACAAAAAAAATTCTTTAACGAACAACACGAGAACAGCATACCAAAATAAGGTACACCATCCATTAACCGTAACATACATAAAGAATTAAAGAAAGGCAAGAAAAAAATTTATTAAGTAAATGAGTACAAAAAAGGACGGACAAGCAGAGACATAAAGAAAGAGAATGGGTTAGTGCCTGGCGAGGCAAAGGGAAGACTTTCCTCTTAATATAACTTCTACAATATTTGAAAACTTAAACAAACAAAAAAAGGAACAACAAATAAACAAACTATAAAGAATAATATTTTTTTTTTCAAATTTTATTTATTTTATTGTTTCATTATTTTTGATGATTACTAATAATATAAAACGATATGAAAAATGTAAATACGTATGGGTTAATCAACGCTAAATAATAATCTAGTAATTTCTAATATTTTTCTACTACTTTCCTCTAACTCTCTCTGTCACTCGCTGTGCCACTGTTATTGTCATTGTCACTGTTTCTGCCCCTGTCTTTACTTTTATTTGTCTTTATTTTTTTTTAATGTGAAATAAGTTTAGAAATTATTATAATTAAAGAGTAGGAATAATAATCCAAAATTTATTTCCAATAAATGTCCCTCCTTAAAATAAAATAAAATAAACTTTTCTGATAATTTCATTCATAAATATTAAGTTTCTTAGAAATTAATGCTTAGCAATTGCAAAAATATAATAAACTGGGAAAAATCGATAACAACAACAACAACAATACCTTAACAACAATAAAAAGTTAATAACCGCAAAAATATGATAAAATAATACAATAAATAAGTAAAATATCGATATGCGCTATTAATGAAACATTGAAACATTGAAAATAAACAAAAAATAATTAAAAAGGCAAAGAAAGATTTTTTGAAAAACATTGAAGCATTGAAAATATTATGTAAAATGCTGAAAAAATCAACACATGAGTTTTCCTTTTTTCTTCTTTTTTTTGCTCTAATTTAGTTTTAATATTAGATCATTTTCTATCACTAAATTTAATTTAAACTTTTTAATTTTACATTGTTTTAAACTTCTGTTTTTTTTTTGTTTTTGTTAATTCCTATATATTTAGTGTTACGAAGAGAAAGTAAAAATGAAATAACAATTTAGTGTAAAAGTGTAACATATATATATATATATATATATATATATATATATATATATATATATATTGCATTATATATAAAATGTATAAATCGGGGTACTTAACTAAAAATTTTCGACGTCGTTTATTTTAGTCTTTTGTAAAAAGCACTTGAATTAGACTTAAATTTTTCATAATTATCATAATTTTCCAAAACGAAAACATTTAACAAAAAACAAAAAAAAAATTAAGAGAAAGATAATTGTGTTGATAAGTGTTGAAGTGCTGCAAATTCTCTTTTTTAAAGCTTTAGAAAAATATTACAAAAAAAGAAACGAAATAACAAAAATGAATATAATTTTTTTTAAATACAATTCGTATATTCCAAAATTTTTATTAGTGTTATTTTACGAAATAAATACTCAAAGGGAAAAACGAAGAGCACATTAAAAACCTTGTTTTATAGATATGTACGAGAATAAATTAAATTGAAGTGAGGTAAAGTGAACTGAAGTGAAGTGAACTGATCTAAACTGTTATTGAACTGTGAAATTAAATTTTCTTAATTAAGTTATTCTTAAATTTTTATACATTACTTTTAATTAGTTTTTTTTCAGATTTTTTAGTTTTGTTTGGTTTTTTCTCTTCCTGTTTTTGAGTAAGAAAAAATAAAAATAAATTTTATTCATTATAATACAATATTAAATTTTGAAATAGTAGAACAGTAGTAATAAAGCAGTAATATTTTAACCAAAAAAGAAAAATAATAACAACAACCACCATTATCATAAATATGTACTTTACTTTTGAGAAATATTAACAAATTTTAGTAAAACCAAATCCTTGGTATTTAATTTAGATTATTAATTTTTTTATTATGTTAAGTTAAACATATATATATATATATATATATATATATATATATATATATATATATATATATATATATCAATAAAAATATGTAAAAATTTATAATATTAACAACAACAATACTGAACGACGACCCGAATACAATAAAATTAAATAAAAAATCATTAAAAATTTAAACAATTTTATATGTATTAAAAATTATAGTAATAATAGTAATGAACGTAAATGATATAAATATATATATAAAAGAAGAATTAAATTATAAACATACATCATATGAAATATATTAATGTATGTAAAAAATAATATAATTTTTAAGTTTTAAGCAAGAAAGGGGTTTTCATTATTATTATTATTATTATTATTAAGTTATTTTATCCTTTTTCATTGTAATTGTTAAATTATAGAATTTCAACACACGTATACATCCACAAATACAAACCTAAGAAGAAAGTAAATTTAAAACAAATGCAAAAACTAACTTCTTTTCCTTGTAGCAAAAAATTTTACCAAAATTATACGATAAAAATGTTAGCACGTTTTGTTTTTTCTGTCAAACAAAATAAAATAAATTAAAAGGAAATTATTAAATTAAATTATATTAAATTAAATTAAGTAAGAAACTTATAAAGAAAACAACCATAAAAAATCCGATAAGAATCTGATAAGAAAAAATATAAATTTAAATAAAATAATAAAAAAGGGAAAAAATAATAAAAAAATAAAAAAGATGAATTAATTCTTTTGCGGCAAAATGTGAAATATAATAATTATTATAATTATATTCAACAACAAACACAACAACAGTAGCAACAACAACTCTAATAAATTATATTAGTGGAAACATATAACAACAAACGTAAAACAATCCCAGTATAAACCAATTAATTAAATACTTAATACTAAATTTTAAAAAAAAGGAACTAAATTAAACTGCATAAATGAGCATTAAAACGTAAATGTCAGATACTTGAAAATAATGCTTTAGTTAAATCTTAAAGAAACAAACAGCAAGAAAAAACGAACCGTTAAAAACAACAACAACAACATCAACAGTAACAACTAACAATAACAAATAAACTAATTCAAGCAAAACATAACAAAATAAATAATAAAGAAAACAAAACGAATAAAAACTGTATTAAATGAAGAATAAAAGTGAAAGTCGTTCCGTGTGTGTCGTTCTTGTTTTTTTTTTTAGTATTCTAAGTATTATTTCAATTATATAGAGAACTTATAAAAACAAAATTTATTCGGAATAGAATGAATGCGAAAACATCTTGACCACTATTTGCGTTAGGTAACATTACAGAGCATCATTTGATGTATGAAACTTTTAAAATTTTATAGAGAAAAAAGTTAAATAAAATGATTAATATTAATTTTGACCTAGTTTTTCGTAAGATGCACTGAACAAATTGTTGCCTTTTATGTTTCATATTTAAATTGTTGTCAATAATATATTCAAAAAATACATCATAATATTGAATTTTGAAAATTTCATGATCATAATCAAAACTCCTAAAATTCGGAAGATAAAAGTTTGCTGAGAATAACTTGAAAAGGCAACTATAACTTGCTGGTGAGTTTTTTAAACAATAAATATAATTTAAAATTTAATTACTCATGAAAATTTTTAATAGGGAAAATTTCCAAAAAAAAAATATCTAGATGAAAAATTAACTCTTATGGAATTTTTAGCAACAACAATAATGAGCAAAGGAGTCAAGATCTATTTAGAAAAAAGAAGAATGTATAAATGAATTTTCTATAATAAATAGTCAATTTTCGTAATTGACAATTATAACAAATTTTTACATCTATGCCAAGTGTATTATTTGTCTAGTCATTAATTGCTTAGACTTTTCACATTCACCTTTAGATTAACCTATTCGATTAAAATATTAATAACATTTAACTTTGATTAGTAGAATTCAGGTTAGACATTACAATTAAATACCCTAAATTTTTTTTATTAGCATATTCTGCTTCAGGAAGAGTCCTGAAAGTTCCTTCTACAATTCAACGGAAGTTACATAATTGAAAGTATATTAGTCTTCTTCTTTAATGTTTTTTCACCCTCTCCCTCCCTCTTTATCACTTTCACGATCTCCCTCTATCGCTGTCTTTCGTGAAGTTAATGCGCTTCTAATTACCAAAGCAATGTAATTGTTTTAATATGAACAATCGAAGTCAAAAATTGTCAAATTGTCAAGAATCGACGCATTATTAAAAATTTGAAATATGCCTTGCAATTTTAATTTAGGTCATTTCTATTTGCAATCACTTCAAAATAGATTATATTATTAGATTATTCGATTATAGCTTTTACCATTTATATAGACTTGACCATCACAAAACATTTAATATATTTTATTCGACAGTTTGTTTATTTATTAGAGCAATACAACAATAAAATTCCACTTAAAAATATTGTAATATGCATAAAACTTATTAATAAAGAGCTTTCTCATTGAACCGCCGCTCTATAATTTAATATTGTTATCTGCTTTAATTGTACAATATGGATTCGTATATTCATACTTTATCAATTTAAATATTATATTTTTATAATAATAAGCTTTAAGAATAAAAGAAAACAAAAAAAGTAAAGAAGAAGAAGAAGAAGAAGAAGGAGAACAACAACAACAAAAAGAAAGCAAGTAACAAACTTTTTTTAATATTATATTTGGCTGTGGCTAAATCTTGGATACCCACCAACCAGGCATCATGATATTACCATTCAGAACCTGTTTCAAAAGCGTAAACAATAAAAATTAATATTTGGCATTGTATAACATCGCGAAGACTTAGATTTAGACATGAGTTTTGGACAAACATTGTTAACCAATAATCCCCCTACTTGTTCAAAATGTGAGCTTTTCTACGTTTTGCCGTTTGGATTTTACAAATATAATCACAAAATGAAGATTCCGCGAACGTCTGGGTGGTGGATATAAAAACAAATCAATTAAAATTCAACGATAATTTTCAGTGTTCAATAAAGTGTTGATGTGAACGCACGGTTGGTTTGATTTGATTTGATTTGGTTTCGTTTGGTGTAGCTTGCTTAACGAAATACGTTTAGATCTCAATTTTTATTTTTTATTTTTTGCCTTGTTATTATTATTAACTTTTTGCTGCAAATAAAAACAAATAGAAACAGAAGCAAATCTATACAAATGTTTTAATTATAATTACAATATGAATTTATGACCATCAAAGATAGACATTACCATGGAAATTTATACATCCGATAGCAGTGATACGGATTCACGTGAACAAAAAACTTTAAATTATAGCCGTATGAATTTAGATGAGTTAATAATCGATGATGATTTTGAGATAGCAATGAAAACTTCGATTAAACGACGTTACAAAGATATTGAAATATTATTATTAAATCATAATCGTTTGACACGTTTACCACCAACATTGAAATCATTTCATAATTTACGTATATTAGACTTAAGTTCGAATTGTTTAACCGTATTGCCAGAAGTTCTATGTCAATTATCATTAATTAGTTTGATAGTAAAAAATAATCGTTTAACGAATAAATCATTACCAAAATCATTAATGAATAAAACTCACCAATTATCAACATTGAAAGAATTAAATTTAAGTGGAAATTTTCTCACACATGTACCAGAACAAGTGATCGAATTAAAAACTTTGAAGTATTTATATATGGGCGGTAATAAAATAACAACCATTAATAAAGATATTGGTAAAATGCAAAGGTGCGTGTTCAAAAAATTACAAAATTCTACCAAAACAAATTTAAACCCAAACGGAAATCATTGAAATCAATTTGTTGGAAAATTTGTAAAAATTTTCTAAGAAACTTCCCAACAATTCAATATCAAATTTTTTTAATATAATGTATGGAGAATAAAAAGCAAAAAAATAGAAACGAAGAGGGTATGAACATGAAATTTAACACGCTCAGCAACTCAGCACGCTCTGACTGAGTTATACATAAAAATAAAAAGAAAAAAAATTTTTTTTTTCATATCTCTGGCTCTACCTTCACCTATACTATTACTTAGCCTTATTATATGGACGCAACATACGTACGTATAATTTCTCTAAATAAGTATGTAAAAAGCATCGAATTATTCAAATTCAAACTCCGAACTGTTTGAATGGTTTATTCGAATTGATATTCTTGTCGTAATTAAATTAGACTTAGCAGTGTAGAAAATTCAGTAAAAACGGTCTGTTTTTTTTACCAACCATCCAGAGGTTGGGGAAATATTAATTTTGTCATTATATTTCTAAGTAAGGAAATATCGGCATCAAATTGTAAATCAATTTATACATATCTACCCATTTGTCAGGGTGGCCGTGTGTTGTATATATTTTCCTGGTCATAAAACTTGAAAGCACATTTTTAAATTTGATACGAATATTAAACATTTTTGCACGCAGATTGATTTTGTAAATTGGCAAAAACAATTAAACGACACGCCCACAAAAAGGAGGAGTAATAACTCCTCCTTTACGTTTACGTTTTTTATCAATTATCCAAAAACTATCTCCCTCATTGTGCGCGCCTCAAAATTTATATTAATTATTTGGGTATTGATTTTTTTTTTTGCATAGCCTACAAGTTCTTTCGCTCGGTGGTAATCTTTTAACCGAAGTACACGATTCCGTTGGTTTATTGAGCCAATTAAAAGCTTTAATATTGTGCGATAATTTAATAGAAAAACTACCCACAAGCATAGCAAGTTTGAAAAATTTAAAAACGCTGCTATTGCATAAGAATCGCCTGAAGCACTTACCCAAAGATATAGTCGCTTTAAAAAATTTAAACGAGCTTAGTTTACGTGATAATCCATTAGTAGTGCGTTTTGTACAAGATATGACATTAAATCCCCCAACTTTAATGGAATTGGCTGCACGTATAATAAAATCTGTTCGCATCAAAATAGAACCAGGTGATATACCCAAAACAACTTTAGATTATTTATCATGTGCCAATTGTTGTGTTAACCCTCAATGTAAGGGAGTCTTTTTTGACAATCGTGTTGAACATATAAAATTTGTTGATTTCTGTGGCAAATATCGTGTACCGCTATTACAATATTTATGCTCATCGAAATGTGTGGAGCATGAAGAGGAAACTCAATCACCAAACGAGGAAATGTACAGTACAACAGCAACAACAGCACGAGGCTACATGATGCGAAAAGTTTTATTAGGTTAAAGTTCAGGACATATTGACATACACAGGATATAATAAAAAAAGCATTACTAATTTTTACACCAAAACAGAGTATTTAGTGAAAACAATTGTTTTAATGAAGTGTTTACACAAACAAAGCAGAGCTAATACGTCAAATTCGTTTGGAGTAGCTTGCTTTAAAAATATTACATTTCTCTCATATAATTTTCTACTAAATGGCATGCCTACATAAGTAAATAAATGTAAATAATTGATTGCACAGCAAGAAAGTACGTATATAACAATAAGAAGTGGACGCTCTTTTTTAATGATATGAAGAAGAATTATCTATTGACCCATTCTCAAGTTATAAATGCTTCAACGTGTTCTTTGACCGATTTCGCCAAAATTCCTGATAAATTTGATGTCTATATACCTTCTTTTGCGATAAGAAAAATGTTTACCACACGAGCATACAGATGGGTGGGCAGACATATGTAAATCAACTCAGAATTTCATGCTGATCAAGAACATATACATATTATGGCCTTTTAGACGTTAGAAACGTAATGAATATATCCCTAATCTTCGGGTTATACAATATAATAACAATAAATAAAAAATGAAAAAAGTGTGCCTATTTAAAAATGAAACGGCAGTGTAAACGTTGATTACAATTAAAAATTCTCAAAAATATTGCAAGAGCACGAGTTTAGCAATACAGCAGAGCCACAAAATTTTAGTGAACTGACGTACTTAAAGTTTAATTTGTGATGTTACTTAAATTAAATTTTTTTATGTTCACGTTTAAATAATTTTTATCTAAAAATAGAGAATGAATTGCAATCAGAAAAACTGCTTGCAAACATTGCGTTTAAACTAAAGCAATACAGGAAGTATATGTGCTTGGTCACAATTCTCTATCTCTCCCTCTTCTCAGATTTTCTCTCTAAAAGAAATAATTTGCTAATGCTAGTTGATAACTTCACAAAAATGTACTTAGTCGAAGCTCATTTTTCGTCGTGACATTCAATTATTTTCTTATAATACCATACAGCTGTTTCTTCCATTAAGATTGTTGGGGAAAAAACTATGAAATCCCTTAAAAAATAAAAGTGTGGTACAAAATAGACAAAATTTTTACTAACAATGTATAAAATTATTTAATTATCTAAGCAAAATAATTATAGCGTTGAATATGATTTGCCCAAAGAGTGAAGTACCAGACGAGGAGGATGGTATAGCTACATCACTTAGACCATCGCTGGAAAAATTTAAGCGATTGGGGACAGCTACAACAAATTTTAGTTGTAATGATAAAACGGCTGAACAAGTAAATAATGTTAAAGTGAAAATTGAAAATGAAGAAAGGGAAAACACAGATGAGCTGTTGTCAAATTGCGCCCGCGAATGTTGTTTTGAAAACCGTGAAACAATAAATGAAAGTGCAAAAAATGAAGTAAGTGCAGGCACCAGAGAACAGCTGCCAAATCTCATTCCTGATATTTTGTCTGTAAACGGTAAAAGTATAAATGAAAGTTGTGCAGATTCAATTGTTAAGGAAAAATCCCAAGTTCACGAAGAGTCTGGAGAAAAATCAAATGAAAACAATACATTTAATGTAGAAACAACGCCAACAATAAAACAAGAACCACAATTGATATTGCAAAATAATATTAGATTAGAAAATAAGGACGCCGAACAAGAAGAAGGTGAAATTACGGATACTGATGAAGAAATGATAACTAATATAACTTTGGAAAAAGATCCACAAACTTCGGCATCAACATCACCTACCCTCATAAGAGTCAAATCAGAATATTCTACCAACTTTTCTTCTCTTTCTACTCTTTATCCTACCCTTCCTCCACCACCACTTCCTATCAGTGCTCCACCTCCACTACCTCTTTCTCCTCCTCCTCCTCCTCCTCTACCACCATCACCTCCTGAAGGTCTTACCAATATCACTGATACTGCTATGAACCACATTAGTGACGACTTTTTCAATGACTTACTGGTAAATACGGATCAAGTATATGTTACCATAAAAACAGAAAATAACAGGGGCAATGCCAACGATAATCACGACATAGGTGAAAACAATGGTGATGGTTATGCAAATGGTACAAATGTAATTGAATCTTGCCAACGTATACCCAAACATTTTTTCGATGAATTATTACTACCAAACCACGATAAGGAAGTCAAATATTCTGAATATCTTCAAAAATTACAAAATGAATTGACATATGCGGAAGATGAAACGGCTAAACCGAGACAAACTCATAAGACATCACAAAAGCGTAACTATGATGATAGTAATAACGACAACGATAATAATAATGCTTATGATGCTAGGAAACGTCATTGCGCTTTTGAGGGCCAAGGTGAAACAGAATTAAATCCCTTCAATAGCACCAGTAGTACATATAAACTTTCGCAAAATAATGTTAAAGGACAACCAGGAGTAGAGAGCCATACGTCAAGGGGCGTAAACAGAAGTCAATCGCTTGCCTTTAAACCTATAAAATTGGTCAAACAGGAAATTCATATTTCATCTTCAGATCCCCTACCAGCTACGAAAAGTGACATAACTGAGGGAAAAAACATTGTACCTCTAACTTCTAAAGAAACAGCAGAAAGAGCGATTCAACGTGTACTAGAAACTTTAAAAATCTTCAAAAAATATCCTAATAATCAAACAGCGTCACCATTACACGAGAATGGCTTCCTATTTACTCGCACTATGCGTAAGTTATCATTCAATGGAAGTTGTCTTGACCAAAAATCCTGTGAAAATCGTTCGTTATTGCATAACAAAAGTAATGTGAATTATAAATTTAATTCCCTCGCCTGGACGTCAAACAATTTATGTAATAATGATTTAGAGGTTTTATCGCCTACTACAACAAGGCTGGCACGCTTATTATGTTATGATGCTTATGCATTAAAAGATAAAATGATGGAGATCAAATTACCAGCAAAATTGCAACAAATTAGAAATAGGATGGAGGAGCAACAACAACTGGAGCACAAACGTTTAGAAAATAGTTCAACCTTTTTTAATAGTACAACAACTCAAACTGAAGATGAAGATTTTAAGATAGTAGATGCAAATGTTGTATTAGATGATCGAAGTCATGCTAATGTAGAAACAGTCGATATTGCTATACAAGTGCGGCCAAAAGTGGGTAATATTGCCGTACAAACAACTAGTCCAGAACACAATATGGATTTAGATGATTTACCCATTATACAGTTAATTCGTAAACTAAATGACAATCAATTAATGGCCTTACATGATTTTGCTGAATTAATAAGTGAATCGCCACAAACATCCAATGCAATGGATATGTATCGTTTAAGGCAACGCATGCTAGATATATACAAAGATTCTCAAATACCATCTGTAATGCAACACCAAGCACAATACGCAGATCTCCACCGAGTGAATCATCTTAGTAATGATGACCATAATCATAATTATCAACGAATACATCACACATCATTATCCGAAAGAGATCCGCGATATTTATCTCTTCGTAATAATCATGTTAATAGGAGTGATAATCGTTCGCCATCACCTAAACCATCAATATCACTGTTATCATCCCATCCTTCAACTGTTGGACCGAAATTTTATGGGCGTGGTGGCAAAAGACGTTAAAGGTAACATTTATCATAAACGCTTTATACAAACCTTTCAGAACATATAATTTCTTTGTTTCTTTCTTGAGACATTTTTGTAATGTGTAATCATATTAAGCATTGAGTTCTCAAATATTTAAGAAACGACCTCGATCGACTAAGGTATTATCTTTAACCTTGAAAAATATGCTCCATCACCAAAAATTCAAAGTTGAATATTACATATCTGTTATAGGGGAAAAGTTATTACGAGAGACACTAAGACTGAATCTTAACCTGAAGAAAAAATTGTACAAACTCAATAGAAAGAAGTGTTTATACCTTACATGTTCTTCATTCCATATACATCAAAATAAATATTAAAGTATAATCATTTAGAAAATTAGACGAAACGGTGGACGCAAGTATTTTCTAAATTTTTTTTCTAGAAGGGGCCCGCAGAAGTATAGCGTTAAAATGAAAAGATAGACCAGATATTTTTTCACTGTATTATTTTTTAGGTTATTATTAGTCTTCTTATTCTTTATTTGAATTTAAATATATTGAAATGAAATCAAATTATTGAAAAGAAAACAAAAATAGAATATATATGTATATTACTTTCAAAATTATCATAATTTAAAATCTCGAATGATTCTAATCATATACGAAGTACGTCATTCACACTTTATTCTAAAAAAAACGCAGTATGAGAAAATGAAGCAGAGAATTAAATGAAAGTATAAAATTTTGAATTGGGAATGAATGAAATACGATTGCCAACTTCGTAAATTTATTGATCCATGGCTTCTTGGCTGGTATCATCAATTTCCATGCTCGATGGCTCCATATCCATAACGGAAGGTGCCGATGTAATTCTGGTTATCGATTCTATTAATTGTTGTGATGTTGACAATGATTGTTGTGACGGTGGCAGCGGTGATTCTGCCATAATAACTTCCTCGACGGTAGGTGGTGCTTCTTCTTCAATAGTTACATCTTCAATCATGGGTTGTTCACCGTGTATTAAAATGTTAGTTAATACTGATGTTGGAGTGGCTGTGGGTGTTATTGCTCTTGGCAGTATAATTATAGAATCGCTAGTAATTGATGGTGCAGCATCAGCAGCAACAGGAGTAACATCCGCACCAATTATTTGATGCAAATGTTGTTGTTGTGGAAAGTTTTCAGAAGTAGCAATTTCGGTTGCCATACCAAGTGTTTCACAAATTTTTGTCTCATTATTTAAACAACAGGCAGTGCTTGCAGTTTGAATTGCTATTTCGTTTAAAATTTCAAGTTCACTTGCAGTTATTGCAACTCGACTTTTTGTAGTCGATTGCATTACTTCAATATCAATTTCACTTTTTTCATTTCCTTCTTTTTCTTTATGTGTTTGTTCTTTGTTTACACTCTCAACATTTTCAATATTATTTTGTTGTTTTTCTGTGACAAAATCCACCAACGATTCCCCTTGAGACTTCTCCCCTTTTGAAAATTTTTCTAAGGTAACATCTTTGGCCACTTCCTTTGAAAGAGGTATAGATGTAACAGCAATGTCAATGACAGGATTCCCAGTGTTCTTATTCAAAGTAATATCATTACTTTGCCCCTTTTCGACTGCTATTTTTTTTTCATGTTCTCCTTCGTTCTCTTCTAGATCTTCATGAATAGTTTCCATCTTATTGTTTTCAATAACTTCAACCAATTCTTCTGTTTTATTAGACAATAATTGTAATTCTAATAATTCTTCTTCCTCTTTTAGTGCACTGCACTCTTCTTCCCATTGCTGCTTCCGTTCTTGATCGGGTTCTCCTTCTTTTTGTTTCTGCTGTACTTTTTTACACTTTTCTCCATCATCTTTACCACTCCCAATCTTTTCTTTTACTTTGTCCAATATTTCTCGTACACTTTTTTCTTTAATTTGATCAATTTCTGCTGCCTGCAGGTTACTTGGATCTTTTTCACATTTTTCCAATTCTTGTTTCTCCACAACATTTCCAACACCTGTAGATTCTTCCTCCACATCTTTAGCAGTCGTTGTGATTTGTTGTTGTTGTCCAGATATGGCTATTTTTTTATCAGTCATTTTTATTCGTTCTAAATTTTCCGCTCGTTTCTCCTTTGTCTCCGTTTGTTCAGCTTCTTCTTCTAGTTCCACTTTTTCTTGTTGTCCCTTTTCTTTTGCTGTTTGTATTTTAATAAGTTTATCCGCTTGAAACGTTTGTTCAGTATAAACTGTGCTTTCCTTTTGATTTTCGTCAATATTTTGTTCTGCATTATTTGCTGCGTCCATTTTATTCTTTTCATTATACTCCCTCGTTATTCTAGTTGTTGCTGCTCTCGGTTTTTCTTTTTCATTAATTTCTTCTATTACTGTTGTTATTACAGGTACAACAGCAACAACACTATCACGAGTTTCAACATTGGCTTTGGGCCTTTCCTTATCAGATACTTCTCTTGCTTCTTTCAAATTATGTGGCTTCTCCTGCTCCTCTTGTTGTTGTTGTTGTTCTTTATTTTTCAAATCGTCATTTTGAGCTTGTTCATCAGAAGTTTTATATGTAGATTCTTCATTAATTCCTTTTGTTTTCTCTTGCTTTTGCCTCACTACTGACTTGTCAAGATTAAACGAGTCAGATTTCATTTTAAGGCGATTTTCTTCTCCCCCGACATTATCACCTTCAAGTTCATCATTTTGGGTTTTATCAATTAAATCTAATTTAACTTTCTTTGGATGAGGTAATATATCATCGTCGGCTATATGAGTTGCCATCGTCTTTACTAACGCGGATTCTTTATTATCAATAATATTTGTTTTATCATTACCACTACCCACATCATCTTGTGACGAAAGGCTAAATGCTGCTGATGTATTATCACAATCATTCTCATTCACTACTGCTGCCGTTGATATTGTTGTTATTGTATCGTTTAGAGAATTTTGCGTATTATTTTGTGCTTGCGTCTCCATATTCAATAATGAGTCTGCCTCCATATCAATATCCACATTAACATCCAATAATATATCGCCATTAACTACAGAATCCAATGAATCACCATTTTCACTTTCAGCATGCTTACGACCGGGTTCAACCGTACTCACCACTGAAACCAGAAAGTAAATTTTAAAACGTATAACCTCGTACATCGATCTAAATCATAATTTACCATAATTCAATATTTTAAATATAAAAAATATTGAAAACTGTACATATCAACTTTTCTAAAGTATCATAAGAATAGTTGAAAAAATCGTGTTATCTTATCTGTACATAATATTAGTCATTTTTAAAGTGTAATACGTCCGTCTAACAAATTTATTTAAAATACCTCTAAAATTGTAGCGTCTACTTCGATATTAAATTTACATGGACATTCACTGGATGAACAAACTTAAATCGATACAGCAATTGATTCGAATTCATTAGAATAGAATGCAAAGTGCATCTATTTCAAACTCTAAGATGTTACAAAAATTTAGTATAAATTTGTAATACCCTAAACCTTTAATCTCCTCCTTTAGTTAAAAAATAATATTTTTTTCTTCTTATTATGAGTCGATCGATTGAGTCTTACCAAGTATATTCTTTTCCAATGCTCTCATAAATTTATCAATGCGACTGTATTGCTTTCTTGGATCAATTAATAGTTCGCACAAACGTTGTACGGTGAATGGTGCAGCATTAAATAATTCCAAACGTTCCAGTAATGTCGATTTCATATTTTCATAATTAAATGGGTCCACATTCGGATATTGAGGAATTTCTAAAAAATCATGCAAAGAAAAAGCGAATTTCTTACAATTTGGTTATCTTCAAACAAATAAAACCACTCCATTTAAACAAAACCGACTTTTAAATATAACACTACTCTTTGCCGCAAATGGTGAACAACAAATATATCTAACAATCAATCGTTGTTCACCACACTACACATAAGTGTAAACAAAGATTATAACAATTGACTGACTCAATATCTTTGTTTCTCTATATCTTCTAGAAACTCTCACACTATATAATGTCTCTCTATTCATTTTTCTCTTCAACATCCTTTTGCTCTCTCCTCATTTTTTTGCAATCTTGCTTCCTCTCTTACTTTCACTCGGCTCTCTCTGTCTCTATTCCTTTATTTCTCTTTTGCATTCTGCATTCGCATTCTGTTTAACACAACACAACAGCTGTTTCTTTTATAGACCAATAATGTTGTATAATATCTGAGATTTTTTTCTAAACAAATTTATAATGAAAAGTAGGAACATTATACATACACAAACTCATTCATATATATATATATATATATATATATATATCAAATATATAATTATCAAATATATATATTTATCAAATAACTCTACATGCCGGCTTATAAATGTATACACATGCGAATTTACATTTATTTATTCATTCCATATACCATATAGACATCTGCTTTTATTTGGCGGGGATCGTATTTTAAAAAAAGTTTATGAGTAAAAAGGTACATACACAACAGCACTTATAACATACGCATACACACATTATATATAAACATAATTTATAAACATGATTGATGACAATTGAAATATAATTGATGACAAATTCTTGAAAATACCTTGTCATTTATTCGCAAGAAAGAAATAGTTTATAAAAAAAAACAAATCAAACAATACACAAAATAATAATAAAAATTAAAGTAAAAATTTATATTTCCCCATAATCAGCTGAAATAAAAATCTATAAAAGGGTTCGCTTTTCTATATAAAAAATAGAAAGACATTTAAGAAGCATAAAAAACCGAATACTTGAGGGTAAAACACAATTTGAACATTACAAAAGAAATAAAGCAGGAGAAACGCTAGGAAACCGGTTTAAAAAAATTAAAAAGAAAAAGTTTATGCGAACGCAGAAGCCTAAAGAGCCCAAACATGTCACAGAGATATTAGGCATATTTCCTTTTTGTTTGTCACTTACCATCAATGCGTGGCGTAGCATCGTGAAATTGTTTGATGACATTTAGCAACTTTTCACGAAATAAATATTTTAAACTGGACCATTTAAATACTGTGTCACCAGTTTTAGCTACATAGCCCAAATATTCCTCCAATTCTTTAGGTATTTCCTTTTGCTTTAACCTCGTATAACGTTCCAAAATTTGCATTACTTCTTCAGCATTTTCCATTGTAACCATTGTTTTTGTTGCTACTGTTCTTTTGGTATTTATATTTAATGTCTAATTTAAAGAAAGAAAAAAATTAATGGCAAAATAATAAATAGTCAAATAAATCGCATTTCAAGCAATATTTAAAATGTGCAAAAAAATAACACCAACAATAATTTGCAATTTTTTCAATGTGAAATTGTAGATGGTGTAGATACTAACTGAATTTAAAAATAAAGAAGGGGAAAAAACAAGAGCAGCAATATCAATAGCAATAACAATAATGATAATAATATAATTTTCGTTTAATGCGCTTCGTTAATTATCACTGCTCAGTTGAAGGGTAAGTAGGATAAAGATTATGTTGTTAGAATCGTTGCAGTTCTCTGCTTTTTTTTTTGCTTTTAACTTTTGCCGGTTATTATATTGGACAACGTCCGATGCGAGTTGCAATGCTGATATTTAAATTTGTTAAGCTTGTGTAATTGCTTGTTTAGAGCTGGATATAACAATAAACATTTTGGCGAAAGCAACATTGCCAATAATTTATGACAAACTTTTTTCGTGGTAATTCATTTTCTTTTGTCCTTTGCTATCTCGTTTTCTTTTCGTATGATTGTTACATCTCATTATTGAATACATAAAACGCCCTTATTACATCTTCTTTCCCCCACTGCTTTTATTGTTTATATAAACCGGACTTACTTTAAAATAATTATGTAAATAAATCGCAATGTATCCAACCTCAACTTGTATTAGTGTGAAAAAAGTTATGCTGTAAAGGGCTGTTTGGATGGAAATTAATTTTCTCTTAGATATCAAAAGTATACGTCGATTATTATTGTCTGTGTATAATAACAGTTGTAGCTTAAATTTTCTTTATTAAAATAATTCTGCAAAACAATATTATATAAATACAATGGCAAAAACAAAGCACAGCAATAATGTACTTTTTTTGTATTTTATTACACGCTCGCAATTATCACAATTCTTCCAAGTACTATTTTTTGTAAAGTATTTGTTCATTTACAATTGCAATTATTGTTGTTAAAGTGGATGAAGTGTTCAATTTAACATTAATGTTGGCCGTTTTAATATATCTTATTATTTGATATAAAAAAATTAAATTGCAGGAACTCACAAATAAATTCCCAAAAAGCAGCATTCCTTCATAATTTAACATTCATAAAATGGAAGAAAAACAAACAAATCCCCGTTTTCTTCGAGCTTACCTTGCTGTTGCTGTGCAAGTATTTTGATTTGATTACGGGCGTGATTTTTACACATATACGTAACAGTCTTTCTATTTTATTGATTTTATTATTCGTCTATTAATATTATTTAAATATTTCTTTTATGATTAAAACATTTTTTATTCACCAGCTGAATTTTACCCAAGCAAAAAATTGTACTAATTTATAGATGCTCTTCGTTTGTTAAACAGGGTGCTTTATTAAATAATATAAATGAAACAGCAATAACAGCTTACTATTATTTTATCGGCGAGTTGCTTAACCGTTAAAATCAAACAATTTTTAGAGAATCACGTTCATTTGATAAATTTGTACTATTTTGCACAATTTGTAAAATATATTAAAGGTCAATATACAAAATGCAACATAAGTTACATGTAATTTGATTAGGAATGTTTCGGGATATTTTTTATACCAGAGACCTTATACGATTGCTGCTGTAAAATATAGTAAATCGTATTTTCTTTTCTGAAAATCTATACTTAAGAGTGTTTAAGTGTTAAAATTTATTTTAATTCCAATAAATTGTTTTCAAGTAATTTTGTTTTATTAATATCTCAGAAATTAATTTTTAAAGGGTTTTTTTGAATATATTTCTTTAAGGCCATTAGAATGAGAAAGTAAACTTACAAAACTTACATGGATAGATGTGATTAAATCGAATCAAGAAGTGATTTCAAATCGACCAGTTTAATAAAAAATATATCTATTTCAACACCTTTTGGGTGTTACAAACATATAAATCGCAAATGGTGTAGGGGAATAATAAATACGTAATGTGTTTCTTTCTACAAAAAAAAATATACAAATACACGGCAAATGTGTCTGTTTTTCTCTCTACTTCTCTCTCTCAAATGTATTCAGTATTTCTTCACGTAAATGTATATTACGTATATATATGTATGTGTATATATTTAACTGTATATATGTATGAGTGTATCCTTACTAATTACATCCGACCCAAAATAAATTTTTTCCGTTTTTACTTGTACATAATTTGAAATTACTGAATGTTTGTGCTTTCATAACTGATTGAATAATTGTTTGATTGTTCCGTTCATTCCTTATCCAATTTAATATTGTGTTGCTGGTGCTGTTGATGATGGTGAGTTAGTTGCTGCTGCTGCAGTTTCAACTGCTGCTTCTGTTACTTTCACTTCTAAACGCTTCTTTAACACTTGATATGTTTGATGCATGTTATGCATTTGATAGCGCAATGTTGCTGTAACGCTACGTTGCAATTGTTGAACTTCTTGTATATCCTTGCGTAAATTTTGATATTCATTGCGGACCTATAGAAATATTCATCAATCAATCAATCACAATCAAATATAAGTTTAAATCAATTATTAATTTTATCGTTACATTACTAAAAAAAAATAAAAATACTTATAATTTAAAGGCCTAATATAGTTACGCCTTAGGATAGATTATAAAATCTCGATTATAAATCCCGTAAATGAACGATACACCCGTATATAAAACAATATCGTATAAGTTTAATGTATACTTTATGTATGTGTGTGTATATTTACCTCATGCATGGACTCTAACAATTCCAACATACTTAAATCATCTAACTCACCAAGGTTACAACAATCTAGGCAACGTTCAACTTGATGTAATTTATGTGCCATTGTACATAATTGGTTACCGGCATGATTTACCTGCAACACGATAATGGCAATAAACATAATAATAACAACAATAATAATAAATATATATAACGTATAAATTTCAACATGCAAATGTGTAAATGTAATATTGTTTTTTATTTACTATTAACTGTCAAGTGTTAAGGTTACACCAAATATAAACAATGAACAAATGATTTGTCTTACTCTAAGGTCATTGACGAAGAATGCGGCACGTATATCTTCATCCTTAGGGATAACTGAGTTTATAACGCTTATCATACATACAACAAAATGTGAGATAAATTAAACAAACTATTCATTTATGTTTTGAATTAATCTTCGACCTTCTAAAGGAATTATTTTTATTAATTAATAAATTATTACGTTGTCGGTAAATTAAAAAAAATTAACTGGGAAGGCTAGGTAATAGCTTTCCTGTGATTTGCATCTACGTCATTAATGACGTCGCAAACGCAATCGATGTAGCGGGTATTACAATATTTCTCTTGCGTTGTTGCTGCTTTTATTACTGTTATTATCGTTGATTATTATAATTTTACTTTCTTTAGCTACTCCTTTGTAGCATATATATATGTATATGTGATAAAGAAGAATTCAATATATAGGTCAATCAATGTATGCACCTAACAACACAAACACAATCATGTAATATTTATTATAAAGTAAATTTCTGTCTTCAGCCTTTAGCTTGTCAATCTTCAAAATAACCAATAAAAAACGTTGTGTGTTTTTAGGGTTGCGTAGAATTATTTACCGATTTCTCCAGAGTACTTAGATCCTGATAATATGTCATGTTAGCAATTTTTTAATTTTTTAAAGAGAAAACCTCAAAAATACTGCATACGCTAGAATCAATTTTCTTTGAGAATGCTGGTGCTTTTTATTTAATTTTTTAAATTTAATTTATTTGATTAAAAATTTGCAATAAATGGAATTTCGTTTCTTGTGTAAAACATGTAAAATCCACTGGTTTTCTTTCTCTTCTTTTTAACTGTTTTTCTTATTGAATAGTGAGTACTAAATACTTTTTTAAATTACGAAGAATTCATGCCCAAAACTCTACTACGCAGAACATTTCAATTATATTTTGAAATAAGCTACTGCTAAGCAATTACCAGACAGACAGGCAAGTAAACAGACAGACAGACAAATGTAAACAACAAGATAAACAAACGTTGTTATATTGGTACGATATTATCAGCATTTCCTGTTCTTTATATAATGCGACTGGTAGGAATGCAAAAAAAAATTGGTAAAAACATAAGAGAATAACATAGAAAGAGTGTTTAAAAGAGGGAAAAGTTGGAGAGCAAAATTGGTTTATCATTATTATTTGCTTATCTTTATTATGTGTTTGCATTATAAACGTAGAGTTGCCACTACATTATTAATAGTAAAGGCCTGTCTCAAGCATCTCTAAATGTTAATAAACACATCCTCGAACTTATATTGTCTAATATGTTTAGTGTAGGGTATGAACGAACTTGCCAGATGTTTATATAAATATTTCTGTTAATATATGAATAGTTTTTTAAATATTAATTATAATCGACTTCTTTATTGAAGCAAAACTTCAAAGAAGTCATTTTGTTTCCTTTCACAAAATTAAGCTTCTTCTTTCTTTTCATTACTTGTATTTTTTCTATTCTTATAAAAATATGAGTAAGTATAACTTTCCTTGTATAGCTTCAATGAAAAACGTTTTATGAATACCAACCACAAATATTTGAATGTTTTTTACATTAAACATTTGAAGCCTTATTTGTTCAAAAAAAAATTTCTCTTTATTATATAAAAGAGAAGATTACTAAAAGATTTTATTATTATAATTAATGTCCGTATATTTACCATTATATACATTTTCAATTAGCTTGTTTTTTAGCTTCCTTTTTTCATCTGTTTATAATATTATCACTTTCCTGCTCATTACATTCCCTATTCTTTGAATCGCTTGGCTTCAATGAGTATATACAATACTCAATATTTAATATTGCATGAGTAGCTTTAACAACATTTAAACATAAATTACGTTTACGATATTCTAGATATGTACGCAAAAAATTACGATTCGTTTCATGAACATTCGGATGCTGGAGAAATTCTTGAAATGGCATCCATTGTGCTTTACTAATTTCCCGTTGGCATGGTAGAATCTTCAATGTTTTAGGTTTTAATGCAACTACAAAATATAAATCGGATGCATTGAACGTACTACTATGCGAATGCCGTATAGAAATTATTGTTTGAAATTCAGTTAAAATGCCAGTTTCTTCTTTAACTTCCCTTAGAACAGCTTCAATAATATTTTCCTTCGGTTCCGCATAACCACCAGGTAATTTCCAACTGTTTGGTATTAATCCATAACGATCCGATACAACTAATAGTTCACCACTATCGTTTACCACAAGACCACCCACACCTAACATTGTATGAGCGTAAGCTGGTAAATTAAGATATTCATCTGTAGGTAACCAACGATATAATACCGCATATCCTTGACGGGCATGATGAAATTCGAAACCTGCTTTAGTTAATTGCGGTATCCAATCAGAATGTTGTGTTTGTACATAAAACCATATGCAGCGACGTTTTTGTTTTAACCAATAATCCAAAGATTTTTGTAATTTGTTGGAAAAATCATAACAGTCATCATACTCATCTGCAGAATTTACCGTAATACCAGAGAAACGATCAATTAAACCATTAAATATGCCATCAGGTACATCAGCCATTTTTGTATACCTAAAATACACCATTTGATGTTAATTATATTTAGGAGCAGAAAACATTGAAATCATTCGGATCTTAAAGCTTCTTAAAGATCGCTTTACCAGTTAAGGTGAATTTTCATTTACTTTTTTAAGTCAAGAAGAAGTCTAAAAGAAGGCCAAACGAACAGTTCCGACATGCAAATCTGTTGCCAGCACTGAATATTAGGCCGAAAGACTATTCGAATTATTTAGCAGCTGATTCGCTTCGAAGAATAGCAGGTGAATTTTAAAATTGCATCAAGAAAATCAGACAATACCTAAATTAATTCTAGAGAGAATTTCTACATAGATGCAAATTTGATTCAAAATAGATCACGTAGAACATTTAAATAAATTGATATTTTGTTTGGCAGGGGCTAAGTTTTAAATATCTACCACCCAAATACTATGGTATAGGGCTGTAGAGACAATTTGTTCCCTAGTATTCTTTGTTCAACGCTCAGAACGTTTAGTCTATAAGTAATGGGACTTGACAAGGCAATTTAGTTGACTTTTTGCCTGTTACTTTATCACAACAGTAATTGATTTTACTTCGAACAATTTAATTAGATTACTTACTTATGAAAATCACTTAAAAAACGTTGAGCATTATTAACAATGTTTAAATTAAAGATTAATAGATCGCTATAATTAGTAATATATTTATTATTGTTAAACTTGTTGTTGTTATAGTATTTATGATATTTATGTCGTAATATATTATTATTCAATTTTATTGTTGCTGTAATTGAGAAATAATTACAAACACGTAGCCACATTTAATTGAAAATATTCTATTTCCTTATTATTATTACTATTGGCATTTTTTGTTTTCTGTTTATATTCTGTATAGTCTAAATAGTCAATAATAAAAGATTATATAAAAGAATACATTTCCAAAAATAGTCACAAATATATCAGGTTTATAAATGGCATAGATTAAAGTGCAATAAAAACAAAAAAGCGTTAGATAAAACGCATTTTTGTTTATTTTCTGTTTTATTGCAACACTGTTTTTAATACAATTTGTATTTAGATTTTGTTGTTGTCACACATACGTATGTATGACTAACAGTGACTTTGTTATATATATATATATATATATTTATATATATATGTTTATTACTACGCATTCACAATCTTACAATTTTTATACGATTCTGTTTTTCTTTTTTTCTCACATTTCATATTATCATTAAATTTAATTTTTTAATTTGCTATATAACATTTTTTGATCTTTAGCTTACTAATTCTTTTAAATATATTGTTTTCATTAAATTTGAAAAATTTTAGCAAGCCCTTTTTCACGAATTTTCACACAGCTGTAAATAAATACAACACTATAGACCAGTGTTTGATAACGAATTTTTTTTAAATACTTATCATTTTCTGTAAAAGTGACTTCGTTGTTATTGGATTACAGTAATACCAACTCAATAAAAAGTGTTACGGTTTCGTAAGATCGCGGTTTTAATCGACTTTAAAAAAATTATACGTAAGAAACCATGAAAATTCTATTGCTTCATAAAATTTGTGTTTTATTTATATTGTTAAATAACTAAAGAATTCTTTTATGCTAAAAATAATTAAAAGTAAGACAAGGAATAAAGAAAAACATAAAACAAATTATCTACTTATATATTTACATTGGTATGTGGGTGAAAACTACAAAAATAAACAAAAAAAACCAAGACGAAATTCAAAAGAAAATATTCAGGGCAAGATGACTAAAAAAGAGCTACATTTGTTTAAGAGATCTAATTGTATATATAATAATAGATATATATATATATATATATATATATATATATATATATATACGTGTGTGTATATTTAATCATAAACATACAAAAAATTTATTAGAAAAAGTGGGAATATTTTAACTTGTTATTACAAATGATTCTCCTTTTTTGTTCGCTTTGTTTTTCTTTTACATCATACGCTTTAGAAGAATAGCCATAATAATTAGTAATGATAATAATAATAAATAACTAAAAGTATAAGACTAATTTTCAATGTAATTAAAAGCTAGCTCTCTCTAATGCCTGCAATTGTTGTCCCAAACGTTCCTCTTTGGCTTTACGTTCTGAACTCAATTTTTTCGAATGTGTGTAATTTTGTAAGAATGTTTGTACATCAATTTTACCGTTCAAAAATTGCTCAACATGCCGTTCACATTCGGTGTCAGATGTTGATGCAGCTATTTGTAATAATTCTCTAATATGTTGTGGCTCATACTCTTCCGATTTTTTCAAATATTTCTTGTTCAATTCATCACATTTTTCACCTAAATTTTTCAATGTTGTTACATCATCACTCAATTTTCGTTTCAGTTCAATTAGATGACCCTCTTTACTAATATTATTACGTGCAATACATTCCACTTGATTAATCATTGAATCTAATTCTTCATTTAATTGTTGGACAACAGATAACTCTTCAATAAAATCATTGAAAAATTCTGGATCAGTATCTAATTGTTTTAATTCTTCCAATGATAAAGTACTTAAATTTGGTATTATCCGCTCTTTATCCGCGTTATTATAAATTGTTTGCGATAAATTATGAGCAGATGGTGATGTCTTATGACTTTTGCAAGTATTTAGATTTGCATTTACATTTACAGTGGCATTGATATTGGCATTTGTGCTTGGTGTAGAAAATGTGCCAAGTGGTGACGATGTCATCATCATGCCAATATTATTAACTTTATCCAATGATTTCGTTATCAGATTTTGTTGATTTAATATAGTTAATTGTTGCTGTGATGGAGTGGCGTTATTAGTTAATTGTTGTTGAATACTAATTGTTGTGTGAATCAGTGGTGGAGGGTAACGTTCAAATTCTCGAATAATTGCCTGTACAACACGGCCCAAATCTGAATGTGGTGAATACTGCGGAATAAAACAATGATAAGGACCTTAATGATAGACAATAGAAAAATCATGAAAACAGTGCAAGAGCTCTGAAGTTACAGGATTTCTTTTGTTTTTTTGCATAACCAAGGTTATCACCTTGATTAATTATACATTAAAATTACATAGATATGGGAATGTAACAATATTTATTTAATTAACATTGAATCAAATAATTAAATGGATGAAAACTTACATTTAATAGACCTGGAGCTGTTTCAATTTCTCCAGTTAAAGCATTAACCCAGTTGTGTTGAATTATAGGTAATATTAATAATTTGGGCCGTTCATGCGGGAAATTTACAGAGAGTAGTACCTTTATGATAAAATTACGTGCCGCCGACTCAAAATGTACACAATATTCTTCTAATTCAATAATCTCCAATACACTGAAGGCAACAAAAATAAACATCTATTTTATTTTGTTTTGTTTAATTTTGTTGTGTGCGTGTGTGTGTATGCGCTTCTTTTGTTTCATTGTCAATTTTCCTCTTAATTTTAATTAATTGATCTCTACTTACTTGTTGTTAAAAACCTTTAAAGTATCAATTTGTCGACGACGATAATCCAAATTATTAAATGGTGAACGCATTAACATTTTTTGTTTTTGTTCTACATATGTGTTTGGATGTATATAAGTACTTATATAGAATTGTTATATATGTACATTTATATGTATATATACAATTTTTTTATTTTCATTTTATTTACATATTGCATAATTGCAAAATAAATTACTACAAAATTAGTGAATTGATATTATACTAATTAAATTTAATATATATTAATTAATTTCTAAAGATATATAATTTTTTACTTTTAAAATTTTCTCTTTTTTATTTTTTAAGTTAAAATTTTTATGTAAAAGCAAAAGAAAAAAAACATTAAAAATAATCGAAGCAATTACAAACGTTAACACACACTCAAAAACACGAACAGAAAAACATGGCTACACTATCTGAACCAGATGTGTTAACTTTTTCCTCAAAAAAAAAATAATTTACACAATAAGCAGCTTTGTTTTATGTGAACAAAGGAAATTAACGAATCACATTAGACTAGTGTTATTAATATTATAAGTAATAATAATAATAATAATAATAATAATAATAATAATAATAAAATTAATGCTAACGAATGTTAAAATAAGTATTAAAAAAATGTACTCGGTAACAAATATTAATGCTTTCATTTTGGCTAAGATTTAGCAAATATCTTAAGTCACAATTGACTGTGATTGGAATCAAACTATATAAATAATCCAGGGTTATTCGTGTTTTTAGTCAAATTTCCTAATTTTATGCCGTGTTATAATTTAGTTGTTAAAATGCGTTTGCCGAGTTGGGTCGTTTATTTTTTTATGTTTAAAGTTATGTTAACGAAGCGTTAAAAACTATAAAAATATAACAATAGCTATACATATATATATTATAAATAATAATTTGTAACTGGTGTACGTAGTTGCTGTGATGTTGGTGGATTACAACAAAATCATAGATTAATATTTATCCTTCAAATGCCGATCAAATAACAAAGTAAACAAGGGGAATTTGCCTTTGTTGGTTTTTATGTTGATTTCATTTTATTTTTGTTGTTGCTGTTTTTTTTTAACTTAGTGAAGTCCTTGATCGTGCTTATAATATCGGGTTCTGTGGTATGCAGTTTAAAGAAAAGAAAAAATTCTGCTCAGTTGTTTTTTTCATTTATTTAAACTAAAAACAAGAAAATCCAAGTAAGGAAAAAGTGAAAAAAAGATGCAAAGTGAGGTAGAAGTGTCAAAAGGATAATAATGATAATAAACATCGCTTCGCTTGGTGCGGTTTCAAGTAAAAGTTAAACTGCCGCCGCTTGACTATAACAGTATTATTGTTATTGGAAGTTTTATTTTTATTATTCTTCATCCTTTTTTTTGTTTGTAACATATCATTTATGTATTTAAGTGTGAGTGATGAAAACTTTTTAAAAGAGACATTTTAAAAAAGTACAAAAAAAACAAAGAGCAGAAAAGAGAAATTTTGATATAACGAAATAAATAAATATTAATTTTTGATTGATATAATTACAAAGCAGAGATAGATAACAAGAAAATAAAAAGTGAAATAGACGAAGGGAAAGAATACCAAGAATAAGCAGATTTATTATGTCGGAAACAAAAAGTGTAAGTTTTGTATGCTTGTGTGCATATGTGACCATTCATTGTAATCATCATCATATGGCATTGCATATGCATGCATAGCCAATGTAATTTCTATGTGAAGGGCGCGGTTGTGCACTACGTCAGTCGCAATTGATTTGTTGTTGATATTTATTTTAGTAGTTTTCGTTTATGTTTTTTTATTTTTCTTTAATAGAATTTGTTATTGGAATGTCTTTAAATTGTTTATACTCTTATTAAATTTTGTTTGCTTTCTTCATGCAATTTTCCACTTAATTCTCTAAGCACATGGTTAAATGCATGTACATATTTATTTATGTGGTGGTATGTAAAATGCAATGCAAAATGCATTAATAATGAATTTACGCTTACGATTATTAAAAAAGTTTTGTTTCTTAAAAAGAATTGCTTTTTATTTAAATTTTTTTCTCCATTTATCTACGTTTGGCATTTTTTACGTACGTATAAGTGATTTCGATGTCACTTTTTATATATATATTTTTATAGCTTCAACTTAGAAGTTGCTAATATACATTTAATCTGTTGATAATAGGTTTATAACATCCAAGTATAGCACGAACATTATAGAGCCAATATAATTTATATAGCGGGGCTCGAGTTGCATATAAAATTTTTAATTTGTATCCATTGAAGATACTCTGTTAAAACAAAATACACTTGTGCAACATAAGTATCAATTCAATGTACGCCGATTGGTTTTGTTAATAGAATTAAATTTGTCAACTGCACGCTTATTAAGCAGTCTAAATTAATTAGACATTTGTTATAATTGAGATAGCCACTGTGTTCAATTCCATTTATATTTCAAAATACAGTTGATGCATTGATTTTGGAGTGATGAAGGATATGGCAGCTTTGTATGTCTCCCAAACCTTCTGATCTTACTGGGCCCAGAGTCAATCGGACATAATTAATTGTTTTCTATTTTGATATTTGATTTCGCCCAAGTAGCATTCGCCCAAGTTGCATTCGCCCTTTGTGCTTCTAGCTGCAGCAACAACAACAGATTTTTATTTCTTATTTTTTATTTATATTTATTAAGTTAATCAATGTGAAAATAGATAATTGCTTTTTTCAGAGAATAGCGATAGTCGTCCTTGGGGTGTGTGTCTACCATTATCACATTATTGAAAAATTCTATGTTGTTTTTCTCTTTCAATACATTCCTTAATGGAGGATAACTCTGTTTATTTGCTCTCCTTATTATCCCATAATTTGATGCGGATTATGGCCTAATAATTTGATCTCTAAATTATTTTACATAATAAGCAAATGAAAAATTCCATAAGACGTGCAAAAAGCACTATATAAACAGTAGGCACGACTTATTGATAATGACAAAAAAGGAGAAAGTTAATTAGGACACAAGTATCATTTTATAAATAAATGAATTAAAAAGTGAATTATTGTGCCCTAACCAATAATCCGTAAAATAGTTTTACATGAATTATTATTCACATCATCATCCGTGTTACTTAATTTACTAATTAAATCATATTAAAAAAATCGATTAATCTTAATTTTATTAAATAATGTAAAGGCGTTTAAATTGGTAATTACTAATTAAATTATTAATTTTAATTTAATTAGATGACTTGCAATATAAAGAATAAGTAAATATTAATAAATATGTATAAAAAATATAATCATTTTAGCGTGATATCTGTCTGTGTCTATCTCTCTAACCTACAAGTCGTAAATGTCATTCGTCTCAAAGATAAGCTTCAATACAGATGATTTCGTTTCGTGTTTTTTTATGATCATTTCCTTATAATGCATTATTATTATTTTTTTTTTGAAAAATAATATAAAGAAATATTTTAAAGCTTCAAACTTGACTATTGAAAATCAGTAAATATCTTTGCTATCTATGATGTAGAAAATCTCAAAGCAATGTTTTAATAAAAGCACTCTAGATTTTACAATTCTTTTCTCATTCATTTAATTAATAATATTTTTTTGCTTTCGTGAGGTTTTCTTCAGTACGCTTATTCTAATTATATGAAACTAATTTTGAGACATATTTTAACATTTCTAGTTATATTTTGTTTGTATACTCACCACTCAAATGTTTGAGGTATTCTCATTTTCTCATAATATTTATAACATTCAAAAGGAATCATCAAAGGCCCTATCGATTAGTTGTGTTAGTTCGGCTGTCCGTCTGTGCATCTTTTGGGCGCAAAATTTTAAACCAAGATTTGGCCTCAGCCAATTTTAATTTCTTACTTGTTTATAGTTTAGTTTTATAGACGAAAAGAAGAAGCAATTAAATACCCTACTGAATATATAAATCAGAAATATCTTCAAAATTTTGAATTATACTTATCATAATAATAATAGTAACACTAACCTGGAATAAAGCTGAAACATTTGTATGAGATGATCAAGTGAATTTCCTAAACAATAATTCTGAATCGATCGATACGAGAAGAATTGATTTCATTGTAAGCTCCTGCATCAATTTATTATACTCTTCACATATGATAAAGACCATGGAAAAATGGAGAATATAACTTTGTGCCCATTATATAAATTTATTAGAAGCAATTGTATGCGGAGTTCATTATAAAACACTTGCGCACATACATAAATAAACAACATTGAATTAAACTTATGTGTCTAATATAAATATCTTTCTCCTCTTTTCCCCAACCAAACTTACCCATTACCTTTCGTTATTCTGCCTGTGATTTTATGCATAAAACAAAAAAAAGCAAAAAAAAATGTAGAAAATTTTTTCTTCTTTTTATTTTAAAATTAATATCAATTGAAATGAAAAGAAAAATAAAAGAAAAAAGCAAATTGCGTATGTGTTGTGAATGTATATACGTGTGCATGTACATTCAAAAAATAAGTAGGTATTGTTAAATGGTGCCCGTCTTTGTATAAGTGCAACAAAGAAGATCGTTAACCCGTTCTCATTCTTGCTCTTTCTCTGTATAGCTGCCTACATTGTTATAAAGAAAGAAAAAGACAAAAAAATTCGTGGCTAATCGCTGAAGCCTTTTTCAATACAGTTTTCTAATTTAATTGTTTATTTATTTAAATGAAGCAACTGAAAGTAAATGTCCTGTTTTGTGAGTTGTATGGTTTTTTTCTTCATTTTTTCGTGGTGAAATTTTAAATTTTATGATTTCGTCAACATTTTTTTCTTCATTTCCTTTCAATTCTTGATAATAATTTTGTTTATTGTTTGTTTTTTTTTTGAAGCATGTAATAATTACAGCAACAATAACACCAAGCAATAAGAGAAGTATTTTAAAAAAAATTGCCACTAAAGCATTGTCAATTAATTAAGAAGCGTGTGTTACATTTCAATTACATTTTTGTTGAATGTTTTGTGCGTTTTTTACTTTTATTGAAGTATTTACGATTCTTTTAACAATTGATTGGCACTTTCTTTAATGCCTTTTCATAGATACATTCATTCCCACACAATATTACACTGTATACACAATTTATGTGTGCAAGAAAGCAACATGATTTCCTTTAATGCAATTCAATTGATGTGTGAATACATTTTATTTTATTTTGTATACAACAAATATTTATAACGTAATATTTAATTGTTATTTGCCATTCATATAAAGGAAACTTTATTATTATATTTCCATGATCGCTATTATCATTTTCATACTGATTATTATTGGGAACCATTCGTAGTTCATTTACTATAAGTTTTGTTCATGTCGTTTAATAATTATACAATTAAACTATAATTAATTCATATCATTCCACATTTTCCCACACGTTTGACATCAAGAAATGTATAACTGAACACACAATAAGTTGGTTGATAAAGTTTTAATAAATCTTTTGAAGCCCCTTGAAACCTTTATGCATTTTGTGTAAATATAAAATCTAAATGTAGAATATAGAAGAACTACGTCTGATCTGATCTGATCTGAATTCTTAACGTTTATAAAAACTTAGAGTAGCCATTTTTGTAAATGGCCATATATGTGAGTTGTGAAGTGTCGGGTCTATGTAAGTTAGTCTTCATTGAAACGTTCTGTTGCACTTTTAGTGTTATTGTACAGAAATTTGACGTAACATCCGGTATTAGATTTTAAAGTACTTATTTGTGCAGTGTAATATGAAATTCAGCAAGCAAAAAATGGAAATATAATTAATGATAAATACTTTAAAAAGTAAGAGCACTTTAAGTGGATTTTACCCTAATCAAAATAATAATTATGATAGCCATAAAATCCCATTATCTTCGGTTTAATTAAAATTTAGCATAATATAAAACAAATTAAAAGTCAAATCAAATTAAGTCAAAACATGTGGGTACCTTAAAAAGTTAATAATTTTCAGTATAAATGAAAATTATTCGATATTTTGTGTAGATTTTATAGACAATGAATTAATTTCATTAAGCATAATATGCTTAATGAAATATGATAAAAGGGAGACATAAGTTTGTATGCCACAAATTATTACAATTAATAATTAAGTGAATTATTGGGTCATTGTTGAGTTATATAGCAACATTAATAATCATAACAATAAAATTTACACTTTTTATCATTCTATGTTAAAAACTTATCGTTTTGCTCATTTGCAAAAAAACACACACACACACACATATATATATATATATATATATATATATATATATATATATATATATATATATATATGTATATATATACACTTACACATTTAATTTCACCACATTTGATGAGTATTTTTTGCATATTCATATTTATTCAATTGTTTATGATTTCCCATATTGATTTAATGTCAATAACGAATAAATAATAATAAAGAATATAAGGTCAGACATTTCTTTATATATATATATTTAGGGTCAATGAAAAATGTATCTGAACAAAAAAAGTATTGATCGAATTACCACGAGTGAAATGTAATTGAAACGTGAAATGCATCTACCACATTAAGCCTAACTTACATCCTCTGATTCCCATGTATCTCGATTATTCGCCACATTCTGTTAATCGTTAAAAAATTGGTGGATCGAAAAACTACTGAAATTCTGAAATACTGAAAATGATGCCGACTAATTGAATTACTCGAATCTTTTTTGTATAACCCAATACGCATTAATGCATATGACACACATTATTGTATATGTAAAAAAGAAAATGTAAGGAGTACGTAACTAAATGAGTAAGAATGAATAAAGGCAAAAAGCAAAACAAGACGATACAAAGTAAAATAAAAATACAAAGCAAAAGAAAAAGCAGAGATATAGAAAAATTGTTTTAAATTGGCATGTACATATTAGATGTATTTATATTGCACTAGTATTAGTGTGCGATCACTTATTAACATTGAAGTGAAGTAAATAAAGAAAAATCCAACCAACACAACAGCAACGACAACCAACTAAATTAACCACATGTTTACATGTGAAGTAATAATTTGCGGTTGAAGCAGAGTGGTGGTAACGGTCATAGTGATGTGATGACTTGTCATGAAGAGAAACTGGGCAATAGATAAAAATTAATATCATTACACTATTAAATACTTAATTAATTAGCTATTATATGTACGTTATTTAGTTCCCATTTATTTTTCCCTTAAAACATTTTCATCGAGTTCTCTTAAAGAGTTGGATAATAAAGATCCTATAAACTGGACATAACTTTTCTAAAGTGTTCTTTTAAGATTTTTTACAGAATTACGTTTTTGCAATTGTACGAATAATGTTTTATAGTTGACCCTTATCTGTTCCTTATTTATTTCAGTTATCTAACATTGAAACACCCGGTTATGTTGGCTTTGCCAATTTACCGAATCAAGTGCATCGTAAATCGGTGAAGAAGGGTTTCGAATTTACATTAATGGTCGTTGGTGAATCTGGTTTGGGTAAATCAACATTAGTGAATAGTCTATTTTTAACTGATCTCTATCCAGAACGAATTATACCGGATGCTGTGGAGAAACAAAAGCAAACTGTTAAACTTGAAGCGAGTACCGTTGAAATTGAAGAACGTGGTGTTAAATTACGTTTAACTGTAGTGGATACTCCCGGTTTTGGAGATGCCATAGACAATTTAGATAGTTTTAGTGCCATATTGGAATATATTGATGAGCAATATGAACGATTTCTACGCGACGAGAGCGGCTTAAATCGTCGTAATATTGTTGATAATCGCATACATTGTTGCTTCTATTTTATATCACCATTTGGTCACGGGTAAGAAATAATGACATAAAATCTTCGTATAAATGTTCAGAAAAGTTTTTTTATTGTTTTTTTTTTTTTTTGGGAGTAAAATGTCACATTTATACATGTAATTTTGCTTGGACTTTTGTTCGTGTTTTGGATGAAAATAATTAAGTGAAATAAAATGTTTTAATGTGCTTTTAGTTAAAAAATGGATGAGTTTACTTCCAAGCCAATAAATGATTATTAGAGATAATTTGAATTCAATATATTAATTTATTGAGTTAATTCTCTTTTAACGCTATTATTTGTGTGATGGCAAAGACTAGTATTGAATTTTGCTTTGAAAATTTATTCCAAACCCTTAATAGTTGTATAATTAAAACTTAAGCGAGACATTTTTATATGTTTTCAAGTATTCGAAAATGAAATTCTTTGAATAGTTTGACCTTGTTAGTTGTGCTGCATTAAAGATTGAGTAAAATTTTGTTCTTTAATTACCTTGTACATTTTAGCTTAAAACCTTTAGATGTGGAATTTATGAAGAAATTACATTCAAAGGTAAACATAGTGCCCGTTATTGCTAAAGCTGATAGTTTAACAAAAAAAGAAGTGCTCCGTTTAAAATGTCGTATCATGCAAGAGATTGAAGATCATGGTATTAAAATCTATCCATTACCCGATTGCGATTCCGATGAAGATGAAGACTATAAGGAACAAGTCAAACAGTTAAAAGCAGCTGTACCTTTTGCTGTTTGCGGTGCCAATACACTTCTCGAAGTTAAAGGGAAAAAAGTTCGCGGTCGCTTGTATCCATGGGGTGTAGTAGAAGTGGAAAATCCAGATCATTGTGATTTCATCAAATTGCGCACCATGTTGATTACCCACATGCAAGATTTACAAGAAGTTACTCAAGAGGTTCATTACGAAAATTATCGTTCGGACCGTTTGGCTAAAAGTATTAAAAGTAAAGAGAATGGCCTAATTATAAAACCAGAAAGGGAGAGCATGGTGCCTGGTCAAATTGTTGTGAATAGTGTTCTAAGTGAAAAAGATCGTATACTTCAAGAGAAAGAGGCCGAATTAAGACGTATGCAAGAAATGTTGGCACAAATGCAAGCTAAAATGCAAGCTCAACAATGAAAACATATTTGTTACCACTGCTATATACATATATATATGTATATTTCGTTTTTTTAATAAGAAACTATTTATAGAAACAGAAATCAAACAAAACAGCTTCTTCAGAGTAAAAAAATGCCTAATACATAACTTTTATTTACAATTTTTTCCTTCTTTGCTTAAAATGTGAAATAACAAAAACAAGTCTACTTGAGATCTTATGCATAAGTTACATATTAATTTAATTTTTGATAAGTACTTTTTTATCATTATCATGTGCGTTCAGAAAAAAACAAAGATAAAAAATAACAACATTTGCTATCAGCACAAACAAATGAACATCAAAATATTTTGAATTAGTAATTTTGTTTAAAAAAGAAAAATTTAAAAGCTGAAATCAATTCAATTACTGCGCCGCAAATCAAAAAAAGAAAAGGCTTTTTTTTACCATAAAATAATACAGCAATTCTAACAGTGTAGTAAAAAATTTACATAAACAGCAGGAGTGAGAAAGAGCAGGAAAAATATAAACTTAGTTCTACTTACCCAAATGATCGTTTTAGGACAATAATAATAATAATAACAACAAGTGAAATAAACTAATACATTCAGATGTAAATGGCAAAAACAACTAATATGTATATAGAAAAATATCGAATGCCTTGTGTTCTTCCTATATTCATTTATTGCTTTAAATTTTATATACAATCATTTATTCCTATAAACGATCCTATAAATGCTGCATAATCATCCCAAAAAATTTAGTAATGTCGCAATATTCTCATTTAAAAAAGTTTAATTAAGAGATAATCAAGCCAGGCATATCCTAAAAAGAGATGGAAATTTCTCTATTCTTTAAATTTAAGTACAATGCCTATAATACACATATTATATATACATACATATGTTTTTTTATAAATATATCTTATAATTCTCACATAAGTCATATAAGTTAAACTAGTAAACAGTATGATAAATTTTTATTAATACTCGTTCTTTTTTAAATTATGATGTCTATTATAATCTATAATTAATAATCTTGTAATTGATAGTAGTTCGTTTTTCAACTACTATAACTGACAAATATTTTTTTTACATTAATTAAGCAAAACAGAAGTCAAAACTTTTCTCTACAATAACAATTACAATTCTTAATTGAGGAATTGTCTAATCCCTGCAATAATTCCTGAATAATAATAGTAGTAAACAATACTTAATTAAATTTTTACATATAATTTTAAATATTTGTAAAAACATGATGAACTGGTCTTAATTAATGAATAGTTCATTGACAAAAAGCACATTTTACTAAAGGAATTTTCTGACCTTTGTTTTGTAAAGTACTATTAAATCAAAGTCATCATCATCAACAATTTTATCACTAAACTACAAAATTATATATATATATATATATATATATATATATATATATATATATATATATATATATATATTCATTGCAAATTATTAAAAAACTAGTAACATATATAAATATATGCTTTTGTATAAATGGAAGAGCTTTTTATACATTAAAAAGAACAATCAAACTCAACAAGGTCGTTGTATTTACTGGTAGTAAAAGGATTTTTTTTAAATATTTAAAATATTTAATTTAAATTTCATATCTCCTCGCCGTCAAAAATTCACTTTATACTATACCATTCCTGTTTTAAAGCTATATATATATATAAAAAAACATCCCAAGTAAACAGATGATTTTACATATCAATACATTCTAAACTGTAAATTAGGAAATTTGTCTTAGCTTTAATCACAGTGTTTGACAGCAGTCAGTTCCTGAGAATAGGAGAAGATCTCCGTACATCTTTGATTTTAATATATATGTACATATAGTTATTTATATATATATGTGCGTATATAAATGAAAAAAAGTAAGTCTTTATCATTCTTTTGAAATCGTTTAAATCTTGCGAAACGCAATTAGAAGTAGTTACGTATTTATAAATTAGTAAAAAAATAACAAGTGCATGAGTGCGTATAACATAAAAGTCCAAATACTTGTGAAAGTGCATTCAAGAAAAAGTAAGAAAACAAAGAACAGAACATTGCGATCTTAAAATTATTCTATTACGTTATTTGTGCCTTATGGTTTCTCTGCTTGATATGTCTTTTTAATGTGAGCGCTAGGTAAAAATGTTAATATATATTACTCCATTGGAAATTACAAATGAAAGAAATACCACAACGATATTCGAGAAGATATTAAAAAAATAATATATTTATGCAAAACATGCAAAAAAAAGCACGTTACTCTCTCATTAATAATTATGTGCGTACGTGAGTAAAACAGCGTAGGAACATTAACGTTAGAAAGTATATGCCGTTCCCAAGTGTATGCCGCGTGTATAAATTTACTATATGCAATTAATTTTTACTATTTAATATAACATTAATCGAATTTGTATTTACAAAAAAGACAAAAAGGAAAAGAATTTTTTTGCACAAAAGTAGTTCGTATTGTGTCTTCATAAAGCAGAATTATATTGTTATTGCTTCTACTTTGTATTAAAAAAGAATAAAAAGAAAGAGAAAGACACATTCTATTGTAATAAACAATAAGACGCGACAAAATATCATCAATAGAAATGGCCAAAGATGAAGAAGAAGATGATTTACTTCCTGATAAGGATGCTGCTAAGGAATTTTATGCTAAATATGAACCAAAAGAAATTTTAGGCAGGTGGGTGCAATACAATTAACTTTTTCAATGTCATTTTTTATTACCGTCATATCATTTCGAAAAATTTTCGTTTTTAATAAATAGATTTACTCTCGCTTTTTGTTGTTCGCAAATACGTTATTTTAAATTATATTATTGCGTCAGCCGACAATAACTTTGATAATGTAAACTTGTTTGCTTCTGGCGCGTTATACATATACTCTATATGTTGGCCATAAAGTTTAGTACAGAATGACATAATAGACAATATTTATAATTGATACTGTTTTTGTGTAAATACTAAACGAAAAAGTCATTGAATAAAATTAGGCAACAGATTCTATAAAGTTTACATATTCTTGCTTATCATCATATTCTCAATTCATTTAGAAATGTCTGATATGTAGCTTATATGCTCCAGAAGTTGTATTTTTAAGAAATATAAAAATATTTATAGTTGGTTAATGCAAAAATAGGCCAATTCTGATAAAGGCATTAGCGTGATTCGTAAATTGAGGTTGTCTCGTTAATTATACCCTACACCACTTGTGATACAGAAAATTGTATCAATTATTATCTTTATCAATCTTTCATTATCGATTCGGAATCACTTTCCGATTCGATTGAAGCTCACTTCCTCAAAAAGAGATATTTGGGTAATAATGATAAATCAGTTAAAAAAGTAATTACATCATCTCATGGGGAAAAGCGGTATGTAGCTTTCAATAACCATTTTCATATTAAGAAATCAAATTTCAATCAACAGTTATTTCGAAAGTTATGTCAAAAATTTAACTGTACGTAAAAAAAAACTCGTACAAAGAGATACAACGACAGTAGGTGCCTCATAAATCGAAAGTGTATGCAAATAAAAAAGAAAAATATTATATAAACAATATACCTAATATATACCTAAATATATGTATATATATATATATATATATATATATATATATATATATATATATATACATATATGCCTATATATATATTTAAACAAAGCATTTTTGAATTCAATTGCAGGGCATACTGCTTATTTGATAATAAATTAATTTAAAATAAACAAAACAAAACAAACCCAATAACACCGTTAGAGATAAGCCTTAAAAACATCATTACTGTAATAATAGCAATAGTGGCCAAGAATCTCTACCATATGAGCTGCTTGAAGATGTAAATGATACGATTTTTCTGAAGAAATATTGGTGTTAAGGGTTTTTACTTGAACGTGCTTGCCAATAAATTTGAAGATCTAAAGGCAGCGCCATATATTACTAGAAAAAAAATACAAAAAGTTGATAAGGATTAAAGCCTAAATCGATAAGCTTATCTAGATCAACATCGATACGGTCATTGCTTTAACTATAAATTTAGTTAGTCTTAATTCCAACACTAAAAAGAAATCCTTTCAAAATGTAAGATACCTTGAAAATATATAAAAGCATGTAGAAGTTGTATCAACTAAATTTGGCATCTAATATAAGTTTTCACTCAATCTGTCACACTTTTTTTATATAGGGTACTAAAAATTTATGCGGGTGCATATGAGATCATGATTTTATTACACAAATCGACTGAATTTCTGCATTGCTTTTTGTTATCAAAGTATACGCCTCAATTTCGAAAATCGCCTTTAAAATTTGGTAAAGTAGACGTTTTGTGCACCCAGAAACGAACAGAACTGAATGTGAATTATATTTATGGGCTCTACCTTTTGAAAATAAATCGACATACAAAAAATTATATAATTTTAAATAAGTTTTAACAAAAACAATCGAGAAAGAGGAATTAGTTGTCATATTAAAATTAAGCCTAGATGGATCAATTTTTCAAATTTTTTCCCTTCTGCCTTTGAGCGATTTATTATTTTTGCGGCCTTTAGTTTCATAAACCGTAGCAATATGTGTACATTTTACCGACATTAAAAAAGACTACACCAGACTATGCTAGATTTGAGTAAACCAGACTAGGATAGTTAACTGAGGCTTACATAGATGATGAAATAATTAAAAACCGAAGCCACACAGAAAAAAAAACAGAAAAAAAATCCGCCGAGCCCCCTGGAATGGGTGGGCTCGTTTTGTCAATCAATATTTTATTTTACTTATGTAGGCATTCGTATAATGTTATTAAATAAACATATATATGCACATACCCACACGCACATACAATATACATACAGTTATTGAATACTTATTTAATAATATTTTATCAACAAACGAAACTTGAATTTTTCAATGGTTTTGCCTTTTTCTTAATCTATTTGTATGTAAACATTAATTATAATAGCAAAAACAAAAACCCTTCAAAATAGAAATCCAAAAATGCAAACGTTAAGGTGGATTGTGAAGAATTCTTGAGTACCTTACAATACATAACATAATAATTAAATTGAAGAAATGAAACAAAAATTCGACTTTTGTGAAAATCCCAAACAGTTTACTATTATATGGGAAAGATTTAAAACATTTTATCGAACTCAAAATTGATTTTTATAAAATTTAGCAACTGTTTTTTTATATTGAATTACAGAATCACCGTAAAACTAATCCGATGATCTCACTTTTTAATAATTGTTAACCATTCTTAGATCGATATAAAATGAGCACATTAAATTTCATTGAAAAACCTTAAAAATTATATGAAACGATTGTGCAAGTTTGTAAGATTCTAAATGTATAAGTTGTCTAATTTTTATAGTTTCTAAATGTTACATACATCCGCACAAAAGTGTTATACTTTACTATAACAAGTAGTGTAAGTGGTGTAAAGAAATAACCATTGATATTAAAAAAAACTCAAAAATACAAAAATGTATAAAAAAATTAAAGTATCAACAAAAGCAACAAATATAGAAATAATCAATCTATGTATTGAACAACAACAAAGCAGTCAGGCATATCGCCATAAAAAATATAAACATAATACTGATAGAAATAGAAAATAAAATACAACAACAACAACAGCAGCAATACATGGTAATGACAACTAAAGTCACGTGCTACAAACAAAATTCCTGATAAACTTATAACGTAATAGAATTTAAAAATTTAGAAAGTTGAATTTGGAATTTTTCCTGTCCATCTATTTGGTTAATTTTAATTTTTTTAATTTTCATTTCACCAAATGGAATTGACTGCTGTGTTAATGTACATAATAATGGAACATTATTCATAATGCATCCTACATCTTATTTATATAGAAACAAACTTTTGTAGTTACCTCTTAAGTTTATGTACAATTTTAATTTATCATGTATTGGTAGATCTACGTGAATTTTTCCTTTTTATACCCATCACCACCCAGAGGTTTGGTGGTATACTCACTTTTCCATTATATTTAGAACACCCAAAATTAAGCGTCGGAGACCCTATAATATATAAACAGTCTTGATCAAATTTTGAATCGATTTAGACATGTCTGAATGCCCGTCCGTGTGTGTGTCTGTCTGGTTATAAAGTTTGAAATATCCACCTTAAATTTGGCACAATCATTGAAAATTCTTCCAAATTGGTAAAAGGACACGCCCGCAGTACAATCCAAACTGACAGGCCATTGTCTACAATATCTATAAAAAAGTCACGCATATCGGTCACACCTACACTAAATTGCATAATGCCAAATTTTCACTTTTTTATGTATATGTTTTCCATCTACTACTGAAAAACTTAAACAGACCTCTGAATCGTAATATTATAGAGATTAAGTGGTGGATATCCAAGATTTGGATAGAACCAAATGTAATTTTCTTACTTTTTATTATTATTTACTATTTAAATATTTGATGTAGAGGCATTAGTTCAACGGTAAGACGTTGTATAGAAAAAGAAACGGGCAGAGAGTATGCAGCAAAGATAATCGATTTAAGTGGTGCCGCCACAGAAACTGATGACACAAATCCTGTACATATATTGGAGGCGACACATCAAGAAATCTCTATTCTACGTCAAGTTATGGGCCATCCGTATATAATTGAATTACAAGATGTTTTCGAATCGGATGCTTTCGTCTTTTTAGTATTTGAGTTGTGTTCAAAAGGTGAATTATTCGATTATTTAACATCGGTTGTAACATTATCAGAGAAAAAGACGCGCACCATAATGCGTCAAATATTTGAAGGTGTCGAGTATATACATTCAAAAAATATTGTACATCGTGATTTAAAACCGGAAAATATTTTATTGGATGATAATCATAATGTGAAAATTACTGATTTCGGATTTGCTCGCCAAATGGACGACAATGAAATGTTAACAGGTTATTCTTTCAGATTGCCACTACTTTCAGTATTATTATAATTTCATGCTAACTTTTTGGTATTTTAGTAAGTATTTTTGATTATAATTTGCTTCCGTTTTTCTTGTTTTCTAATAGATCTTTGTGGTACACCGGGCTATTTAGCGCCAGAAACATTACGTTGTAATATGTTTGAAGGAGCACCTGGTTATGGACGTGAAGTTGACATGTACATTTGTATATATATATATATATAAATATATATTATTATTACTTATATATTTGATTGTAGTAAGATTGAATTTCTTTCATATTGCCTATGTCAAATAGATGGGCTTGTGGTGTTATAATGTTTACATTATTGGTTGGTTGTCCACCATTTTGGCATCGCAAGCAAATGGTTATGTTGCGCAATATTATGGAAGGTAAATACAGCTTTACATCGCCAGAATGGACTGATATTTCGGAAGAACCCAAAGATGTAATACGAAAATGTCTAGTTGTTGATCCTGCTAAACGTATAAAAATACGTGAAGTGTTACGTCATCCCTTTTTTAATCAAGTGGTAAGTGTATTTTATATATTACATTACAGTCGTTTTGAGCTATGAAATCCTCTAAACACGATTTTACATTAACCAAAGAAAGATAAAATTGATAAATAGTTGAAAACATTATGTCCATCTTCCAAGAGAATTTTGTTACATATTTGAACTTATTAATAATGAAATTAATCGTTTTTAGAATTTTGCAATATTGTCAAAAAATTTACAATGGACTTTAATATTTAATTCCATAACAATATCCGTGAAACATTTAATCTTCAATGTTAATGCCGTATGTGTAAGTGTAGGGTAGAAAATTTATAGCTTTCTTGATTATTATCATATGTCAGATCTCCCAAACACTTTGCGTATATTTTAATTATAAATACTCGTTCTAAAGTAAAGTAATCAATTGCATGAGACATTTTTATTATGCAAGGATTTTAAACGATTGTACCCAACAAAAGATTTTATTTAATTATATTTCAAAATATCGTTTTTGTTTGTTTGTTTATTTGGTTCTTCGCTTGCTTATTTATCAGTTATTTGATTATAATATTGATGGATTGAAACGTAATGTATCATTAACCTTTAAAAGAATGAGCTTCGCCACAGACATAACCTTGGTAAATTTGATGGCATATTTCTACATATTCTCACTCTCTCTCTTTTTCTATTTCCCATGTGATATTCATTAAGATATGTCTACTCCTATAAATTTTCTAATAATATTTTTTGTTTGTTCACAACACTAAACTGATTTATTCGTCTGCTGATTTAGGCATTTTTCTTCCTATTATAATGTCTGTAATTTTTGCTTCGTTTCGTTCTTATATAAAAATATTTAATGCAATTACTTCACTCTTCCCTTTTCATTGTTGTACCATCTCATTTAAGTATTTAATAATAAATTTCTTTAATAGTTAACCCATTAAGGTAAAAGGTGCATATAAAATATCCCAAAGGGCCCCACTTACAAAAAAAAACATTAATGAGAGAACCTTAATTACAAATTTCAAAGCTGATGAGCACGTCTACCAAATATTCTACATTTGTAATTATTAATTTTATACTCTCAAAGTTAAAAAATTTTCATAATTGGCCATTAGTTTATATAGTTATATATAATATGATATAATAATATTGCCAAATAAATCATTCTCAATTAAATTTATGTATTAAATTTATCCACTTTCGTTAAATTTCGCTATAATTAGTTCTCTTAAAGTAAAAAATTTGCTACCCGATTTTATCTAAGTACGGAAATTTAGTACATTTTTTTAATCTTTACAAACCATTGTAATGTTTACAAAAAAAGATTAGCAATCTGAGAAGAGAACATCAATTCAAAAATTAAAAAAATGTATAATCTAACATAAATGTCATATCCAAGTAGCACAAATTTTAAATAAGGGATTTAAAATTTTTAGGATACACAAAAATATTCTCTAAAAGAAAAGAGAAAGAAACTATTTATAGTAGAAATATTTGAAATTGTGAAACAAAATTGTAAAATTTCTTCAACAATATGTCCTAAATAGATCCTTCTACCTGAATTATCGTACGATGGACAAAAGACTACATATCATTTATGTGAACAAAATGTTCATAATTTGCGTGAGTATTCCAAAAATATCAAAAATAATCATAATCTACGTCAAGTGCCAGTATTGCAACAACAAAAATCAAACCAACAACATGATTGCGAAACGGCGCAGCAAAAATTGTCATCAATGATCCACCAGCAGCAACATTTTCAGCATTTGCAAGGAAAAAAAACAGAACAACTGCAGCAAGAACAACAAAATTCACATATGAATAAATATAATTTATTAGTCATATCAAATTCTGCGACTTTAGTATCGCATCAGCCTATTCAAAACGACGTAACACAAGCAATTAATTGCCTACAAACAAAATCCATATATCAAACACAGTTTAATCTTGATGTTGGTACTTTTACAAATATTAATCATAATGTCAATGATAATTTTAAAGCGTCCACATTTATCACACCCACGCAACCGGCACCGAAAGCTAAAATAAAGCATCATTATAATCATCATCACCAACAACAACAGCAACGTAAGCAGCAACAACAACATCAACATGAGCATTTAGAAATCACACCATTTATGAATTATGTGGGATTAACGTTGGCATATGGTCCTGATTATTTCCCTAATACACAAAAGGCAGGTTTCTCTTACCTTCTTCCTCTTTTGATATTTTTACAAATCCATACACAAAAAAATATGTGTATGTATGCACCTTTATACCTTTTCCCTGCATCATTTTGCATTTTACGTTTATCCGTTTATTACTTTTTTCCATTTATTTTTTACCGTTTGTCACTTATACTAATTTGAATATTTACATAATCTAAGAATGTATTACTGTTTACAATAATGGTAAAAAAAAATTAAACAAAATTATGTTCCTTCATTAAGTACAAGATCTATTATAAAATGACACAGCTATCAAAAGCAAAAAAAAAAAGTATAGTTAAGATAACACGAGTAACATTGCTGTTGTCAATGTAATGTTGCGTTTCATCCTTTGTTTAGGTTCATATATATATTATACATCTCCAACTCACTCATCCATCTGCAAAGTCAGTTAATCTACTTCACCCATTATATAGCCTTTAAAGAATTGTATGTTGTAGTAGTTCTTATATAAATATAGAAACTTTTTTAAACGGTTATTAGATAAAATTATGTAAATTTGGAAATCACGATAATGAAGTAATATCAAATTATCAACTCTATTTTGAATAGAGTTGTATTGTAGTCAATGTTTTAATAGTTGTAAATCATAATAGCCTTTTACAATAATTCAAATACTTTTATTTCTTTTTTTTTTTGTTGCATAATATTATTCCACAAACAGTTACGCAAACAAAATCGCTTTAATGCTCGAAAAAAATTTCTATTTGCAATGTTAGTTGTACGCGCTTGCATAAGAATTAAACGTTTACATTATACAGCTGAGCCATTACATGTTGAGGATGCTATTCGTGATCCATATAGAATTAAAGTATTACGCAAGGTATTTTTATAAAAACTAAATATTATTATAACCTTGCATGAAAAGTTGAATAAGAAGCAAAATGAGTTATCCTTTAAATTTCACTTTTGTTTTTCTAATTTCTTTAGATAATTGATGGCTGTGCTTTTCGCGTTTACGGTCATTGGGTTAAAAAAGGTGAAGGACAAAATCGTGCAGCACTTTTTGAAAATACTCCGCGAACTGAATTGCATGCATTATATGTGTCAAATGTCAAATAAAATGCTTTACCTAACTTATTGGTCCACTAAAACCACTATCGCATGCCGATAGTAGTTTTAATGGACCAATAAGGTAGGTGAAGCATTTTATTTGACATTATAACAACAGTTATAATAATGCAAAACACTGTATATAATAGAAAGTCTAAATAGAAACAATTCATTCTTATATGTAGTAAAAATAATTTGTGAACAATTTGTGAGTACAAAAAAATTATAGTTGACATTTATAAAAGGTACATGGGGTTTCTTTGACACTTTAAATTTACATTTTTGAAATGAAACGTACATTAATGGAATGTTTTTTTTATAGAAAAAGTGTTACGCAAAAACATAAATAACGTAAGCTAATTAATTTAAGATAATTAAATAGGAATTTTCTTTATATACTTGAAATGGTAATACTGTTTCAAGAAGTACAACACTGCTTTGTTGCGCAGTGTACCGTTAGTTTTGTACAAAAAATGGTGATTTTATAGTTAAATGTGATTAAGTGTAAGATGAAGTGGAATTAAGAAAAAAACAAAACAAAAAGTGAAGAGTTTAAATAAAATAACAAAAAAATACAAATAATTGTAACGCATTGAATAAATGATACAAATAATTTTCAAAAGAAAACAAAAAAGATTGCACTTCTCTCTGCCATTTTTAAATACACTTTTCGGGCCATTTCGGGTCAAAAAAACTGCAAAACATCAAATAAAAATTCGACAAGTAAGTTATATAATTGTGTTACATTACATTATTTTATTTTATATATATTACATATGAATTGATTACATAAATAAGATTTTAGGCTGCTATGTGCCCATTTATGTTATAAAAAGCTATTCTGGGCACACGTGCACTTCATTCTAATTGTCCATCATATGAAGTTGGGAAGTACAATGTTTAGCAAGCAAGTGTAGAGTATTTCATCATCCAAATAAATATTGTGACAAATTTTGAAAAAATATTTTGATAATGTAATGTTGATAGGTAACTGGCTCCTAGTTCATGGATTAATATCCATACTCCATGTTTAAATTACTAATATAAAATCAAACCGTATGATTTCATTAAAATGTTTTAAAGTCTCGACACAAATCAAATCCTAACCATGTCTAAAGTGGCCCATTCACATTGATTAGGTTTCGATCTCTTTTTTTTCTTGTTGTTACTAACTAAAATTGACAAAATATCAAAATGTACTTTCATAATATTTGTTTATATTTATTTCTTTATATGCTGTTCGGGCTAATATTGAAAAAAAGTAATGGATAAGAAAAATTATAATTGAGCATTATTGTATTGTTGTTAATGCATGCTTGGTGTATGTGTATTTTTTTTATATTTTATTCTCTATAACGGTTGTCGGTGGTTCTGTTACAATTATTTCAACATTTTCTGCGATATCTGGTTTTTGTTCTAGATCTTGATATTCACGCTGTTGTTGCTGCAATTGTCCCAATTGTTGTGATTGTGGCAACTGGAGCTGTGACTGTGGCTGCGACTGCCTCAGTGATTGTGCAATTTCCTGCTGTTGTTGTATTTGGTCTTGTCCCTGTTCTTGTTGTTCTTCTTGCTTCTCTTGTAAACTTTTCAATAATTTTTGCGCTTCTTTATAATGATACGATTGATGTTGACGTAATTCAGCTTGATATTTAAATGCCATTGGACATTCTGTACACATGTAAGTGTTTTGCCCAACATGAGTACGTAAATGTTTCGTTAAATCACCACTTTCAGCATAAGCACGTTCGCAATATTTACATTTATAGGGCTTTTCCCCAGTATGTGTACGTAAATGTCTTCTTAAATGGTAACTAATTGCGAAAGTCATATTGCACTGTTCACATTTAAATGGCCTTAATCCAGTATGCAATAATTTATGTTTGGAGAGAGAGTACGCTCGCGTAAATCTTGAGCCACATAAATCACACACGTGTGGCTTGGTATTGCTGTGTATAGACATATGTTTAATGCGATCCGATTGACAAGAGAAACGACTTGGGCATTCAGTGCACTGATAACGTTTTTCACTACCATGTCGCTCCATATGTTGACGTAAATTGCTACCACTACGAAATGTTTTACCGCATTGTGGGCATAAATAAGGACTCTCACCGCTATGAGTACGCATATGCTCTTTTAAAGCATTATTGTAAGAGAATTCTAGCAAGTGATGACGAACAAAAGGAAAATTAGTTGGATTGTATTTTAAATATACAAAACGATATTTAAATGTCACAAATTTACCTTTTTCACACACCAAACATACTAAATTTTTATTGCCCTTATGACGGTTTAAATGTTCGACCAGATGCCCATGTAATACAAAAGATTTCTCACATTGATTACATTGATGCCGACTAACTTCCGGGTGTTTATTCGTCATGTGTTCGTTTAGTGAACTCATATTAACAAATTTCCTACCACAACTTGGACATAAGAATGTTGCAAGGTTGGCTGCCCTTGTATGAGTTTGACGATGTGCTGCCATTGAGGCTTGCTTCTCAAAACGTCTCGGGCAATCGGGACATTTGAATCCCTCAAGTGATATCTTTGATGAATTTCGATCAATGCCTTTGGCGTGCATTAACTTATGAGCCTTTAATAAAGATTCAGTTAAAAAACGATATTTGCATAAATCGCATTGATAGGGACGATCTAATGAATGCACTGAACTGTGCCGTTTTAAGCGATACGGTCGATCAAATATTTTTCCGCATTCTTCACACGGATAACGGCCGTTACGACGATTATTACTGTTTGGCCTGAAAGAATAAATTGAATTTAACAAAAGTGAAGTGTCGTTTCGGGTAGAACGGTCTGTATTTTTAAAAGACTAAAATTTATCAGTTTATTACATTATTACATACTTTTCAATTTCTCCAACACCTGTATCGAAAACATCAATTTCCATTTTACCATTTTTCGATCGTTTTGATTTTCCTTTCACCTTTGTTGGTTTAGTTTGTTTTTTAAAGTCAAAATCGTGATCATTATGATCATCATTATCACTTGATGACGATGAAAAGTATTCTGGTTTATCATAAGTACTACACAGTTCTTCTTTTTTGATTGAAGCTTTTTGTTGCTGTTGCCTCTTTGTTAATCGCTTAGTAGTAGTTATTGTGGAAACTGATTTTTTCAAACTTTTAACCGAACTACAATTATGGAAGATAAATTTTACATTTAATATACAACGGTTACTTATAAAATTTGGCAAAGAGCCGCTACATAGAGTTCATGGTGGTATAGCGTTGCCCAAAAAAAAAAAAAAAACAGATCATACGGGGCATCACATATAGAACTTTAACTTTATAGTTCATACTATAAAAGTCACTAATTTCTTGCATCGATTTGACACGAACTAGCGAAAACCGATAACAACTGACCATTTTAAGAATTATTCTTTCTCAAGGAAGCACACATTGCTCAACGTCGTAACATGGAAAAAGTCTATCCAAAAGTATTGAAATATTTGTTCAAACTAATATTTTGAATTTTCAATTCAGTGACATATTCAAAATAAAAAACTACACAACAAAAATTATTTATTTCACTATTTACGAAATATCTGAAAATGTATTAAATTTTGGTCTGTGAAATATTTGAGAAAAGTGTAAATCACATTAGAACCAAAGCAAATCCATTGAAGTTAACGACTCCTGTAAGAATTTTAACAGTCGACCTCAACTAACTACAATTTAAATTATTGTTTTATTTACCTTTCCGTTGCCTTTCTCCTTCGTACTTTTTGTTTTGTTGCTTCGATATCTAAAGCAGAAATGTTGAGAACATCTTCACGATTACTTAACGTGTCTTCTTGTAACCAATCGACAGCAGCATTAATAGCTACTTCTAATTCTTCGGTATTGACCTCCTTTTCAAAATCCATTTCCATTTTAATATTGTGCGTAACTTGATATTCGTCAATGTGAACTGTTGGTGTTAGCAAATGCTTAAAGTCTTCCATTTTCACACGACAAAAATTCTCTGCTGGTAGTGCTTGAATATCTGTTGTACTTGTTGTTGCTTGTGTTTGACTTTGGGTTGTTATGATTGCCGTCGATGCTGCCAATAATAATGATGATGATGGTGCGGGTGGTGTTGGTACAACAATTCCTTTATTTGTTAAAAATGTCACGAAATGCTTGTTACTTTCCACACATAGTTGTTGAAATTGATATGCAGCCACCAACTTTTCTAAGCACTGTCCACATATAAAATCGGAAACAATATTTGAGTTGTCTAATTCTAAGTACAATTGTGGCACTAATGACGATAACATTTCCATTATTGTGTGATTTTCGTTGGGTGTATCAATTAATTTATGGTTTTGTTGACTTTCGCTCATGCAAGTGCGACATATTGTTGTGAAATTTATAGACATTTCTATGGCATTCTCTGGTAGATGGAATGTATTTTGCTTTTTTCTCTTTATACTTTTTAGGCCTTTAATTCCTTTTGTTGTTTTGCTTTTCTTGTTTTTTCATTAAATTTTTCTTTCACTTGTATAATTTTCAATGAGATATTTTTTTTGTATATGACTGCATTAACAACATAGAACAGCTGTTTTAGATATATTACGTGCGAAATAAACGTAATATAAATATATATTGACATATATAAATATAAATATAAATATATATATATATATATATATATGTATATATATTTATGTAGTATTAGTGGAAATATGCATTAAATTACCTGTAATGCATATACCAACCAATACTAAGAAAAATTGAATAGGCAAATGTAGAGTTTTGTTTACAAAAATAATTGTATAAGGTAGTACATTTCACTAAAATTGTATACGGCAATGCTCTATTATTAAATCCGCGGCTTGGCAATACTTTAAAATATAATTATTATAATATTGGCAATGGTGTCAAAGTTATTAGTACGGGAGAGAAATTTCTTAACGCAGTTGAAATAAAAAATTTAAAAAGCACTACGTTGAAGTTAATATTAATACATAAAAGTACAAAAATATTAAAAAAAAATTCTATTATTAATTGCGTAGAATAATCACGAAGTGAACTGCAGTACACGTAAAAATTCATGCAGAAAAAAAGTATTAAATGTTATATGCATTCGTAAAATAAAATAGGCCGGCTATTTTTTGACAAAATACAAGAAATTAAAAGAAAATAATACATTAAAAATAAGTTAAATCAATTTATATGTGCATGTTAAAAAAAAGCAAAAGAAAATTCGTTTACGTAAAGCAATTTAGAGTTTTGTTTCATACATGCATGCATGCACATTTTCTTTCTTTTGTTTTGTTCATTGTTTTTATTGTGAAATAAAATTAAATGAAAGTAGAAAAGAAAAAAATATTGCTCTTGTTAGTTTACCCAGAGCTTATAAAAAATGTAATGCAAGGTAAGAAATTTTATTGAAAATTGTAAAAGTTCAATTAAACGATTGAAAAGATTCAGCAGTTACACCCAAAAGCGAAAAAGTAAATTATAATTGTAAGGTAGGTCTTGTTTTATAAACAATTCTGTGTACAATATATTGAAGGATCAATTTTACATATTACAATTCGGGCATAGGTTGATTTATTCTATTTAATTTGCTATCAGGGTCTGCTGTTAGGATTCAAGCACAGTCACTTACACATTTCTTGTGTGTATGATTTACAAATGGCACTCATACACCATTTGTTTACTTATTTATTGTGGTTACATCCGAATTGAAATGATTTTCATTATCATTAAAAATAGTCATTTTTGAATAAAAAGAGTATGATAGAATACAAAATGTGAAAAACCATATATCAAAAAAAATTTGTTGTCATGTGAAATTGTATAAATTATATATTACAAGTTAATAGAATTTCTATGCGATTTATGTATTTATCAAACGATCAACTGGAATTTGGTTCATACGCCTATCTAAAATTTTGCGTGTATGAAAAATCAGACACCAATAACTGTAAAAGATAAATTCACGTGCACTCAACTTTAAGCTGATTTTAAATATTCGCTGTTTTTAAATTAATTTCAGTTTTCGAATTGATCATCGCGGAAAAATAGTTAATACTTAATGCTTTTTTCTTTAAAATTTTTGCTTAATACTTTTGCTGGTTTCTTTTAAAATTGTTTTACTGTATTTACAGCATCAATTTTCTTTGCGATATTAGTTTTCTTTTATGTACGATTAAACGAGAAAAGTCGTGAACAATATTGTTACTGTTGCTTATTAATTTATATATCGTATACTGCAAAAGAAAAGCAACGTATAAAACATATATATATATATATATATATATATATATATATATATATATATATATATATGTAAATAAGTATAAAATTGGAACATAAAAGACATACATATCTACGTCATATTAGTCGCACTTGGGTGTTGGTTCAAATAATCAGGGAAAAGAAATTCAATACCATACCTATGTTATGTTAGTTGCATTTTACTGTTGGTAACTTTCCTAGAATAATTAGTTAATAAGAAATTGAATACAATGCCTGTTATGTTAGTTGCACTTTAATGTTGGTAGCTCCACTTCGAATAATCACGGAATAAGAAATTTAATACCGCACCTGTAACAATTTAATGTTGGTAACTCTGCTACTGAATAATCAGGAACAGCATACCCGCGTTATATTATTTGTACTCTTTTTGCTTCGAATAATCAGGAGATAAGAAATTGAATATCATACCTGTGTTATATTGCTCTTTAATGTTGGTAACTCTTTTTGCTTCGAATAATCAGGAGATAAGAAATTGAATATCATACCTGTGTTATATTGCTCTTTAATGTTGGTAACTCTTTTTGCTTCGAATAATCAGGGGATAAGAAATAGAATATCATATTTGTGTTATGTTGCACTTTAATGTTGGTAACTCTTTTTGCTTCGAATAATCAGGGGGTAAGAAATTGAATATCATACCTGTGTTATATTAGTTGCACTTTAATATAATAAATATTTATTCTATTATTTTGTTTAGGTACATTTTATTGTTCTTAGTTTGTTTATTTTTTGTACAATATTGCAGGGTTGTAATTTATATATTACAAAACATAATTTATATTAAAGATTAACATTGATGCGTTTATGAGCTTATGTGGTGCGACGAGTGTGGAGTTGACTGTGAAACACTAGATCCGTGGTTCGATACCAGCTTGTGTTGTAAATTTCATGCGGCGGTTTTTCGTAAAGTTTCGAACTTTAAGGGCATGTACAATAAAAATATAAGTGTGAGTGTGTGTTAGTTTAAAGTAAGTCAAACCATGCGATGATGGAAGATTAAGACGTTGTGGGTAAAGAAAAACGGGTGGTGGTCGGTCGTGCGTGGTTAAGAAAAAGAGCTTTGGGGTTGGGGTGCGCTACATTGGGTACGTACGTAGGTGCGCACCTACACGTTGTGACTGGCGCCCAGTCACAAGCCCCCAGGTGAGACCATCAACCGGTCGGGGGATACAATTGGCGAATTAAGGTTAAGGATATAATATACATACATATATATACATACAAGCAACATACATATATAATATATAAAAGGCCGGCTTATTTAAATACAAAATACAAGAAACTAAAAAGAAAATAATACACTAAAAATAAGTTTAAAGCAAAGCAATATTCTCATATGTGCGTGTTAAAAAAAAGCCACTACACGTGTTACCGGGGACGCCGGAAGTAGCGTCATGCGCTTGCCGCCACCGCTTCGCGTGGAGCGCATTTGTTAAATCACCCATAAATACACGCCAGTCACACAATGCATTATAGTCTCTTGCTAAAGAAAATCTGATTACTCACAATCTATTTATTCGTCCTTATCTTTCCACATTTTAACTAAGTATATTTTTTTTTGCCTCTGCATGTCATATATTTCTAACTTTATGGGAAAAAACTTTACATGAAATTTATAACATACGCAGGTCTTGGAACCACGTATCTAAGGTTTAACATTCAGTCGCATATCTAGTGCCTTGCTACCGTTCTAATGTTAATCCTTAATATAAAGAATGTTTTTTAATGTATAAATTGCAATAGAATACAAAGAATGAATAAACAAAGAATATACACGAACAGAGAACAACAGAATGTACCTAAACATGCTCTGCCTCGTTTCTTTCATACATTCATTTTCTTCTTATTGCAATATTACAATAATAGTTTTTGAAAGTATTGCCAAAGCACAATTTTAGTGAAATGTATTATTTTATTCAATTATTATTGTAAACAAAACTTTACTTTTACTTGGCTAATTTTTCTTGGTTGGCATTTATATGTAATTTTATAAAATAATAATAACTCAACACTAATGCATTATTATTTTGATAATCTAAAAGATTCTTTTACTCTTGTCATTAGTTTGTAATCATTTTATTGCTATTAAAAGCTATTTTATTACTAATTTAATCGTAATACTTTTCTTTAAATATAAATTATAGACTAAAAATTATACCTAAATTTAAATAAATGTTTTTAATATGTGAATACAATTAGATAAAGCATTTATAAATTAAAATATACGTTGCTTTCCATGTATTTTCTTACTGAAATTTTTCATGTACAATTACATATGTTTGTCTTCTGCATTAATTCCATATAATATAGAAAGTCTTTAGAGTAAGCGTATCGTGATATTTCAAAAGGATACTTTTAGTTTTTTTCATATTCGTTTTTTTTATTACTAAACGAATTAAAGGAAAATGTAAGGAATGAATACATTTGCAGTAATGCAATAACAATTTAGAATTTAGGTGCACATTTTTTAAATTGTTGCTTAGTTATCATTGTAGTGGTCTTCTATTCATTCTTTTCTTGTTATTAACCATTAATTTTGTTCCTGTGTGTACATACATTAATTTGGCTTTTTCTTCATGATACTCTTACGAAAAGTCATACTTATTAAACAGTTAGTTAATTACGCCTGTTACTTCATATTTGCTTTAAAAATTAATTTCTTTAACTTTTTCCGCATCAGATTTTAAATCTTGTACTAATAGCTCATGACAGGTTTTTGGTATTAATGTTCCAACGATTTTTTCACCCTCTGTTGTTTTTAAGCGTAAAACTTGCATTTTACTAGTCGTATTACGCATGGCAAAAATCTGTTCAAGACGTGACCATATTGATAACACTGAACCGGATAGAACATGATATACTCGTTGTCGTAAGCCAACCTCACATTCATTACCTATATTAACATTACGACAGTTACCATTCCAAAAGGCATGGGAACACGTGTTCACTGACGCATCATACTGTTGAATCCAATGTGGTTCAGCCTCTTCACTAGTTACCTTTTTATATTTCTTTTCAATTTCTGCTAACGATTCATGTTTCATTAATAAGCCAGTATTTGGTCGATATATCTGAAACATTATATCTTTTTTATTACGGCCTTCTTCTTTCTTTTTATTAATATTAGATGGCAGCGGTAATTGATTGGTGCTCGATGATTCCACTTCTACAGCTAATATAGCTGTACGTTTGTTATTACGCGATTGATGAGATAAATAGAAGCCTTCATTTTCGCTAATTAAATCGGCGTATTTGTTTATAGCTTCTTGCCATATCATACCCCTCTCAACGCGGACAGTATGTAATTCAGTTGGTGCTTTGCCGGTAGCATGTCTACGTAAAAAACGTATTAATTTAACGCGTGTCACATTTTCACCAGCTGTACCCAAATCTAATATACCCAAATCGAAACGTCCACCTTTCTTTGCTTGATTTATAATGGCTGCTAAAGTATCAGTAAAATACTTAAATAAGCGATTTTGTAATTCTACCGGCATGCCAAGAATGCGATTTAAAAATTTCGATATATTATTATAATCTTTATCCAAGCTTAAAACGCCCGGGCTACTTTCACTGTTTACGATAATGCCAACACCCACTAAAGCACCGGCAATATCCTTAAAAAAATCACCATAATAATCAGTGGGGGGCGGCACCAGTGGTTGTTCATACCCCATAATTGTTTTCATCACAGTTTCTAAGGCTGTACGGCCATATTTATTATCAATATTAAATTGTGATAAATCCCGTGTTTCCGTTGCCCTACGATCACCATGCGTTAGCGCACCCAACGATTCCAAACGTTTGGCAACTGTTGATGCGAAACGCCTTTCGCCAGCTAAATCGCTTATTAAAAATATATATTCGGGAGCATTTACTTGATTAGAACGATGTGTCCGGCCAAATTGTTGAACAGCACGATCAGCTGACCAAGGTAATTCCAAAGTTATATGCACGCGACGCTTCTGATTACGAACACGTCGATCACTTTGTAATGATATACCACTAGATGCTGCTTCCGATATAATGGCTACACCTTTTTCACCATTCATGAAGCGTTGCTTCTCGGCAATATTTAACATTTCCAAAGGAACGTCTTGTTCTGAACGTGATTCGTATTGTATAGAACCATCATCAGATTGCACAACGCGACCTTTCCTGCCTGTCATTTCTGCTACATTTTCTGGTCCACCCAATTCATCAATTAATTGGTCCAGAGTGTTGGGTGGTAAACGTTCACCCAATATTTCAATTTTATTTAATAGTTCCTCTTTCATGCTGCATGCCCGTTCAATGGCATCTTTAGGGGGTGGACCAATATTTAGACGGACACCATGAACACCAATTGGAGTTACAGTACCTTTCAATTCTTGTTTTTTCTGTAAAAAATCCTGAATTTTATCTTGCGTTGTTAGAGCACCTTTTTTTTTGGTGGGTGTGGTAGTTGTAGCTGCGATTGTCGCTGTCGTTAAGCTTGTCATCGTCAACTCTTTACCATTGGATTTCTTTTTCTTTTTCTTCTTTTTAGTTTTAGCACGTGCTACCCATGGTTCAATATCACTATCCGAACCACTAAAAAATGGATTAAAATCAGATGAATCATTGCTATCACTGTGCTGACTACCACCAAATTCATTTGAATCCTCGGATTCAGTATTGGATTCATGATTATCATGTTCATGATCATCTGTATCGGTTACATTGTGCGTCGAATCGGTATCTGAATCTAAATAACTAGGCGCATTCGGACGACATTTCTTAGCCGCTTTATTATATTCATGATGAGATGCTGATGATGAGGACGATAACGATTTACGCTTATTAGCTCCTTTTTCTGTTTTATCTTTAGTGCGATGAGCAGCAGTTACTTCATCTATAATTTTTTGTATTGCTGACTTTTTCTCGTCACTATTAGTTAAACCTAATATACGATTTATACGATTACGATCGGGTGCTGGAAAATGTTTCTCTACTAATGATTGAAAGACACCTTTGGCTGTTGATACGAAATCCGTTAATTCGCCATCATCACGCTCCAATTGTTCTAATGTTCGAGTTTCACCTGTTGATTGTAAACCAATTACCACACATTTACCATATTTTATGGCTTCTCGAGCCACATTCACTGTATGATTTACTTTGGAGGCTATACACAAATATTTAAAAAAGCGCTGATGGGACAACCAAAATTGACACCACATTGTCTTTTTCATGCGACTTTCAGCATCTATTAATTCGGCAGCTTCTGTGAATTTTTGCATAGCTTCAACCCACTAAAAGAAATCGAAGGAATGAAAGGTTTTAGTGAGATCAACTTTATGCAAATTTTTTCTTCTGTTTTTGACGTCCTTTACCAAATCGACAGAGTCATCATAAATTTTACGGAATGCTGATGATAAAGGAACCTCTTCAATTTTAAATGTAACACCATGAAAACTAAGTTGACGTGCTATATACATGCCACGTAATTTCATATCCATTGCGACTATTTCCATAGCACCCACACCCCTTAAACAAATATATGTATATATAGAAGTTAACTTTTTCTCATTTTCTTCTTAAACTAATCGTATAGGTATATCTTCTATTCATTTACCTTTTCTCTACTGCTGTTATAAAATCGTTAAATGTTGAAAACGCTGTACCTTGACCCCACAAGCCCAAGCGGACCATGTATGCCATATTTTTTGGTTCTGATGCACCCGTTGCTGATGCATAAACAACACGAGCCTTAGGCAATTTCTGTTGTAACTCTAGTACCGCTTGGCCGCTTTTTGTTGACTTACCCGAACCTACTGGACATAGGTTCTTTGCTTTATGACATTCATCAAATATAATTAAACCATCAAAATCTTCACCGCACCATTGTAGTAGCTGTTTTAAACGAGATCGGTATTTTACGGTTTTATTATTCGATTCACCGATTAAAGCTGAGTATGTGCTAAATATAACACCCTTTTTACAATTATTATTTATATCGGAGGAGATTTTTGCATATTTAAACTAAAATGTTAGAAAAGAAAAAAATCTAAATAGAATTTTTTAAGTAGACAATTATTTGAAATTGAACGTACGATAAAAATATTATGTTTAGTGTAATTTTATCGAGGATGTTTGATTTTTCTGCTATTTATTTACCTTATTTAATGGGTGCACTTCGATTTTACTAGCTCCAATATCTGATAAATCACGTTCGGCATCATATTTTAAATCATTAGAAGCGGAAATCCATATAGCCTTTTTACGTCCTTTCATATAATTCTCGTATATAATGCCAGCTATCGTGCGGCCTTTACCGACACCAGCCCCGTCACCAATTAAAAAACCGGCACGACTACCATCTGATAATAAGTGATCGTGTGCTTGTGATGCATAAGTTATAGATTCCAATTGTAATGCACTTAAATGACCTTTTTGAATTGTTTCCATGGGTATGGATAATTTATAATAAACATCACATGGTTCAACAGATGATAGAGATGCTGTTTCTACAACAGAATCTGGATGCTTTTTACCCAATTTTAATTTAGCTGGCCAATATTCAGCATACGTTTCTGCTACACCCATTTCTTCAAAATCACCCTCATCTTCTTCAGGTTGATTAATAGGATTTGGTGTCTGTTATATAGAAATTTATATAATTTCTTTTTTTATATACGTCTCATTCAATTTTGATTAGTCTTGCGTACGTACTTTTATTGGTTGCATTAACAATTGGGATAATAATTGGTTGGGTATACCGCTGGTTAAAAATTCTGGATTGGCAGCTACTAACGCTTGAATTTTTTGCATCACCATAGCATTAATTTTCGATTGTGGGGTTAAGCCAACACCAACATTGCCACCCATCGTATTGTGTGATGTAGCTGTAGCATTTCCTGCTGATGAAATATCAAAACCTAAGCCCATGCTCACTTAAAAGTTTATAAACAAAATAAAAGCAAAGATTGGGAAAGAAAGAATAAATCGGATAAAAGCAGTCTTCACAAATATCATGTAAATAAAGTAAAATTAGATTAAAAAAAGGGGAAATACAAATAAACAAGTAACAAAATTATATTTGGCTGTGGCCGCCAAATCTTGGACACTCACTACCAATACACCATGATATTACGATTCGGAAGCTGATTCACTTTTTTAAGAGTAAACGTATAAAAATGAAAAATGGTACTTATCGTAGACGCGTCTGATTTGTAAAATTTTTTGACAGACAATATCCTCTCTACTTTTACAAAATTTTAACTCCTACCTCTTGAGGTTTGCAGATGCTGAGCAATAAACTTTGACGTTTTGTTACGAAAAAGTAAGATGTTCTCAGTTTATGTTGCACTGTGGGCGCATGCTTCTCCTGACTTTGCCTATTTTCATTTCTAACCTGCGTACACAAACTTCCGCGTTTTTGCCAAATTTGAGTTCGATATGTCAAATTTTACGACCTGGAGAATGTTCACAACAGACAGACGCACAGACATGTCTAAATCGATTAAGAATTTGATGCCAATTAAGAATATGCATACTTCAATGCTTTTGTCATACATAATGACAAAGTGAATATACTCCTAATTTCTGGGTGGTGTGTGTAAAAAGGGAAATTTAAGAGTAATAATCTGCAAATTATGTGTACCAAACAAACAAAATAATCAATTGTTTTTTTTTCTAAAAGGTAAGTATTGAATAATGTTGGTGTTTATTTGAAGGAGCTTTAATAAAGTTTTTTTATATTACTTTTTTAATAAGCATTTAAAAATAAAATTATAATAATGATAAATGGTAAAGGTAATTTCGTTTTATTAAAAGCAGGGATAGATTACTAAATTTCAATAATAAATTTATATTGAATTTCCAATTTTAAAAACAATCTAAAAAACGAAAATATTTGAAAAATGTGAAAGAGTTGACTTTTGAATAGAAAAGCCAAACGGTAATAAACCCTGATTTTAACAAAATTCACGCAGAATATAAACAAGAAAATTGGAGAAAAAGTATCTAAAGATTCACTTTTGCTTTGGTTGTTACCAACATTACTCGACTTACTATGCGCCCATAAAGACGCGATCATATTAAGATTTTGATTTGTTTGATAATATGAAGAAGAAGAAGATATGGGAGAGCCGCCAATGGTAGACGTTATACGTGCTAGACCAATATTGCTGCCGCTACTACCACTATCCAATATACTACTCAAAATGTTTGAATGGCTGCCTGCAGTTGTCAAAGGTGGTAAACCACTATTTACAGCTAGAGCTGCCATATTCATTAATTGTGATGCGTTAAATTGAGGCATAATGTCACCGCCGCCGCTACTACCATCACCGATACCAGCACTTACACTACTTAGTATTAGATTTCCAAAAGTAGGTGCTGTAGTTGCTGCTGTTTTTGAACTACTTGGATATGGTGCAGCTGTCAAACCGACAGCTTTTATTTGTTAGCGTTTTTTTTTTTGTTGTGTTTTGAAAGTTAATAATTGTTACAAAATTATGGTTAGAAATATGCGTGTAACTTTTGTCTATAACTACTTTTAAATAAAATTTTGAATGTTTATAACTGGTAAGTACTCACTTCCTGATCCAGAATATGTTGATGATTTTTTCGGCATATTATTATTTAATATTGGTTTTGTATTTAATTGATTTGGCTTCAATAATGAATTATGATTAGTATTATTAGTTGGCTGTTGCTGTTTGTGTCTGCTGCTGTTTTTGGCGTATGAGACAGCTGTTTGTAAGTCTCGACCACCACCTGAAAATAAAAACGTATTATCAGTAATTTATTCTAGTGAGTATTAAAATTTGAAACTATTTCAATTGTACAATTTTCGCTTTGTTTTATACCCATCACCCAGGGATTTGGAGATATACTCATTTTGTCAAAATACTTGCAACATCCAAAGGGAAGGGGCGGAGACCCTACAAAGCATTTTTATTCCTGATAAACTTCAAATTTTGACTAGATTTAGCCCTGTCTATTCATTGATCTGTCTGCATGAAAGTTTGTGTTTCTTCAGGTCGTCAAATTTGAGATATGGAGCTCAAATTTGGCAAGAACATTGCAAGTTCTTGCAGACAGGTTGGTACAACATTTAACATTCTACAGCATTCTATATTAATTCTAATCAAAATTCATTTAATAGTTTACCTTTAAATCTATGATAATTTATTTTACAATATAATTTCTAACACGTTTATTCTAAAATTTGTGATTATTTTATATTCTAATTCTAAAATTTTATCGTATGGGATAATAAACTATTTTCATAGAAAGCTTTTTACTGTACAAATTTACAATTGCAATAATTTTACATTTGTTATTTTATTATAAATCATTCAATATTACGATAGCAAACGACTATATTATTGTACCTCCTTTTTGGATAAGTTAAATTTCACATTTATTTCGCATCATTTTTGGTTTTTTTTCTATTTTTTGTTTACGTCAATCATTGAAGTAAGTGAAATTCAAGAATTTTAAAAATGACTATAAAGACTTTTTTTTACAAATTAACATACTTGCAACAATTAATAAAAAAATTCAGAATTTAATGTAAAATTGTAAATTTATTTTTTGTCTTAAGATTTATAAATATACATATGTTGTACGTAGTTTAAATGTTTTGTGTTAAGCCGCATATATGTGGAAATTCAAACGATATTCGTCTAGTAAAATATTTAACCATTTATAGCAGAAGCCGCCGCAAAGATAATATAATCATTAATTTATCAACAATTCTATATTCTGTAAGTGCCTTTGCAATAAGGTCTACATGTTTTCTTTATATGCAATGCATACATGTAGTGAAATTATAATAACAAATAATCAAGAATTTTAAGAGAAAAAGGATGGAGAATAGTGCACTGTATGACACCAGCCCATATTATATATACATGCAATTATTTATTTATTATACAGATGTGAAATGCAGAGGAGTATGTGGCAGTTTCTAATAGTCTTTCATAATTATTATCCATTATTATTTTAATTCAATAGTAATACTGGCTGGTCGTACGATTGTCAATGCTTTCAAAAATTACGGCAAAAAATTTTTTCTGTTACTCAATATCTAATGTTTTATGAGAAGTGGCTTTCTTTCTGTACTTGTCTTAAAAGTATTAATTTGTAATTAAAAAAAACGAAAAGGGCTTTCAAGGATTATGCTAAATTTGATCTCCATATCTCAAATTTGATAACCAGAAGAATGTTTACAACATACAGACCTACAGACATTTTTAAATAGGTTCAGAATACACATATATACTTTGTATGGTCTCCAATGCTCTTGCGCTACAAACACAACAACAAAGGGAATATAGCCCCAATCTCTGGGTGATAGGTATAAAAAAAACTTTCTGTGAAAAAATAATAGCAGGTAGGGAGAACTTTTCGAGGTACATAATTGAATATTTGCCCATCTCTCTTTGCTTTTGCCTTGAGTCTTGCCTTCTCTCTCTCTCTCAAGAAATTAGCAAGATAAATTTCTTGTCGTAACTAATTAAATCTATTAAACTCCACCTAGGTTAACCAACAACAACTTCATCCTAACGAATAAGTGGAGTGGTAGTTGTTGTAATTCAATTTATATAGCTATCGGAAATCAATTAGAATTATGAAAAAATATCAATATGTAAAGGGAACATTCGATTGATTGTCTTTGTACTAGTTATACACTATTATATACATTTAACCGTTGCATTTCTACTTTTCACTCACATTTCATGTGTGTTAGTGCCTTAACTTTACTTTTTCGCAATATTCACTGAATATGCGCTTTGTTCCTGCATTACAAATAGCCACAAATAGCTACTAATAGCCACTATCCCTCGTTTTCTCATTCTCTCTTTTTTTGGCCAACCATTTTTACAATATTTGCATATCGACCATAAACACAAATTTCATTATTACTGTTTGTATACATTGCAAACATATATACATATGTTATATTGCATGTCTGTTAAAGTTCTGCTCTCATTAACGGAAATTTTAATTGGTTTTAATTTTAAATATATTCTACATTATTTACCAGATTTTGTGATTTTTTTCTTGCTGTTTTCTTGTTGTTGTTGCCGCCAAGCTTCACACAAATATTTAAGCAAGCCATATTTAATAATATTTTGAAAAGAATGGGACAGGATGTAAAATGCAGATGAGAAATATTAGCTTTCTAGAAGAGCGCACCCAAAAGATTCAAGATAATGCTCATTTAATTGTTCACATATAAATGTAACATGAAGCAAACTTGTAACCAATTAAGTAAGTCATTCGGAGCCGACATTTAAATATGTTACATTATTTTGCTTAAGTCCATCAAAATTTTTAGATAATGAATTACATTCCACAAAGGAAAAACTACAAGTCTTGAATAATTTCAAAAGGACGTTTTATGAGAATAAGTCTAAAAAATTAATCGAAAAAAAATTTTCACGGACAGACTGCAAATGAACAAGAAGGTTTAAATCGATTCAGAAAGTGATTCTTAGTCTCTTGTTAATTAAAAATTGTCAAATTTTGTTTACATACCTGGAACTTCTATTTTGTCCGGATCTTCATCATCATCAAAATCGGAGCCAGAATCATCGTCATCATCGATGTCATTGTCATTGTCATCTGCACTGTAATCGATGGAACGTTTAGTTGACGACTACAAAGGAAGAAAAATCACAAATATTATGATATTTTGAACAGGAAAGTAATAATAATTTATAGTAATTGTTGTCATGCATTGACGGAGATGTGCAATCGATAATATAATCTCTGAAAATGTAAATACTTATTTATGTCAAAAGTTCTCTAAAAGTAAAATAAAAATAGTTCTATAAAGGAATAATAATATATTTCTAAAAGAAAGACAAAAAGCAAGATCCATCGAAAGCACAATTCTTCAACTTGTCCTCCTTTCTATAACGCCCTCTAAGAAACTGGTGCAAATTTTAATAATTTTAATATTAAAACTTTCGAAATTCTTATTTGCATAGAATTATACTCAAACAATCTAGGGAATCAGTAAAAGTATATTTTTGCAAAAGGTCTACAATACGTATCGATAAATCACTTAATATTGAAATTATATTTTTGCAAGAGGCCTACAACACGTATCGATAAATCACTCAATATCGAAATTACTGAGTCACAATAAAAAAAACTTGCTCATTTCAGCTGTCACATTATGTTTTGAAAAAAGTGTCTTCTAATTTTTCAAGAATAATATGAAAAAGATGGGGAAAACAAAACACTTTTTATGCTGGCAATAGTTGTAAAAACACGTCTTTCCAGCACGTCGTACATTGAATAACTGAGGTACAGGATTTGAGGTTGTAACTTTGGTTAATGTTTGTGATAGTAGTACAATAAGGAATGCATACATATATGAGGGGAATTATCGTTCAATATTATAGTACAATACATAATAGAACTTTGGAATATATTAAATTAATAGGTATATACAATAGCACTAATTTCAAGTTTCTATAAGGCAGCGCCCTACCCCCAAACTTTTCATCTCCACATAAAGTTGCTTGGTGATTCTCATATTTATTAAATGAAAGACATGTACTCGTTTTGTCACGGCGTTTGTAATACACTTGAAAGGAGGCATCAGAAACTCCAATCTATATTTGATTCTTCAGAAGCATAAAATTTTAAAACATTTCTACTGCCTGTCATTTTAAAAGTTTTTGTAAGCAATTCACGATAATGAAAAAATGCACTCAAATAACATGATTGCTTCTTCTGAGCAAATAACTAGTAGTTTATAACTCATTCCCAAATTTGCAAGTTGCAACAAATATAACAATAAAATTCCTCATATTTGTTTGTAGCTTTAATCTTTATTATATCTGTTTACAAAATAATCACTCAATAAGACCACGCCTACTTTTAACTTCGTAAAATATGGCACACTGTCTTTTTGAACTATAAACATTATCTATCTAACATTATGTAGACAATACATTCCATATAGTTAATACATAATTTGTTCAGTTAAATATAATGTGATCTAGGATTTCGGTGGTGGTCGATATATAACTATTGTTTTTAACTCAATAGAAAATCTATAATAGAGATGGTTGAGGAGAGAGCAAACAATAAACTGAGAGTAATGAGGATAAATGACATGTATATAATGAGAGAATAACGAATTCAAACAGCATAATGGAAAATTTTATCTACGAATACACAACATCTATGCGGCAACAAATATCACATAATATTTACAACATATATGGCATAAAATTGAACGGAATTAACGCAAACGAAGTCTGGCAAAATATATAAAACGAATTGTAGATGGGGATGTAAAGAACAATAAGAAGAAACCATAAGCTATATCTCTATTTAAATCTCTTCCTTTGCCTCTTCTAACTGCTTCATTTATGCTATAATGCAACACTAAAATTAAATATCCTAGCGCCGTTTATGTATAATACTAATATTGCATGTTCGGACATGTTTAAAGAATTTAAGTTTAATTATAATATTGTATGTAGAAGCCAAAGTACAGAGAAATTCTTACACAGCAACTCTTAAATATATACAATTATACAAAGTGAGAGATGTGTAAAGAGTAAAATGTTATATGACAATGAAAATTTAGAAACCCATCGCAACAATGCAACTTTTAAACTATATTTATATATTAGAATTCAGCATTCGATGGCATTATTTATAAACTTTATGTGTATATGGACGCTATGTATATAAATAAATCTTCCCATTCTCTGCTTTCGTAACTATCCCTCATATATATTTGCTCAGTCTTTTTCATTTTAATGATAATATCGAAATTTTTATATAATAAAGTTTCCATTTTGCATTAGTAATGCAGTCGAATGTGAATTGTACATGTAAATTCAGGATGTTTCACGGATGGAGACAAAAAGAGAGAAGGAGAATGAGTGAAAAAAAGAAGGCCGGGTAAAAAGAAATCTGTAATTGCGTAAGAAGAGTGCGAAAATCAAAATGTCCATATTCAGGAAGAAGTACAAAAATTGCATACCAGAATACTAAAGGCACATCAATACAAAAATCAGCCAGATCAGAGAAATACTTTACATTACATTCATATAAAGCAGAAATAAAATTTTCAACAGAAATTTCCCGAACTTGTCGTAAAGAATGTAAGGATGATTCAGTCAAATTTTTAAATCTTTATCTTGTATGGATAAATCCCTATTTCTCCAATTGTAATGGGAAACTTGTATAGGAGATGGGATACCAAATGGAACCAATAAAAAATAAAATGTAAAGAACAGGCAAAAAACAAATGTTAGGAATAAAATATATGGAGCACGGTAGAGCAAATTATATCAAACAACCAGTTGCTTATAATAAAAAAGTAAACATTTTTTATATTTTACTAAAATACTCTAAATACGCACACACATTCTCGTGCACACACAAATATGTATACTTATATATATAAGCAGCCACAAAAAGTGAAAATCCAAAAATTGTACAGAAAGGGGCAAAAACAGAAAGAATAACAAACAACAATAAAATATGAAGAGCAATGTCATTGACATTTCATGAGTTTTAAATAGCAAAACTTGTAACGAGCCTGTGACGACCTTGTGAAATACGTAAAAAATGAAAAAAAAACAACAACAAAAAAGCAAAACAAACATCATCATTATCATCATCCCATTTTTTATTGTCCTTTTTTCTATTATATTTCTATTTTTACTTTTTTTTAAATTTTTTTAACTGCAAAAAATAGAACTGCATGGTGTATATGCATAAATAGTGCACATGCCTTCTTTCATCTAACAAATAATAAAAACAACAATTATTATTATTATTTAAATGATATTACGTTATAGAAATATGCACAAGAATGAATGGACGAATGGATGTATAAAATCATAAAATAATACTAAAAACTCAATGAAATTTTACTTTTGTATTTTTTTTTGCCAATTTTCTATATATTTTGAAAGATTATCGACTCTCCCATAAAAATGGAAAATTCGACCGAACCATTTTCGGTTTAAGCTCAATTGTGAGTGTGTGCTTTGACACATTAAGATTACTTTTTATAATAACAAAAAAAAAACTTTGTGAAACAATTTCTTAGATTGGAAATATATAGATTTCGGAGATCCCAAGAAATAAAATAGGCTTAAAATATACAAAAACAGCCAAAACTGAATTCAGAATTTTATTTTACTGAATTTATATACATTAATATGCGCAATATACAGCAGATTTTTGTAAAACAATTTTTATTTGCTTATTAAAGAAAGTAAACTTATAGGGCTAAAAGGCAAAGAGAAACCCTTATTTTGCATTGAATGACATTTTTTGCAAAACATTTCTTGCAAATTTTTCTCTATTTAAGCTTTGAAATGAGTAGAAATCAGGTACAAATTCGAAGAAGCAGACAAATAAGCCGTGCAAACGAATGTTTGTTTGCATTGATATTGATACATTAGAAGCGCATGCGCTTGACTACTAAATGCAAGGCAAGTAAACAATTAAAAATGTTAAGTTTGCCTGGAGTCATATTTTGGATATCCTCCACCCGCCAAAACACTGTTTAATACTACATTTTAATACAGATAATGTAGCGACCTATACATAGACAAATCGCGTAATTAAAACACTGACGTAAAAACTTAACAACGTCCAAATAAAGTTTGATATTGTACAACTTCTAGTAGGCATGGCTGATTCAAATAATTTTTGCCCAAATACTTCGGGGCAATATTTTTTATAATAGTGCAAAATTTCTTCATTCTTCCCATTGTAGTTTTCAAAAAGCTTTTTTTAATTTAACAAAAAAAAATTAAATATTTCTGCTAAATTTTAGCGGGTTATCTTAAATTTTGAGACCAGGTAAATGTTTACAACAGACAGACGGATACACATGTCTAAATCGATTCAGAATTTGATACTTATCAAGAATATATACAACTTATAGGGTACCCGACCCTTCCTTCTTAGGCGTTGAAGTACAAAATATATATAACCCCAATCTCTGAGTGGTAGACATAATGAGACTACGCGCACACACACAAATGAATACATGTCGGCTTTTATTGAACTTTAAGAAGGCGCTATGCTTTTAAAATGATGCAATTCCATAAATATCGAAGTGAGTGAATATGTATGTTGGGTATAAAAATTCTTCCCAAATGCCAAAAAAATGCGAATCGTAAATGTTGTACGATATTGTCAATTTTTATTCTTGCATACACTTTGAGCCAAACCACACCTGTTTACTAACTTTTTCTAATATATCTCATAAATTGTAAATTGCAGTTTGATAACAGAAAGCCTATGGACAGTTCAATTAGAATGATAAAAATTTATAAGATTATGCCCTTTTAGCACATAACAGCATCTTATTTCAAAGTTGTGCATTATTATTCATCATCGTAATAGGCAACGTAATTATAATAACAACAACGAATCACATGTTTGCACCATAAATAGTATAATTCCTTATGGTCAAAAAGAGACAACTGTATAAATGACTATTAATTCTATCAGAACCAAAGCAATAAATAAGAACAAAAGCAAACTACGAAAATAGGAAATAAGGCAAATATGAGGATTAGAAAAATGTCCCTTTCTAATAAATTTTAAAAATTTTTCAATGAAAATGAAAAATGTAAAAGATAATAACAAAGTAGTCAGTGTTAAATATACAATCAAATCAGTTGGTGTTCTGTCTCGTTCATCTACTGCTGCCTATGAACTCTCGCATCTACAACATATTACAAGTAAATAAAAAGAAGAATGTAAAATAATCTCAACATCTAAGACTTACACTTCATCATCAATGAAATTGCACAATATTTGTTCTTATGTCAGAAATTTAACCTTCACAAAGATAAATTATTTAACAAATTGGGAAGCCCATACAACAAATGCTGCTTTTGTCTGATTAGTCCAAAGCCTTCTGATCTGACCTGCGTCAATCCGAAAGTGAAGTAATATAAACATTATTTTTGCCTGTTCTAAGTACGCTACGCTGTTTGAATTTTGAAATTCCATTAAGAATTAAAAGAATAGAAATAAGTACTAAAAATGCCCTGCAATATTTCTGGAATACGACAGAAGTAACTCTGACAAATTTTACATTTCTATTTAATTTTAGAAAAATAGACGAACTTTAAAAAGTATTTCTTTCTTCAATTTGGTCTGTGGACCTCATTATCCATATGAAACCTATTAGGAAATATTGCCGCAATCAATACTCATTGGTGATTACATACGGACCCATAACTGAGCAGTCAGGGAACAAATTGATTGTCGTGTTGACTATGGGAAAATGTTTTGACAAAGTATAAACACACATAATACATTAAAGAAATGCGTGTTTAATAAAGGATTTTTCGTTCCTTTGTCGACCATACCTAACATATTGGATGGGCCGTATGTAGTAAAACAACCAGCAGAGCCATAAACAAAATATAAAAGTCTATAAAGTATAATAATAATATTTAAAGTAAACGAAATAAGAACTCACCATTTTTGTTCCTTTTTTCCCTGAAAATCTAAACACCCAAACACACACAATGTAATTAGAGTTGTTACAGAGAGTTAAGAATTTCCTGAATTTGATACAATTATATTGTTTTTATTATTTTACTCTGTTTATATATTTTATTGACCAACTCGTTACAAATTGCTTATTTTTTGCTTGACAAACGATTCCTTTTCTTTTTAAATTTTGTCATATATGATGTGTAAAATGAATATTCTTATTTATTATTATATTTATTATTATTCTTTATTTTACTTCTTTTCACACGTTTGTTTGTGCTTCGTATATTTTTCTTTTATAAGACATCAAAGCTATACAATTCTTTATTGAACATAAAGTAGAACATTATTGCACTGCTTTTTTGATCAGTCACTTCAAATATATGTGATTGATTTATTTATTAATTGGGATTATTTTTTTTTAATATTCTACCACAGAAATTCACGTTTTTATTTTGCCGCATCAAGTATTTTATCTAATTATGATTAAAACACGACCACCAAACTACCACGCACGAATACTTGTGTAAAATGAACTCTTATGCTTTTATTCTCATTCACATTGTTGCTAACAAGACCAGAGTTGCAAATCATAAATTACTACAAAGCATTGCCATCTTTGATTTTAGTGTGGGAACAAAAAACAGTGCAATATTATTAAATTCTCTTCATTATCATTTATTATGATATTTTTTTTGTTCTTATTTATTTTATTAGTTTATCATTCATATTTTTGTTGTTGTTATTATTATTAATGCAATTACTCTGCAATTCTCACAATTTCAAGCACTATATTATTTGAACTTAAAACATAACAAAACAAATAAGTAATTAAAAAAATAACATATTAATAAAGTAATCACATATATATAGATTTAACATCCAATCAATAAAATGTATTTTTCTATTTTACTGTATAATTTACAACAAAATCAATGTGGAAAAAAGCTGAATTACTGTATTGTTACTGCTACCAGTCTAACTAAATTTGTAAAAAGCGGAGAGTACCAGAAACAATTACGTCCAAAAAAAGTAATAATGAAAAAGTTAATGCCGATCCCAAAAGATATTTATCTTAAAAAAATCAATTTTGCGTATGCCATAATATTATACTTCAAACTATTGTTGCCTAGGATTTTATTCTTTATAAATGTTATACAATTGATTCAGTATGCGTGAGATTAGTTAATATATTTTCCATTCCCTGATTATTCTTATATATATACACATATCCACTCAATAATTGTCTTATATAAAACAGGCTTCTTAGTGTCTTAATGTGATGTGTTTGCATTATTACATTTGGAATGGACTATTATTCATGTGTAATATGTAACGTATCACCATTTGCTTTTGTTATAATCGAATTACCATTTGTTATACCATTACCATAACAAGTACTATCAATCAATTTGGTATTTGCTGCAGTTGTTTTTGGTGATAATAATGATAATGGTGATATAGATAATGGCGATTTAGAAGAAACAGTAGAACAGGGCCGAAAGAATACCTTAAGTGCTCCTTTAATCATTAAGAAGAACCAATATAATTGTGGTAGGAATAATATTAAGATACCTATAATACAACCAATTGGTAAACCGGTTATTGCGTGCCATATGGATGGCGCTTTAATTTCCCAACTATAACGCCACATAACATATGGCCACATTAGTACACGGCATATAAAGAACGAGAGTAACATCACTAAACCATTAATGAGGTAGAAGCGGGTGTCTTTTAAGCCTAACGTACTTAATATGCTGCGTAAGGATACAAATGGTGTGGAAAATTCCATCATAAACATGTAACTGTAAATACAATGGCCACCACCTCGTATATAAGTAACAACTAGAAATCCTACAGTGCCCACAAATATATGATGTATTATCATAACGGGATGTGTTAGAACGTAACGAAGAAAACCCCATTTACCATTTTCGGGAATGTGTACATTTTCACCATCATAATCGTATATTTCATCTTCATGATGATAGTGCATTTGAAGTTGTTCGTGCTGTTGTAAATTGTTATCATTATCATCATAATCAATTTCCTTTTCTGATTGCTGCCCATTTTCTGATTCAATCATTTGCATTTTATTTAATTGTTGCACGTTTGCAGCAAATGTTTGGGCTATATATTTATCATAGAGTCCACCATTTTTGTTACCCGCGATATCTTTTGGTTTGAATGAAGCATGTGATGTTAGATGCATTAATTTCAATTTATCGGTAATTTTTTGTGTGTGGACTTTATACATAGACCATATATCATACATGAAGTAAGCGGTCCCAAACCATCCATACCCTTCCATTAGACAATGTGATGCATACACAAAGGATTTGCTGCAAGTTGACTTGCAAACAATATAACCAATTAAAAATGAAAATGTGGCTTGAACAGCTGATACAATCCTTTCAAAATGAAAAAGAAGTGTCAAAGAACCAGGTGTAAAGCATTTGGTTTATATTTGAGATAAAATGGGAAAAAATCTGTGAATATACCCAGGGTATTATTTTATCTATTGCACAACTATGGCAACTGTGCAATATCTAAATCTTTGTTAAAAAATCTGGGAATGGCAATGCTGGTGCAATATAAATAATCTGGTTTTAAACATTTTATTATTTTCATAACAGCAATTGTTAAAGATACTTATAAATTTCCATAAACTTCCAATGACCACATTCAAGAAATTTTAAGAATTTTAATTTTAAAATGAATTACCTGCATATAAATACCATGTAAAGATTTAATATATTAAGATATTTACGTTTTGTTTAGCATCAAAGTAAGTCTAATTGGATCGAATGCTTTTGAGAAATTGTGCCAAAAAAAGTTGAATAAAATTTTCATATTTCTACAAAATTTAAATTTTTATTAGTTTTTTTTTCTTTTGGTTTTTGTAAAAAGGAAGTCCTTTATGTAATGTCATTCATTTAAAAATTTTCTGTACTAAATTCTAAAAATTCTTTGAAAATTAATTACTTTGGATATAAGCATTTGAACATGGTAAGAAACGAAACGATGCTCTTAAAAAAACGTAAAATATTAAATGATTTTCGTAAGACGGTTTGCTTTACATATCTCAATTCGCCAATTTTATCGGCAGTACGTGGAATGCCATATTATGGACCTTACTTTAATAATGTAAAGCGAATACCGCCATGGCATTATACACAACGAACTGTTTATCCCAATCGTAAACATGATCCAATACGTGAAGATTTAGGAAAAGCTGCAACGAAGTCATCCATATATGTACCGGATACGGCAACACTTTGGTTTCAACGGCAACGTATTATAACAATGGTGACTGATTATATGAATAAATTAGAGCCCAAGGAAGCTTTGGCATTTCAATATGAATTATGCAAATGTACACCGCGTACATATTCAGTCCCACCTAAACAATGCTTTAGATTAAAACGAGCCGCCCATATGGTGGATACCTTGAACAAGTGTCCGACATCTGTTCAAACAAAACGCATGTCACCAGAATTTTTAAAATTACTAAAAGATTACGATTGTCGTATATGTCAACAATTATTAAGTGCAGCGTACAATGCTCCTCTTCAAATGAAAGGTGTCAATGATTATGAAAAACTACCCATAAATATTAAAGACTCATTAGAAAAGTTACGACAGCAGCGTGAAAAGCGTCAATCAAAGAAATGCTTTTGCGAACTTTGCCGCTGCTCTGGACTCGATAGTACTATTGGTGAAGATTTACCAACGAAAGAAAAAGTTGAACTTATAAAACCAAGAGATACTGTAAAAATAGTTATATCTAGACCATCAGTTCAAGGGCCTCGTTTACGTAATCAATTTCTGCATATTCATGACAATTCCTATGCTAAGCTTTCAGATAAAGCGCAAAGTAAAAAAAAAACTAGAACATCTTCAAAAAACTTAGAACAATCGCGAAGTGAAGTGGAAATCAAAAAATCTGATAGCGCTATTATGAACAAAGAACAAAAGCCATTACGACAAATTTGGACCAAACCGGATGCAATTAGAATACGTGACTCAAGTACATCATTAGATCGTTCTATTGTTATAAAGTCCAAACGTCCTCAACAGGCCACAAGAAGAAAAAAACTTAAGAATATAACATCTGAAAGTTATCGAACAAATAAATCTATGAAGTCTCGTGTAAGTATTCGCGATTTTCTTGAAAAAATTTTGCCTTCTACACAAAAAAAGGAGAACAGGAAAGAGAGAAAACAAATTAAAGCAATCAAACTAAAACGAAAAATTTTAAAGAACCCCCATAAGGATTATGTACTTGGCCAGCATGACAACAAAAACAGTCTGCACGATTTAAATGATTCGCGAAGTTCTACCAAGATTAAACAAACGAACAAATTACCTAAAAAACCGAAAAAACTATTGAAGGCCAAATCATCGAAAACGTATGAAAACGCACCAGTTCCATTTCGAGATATAGTACAAGAATTAAAAGAGCGTAAAAAGACAAGTAAAAAACAGCCAATAAAATCTTCCGCTTCTTTCAGCATTTCAAATGCTCTCGTGCCAGTTGGAGAAACACCGAAACCATCTCAAGTGCAAAATCAAACATCATCAAAAGGCAAACAACAAACACACAAAATAAATGCATACTACCTCGCATCACACCAAGCACCAAAACCATCAAGTCATTTTGAGCTTAAAATTGAACAGAAGTCACCAAGTCCTTCTCATAAGCAGCAGCATAATCAAAGTTATAGTGAACATCACAGTGCTAAAGGTCAAAATTTAAATAAGCACAAGATACATAAGGGACCACGCATTAAACATCCATTGGATAATAAAGTAATTCAAAATCGCCAGATTAGTAGAGTACAACGTTATAAGTTACAAAATTTAACAAATCCAATACATTTAGGATTAGTTGTGCATATTCCGAAAAAACGTACCATTAATAGTTTGTCGAGCAATATTAACGTACTCGTAGAAACTGAAAAAATGGTAGAGGATGAGAATAATGTGGAAGACAAATCTGAAATGTCACAATCTACATTGAAGCAAAAAGCTAAACGTACCATAAATCTGAATATGTTATTCCCACTTAAAGAAATTCAACCACAACCTATAAAGCATGATGAAAAATGTGTAATTAAATATAAAGGCCGTAGATCTAAAAATAAGTGTGGATCAGATAAACTTAAATCAATACAATTGAAAACTGATGAAGCTATTAAAAGTATTGGAACGTTAGAACAAATTAATGTAGAAGAGCGTTTGTCATTGACACTTGGTACATCCATACCTTCTAATAGAGATGAATCTATTAAAAAAAGAAAAAATGTTTCGGAATTGGATAAAGATCATTTAAATACAAATAATGATGACATTAAAAGGCAAGTAAGAGGAGGCAAGGTGACGAAATCAAAAAAAAAATTGCAAAAGCATGCAAAATCAGTTGTCAACGAACCCCTTGATCAAGTTGAAAAAGATAGCAATTCATTTATAGAAAATTATGATACATATTTTTACGATGATCATATAATGACGGAAAATGATGATGAATCAAAATGTTTTCAATATGAGGGGGCATCCTGTGAAAACATTGAATCAGAAAGTCTGAATAAAGAAAAACGAACAGCATTGATTGATTTCATTAAGCCCAGAGAATCAAAGCCAAAACCATGGAAAGCATATAATGTGACGCCACCATGCTCAAGAAACATAAAACGAAAACGTTATTTTACTTCATGTCGATACGAAGATTTGTGGGCTGTAACGCGTTTTAGCAAAGCGAACAGGCAACAATCAAATTGGCATAAACGAAAAGAAGTATTCCAACAACAACAACAACAAAATTATGTAGAATGTGAAAAAAAATATCAAATTCATCGCGCTCTGAAAAATTGTAACAATATTTTGCGAAATATATGTTTTAAAGAGCAGTTCGATGACGGCAAAAATTTGACTATTAAAGATCCAGAACGGTATGAAATGGTCGCTAAACGTACGCAATATGATTTAAATGGGTGGAAGAAGCGACAAAATATTTTTCAAATATATTCCGAAGCAATAAGAAACAATAGTGCATTAACTGCATGAACAAAGGCACATTGCAATTTTATTGATTTGCTTAGTAAGCCGGAGTACCACATAGTTTTATGTGAGCCATCATTGAGATAAATGTCATGATATTTTTGGGAAATGTTATCTCATGTATCTCCTTATGGCGTTTATATTACGTTTAGTAGTATATAAAAATGTTTAATGGAATAGTTTCATATATAAAAGACGACTCCACTTCTGAAAGTGTAGAGTATGTATTTTTATATACATGAAATTAGTCTCAATTAATCATAATTAATACTACTAAGTATAATGTTAATGTACAATGTTAATGTACAGGGAAAATGGGAGAATTATTTTAAGAATAATGATATGTTCAATTTGTATGCAATATAACTCCAAAACAACAAAAAAACGAACAAATTGCAAATGTTTTTCTTCTTTATTTCTACCACTCAGACGTTAAGGGTCACTTTGTCATTATGTTGGTAGGTTTGTCTGTCTATTCGTATAAACTAAGATATCGAGTTCTAGAATTTGAAAGGATCATTGGAAGTTCTTCTAAAAACTGAAGCAATTTAAGGCTGATAGATATCTAAAATTTTGGTCAAGTCAATTTTCCCACTACTGCCTACTTGTTTCTTATTCAGGGATAAGCAGCGCATATGCTAAATAGTTAATTTTTCTCAAAAAAAATTTCATATTTAGAATAATGCAGAAAGTTATTCAAAACTTTATGAAGTTAGTCAATTTCTCAATTATTGTGGAAAGAAACCATCAGTCAACGCATTAGATTTGTTTTGACGTGGAACATTTTGACCACGAGCGCCAAGACGTTTCATTTATAATTAAGACAGCAAAATTTTTAATTTAATTTTCAATTTAATTATTGATGATGTGTAATGTGTAATAAGAGCAATCGATATCGATATCTTGTCTCTAATATTTGTTGATTGATTATTTTTGATAATTTTTGTACGAACATCTCTTAGAATTTCTATTTCGGTCAATATTTAACATATTTATGTATCGTAAATAAATAAGAGACATATAAGAAAAATCATATTGATTTTTGCCTGTTTTTCGAAATTCCGATGTAAAAAAAAAACCAAAAAAAAGAAAAAAAACAAACAAAAAAAGAGTATGCAACGAAATCTTATATTTGGTTTATATGGCTGTTATGGTTTGCGAAAATGGCAGGATATACCATATTCTGATATCGATTATCCTATAAAAAAAATTTGTATGAATTGTTCAATTAAGTCATATTTATATGATGATTATCGATGTTTCAGTCAAAACAATTGGCCTAAATTAAATTATTTAATGCAACAGCGTTATAAAAAGCAATTCTCATCAACAACACCGAACAGATGTTTCGGTAAAAATAATTGGCTAAATGCATTGATAAAAGATCAGGATGATATCTGTAAGCCAGAAACTTTAAGGCGATTCCTTATGTTGCCATCTCAATCGGGTTCAGTTAAAGTGGATCGCATAGATGATCTATTTGTTACGAAATCACACCAATCAAAGGTGCCACACACTTTTGATTTTGATGTATGCAATCAAAAGGCTGATAAAAAAAAAAAATTTTTGATGATCGAATTATTAAATAATGTTCCTCGTTTAAATAAATTACCAAACTCTTTCAATAATTTCAATGATGCCAAACAACACTTAAATAAAAAAGCCGTTGACTTAGAATGTTTTAATCAGACTACATCAATGCGATATACTGGCGGCAGTCATATAGGCAATGCTGACGCTAGAATAGTCCACGATATACATGGTAAACCAATATATCTAAAGCAAAATTATTTTGATCGTAATGGTCCATGGTTTCGAGCATATAATGCATATGGTAATCAAATTGGTTGGTATTTTAATAGCTCCAATAAAAAAAATAAACAAATGAAGCATTGGATTAAGAATGTTTATGAATTTTATAATACTGTAGCTGGAGGGAAACAAATACTAAAACGTAATCAATATAAAAATAGATTTACAACTGAAAGATCAACGTACAAATCTAGCTCAAAAAATCAAGTTCAGTTTTTTATTAATGATACTCTCCTATCAAGTAAAAAAGGGGAAGGTGATGTAAATTATAAAGGGGATAAACAAAAATCATCAGCACGTACGATGCTTTTCTATGAACAATTCGATCCTGCTAAACCTTGGACGTATAAAAATGTTGGTAGGCCAATTTTTACGAAAACCTCACAACCGAAACCATTACATTCATTACAAGATGCACTTAAAGCATAAGGTGGAAACATAAAGCCTAAGTCTACTACTTCTTCTAAAATTCTATTGGGACCGAAGCATTATAGATACAAACATAAATTGCCTCGTTATCACGATAGACCTTGAGTTCATTATCATAGCAATATATAGACATAATTTATAACAGCATGTTGAACATGAAGTTGAGGAACTAAAGACGAAATCGGTAAAATGTTCAGTAATTTAGTCATTATTTTTAACTTTAACTCTAAGTAATACAATAATGAAATATAATAAATTCATTATTATTTTAACTTAGAGATTTAAAGCTAGAATGTGATGCTTTATAGTGGTTTCTCCTTCATTAATCAAAAGCACAATAGTGTTAAATAAAAATATTCATAAAAAGAATATTGCTGAATATTGCATTGTTTAAATTGTTCATCAATATATATATATATATATATATATATCGTGTTACAAAAAAATGGGAACATTAAGAGTAGAAATATATTGGTGTATTTGTGAAAATTTGATATCAACTTTAATTTTTCCGACTCCGTTTTCATATATTTATTACTCAGTTCAGTTTTGTACCCATCAATCAGAGGTTGTTGGTTTATTCAGTCGCTACAAAGTATGTGTATTTACGTTCAGCAATAAATTCTGAGACGATTTAGACGTCAATAAGTCTGTTTGCTGACTGGAAAAACTGACTGGTAACACCGAGTTCAAATTTAGGTGAAGCGCTGCAAAATTTTCCAGGCAGGAAAATGTGGCAAATCGGTTAAAAGACATGTCCACAGCGTAACGTTAACTGAAAATATCTTAATTTAAAGGGGGAGAGGTGCAATTTCCAAAAAAATTTTTTTTAATATTTCCAAATTGAAACAGATAGAAAGCTGAAATTTTGTACAAATATTGATGCTGTATCCTATAGTCTATACAAATATTGTACAAATGGGCCACGTCTACCCGAAATTAGACAATTTTACATTATCTACGTGCACCGTAGATTATTAATTAATGTTAGTGTCTGCATGTTGGGTATGCAAGATCCGGTTCTTCCTAAATAAAATTTTTTTTGTTTGTGTTGATGTGATTTCATTTTCAAATATATTTAATCGATATATTGACAGCATAATATATAAAATTTTACTATTTATTCTATCCATCAAATAGTATTAACTAAATTTCAAAATTGTAAGTGTAAGGTTTTAGAAAAAAAGCGAAAAAAAATTAAAAAAAATTTTTCAACATTTCTTTTTTTTTTTGGCCAAATTTTCCAAAAATTTCATACTTTTGCATTAAAACAAAGAAGAAAAGAAACAATTTAAGCAAACATGGTGAATCCAACGGAACAAATACAAAAAGCAATGGAAAGCATTGCTTGCCAAGTGCCTCTGCAATGTATTGACAAATGCAAATATAAAAAATATCCAAAGTTACCGCGAAAATCATATGAAATGAAGGAAACCAAACATCTACAAGATCTTGATCCAGATTGGTCCAATTTTTTACAAGCACAAGCTGAATCCTCAGCTAAATATTTATATAGTATGAATTTCTATGGTCACGCAAATGATCCGACAATGGTGCGTAAAGATCCATATCCAGCTGAATTAATACATCAACGTTTAGTTCATATGCCCATAGTGGGGCCGTTAAATCATGAAGATATGTTTTACATGTTATCGTTTATTCTAAATTTGACTATGTTATCACCAATTAATCAAATGGAAGTTATGGAATATCTTCAGCAATTAAATCTTTTAGATAATGAAACTTTAACATATATGCAGATAATATGCCGCCATCCGAATACTGGTTTAACGGATGAACAGAAAGCCCATTTTCAATATATGACACAAGAGTTAATTAAACGTCGTGCTATCAATGAATGCGGCGCTGATAATTACTTCAATCCAGCACATTTATTTCAAAAGACATCATTTCAAATAGATCCATATGAGTTGGTCCACTTGCAGCATATTATGGAAATTCAAAAGAAATTAACTAAATCACAATATTTATATTTAACAAAATTTGTAGAACTTTTAGAGGAGATGCCAGCTGAACGGCGTGATAAATATTTGTGTTTATTTTATAATATGAAAATTATACCGATGTGTCAATTCTCTACATTATTAAGTTATTTACATTATAAATCATTGCCATATACAACAGAACGTTTAAAAATATTATTCAGAACAATGGAAAAGCTCTTAAATATCGAAGAAAGTCTACCAGCGCAGCCGACTACGGACATACCAGTGCCAAAGCAAAAACCTTTTCAAATTGAATTTAATGCCTTAAAATTACGGAATGCATTAATGGAATTAATGAAAGGTGGCATACCAAATATCGTGCGTTTAACTGATTTGAGAATTTTCATTAAAGATATTTTGCTGTTGAGGCCAAACGATATGGAAATACTATTTAATACATTAAAACAATCAATAAATACTAAACAGTGGACATTCTTGAAGAAATATATTGAGGATAAGAAAATTTCTGGGCCACCGACACGTTTAAAATTAATTACTGAAACTATTGATAAAATATTAAATGCGCCACGCGCAGGTTCAACAACACAACAGCCACAACAACAACCATCAGCACCGTCACCACAACAACAATCGCAACAGCAGCAGCAACAGCAACAGCAACCTCAACAACCAGGTGCTACATCCGAAAATATTTCAAATATGAAAATGCAACGTGCAAACAACACTAATACAACAAGTGCTAGTGCAACCAAAAAAAGAGCAAGTAAACGTAAGTCTCGTAATTGGTAAGTTTTCGTTTTATTAGGAATCATCATTTATGCATCGAGAGGGACGCTGCTTTCTTTCCTTTTTGTTTTTGTTTTTCTCTTTTCTATTCATATTATTATTCATTTATTTATGTATTTATATTAGATAATACGCCAAAGACCGGTAAAGTTGACATAAAATCCTTATTACAAGAAACAACTAATGATAGTTATAGAAGCATCAATAGAGATGAACATATATCTAATGGTGCCCAAGGTATGTACTAGTTAAAATTGCTTACAACGCATTTCTTAATAATACCCATTTACATAATTAATTGCATATATGTGCAACAAACAAAATGTAGAAGAGCAGTTAGATGTGATTTTGGAATGTGAAAAGCGCGAAACAGGTGGCTACGAGAGAACATCGGATGCTTATAATAAAAGTTCACTTTTAAGTAAGTAACGTATTATTTAAGAGAACTAAAAAATCAACTATATATTTGGCTAGAGTCAGATTTTATGGATGATGGTTACAATCAATTTTATTTCCAACTTATTTTGCTATGGAAAAATGTAATAAGTGTAGAAAATTTTTAAACTTTCAGATCTCAAAAGAACTTAATAACAGAAATTGTAGATTGTATAAAAATTCTTTTCTACTATTAATCACTATCTCAAATGTATCTTCTTCGTGAGAATTAATCTCATTAAAAAAGAAAAAATTTCCATATAAATTGAATTCTTTAGAACAGATACTTTTTAAAAATTGGTGGAATTTACTGAAATTTTTTTATGAATTGATAAAAGAATTTATATATGATTTGCTTACGATTATATTTTTACAATTTCGTTCACTTCATAAAAATTTTAGAAACTAAACATCGAGGTAGTACAGTAAAATTGCCCGGGTATAAATTGGATGAAGTACGATCGAGAAGTAGTTGTGATATAGTAAACAGTACAAGTAAAATGGCATCTAAAAGTAAATTAAAATTTCCATATACATGTGATGAATCAGAGCAAGATGAATATAGAACACCGAAAGTTGATTATTTTATATATCCACCACCGAGGCGCCATGGGCCATTAAATGAATATTTTATTGATTCACCAAGAGGTCCCATACCACTAATAAGCAATCGAGCATTATGGTTCCATTTTCCCATGCGCGATAAAGAAATAAATAAAATCGCTTCAATTAAAGATGGTGTGTTAATTCTTAAATAAATATCATCGGTCGTCGCATGGTAGAACAAATGGACAAAAAAAAAGGCGGCCAAAAAGTAATAAGTGATTTATTTAGTGTTTTTTTGTGTGTTGCTTTGATAGTGGTAAGCAAAGCACAACAGGCAGTTGATGTTTATTTATTAATTTTCCTTTTTCCTTTTTGGATTTTACGTTCATTATATTTACTTTGAATTGCAATCAATTCAGTACAATTTTCAATGGCAAGCATTAATTAAAACAAATGTTTACATAAAAGGCCTTTCTAATTTGCCTTTTCATCCTTTTATTAGCTACTAGTCATTCGTCAAAGATAATTAAATATAAAAAAAGAGAAAAGCGCATTGTTAAATCTATCCTTTCCTAGGAATGGACGAAACGTTTAAAAAAATATTGAAAAAGAAACAAAATGATTTTCTTTGTAATGTGCATAATTATCCACACAAGCAAGTAGATACTAAATAGTTAGTTAGTTAAGGTGTCTGCCATTCACCAAAAAAAAGAATAAAATGTACCGAGATGATTCAAATTTTGCATACAAATTTACGTGTAAATGTATACAAAAGTACATGGCCTTATAAAGATTCGCTAAAAAAGTTATCTGATGGCATTTATGTTCCAATTATGTGGTTAAATATTATGCTCACAACGAAATATAGTGATATGCTTTCAAAAAATTTCAATCACGATTTTCCTGATTTTTTTTTCCCTTATATAATTGCCCTAAATATTTTTTGATAATATTTTAAACGTCGCGCAAAATAAATACTAGCTCTCAAACGATAGAAGAATCGTTTGACTTTTTTACGTGTATGTTCAGACATTTTTGGTGGTGAGTAATTGCCAATTTTTAATAATTTTTCTTCTTGTATTGATGATGATATCGGTGACATTAATTCATTCTCTTTAACATTATCATTATCGAAATCAATTTTGGACATAATTATTGAATTATTATCGGGAATTTTCTCCGATGTTGGTGTTGAAGTTGTTGGTGTATTTACTGCTGGTTCTGTTGCAATTTTTCCAGTTTGATTTAATGTTGCTTGACATGTAGTTATTGATGTACGATTATTATTAAGTTTATGAAATAAATCGGATCGTGATTTCAGATTTAACAATGACACTGTTAAAATTCGTGGCTTCTTTTTATCGGATAATGTTTGTAAAGCATTTAATAATATTTGACGTTGATGCATATCAAGTGGTATGGCTTTCTCTTGTATTAAATTTTTCAAATAGTAATTGGCTGCATTATTTAATATACGGCGACATTTTAATGTTGCCAAATAATTAATTAATTCATTTTCATTATGATTCATTTGTAATAATTCTTGGATGAAATCATTTAATATATTTAAACGATACTCATTTAAAATGCCACCATTCGTTAAATAATTGATTATTTGTGAAAATTTTTGCGTATTCTGATGATGGACAAGACGATTCGATGTATTTGTATATTTTTTATTTTTATTAACAGTTTTTTTTGGTTTAGCTACATCCAAGATAACTTTTTTTGCCATTTGACGTTTCAATAATGCTTCTAATTTTTGATAATTATTTGGTTTCCATTGTCTCTTCGTATCAGTTAAAAAGTCAATTAAATTAACTAATTTATCACGTTTTAAAAAGCCATTTACACGTAAAAATGTAAAATAATCATCCGCTTCACGATTATTAAAATGTTTCAGATTATTTAAGAATTTCATTAAATATTCATAACGTTCCGATGTTAAAAATTTCCAGCTATTTGTCATACAATCATAAAAATATGCCATTTGATATGGGCATAGACGTTCTACTTGTACATGCATTATAGTTTCCGGGTGAAAGCGATTTTGTTTTTGGGAATTTTCTAAGTCGTAATATAAATTTAAAATTAGATTTATTTGTTCTGGCGACCATTTTACCGTGCTCTTTAATACTAATGTTAATAAACAATATAAAGCATCATCGTGCATGGGACGGATCGCTTTAATCAATTGTAAATTATATTCTAAAACAACGAGATCATTATTTTTCAATTCATTTAGAAAATTTGTGATATAAGTCGTTTGATCATCACGTAAACATCTTTGCTTATCAACTGAACATAACATTCGAGATATACTTTCTGGTGAATATTTATCAATGTTTTGCTTTTCTTGTTGTTGTCCAGATAATACTGATGAAGATTCTTGTTTATTTTCACCCGCCACGGATTTTTTTTCATTCCCGTTTCTACCCTTTTGCTGTTTATTCAGTTTCTCTCCCGTTCGGTTTTGTTTGGGCTTTCCACCACTGGATTTTTCATTATCCTCTAACGTATCCTTCTCGTTTAATTTTGTTTTAAATGTATTCGTATTTTGAGATTTGCTGTTTCTTTGTTTGACTTGCATTTCTTTTTTTGCATTAATATTATTATTATTTGTAGCACTTGTTTTCAGTGTTTTTGGTTTTTGTTGTTGAGCCATTTTTCTTTAATTCTGGGCTTTTTCCACAAAAAATTTTGAATAGACACGAGTAAACGAAAAAAAGGAATATAGAGGATTTTGATTTAGATTTTGTATCGTATATGAATTAAAACAAAAGACAAGTGAGAACTTTACAGTCGATCGGCGCCGATTCTCAAATACCCTACACTATTTTCCTTAATGTGGTTAAAATCAAATAACATAAGGGAACGATTTTAAACATTTTCAATAGGTCTCGTTTCTAGGGCAAAACACATTAAAATTTCATAAATTTGTACTCATTGTAGTAGGATTGGTATGGTGACTGTTAGACGTGGCAGTTACATTTGTATAATTTATGTAATACAAGTTTGCCAAACATATTAATTATTATTCGCAAAAGGCAAAAGAAAGGAAGCTTGTAGAAGAATTATGCAAATTGATTATGCCTCCGTCAAATTATACAATACCAAATTCTCTTTTACTTTTAGTTATGTTTTCTATATACTATTTAAAAAATTCAAACGACACACGAATTATAAAAAATTTGTTTCCGCTTATGTAAAATTTTTTTCCTTATTTTCTTAAAATAACTTTCTTAATTAACATTGTTCTTTTTGTTTGAAATGCACTCTAGTCTCTATTAAAATAATTTGTTCTTAATGAAATCTAATTCCAAATCATTGCTTGATATTTTGAAGAATTATATTTCTCTGGAAGTTTACAAAAGCACATTATTTATTGTTTGCTCTAAATATGCTGCTTCAATCTTACTATTGATTAGCACATTACCATTAATTCTCTACGTTTACGCTTTCTATAAACTTTTTGAATGAAGTAACTTCAGTGAATTGTATTTACAATTTTTTACTATTAACTATTTAAAATTATTTTTTTGTTATTCTCTCTACAAACATAATTTTCTTTATAATCAATCTGTATTGATTTAGTTTAAGCAATTTCAGTACTTAACACAACATAAAATGATAAATAATCAATAAATAATAATAATAAAAAATTAAAAAGTGCAAAATTAAAAATTAAAAAGTTTTTCAATTTAAATATTACTAAAAAAAACATAAAAATATAAAAAAATTGGACAAGAAACCTTTTTACATAAATAAATTGCTTAAATTGTTGTTAAAAGTAAAAAAAGAGAAGTTTTGTTGAAGTATGTTAGAGTATGATCCAAACGATTACACAAAACGGACAATTGTGCAAAGGAAATGCTTGCGCCTAACGAATATCCCTTTTACAGAAGAATTAGCAAAATGTTTTAAAGTACAACAACAACAAGAACAACGATATTGTTTAAATGAAACGAAAAAAGCATGTAACACAACAAAGTGCGCACAAGATCGAAATCGGCAACAGTCGCCGGTGCAAATGCAACCAATTGAACAAATGAAACAGTCGCAATTGCAACAGCAACTGCAGCCGTTTAAACGACAAAAATCTGAGCAGAAAACTTCTCCTTTGGCATACTCTGGCATTTCACCAAATTTTTTTCATTTTTCATCCACAAAGCAGCCATTACCGTTGCAACAACAACCACAAGAGCAACTACAACAATTGGAACTAGTCAAACATGAACAAAAACAACAACAAGAAAATCCATTGTCTTATAATCAAAATCATTTAAATGTAATACAAAATTTAGACGAGCTTATAGCTAATAGTAAAAAAAATGCTCCTTCGAGATCAATGTCGGCGCCGCCATTGCCACCGCCACCATTACCTGAATCAGCGCCTCCACAGCCACCACCATCTTATAATGAGAATACTGTAAGGAAATGTTGTTGTGGTGGTGGTGGTGGTGGAGATGGTGATGTTGAAGATGGTGATGTTGAAAATGGTGATGATTGCCATAAAATACCCCGTTTTAAAATGTCTGGACAATTTTTTGATAGTTTAAAGAAAATCGAGAAAAATTTCTGCCTAACGGAAGATGAATTGTGTAATGTGCAAGAAAATCTTTGGAAATTATCGCAAAACTCTAAAACGCCCATCATTAATCATAATATTGAATATATGCTAGAGAAAAAACTATTAAATGATCATACTGTGACTTTCCTACAATCGATACTTTGTGCAATGGTATCACAATCAAAATTGAGTCGCCATTTTGTGCGACAATTTTTACATGCCTTACGTAGTGCTGTTGACTTGGTGAATAATTATTTTCATCCATGGGCCTTATTATCGACAAATGATCCATACGAGTTGGCACAATTAAATGGTGTATTAAGTATGAATCTAAAAGAAATCTACGAATCACCGAACAAATGGTTGTACATAAAGAATTTTTTAGTAATGTTATGTCGAAATAAATCAACTGAAGGTATTGTTGATTATTTTTTGAAACGCATTTCAAAAGAAGTATTATTTCCGGATGCTATAGATATATTAGAAAAAATTATTAACGAAAAGTCATTAAATTTATCTAATGCGGAATTATGTAATTTACAAAATGCTTTAAATGAATGTACCAAGCGACTATTTCGTGCGGATCCAATATTGAATAAAGAATACGCTTTGAAGGCTACAAAAGCACCGGCTGTTAAAGATTTTGACACAGCTTATAGATTTACGAAAGTGTTGTCTATATTAAGTTTAAAACAAATAAATAATTATCTTCATTTGGATGATATCAAAAAAATTGTAACTGGGGAGAAACTTAAAAAAATATTTGATTATGTTAATATGAGCGTTCATGATCTCAATATAAATCGTTTAAGTAATATTATAGAAATAGCAAAGGAAGCTGATACGCATCGTTATAAATTAAATAATAAGGACTTGAAAATTGCTATAACAAATTTACATAGTTCGGATGAACAACGAAAACTACAGGGTTTACACGATTTAACGAAGTATTTTTGTGATATGCCATCACCATATTTAGAGAATATGCTTAACGATTTAAGGAAATATAAGTTGTTAGCTTGTCAGCAATTTAACGATATTTACAAATATATGGAGAAAGATAGAGGTATAAATAAAGATCAAAAGACATTGGCAAATATTCAAAGGGTGAAGATAGCCTTAAAAGATATCTTACAGGCATGTCAGCCATTAAAGGATAGCAATATTAATGAGAAAACAACTAATGAATTGGCAGATATCCTTCAAACGGTCCATCCACAAGATGCTGCCAATTTTGTTAAAGATTTGGATTTCAGTCAATTGGATACGCCAGAAGATTATCGTAAATTAATATTAAAATTATCATACATGCAGCCAAATGATTTGAAGGTTTTTTCTGAAAATTTAAAGACTAAAAAAATTTTACCAAACAGCAAGATTGTTACGTTACAAAATTTAATAGATAATGATCAAAAAGCATTACGATTGACAGGAACCAAGGCAAAAGAATTAAAGAAATTGTTACAAAATTTCATAGTGAAACGTTATTCGCGTAAGGTGAAACGTGTTGCTTATACGGACGACGTTACCGAAATTAAGGATACAACTAAAAAATTATTTCCTGAACAAGATAACGAGCAACTATTAAAGAATTTACATGAAACGGCTCAAGCATCAACCATAAAAAAAATGGAAGTGGAAAAGGAGACAGAAGTGGAGAAAAAAACAATAAAGAGTAGGAAGAAGAGATCACGTCCAGGTAAAAGATTCAGAGTAAAAGATAGCGTGGAAGAAGGCATAGTGCCTCAAGAATCGGATAAAAAGAAGCATAATCAAATGCAAATACATGATAAAAAGAAAGAGAAAATATCGACAGGCAAGAAACCGGAGAAAAAAGAGCATGAAATTTTAGGTGACAGTAAAGTTTTTAAGGAAAATGATATGAACATATTAGAACATGATGAACATAAAAAAAAAGTATCGAAAATTGCACATTTAAAATTTACAGATCTTCCTACAAATGAACAAAGAGATTCTCAAACTCCAATGTATAGAGATAGAAAATCTCGTTTATCAATACTCTTTTACAGAGATATGCACAGTCTCAAAACACCAAGAGAACTTAAAGAAAAACCTGAAAGGCTAACCCAAGAAGAGTTGGATGCAGTTGAATCATTTGATACGCTTGATAAACGTAAACAACAGCGAGGGTTATCTTATCTTGAGAGAGCTTCTAGTTTTACTGAAGACCATAATAGGGAGACAATAGCCTGGCCGCTTTATGAAGACAATTTATCTATCACTAATGATACAAAATATTTAGATGGATTAAAAAAGGAATCTCGAGGATTAGGAATTGCATCATTTAACACCACATTTAAGTTTCCAGATAAGGGACATGAAGGCCGACGACAGTTTATTCAGAAAAGAAGTGCTCATTCTTTATTCAAAGATCTTCCATATTTAAAGGCAGTAATACAAATGCGAAAATCACTTACACGTCTAAATCGAAAACTACCAAAATCTACACTTGTACCAAAACGCCTGAACCAAAAACTTTCACTTTCGGTTTCACAAAGTGAAAGCGAAATCGATCCTGCACCATCATTAGCAATCTTTCCATCAACATCATTACCAATCTTACCATCAACATATTCTGAAAAATTCTCACCACCTAATGGCAAACAAGTAAGAAAATATGCCTCAGACATGAGTATAAGTCCGTCTGTGCAACAATTATCTCGTAAATTACCACTAGTAACATCAATATTTAAACTGCCTTTTCAAAGTGAAGATGATTATCTAGCATTAATAAGTAAACTATCATATTTAGATAAAAGATCATCACGGGCATATATTATGGATTTATATCGTAAAGGTGTATTGAATGAGGCAAAATTGCGTCGACTACAGGATGTTCTTCGTGATAATGAATTTGATACATTGCCAAAAGCTATCCGAAATTCAATTACTAAAACGGTTGATGATCTACTCGAAGATGAAACATTTAATTTATTACTTAGTGAATTAAAAATTGAATATTTAGCGCCTATCTATTTTGAAAATTATGCTGAATATAAATTTCGTCAACCGACACCGCAATGTCATCCAAAAATTGACATTAATTATAATCGGGGTTTGGCTAATTTTATCAAATTAGTGCGACGAACAATTATAAATTTCAGGCAAGCTGAAGTTACAGATATAAATAAAGCGGTAAATGGCATAAAATAGAAGAAATTTATGCTTACATTTATGTGTATTTAAGTTTACGTTTGTAAATCATTATGAAATTAAAAATAAAATAATAAAAATATTAAAAACTAAACTAAAAACCAATTAAAAACTAAATTAAACCAATTAAAAACTAAACTATGTAATAATTTAATAAATTTAATCTTTATGTATTAAAGATAATCTGATCGATTTCTTGCTGTAAACTCAAATAAAATATATCAAATTTTAATTAAAAAGTTTATATTTATATCTTTTCAAAGTATGCGTAGACCCACAACAAATAAAACAGACGGTGGATTGTGTGAGAGAAAGAGAGAGAGGAATAGAAAGAAGCAATGAGTAAGAGAGCGGCAGAAAAGAGAGAAGAGGAGAGCGGGTTGTAATTTTCTCTCATGGAACAACTTTTTTTAAAATACAACTCATATGGGGCGTGGTCGAAATAATGATTTAAATGTAACCATTTTCACTAGGATTCGTCTCCGAACAAAACCCACCTATATAATGAGTTTCAATAAATCTCTCAAAAATTGCGAGCTAAAGCTGGATAACAAATTTACATGGACAGACTTATCAGACAGGCAGGCAGCCTTAAATAGAATTAGGGAGTGATTTCAAATCGATAGTAAAAATGTGGATCTATATTAACTCTTTTTTGGATGTTACAAACATGTACACAAACTAATAATACCGTGCACTACAAATGGCAAAGGGTATAAAAAGACATAAAATATTGACAATACAAAAAACTCGGTACCAACTATAACATTTAACATTCTCTTTGTTTTTTTTTCTTTTTGAGAAAGTTCTGTCAAATTATTTATTTTTCTTATTTCTCAAAGAAAATTTTTTATTTAAAAGTAAATTCTCATTGAATTAATTTAAAAAAAGTAAAGTGAAAAAATTTCGTTTTTTTGTTTTTTTTTCTTTAATTTCCATTTGTAGTTGGGCATGTCCAAAATTCCAGTTATATATCAGAATGAAAATATATTTGACAAGCAAATGTTATGTCCGCATAATAAAATTGTTGGTAAAGTGCAAAAAATTTACCGCGTTGAAAAGCCAGTACGTTTAAAAGACGTATCACATTTGAGAAAAATCGGTCAGTGTGATTGCCCCATATGTGATAATTCTAACAAATTACTATGTGAATGTCCGTGGAAGAAGGAGAAATTTTTTCATAATAATACTAATACTAACAATAATACTAATAAATTACAACAACAATATGGAGTCGCTAGCGGGGGTCGCGGTACAATTGCTTCAACAAGGCGATTACCTGGAATAAATGATGAGAAAACTAAGAACGAATCGATATTTAGATTTCATACGATGCCACCACCTGATGATTATGACGAATATCCATTAAAAGAAATGCAACATAGCGGGCCCATGACTAATTTATTATATAATAACACAACATTGGGAGGCTGTCGTTCAACATTGATGAAAAAATTTCGTCAAGGCTATCGTAAATCGTATAATTATTTAGCCGGCCGTATTAAATCGAATGAATCATTCAATTGGATTATGAAGCCGATAACTGATTTTCGTATATCAACTGTTGATATCATCGGTTTACAAACTAATTATCTTACACAAACACCAAACAAATTTCTTAATATGGGTAAACAAAATCATCTGCAGCAAACAATATCTGGTACCTATAAGCAACCAATAGATAAATCTAGTGGTTCATCTGGTTTACAACAACAGCAACAAAAGCAGCATCAACAACAAAAACATTATGGTAGCAGTAATTATAAGAAAAGTAATAGAAAAAATAGAATGAACTATAATTCTAAAAATTCATCTATAGAAGATGATAGTGACATTCAAAATGTGGGCAATAGCTTTGATCATGAACTAATGCCTGCAATAATGTCGAATCATGTCAATAAAATGTATGACCTTATAAAATCTTCAATAACCAACAGTCGTTATTTAAGATCGATAGCCAATAAATATCCACCAAATATGCTGCCGGATCGTAGTGAACAAGAGGCGACAGTGTCAGGGACGATACCAATTGAAACGATTAAAGCAAGGACGACTCATACATATCACCATCAATCCCATCAATATAAACAACATGAAAAACAACAACAACAACGATCACAGCAGCAACATCAACGCCCATCACAACAATGCCAATCACACCAACAGCCATCACAACGTATATTCGTTGAGCCATGTACCACAATTGAAGTGTATGACAATAAAATTGATTTGGGACAAATCCAGTATAAAGCACCATTATCATCATCAACCAAGCAAAGATGCACAGTTATTACAAATATTAATAGTAAAAGTAAAACATCAGAGAAGGAAGGTATTATTGCCGTAAATAATGATAATGATAAAATCAAACTATCATGTGCAAAAGCAACAAATCTAAGTGGCGATAATTTTGATGTTAATGATGATTTTAATTGTGATGTATCCATCCCAAGTATTATAGCTGTACCAGATGATGCCCTTGTTAAAATGGAAATACAGAAGAACTCATTTCAATCGTTCAATTCATCTATAATTTCATCACACAATTCAAAAAATCAATTAAATCGGAATACATTCATTGCAAATAGTTGTAATGTTAAAGAAGTTATGTCATCAAGTGCCGGTACTAATATGAAATCGAATCAAATTGTAACTGTAACGAGTCATACAAAACGAGCTGACCCAAATTCAATAAAGAATGAGACTACAAACAATAATAGCACTAATAGTAAGAAGATTGATGGTAACGGTACCATGCATAAGAACATAAATGTTAAAAAATCCAAAGATAAAAATTCTAAAGTCTCAATGAAAAAGCGTCGCGTGAAAAAATGATACTTAAATCTCTATTTGTGTGTTTCTTTTTTACTTTTGTTGTATTTACTCGACTTTTTTAAGTAAATAAGAAATCTTGTGAAAATAATCAAATAGTCTTATTTTCAAGAATTTCAAAATCTTATAAATCTTCCTCTTTAATCAATTCTTTGTAAAGCATGTCGTTGGGAGTATACTAATTTTGTCAAAACATTTACATTATCTAAAAGAAAAGCAAAAGCAAAAACACCATCTTAGAAATCTTAAAACGCTGTCATAATATTGTGAACTGTATTAGCCATTTCTGTCTTTCTTTTGGACACATTTGTTTTCAGGCCCACAATAGATTTAACAACTTTCAACTTATTTATTCTATTGCAAGCAAATTTGAAGTTTTGTTATTAATACGCACCACCATCAGAAGTATATAACAATAGAAAAATAGATAGGCCGGTAGTTGGGCAAATAGTCAAATAAAATTGTTTCAGCATTTGATATTGATCAGCCAATGTCGCTTCATGTTGGTTATTACAAATGTTGTAATACAATACTTAAATCCTGGGCGATTTAGTTAATACATCAAAGTATCGCTAGTTAAAATTTTGTTATTGTCACATAATTTGAAAAATCATTTTGTTGCCAGTGTTCAATAAATTTTAGTTACTAATATGATAGAAAAAGCATTGCCATTACTTCTAACAATTCTTGACATTCTACAAATTGTATTGTTGCCTAGAGCAAGTGCAAGATTGGGCAATAAGAAATCTAAATGACGTTAATAATTTTTGAATTTTTTGTTTTTAAATGTGGACTTACTTATTTGTCATATCCATAACATCGGACATCATGAGGCGATATTTTTTACGAAATTTCCTGCCATGCTTTGTTTCCAATAAATATTTATTACAGCAATCTGTTAATGAACTGAAATAGATGAAACCCAAGGAAGTTAAGAAGAGGCCACGCTGATACGATATACGATCGGTTGTATTCGGTATTTGTAAAAAGCTGCCACATGCCAAACTAAATGAACCAATGGAACAGGCCAATGATATAAAGCAACTACGCGTACCAGCAGCAACAGCTGCAGCAGTTGCAGTCGCAGTAGCAGAACTGGCAACATTAGTGCCAGCATTTAAAGGTTCTTTAAAATGTTTACGATTATATTGTTGCTTTTTTAAAGTCATATTGCCTTTGTTCACAATGTTATTGTGATTACTACCGAAGACTTTTTCCTTCTTTTTTTTGTTATTGTGTTTATTTATATTTTTTATTTTTACTTATTGATAAACAGTACTTACTTTATTGATTGAGTGTTGTTTTTATTTTATCATGCACCCAGATGGTTTTAAATAAACAACTGTTGCTTTTAATTTCATATTAATTTACAAATGCTACACAATTTACAATTGGATTTAAAGAAACAACAATAACAATAACTACAAAAAAGTATTCCATTACATTTCACTTTAGATGATTTGTCTTATTACTAAATCTGCTTGTTTGCTTTATATAAAATAACTTCAACAAATAAGAACAATGCAAATAAAATTTATTATATAATTAAATCACGAAGATGATGCAATTTAATTTCAACTAGAAAATTTTAAATATATGCAGACAAACAACAAAAACCATATATAATATGTTATCAATAAATTATATTCATTAATACACACTCACGCATACACACACAAGCATTACATTCGCATTTGAATCAATTTCAAGCGCTCGTATACAACGTACATATATAAATATATAGCAATCAAATCGGAAAAAAAATAAATAAGAATTTTAGAGATGGTCGAGAGGAACTTCTTAGTACTTTACATCACTATGCTTAATCTACATGAAAAGTCAATTAAATAAATTATTTGATATTATTTGAAAATTGAGAAGTTAGTTCTAAGGGAGGAGATTTTAAAAATGGATCGGAAGGAACCAAAGACACGGTATGCACTCAAGTTTGATATCATCATACACTAAAATGACAATTTTTTGAAAAATATATATATTTAAAATTGTACGTTTCGTCCATATAATGAGTTTTTTTTTTTTGAAAAAAAGCGTTTCTTGAATGATGTTGTAAAAAATGGACTAACTTGCATAACATTTGGTACATAATTAAATTTCAAATTGTAGCTTTTCTTCAAATTTATGAGTTCTGCTTTTTATCAACAAAAGACGATGCAGGGGGAGGGATCATAAGAATGCCTTGATTTTCATTAGATTACATTACTGGACTGAGCCATATTCAAAATGGTACAAAATTTTATTAAAATATCCTTAAAGTTATGTTCAATAACTTTATAGAAGGTTTAGACACATTGAAGTTATTTCAGAAACTGATTCTCCATCGATTTATTTAATAAAAACTGCGCCTATCTCAAGTCTTTCTAAATGTTACAAATATTTGCACTAACTAATCATATTTTATATCCTGTACAAGTGGTCTAGAATCTAAAACAAGCAAAAAAAAAACAAAAACAATAAAAGAAGCGAACTGAAATGAAAAAACAATTTTTTTTGTATACACTTAACACGTGACGTAAGTATGATAATTATGATGATGATATGATAATAATAATGTAGTGAATGCAAATCCAAATGCAAACACAAATACATAGTCAATGGGAAAGTGATTATATATGCATATTGAAGTATAATAAACAAGTTATGTCACTAAATGTTTTTTTTTTCGTTTTTCGTCTTTCGTTTTCCTTTTCATTTTATTGAAAATACTAACACACACATAAATGACATGATGAAAAAATATATATGATAATCAAGGTAATATAAAAAGAATAAAGCACTTTGAAGAACAAACATTTTGAAATTCTTTTGTTAATAGTAATACAAAATAAAAAAAACAAACACTAAATTTATTTGATTCTTTTTTTTATAAAATAAAATTTAACCAATTCAGAATTTCTGTTTAGTAACCATTTTCCTTTTTCCTTTTTTTTTTTTGTAAATTTAAAAGCTTACCCGGCATTTTCTTTCTATTAATTTTTGATTATTCGATCGAGACAAAGGAAAGAACCACAACACATTATAGAACAACAAATCCTAATAAAAACATTGTCCACTAAGTTTTTTTCTACCACATCTTTATCTTTGGATTATAATTGATATTTTAATTTAAATATTAACAACTTTTTACATTAATTATTACAGTTTTTTTTAATTTGTAATGAACATTTTCTTTTACTTTCTTTTTCCAAAATATTTTCAACTGTATAAATATTTAATGAAAATTCTAGTAATTTATGCGCGCACAAGCAAACATTGATTTATATATGTCAGATTGAAAATTGTACGCATTAGAGAGAGATAGCAATTAGTTTTTTTTCATTTGCAGAGATTCATGTGTTACAAAATAATGTTACCACTCTGTTAAAATATAAGTGAAAATTAAAAATCATATGTTAGATTTAGATTTGTTATCTATATGAAAGTTCCATTTTCTAAAAAATTTTATATAAATGAAATGTAATAGAAAAATTTTGAGTAAATAATAAACAGAAAGAAACGTATAAATAATTTCACAAAATTGCAGCAAACAATTGTAACACATAATGAATTAAATGTTGCCAGATAAGTTTATTAGCATTGGGTCGGTCATATTGCCATTATTAAAAAAAAATTACCAAAATGGCATTTTTGAACAAGTTACAGATTTCATTTATATGATTAACAACACGTAAAGCAAATATAAGATTTTAGATATTAGAAGAAGATTTTTAGCTTATTATTAATTTAATTTCACTTCATTGCATTTGATAATTTGATTAAAATTGTTTATTGTTAAATAAAATTCAATACATGAATTTCAATTTTATACACCTGAATTTGAAATTTGTTGCACCATAAATTATGTTATAAGTTTTGTTCTTATATGAAATCTAATATTTTCATATAATAAGCATTTAACCTTCGGCTAAAAATATTCTAAGAAAATATTGCAGTAAAAAAATATCGAAAGACATTTTGGTAAAGGTACAATTTGTTTATGGGAAGTGTCGGATTTTTATAACATATAAAAAATGTAAATCAAATGTATCTATCTGCCTTCCATATAACAATTTGTTATATTCTAAATACAATTCTTTAAGCTATTCAAAATTGTATGTGGCGTTAGTCAATTAAAAATTTAAATACAATTTACTGATATCATTTCTTCTTGTTTTCACAAAAAAAAATCGAGATTGGCAAAGAACGTAAGAAAAAGACAGAGACAGAGACAGAGAGAGAGAGAGAGAGAGAGAGAGAGAGACAAAAGAGTGAGAGATATAGAAAAGGAGATTTTTGTCTTGTTACATAAGAATAAAATGGCCTGAAGACAGTGAGTTTTTGTTTGCATTTTTTGTTTTTGGTTTTTAATGATTTTATTTAAAACGGACAATTGTCGATGTACAATTGTGTATTATCGATCGATTGTATTCCCATCAATAAAGGTGTAATTGTTTCTAAAAACATTATTTTAGCATTTTTATCCTTTAACAATTTTCCCTCGCTTTGTTTTCCTACATTAAAATAAAACAATCATTGTTGCCTTTTGTTTTATGTTTGCAATTGTTGTAAATGGCAAAACTATAACCATAACAACAGCGGCAAAGTAAATGAAAAATATTATGGCAATACAATAACAATGTGTGAGTGTTTAGTTCAAAAAAAGTTTTTCCTTTTTCTTTTTTTTTTGGATATTTTCCTTATTTTACGTACGATCTTAAGCCTAAAAACTGAAGCAATCGTTTATTTTTATTTATTTAAGCCTTCAGCCAAAAAGAAGAAAACACAAATCAAAGGAAAAAATTGTCTGACATACCAAAAAAATAAATAAATATTGTAAACTATCTTTTACTGTTTGTTTCTGAAACTAAAATACAGAAATAATAAGCCAAAAAACATTCTAATCGATTTAAGTCGCCTACTAAACACTGTATACAATTTCGTGTGGCATTTGTATTAAATTAAAAAGAGAAAATAAAAATAAAAATAGTAAAATATGAAATTCGAATGGTTTGTAATGCAAATTGACTTTGCAAGTTTCAGATTAAATCAAACAAAGTGCATTTTGCTAGAAATATTTCAATAAAAGTACATTTTTTTTTCTTCAGTAAAAAGTCAGTATTTTCATGCGCAACCAATTTTGAATTAAAATAGGCCTTTAGGCTAATAAATTTTGTGAGATTAGCTCAAAAAAATTATTGCCAGTACTTTGTTGATGTAAAGGGCATTTTAAATCAATCAACATACAAACATAACAGAATGTTTCCATTAATTGAATAGAGAATCTGGTGTAGGGTATGAAACATTAAAATGTTTCATTTATTATGAACTGATTTCTAAAAAGCGGTAGCTCTTCCATTCGATTCAGTATTATCCAACAATTATTTTTATTATGCTGCATAATTTTGTTCTTATTGTTATTATTAACATTATTTTTGTTGTTGTTGTTGTTGTTGTTGTTGTTATACACCCCTATAACTTGTAAAAATATTTAATTTAGTTTTTTGGGTGCTTGCGTTTATTATTCTTTTGCGTAATCGAGATGCGAAATTATTATGAATACAAATTTTTGTTGTTCTTCTTTGTTATTGCTTTTTATTGTTGTTCTTTGTTGTTCTTGTTATTGTTGTTGTTTTTTTTTAAATTTTTCTTTTTTGTAGAACAACTCGAAACAGCTGAATTGAATTGATTTGAATTGAGGGCTTATTATGAAACTGATTATTATCGATTTACTCATTTCCCTGTTTATCTATTTGTTTATTTGTATATTCATGTTAGATTGTATGTATAATAATATGAATAACAATAGCAACAATAAACAAAAAATTATTTATTTTAAATAGAGAATTTTAGAACATGTAAAAAATAACTGTATAATACTAATAATAATAACAATAATAATAATAATAATAATAATAATAAATTCTATTTTTTCTAGATTATCAAGCAGAGGTGCTTTCATTTTAGATAGAACTGTAGGCATGGAAAAACTTGCAATGATTTTGTCAAATTTAAGATTAGACAGGCACACAAATGGACAGACGGACGGACATGTTTAAATAAATTCAGAACTTGATGTTAATGGAGAATATGTACATGTACTTTATAGGATCTCTAATGTTAACTTCTAAAAGCTACAAAACATAATGACAAAGTGAGCATACCAAAAATTTGTAAGCAATTATGTAATAATAAAAAACAACAATAATAATAAATAAATAATTAAATATATTTTGCTTCTTTGCCAAAGAGTAAAGCTTTCACATGAAGTGCACTTTTCATTTCAGTTGTACTAGCAAGAAATACCGTTATAATATACCGTTGTAACATATATATACTATATCATCTTTATATTTTATATAAAAAGTTAGGATTTTATTTTATATTTAATTAGATGCGTTTATTGAGAAATATCAATATAAGCGGCCCCACCTTGTGTCTTCTCTTCTTCTTCTTCTTCTTCTGTTTCGTTTTAATTTTGGATTTTGTTATTGTTGTTTTTGTCTATTTGTTTTGTCTTTTAAAGCACCGGTTCATACGATGGACGGACAATTTGCTTGTACACGATAATTGTTGAAATCGGCATAATTGTTCTTTTCATTATATTTATATTATTATTATTGTTTTATTTATACTTTTATTATTGTTATTTGCTTTATAAGTTTTATAAGTAGCTAATCATAGCCCTCGTCCAGGCGGCATAATCATAATAAAATAAAACCGTATCATATTTCCACAAGAAAAAGTAAAAATATACAAAAAAAAATTAAAAATCATAAAACATTTTTTGCACACACACACACATATATATATATATATACACATATAATACGATCATAATAATGAGAATGATGATCATAATCATAATGATGCTGGTGGTAGTAGTAGTTGAATTGTGCCAACAGCCGCCGCAATTTATTGTTTCTTTCTTTAGTTTTATTTTCTTTTTACATTTTATTTTTTCGATTCTTGTTGTTGTTGGTTTTATGGCACACATTGTTCTTGTTGTCGTTATTGTTTACATGTATTATTAATTGAAGGTATCAATGACAAAAACTTCATAAAAGTTAAGTTGGTTTTCTTCTTCTTCTTCTTCTTCTTCTTCTTTTTGTTCGATAAATTTTTTCTCTTTTTTTATTTCAATTTTTCTTCAGTTTATAGTTTTTCTATGACCAAGAAAAAAAGAAATGTATACAAAATAATTGAAAAACAAAGATTCTTGGATTTTGATTTCTATTGAAATTGTACAAATGTTTAGAAATGAAACGAAGGTTGAAACCAATGTGATGATAACAAATTTATTAAATGCAAATTGACGAAATGGCGCCACTTTACAAATAAATTCATTTTGTACATCTGTCACAAGGCTCTTCCTTTTTTCTTTCTCCCTTTTCTTATTTTTTTTTTTTTTTGTACATATTATTAAAGTTGAAATTATTAAAAAATTTTGAAATAATAAAGTTAAATTTCCTTTTAAAAAGTCATCTAAAATTTATGTGCAAGAATAAAATCAATTTTCTTTTAAAGTTTCATGTCTTAGCTGGTAAATGGATAATGCCGGGAGTAAATTATTGTAATATTATTTAAGCGCTTGAAAGAAAAGAAGGAATTTTTATTGAGAAGCGCGAGAGCAATTTTCCTCAAATTGATCTGGTGTCTAACTACTTAGATGCTGTAACAAATTCGTTTAATAGTGATCCAAAAACATTTTCTCCTAAAGCGTTTTGCTATACATCGACAAATTATACGGAAAATATTGTTTGAAAAAGGCTGCTCAAATCAATGCAGAGTTTAAGAAAAACTAACAAGACTGAGACAAAGGAGTTTCTACAGAAAACAACAACGAAATGTCTATGGGTAATACAATTATCTAAAAAAAACTTCTAAGCGTAGAATGCGAAATGTTATACAAATTATACCGCAACGTGACATCTTTGTGATATTAGAAGATATTCAGTATGAGAGATTCAAAAAAAAAAGAAGAAAAATTACATTAAATTTTCTTTAAAAAGTTTTCCATTTACAAGTTTAACAAACAAAGAGTCTTCTATTAATTCTGCCACTTCAAATGATAACAATAGAAAATGCGCAATTTTTAAAATTGATGACTCGATTGCTGGTCCTTTTAAATGAATTTTAATGTATCGATTTTCCATCGATTTTTTGCATAAAAAAGTTATTAACGTAAAGAAGAAAAGATTCTATTGCTTTTCCATTTTTCCTCTTTGTTTCTTTGCCTCTTCTCTTACCATCCATTCAAGAAATTTATGTTTAGTATAAATTTTTTCATGAAATACTTCAAAATTCTTAATACTTTGCTTATGCTACATATTGAATATTTTTGCAAATTCTATTATTTCTTAGGCAAAAAATTACAAAAAAAAAATGGAACTAAACAAAACGAAAAAACGGAATTCAATTGAAAATGTGGACGGCATCATATGCCGTGTTTATAAAATGTAAGCTCAATTCCTTTATTGCCACCTAAAGTTAATTTCACAGGTTTCTTACACATGGTGTTTTTTCATCTGTTTTAATATGAGATTTTAGTGTTAGCATTATTTTTATTAATGCTGTTGCTGTTCTTATGTTTATGCTTAATGCTGAAACAACTTTCGACAAATAGCAAAAATCAAATAATGACAAGTAAACATTGTGATGATGATTAATGATGACTAATGATGATTATTTTATAAGAAGTCCTTGATGCATTATTAATTCACAATAAATAAATATATAGGAAAGAAGACAGTTTAGTTTGCATATTGAGCATATTTCCACCTCTGAACCACCTCTGAACCATCTCTGAACACATTCAAAGGACCTCTTTCAAAGTAATTAAAAAATAAAAAGCAACAATAAAGACAGTACAACAAAAAGGAACTAAATCATCAACAGCAACAGCAACAGCAACAGCAACTGTAAACAGCAACTGTCAGCAACATATTCATCATTCAAATTAAAATCAAATCACTCATAAGAAGACAAAATAAAGGAGGATATTACAAGTACTACTGTACTTATGCTTTAATCACTCCATACAAATGCACACATACATAAATCTGTAACTAACACATTGACTGTATCTGATGAGCGTTCAGCTTATTGAAATTTCTTTTCATTTGCGGTTTTTTTAATTTTTTAAAGCAAAAGGAAAATAGCAAAAAAAAAATGAAAATAGAAAAATAAAATGTTTGATGGCAACTTCACAGTCACAGTCACGTTTACACCCATTACATCAAATTAATGTTGTTAGGTTATATTTCTATATATGTACGACAATTTTAATCTAGTAATTTATTAAAAATGATTAAGTGGCCTCAATTTTTTTTTTTGATTAGTTAGCTCCTTAAATTTGTCCAGCGTTGAAATGACTTTTCGCTTTAATGGGCGTATTTTTTCAATTTAATTAATTTGAAAATAAAACTTGACATCACACTTTCGTGACAAAGTATTACTCAAGCAAAGGGCTCCTCAAATTTAACAAAACAGCTTGACATGGGCTCATCAAAATGCCAGTATCTTTTCCATTAAAAAAAAAAATTGGCAACGCTTCGTAATTAAAAAATAAAAACATAAACATTTTAAATGTACATTAAATAGTTTATTTGGTGGACCTTCTTTTTCCTGAGTTTGCTTTGGCAAGAAAATTTTTCTAAAATCTTAGAGAATTGTAATGAAATAATTTGTGATATCAGATATGTTTGCTCTAGAAATGTGAAAAATTTTACTTTTAGTAAGATCTATCAAATGGATCCCTTTCCAAAAACTCTGAGTAGAATGAGGTTTTGCAAAAATTTTAATAAAAAGAAGGCAACCTTCGAATGGATGGAATTACTTTTTGTATTTAATTTGCCTTCGGTTCTTCTTTCAGTTTTACTATTTTTGCTTTTTCTTGCTTTTACATTTAATTTATAACCAAGTCTTTAATAAAGGTGTACCCTCATCCAACAATCTATAGAACTTTATATAAACACACGCACATATCTATACAAACTTTTACATTCATAACTTTCATAACATTTTTGTTTTGGTAAAGGCATCAATGGCAGCATCAGCATCAGCATTAAATAAAAACGTTCTCATCTCTCATCATTCAATTGACAATCAACATTAGATTCGTTTTCACATTTTTTTCTTCCTATTTTTTCCTTTTTTGCTTTAGGCTTTTTTTTAATTTTCATTCTTTCTTTCTTTCTTTCTTTTTTTTTTTTTGAACATCTTTTCCGTATTATTATTTTGGTTTATTTTTGTGCTTTCTTTTTAGTTGATGATTTCTTATTTTTATTGTACATTAATGCGTTGCCATTCAATGTAGACTTCCATTGTTATTGCTTATGTTTTACATTAGTATTTCTATAAAATAAAATGGGTTGAAAATGGGTGGTGGTTGTTATAAACGGCAATCTTACAGGCTTATATTTCACATAAAATAGCAGTAACAATAACAACAATAACAATAACAATAACAACAACAAAAACTATATATTGTAGACATATAAACAAATAAATATATTTATATATGAAAAGTAAGAAAATGTATGAGATTGCAACCACCAATCGCTACGACCACAATAATAATCATACTATGAAACTCACAATCGCAATCGCAGCGTCATATCATCATCATTACCATTATCATCACCATCATCATCATTCTGAAAATTTTCATCATGTTTCGTGTTTCATGTTATCATGTTTATTATGGCGTAACAGTCAAGTGATGTTTCCTTAATAGAAATATTGTCATGCCATATTTCTTGCATGAACATAAAACTGAATATGAATGTAAAAAAAAAACATATACATATACAAGCGCACATTTACACCCGCTTGTATATGTATATGCTTGTTATAATAAATTTTCCCTTCAATGCATTTGTCAACCATTTTGTTAAATAGAGAATGTATAAACAAAAAATAGAAAAATATAAGATGAGCGTAGAGGTGAGAACGGAGTAAGAAAACATCCATAACAAAATGACGAAATTAAATTTCGTCAGGTCATATTTCTTGTTTTTTTTTTCGTTTGCCTCTTTTTGTATAATTTAAGGCTAAGACCATACAAAAGATGAACCAAGAAATCTTATAGAGATGATATACAAATAAATTAAACGACGGTTATTTTGTTTACTTTCTTTTTGCCTTTTTTGATTATAATTTAGTTTGTTCGATTTCTGAATACTCAACATGTTTCGTTTTCTTACCTAAAATTGTGGTTATAAAAATCTAATAACGTAATAAAAAACACAAACTAATACATGTATGTATGTATGCATGTATGCGTGTCATTATTAGAATACACTTTAGTGTGAAATAAATGTTGGGTCTTTTGTAATCATTTTATTATTTTTTTGTAATACTTTTTTTTTATCTTTTTCAAAGAAAAGAAAACTTGTTCCACTGAATCTTATATAAACATGTTCACTTTCAAAATATTTTTAGGATAAGTTAACTAAAACAAAAACAATTGTACACTTTTTCTGAACGGGTGATTAGAAAGAGAGTACAAAGAGTTCCGTATATTACAGTTAAAATACATAAAAATTTTTTGCATACTAATATTTTGGAAAATTCATGAGTCAGCCACGATCGAGTATACTTATTTCATTTAAAAATAATCGGTTTTATGTATTTAAGAATTAAACGTCTGGCCGATTTTTTTTTGTAGATGGTCGTACTATAATTTTTTTTTGTGCAGTGAATAATTGTCTAACGACAAAATTTATGTACTAAAAATTACATTAATAAAATCTTTTTTGTTAGAAGTTTAGAGTTTTTGTTGTTAAAGCATTATTTTCGTTATCAAGGCTTTTTCCTTCATATATCAGCATAAATTTGTTTAAATAAAATAACTTAAATTACTGAATTAGGGATTTAATAATTGGACGAGTTATATCTCAAGCACTTTAGAGCACTTTAGAGGGTTTTTGTTTTATTGGAATAATAACGAATAAAGAGCATCAGCTTAATAAACGTCGCATAAAATTTGTTATTTGACTTTTTCCTTATGGCCGTTTTTTAGTCTCATTTTACTCTCTTCTTTCCTTAAACATTACCGTTGTCTTACTCCATTAAAGATTTTATGTAAATTAGGTTTAGATGAACAAATCATAGAAATATTTTTTCACAAATCTAAGTACCTATTATTATGTCACTTAAAGTAATTGTGATAACAAAAAGTTATAACAGAAAAAATTTTGTATAATATTTTTTTTATTTGTAATATTTGTGCCCTACACCATTTGTGTTACAGATGTTTGTAAAATCTAAAAGAAGTTGAGATAAATTCATTTTTTATTATACAGATCCATTCAGAATTTTGAATCGATTTAAGAATGTCGCTCCATCCAACCGCCTGCGTTGCAAGCTACAGGTCGCTAATTAAGAGATGTTTTAGTGAAATTTGCTATTTTGGCTCAGAAAGGAATCCTATTTAAAATGGTTAGAATAGGTCAATTTTTAGATCTCCGCCCCATATAACGTCCTTCCTAAAATAAGTTGTTGAATGGAAAAAAGCTTACTTTTTTTTATAAAAAATTTAACGAAAGTTGCCATATAATTTTCTTTTGACATGAAAAAAATGTATACCAAATTAGGGTACAGATCGAACCATTTTTGTAATACCTCTATAAAACGTTAACATATGGGCAAAAGTTACAATTTTGAATATATTTTGATTTATATTTTGCCATTGAAACTGTGTATGTCGAATTTGGTCCAGATTAGTCCAAAGTGGACTAATCTGGACCAAACCTTTTCAAGTGATTCAAAAATTACAGTTTTTTATTTCACTGACTTGTAAATCTCTTAATTATTTTATTAACCAAATTAAGCAAAATGGTGTAGGGTATTTAGATGACGGCCTCGATCCAATATACAGTTCCTACTTATTTTTTATATTCATTCTTTTGTATACATTTTTTTTGTATTGTAATTATGAATTCATTTCATTCCGTTTTGTTCCATCTGAGCACTTTCTTCTTTCTATTTTCTGTCGGTCCCTGCTTTAAAAAAATTTTTTGCAGGTACTTTTCTCGTTTATACAAAAATGTCAACAGGCACCAATTAATTTTAAGTATTAATTATTTAAAAAAGGCAGACGTTTATTATTATTTATTAAAACCTGACTTTTTTTCATTTATTCTTGAGTTTTTTACATGCTTTGACTTCGTGCTTTTTTTTGGCTTTTGTATTAAAAGTTGAAACATAAATAGGAACGAGAATGTATTAGATGCATAAGAGAAATCTAAAAAAAATTAAAAATGCATCAGAAAGTTATTTGTAATATGCAAATAACATTAATTTCTTTGCCATTGTTGTTGGTCTTATTAATGTTATTGGCGGTGTTGCGTTGTTATAGAAATCAATAGCAATGATATTATATATATAAATATATATGCACACACACACACACACACACAGAAATTATGCTTTTAATGTTAAATAAAAAGATGGATTCTAGTTGTATTGAAATGCAGACGAATTGAATTGGTTTGCGTTGAGTTGAGCTGAGTTGAGTTGAGTTGAGTTGAGTCAAGTTGAATTGCTAAGTTGAATACATAAAATTTCCTTTTGTTATATAACTAATAATTCTCTTCATTATTTATGTAATTAAAGATTTATTGTATACGGAAATGTCATTAATTACAATATGAATTGCTATTTTTATTGCTTCTGTTATTTTTTTTTTTATTAAACAGCAAAAACTTTATTAAGAGGGTACTAAATTCATCATCCATGAATTTAATATCGAAAGCAAATAAGAGAATAATATATATTGAAAAGAGAGCGAGCGGGAGAAAATGAGAGTGGGGGGAAGGGAGTGATGAAGAAAATGCGATATTTTTCCATGCTTTTGATAGTTCACCATTTATTTAAATTATAAGATACAAATATATAGATGTAAAAATATGTATTAAGTAGCAACCCTCCTTTTTGGCACGTTTTACATTTTAATTAAAATAAATATGAAATTATTTTACATGAGATGGCAATCAAAGCTACAATAATAACAAAGACAAACGTTATTTAATGACTTCATTTTCTTTTGATACAATAAATCAAAAACAAAGCAAAAACCTATAAAAAAAAAAGAAGTGAAAAAAAAGTAAAACATAAAAAGAAAATATTCAAAATAATGTTTAAAAACAACAAAAAAAGCCCTTAATGCAATTTAATGTTAAAGAAGTCCGTTTAGCCGTCTACAGCCATGATATCCACCACTCCCACTAGCCGCCACCATCATCGTATTTATGTCTATGTGTCTGGACAGATGGCTAAATAATATGGTGCTAGCATTATATGACAACACCACATTCAATTCATTTCATTTCGATATATCAATTTCATGTGGGTGAAATAAATGAAACAAGCGTCAGGTTAATAACAATAATCCCAAATGGTATGATACAAAGTTTTTTACAATATTACATTTATTTATATAAATGGCAAGAAAGAAGGGAAAGAAGAATTTTTTTTTTTTTTGTAAAATTAAGCACCAAGAACAACAATATCTGGATGATAATCTGTATGTAAATATGTTTGATTGCTGCTTATGGATATGTATACAATGTCTACAGATCTACACATCATGTTGATTATTATTATATTTCATGTTAAAGAGAATAATCGAATAGTTAGCTCAGTAGCAATTTGGTTGAATAAAAAAAATTTAGTGTGAATGTAGAGAAAATGTTGAGTGAGGAGAAAGAATGGAGGGCGATTGGGCAACATAGATGTTGCCCAAATGATGAAATACCTAAAAGAAGACGATGATGGGAGTAAGTTTCAGTTACACTAGAGATTATCTACTTTTTCGTATTTACATACACGACATTACCAAACGGAAATCAAAGAGACAAAAAATTTGTATTAAGTGGAAATAATAATTGAAAGCATTTTTATCTTCTACAAAATTCCATTTATTATTTATAAATGGAAAAATGTTAATGTTCAAAATGATAATGATAATGATGATGATAATGATAAAATGAAGGGTCTTTTTTCCAAGAAAATCGATACCGTTATGTTTAAGAAAATAGACGATAAAAGCAACACAAATTGAAAATGAAATATGCCAAAACAGAGAATTAAAGATACGAATTTATATGCATAAGGTATAGAAGAAAGAAGAAGATAAAGAGTGATAGAGAGAGAGGGAAATAGGGAAAGAAAGCACCAACTGTGGCAGTAATTGTGGCGAATATTTCTGATAAATGTAAAAAGAGAAACACAAAAAACACGAAAAGGGAAACAAAAAAAAGGAAAACAAGACGAAAAATTGTAAGAGACAAAACTGAGAAAGTAGGGTGAAAGACTTAATCGACTCTTTGTTATGTATTATATAAATTCACATAATATACAAAATATAACTAAATTTGTATGAATGTGTGTGTGTGTGTGTGTTTATGTATGTATTTTTAGTTTAAGGGCATCTGACATGCCAAAAAAAAATAAATAAAATCCGTTTATATGCCTTTAGCTATTTATCTCTTTCTACCACCCATTATTTATGGCACATTATATTTTTTATACAAGAGAATCAACTGATAAAAAAAATGAAAAAGATGTGAAGAGAAGAAGAAGAAGAAGAAGCTGATACAATCGTCGTACCCTTTCAATCAACATGTAACTGGAAGGAACGGAAACTGCTTTGTCGCTTTTTTAATCTATTTACACACACACACACACACACACACACACACACACGAATAATAACAACAATAACAGCGAATACACAAAAGCAACGGCAATAACAATCAATAAATGTATGAAAGAAATGAATGAATGAATCGAAATAAGTTAACAAAATATATGAAAAATATCGCGCTTGCTGTTGTTGCAATAAGAACAGCCATATCGGCAATAATAATAACAGCAAGAATAATAAACAAGAATAGAAGACTCAACATCAGCATAACTCTCGACACTCTCGACAAGAAGAACACTCTCATCATATCCGAGATGAAAATTTACAATTTATTTCCTGCTTTTACGCTTTTATTAGATTTAATTTTCTTTGTTATTTGCACCCAACTTTATAGATAAATGTACAAAATTGAAAAAGAATTGTATGCGTGTGTGTGTGTGTTTTTTTTTTACATCTTCTTTTTATTTCGCTTTCAAACAAATTTAGTGCGAGTTGTTATAAAACGAGAAACGAACTCAGAGCAGGAACTTGAAAAATTGAAATTAAACAGGCCAAAGAAGAACAAAAATAATAATAAAATCAAAACCAAAACCAAAACTAAAACAACCAAAAACAAAAATGAAAATCATATTAACAAGAAAGTTCTATTTTAATAATTTTTATCATCATTTATTTGCTTTTGGCAAAATTCTATTTTTATGATAAATTTTCTTTCTTTCCCCTCTTTTTGTGTAGTGAGTTATGATGAATTATTTGAACAGTTAATAACATGAATTACTTTTGAATAAAATCTTTTCCTTTATTTTTTTTAGAGTGTAACTTTTTGAGATACAAGAAAGTGATAGAAATTTTACATTTTTTTAAAGTTTTTTTTTCTTCTTTCATTTCTCTATTTTTTTTCATCGAATGCAGGAATAAATGGCAAGGCAAATCAATTTCTGGCAAAAAATGGGCGTAATTTAAGTTCAGAAAATTTTATGAACATTTTATTAAACTACCAAATAAATATTTTTTTAATTTATTGTGAGAAAAGTGATGAATATTTAAAAAGAAAATTGAAATCAGGCCATTTTTTTTCTTTAGCCAATTTTGCTCTTTTTTGAGTTTTCCTTTCTTATCTTTTCATTGCCCATTTATTTAAATTTAATTTTTTTCTAATTGATCCCTTCAATTTTCCAAACGAGAAAGAAGAAGTAAGTGAACTCGGTTTCGATCATCTTCTTCTTTTAAGTTTTTGAATTCTGTAAAGTCTCAAGTAATAAATGACTAAGTGACATGATTCGACCCTTTTTAAATTAGCGTATGTTGGCTTTGATGTACAAATTTTTAATGTAAAAATCAAACACACAAAGAAAAAAAATAAAAGAAATAAAATTTCATTCCACAATTTGGAAACGTGATTAAGTGTAATAGAAGAGTCCAGATGATGTTAATTTACATTTCTTCCAACAGACACATTCATCTATTTTGTAGATTATTCTTGGGACTGAGACTTTGTTATGACGTTTGATTGTGCAAGAGACACATTTCAATTTGAAAAGCATGTCTTTTTTTATTACATTAAATAACTTCAATACACAAAAAGTTAATATTTAGTTCTATTCAATTAAGAGTGCAATTAATAAATGGAGAATAGAAGATATAATAACAAAAACAATGCAAAAAGCACAAGAGAAAAAATTCATAAATAGAAAAAGGAAAAAAGCAGAAAAGAAAACAGGAAAACACAGGAAGAAATCGCTTAATGTCTAAAAAAATGCCTATAAAAAAAGAGAAGAAAAAAAACCAGCAGAGAAACTTAAGGATTTTCAAGTAGTGGCATGATATCCCAGATTGTTTGCTTGTCAGGGCAATGTAAATATAAGTGTGCATGTGTGTGTTGGAGTACGGTTATGAGTATGTGTATTTGTATTGAATGATTGAATGACACTTTTTGAAACAACATTCTTTTCTTCTTCTTACTATTACTATTATTAATAATGCTTTTTTTTGGTATTTGGTGTTTCTTGTTTGTTTAAGAGTTAGAAACTTTGGGTGTTTTAGCAAAACTGTAGGTTGCTTGAGAATTTGTTGTTGTACTTTAATTGCTATTTTGATTTTCCATTGCAAATTTTAAGTTTAAGAAAAGAAACAGGAATACAAATAAAATCGGCAGTCTTTCACATTCGCCTAAGACTTAGTTTGATTCGCATTGCTGTTTTAGCACAAAACACAAATAACGGTATTATTGCTGAACTGTAAAATTCTCCTTTTAAATAATTATTGTTTAGTTATGCATAGAAAACTTCTAAAAAGAGTTCAAGGACTAAAACAAAGTAATAATTCTTCTAATTCTGTTTCTTTAGTTTACCAAAGGAAATACTGTAAATCCATGTGGATTCATCTAACTACTAAATATCATATAACGAGATGAGTAAAAGAAGAAAGTTGATTTTAGTAAGCGGTGTTAAATAGAAATAAGAATTAAAACCAAATATTCAAAATTTACCGTGGGCAAATTTGTAGTGTTGCGAGCAATAATCGTATAATATTTCTATACTATGAATGAAAATTTGTATCGTTAGCGCACAAAAAAATTTTCCAGTTCCAGAATTTTGCAAAAAATATTTCCCAAAAACAATTTATACATAAAAAAATGTTTTCCTTGAATTTTTATAAGAAATCAATTACCCAAATTTGGCTCCAGGCAATTTACCCTTTTAAATTTCAATATTTTTGTATGAGCCACATTATTTCCTTTGTTAAAAATCAATTGTGCAAATATTTTGTTAAAAAATGGATAAAAAAATCATCTTAAATTGTCCACTTTCATTTTTCATATTTTTTTTTCAAAGAGAAGAATAAAATAAAGCAAGCGGATGCTTTGGCAGTATTTCGATGTTATCTAATAATTCCTCGAAGTTTTTTTAATTCATTAATTCTTCATTTTCTTTTTCCACTTTTAAAAGGTCTATGAAGATATTTTTGCTTTTCCTACCGATGGTTTTTGCATAATGAAGAAAGGACTAATGAAGAAAGGAGCAAGAAATTGCTTTGCTTTATTTTAAGTGAAGTATATCTTGAAATTTGAAACACATGAAATTAAATGACCTATCAGATTTGTTGGTTATAAATTATCATTTGATTTGTTAATCATATTTTTTGAACCGTTATTTAATATTTCATTGAAATGGAAATAATTCGTTAAATCAAGGATAAATATTCAATTCAATGTGATTTTAAGTGATTGGATTGTATATAAAGAGCCAGCTTTAATTAATCGATCGACCCGCATCTGTATTCAAAATAACATCAGGTTTCAAATTAATCAAAAGTGACATGCTGAATCAAGGCAACAACATTAAAAAAAAACACAAACCACGTATGATAGTTAGACAAACAGCTCGAGTGGTACATTTTGATATGGATATTTTTGATGTGAAAAAAATCAATAGCACAATTTTTCTTTTTCTGTTCCTTGTTTTTTTTTTTTTGCTAGAGAAAGCGATTCTTTGTAAAGGATTTTTAATTAACAAGCGTTCTGTATTTAATTACTTGCTAAATGTGCTAAATGTGTACTTGTATGTGTAAGCCAGTGCCTTATTGACAATAATAAGGGAACAAACTCAAAAGAAATATCGAAACGCCATTTTTAGCTACCACCACCAGCACCAACACCATGATTCGTGTGTGTATGAGTGCATAAATTTATGTGAAGATAGAAACCATTTTTCATTCTTTTCAACAAAGGCAAAACAAAAATAACGGTAAATGAAGTAAATATGTATATGTATATGTAGAGACGCAGCGTATTTGGTGAGAGATATTGTGACTAAATTCACATGTCACCACCATCAACCATTAACAAACAAACACATTCGGTTGACAAAAAATCAACCCCTACATAATACAAAATAAAACAAATATCTGGTTATACACACATACATGTGTGTATATATATGTGTATATATATGTGTATATATATGTAAAATAATGCATTATATATAGAAATCAAGGGACCCCTGGAATTAACAAGTCATTAAAGCAAAATAAAAATTTGAAATTTTTAGTTTTTTTTCTCATATTTTTTTTTGCTTAGAAAAAAGTGTTTGGCTTGTTGCTATGTAAGCATATAAAATGCTTGGGTGAAATAAGTGAAATAAGAAAAATGCTTGATGTTAGCAATTCATAATGAAAATATGCAGGGCTTAACAAAATTATGCATTTTCAAAATAGAAATGTGAGATATAAGGCACTATCTGAAGAAAATATGCAAAAACAATAATGGACAATATTTGAAAAAAAATATGCAAATAAATGAAATGCTTAAGCAAATTGAGAAAAAAGAAATTGTGCCAAGGAAGGAAGTAGATGCAAAAAAATAAGCAAATGTATATAAAAAACACATAAATCAAATTATATGCATTAATTTCAAAATAAAGCTTCAAAATAGCTAATTTAAAAAAAAATATGCACGCGTAAGTGAAGCATTAAAATCCATAAATATTAATAGAGAACATGTAAAAGGTTTTTGGAAAATTTTTTTCACAATTTACATTTATTTGAAGAGGAAAGCATTTATTTAATTAAAATGTCTCTTATTAAAATGGAGAAAATCGTCTCATGTGAATTGGTATTTTCTTTTTTTTTTTTTTTTTTTTGGAATGCTATAGCAACATTATTTAGTAAGCGTAGAATTTCTATGGTAAAAATGATGACAACAATTTTGTTGTAAATAAAATGTCAAGTGGTGGATGTTGTTTATATGTCTCTATGAATTTCCCTTAAGTAAACAACAAAATTCTATTTATATATGGCACACCCTTAAAATTATCTTAGTTTTATGGCGCCTTTGCTTTTTCATATTATTTTTATTTTTCTAGCTCATTTTTGTATATACAAAATATCACCCTTAAATAAATGCTCTTCTATTGATTTCAATGTGAAAAGTGATACTGACTAAGAGAAAAGGGGAACAAGCAAAAGATATCAAAGATAATAATGAGGTGATATGTTGTATTTCATGTTTATATTGATTGATAACTTTCCTACTTAATGAATTAATGAATTAGTTGTGGAGTGATATCTGTGAATGATAGTCAGCTTAAAAGTACAGTAATTAATTGATAGACATAATATTTAGTGTAGCTTAAGGCTTTTACATACACTTCAAACTGAATTCTTTTCCCATATGATTGAAAAATATTTGTAATGATTGAATCTCATGAAGAGCAGAGAAAAAGAATATTGATTTTGGTCGTGGTAAAATTATAAAATAGAAGAAGTCATATTCACTTGGAATTTGACTTCCAACGATTGAATTGAATTATGTTATTTCCAATTTTGTATAAAATAAAAATTTTACTTATTAATTTTTGCAAATTTATTTGCTATTTTTGTTTGGTAGGCATAACTTTGAGGTATAAAATAATGCGTAATAGAAACAATTGGCTTTCGTTAGTTTAATTGGGCAAGTATAAAATTTTAAGGCACTTACCTTCATTTTAATAGTAAATTTTGGCAAATGCTTGAAGGGACGCTTTTGCAGCACTTTTTTATGTATTTGCAGCAATAATGAAGATTTACTTATCTGAAGTGATAATTTCAGTTCATTTTTGTTTGTTCTTTTTTTTTTAATTTATCCATGAACTTTTAGCCATTACTTTTAAAATGTTTGACCACCATCGCCGTCTGAAAGAGATAATAATGGAAAAAGAAGAAGTCAACATTATATTATACTCCTTCCTCTTCAACTGATTTTTCAAATATGAATTGTTTTTTCTTTTTGTTTTGTTAAGCTTTTTTTTGTCTAGACAAGTATAAGAAGAAAAATAATTACGAAATAAGAAAGCATTTTAGTTGGAAAGAGCTCTATGATACCAATCACCAAAATATCGACATAAATATGAATAAAACAAATTTAGCGTAACCGTAAAGAGTAGTGAACAGTTCAAGAGTTCAAGAGATCCAAATATAATTTCGGGTAATTTCAGCCTTTTTTGTGGATAACTGACGAAAGATGGACTTTCTACCCAATACCAAGCAATAGCTGAATAAACGGATAAATATTGCTACATCAACTTATAATCTGATATTAATCTAAAAAATATGTATAATTTTTATAGTCTGCGACAATTTTTTTTTTTGGCGTTACGAAAAATTTGAAAATATATAAAAGCGCTTTTCTACCACATACCAAACAGTTTCTTTTTAGTTGGTGGTTGGCATGGTGAATTTATATTCTTATGTTACTATCAACAAAGGCGCTAGAGAGCGCCTTTGCAAAATGTAGTGTATTTATAAAGTAAATATTCTACTTTCAAACCATTATTTAATATTAAAGAGGGCGCTCTAATATAAAAAAGTACTCAATGATTGATTTTTATAACACCACATCAGTATTAAAGGAAATATTATATAGATAAACAAAATATAAGTAAAAGAATTTTGAAAAATCTATTTTACCAAAATATATCTATTAAAATATATAACAAAATTATTTTTATGTTCATATTAAAGTAGTAGATTGTGTTAAAATATATTACCTTAAATGTCAATTTCTTAAATGTTAATGGACGTTAAAGTTTTGATTTCCATTCATCAATTATTTAACATTTTATTCTACGAAATCACTCATTCTATTAAGTCACTTAATAATAGTTTTGCTTTCTCTTAATATTTGGCATATTTGTTGTAATGATTATAAAGATTTTTCTTCTTTTTTAGTTTACATTTTTTCATTATTTCAGAATAAATAAGTTTATATAGTTTAATATGTAACTTCTCTCCATAATTTACATAGAGATTATGTACCACATACATATATATATATTTATTTATGTACATGTATATATCAGTGTTGTATGAGTGTTAGTGATTATACTTGTAAATATGTGTAAATAGATGTTTTTTGTATATGCAACAATAATTGTTATAATGATGATGATATTTGTTGCATAAGTTTATACGTGAGTTATAACAAATAGCAAAAGTAACAAGTGCAAAATTTATAAATCAATATCCAGAACTGTTAGTTTTGTTGGATAAGAAGCTTTCATAAAAAATGGACGTTGGGGAGTGGTTTTTAATAAAATTTCTTATTTCTTATTATCCATAATAATTCGCGGACAAAGACACGTTTACATACGAAATTTCATTTAAATAGCTTCAAAATTTTTTTTTGCACTTGAATAACAAATTTACATTCTATTCTAGGCAAATAGGTAGACGGATGGACGGATCGATAGGAACTCAAACTAATGTTCAGATAGGCTTAAATCGATTACAAAAATGTCATCTGAGTCAATCGGTATAACAAAAAAAAAAGCTGCGTCCATTTCAATTTCATCTGAATGTTACATATATTCTGAATGTTACCAAAACAGCTGCAGAATATTAACACATAATGTTTGGTATTGCAATTTGTTGTCGTTGTATTGTATTGTTAATATTTTTGTTATAATATTATGTGTTGCTGTGAATTCGATGCTTAAATATAGAGTTACTTTATGCTGACCACCATTTATGTTTCTTTAGCCAAAAAAATTATTTCATCCTTTGGTCATGGTCCTTTATGCATGTGTGTTCATGTATATGTGTCCATGAAATTTTATGCTTATTGTGTATGTTAATATTTTATAACGGTTATATCATCATTTGTATTGTGCCGAAAGTTATGGACTCAGCAGTTCTGGCCAATTTAATTTTCTCGCTCTAATATACAAAACGAACATAACCAGTTCATTCGTTCAACAATTTTCACATGATTTAACATTGTCCACTATGTATGTATGTATGTATAAATATTCAAGCATATAATGCAAACGAACAAATAAGCAAAAAAGAAAAAGTACAATTCTTCTTTTCTTTCTTTCACTTTGTATGGGTGCGTGTTATGCTGTTTACACATTGTTGATTTATATTTTTATTATTACTCTACATGAATTAAATCTACTTGATAGAATAGTTATTACACACTCAGATCCAAATCCATGGTCATACACACAAACGCACTAATAGAAGTTTACATTTTCAATTTATGATAGAAATAGCAGAAGAAGAGGCAAAAGAAGCAACAACAAAACATTGTCAGCAACATTACAATTTTATGTGTATATGTGTTTTCAATCCATATTTATGTAAAAAACATACATTTACGGTATGTACGATATATGTGTGTACATATTGTGCATAAAGTTTAGTGCAAAAATTCTTTCATTTAAAATTTATATAATGCCGCCTATTGCACAGAATCCCTCAAATTGAACGATATTCTTGTTTTTTTTTTGGTTATTTTCATATTTTTGCTTTGAAAAATGAAAATTAAACTTTTAAAAAAAATAGATGATCAATGTTAATTAGCTAAAAATTTCAACTAGATAGCTTTGCCTTAGTCCCATGAAAAATTTGCCTCAAGTGTTCAATGCAAAATACAATGTTTAGTTAGATAAACTCACACCGATGGGACTATGGGAAATTTACGGTCAAAATTATCTGAAATCATGTACAAATACATGATATTTGTTTTTTGAACAGAAATCACGTTGATTTTTAAGGACCTTATATATGTCAGGATTATATTGTACATATTTAGCATATTGCATTCAGTTTTTTTGCTCCCCCCCCCCCCCTTTTTTTTTTTTTAGTATTGAATTCTTATTTACATCACACGCTTGATCCCCTATTAATATAAACCGTTTAAAAGCCTTTAAATGTAACGGTTTATTATAACACCAAATATTTTAATTAATGAAAATGTTGAATGTGTTGAATGCGGTAGCAATTATTGCCAAATAATATCAATGCTTCTCAATCATAATGTTTAATTATATTTAAATATATTTATGGAAGTTTCTTGGGCTTCTCGAAAAATAACTTTTCTTTTTTAAAAAAAATTCTTATTCCCTAAATAATAAAATTTATTATTTATCTAGAAGTTTTGAACAAAGCGCAAAAAATTTTTTCATCCAAATTATTTCCATAGATTTAATGTACGAAACTTTTGACTTGTACTTATTTTACTTACAAAAAAATAATCAAATATTATAAATTTATTCATAAACTTTTTCCGAAAAACGTCTAAAGGGGAGAGTATTCTCAAATATTGGTTCAAATTTTCTAAAGATTCATAAAGTTTCTTTCCTCAAAAATTTTTCCTTTTTAAATTAACAGAAAAAAATTTTTTTTTATTCTAGATTGTTAAATTATAACATTTTGTAAATGTTTGTTAGTTACTTTTTAAATTACAACAACAATGACAGCATGCGTGCAAACGTAATATATTTCTTCTTTTATAGCAAATATAAAAGAGACAAAAAAAAAGAAAGATTCTTTTGTAGTAAATGCATTTGTAAATAATCGTCGAGGTCTTTAAATAATAATTCTTGACAAACTGAATAAAATATTGGTTAATTGTTGGCAACTAGCAAAAAGTTTATTTCATAAATGGCTATGTAAATCGTTGATGATTTACCTCATCGTTCATTTGACATGAGTACTGAAATAAGATACAAGAAAAACTTTGTGCATTAAGAGCGAAAACAACAAAAAGCAAAATACAAAATAAATATAGAAAAAACAGGAAAAACATTTTATAATTTGTTTGTTTATTTTCATTTATTTATAATAATAAATTATCATTGTTATTGCTATTTTTTATGGTTATCTGTGTATACATGTATGTGTGCTTTTATATTGTATTGAGTGAGTTTAGGATTAATGAAAATATTTGGTAACACTCTTTTACTGGTACTAAAGAGCCGCCTTTAATATATTCCGAATATTTTCAAAAAAAAAAAAAAAATGAACAAAAAGCAATGGGAGAAATATATAAATACGGCTGCCGCCCTCAATTAGATAAAAACCAAAACAAAACAACAACAAAAACAAAGCAAAACAAAACAAGTAAGAAATGTACATTCGACTGGAGCCAAATCTTGGATATGCACCATCCAAACAGCATAGTATTACGATTTGGACAGGTATTGTAGATTAATAGCTTTAATACCAGGACAGACGTACAGACATAACTAAATCGATACATAATTCGATGTTGCTTAAAAATATATTTATACTTTGTAAAATCTCCGATGCTTACTTTTGGGTGTTACAAGCATAATAATCAAATAAATATGATGGTTATGCCAATGATGGTTATGATATGATGGTTATAAAAGTAAAAAAAAAAGACTAAAACGTAGAAAAAGAAAAAGTGGAAGAAGAAAAGGTAGCAATAGTTATAGTTATATGAGAAAAGGAATTTTATTGTCACCTTTTTACATTAAAATATTTTATAATGATCATTATGATAAATGATACTTCATTTTTGTTGTCAAAGACTTTTAATATTATTATTATTATTATTTATAACTATAATTATAGTTATACAGTAATTTTATGTAAACTTTTACCAATAAAATATTTCATATATTTACTTTGGTCTTTAAGGCATTTGATTTGTTAAAGAAACAAAAAATTGTTTTTTTTTTTTTTTATAGAAAATATAAAGACAACTGGAACAGAGTACTAAATTTGATATTATAATACACTAATATATTAGCATTTACATTAGCATTTATATAGTGGTCCAGTTAAGCAAAACTAAAGTGTATGCTTTACTCTTTAAACTTAAAGGGGAACCATTTAAATAAAAAATTGTATTAAAAGTATTAAAAGTACTAAAAAAAATACTACAACACATTTGGCTTTCTTATGGGACTGTTAGTTAAACAATGCTCATATTTTTTAATTTGAGTGGCACTTTGCCATTTTGCAGTTAGTACAATAAGTTATTTTTGGTACTAAAAGAAAATATTTTACAAATTTCGTTAAACGTTAACAGATATACTTCACAATTTACAAAATGTAAAACATATTTACATATGAAGTTTTTTGTACTAAAAAAGCTAAAAAAACTTGACTTTTAAATTTAAGTGTATCATTTAAGTACAAAATATTTTAGTACTAAATTTACATTTCATTCTTACGTGCAATTTTCATGTGCCATTTTCGTTGTAAATTCTTTTTGTAATATAGTATTAGAATTTTATTAGTAATTTCTTTGTCATTATATTTATATAAAATATTTATAGCATTTAATATACATGAATATGATTTTTTTTTCTTATTTGCCTTTATAACTATGAGTAATGATGGCATTTCATTATCTCTTCCATGACAATGTAAAAATCATTTTAATATAATAAATAGCGAGAGCGATAGCGATGATTTGATTGCAATAAAGAAAACAAAACGAAAAAAAAAATACTGATAATCCTTAATAATTTATTGAACGATTATTAAATTAGGTGACAATAATCCAATTAGATTAGACTATAATCTAATTAGATTTGGTTACAAAAAAACCGATTGTAATGGTTGCGTGAGTTTTTCTTCTTTTTATGCTTCGACTTATTTTTCTTTGATTAATTGTAAGTTAACCATCGTTCAGCGCACACAAAACAAAAACAAGTGCCTTTCATTTTATTTATTGTACTTGTTCTTGTTCTCGTTTATGTTGTCGCTGTTGTTATTGTTATTAGTGTTGTTAATGTTGTTGTTAGTGTTAGTGTTAGTGTTACTGTTATTGCCATTACGACTCTTCCTCTTTATCTTAAACATTAGCTTCAACGTCTTCTAGTGGCATATTCTATTACTATTTCTATTTCTGATTTGCATAGAAATTACAGTAGTTGTGTAGTAGTCGTTGTTGTTATTATTGATATTACTTTTGAAGTTGTTGTTATTGTTTTTGTTATTGTTACTGTTCCGTGATAATGAATAAAATTGTACGAACCCGCCAACATGGTGTTTTGAGCAAGATTTATGTGACAAATCTCGCCGCATGCTTTACCGCCCACTAATACCATTTAGCTTAACTGTATTTCCGTTCCATGACTATGTTCCATGGATATTGCTTTCTGCCATACAATTTTATCACCATCTCTCATTCTCATTCGCATTCATTCTACATACACTCTACATAAATACTAACTCTACCTCTGTCTTTTTATCTATCTCTGTCTTTCTCTGTCCCATTGGTACGTGCAATTTTGTGTGTCTCCTTTTTGTTGTTGTTGAAAGACGCGAAGCCACCTACCAAATCTATAAATTGGTTAACATGCAAATGCTACAAAAATAAAGAATATGAAAAAGCTGTAAAACATGGCAAAAAGGCAAAAAAGCAAAAAACAAAAAAGAAAAAAAACTTATTAGCTTAACAATGCACATAAATGAAATTTCACATTCAGTGTTGAAATTTATTTGATTACCATTGTTACCGTACCACAAAACAAAAAAACAAAAACAAAAAAAAACACAAACAAAAAAAAAACAAAAACAAACAAAAAAGTGGACCATAAACAAATACACTTAATAATAATAATATTTAAGTATTTTAAGTAACTTCTTCGAAGTAGTTAAAAATAATCAAAGTTACATCAAAGTATGATAAAAATTAATATCATTAGTTGACATTTTCTTCAAGGATTTCCAAGATTGTATCAAAGATTTCCAACTGCCATATAAATTACTTTCAAGGAATCAACTTGAATACGGTTACAAATTTTCTAATTCTTTATAATGAGCATATTTTCATTTTCATGATTATTTATATAAAATTTCTTCTTAGAATTATGTGGCTTTTAATAATTTTTATTGGTTAAACAGTTAAGCATAATTAACAGTGGGCAAAATCTCTGCCTTAATGGAACAATATAAAAATATTTATATGCATTGCAGAAATTGTTAGATTGGAATCAGAAATGATATCTAAATCATTTTAATTTTAATTTAAGTTAATAATATCTGAAAAAGTATTTCGATTTGTATCATGAAAAGAAAATGCCGATGTATAATCAAATTTGTACATTGTCTTCTGATTCTAACTTCTTTGAATAATATTCTGAGAAATGTAGCAAATATGGGGAAAGATAATGATTGGCGAATGTAAAACGATAGTAAATCGATTCGGAGAAGAAAATTATATTTCGGAGAGCTAAAGTTTTTGCCATAAAAGGAAATGATCACAACATTGGATTAACATTTCAATTACTAAGAAATTTTTAACAGATTTGAAATTGATTTGAATTTTCCTTTACAATAAGTTTTTTTTTAAATACATATTCCTTTAAGACAGTTTTTGGTTTTTTGTTGCTTTTTTTTGAAAATTTTCTATTCATGTAAAAAAAAAATTTTGTAGAAATATCACAAAATTCAATTAGGGTTCAGCTCCAAAGAAAAAGCCTCCCGCTGATTTTATTACGTTTTCATAGCCGCTAAATTGAACTTAATTTATATTCGGGCTAAAATCAAATTTGTCACAGAATGAAATGGTTTGAGATTATTTTAAATATCCTTTTCTTCTTCTCTATATCCTAAATTTTTTTTTTTCTGTTTTATACGATTAACCAAATGTGTTCTCTTTTTCTCTCTCTCCTTCATTATTCCATTACAACATACGCATCTACCCTCACATCATACATAACATTTTAATTTATGTTATAGTCACAAAATAGAAAGAGAGAGAAAAAAAAACAGGATATTAATAAATTTATTTATATAGACACAAACAAAAATGCATAAGGATAATTTTGTGTTCGTTTGAGTATAAAAAAAAACAGCGTGCAACCAACAAAACATGTTGTTGACACATATATCACTTACTCGTACATCAAAATCGTGAATTTTGTAATCGTAATCGTAAATTTTGTGAATGACTTTAAGCAAATAATTTTAACAAAATGTTTGGTTTTTTTTGTAGAAAGGACGGACGCTTAAGTGGAAGATATTATATAATCAATTTACATACGCAGTAGCATGCATGTTTATTTATATATGTATGCATTTATATTTGTACATTTGTGTGAATACATTTTCCACTTGGTCTTTTAAGAAATGTTAAGTGAGAAGACAAATGCCCATAAATAACAAAAGAGAAGAAATTTCGGTTTTTCTTTTTTGTATTTTGTTCATTTTTTTATTTATTTATTCATATTCTTTTATTTTTTATTGACTTTTCTGCTGATTCAAACGTATTTGATAGTACGCAAAATAGCAACTATGAAAATAACGGCTCATAAAATCGCAGCAGGCAAGGCAAATTATTATTATTATTATTATTATTATTATTATTATTATTATTATTATTATTATTATTTTTAGTGGCAGCTTTAACTAACGAACTAAACTTGTTTTTTCTACTGCTGGCTCTTCAGTTTATTTTTTACTCTTCTACTCTTCTACTCGTTGCTTACATATACAAATTTTAACTATTATTGTACATTTACATTTTACATATTATCTTAAATAAATCGAATGTACTTACAAAGTTATACTCTCTATTTCTCACTATCTTTCTTTGAAGAATTATGATTTTGGTTTGGTTCTTCGTTTGAGTGCGGCGGCATATATTAAACGTTTTATATGATGATGGCAAATATTTCTAGATAATGTAATGACAATAAAGCCGCATTATAAGGTTTCCATAAAATTATATCATAAATTTGTACTAGGAATGAGATGGTTAAATTAAAATGGTTGGAAAACTCTTATAATAATAAAATTTCAATGAATGAGTATAAGAATTGATGTGTCCATATTTTGGAAGAAACATTTTCATAAATTCAAAAATATTTAAATAAATAAATAAATCGATTTATTGGATTTAAATATGATTGGAAATAGTATCTAATCAATTATTGAAAAAGCATTTACATTTTGATGTAATAGAGCAATGTAATGTAGGCTTTATAAAAAACATCTTTAGTACTTATAATTCGGTTTTTTTAAAACAAGATGCCTAAAGAAAAAAGGTTCTATTTTGCTTATGAAGTTCATTAAAAGCTAACAAAGAAAGTTGTAAGTTTATATCAATGATATTTTCGGCTGCTTTTTGGATCAACCAGATCAACTCCCTTAATTCCAAGCGAGATAATTTTGGAACCGTTTAAAAATTATATTAAAGTTAAAAAAAATGCATTATGATTATTTTTGGTTAAAAAAACATCGCTAACTTTCAATTACTATTCTGAATAAATAACAGTAATATAAATTCTGTCAAACAGCATACAAATTATTAAGATTAACGAATTATCATGAAAACAACAAATATGAAATAACAAAAAACGGGTAATGACAAATATCGGACACAGTTAATCAAGTTAAGAGCAAATAATTGGCCTATGACCATTAAAAAGGGGATGAATTTTCATTTATTGTATTTATTTAATGCGAGTAGAATATTAAATACCTTAAGTCTTCAATCTCTTTCAATCTGCTTGTAATTTAAGAAAGTTTAACAATTTTCCTCTGTGTAGGGTGTGCTTGCACGCACACACACCCACTTTTGCACGTTGCCCTGTTTTTCCACCCGATTTTATTCACATACAATGTTACTAAATTTGTTAACACTTGACTTACTCACAAATTTATGAGGTATAACATGAATGTAAAGAGTACAAGTATCTTTGGAAATGGCAAGGCCAAACTATGCTAAAGCAAACCGAATATTTGTTACTCTAATCAATATACTCAAAATACTTATTCATATTCTCATGGGTATGAAAAATTTTATACGTTCTTTTTAGGGAGAAGAGTATACAGGAAAAAGGATCAATCTTTTGGAATTTTCTATGACAGAAGCATCTATTGAAGTAACTTTCAGTGTGCGATTTGAATAATGCATTCTATTTACTTTAAAATATTAATGCAGTAAATAATTGGAAAATTGAATTTTTCGTAGCTAAATTTTTTTAAGATTCTTTGCATAATCATAAAATACAAGCAAAGAACATTTTCAAAAATAATGTGAATTCTAGATATTAATGATATTTTTGAAAAACATTAGTTCAATCGAATATCGATATTACGTAAATCCATATGAATGTAACAAATTTTATACAACAATTGATATAAGATTTAACACAGAAATGTACGACATTTGTATTATTTTGTTATATAATGCTCGTCAATAATTCTTTTTCAAGTCAATCGATTCCATTCAATTGAATTGATCCAATTCATGCAATCCACTACTTTTTCTTCAATTCAATTTAATGTAATGTAGAACAGAAGCGAACCATAAACGAAAAAAAATAAAAGAAAAAATCAGGCAAATATAGAAACAAAACATATGTTTATAGTTTATTTCAAGAGCAAAAGAGATAGATATCGTTGGTAATAAGGTGAAAGGGGGAGGTGGGATTGAAGTAAAAAGTAAAGGGATATCAATACGAACAGGACATTTCAATTTTGTTGACTTGAAGTGGCCATTATCGTTTGTTTGCAATTGACACTCTTACCAAATGAGACAAATTAATTAATTTCATTAAATCTATATACACTTACACACATATGTATATGTCACATATAAATCCATATGGCATCATATAGTTATTAAGCATGTAATATCTAAACAAGTAAAGAAAATTATATTTAGTTGGGGTAAAATTTTAGTTACCCATCAATCAAACATGATATTACAGTTCAGGACCCGTTACAATTTTTTAGAAGTAAATTAAAGACTTAAAAATAAAAAACTAAACATTTCGTATTGTATAACTTGGTGAAGGTCTAATCAATTACCATGATTTTTGAACAATTTTTTTAATCTCTTTTTGTGCCACGATGAAAACTTTACCACCACTCGGATAGACGGAAAGATCTACTTGAATTTGATGTTAATCAAGAATATAAACACTTTGTAGGGTCTCCGATGCTATCTTGTTCTTTGGGCATTGCAAACGTAATAATAAAATTAATATACTCCTAATCTTCTACAAAAAGATAAAACCAAATTAAGTAATGTTTTTTGGGTGGTGGCAACGTAACAATAGTAACAATCAATTTTCATCAAAAGAGAAAAATATCACCATAAATTTTGGGTGTTATAAACATTACGACAAAAAAGTATACCCCAAAACTCATAAAAACGCACAAAAACCAAAAAAATATTCCTTCTGAAAAAGTTAGTTTTGTTATTCTAAAGCGACTTATCAATTGAAGTATTTGCGCTTTACTTAAAAGTCGCTCATTGTAGCTCTTACCTTCTACTGCCTTTCATTGTCATATTGTCTCTCTGTCTTTTTCTTTCATTAGAAAAGGCAAATCATTCACTTTCTCATTTGACGCAAAGTTTAGTTCGGAAAATATGTTTGTTTTTTTTTTATTTTTGCTTTTTTATTTGTTATTTTTGTTGCATTTTATTTTCTTGATTCTATTTTATTTAACCGTGATCATGTTGTATAGAACAATGGTTTGTAAAAGGTGACGTTGTAGAATTTATGAACTCTAGTACTTTTATTTTTATTGTTGTTATTATTATACTCACTATACAGAGATTCGAAGTACATTAATTTTGCCATAATTTTGTAACAACGAAAGGGAAGCGCTGGAGAGACAACAAAATATATACTTTCTTGATCAGCGTCAAATTCTGAATCGACTTAGACCGTATGTCCATCTGTCTGTGTGTTTTTCAACTTCCCCCGGCCGCAAAAAAGGAGATATCTAAGTCAAATTTTGCAGCAGCATAACAAGTTCTTCTTAGTATTGAAAATGGATAAAATCCATCCAACATTTGTCCAAAAATCATACTAACCAACAACGCCTACGCAAAATTATACAATACAAAATTTTTAATTTTTCATGTTTACGCTTTCAATTTACTTTTGAAAAATTGAAACGGGTTCTGAATCAAAATATCGTGGTGCATGGGTAGTAGGTATGCAAGATTTTGACCTACCCAAATATAATTTTCCTGGTTTTTTGTTATTCTTATTGCCTGAGTGTGCCGCCAAAAAATTTCAATCCCGCATAATCTTGAATAAGAGGCTGAAGAAGTAGAAGATTGTTTCACAAGTTGAAAGGCAATAATCACTACCACCATAAAATCCATTCATTGTACAGTTAATAGTTGATATTATTCAAAATACTAAAACAAAAAAAGGATAGAGATGCAGTGGTGGACAATTGCTATGATTCTGTAAAAAAGGCTTTTTTTGTGGAATTTGGTGACGTTGTTAGGTGTCAGTTTGAAAAGTTGCTAGATGTTTGGTGTCGAAAACATTTTGCATTTTACAAATGGAAAAAAAAATGACAAAACAATCAAATTCTTCCGTTTCTTCTTTTATACATTTTTCTATAGTTTGCTAAAAATACCCTTTTCCCTGCTTCCAAGCTTTTGTAATCGCTGACCAGTGCTCTGTTTGATATTACTGTGGCTGAACGAACAATTGTTTTGAATGCGACAAAGCTTAAACAGGTAAGAAAATTATGTTTGCCTTGGGCCAAATCTGGAATTCCTATTCATCCCCATGATATTAAGATTCAGATTTCAGTTTTTCATTAGTAGGTAGAAAACCAAAGACTTGACTAGTTGTACGAAGTTTCGATCATCAAACTTTGCTTAAAAAACTAAGATGTTCTCAGTTTATGTTGCACGGGAGGCGTGCTCTTTGACCTATTTTTGCCCATTTTCACTCTGCCTGCAAAAATTATCGATGTGCCTGTAAAATTTGAGTTCGATATCTCCTATTTTTGCTACTGGGAGAATGTTCCAACACTCGGACAGATGGACAGATATGTCTAAATCAACGCTTCATTATACAATGCATATGCACCCAACCTTTGGATGGTGGATATAAATATTCTATTTCTGATTACCTTGATAATATTAACTTAAATGCTTCACTTTCGGTTACTTAAATCGAATGTTGTTTACATTATCTGTCTTTTTCTTTTCCTCCCCTTTTCAATTTCTTTCTTATATTGATCTACCTTTTGGAATTTCGTTTGTACTTTTGTGTAGATATAAATGAGTGCACTAATTATAATGCAAATTGTTGTTGTTGCTGTTACTGTGAATTTTCATTTTATTGTTTTAACGAAGAATCACATTTTTCAGTTTACGTGTATTAATTTCTTCTTGTCTTTTTTAAATTTCATGCCGTCATTTATTAAGAAGTCATTCATTGTTGTGTCTTTTTAGCGGCGTTGCCGTTTATTTGGAAATTTTATATTTTGCATTTGAATTTTTATTGTTTAAGCACTTTAATATTTGTATATTGTGTGCAAAGGTGTGAGTAGTTCAATATTGTGTTTTATATGATAATTTCAAATATTTCAGTAGAAATTAAATGCTTTCAGTACGATGAAAATATCTCTCTTTTAAATCTTTCAAGACGATCAATACGATTTTTAAATATTTCACAGAGATTTTAATGAAGTTGCAATAGTTATTCTCTCTGGCAAATATCTTATTTATATACGAATTATGTTCCACATTAATAATCTTTGATTAATTGCCATAGAAGTTTTGCAAATGCTGTACTTCTCGATGCATTTTCGTATTTATTTAGGCCCAGCTTTACCATCAATCAATCCACAACATTTTGTAAGCTTTTAAGGTAAATTTCCTCGGTACATCAAGAAAAAGGTTTCTATGCACTCACAAAGGAGAAAATTCTTTACTTAATAAACTGAAAAAAACGCGCAAAATATCAATGGAAAAAATATATCACTTCTTGAGATAAATGTGAAAAATTTCTTTGTCAATGAAAAGATTGAACCACTAACTTCCAAATAACAGAAATATTGTTCGCTTCGATTTTGAAATTTCAACCAAAATATCATCAGTTTTACATTCAAAATAAGAAACTGAAAACTGCTCTAGCATTTTCTGTCTTTAAAGAAAAGTTGAAACCGTTGAGCTCTTCATATATGTTGTGATTATTTTTTCGATTTAGAACAAATATAACGAAAAAGTTTTAAGGTAAATTCCCTTATTCTCTAATTATGTCACGTTAGTCTAAATGAAAATGTAATAAATTAGAAGTACTTGAATGTTATAGTTATTGCTTTTTTCATTTTATATTTGGCATTTTCCCTTTTTTTTTGCTTTTTTTGCAAGTAACGGATCACCAATCAGATTGGTTAAGCATTGACTTTCATTTCCGGATAAGGCTAATATTTATTATTGCTATAGTGTTGTTATTTATGTCGTTGCTGCTGATGCGGTGGCTACCGCTATTTTTTGTTTCTTATTTTACAATTTTAATCAATCGACCATAACGCATATTTTAATTACAAAAAAAAAAAACCAAACAAAACATAACCGCAGGGTTGTGTGATGTGTGATGCTTTGTTCACATGGTTAACTAACTGTTACGCGTTCCGGATGTTTTGAGAATTTCATTTTTCAAATATTGTTACGCTCTTTGGCACCTTTTTCATTCACCTTCCCCATACTTCTTATGGGAAAGGTAACAAAATATATAAATAAACAAAAAAAAAAAAAAAAAACAGAAAAACAAAAAAAGCAGAAACAGAACGAAAGGTCGGGCACCTTAAAAAATAGTCTTTCATTATTTGCTGTTACAATCTATTGAAGCGTAACGTTTAATAATAATATTTTTATGAACGATTTGTGATTATTGGCATAATTGTTATTTTATGTAAAAACCAAAAACAAAATATAACAACACAAAATAGAAAGGCAAATTATTTTCAGTTGTTACTATTTGTTGTTGCTAGCATTTTATGAATTTATATTTTACATGTTTATATATTCATGTTAGTTTCGTTAAAGTTAATGAGTGCTCATAAATGGTGGTTAGAAGCAGTCCAGGTTTTTTCCTTTTTTTACTTTCTTTTTTGTTTCTATTTGTTGTTGCTTTTTGAATTGCCTTTGTTGGTGTAACAATTATTTTAATTGTTGTTGTTTTGGTTCAACATTCTTCCTGCATATGAATGTAAAAGTTTAACCCTTTATTTTCTTATGTCTATTCAGAGCGATTTTCATGATAATCAGAAACAGGTGTTTGCCACATAAAGAATGCTAAGCATTTAATATACAATGTATAAAATATATCTTTCTTTACATTGCCAGTTCTGCCAATTCTGCCAATTCTGTCAATTCTGTCAATTTTGGCAGAATTCTGCTAATTCTGTCAGTTCATTATTATTATAAGCATTAGCATTATTTTCAAAGTGATGATTTTGTGGTTATTGTTAGATAGCGTTTATAGGTAACGTTAATATTTCAATTCATTGAAAATAGCGCCAAATAATTTTCGAGGTGTTAGAGGAAAGTAAAAATAAAATTATAGAAAGAGAGATGGCCAGATAAAGTAAGTAGCTTAATACAAGTTATTAATAAAAAAGTCTAAAGGGTTAAAACTTGTAGTTAATCCATTGTTTTGTTTTTTTGAGTAAATCTTTAAATGTAATCAAGAGATCTCACTCCAAATTGTTTTGCGCCATTTTTTATCGCTATTTTTTTTTGCTTTTTTCATTTTGACTCCTATCGCTTCTGTTAATAAGTTTTATTGCGCTTATAATCCATTAGTCCTTTTTGTTGTTGAAAAGATAAACTTCCGCTTTCAACAGTAAGTATAAAATGATGATAATAATCCAATTTTTTCTGCTTTTTGTTGTTATATTTTTGCTGCTCTTCCTTTTGTAAATTCAAAGTTACTCCTACACTTTACATTAAATTAAGGTTATAAATTCTCCTTAATGGTGTTTAAACCATATTAAAATGGTGTTAAAAATGCCAATTCGTTTTTTATTTTTGGTTATTCAAAAATTTCACTTTTCTCTTAAATGCACTTTAAAAACATTTATGTAAAAATGAACAAATTGTGTAATGGATTAAGAGTTCTTGTGCAAAGGTATTTTATATAGGGAAATTTATTAATCATTTGCCAAAGGGAACCTTGATAATTGAAATTTTTTTTCTCTATCTTAATATCAAATTGTAGACTTTCGTTCCCAATAGATTACTTTAAACAATAAGCTTTGCATATTCATCTTTCATTTTGATAATAAGAATATTTTCATATAAAATGCGTACTCCATAATCCATTTTTTTCACATTTAGCAACCAGAAGTTAAAGATATATATAATTGTTCATTATGTTTGTAACACTCTAAAAAAAAAGCTGCCTTGCCCTGAATTAGAAGGCCTCTTTAAAGTAATCTGTATATCGTAGATCTTTAAAAATTAAATCAAAAAAAAAAATAATAATCAATATGAAGAATTTTGCATATTAGCGAATTTAGAAATTATATTCGGAATTTAACATTTAACGTTATTAATAAGCTGATCGATCTGTTTGGGACTCAATTTTTTTTATTTATTTTACTGTTTTATTATTATTATTATGTTTACCTGTTTCAGAAGCTCCTCTTTCACTTTAGTTAATTGCATGTTTCAATTTGATCAAATCCACATAAACTTCACTTTAACTTACCCATTTTTTTTCTTTAGATATTATTTTCAAAATTTTAACTAATTTTCTTTAATTTATGAATTAAACACATTATAATTAATTTGTTTAATATAACTATATATATATATATATATATATATATATATATATATATATATATATATATATATTATGTATATATATGTGCACTTCTTGTAAGTTCTTTTTTATTATTTTGTAAATTTTTATTTTTGTTATAATAAATTTTCGGTTTTTAATTTTATAATATTATTATTGATTCATTAATTTATATTAATACACTAATTTATATACATGAGGAAAATACACACACATATAAAATAATAACAAAAATGTACACTTTTTTTGTATGTTCTTTTTGTTCAAAACAAAACACAAAACATTTCATTAAAATTCGTTTATAAGGAATTATTTGTTTGTTTGTTGAATTTTCATTTATGTGTTTTTTTATACCCTACACTACTTGTGATGTGGCACAGGGTGTAGATGTTTATAGTACCCAAAACCCCTTCGTTATACCGATCCACTTAGAGTGACCCCCTGATTCGATAGAAGTCTGCCTAACCGTCTCTATGTTTGTCCATGTTAATTTGTCATCAAGCTACAGGTCGCAGTTTTTGAGATATTTCGATGAAATTTGGTACATAAAGGTGTTTAGCCACTCAAAAAAATGATTAAAATTGGACAATTTTTACGACCACATCTTATATAAAGCCTTTTTTTGAAAAAACTTATTATGTGGATAAAAGTTTCAATTTTGATTATACTATAGATAAAATTGACATTGCCTTGTGTTTGTGACTTAAAAAATATATGTATCAAATTTGGTTCAGATCGGTTCATTTTTAGAATCTTCTCTCAGATAACGAACTTTTGAAATAAATTAAAAATTACTTCTTTTTTTTAAATTCTCTTATTTCACTTTAATCATATAAAGTGTAGGGTACTTAATAGCTCAAATGAACTACGAATTTCTTACTTTATTTTCAAATATTTATTTGCTTTTCGGAAACGAAATGAAAAAAGAAAAACAAAAAATATCTCTTAAGATTATTTTAAAAATAATTCTATTATCAACGTATTTTAATTTTTTTTTGTTGATTATTGTTGCCATAAATTCATGAAATTATTACAGTAAATATTCGCAAGTACAAATAAAAATATTATAATTAAAGTAATAAGAAATTAAAATACGAAAAGACAAACTACTATAAATTCATAAATTGGTACCTAAATAAAAAAAAACACCAGAGGAACTTACTTAACTTATAAAGTTTTTTATTTAGCGGATTTATTTATATGCTTGTATGTATGGTGTGTATAATTGTGTATGATTATTTACATGATATCGTGATTACTATTAGTAAGCAAAACAACAACAACGACAACAAATTATCATCGTCTATTATATTCATTCATGTCCAAGTTAGATCACTTTCATAGCGGTGACAGAAAACATAAAGGATAAAAGGATTGATTTTATTTCTATTAGAAAACAGTTTATGAAAAATTTAATTTGCCTTTATTACAAAAAAATAATTAAGAAACAAGAACCAACTCTTGATACCTTGGACATAAAAGCCAAACACACTGACAGGGTGATACAGAGACTGCTTCAGTTTTTCAGTAATAGATAAAAACATAAAAAAAGGGAAGACTTGATTTTGTATAATTTTAGGAAGGCGCGGCAGATTTCCATAATTTGTTTTTCAGCCAAATATAATCTTCTTATTTGTCTTCTCTTCATTATGCCCTTTAAAAATTTTGCTCCTGGTATTTGTTAAGGTTTTTCTTCCTTACATTGTAATGCCACATTCAGTTTCACAGTATACAGAAGAATCATACATCAAGAATAATGGAGGACATACACTTTACTATGTAGACGAAGGTATGAGCATTACAGTCTCTCTATTTCCCTCACTTCGACTAGTTCGTCATCTTGAATAAAGATGAATTCGAAAGAAATTGATTGATTGATTGCTTTTAATTGTTCAAAATAAAGTTATATTGATAAGGTATGGTGACAAATTCTTTCTGGGTATATGTAAAATAATAATAATAATAATAAATTGAAATTATTCTTCTCTATACATATTTTTGCAATTTCTTCGCTTTATTTTGTATAACCTACAATTGTTATCATTTTGTGATATAAAGTAGTACGATTGTTTGTGACATTCACAAGAAGTTGATAAACTTTCTCTATCTTTACTAATTGTCTTTTTTTTTATTATAAATCTTTCTCTATCTATTAATTTTGAAAATTAATAAATATAAGGGAATTTGAAAAAAGCTGAATAGAATTTGCTAAGAAAATCTGGTGTTGTTGATATTGTTGTTCTTGTTGCTGTTGTGTTTGTGGTATGAAATAGAAATAACATGAAACTAACAACTTACTTAATAATGAAACAAAATTAAAAAAAAATGCGGTAAGTTTAACATTACGAGGAACTTAGTTAATTTTTTTTAGATTTCTATTGTGTTTTATCATTATCAATGATATTAATATACATACATACAGACTAATACTAATAAAATGATGTACTTTTAAATATTAATTTTTGTGTCAGTTATTTTATAATCATGAAATTGTTTATAATTAAAAATGAGAAGAAAATACTTATTTGCAAAGATTACAAAAGAAAGGAAAATTGTATTTAAAATACAATTTGGAAATTTGAAGAATTGATACAAAATAAGAGGGAGACAAAACTATAAAAGATTCTTTGGTTTGAAAATTACAAGACGAAGAACAAGAAGACTTAAACGAAGATAAAGAAGGGACAAATGGGAAATGGAATCAAATGAAAAAAAGTGTTGTTGAAATTGTTGTTGTTATTGTTGTCATTATTGCTATCTCTATTATTATACAATATATTAACATGTTTGCTTTTTACCCTTCCTTATGTTTTTCGTTGCTGCTGCTGGTTTCTCTTTTTACCTCTTTTGTTGCAATTACGATATATTTAATTTTTCTTTCTTTTTTTACTATCATCTATTACAAATCATATGATAATTTGTTTACCCAATTGGTTATATGATGATGTAACTGTTTCAATGGCAATCAATCATAATAGTCGAACGGTCACACATCATCGAGATCGATAACGGAAGAACGATCATTATCCTCCCGATTATACATATGTCACTGATTCTGATCTGTTAATAAATCATTCGGTGATTTTCGTTGAAAATCATCCATGGAGCCAGCGGAACTGCCATTATGTTGTTGTACATCAAGGCCATTTACCATATTCTCTATACTTTTTAATTCTGATGGAGAATTGATGCGTTTGTGTAGTAATGAAGGCGGCGTGGTTGGTGACATTGATATGGGTCGAGTCGGTGGTGATGGTGATGAGGCACGATGGGGTCGTGGACTTGAACTAAGGCTACGTCGTCCATTGTCATTTGCAATATTTCCCGTTGTTATTGTTGGTCCACTTATACCAATACAATCTAAGGCGCTCGTACCGCCAACGCGATGGGTATTGGAGCCTGGTGTTACCGCATCAAAGGCCGAACCTAAACTACCAGGCAGACTATAGGGTGAGAAGCGATGTCCTTTCAAGCCTTGTAATGGTGTAGGTGGCGTATGACCTGAGTAATGTCCAAATAAGGCGGGATGCTGAGCAGCCAAGGCAAGTTGTGCATTGAATAAAAGGCCGGGATTTAGTCCAGTTGGATTGATAGCGGCAGCAGCTGCAGTCGGATTATGTAATAAACTAAGATGATGTGGCGGATAAAGACCGTGCGGGTATAAATAAGGCAACAAATGCGGTGATGGATGTATGGGTGGTCCAACAGATATATTTGGTGCCGGATATGTACCAGATGCGTTTATACCGGCAGCACCCTCTTTCGGACTACCAGATGATGTAGGCCGAAATGCACCACCCGTACTTCCACCTATACTCTCTGAACAGCTTGAATCACTACCATCACGCTCTACATCCTCTGATTGTAGACGTCGCCTTAGAGCATCCTCATTGGCGTGATCTCCCGCATTGGCCAAATGGTTAAACCAGGCTGCAAGTGCTTTAAATTTATAATGTTTACATTAAAATCTTTGCTAAATCCAAAATAACCCATATAAGCCATAGAAAAAACAACAGTAAAATCAAAATTCCCAAACCAAAATCAAAATTTCCAAAAAAAAGGTAGCAAATGGGGCGCTCATAACCAAAAAAGGGATGAAAATCATGCCAAATTATGCCTTAAGAAAAAAACACTTACTCGAATGTTGATGAGCATGCATCTGTTGCAATGAATGACTCAAAGGTAATAAAGGGCTTTGTGGTGGTCCAACCACATCCAATAATTTATCATCGTCATCTTGGGGATTTTCATGTAACAGCCCATGGGGATGTAAATGAATAGGCGGCCGCACTGTATGGCCTAAATGCAGTGGTGCACGCGAACTACTCACATGCGTTGGATTCAGTTTATCCGAATCGGATCCACGGTTCGATATTAACGCTTGCCTGTAACAACAGTTGGTTCAAAAAATTGATGATTAGAATATCCAATTGTTCAATTTATAAAAATTTGATACCATATTTGATCTATTTTTTTCCTTTTTTTATACCAAATCTTATTCTTTAACGTATTCTTGAATTTAATTTGTTTTCAGTTATTTTAACTTTTTGGTTTGTGAACCTTTTCGATTAAGATTATATACCTCAATCTCTCAGCATTTAATTTTCTCGGTAACGTGTTTGAAAGGTGGATTCTTTGAAAGCTTTAATTAATTTAATTCCTTTAATTTGTATTTAAGAGTCACATCTGCACGATAGATAGAAAATTTCTTGATTTTAAAAGTTCTTCTCGGTAACGTAACATAATCTATAATATTTCTTTGCACTTTCAGCAACTTTTTCCCAACTTACGAACCTTCTTCTTCAGTAATACAATGTAATCCAAAATATTTATCTGCATTTTTCGCTAATTTTTTATAGCTTACCAACATTCTTTAATAATATAACGTAATTCAAAATACTTTTTAGCTAAGTTTTCCCAACTTAAGACCCTTATTCAATAATATAACGTAATTTAAAATATTTATTTGCACTTTTGGCTAATTTTTAGCAAGTTCTACACTTTAAACATTTTTGATTTTTTTTAATGAAATTTTAATTGCACTGAATAATTTTTAGTCTTTGTAGTGTTTGTGAAAAGAAACTTTTAATCACTCACTTGAAATATTAGAACACTGAGGTATAATTATATCGTGTACTTATGATATATTTCAAAATAAGTAAATCCAATCACCAAAAAAAAAAATTCCACTATTTGTACGATTTGATTTAGATGGTCTTAACAGCCTTGATTAAGTTTGAAATAAAATAAAGGCGTAAAGTAATGAGTTAACATTTATATATAAAATAAAGTAGTAATATCGAGAGAACCATTATTTTCATGGGCTTTTGAGATATAAATGTAATGCCCATTCAAAAAGAAAATAGAATAAATAGAATAAATAGAATTTGGAAAAAATTCTTGCTCTTTTTTATACGACAGCACATATTTTTTGCGTAATTTTTTATAATTTTGAATACAAGAAATTACACATAAAACCTAAAATCAGTGTAAAGAAAAATGTATTAAATTTTGTATTGCATTCATTAAATGAAAAAAGAAACAAAAATAAATAAGAAAATTGTGTTTGTTAAGTACGCACCACACATGATATTATGACTTAGAGCCTGTTTCAATTTTTTCGTAGTAAACAGAAAGAAACAACCAAAATTTTGCTTAAAAAAACTTAGGTGTTTCCAATTTACATTACATTGTGGGCGTATCCTTTGAATGAAACCCTTTTTTGCTATCTAAAGAATGTTAACAACACACGGAGAGACAGTCAAATAAACAGATATGTGTAAATCGTTTTAAGAGCTCTGAAATTTCCTTTTCGGTGTTACAAATATATTGACAAAATAAATGTACCCCCAACTTTTAAGTGAATATAAAAAGGACGAATTAAAATATTCTCCCCCTTTTTTAATAAGTTTTTGTGACACATGACATTTACAAAAGCGATACCAAAAAAGCAAAATGTCCAGAAGAACGTGTATAGCATTTTACATTATACATACTCATCGTATTGTTTTTTTTTTTGTGATGTCATTGCTTATAAAGTTCGTTCTATAAACATAGAAAGAAGAGCAATTCATTCATGAAATCAGTCCGTATTTTATATGAATGTGAAATTAATGATAATCGTACCAAAGAACTAATTGTAATTTTGTGGTTTATAAGTCCCCTTCCCCCAATCCACTATACTTTACTTCCCGTCATCATTTTGAACACCATTCTCATGACTTTATTATGTTCCCTTAAATATCCTTCTGCAAATTCTCATCACTTCGACTGCTTTACGCTGCTCTAGGTTTATATCATTTTATTTTATTTTATTTTATTTTAGATTACTTCATTTTACGTTTGACAGTGACACCCAGAATTTCAAGTATAATGAATGCACTTTAAATTTTAAACTCGCAAAGCATATAAACAAAAAAAACTAACAATTAAAAGAATCCGTTATATATCTCTCTGCCTGCCCTCTATTATTATCACTGCATGCATAGAAAGTAAATGAAATTGTTATGGATCCCTTTTTTTTTTCTTTTTTGTTGAACCAAAGCACGGTTCAAAAAATACCAATAGAAAGAAGTAGAGAGAAAGAGTTAGATAGGTAGAATTTAAATAGCGGGATCAATGTGAAAAATTTATGAAAAACATACGCTAATTGAGGCTTTTGGCAAAATACAATAAAAATAACCATAACAATAAAAACAAAAAAAGGTAAACCCTTTACACTTAAATATATATTTTCGCACTGCTGTGCTGCTTAGCAATGCCTGCTTTGTTGCGCTTTAAGCGATTACCACTTATTAAATGAGCCAATTTCATTTCACGTTTACACTTTGCACATTTTTTTTTCTTCTTATTCATTGTACTCTTTTCTTTTCATACAACTAATAATTCAAATAGAAACTCCTTAGCACTTTATTTTGTGCATAAAGGATTTCCAGAATATAATCTCTCATTACATTACGCATGCATTTTATCGTACCCGTATTTACGCATTAAAAATTTTCAAATAAAAAAAGGATAAGCAAAAGTTGTAAATATAATAAGTTTGCTAAATAAAATGAAATAAGATGAAAGTGAGAAAAAAAAGCATATGCTAAGTTAATAACGAATCTTCAGTAGCCACCATGACTCGGGTATTGCATTGCCTTCATGAGGGGTTAGATTTCATATTAATTTCACTATTTGAATTCAAGGATCTTATGAAGAATAAATTGAAAACAGAAAAGGCGCGATAATTAGCGTATTAGCGAGTTTCTTTTCGACAGACATTGACTATAAAAATATTGGAAAATTAATGCTGCCTATTTGTCCACGTAATTTACAACTTATAAAAATTTCTTTTAAAATATAAAGGCCTTTAAAAGAAAAAGACCATTATTGGGTGTATCATTTATATGATTCAATCCATTTCAAATACAGCAGACAAGCAATTTAGCAGGATGGCCAGAGATGGCTGCATCGATTTTTCGATTGATGTAACACAATATACGCAAACTAAGCTCTCAAATTCTGGATGATGAACATAAAAAATAAAAATGGAACTGAACAAAATATAGATTTTTGATAGAATAAATTACAGGAGAATGGTTTGACTTTGTTCGACTAAGACTAATTATGATTATGCCATGAACGTTTTCGCTTTCGTTTTTTCTTTTATTTTCGCTAGCTCCATCAGCATTTCAGGCATTTTTTCTTTCTTTCTTCTTTGTTTGCTACTTTTTTTTCTCATTCTATTTCCGTCTTTTTTGGGTAGATTTTAATCTAGCAATCTGTTCTTTCTTTACCAATTGCGTTGTTGTTCGCTGATCATTTTCACACAAAAAAAGAAAAAACATTTTTCTTCTTCTTAAAAAAGGCGATGGTGTGAATACAATAATGAAATCTAAAACTAGAATTAACAGAAAAAAAGGGACCTGAGGGCGTTTAGTTGACAATTTAGTTAATTTAACTGCAAAGTTGAAATTTGAAATATTTGAAATAAAACCAAAACTTAAATAGAAAAGAGAAAATAAAAGACTACTACAAAAATAAATAAACAAATTAAAAGAAAGGGCAAGTTTTGAAACTTTATTAGTCCTTGCTTTTTTTTTTTAACAAAAAAGTCAACAGACGAAAGAAGAAGAATGTTAGCCCTGCCATTCCTGTTGTATTATACAAAAATTTGAAACGTTATACGATTTTGTTTCTTTGTTTGTTTAATCAGTACAATTTTCTAAAATGTTGTAAATTAAGTGACGACATCAACGACGAGAACGACTCTCTTTTTGAAGAATGATAAAATTACAAAAATTATTTCAGATATTTAATGTTAAATGTTTTAGAAGTCATTCCTTCTGAATCGATTGTAAAAGATAAATAATAAAAATAAAAACAACTTGAAGAAAAGTTAAAGAGGAAAACATAACACACAAACAAAACAAAACAAAAAAAAAGTTCACACAAAATTACATGGCAATTTTTATGATAAATTATAGAACTGAATTAAAATTAAGTTAACTCCTTTAAACATATGAAAAAAAAGTTTCCACTATGTGTAAAAATGTGTAAGTGTATAAATGTTAAAGTTAGGGATAATGGAAAAAAAGGAAGCTATCAAGGAATAGAATAAAATAGAAATTGGCGGTGGTTATTTTCTTTATTTTTATTTAATCTTTAATGGTTTGAAAAGTGCAGCCAACAAAAGTTTTGATGTGAAAGCAAACAAGGTAAGAACTTTATAATAGTCGTGATCGACTATTATATATCCTACATTATTTTGCTTAATATGTACAAAAAGCTAAGAAAATAAATAATAAGTTAACAAAATTGAAAAAATTGTAATTTATTTGAAAATAACTTGAAAGATTCGTTATATTGGAGAACGTTCAAAAAATGAACATATATGGAGTAAATATGGTATACATACTTTTTAAGTGAAAGTATAATAACATGTCAATTTTTTTTTAATTTTGTTGAAATTAGAATTTTTTTCTATATAAGGACTTTTTCACAATACAAGCATTATATTGGAAGTCCTATTTTAGCCATTTTTAAAATGGTAAATCTCTAAGTCAAAACATGTTTACGTGCAAAATTTCATTAAAATAACTTGAAACATATGGTCTTTACCTTCATAATTAATTTATATGGACAGACGGATAAACATAAATTTAAATCGAATCAGAAAGTGATATAATGTAAGACGAGCCTATCTCAACTGTTTTTGGTTTTTAGAAACATTCGCACAAATTTATAATACTTTAGATCACAAGTGGTGTAGAGTGTAATAAGTAAAAAGGCTGAGGGAATAAGACGGGTTTGCATAGTTTTAGATACATAAAGCAAGTGATCTGTGAGGTCGACTTTTGTTTTGCAATATCTCAATTAAATTATATTCCAATAACTTTATGTAGAGGAAGCAATTTCGATTCCTTTTTTGGCCACAACCCTTAGAGCTATCTGTATAAATTATCCATAATAAAATACGATGGTGGTTTTTGTTTTGTAAAAAACCATAATATAAAATTTTGTTAAAGTTTGCCTAGGTGAAAAATTTCCTTACGCTCTGATTTTTTAGTTTTCATTATTGTCCATTGGAGTACAAAATTTTTCTGTTGCGCTTCATTTTCAACTAAGCATTCTCAAAGATTTTTTATGCAAAATTTCTTAATACTCCATCAATATTTATATAAAATATGCCTCGTATCCCAAAATTGTGTTCATTTTCTTTTAATATTCTTTACTTTAAGGTTTATTTCTTAGATAAAACTTAAAGATAGACTTCTATGTATTGTTAACTTTCAACCGTCCATTAAAAAGAAAGAAAAACTCAAAAAATTTTTGTGCCGAATTTCTTTTCAATTTTTTTTTGCTGTTTTGCTAAAGGAAACGAAAAATTTTCGCAAATTGCTGAGCTTTGATGTGTGAACGAAACCAGAAAACAACGAACTTATTTTCTATTCTTCTATACTTCTATTCTATTTTCTTTGTTTTCTCTGTTTTTGCCATTTTTTCTACTAAATGTTTTTGTAGTTGTTGGCTGATTTTTCTTCTTTTTTATCTAACTGACATAAGGGCGGCTAAAATTAAGGTAAACGTGCTTTGAATTAATTTTATATAGATTTCAATTTTCTCACTCTTAACTTTAATTTAATGTCTTCTTCTTCTCTTTTGCTTTTCTCATCGTTCTTGTTTGCCAAGAAAAGGAACGATAATTTTCAATTAGAGTTTTTTATATTTATTTCATTTTTTTGTATAAAAAGCTTACTCAACTTTTCATTATGTTTGTAACGCCTAGAAGAAGGCATCGAAAATCTCATAACCTATTTATATTCTTGATCAGCGTCAAATTCTGAATCGATCTAGAGATATCTGTCTGTCTGTCCTTCCGTTTGTTTTTAACATTCAGCCGGGTCCAAAAAAAGTTATATAGAACCCAAACTTGGTAGTTCTTGCAGGCCGGTTGATATTGAAAATGGGTTAAATCGGTCAAAGGACAAGCTGTCCACAAAAAACACATGCAATTTAACCAAGCTTACCCGAAATTATATAACTTTAAATTAGTTGTCTATAATATTGCCTACAATGTTGTCTGCCTGGTGGGTATCAAAGATTTGGGTCTAGCCAAATATAATTTTCTTACCACTTATTTGATATTCATTTTTACCTTTCTACAATAAATTGCAATAAATTCATGTTAACAGCTTAATACAATACACAGCAGAGCAAACAGCGCAAGTGGTTTTAGATAGATCGACCAACCTTATATTAACATATTGTTGTACATTGTTAATGTACAACAATATGATAAATTTGGCAGAGAACACAGAAACGGTAACAGGATTTCATATTAAAATTCCTTCCCTCAATATTATTTACTTGCTAATTCTTTGAATTTACAAATTGAATATTTGTTGCACAAATAGACAACAATATAAATGCATATATGAATGGATGGAGAATTTTCATATACCAAAAACATTTCAAATCCAATGTTCTATATGGGAGGTTTATTATTCATTTTACACATTTTAGAATATATTCTTGTAACCTAAGCCACTTATAGTACAGAGTATTATAAGTTTAAACAGATGTTTGTAATACCTAAAAGAAGTCGTCGGCACAAAATCACTTCCTGCTTCAATTTAAGCCTGTCTATCTGTTTGTCTGTCCATGTTTGTTATTGAGGTACAGGTTGCTGTTTGAGTTATTCAAATTTTTTCTTATATGTAAAGTTGTCTTCTACAATTTTAATAAAAAAAACTTCTAATTATCAAGAAATTTCTAAGCAACAAGAAACGACAAAGGGTGATAATTTATGGCTCAACGTTTAACGAAAGCGCTTCTGAAATAGATTTTGTGGTTTCAATTTTTTTAAGAGAACAATTATAATTACTTTTGACTTAACTTAGGTAAGTAACTAGATTTCCAATAATAATTCTCTGTTGGAAAAACTTAGAAACATCATTTGTAAAGCAAGTTTTCCCTGTGTTTATGAATTCTATGTAGAAACTCGCATATTATAAAATACAATTAAACTCTAAGCGTTAAAATGCTTTGGAGAAACCTCTTTTTTTATTGTTCCGAAAATTCTTTAACTTAAATTGCAAATTCAAAATACTCTTGTTTGAAGTTAAAGTTTCCTCTAATCATTCCGCAACTAACAAATCATGCGAATCAAATTACTGAATTTAATATGATGAATTTATTAATATAACAAAGTTAATTTAATATTAAGTCGTTTTGGATTTTTGTTTAAGCCATTTGCAATTTTTATGCATATTTACATATAATTTTCTAATTTTTGGTTCGCTTAAATGTGATACTTCCTGTATAACTAACTTGACATTGTACTATTTTACAAATTTGATTTTAACTCTTAATTGATTGATTGTTTCCAATATGTTGCGTAAATACAAATAGTACAGCATAGAAAAGAAAAGCCAACAATATGAAAAAAGTCAAACAATATTTGTTTCATTGGGCGCCAGCAATATAATGTAAACAAGAATAATATAAATAATGCACAAAAAATAAAAAATTTAAAAGGGAAAAATATTAATAATAGTAAAGAACAAAACAAAATACAAGAAAACATCCCCTTCAATAAAAAAAAAGGAAAAGGATATTCTTGGATTGAAATGTTTAGTGGGAAATTTGATGCTACGAAAGATTACCATAAGAAAATTTTTCTTAATATGAGTGAATATGAATATACAAATAAATGGAGAAAAACAACAAATAATTTTTAGTAACAAAATATATGATTGACGTCTGTACAAATATTTAAGAAAGTCGTATAAATAAAAACAAAATCGTCAATACGTTTAAAATTACTTTCAAACTTGTAGAGTTTCTTCTCTTATTTTATATATATACATATATATAAAAGTTATGCTTAACTGTTAATTATTAGTGATAAGAATTGTACGCAAAAATTATAGAAAATGAAAAAGTTAAGATCTAAATAAAATGAAATAATTTAGTGGTACTCACTTTTTTTCACGTTTACCCGCGCCCGTATCCCGAAAACCTTTTGCAAATGGATTATTATCAATTTTTAATTGAGTAATCTGAAAGGAATGTAAAATAAAGTGATATCAGAAAAAACCAATGATAAATCGCTTTTGTATGGGCGAGACAAATTGGGTAAATGATTTGAAAGGTGAAGGCTGTAAAGATAGAAATTATTAATTTTAAATTACCTTTTCATTTTGATATGCTGTCACTGCTATGAATTCGGTTTCTTTAAAGACATATGTACGAAATGTTGAATATGGTAATTTTAAAATATCATTAGCGCGCACTAAATGAAAACGTGGCTGATATTTGTGCATCGAATTTAATATCGTCTGAAAATAAAATAAACGGAAAAAACATTAAAATTTAAATTGAAATTTATGAAAAAAAAATAGTACAAATTAAGTCAAAGCACTTTTCCATTTTTTTTCTTTCTTATGGTTCATGTAAATTTTGCATTTTTTGAATGTACTTTGAAGGTTACACAAATAATTTTACATAGACCTTGAATAACTCTCTGTAAAATAATCGCTAACAAATAATCTAACAATTTAACAGTAACAAGTAAAAATGATAATAAACAGAATAGTAGAAATCAAACGACCACCCACTTCAATCACTTTTTATCAATAATGAACGGCAACAGGAGCAACAACAATAACAATAATTTTTTATTTTATTATTTTTTATTTTATTAATATTTTTGCTATAAAAAATTTATAGCACGAATATTTTATATTAGTAGGAAAAGAAACAATATCAAAATGAAAAAAAAAACAAGACAAAAAAAAGTAAAAAACAAAAAAATATCAACCAGAAACATGAATTTATGCACAAATACACATACATAATTACATTCATTTGTCGTACTATTTGACTTACGATTTAAAAAAAATTAAACTTTTTTTGAATACATTTTTGTGTGCATGTGTGTGCTTTTGTTTTTATAAATTCAATTTTTAATATTGGATAAATGCTATTGTCAGTTTTGGCCAGTAGACTATGGGACTTGTGCAGATCTTTCAGTGGTCTTTTTTTTTGATTCATGTTGTTGTTGCCATTGTTTTATTATTTTATTGTGACTTCTTTGCTGAATAAATTTCTTTATTTTCCTGATGTTTTTTTTTTATTTTGTTATTATAATTATTTGTTTGTTTTCCTTATCGATGTTAAACAGTTGTGTCATATGACTTAGATTTACATATGATACTACAACAACAACAAGAAGCGCAAGTAAATATATAAAAACGTGCATGAGGCCTTCGAATTGTCCCCCCCCCCCCCCACCTTTCTCCATCCTTTCACCATCCTTTCGCTTTCCTTTTGGTCTCGGTCTTATTTTGGTTTCTTTTCTCTTTAATTTTTAAAATTCTTTTTTTTTGGTTTTGTTTCTTCTTAAAAAAAAAGCGACCTCACATTGTGCTTGAAACAACAATAATCATCAGTTTGGTTTAACTTAAAATGTAAGTTGTAGTTGCAGTTGAAATTGTTGTTGTTGTTGTTATTGGTATTGTAGTTTTTGTAGTTACTTCTGTTGTAGTTGTAATAGCATAATGTCATGATAAACAACAATAATAAAACAATATAAAAAAATATCTTTTAATTATAGATTCTTAAATTTTTAATACTCTTTCAATTCTACTTTACTATACCCATCACTTTCTCCTTGCTACCATCTTTTTCTTATCATTCGCTTTCATTACTTTTTGTTATTGCTTGTTAGTGGCGGCATGTTCAAAACGATGCGCACCAATGACAAAGAAAAGAAATATCATATTAAACGAATCGATGTACATAAATTTTCGATTTAGTTGGTATTATTTTCATTTTAATGGCACTTGCATAATTATTTGCATAAAAATTTAAAAATTATAAATTCAAAATGAAAAAAAATAATTTATAAAATAGAGATGAAATTGTGGTGTTGATCATAATGATGAGATAGTTAATATTGAGTTTAAAGCCGATTTCGATTATATTTTCATAATTAATTCACAAATAAAATGATTATATTGAAAATGAAAAGAATATCTACTGTTTTTTATCTTATTTTGGATAAAGCAAAAAAAAATTTCAACTTAATTATTTCAATTTACAATTCTGGATATTTCTTTATAAAAATGTAGAGCAGGGTATTTAAGAGACAGCCCCGACCAATTCTAAGGGCTCATTATCCAATAAAAAATAAAGCAAAAATTTTATATAAATTTATTCATGGAGTACGGATACGGATAATTTATCAGTATATAATGTATGATTTTTTTTTTAATATTATTCCACTGAATATTGAAAAATTTTCACACCTGAATTCAAATATTAGCTCTTTTCTCAATGCCATAAAAATTTATACCATAATAATGTATAACAAATTCATGACACGAATCAATATCAGCATATATTTTTTTGTTAGAAATAAAATATTTAAATTTATTTACTTCTTTTGCAAATCAATTTTAAATCTATAAAATGTTGTAATTTTTATTTTTAGTAAAAATATTTCTTATTAATTTATCTAAGAGGTCAAACAAAGTGAGATTATTATTAATTACCATCATTAGAATTAAGACAGACGGTTTAAATAAGCCATTAAATTTAATTTTACTGGGTCCAATCATTTATATAAATGTAAAAAATACAAGAGAGAAATATTATTTTTCTCGTAATACTAGCACTCAGTGACTCTAAAAAAGAGGAATTATTATGTTGTGGAAGAAAAATGTTGTGTCAAAAAAAAAAAAAATAATTAACAGCTTGAAAATGCAAATCGTATTTTTAAATTCTAATGATGATGACAATTATGACAACAATAATCATTATGAATATAAAAAACACAACACAATAAAATCTTTTCGGTGTTTTTTGTTTAAAATCTAAACAATTTTTTACATCTTTAATTATTGTAATTATATTTTGTAATAACGTTAATTGTTGTTAGTTTAACGTAGTAACAAAGAACATTTCGCTTTTTGTACATTTTATCCTGCGTATAAAGAGTTAAAAAAGTCACACACACACAGGCACAAAATTATATGTATAAACTTAGAGACACACAGATACGCACAGGTGTTTAATGGATATTTTTTCCCATGTCGTTTTATTGTTTTTTTATTTTTCAAAAAAAAAAAATTATAAAGCCATAAACTTTAATCAAAGACTCTCGAAAATACAAGACCAAAACAAGAAATATAAAAGCAATCGTTTTAGGTTTGTTGTGTTAGGGTTAGAGTTGAATCGTTTCTAATACTGGGCATGTTTGTAGACAAATTTCATTTACATTCGTCTTTCTAAACAAGTCTTTGCAACTAAGTTGCGCAAGTTAAAATGAATATGCCTGAAATTTTATTTATAAAAGTGATAATTATAAAAAACCTAAAAAAATGAGCGTTTCAAGTCTAGCAACTCATTGGACTCGATTTCTCGTTTATATTTGTTCTTTTGAGCGATTTTGCAGGTCTTGTATTTTTGAGAGTCTTTGATTTTAATATTTTATAACTTTGAAGATGAGTAATAACAGACATTCACACGCATACACATTAAGACAACCTAATACAAAGCAATTGACTACTTGTTTTTCTCAGGCTCATATAATTTTTTGTTCCTGTTGGTTGCTGGTAGTTTGTTGTTGCTCATTAATTAAACGACCAACCGCAGTTTTAAAGAAACTAAACTATTCGTTTTAGTTTTCGTTGACGTTGTTGTTTTCTTCTTATTCCTCTTCGTCGTTCTTTCTTTCTTCTTTTGAAAGATTTTTGATTTTTTTTCTTTTTTTTTGTTAAACAATTTAAACAATAATTTATAGATTACATTGATTATTGTGTTTAGATTGACAGGCTTCTGCTAATGAATGTCATCACTGTTTCAAAATAAACGAACAAGGTGTTTAATGCAGTAGTAGAGAATTTATGTTACTCATTTTGTTATTAGTGTTGGTTTTTTGTTGTTTGTTGTTGTTGTTGTTGTTGTTGTTGTTGTTGTTGTTGGTTATAATTTCTTTACTGTTACTGATAGTTTTATATTTGATTGGTAAAAGTTAATTAAAAGAAATACCATACTTAAAGTTGTACCTTCTACTAACGAGCATAATTCAGTCTATTAAATTCATGGCGATGATATCACATGTATTTCTTTTCCAGTAAATAAATGAAAATTTCATTCAAAAGTCAATAATTTCCATATAATTTCCATATCTGGTAAATAACATAATTGGGCAATAGTTATGTGTGAATTGTATTTCACGGAAATTGGTCATTTACGAAATGTTGAATAACATGAAGAATGCAGAGATTGTTTTAATCTCAAAAAAAAAAAGAAAACACATGCACTCACAGGCACATACACATATACACACCTACACATACAGTATTTCATTTTTAAACTTTCATTATGAAAAACAGATAAACCACACAGAACTCCTTTCTTTATTTTTCGAATTTTTTCTACGGATCCGTAATTTGAAAGGTATTTTGATTACATTTGGTACAAAAGTTGTGTTTCATTGTAAAAATGAATTTTATTCAACTTATTTTTACGATTACTGCTTTTTTCAAAAAAGTCGTTATGTGAGAAAAGTGTACTTCCAGTTCCTGGGGGGAAATGGATATGAAATATTTTATTAAGATACCAAAAGTGCAAAGGAAACTTTGGCTAAACTGCAATGTTAATATCATAATTTTGCAGTTTCGTTTGTTAACTTTTTAAAACAATTCATTTATAATGTTTACAAGACAACTCTCCGCACAGTTAAAAATATCACGCTAAATGAAAAGTTACTGCTCGTTACTGCTCAGATGTCATAATGTCTGATTAATTGTGCTATTTATATGATGCAATTGATTATGTAGAAATATGAAAGTAAAAATGTAACATTGGAACAAGGATTCATAAATTTAATGAAATGGACAGAAAATTGGGTCATAGAGAGAACTTAAATAAAATAAAATAGTAAGGCTAACTGTTGTTAAACAGTTTCTACTATTTAAATTGTCTTTTAGTTGAAATTCTTCTTAACAGAAACTGCACTGAATGTATGTATGTTCAATATTTTGTCTTTTTGAATCATTTAAATGGAATTTATAATCAACTTAAGAACGTTTTAAAATTTTAAGTGAATAGTAGAAAGAGAAGTAGATGATTAAATGTAAGAACAGTAACAACAATGCCGTAAATAAAATGACGTGAAATAAATTACTAAAATGTTCTTCTTTCTTTGTTTCTTTGTTTAGAAATAATTTTCTGGAAAATTTTCACATTACGCTACTGCTACTTGAACTTAAATTAAATTGTCACTAACTACTGTGTGTGTGTGTGTGTGTGTGTGTGTGTGTGTCCACACCAAGCCGAGTGCAAGTCGAGAATATGCAATTCTTATAAATTGTAGTTGTAATTATTATTGTTACATTAAATTGTCCTCAATTTAAGAGAAGAGATCGTATTGCGTGTTTAATTTATTATATTTACGCACTCCTTTTTCCATTCTTTGTAATACCCACAATCCAAAGACTGGGGATATATTCATTTTGTCATTATATTTGTCAAAGCCAAAAGAAAGTATTGGAGATCCTACAAAATGTATATTTTGGATCAGCATCAAATTCTGCATCGATTTAGATATGTGTATCTGTCTGTCCATTTGTCCGTCTGTCTTTTACAAACATTCTTCTGGTTGTAAAATTTGAATTATGAAGTGCAATTACACTTTCTCCTACTGAAAGAATTGAAACGGGCTTTGAATAAAATTATCATGTCATCTGGATGGTGGGTATACAAGATTTGGCCCCAGCCAAATATAATTTTCTTACTTGCTTTTGACTCTATTTGAAAAAATGGTGTTTATAACAGAAACAGCAAAAATCAAAATCAACAGCAATCAAAAACATTATTGAAGAATCATTGAAATCAAAAATGTGACTTCTGTTTTAGTGTTTACTTGTTTTTTGGCTTAGAATTTTGTAAGCTTTATTGCATTAACATCATTATCGTTGTTATTTGAATCATAAGTAAAGGCAACAAAATCATCAAGAATCCATCAATATTTTAGAGCAATAAATTGATTTTAATGCTGCAACTGAAAACTTTATCATCTCTTCATCATCTTTATCAATCAATTATTAGCGAATATCAATTTATTTGTTTTATTAAAAATTACGACTAAAGTAAAATTGAAAATAAGAATAAAAAATATAAAAAAAATAACAAGAAAAGCAAAAAAGCATTTGTACAAATTGCATGAAAAACAAAATACAAAAATTATTGTAACACAGAAATCAATTGATCAATCGTTTCATAAAGCAAATACGAGTAATAATAAAAATCAGAAAATAACAATAACAATAAGAACAATAAGAGCAAACTAAAACAAGTAAATTATTTTGATCATCTCAACAATATTCTCAACATGTTAAATTAGAAAAATAATAACAACAACAACCATAATAAAATTTGTCAATAACAGCAAGAATAATTGTTATTTACTTTACACATTCACAAGCAATTGTTTTTCTTTGCAATTTCTTTGATAATAAATTGTTGCAATAACAACAAGCACAGCTAGAATAATAATAAGCTATTTGAGAAAATTACATTTGGCTGAGGTCAAATCTTCGATACCCACCATCCGGACACTATTTTCTGTTTATTTTGTAGACAGATAATTTGAAGTTGTTTAATTCCGTGCAGGCTTAGCCAATTTGCACGATTACTTTAGGAGACTTTGCAGAATATGGGCCTTAATATTTGTATAAAATTTCACCTTTCTATGTTCTAGATTTATGTTGCACTATGGGCGTGTTCTTTGATCGATTTGACCCATTTTCAATCCCAATCAATGTACATGAGCTTCCAATGTTTCTGCCAAATTTTGAATGCGATATCTCCAGAAGAATGTTTAGCTTAAACGGACGCAGGGAAAGTTGGACAGACGGACAGTCATGCCTAAATCGATTCAGAATTTGATACTGATCAAGAACATATATATTTAGTAAGGCCTCGGAGGGATTGCAAGCATAATAGCAAAATGAGCATAACTCTAATCTTTGAATGATGGATATAAAAACAAAGCAACCATTGTTATATTAACCAGGGCCATGCAATGGAATGCATTGCAATTCAATGTATAATTTTGTTTTGTTGCTTGTACTCCTTAAAAATTAAACACAAATAAATTATGTGACAATACTTTTTGACGACAATGACCGAACAGTTACTTATGTAGGATGTAAAAGACAAAGATAGAGATACATAGAGGGAAAGAGATAGAGATAAATGGATATAGACATAGAAATGAAAAAATAGCAATGCCAAGAAAAATTGCCTACCGAAGAAAATATTTCTCTTTCATTCTGTTCGGTTATGTTTTGTTAGGGAACTAAATAATAACAACAATTGAGATATAAATTAAAAACTTATATTCGATTTAGGTAAACTACACTCTTAAGTACCTATACTTTACACTTAGGCTAATATGAAATAAAAAATGAAATGATTTTTGATTTAAGACCTTTTAGACTTTAAATCAAAATACGTCCACTTATTAAATATTATTAAAAAAATTTTCCAATTGTAACCTGCTCTTGTAATAGAAAAGTTACGAATAGACAAACGTAAATCGTTTCCGCGATTCCAATTCTGAATTGATCTTGATCTTTTTAATGAAACTTTAAAATATGTCTAACATTCTTTTTCTAGTTGTAGGGCGTTCGCACAAATCTATTGCGCCCGCATTACAAAAAATGTATGATACAAAAAATGAAAAATTCAACAATTTACGAATATATTGATGAAATTAAATGTAGATAAGCAAAGACAAACATTCTAGACAAAGACGACTAAAGCAATTTACAGTTTGTGAACAAGACAATCGGATTTTTATTTCTATTAAAACCAATCAATCAATAACAATAACAACAACGATAACAGCAATTGTTGGTAGATAATGGTGGCAGATCAATCAACAATTGTTAACAACATCATCATTACAACAGCATCATTATCACCATGAAGAATTAGTTAAAACTTAAATAAGATGATTGTGTAAATGGATCGGTTAATGGGTAAACGTTTTGAATGCTTAAACTGAATAAAGTGCTATGGCACAGAAGGAGAGGCGAAAGGTACAAAAAATGTTGCTTCAGATGCCTGATAAAATATTCTTGTAACATTTTGCAACGATTATTCTTCAATGATTATATTTCAGTTAAATATTAACACCACGTTTACGCAGCATGAGTTCGTTCATTGGACTTCGCTGTTTTCATTTTTCTTCATTCTCATTTCTTCCATTTTCCTTATATTTTACTTAATACACATAAATTAGCTAAATTGAATGCCTTTTTTTCTTGTTTTTTTATTCGTTCGTTATTCGTTTTTTATTCGTTCGTATTCGTTATTTTGTTGGATTTTGGCAGCAATTCTGTTATGTCATTTTTGGGCAATCGGCTTATAACAGTTTTAGTGTAGATAAAATAGTTAAGAATTATCCAGTTGTTTTTGTTATTATTACAAATTTTTAACCAGATAAAGTGCTGGCATTCAAGAATGAGGTAAAAGAATAAGAGTGTGGAAATGGTCAAGGTAATTTAAATCTTTGTTCAGTTATTTGTTATTTTATTTTGAGCTCTCTTGTCTTTTTGCATTCTCTCTCACTCACTCTCTTTTTTTCACATACTCCTTGTCATAGTAATGCTCTAATCAAGTCATTTTCTTATTAAGTAAACAAGTAAACTTTTTGACTGGATGATTTGACTGATTGACTGATTGATCGTTACCTTAATGCGATTTTAACATTAACATAAAAGATTGGTAGTTAAGGAGACAGGTGAAAAGGTTTTGAGAAATTGATCGTTTTAATAAAAACTTTTTTTCAATTTTTATTTGTGTTATTTGGAAATATTTGGGATTGTGTGCTTATGGTTGAACTGATGAACAAAAAAATACAATTTAAGGAACATTCTTGTGGAAATTGCTTAGGTAATAAGGATGCCTTGGTAAGAAAAATCTTTAAAGAAAAGCTGAAAAGCTAAAAAGCTAAATATTTATCAATAAACAAAATCGAGCTTTTCAAAAAAGACAGACAGACTGACGAACTTTTCTAGAGACAAGAGAAGGGCTGCAGAACACTTTTTTGAAAATTCATACAGGCGGCCCAATATTATTGACTAATAATAATGAAAATAAAATAAAGGTTAAGTTATTCTCAAAACTACAAATCGAATTTTGCCTAATCACGTTATCAATTTCAAAGTAAAAAGTGAACATTTGAATTTTCATGTTTTTTTATTAAGTTTTTCTCAAGCAAAATAACAAAATTAGAATGTAAAATTATTAAATTAAAAAAACAAAAACAAGGACAGGCAAACTTACAAATGATATCATTTTCATGATATTTGTACAACAACAACAAAAATGACCAAACAATTTTAACTAAAAGAAAATTTATTGATTTGAAATTAAAAGAGCACACGTTCTACACAATTATATACAAAAAAAAAATAACTGTGCAAAGCTCAAAACACATACAACATGAAGATACAGTTATATATGTAGATTTGACAGTTACAGAGAATTTTTGTTGTAAAATGTCTCTTTTCGCATTTATTTTTGTGTTATTTTCTTTTCTTTTCTTTTCTTTATTTTTTTCTATTTTACTTCTTCAAACGAACATGAGAAGCAAAAATCACTATCTTTTTCTCTTCTCCATTTTTTGCCGTATTCTTCTTCAGTATGTTTAAACTTCTAAACATCGATCAACCATTAAAGGAATGGATTATAAATATAATATAAATAATTATAACATATGGGTCAGTAAATTAACGTTTTATCATATAAATGGCAACTTTAGTGGCAAATGCGTATAATTTGTACAAAAAAAATTATACTTGAAATATTACCAAAATTTTATGAAGCGACAATTTTAAAAAGTTTTACAAGCACGATTGAGTTTCCAAGTTTAAGTAATTGCCATTGCCACAGACAGAATCTTAATTATTTGTATTTGAAGAAGCTCCTTTTGTAACAATAAGTAAGTAGATTCGTTCATTAAAAATGTCAAGCAACCATACACTATAAAATTCAAAGTCATTGGTCTCACAAATCCTTAAATGTTTGCTACTTCTCCATGTATAAGAAGTAAAACAAAACGGCCGCTTAAACTGGTGCCTTATTGAATTGTATGTTTTATGTACAATGGGTAAATAGCAAATAGCAAACTAGAAGTAGTTAACAATGACAAGTAACAGCAGCAGCAATAAAATCAACAATAATTATAAGGAAAATAGTAACATTTAACAATAATAATAACAAGAATCGTAACAAGCATTTATTAGCAAGTGTTCACGATAAGTAAAAATTTGTAACATTTTATTGTTATTGCTTTGTTGTTGTGTAGATATGCGTGCATGCATACGTAACCTTAAAACATATGCATATTTACATATTTTGCGTATAAAATGCATATGGCCTTACATTTGTGTTGCTAATTTCTATTCACTTTATTTGTTCAATTAATTTTAAATTTACAAGAATCGAAGAATTGAATGAAGGGATCTAGAGATTGGCTTGGTTTATATTATGACGTTAATTTTATTGGCCAGAAAATTCTAAAGAGAAAAACAAGTCAAGTCATGCTAGATGGGCCACATCGATATGGATCGGCTGGTAAAAGGTAGCCTTAAATTTTGCACTACAACAAATGCCATTTTCTATTACAATTTTATTATACGTAAATGATGACAACAATGAAAAAACCAAAAACCAAAAATAAAGAAGCAAATTTTACTTAGCATTGATAGCTTCTTTTTTTGAATGCACAAAGTGACATTTCTGATATGTAAAATATTCAATAAGTTTCATTTTATGCCTACATATGTGTGTTTGTTTGCCCCTTAAATTAACATAAATGGTGAAAATATTCTAAATACTTCTGAAAATTTATTAAAATTGAAAGTTGTCATACTTGTCATAGAATTTAAATGCTTAATCATTAATAAAATGACAGATAGTAATTTGCAAAGCTTCAATTAAACTAAATCTATGTAAAACAAATAGAGTTACATTAAAATTATTTAGATCTTTTCGCTTTGCACTTAATGAATATTTTGTAATCGATTTTTTTAAAGTTCTTTTTTTGCAATGAAAATTTAGCAATTTTTACTTTAAATTAAAAGTTTTTGTAATTTAGAAATGGATCTACATCACTTAAGGTACATACTTAAGGTACAAACATAAACTACATCTTTTATTGTAGCGATTGTCTCAGAATTACTGTCTTATTTAATTTCAGCTTATTTATTCGTCCATTCGTCTGTCCAACCGTCTCTGCATCCATACAATTATCCATGCCTCTATGCATCCGTCCATCCGTCCATTTGTCTGAAGATCACGTTTTTTTAAATTTCTTAACAAAGTAGAAGTCGTAATTTGCAAGATATCTTAAAGAAATTTTTTACAAAGTCGTGTTGTGGCTTAACAACGAACTCTAGAAAAAAGGAGAATCGGAATTAGAATCGGACAATTTTTATGGCCATTCCAAAGCTTAAAAATCCTGATGTGAAAAAAAGGTCCAAACTTTTTACTTGTTTCCTTTCTTTCTTAAATTAAATTATTTAAAAAGCAATTTGTTCAAGTATTTAAATCCATGAGAATTTTATATGAAAATTTCGTTTGATATTAAACACATAAAAAATGGTCAAAAGACAGAGGGAGATATAAATTTTTCTAGATTGTTCTAATTATCTTTCCCATGGGAAAGTTTTCTTAATATAATTACAACAACAAATTTATGAAAGAAATTTATGATATGGTTTTTTGAGATGTGGTGGATCGTTAAGAAGAAAAGGCGGGGGGCTCAATCTTTTAATTTGTATTTTATTCAAAAAATTGTGTTTGCCATTAAAAAAAGCTAAACAAATTTTATGACTTGAAAATTGTAATGCAGATTGTTAAAAGAAGAAAAACTTCCAACAACAACAAAAGCAAAATTCCAAAAAAAAAGGCTAAAAAAGCGGTAAAGAATAACGAAGACTTACAAAATGGTTAAAGATATTTAATATAATGGCGATAACCAAACAAAAAAAAAGAAAAACAACCTAAAATAAAATAGCAACAATAATCGTAAATATCAAAACTAACGCCATAAATTAATTGTCTGGCGTACAGTCATGATCGCCTTTGTTGCCCTTTCAATTTAATTTAGTTTAATCCAGAGTTTCGAAGCGCTTGTTTCTTTATGCGCATTTTTATTATTTGATATGATTGTTTACTGCGTTTGCCATTTGTTGTTTGCTGCTTGCAAGCCAAGGCTTACATGGCTTTAGCTGGTTGGACGTGACAGCAGGACTTTCGCTAGCCTTGACTTGGCCTGTTTGGTTTGGTTTGAAGTGACTTGCATTGCATGGCAACGATTGACTCCGTTAAGGAATTTTGTATATAATTCTGTATATATTCATATACATTTTTTTAATAGTAAGCAATAAAATTAAATTGTGTGTAGTGTTTGGAGCGATTTAAAACATCATTAAAACCTTTTCGCATAACATTTTTATGTTGATTATTATTATTAGTGAATTATATTTGATTGCAACCAAATCTTGGTTACTCATCATCCAAACACTACGACGTTTAATTCCAACCTGCCAAATAAAAACTTGATGTCTTTTCTTTGCGTTCGGAAGAATGTTAACAACACACATACAGACGGACAGACATGTCTAAATGGACTTAAAAGTTGATGCTGATCAAGATTCCATACATACTTTGTAGAATTATTTTTAGATGTTACAAATATAATGACAAAAAGTATATACCTCCAATCTTTGGGTGATGGCTATAAAAACACGTTATTTGCTTTTATTTTGTGGCTTTGTTTCTTGTACTTTTATTTTCTTATATTTGCATTAAATTCAAAGAAACTGAAATAAAAAATTTGGAAAAAATTATGGATCGATTAAATTTTTATAAAAAAGCTCTTATGCAATGTTAACACTTGTTTTCTTATAAATGCATAACTACATTGTAAATGTCTCTTCAAAATGACATAAAAGCCAATAAAGGCTCTTAAGTCAGCAGCAGAAATAACAAGTAAGAGAATTTATATTTGACGGTGGCCAAATTTTCGGCACCCACTACTCAAAAAATCAGAGCCTGTTTCAGTTTTCCAGTTGTGAACAGAAATTGTAAATATAAAAAAGAGAAAATTTAGTAATAAATAATTTTGGGTTTAACAATAATTTTATTTTGGCGATGGACGAACGGATTTGTCCATATAGACTTAGAACTTGATGCTGATCAAAAATTAATACACTTGGTACGGCCTGCGAACCTTTTTTTTGGGTGTTACAAACACCATGATAAAATGGGTATACATTAAACTTCTGGATGGTGCGCAAAATGACGTAGTAAATGATAAAGGAGTCTGAAAAAATCTGAATAATTTTCAGAAAGGAAATTTTGCACTAAAAATTTTGCCACTTTAAAAATGTAAACGAAAGGAAAAAGAAAGCGAAAATGAAAGAGTACACCAACGCCAGCAGTAAAAAGTTTTGATTCAAAGTCTAAGTGTCAAAGTATGAATATTTACTTCAAAAAAATATATTACTTTATAACTTAAAAAAAATTAAAAATAACAACATTGGAAAAAATAGTAAGCACAACAAACAACAGCATTAATAATCAAAGCAGTTTTTGTATTAATTTTTTACTTTTTTCCGAAGTGATCCGTCTTAGTTGATAGAATTTAATGATACAAAACGCTTCAGTTTGACATGGAGCTTTCGCTTCACTGTTTTTTTTCTCATTTTTGTTTTGTTTTGTTTTTGCTCTTTAAGCTTCATTAAGTATCATTGAATAGTTTATCTCTTTCACACTTTCTTTATACCTTTTGCTTTTCCTCATTGTCCCATTCAATTTGGTTTTCTCATCATATAAAAATTAAACTCATTTTACACGTAAAAAAAAAACGTGGAATGAATAAAATTTTTCTTGGTTTTTTTTTGGTTTTTTTTGAATTCGAAATAAAATCATTTATATTCATTCGCACCATCGTATACACACATACATACTACCATAGCATATATATATATATATATATATATATATATATATATATATATATATATGTGTGTGTGTGTGTGTGTGCGTAGTTTGTATAAATAGAATTTGATTATGGAAAAGTAAGTGCTGCTGACAGTCGCTTAATGGTTCACTCTTTTGAAAAAACATGAAAAAATACTCAACATTTTATCGATTAACGTTCCGGTAACTAAAACAGCTACCGGTTAACAATAATACTAACAATAATAACAACAAAAACAACAAAAGCAACAGCAGCATAAGCCCGACTAGCTGGCAGATGGAATAAAATTAAAAACGCAAAAGAAAGAAGAAATAAAGCCGCTCACATCAATTATTTAATAAGAGAGATATAAATGAACATAACAATATATTACAAAATGTCTGAAAGGGATAGAATATAAATGAAAGTAAACAAGAAAGAATGAAAGAAAGAGAGATGAATGGAAATGGTGTGGAGATGAAGAGATGCCTACAAATGTGTTGTGTATGCATTAATGTCGGCTATTTCTTCTTCATATCACTGCTTTTTTAATGTTTTGTTCCTTTTTTTTGTTTTTGTTTTCTTTAAGTTTCTTTTTGTCTTTTAAGTTCAGTGTGAGGCGCGATTACACCATTCTTGCCAAGGCGTTAATGTTGTCGCACAAAACACCTTTATCATTAAGTAACAGCGGCGGCAGCAGCACCACTTTACTAACAACAGTAACCACAATAACAACGAATACACAAAAAAAATTATTATACCAATAACAAATTTTTCATATGAATAAGAAGAAGAAGAAGAAGAAGAAGGAACATTACAAACAACTGGCCAACTGATCAGCCAGACAGTCAGAATATTTCAGGCTTGCAACTACAGCCTTACAGACTCGATATCATTTACACCCGCACTTTTAGTCTCACCCGATCTATCCACAATCTTATGGTCAACAATACTAATAATAATAGTAATAATGATAATAATAATAATAATAATAATAATAATAATAATAATAATAATGTTAGTGGTAGCACATGCATGCTAAGTAACAATCAACTTAATCTAAATAGCTTCAATTTTTAGACCTCTTTTAAACTTAGTCAAAGTCAAGCTAGGTGGCCATCACTTTAATAGATAATATATTTTAATGGAACTAAAATTAAGTATGTGTATGTATGTATGTATGTATGTATGTGTGTGACTAACCTAACCTAAAAAAAAAATAAATAAAACATGTGCCGCCATCATCATCATTATCATCATTAACATTATTAACATCATCAACATCACCATCATTAACTATGACCATTATCAAAAGAACGAATTATAGACAAACTATAAGAACGAAGAGTGCAAAGCACATCAAAACTAGAAATATAATGAAAAATTATGTTAATGACAATAAAAACAGACAAATAGATAGACAAAATCCTTTAATGATAATATATATATATATATATATATATATATATATATATATATATATATATATATATATGTTTGTTTCTCTTCTCCAATTTTTTGCTGTCATTTTATACATTTTTTATGTTAAATTACATGAATAAATGGATAAAAGATAATGAATGAAGAAGAAGAAGAATTCTAGTAAACCATTAAACAGTGTTAATTAGTCATTTTAGGATGTTAGAATGAGATAGCTATACCAATATAACAAGGTAAAAATGTTATATTACATTGTAATAGTTTGTTTAAAGAGTTTCTGATAGGATCACAACAATGGCCCACCTGGATATATATAGCAATTTTATATATGAAAATTTTATCAAACAAAAAAAAAATATCATTTTGAATAGTTTCTTAATGATTATTATGAATATGATAATGATCAAAAGGAAGAACACGATAATGATCACAATAAGTGTAGTTATAACTTTTATTAGTCATTTATTTAGTTTTAGTAATGATCATTATAAATATAATAATTTTAAAAAGGTTTGTGAACATTGTTTGTCTTTGGAGTTTCGAAATTTTTCGAATTATTATGAAGAAAGTGAAAATAATTATAATGAATATAATAATGATAATCAGTAAGGTGATAATGATTATTAATATAACCATAATTAAGATTTTAAATGATGTTTATATTCCTCATTGTCATTATTAAAATAAGAGACATTATTATCGCATGAGATAAAAAATGGGCAGTGTTATAATAATGACAATGATCATTAAGAATATAATAATTAAGTTTTTGAGAAATTCCTGTATGAATGTAAAATCTATAAAATCTGTTTGTCAGTATTTGTGTTTTTAGTTTATTTTATACATAAAATTTTGTTGGCATTACTTTTTCAGTAAAAGTTGAGGAAAATTTCAGAAAAATATTGCAGCAACATTTATAACATTTTAAATTTCATAAATATTGGAACATTTATAAATAACTGTACAACGATCAAAGTGCAAATTCTTTCGGATTTTCTTTTGTGGTAAACCATAAATAAATATCGCATGCGATATTTATTTTTGTCTCAATAATAATTGAAGCAATGTATAAAATGAATAAGCACAGAAATAAAATTTTATTGTATTAAAGACTGTATCCTTAGAAATGTTGTTGTAGCTGTTTTTTCTATCTTTTGCAAATTGTACAGCAAATATCAGTTATTAATATTTTTACTTGATGCATACATTTGTCATCGTTTGGCTAGAAAATGGCCTTTGTCCATTTTCTATGGCATTTCATTCATGCTTAGAGCATAGAAAATATTACATCAAAAAGTTTTCACTGTAGCCAAAGTTTGTATACTGCTCCTTCTTCTTCTTCATTTTTTTTTATTTCTTTCGTTATTTTTAAAATGTTTATTATTATTGAAGGTACTTTTAATGGTTTTGAACGAATATGGAAATCTGAATTTGTTGATTTTGTGTTATTTTTTCTTTGTTCTTCTTCTTCTCACACAAAAGTATGTGCATCATGAAACATTTTTGTTATACACACAGAAAGCACTAACAATAATGATGATCATAACAATAAACGCGTATTGATTTCTACTCCCTGCGATGCAAATTGCCAGCCATAATATTTTTTCATGCTTCATTGTTTTATATGATTGTCGCTTTAGCGATAACTGTGTCGCTTTCGGGTAAAAAACCAAAATAATAAAAGCAAATAAGAATATTATATTTGGCTGGGGCCAAATTTTGGATAAGCAAAACGTAGAGTTTTTTGTAAGGAAAGAGTTTCTATAGGATTGTGTGAAATGAAAAGAAAAGAAGAGAAAATAGAGAGAGAAAGAGAAAGAGAGAGAGAGAGAGAGAAAAAAAAAAGAAGTGGCTAAAGCAGACTAAACTTTAGCCATAATTAAATGCAATTTAACAAGTGAATAAGCAAATTACCAAACGGTTAGGCATAGGAGAAACAACAACAGTGCGTGGTGAAGTGTAAAGATTTTAGGCTGAAATGTATTAGGGGATGCTACTGTGCGATTAATGAAACCAAAACAGTAACAACAAGAAAAAGAACGAAAGTTTAACTCAAGTGAACATTAAGAATTGGCGAATTTGGCGATTGTGAATTCAATAACAAATAACAACAACAACAACAACAACAACAACAGCAATAACGAAAGTACATCGTCATCAATTTTTTGCATAAAGTAGCAATATAAATAATTTATAAAAATAATGAATTGATTTCTGTCTCTTCCTCTCTCTCTCTCTATCTCTCTCTCTCTCTCTATCTCTTTCTTTCACTACAACCCCATAAAATGCGAGAAATTTACAAAAAGAAAAGTAAAGAGTATTCCACAAACAAAAAACTTTTGATTTAGTTAAACTTTTTGTAATTAAACCAAACTGTCATAATAATAATAATAGGAACAACAACAATAACAAAATATAATAATAATAAACATAATGTATATATGTTATATATATATATATATATATGTATTATGGCATGATCGCGACATCCGTATCCGGATGGCATGCAATTTCCTGTACAATAAAGCAATTAGTGAATGAAAAAATGGCAAAACAAAAAGAACAAAAGAAATCACCAAAATCAACTTATTTTATGCACAATAGTAAAACGAATGGAATACATGCATACACAAATGCATGCTGCATATTTACATATTTATGTGCACACTTTCATACATACATTTATCTATAAAAGAAAATGAAAAAAATAAATAACATTTAATAGAAATTAGAGAACAATGTATAATAATTTTATTGACATATTTATGGTGAAAATGACAGAGACAGAGCTATAATTTACAATAATTTAATTGTATTGTTCGTTTATTTGTTTGCTTGAAATTATTGTCATATGGAAGTTTTGTGAAAAGTGAAAAAGAAGTTATGTACTAAAGAGAAAAAGGTTTCATTTTATTTTACAAGAGTATTAAAAAAAAACTTTGTGTGCCAACAAAAAGTAATATGAAGATTTTTGGTAATGAAATTACAACGGATTTGTACGCCTAATTAGGCCTTAAAAATTCATGAATTTATCAAAATCAAAATTCGTAAAATTTGATTTCTCAGTTTTTTTCTTTTATGAAACTTCAAGTTTTCTACTTTTAAATTATTTATCTCGTTTTTTATAACCAACAACGTTTTGTGATATAAGATATTATAAGTTTATGTAGATGTTTGTAACATTCAGAAGGAATTGAGGCAGATCCACATTTGATTATACTGATCGACTTAGAATCACTTTGTGTGCCAATTTAATTCTGCTTGTCGGTCTTTTAAGAAGCTGCATGTTTCAATTTTTTAGATATTTTAATGAAATTTGATTTATAGATGTGTTATGGACCCATGACAAATCTTACTAAAAATATTTAAAATTGGACCATTTTTAGGATCACTCCTCATATAATGCTTTTTCGATAACAACTTGTTTTAAGAAAAGAAATTACGACTTGAAATATATTTTAACGCAAATTGGTATAAATGTTGCATTTTAACGTAGAAATTATGTAAACCAAATTAAGCTTAGATCAATCTATTTGAAAACGTTTTTCGAAAACAGGTCTCTAGATAAACGAAACTAAACACTTTGGTACAAACGTTTGTTCCAAATTTGTTTGATTTGCGATTTATTTACATGAATTATTAAAAAACTAGAGTACGGTTTTCAAAAGTCGTCTTTGCCCGATTATAAAGTTCCTTTTTTGGTTCTTTCTAATAAATTTTTCATCAAAATTTTTAAGTAAGTTTTCTTGTAATATTTCTAGACATTTTATTTTATTTTACAGAACAAATTTATGTAAAAGGAAATTTTATGCAAAATTTATGTAAAAAAATTTTTTTGTTTATATAAAAATTTTTTTTTTGTTTGTTTGTTGAGTAAACAAACTTCTTAATTTTATATAAGCACAAACAAATCTAATCAACCAATCGTATCGTATCTCTAAAATGAGCATACGTTAAAATGTATATATAAATTTTTGTTTTTGGGTGTAAAATTAAATTGACAAATTTTATTAGTCGCTTTATGATTAACAACAGTACAACAATACAAAAAAGCGGCATAAATGTTGAAGCTTTTAATTTTTAAAAACCAAAAAAAAATATCTAAAATTAATGGCAAATAGAATGAGGAGTGTAAGAGAATGAAAAAGAGAATAATAGAGATAGAAATATTAAAATGAAAGAGATAGTTATTGTGATAAAGTATTAGTCAAAGTGTAAATAACTGTCAGTAAAAAAGCAAAAAAAAAATTGTTGGAATTGTTGAATTGTTGTCATTACAGATTTATGAAATTTATTATGCATGCATGTGTGTGTGTGTGTGTGTGTGCGTATGAGTGTTTGTGTTTGTTAATAAAATAACATAAAATTGTCAACACTAAGTGTTGGCCATTGAGCTTATGGAAATAAATAAACAAGCAACACAAAACAAATTAATATCAAATGAATAGAATAAAACACTTGAATACACAGGCACACACAACAACAACAACAACAACAACAACAACAACAACAACAACAACACCTTTTAAGCATACATTACTTATACATGCATATGCCATAAAAAAAGTTTACTTTTTGAACGTTTCAAACTTTTGTGTAAGAAATAATTTAATGAAATTTTGTCGAATTGAAACTTAAAATATTTAATCTCTCTTTCTGCCTTTCATAGGTTAACACACAATTGCATATAATTGCACTTACGTTACAAGTATCTTTGTAACGCATCAAAACGTTTTGGAAATTTGTTTTCTATAAAAAATAAAAGTAAAAAAGAAAAATGCAATAGTTAAAGTCAAACCTTTTTGATTGCTTTTGCTACAGATTTACTTATTTTATTGTTATGCATTTGTATGTGTATGTAGATCTATGTAGGCTTGTGTAGGCCTATTAAATTAATTACTAGAGATATTTCATTATTTTCAATATGCATTGTAACAGCGAAACGGCACAAATTGAAATTGAAATTGAAATTGGTGGCATTAACAAGGCACTACCAAACCGCACTCCCACAACCGCACCTATAAACTTTAGTTAATCTGAACTATACTAAAGCGACGAGTTAAGCAAGACTTGTCTAGGCAAATTATAGCATACAAGTATCTAAAGTGATAATTATGAATGCCAAGAAATGAATGAAATGAATGGCTTTTTTTTGTAGCCATAAACAAATAAAATAAAAAGGAATTCACATGAATGTCGCATGAATTTATTTGGTTTTTCTCAAAATAATAAAAACTCATTGCATGGTTAGATACACTTAAGAAAAAATTAAAGAAAAATATGTAATAAATATGGATAGAAAAATTATTTACAATTTCATAATAATCAAAGTAAGTGTAAAGTCACGTAATTTGTACGAATTTATTTATATCATTTTATACATTCCTTTTTCTAAGAAATTACGGCAAAAAAAGGATTTTTTAGCGTATATCAAAATTGGATATATATCATTGTATTCATTCATATGCGAAATAACAGTATTTGATTCGTAAATCTAAATACATAAATATTCATTGAATTTCTGTGTAAATATTTCATATTTGTATTGCGTATTAGAATGAATTGAATTTATTTATAATGTAATGATAAAGAAAAGGATAAAATATTGTGATAACTGCTAACGATCAGAAACACTATTAAATTGTAAGGTAGAGATGATGAAATTGTGAAAACTAAAATTATTAAGAAACAATAATTTTAGATCATTAGATAAATTCAATCGTGTAATTCTCACACCTTAAACTTAACGACTACATTTTATGAATTATATGAATTATTGTTCGTCTAAATGTATTTCCTAAATAATAAAGAAGAAGAAGAAGAAGAAGAAGAAAAAGAAGAATAAAGGGAAGAAAAAGAACTAATGCTTGTTTCGAAGCGGACAGATAATAAAAGTAAACATCATAAAATTTAATTATTTTTTAATTTTTTTTATTTTGGGTTTTTCCAACTAAGTAAAATTAATTGAAAGTAAAGATTTAGAGAAAGCGGGAAAGAAAGCGAGATAGAGAGAGATAAGTATGTTGTTTATGATAATTATGGTAAATTAATTGTAAACGTTAAATTTCAATGTAAAAGAGAAGACATTTTAAAAATGAATGAGTGAGCGCATTAAATATTAATAAAACAAGTTAAGAATGCTCAAAAAGGATTCATAACTATGAACATATAATATTAATAATAATAATGCTTAACAACAATAACAACAACATTAAAAACAATCAATGTTAATAAAAATAAAATACAACAATAAACTCTTTGTTGCTTATTATTATTAATATTATTATTATTCTTCTTCTTCTTATCATATCATAATTACCAAATTATTAATGAGTTATTTAGAAAGACTTCAAGTAAAGTAATAAAAACTCATCAAATGGACAGACTGAGGTACGGTTAGCATTAATAATTGACAAACAAAAGAGTTACAGAAAGATATATATATATATATATATATATATATATATAGAGAGAGAGAGAGAGAGAGAGAAAACAAAAATAAGATATTTTTAACAATGTACACGTATAAATATGATTATATACAAATGTATGGATGGACGTGTTCATATATACAAATATGTATACATACATACATAAGCAAAAAGAACAAGAAGTAAAGACTTAAAAGAAGCTGTTTTTCTTGTACACATCGGTATGCTATTTTTTTATGCTATTTTCTTTAGTAGCTAACGCTGCTTGTGTTGTTGTTGTTATTGTCGTTTTGCCGTTTCTTAATTTCGATTTTTTTATTTTTTTTGTAAATTTGTCTTGTTGCTGTTATTCTTCTTACTTTCTTCATATTTTCCATTTTTTGTCTTTTTTTTTGTTTTTCGTTTTTTTGATAGTTTTGGTTTTTGGTGGCGCCAGCGTTGTACAAAGCAAATTATTATGTGTCTGCATAATAAATTAAACATATTATATAAATGTATATACAAAAATTTAGTTGTGTTGGTTGGTGTTGGTAACGTTGCTCTTACTTTTACTCTTATTGTTGCTGGTGTTACTGTTTTTGTATGTTATATATATATATAGATGTATATAATAATAATAAATTGTTCAATAAGTTCATGAATCATCTGAAAATTGTACAATTTTCCCTTTTCATTCTACAAACACATTCCATATTGTTTTTTTTTGTTATTTTCAGTTGCCATAATCACATGCAATGAAATTATTGTCCAACCTTTTATCGCGTATAAAAATATTTCATGGTATTTAGAATGCATGCACATATTCTCAAGCATATACATTGTAAATGGCATTTATGGCAAAATATTAAAATATTCTCATTTCATAAGCGTTGATAATATCGCATTTTGCTTAACGTATACAATATTTTTATATACGTATAGGCCGAAGGTATATTAGGCCATTCGAAACATGCATATATTTTGTGTTGTTGCATGTAAAATTTTTACACAATTAAATAATTTATAATAAAACAAGAAACCATCCAAATGGATAGCGAATTTAGCGAATTTATATCTTCATCGTTTGCTCTGCTGTTGCCATTATGGAAAAAGCTTCTGCAGCTTCTAGTAACTTTTGCTTGAATTTTGATTTCTTAAAATAATTCTTGACAATAATACTCATAATGATGATCATGATGACCAAAATAACGATCATTAGGTGAAAATATTTGTTAGACATATTTATATATTTTTACCCTACATCGCTTAAATGGTGCTGAATATAAAATATTTGTGAAGATATATGTAACACTTAGAACGAGTTGAGATAGGCCCAGTTATTTGATTTAATTTAAGTATGTCAGTCCCTCTGTCCTTTTGTAGTCTTCCCATATAAATTTGTTATCAAAGTACAAGCCACAATTTTTGCACTACTTATTTGAAATCTGGTATGCAGACCTGCCTTGGGTCCAAAAATGTTCGAGAATAATTTTAATTATTATCAGTCTATTATTATGACCACGCTCCATATAACAATCTATTTTGCCAAAGATTTTTTTGTAAAAGAAAAATTAACAATTCTTGGCTTACCTTTATGAAAATTTTTGGTGTAGCGTATTTAATAGTTGGCTCTAATAAATTATAACATACATACTTCTTTCATGTTATTTTATACAAATGTTCTGTATATTAATATTCTAACATTTATATTGTGGACTTACGCTAAGATTAATGATGATTAATTATATAAGAAAATCTTAAATAAAATTGTGTATGTATTCAGTGATATTGAAGGCCGTCCATGGAAATGGAAAATTTTCATATCATCTTGTCTCTCTTACACATTTTCTCATATAAAAGTTTTTATCAATTTTTTGTATATTAGCAGGAATTTCTTTAATGAACTTGAACGGTTAACGTTCGCATTTTTAAGTCATCTGGTCTATAACTTTCAATAAGTTTGTCGAAATTTCTGGAATAAATTCTAGTAATTTACTTTTGTAATTCCTATCAAAGTTACAAAGTTCAATGTAATATTGGCATTCTGATTAGCATGTTGCTTAAATGAAGAAATTCTCTTGGGCAACAATTTCAATTGTTTGCTGCTTCTTAGAAGTTTTAACCTTTGTTTGAGCCTTTTTGACCTAAAATATATTTATAGCATTTATCGATTTCTATCTAAAGAAAAAAATTTTGAATGAGTTGCGAGTTATTGCCATGAAGATATTATTTCGATTTGCTATATTTTCAAAGTTTAGAATGGGAATGAAAAAAATTAATGAAAAAATTTACAGAGGAACTTATTGTAAAAACAGTTTTATGTCTTCCGGTCGGGAGGCCTGAAATTCTATTTTTCTGTGGTTTTCCTTTTTCACGCTTCCTTTGAAACAAGTGTAAATGATTATAAATTTACAAAAATTCTACTTCATGAATATTAATGATGAAAAGTTAATATTGTCATTTATAATATGCAATTGAGTTGATTGTTGTTGTTGTTATTATTATTATTATTGTTGTTACTTGTATTATTATTTTAATTATCACATTAGTGACATTGTTTCAAAGTGTTTGTTTTTTGTTCCTTATAAAAAATTTATCAAATTATTTTTCTTTTTCAAATCTTTCTTTCTTTATCTATGCATATCTCTCGCTCTCTTTTTTTCTCTCTATTACGTTTATTTGTGTTATATTATTGCTCCATCTGATTAGTAAAATGCGTGACTAAAATTGATAAACACGCTCAGGTGATTATTGAATCTGTTTAGTTGTAGCTTTTTCTTTGGCCTTTCATTACAATCTGAATACACATGTAATGTGACAAAATGAATAACAACAACAACAACAACAACAACAACAACAACAGCAGCAGCAGCAGCACAAATAATAAATTGTAGCAGTTGTGTGTACGTGTATCCATGAACGCGAACCTCTAATTACAATTTAGAACATTTTTAAACAGGAAAGCATTTGAAAAGAATACAACAGAAAGCAAACAAAAAAAAAAAGACGGGAGTTCTATGAAATGTTTTCCAGTTGAGGTCTTCATGAGTCTCATGAAATAATGCATAGAAAGTAATGGATAATTGTTTATTATATAAAAATTATCAATTAGAAGTAGGCAAGATTTCTATGTGATGGGATTAAAAGTTTAATTTGCTATCAAGAGATTACTAGTTTTTATGCCCATTTGGCGCGTTACTGTAGTTGATTTTTTTAGAGAGTATTAAGTCCATAATGCAGATAATGCTCATGGACTTATATTTGTATGATTATCGAGTGGGTTTTCTTTCCCTTTGATGAATAAATGAATACCACGGACATCTTGTGCTACAAACTTGGCCTAGAAATTTTGCGAAGGCACTGACCCTATACTAAAGAGTAAGCTTTACGTATAAGGTGGAATATAAATTCAAAATTGGAAACTGGCTAAATTTCATTTAAAAATAAAAATTATTTAAAAACGTGGGCATAGCCTTTGTATGACTACAGAAATTAGGGGCTTATATAAATATTTAGAACTTTATATACAAAAACTAAATAAAAAAGTTAATTTATAGCAAAAATTTATAGGAAGTTTATGAAATCATTTATTGGATTAAGGCAAAGTGATGACATGATTGATGTTCACTTTTGTTTTCATATCTAACAAACATGTAAATGTTTTCTTCTTTTTTTTTTTAGTTAACCTTATTGTGATGTGATAAAATCTGTAGTGAATTAAAAATGTAACAACATTAATAACAATTTTTAAAATATGTTTGTATATCTTCACACATATTTTGTAGTTGCCACTTGCAATTGACACGTTATGTTGTTTTGCTTTAATGTCATTGTTTGCATTACCAAGGTGGTTGATGGGAGGGAGGATGCAAGGATGGAAACAATGACACTATAGCGAAAGCAAAATGTCTTAAAAAACTGATGATAAAAAGAATTAAATATATTTGAGAAGAATTTTATCAATATAACACACATTTACATGTTTTATAATCGCCACTTATTAGAGTCATGCATAAAAAAGCACACTGTTTGTGCTAATCACTTGCTGCACGCCACTAAATACAAAACACAATGTATATAAAAAAAAACCACAATTATTATAACGCTAATAATAATAAACAATATTATATTTATAATCCGTTAAGCATGAAAATCGTTATTTGCTTTTTTAGTGTTGTTTTTAGCCTTCTTTTTATTTCTCTATTTTCTTTTTCTTCTTGTTCGTCTATTTGCTTTTTTTTGTTTTAGTTTGTTTTTTGTTGTTTTTGCTTTTTGTTTTTTTTTTTTTTGATTTTCTTTTGTTTTAATAGAAGGTATTTAAGTTAGTTAGTCGGTTAAACCGCTAAATAGTATTTTCAAGTCTATCTATATAAAACTTTGTTGTAGTTGTTATTTTTACTTGCTTTTTTTCGTTTTTCTTCTTTCTATCCCAACGCGCATACATACAAATCGACACACACCGATACAGTCAGTCACCGCTTTTCACAGTGATGATGTTAATAAAATGACATTAATTAATTTTGCATTTGCTTTTGATGTTTAACCGCCACTAACCGTAACAACAATAGCAATAGCAAGAACAAAAGGCCCAGCTATCTTACCGCAATAGCATAACAACAACAAAGACAACAACAAAACTAATATAAAAAAATGTGACAGAGACAGAAGGGGAAGGCAGAAAAACTAGTCTTTAACTATTTTTGTTTGTTTTCTCCTCTTAATCTTTTCTTCTTCTATGAACTTCTTCGTCTTTTTTTTTCTTTTAATAACTAAAAATTTTGTCACCTGAGTTTTTGTTTTTGTATTTTGTAGTTATATTTTTGCGTTTTAATATTTGAATAAATATTAAGCGCTCTATCTAAATGTCGTTTTTTTCCTTTTGATTTGTCGCTTCTTCTTTTTAAACCCACCACCCACAATTAGGGAATATATTCATTTGTCATTACATTTGTAACATAAACAAAAGGAAGCATGGGAGATTGTATATTCTTGATCAGCATCAAATTCTGAATTTCGATTTAGACATGTCCATCTGTCTGTCCGTTTAAAATGTGTCTTGTTAACATTCTCCAGGTTACAAAAAAAGAAAATTAAGCTCAAATTTAGTGGGAATGTGGAAACTTTTTGTAGGCAGTTTGATATTGAAAATAAGCAAATTTAATCAAAAGGCATGTGCACAATGGAACGTAAACTGTAATGGTGTTAGCTGAAATTGGCTCTTAATCGTAATATCATGTTATATGGGTGGTGGGTATCCAAGGTTTAGTCTCAGGCAAACATACTTTTCGTATTTTCGTGTTCTTTCCTTTTTTTTTTAGAATAAAATTTAAATATAAAATATACATGTTTGTAATATATTCAATAGTTATAATGAATTTTAAAGTAATAAAATAAGTTTGAAATATTTTTTATTGTTTGTGGGAAAATATTAATTATCGTATAGATAAGCATTAATTTATTTGAATTTATAGAAAACTAATTATAATCACTTTAATATTTTGAAGATTTTTGATATAATCAAGAATTTCGATTAAATATTAAAGCACTATAAAATGAGAATTGTACGATGAATCATTTCAATGTTTAAAGTACAATGTAACAAATCACAGAATTATAATTTCTGAAACTTCTTATAAAAGTCCTTGAAAAATTTTCCCAAATAAAGCCATAAATTCCGAGGTAAACATGTCAATGCAAATATGAATATAAAAATTGTTATAAAAAATGCTATAAAAGTTGCTATAATAGTTCTTTAATAGTTATAAAAGATTTTTTTTTAGAAGAAAATTTTGTCAATGAGAATTTTTGGTGAGACCAAGTTTATTGTACACAAATTTAACTTTTTTCATTTAAAAAGAAAACTGAGACAACAACAAAAGAACAAACAACAGATTCCATATTCCATATAAGCTAATTATTTATAGAAAAATTATCAGCAACAATTTGTTTCAACACCTTTATTCAACTATAATTATAATCTTTTTGCGGTTAAAAGGACAATATTAAAGAAGAGTTAAATTAAATATCATTCCATGTTACTGTCGCAATTGTTATTGTTATATCATTATAGTTAACATTTTTACAAAGGTCTAACGTTCTTTTGTAATTGTTGTTGTTGTTATCTTAATTCTATGATACTCAGTGTTTTATAATATAAAATGTTATGGGTGTGACGAGAAACAGATGAAGACAAAATTTATGATTAGAGTAACATGGGCCGTGAGACTTTGCGCATCCTTCTCCCTGAATAACTGTAAAATAATGAAACAATCCGTCAGTCAATTTGCTTAGTTTATTGTATTAGTAAAATATTGGGATCCCTGCTGAGTTCATAGAGTTCACATGTGGCTTGAACATCATCACTTCAAAGGAAAAAAACAACAACAGCAAAAACAATAAACACTATAATGGAAACCCAAAAAAAAAGCGAAATGTAATTTTAAAAGAAGGCACAAACCGAAAACCAAAATTCAACTCAAATCAAATGAATAACAACAATGTAGATACAACTACAAACACAGGGAGAAAAAGAAATATGGGGAAGACAATTTTAACTAGTGCAACAACTATAGCAGCTATTCTTGGCTAAAGGCAAAACCGAAACAACAAGTTAGAAGTATCCAAGAGTAAAGTAAGAAACAAATAGTATTGAAATGGCAACCCTTAACGCTACAATTTTTAAGATAGTAGCAACAACATAAACATTGTCATTAGCGTTGGCCCTAAACATTAGTAGTAGCATTAGCGGCGGGTGTAACAAACAACTTAGACTTAACTAGTTACATAATTTTTGAAGAAAGAACAAAAGTAAAAGAAGTAAGAACTTTATAGTCGATCACAGCTGACTTTTAAACACCCTACACCATTCAAATAAGTAAATAACAAACTAAATAAAAATTGTAATGTTTCAATTATTTAAAGAGTGCGCTATAGAAGAAAAGTTTTAAAAGCACAATCGATCTGAATCAAATTTGGTGCATACATTTTTTAGGTGTATATGTCAAAATACAAGGCCTATTTTCAAAAAAATGTATTCAAAATTTAACCTTCTACCCATAAAATGGTTTTTTTCGAAAATGCGAATTGAAGAAGTGAATCTGAATCGATCGGTATAATAAATGATGGTTTCAGCTCAACTCCTTTTGAAAGTTATGAACTATTACATAGATTTATAATACCATGAATCAAAAGTTATGATAAGGGTATAAAAAGGCAACAACTAAATGAGAAGGAAATGTTTGTGCCACCTTCTTTTGTATCTTATCTACTCACTACTACTGTAAAAGGCATAAACAAAGCAAAAAAAAAGCGGCGAGATATTGAGCCCTTTTTGGTTTTCTTTTCAACATCACTTATCAATTACAGTTAGAGATTTAGTTACAGATAAAAGAAGAAAAGATAGTGAAAGGTGGCAAACACAAAGGTTTTTTTTTTAAAAATTTCTTATATATGTTCTTTTCCCTTAAAATAAAGAAAAGAGCGTTCGAATTCTTGTACTATATTATCTACGATAGAAGAAGTTTTAGTGCTCCCTCTTTTTATTATTTAATCAATCCATAAAAAGATAGTAAAGAAATTTTAGAGAGTTAGATGCAATAAAAAGATTTATGTCATAGCATTTGGGGCGTAAGTAATGAAAATAGTTTAGCAATTACTTAAAATCAAGGCACAATTGCTTAATGTTAAATGCTAAATGTAAAACGTTAAAAACAGAAAAACAGAGTAATGTTATGTGGAACATTTATTACTTACTATAAAGTTGGCATACGCAATTTGTATGAACTTATTGTAATAGTTTCTATAAGTAATCGATAGTTTAATAGTCATATTTAAGTAATCGATAGGTTAAATCTTTTTACAAATTCCTCTATAATTAATATTACAATAATTACCATAAATATGCTATAAAAACGTTGCTATAATTTGTTAATGCAAAACTTAGAAAAATGTATACAATAATTTAGGAATATTTAGGAAACAAATTCTTAAAAATTTTTTTACAAGCTCTTTCGAAAAGATTTCAATGAAATAAGTAACATTTTTACAAAAAAGTACTATAAGAGAGAAAAAGAATAATACACTAAAATGCATAGAACAATTGTTTATAAAAATTACTATAAAATGTGCTACAAAATCATTTTGTTTCTAATATACAATAACTTTGTTGAGTCAGTTGCTATAAATCTGAATTTAAAAATAAAGTTCCTATAAAAGTTGCTATAAAAGAACCATAAAAAAATTAGTAGAAAATCTTATAAAATTGGCTAATTTATTAATATAATAAAAAATTTTAAGTAAAAAAGTTAAATGAAAATAATATTCCTAAAGAATTTCTGGAGTAAAATTTTCTTATCAAACTTTTGGAAAAATTTGCACTATTTCTCTTTGGTTTTTATATCATATTTTCGAAATTATTAGATATTCATATTTTATATTACATCACATGAAATGAAATGAAATTCTTCTATGAAAGACAAGAAGAATTTTAAGATGATGTGTAATATAAAATAAAAAAAGTGGAAACAATAATAATAATAAATTCCATACACAGATACATATAAACATAATGTAAAGCCAATTTTTTGTTTACACATATTTGCAGGTGTATGAAAATATTTAACAAGCATCATTTCTCTGTCAAAGAATTTCATTTCAAATTTGTGCGAAAATTTTGCAGCAACATTAGAGCAAACAAACAAAAGAAAAAAAGGAAAATATTTCAAGAGTCGTAAGAACAATTCATAATAATAATAGAAATTCTTAGGTATATCGAAATTTCATCTTATTTTTTAAGATACTATAAATAAATTTTTCAAATGTTATTTGATTTGTATTTTAATTTTTTCTCTATTTTTCTTTTGCAATGAAATACACAATTTAATGAGATTCTTGTAAAATTATTTCAGAAAGAAAAGAAATTGAAAAGAAATTTACTAAATTTTTTCTATCTTTCAAGAAAAAAAAAAAACATCACAAATGAAAAAGAAAAATACAAGATTTCATTGTTATCTAATGCAAATTTTAAATAAGAGAGAGCAAACAGTCGGGATCATATTGTTAAGATCAGAAGAAGAAGGAAATGCAACTGACTAAAAAATGTATAATTGACCTTTCAGCCTTTTACCACTGTTTTTTTCCCAAAAAAAAAAAGAAAAACAAATAAAAATTTAACTAACTTTAACGTAACAAATGTAGAATACAAATAAACCGGAGCAAAAGAAAATTTGCTGAAATTTTGTTGTACAATTTCTTGATTATTATCTTAACACTCTTTACAAAAAATCAGTGCATCTCGTTGTTATTCAGTATAATGTTGGTGGTTGGCTTAACAACAATATGCTTTACTTTTGCTGTTTTTTTTTATATTTTTTTCTTACTTATCGCGTATCATGAATTTAAGCCTCTGGTGTATCCTCAATAATTACTACGTGATGGATTTTCCAAAAACACAAAAAAAAAACAAAAACAAAACAAAACAAATAGAAAAAGAAAAAAGCTATAGAAAAAAAAACACGAGCTGTAAAAACAACAACAACAGTAGCAACAAAAGGGGTATATCAATATCCAAATAATCTGACGGAACAAGAGGGAGGGCTAAATATAATACAGATAAATAAGGAGAGATACATTGAATTGAATTTTGATGCGATCAATAATAGAAAAAGATTAACGCATACTTAAAAAATTTAAAAAAACACATACACAAATATATACATACATATACACATACAACATGGATAGTTAACAATATGATTAAAACTAACAAGAATGGAATAAAATACGTAGCAACTTCAGCAACAGCAACCATTCAACAATTCAACTGAGCTCACATTTTAAAAAAGGTCATATGGATAATTTTAATCGCTTGTTATTATGTGGTATCTATAGCCTTTCAATCTGTCTCTCTTTCTCTCTCTATTTCTTTCTCTATATCTATTTCTATCTCTCAAATTTTATGATTTTATAAGGCAAACTCTTTATGAGGAATGGGGTAAATGATAAAATTATGGCGTTGATTTCATTGTGTGGTTTGAGTACACGTTTCAAGAACAGATTTATCTGCCCTGATAAGAATGTAGTTTTGTGTGTGTAATAGTCTTCATATTTCTATAACGCTTTCCATAGAAAACGTTACAAAAAAAAGAGTTCAAGTCATAATCACAAAAAGGGCCATTTAATCAATATAATCTCTAGTATACGACTATTAACATCAATATTAGTTTAAAAATCAAAAAGTATCATCATCATTATCATTATCATTATTTATTATTTTCATTATCATTATCATTATCATTAATGGAAAAGTTATTTCTCTTAATATTAATAGATTTTGTTGCTGTTCAACAATAAGACCCCTTTTGTTATTATGGCCATTTTGTTATTATGTTTGTAATGTCTAAAAAGAAAGTTTATGCTTTCTTGATCAGCAATAAATTCTAAATCACATTAAGCGGGCTTGTCTCTCTGTCTGTCTGCCTACCTGCATGATGTTAATATTCTACTGATCGTAAAAACTGAGATATAAAGCTCAAGTTTGGCAGAAATATTAAAAGTTCTCGCACCCATCGATCCAACCACTCACTCATTCCACCCCCACCCCCCCGACTCATACACACATACGTACAAAGTATAAGTTTTATAAAGTTTTGATATTAATCGATGGGCTCATAGAAAGAAATACAAATATCAAATAGTTGAGTGTTATTGTTAGTGTTAAATGTTTGACAGACTTACGTTACCTTAAATGGTAAATACATGTATACACATACATACATTTATTCTTAGCAATTTAGCCATGCATCTAGTCATCCATAAATATACCCAATAAAATTATGGGATCCACTAACAAACCACTATGGATTACAATTTAAATAGAAACCAAATAAAAAAGAGTCACACATAGTCATTTACTTTGCATGTATGTTGCGTATATATATATATATATATATATATATATATATATATATATATATATATATATATATGCATATATAGTTTTATATATATATATTAACTATCATTATTATCCATCAACGTCATCATCATTATCAATGTCAGCTAGTTTGCGCTATTAATTTAATGGCTATAACAAAATCACGTCTCTTCCATCAATAAGCATTTACTTGAGTCTATGATGTTTGCGTTTATGCTTATGCATTAACATTTTACATACACATGCACATATATAAATATATATAAAACTTGACATATGATCATTGAACCATTTCAAGCCTTCACTTTTCTTTATTCTACAACATTTTTCTCCTCCTTTTCATCAATTTATTTTTCTTATCATTCTTGTGTGTGCTCGCGTGTGTGTGTTTCTTTTGAAAATTGTTCTTGAAACAAGTCAAATAGAAAATCAAAAGAAAATTGGCCAATTTGTTAACAATTGCCGCTCAACTCAACTTTCATCACTATAACTAAACTAATATCTCTCCTTCTCTCTTTCTTTCTCTCTCACTCTCTTTCTCTCTTTCTTATTTTCTTTCTTATTTCTTTTTCATATACTATTTGACATTCGTTTGTTTTCTTCCCGACTATTTTATTGGGCCTTTTAATGTCCCATTTGTCTAGATTGTTTGCCAACAATATTTATTTTCTTTCATCCATCATTCAATCATCATTCAATTCGTCTTCCAAAGAAAAAACTTATATGTGTTCATTTAAGTAAAATTATTTAAAATGTCTATATATGAATAGATTTGATAAATAAGAAGAAAATTTAAGGAATAATATATATTTAAAAAAGGAGAAAATTAAATCGGCCTAAATTAAAGTCGTTGTTCCTTTGTTTGTAGTTTGAGAAAAATCTTACTCGAAAAATTTTAAACTATTTTTTCAAACTTTGACATTTATGGTGAAGAAAGTGTCGAATTTCACAATCAATACGATACAGTCCCGATAAAATACAAGTCCGCACAAATTGGAATAGAATTAAAAAATTACACAAAAATTGGCAAAATATCATTAATAATATAAGTCAATACATTTCCGATGAAAATGGTGAAACCTTATACATATATTTTTATATAAAATGAAGAACTAAAGTGAACAGTGAAACACTTGAAAAAGTTGCGCCGCTGAACGTGTGAAAAAAAAGAAATGAATGGAAAATCAAAAGAACTGATTTTTCATTAACGCTCTTCAACAATAACACTAAAAAAAAACTCTTCCAAAAAAGTATTTAAGAACAGAATCGTATTATTAATTCCTTTTTTTCCTTCTTCTTCTTCTTCTTCTTCTTCAATGATTCACTTCTCACAAGTGTAATAATTTTATAATTACACTCCAAACCTGTTAAGCAATAAAAAAATAAATGGAAAGAATTTTTTTTTATTGAATTTTTAATATAAAACGAGTAAACAGATTTTATTTGGCTAGAGCCAAATCTTGGATCACCCATCAACCATATAACAAGATAATAAAAATACAGAATGTGTTTTACTTTACTTTTATATACAATAAAAATATAAAAGCCAGAAAATTTGGTATTGCATAATTTTAGGTAGGCGTGGCCGATTTGCATAATTATTTGAATAAATGCTAAAGACTCTTTGCTTAACATTACAGCTAACAGAATTTTGCTTTAGAAAAAATTGAAATGCTCTTGCTTTACGTTGCACTGTAGGCCTATATTTTAACCGATATTGTCCACTTTTAATTTCAATGTACCTGCAAGAACTTCCAATGTTCCTATCAAATTTGAGTCTGAAGATTCTTTTTTTGCGGCCAGGAAAATATTAAAAACACCAGATAGACATGTCTAAATCAATTCAGAAGTTGATGCTGATTAAGAAAGTATTTGTACTTTCTCCGACGCTTCTTTTTAGCATGTTACAAATATATTGATAAAATAAGTATGGCTCCAAGCTGTAAGTAGTGAGTGAGTATAAACATATGCACATCTAGCATAAATGTAAATACATACATGTGCATATAAATATTGTAGATATTGTACATGTATTCGCAAAATCATTGGATTAAATTTAATTACCCTAAATGGTTAATAAAACAATGGAAAACAGGTGCTACACTAAAATATATACAAATATGGTTACATTCAAATGCACACTTAGTCATGCATATGCAACAATAAACATATTTACATATTTAATGATGGCATTACATAAAAATGCTAGAGGATGGGCTCACTAGATTCAATAATATGGCAAGGAGATTAAAAGAAATAAATGCCGAAGGAAAAAAAAAGAAGCTATAAAAAAGTAGAATCGAAATCAAGTAAAATAAACCACAAAATGAGATAAAATGAGTAAAATCAAAGAAAAAATTTTTATTTTTTTTCACTCTTTCCCGTATTTCTTGTTTGTATTTAAACGTAAATGCAATAATAACAATAACAATAACAATAACAATAACAATAACAATAACAATAACAATAACAATAACAATAACAATAACAATAACAATAACAATAACAATAACAATAACAATAACAATAACAATAACAATAACAATAACAATAACAATAACAATAACAATAAAAATAACAATAACAATAACAATAACAATAACAATAACAATAATAAAATAAAAGAACAAGAACAGGCTAAGCATGGATGATACACGCAATTTTCTTTTCATATTCATATTGTACAATTCCATTTTTTATGATAATTATAAAATATACATACACACATCCACACACACACACACCCCTATATATATATGATTATAAAGTAAACAATTTTGTAGAGTCTGAAAAAATTTTTGCCTGCTTTACAAAAAGCAACAAAAAGAGACAGAAAACTGGACGACTGCGTTACCAATGAAATAATACGCAAAAATTTATAATATAGAAATTTTGTATAAAATTTTGTATAAAATGTACGATCAATTCTATTTTAGATCAATTAATTCAATGATAGAACTTTTTTATATGCCCAGAGAAAACTTACTAAACCAAACGCTTCATACTTGCCCACCTTTATAATTTTACCCTTTTTCTCTCTCTCTCCCTCCCTCTCTGTCTCTCTCTTCTCTCTTCTTATTCTTGTTTTGTGTGTGAAATATTATTCACCATTTATAATGTGCATGTGCAGTTAATGTATATGTATTTATGTATGCTTGGTATATATAACTGATTAAATGTCGGCCATGTTGATTTGCCATAAGAATTATGAATGCATATAAAATTGATGGCATGAATGAGTGAATTGAATAAGATTAAATAAATGAATAAATGTTCACACCCTTTTGCTTTAGATTTCTTTTATACATTTCTTTTTCGCTTTTACTTATTGTTTTTATTTTATTTTTGTAAAAAACATTTACCACTCATTTCATTTTTACTTTGATTGTTTCTTATTAAGGTTTATCTGCTGCTTGCTCATGTGTTAATTTTTCAATTGTTCAATTGTTCAGATATTTTTAATAAAATCAAACTACAAAATAGAAGTGCAATTCTCTTCTTCTCTTTCTCTTTCTAAATTATTTTATATTTGCGATGTTTATTTTACAATGAATTTTTTATATATTTTTTTCATATTTAATTTTTTCATATTTAAATTAAAAGTTCAATTTTAAGGAATTTTTCGTTTGTTGCTACTTTTCTTTTATTCTTGAATTTAAAAATTATGAATTTATAACGATTTCAAGTTGTTTTTGTTCCATTTTATTGCTGAATTTAATTTGTGAGCCGAAATAGAGAATTGTAGAAATTTTGAATGAAACAATTTACTTTGTGAGAGTTAGATCTGGGTTTTACCATAACGATCTCAGAGACACTTTCTGTATCGATTTAAGGTTGTCTGTACATCCGCCTTTTACCTGTCCATCCGTCAAATAGCAGTTTGCAATCTTTGATATGAAATTTAATGAAATTTGGCTCACTGCTAAGCTTTGTCACAATAACCAGTTCTATCGAGGAGAATAATCAGAACCGCTTTTTTAGATTATAATGGATTCTAAAATACAAGTTTTGGTTAAATACCGTGAAAGTCGCTTGCAAAATTTCATTCTTTTGTTTCGCTTTTCTTTGTCGGCATTAAAGCAAAAAAGAGGCTAAAGCAATAATGTGGTTATAAACGATCAGTTCAATGTGTTTATATCTATATGTTACTCTTTTACGATTTCTAGTAAAATTTTTCCCCAAAAAAAAAAAAGTTATACAAATCTTACAAAAAAAATTTAGGCATAAAAAAAATTGTAGACTTATTTTTTCTGGAGGAAATAGGGTGACATAAATAGATATATGAAAAACGAAGAAAGGAAAAATATAAAAAAAATAACAAAGAACAAAATGAAATATTATTTTAATATAATTGGAACACCCAATGAGTTAATAAGTGAACGTCTGCCGCATCTTTAAAATGTTTGGTACTTTTTTGGCGGCATATTTAACAGCGACAATATTTTTTTATAAAAAACAATTACAAGCAGTAACAACAATTTTCAAGATGCTTTTTCTTGTCTGCTTCCAATTTTTTTTTGTTTGAGCTTTTTTTCTTTTCCTTTTTGTTTTATTTGACTATTAACCCTTCACAAAAGCTAATGATGCCATTGCTGGTTAAGCTGATGCTGTTGCTGATGCATTATGCTGCAGGCCACATTATACTACAGTCTACCTCATCATTCCACTTACACTTTATATACATACCAATGTTTATGAATGCATGCATGCGTGTGTGTGTGTGTATATGTTAGTGTAAGTACAAAAGCACATATTTACGTATAATATGCCAAAGTATACGAGACTATAACGCATTACAACAACAACAGTAAAAATAGTAGAAAAAGGCCAACAATAGTTAAAGAGGACCTAAAGATGTGGGGGATGTGAAACAAAGATTGAAAAAGAAATAACGACGTGGGCTGAGACCGATGCTGATGCTAATGTTACATTCCGTAATTCTTAAAAGTAAAAAATTTTGTAAGAGAAGTTGATGAGTGCATGCGTGCTTGTATGTGCGCTGAATGCGGCGGTTTCATTTTCTATATTTTTATCAATAAATTCAATAAAACTCATTTCAGAGGAAAATACAAACGCGCTCTTTGCAAAGCAGTACAAGCCAGTTATAAGAACAGTCGGTGGTAAATGAATAAGCCACAGAAGACGCAGACGATGCAGAAGAAGATAGAGAAGAAGCAAAAAAAAATATTTACGAAAACTTTATATAAATTTTAAATATTTCCACTAAAAACTAGAAGTGCATGTTATATATATATGCCACAAACACACACAAATACATAACATAAATATACACACATACATTCATACATAATTATACAAACATGGTTACTGTATCCGCTGTGAATCGACTGGTTGTTGTTGTTATTATTTATTTGTTATATGTTGTTGTTGTTGTTGTTGTTGTTCTTTATCCAATGAATAATTGTATGGACAGACAGACAATATATATGTATAAATACATCCATATATTATCACTAATACACACACACACACACACACACACACACACACACACACACAAATGAATTCATTCATATGAATTGATATTTGCCATCGCTGTTTTGTACTCCTATGTTATTGTTGTTATTACTTAATTGTATTTCTTGTTGTTGTTGTTGTTATATTTATACATTTATAGTTTTTATCGTAGAAAGATATTAATTTTATTAACTTTATTACGAAAACATATATTCATATTTATACACAAAAAAAGATAGAAAGAAACAGATAGAATCACTAGAAGAGTATAATGGATACGTATGATGGCATTACTTCCTATTACAACAACAATAACATAACAAGACGAAATAGAAGTAGAAGAAACTAGAAAATAGTAAGAACAAAAGTTACTGAGAAAGAACAACACAATACGAATAACGTCGATAACGTTGTTTATTTGAAACTACAAATCTTTATAAAATTGTTTATTAACATAATAATCAATAAATTGTTCAATGTGCAGAATTAATGTGTTTTACATAAATTCATATGCGCTCTTCTATTTTATAATTATTTTTTTTTTGTTTGTTTTTGCATAATAAGCAAATGGCACAAGGAACTGAAGAGACTCTGAAAACTAATCTTGGAAAATATGAAGTTTTGAAAAATATGAAACTACCAAAAACAAAAAATAATAATAATAATTAAAGTGCTAAAATTGAAGCCACTTTTTTTAAATAGAGGGGTATTTTTCGTTGGTAGAAAAATGACAGTAATGACCAGAGCTTTATAGTTTTGCAGTGATGTTATTGAAAGTATTAAAAGAGAAACTAATTGTCTAAAAATTTAAGCCTTAGATTTAAGTCTTAGATTTAAGTTGAGGACACTAATGAAATGTTTCCCATCGTTTTTAGATGGTGATTGATAGTAATGAGAACCGAAGGCATTTTACGTTTGCATCTACCGGCAAACCAATGTTTTTAAACTCTGATAAAAAACAAATTATCATCTCATAAACAATTCTACCAAATGTCAAATCAAAGACGTAAGCCATATTGCAATTTAATTAAGTGCATGTTTGAACCGAGCAAAAAAATTTATGGCCTCATGGATACTACTGGTAATGCTTATATAAAACAGTTTAATAATATTCCATAAGATGTCTAAAGAATTTGATTCGTTTTAAAAACTTATACATTTTTCAAAAAGCAAAATTATTAATTACTTTTATAATTAATACATTGATTTTAATTAATGTAATTAATTATTAATTAATATACCAATTAATTAATTAATTAATTAATTAATCAACTACTATACTTAATTAATTAATGAACTGCTATACTAATTAATTCTATTCAATTCAGTAAAAGTCAAATTTTATGTTTGTACAGAAAAATTAATGAAATTTAGATATTTAGATATTTCTGTATGAAAGTCAAAAAATTTTGTAATTCTATGTCTGTAAATTTTGAAGAATTCTTATTGTTTTTTAAATATATAGAAAATAATAAAAAAATAAAATGAAAAAAATGACATGTTAAAATCTGTTTTCAATTATGAAAATGCTCGAGACCCATTTACCCGATTACATTTCTTTAAACAGCATAAACGTACAGTACTTACAAATCCATGTTTATCGCTGATGTTATTCGTTAATTTCAGTTTATGAAATGAGACAACTTTTTGCATCCACTGTTCACCCGTTGTTGGCGAATCGGGATGTATATACATTCTTTTTGGCATTTCTGGATCAGCTTTACCAGCAATCATCCAGCGACTACAAATAACAAAATACAAAAACAAAAATACAATATTAAAAAGTTTTCATATTGAAAATCTGTTAACACTTTGACTGTATTTTTTGAAAAGTTCATAAAACAAAGTCTATGGGAAAAATTTAAAGCGACAAAAAGGAACGTGAAAAAATCACTTAAGCAAAATATCAAATAAAATGTAAATAAAAATAAATAATTATAAATAATAATTATAAATTTAAGTATAATAAATTTAACGAAAATGATTACAAAACTGTTTTAATAGAGCGCGAAAAGAAAATCAAAGTTGACCTTTAAGATAATTAATTTAAATTTTATTCATAAAGTAGCAAAAAAAAAAGGCAGCAAAAACAAAAAAAACGGAACAAAATTTTTAGCGTCGACAACTTCTTTTTATTTCTACTAAATATTTTAAATATAAACTTGTGCAAATTTGATAATACAAATCATCATAAAGCGAACTAAGAGAACGAGAATAAGAATGAGAAAGAAAGAAAAATAAAAGGCAAGTAAGAAAAAATTGATTGATTATATAACGAAACACAAAAGATAAGTTATGGCATATTCATTTCAAAACAGCAAAAAAAAAGGAAAAATGTCCATAAAAACCAGGCGAGAGAGAGAGAGAGAGAGAGGTGGGTGAGATATTGAATAATTATTTATGAAAGAAGCTTTTTAACGTAAGTTTATTCAGAAATGTATTTATAATATTATTGGACTTAGATTAATGTTATAGTTGTGATAAAATGGATAATTAAATTAGTTACTAAAAACTAGAAATATCGAAAATAAAGAAATTTTGGTTAATAATTAATTAAAGAAATTTAATTACTATAACTTATTTATAATTAAATTAATATTCTTCTTGTAGCTTGGAAATAAAATAATAATTAAATTTGTATAATTATTATTAAAGGCGACATATGAAAGCGATAAAGAGGCGTTAAAAAATCAATCCATTATAGTTGAATTAAGACACTTCTAATGATTCTAATAGAATAATAAAAAAAAGACAATTTAAAAGAAAGACAGTAATTAAATTGTTACAATTAACACAAAAAACAAAAAAAAAAGACAAGGAAAACTAGATATAAAACGCCATAAATGAATGAATTACTTAAACGAATTTAATGTGAGAACCATTTATTTATGTTTATGATAAAAGCGCTCGAGATATTAACAACCGAACCAAACTGAAGAAGATAATAATACAGATAATATAAAATTGAAATAATTTACTTAAATTGTAATTGGGTTGCGTTAAGTAATGAAATTTTTTAAAGTATTTAAAAAAAGCTACAATGACAGAAAATTTTGGCGATTATTTATAATAAATTAATTTTAATCATAATGATAACGCAATTATATTTAAAAATTATTGAAATTCTTTTAAGTTATAATTATAATCATATTGTTGATAAAAAATTATTTAAAGATAATTAAATGAAAGCCGAAAAAATTAAAGTGAGATTATTGAAATTAAATAAGTAAAAATTTTATAGTCAAACGGGGCCATCTCTTAAATATTTTACACCACTTTGCTTAATGTAAAAAAGTGTAATATTTAAGTTATTTGAAAGAATCGCTATAGAAGAAAGAGTTTAAAAAATATAAACCAATCTAGACCATATTTAACCTAGACCAATCGGGGTCAACTTTGGTTCATATACAAATACAAGGCCGTGCCAATTTCCTCAAAAATATATTAATAATTATAACACTATTTCTGTAAATTGAACGTTTTTGCAGAAGCCGTTATACAGAACGATAACGCGAAAACGATGCCTGTCTAACAATTTTCAATAAAGATGGTCTCTGAAGCAAAATACATCTATCTATAAAATCTCATTGAAATGTCTACAAAAAATTGTGCTCTGTAGTTTGATAAAAAAAAATTTATATGGACAGATAAACCGGCGGACAGATGGACAGACAGAACCAGAATACAATTTAGAGTCGATCAGCGTAATACAGAGATAAGTCTCTCTCAATTCCTTCTAAGTGTTACAAATTACCATACAAACTTATTGTACCACAAATAGTTAAATTTGTATATTTGTATTTGCAGTATATTAAAAAATTTCCACATTCCAACATTCCAGATAATTATTTAAAGATATTTATAATTAATATCATAAAGAGTGAGAAAGCGAGTAGAGAGTGAGAGGAATAGAAAACGAAAGCAGGGCAACGATACATATAGAGAAAATTTCTTATAGAGATTTGTGTACTTACCTATTATGAAATTTATAACGATAATCATCAGCTGCCACAATATCTAATAATAAAATGTATTTCGCTTTAGCATCTAAACCAGATACACGAAATTTCATTTGAGGAAACATTTGCCTGAAAGAATTATAATAAGAAAAAGAAAGCGTCAACAAATGAAAGATTAAAAAAGTTTCTTAAATTAGATATTTTATATGTTATGATCTTATTTTATATACATATTATTATTTTATATACAAATTTTATATTTATATACAAATTTATTATTTAGGGAATTTCATTAAGTATGAATTTTAAATTTGTCTGTGCATCCGCTCTAACTCAATACAACCAAATAAAATAATAATCATCATTATAATGAAAATAATAATAGTAACAATAATAATAAGTATAACAATAATAATAACAGCAACAACAATAAAGGATCATTTTAGCACACAATAACAATTACAATAACAAATAAATTTAATATAAGAAAATAAGGGCGATCATGGTGGGCGCTGTTAGCTGTTTGTAAACGATTGTTGGGCAGTTTGTTTTCCTATCATTTTTTATTCAGTCCTTTGCTTTTTTCTTTTGCTGGTGCTTTGTCGAACAAAATTTTCACATTAACAAACATACACACGCACATTTATACGTACAAACACACTAGCACGCGCAAGATCACACACAAATATACCGCTAAATGCTTCTTTGCTATCACTCGCGTTTTTTTTTTGTCCACGTCAAACAGTTTCCTTTCCATTGCTTATCGTTCCTTCTAGTTCAGTCTCATTTGATTTTATTTTATTTCATAGCATTTTATATCATCCTTTCAACATTTCAATTCCTGCTCTTTAACTTCTTCTTCTTGTTGTTGTTATTGTTTTTGTTTTTGTTTTTATTCTTGTACTTCATCTTCTCCTTTTTTTTGTTTCATTTTAGTATTCATCTTCTTATTAATATGAAACTATATCATAATCGCATTCACGTGATCAGTTGTAAGCAGCTGTGGCGCCAACTTTAGCGCACGAAAATTTTTCATTTTTCAAGCTTCGGGTTGTATTGTTATTGCTATTGTTGTTGCATTTGTTATTGTTATTGATGCTGATGCGTATTTATTTGTTTTTTTTCTTGTTTTTTTTTTTGTTTTTTAACTCCTTCTGCATCTTTTGCTTGCTGTTGCTGCTGTTGTTTCGTCTTTATTGACTTTCTCTCTCTGAAGATTTAAAGTTACGTTTATAAAATAATCATACATATGATGTTTTTTTTTGATTGTTAATTTTTCTTATTGTTATTGTTATATATTATTACTAGTTGGGTTGAGAGTATACCATCATCATTTAACAGTTTGCTTTTTCTTTTCTTTTGTTTCTTTCATTTTTTTACATTTTTTTGTTCTTCTTGAGTTTTTTTTTTTTCTTTGGCCAAGTTAGTAAATTAAAATTGGCATTGGAAAGGTCTTGTTTGACGTTATATAAACTGACAAAAGAAGAAGAAGAAGAGGAAGAAGAAGTAGAACAAGAGGAAGAATAGGATGATAAAAAAGGAAAAAAAGCAGCCAAAATTGTAGCAACACAAACACTCAAGTAATAACACTAACATCTCATCCACATCATCATCACCATCACCATCACCATCTACTACATCGTCACCATTTTACCATTGACGTCAACGAGACAACGAGAATAGCTACGATTACAACCACGATAAATGATGGCGATGATGACGATGATGACAATGACAATGACGACGACGACTAAGACGACGACAACGATCACAACGATTTTGACTCTATTGTTATTATAAAGTACCATTAATATCATAACTATTACGTTTTACTTTCAAATAAACAAACAAAAAATAACAATAATAACAACAACAATAACTAAGACTTTACTCTTTTGTATCTTTATCACTATTTTGTTGTGTTACGTTAAGTAAACAAACATTAATATATACATAAATATATTGAATTTTAAATAGTGGAGACCAAGGAAATGATCCTATATCTGTATAAGAAAAAAGTGTATAAAGCTACTTAGAGATAGAGAGAGATAGAGAGAGAGCGAAGAGAGAGAAAGAGAGAGATGAAAACCACCCATTATTATTATTATAAGCTAATGCTGTGGCTTCATTTGTCCAATTTGTGTGAAATTGTTAAAGGCATTTGCTGAAACTTTGTAGTTAAGAATAATAAAAACAACAACAATAACAACTAACAGCAACAACATCACTAACAATAACAAAACAAGAAAATGAACATTTTTATTTGCTTTCCAAAAGAACGTGTTGAAAGGTTGGCATCGTCCTTCTTCTTCTTCTTCTTTTTTCTTACTGGTTTTTTTTTCATTTTTTCTTCTATTTTTTGTTTAATGCCAATGGGCAATATTAAAAAGAGCAACAGCAACAGAAACAATAACCATAATAAAAGAACGAAATGCATCATCAGCATCATCATCATTTAATGCTACGTTTCATATCGTTTCATATATAAAAAAAGAAAGACAAGCAGCCAACAACAACAACAACAACAACAACAACAACCAAAATAGTAACTAGAATAAAAATAACAACAATAGCAACAACAACTTTTTCTTTGCTGTTGCTTAACAATATGAATCAAAAAAAAAGCAAAACAAAACAAAAGCAAATATTATCGTGGTCATTTGGTATGTTAACTTGAACATGTATTTGAATCGTACATATGTATGAATGTTTATATCTTGGAGTCTATATATACCTGCATATATATATATATATATATATGTGTATATGCATTTTGTATTGTACATGGCATCGTAAAATATCTTACAAATATGAAAATTATAACTTTGAGCAGCACAATCACTCAATCTGTTAACATTATCTTTTCATTCTTATCCTTATTATGAAGGCATACATGTTATGACTATGTACGTATATGTTATGTTATACACATACATACATACATACATACATACATACATACATATATATATATATATATATATATATATATATATATATATATATATATATATATATATATATATATATGTATGTATATGTATGTATGTATGTTTATATATGAACGAAAATAATTACAATAGCAACAACAAACAAAAAGGTAAACAATATAAATTTTATAATTTTAACTAACTTAACCCGAAAAACCCAGGCTAGTGCTAGTTAACTGCTAGTTAGCCGCAACGCAATCAGCTAAGCAGCCAGCTAAGCAGCCAGCCAGTGAGTTTAGTTAGTTAGTTAGTTAGTTGGCTAGTTAGCCGGTCAGGCCTTCTTCACATATTTCAGACTCATGAATCAAATTTAAAACAACAAAATATATTTCGTACACACGTGTGTTGCATCACCATCATTATTATCATTGGCAGCATCATTATTATCATTATCATTGCTTTTTTTTTATTATTTGGTCAGCATTAAACAATAACAAACATGGTTAAGGCAAATGGTTAAGTGGATGGTTAAAAGTTGCCTGTTTTTATTATTTATTTTTTTTCGAGACGGTCACAGGAATTGTTGTTGGCAACAACAATAACAATAATGCCATATACAACCAACAACAAAAGTCATCAACAGCATCATAACTATCATCATCACCACCAGGTTAAGCTATAATTTCTTCTTCTATTCTTTTTTTTACGTTTTTCTTTTTCTTATTATCTTCTTCTTACGCTTTTTATTACTGTTGTTGCTTTTATTATTATTTTAACAATCCACCACAAAACAAATAAACCAAAAATAAAGTAAAAAGTAAGAAAAAACCAAAAAAAAATCAAAAAAAAAATATACCAAAAACAAACACATAAAATTATAATATTAAAATGTTTGACTGAATATTTCGATACAGACATTCGAGGCGACAGTCAGCAGTCGATTGCAATACATGCACACAATTAACATACATAACAAATTCAAATATTTCGTCTTAGCTTTTATTTTAAGAAATACTGCACAGTTTGCTAGTAATTTTGGTAAGAACAATATTTTAACAAGTGTTAAATTTATAAGTTTCTTTGGTAAAACGTATTTTTTTTTGTTTTTTCACTAAAAGAAAATTTCAAATTCAATAAGAAAATTATATTGCTTTAGAACAACAATTTCATAATTACCTCTGATAATTAAAGCACAACAACATTAAAATGCAATGATCAGCAAGATATTTCATTATTTAGTACTTAAGTACTTAAAGTACAGTTTACAAGATTATTGCTTTGCAAAATTATTATTTCTCTAAATAATCTAACATGTGATAGTAAAAAAACAAAAGGACATCGACAGCAGTATATTTAAGTACTTTTGTACTTTTGTACTTAGAACTGTCAAATTGTCAAGTATTTATTAGAAAGAAATATTATTGGAAATTAAGCAATTTCTTAAATACATAAAAAAATTAAGTACCATAAAATATTTCAAAAAGACACCAACAAATTCCAATTATTTTATTGTTTTAATTAAAGGTAATGTAATAATAAAATGCATTTTATGTAACTTATATTTATTCTATTTAAAATAATTAAATATTTAAATAAAGCAAAATAAAAAAGTTTATACTTAGAAAATATTGATTCATAAATTTGATCTAATTAATAATATAATATTTAAATTCATATATTTAATTAATTAAATACCAATATTTTATAGTACTTAATTACATTAAAATTTAGTACGTAAACATGGAACAAAGATTAATAAATTGCGTGATGTTTAAAAGAGACGTACAAAAAAAAATTGTATTCAATTTTTATTTTTACTTCTAAGGCCACCCACCTCCTCGTTAATAACAGAAGCAATTTTTGTGTGCATGTATGTGTTTAGTTAGTATGTTCCCGTGTGTACGTATGCTAACTATATTTTGTGATAATAAAACAAAATGAACTTTAACTTAAAAACTTTAAGTACTCTTCCTAACACATTCTTATCAGAGATTGCTATTGTAAATTGAGTTTCTTTTTTTTTTTTTTGTTTGTTGCGTTTTTTGCTTGTTATTGCTGTTGTTATTATTATTCTTTTTATTTATTTGTTTTGTATGGCAAATCATTTATGTTAGATTATTACGAGTGGCTAACGATTGCATTTACCGCATTGCATTGAATTGTGCGGTTTTGGTGTTTTCTCTGTGTAAACAAATAACAAACGCTAACTATGAAAAACAACAAAAAAAAAAATATATGAAGAAAAAGAAGAAGAAGACAAAAGAAAATAGCTCGAAGCGTTCTTCGCCTCCTTTAAGGTTGTCATCACTCATCGTGTATTACGATTATGTATGTACATGTTTGTGTGCGTGGCTTTGTGTCTGCTTCTGCGTGTGTGCCCGGCCCGTATTCTTATTCCTGCTTTAATTTTCTTTTCCTTTTTTGTTTTTGCTTTTCTTTTTGATATGCGTGTAATGATTCTTGTTCTGTTGTGTTGGTTTACGATTTTGTTTGTTTTCTGAATTGAATTGAATTGAATGTTGCCCATTTAAAAAATATAACTCGTTAGCCATTATTGAGCACTTGGCGCCAGTCAGTTAACTTAACTTAACAACTACAACAGCAGCCAGAGCAGCAGCAACACGAATGCTTTGCTATTCGTGTTGCTGCTGCTGTTTAAGCTAAAGCCAAAACTTTCTGTCAGTCAAGCCACTCAGTCAGTTGTTTTGTTTAGTTAGCCAGCCACCTTCCTGCCATAAAATATTATCAACACGATGAGAATGAGAATGAATCAACAAAATTAAAAAAAAACAATAACAACAACAAAATATCGTAAAAAATCCCATAAAGCTATATATTGTGCGCGCGAGATCTGCCATACACATTTCGATGTTCGCCACCAACCTCACACTGAATACATGTTTGTCTGTTTTATACGTTTCTCTGTCCATCTGTACGTCTGCGTACGTCTGTTTGTCCTTTTGCTTGTTGTAGCAACAAAACGATTTGGCCTCGTTTTCGTTCTTCCAAAAAAAAGAAAACAATGAATAAATAAACGAAAACAAAAAAAGCAAACTCGCGCGAAGTTTCTTAATGGTATTGTTTTAAACTCACTAACTGTTGGCTACATTTTTTCTTCCTTTCATGGTTTTTTTTCGTGGAGTTTTCCGTTTTCTTTTTCTTTCTTTGCTTCAACTTTGAATAAAGCAACAGCAACAGCAACAGCAACAAAGATTCAATATCCAGAATTATAGAACTTGAGGCTGGTACCAATGCCAATACCAATATCGATGCCGAGACTGCCGGTGCTGTTGCTGTTGCTGGCATTGCTACTTTTGTGCCGTAACATTCACCTAAGAAATAATCGCGCTTATTCATGTAACGCTCTCATTTCTGCTGTTGCTGCTGCTGCTGTTGCTGCTGCTGCTGTTGTTGCTGCTGTTGTTGCTGTTATTATTGTTTACGTTATTACGTTATTATTATATGATTATTGGTAGCTGGCAGCTTGTTAGCATTTTATATATTGTATTTACGTGCATGTATGTGGGTATGTATGTGTGTACATTGCCATTATAATTGAAAGAAACAAAAAAAAGAAAAAAAAAACGATCTTGTTGAAGTTTATTTTTCTCTTCTCCTCCTCATCCTTCCAACGTCTGGGTGGCAGGCATACTAATTTTATCGTTATATTTGTAACGCTGAAAACGAAGTGAAGAAGACACAAAGTATTCTTCATTCGCATAAAATTCTGAAACTATTTCGACATGTCTATCAGTCTATCCGTCTTTTCGTCCGCCCCACTGTTCCTCTGTGTGGTAAGAATTCTTCTGATCGCAAAAAGAGAGATATTGAGGTAAAATTTTGCAATTCTGTTTAATAATGATGCTGATTGGCCACGCCTACGCAAAGAGTCATAATGTTTATATGGTGAGTATCCAAGATTTGGCTCCAGCCGTATATAATACTTTTTCTTCTTCATCCTCATTATACTAAAATTTTTTTCATTTAAACAAAATACAACAAGCAAAAAGAAACATAAAAAAACCAAAAAACAATGAAACAGTAAAATATGAGAATAAAAACCAACTAAACTAAATTGAGGTGAAGAAAAAGAAAAAAATGCAATTCTTCAGATAAGTAGATGGAGCAGCAGATAGAGAAAGAAAGAAACAGTAGAATGGAAAAATTGAGAATCAAAAAGGGTCTTTGTATGAAAAATATCTTTATGTAAGACACAAACACAAAGAAACAAAAAAAAAAAACCAAAAAAATGAGAGAAGTATATTTAGATGGGGCAAAATTTTGGATACACATCACTTAAACACTATGACACTATAAGGTACTCAGACTGCTTCAGTTTTTATGTAGAAAGCAGAAAACGTGAATAAAAAGGCAAATTTACTTTTGGACAATTTTGCGTAGATATGGCCGATTTGATGCTGATCAAAATTATTCATGAACTTTGTATGGTCTTTGTAAGGTACTTCTTTTTAAGCGCTACAAACATTATGACATAATGAGTATACTCTCCATCAATGGGTTGTGATTATAAAAAAAAAAAAAAACTAAAGGTGTTCATCTAACACAAAATTAAAGTTTAAAGATAAAGTGAAAAGGTGGGAGTGTTCTGATATAAGAAAAAAATAGGATAACGGAGGCAAAAGTAAATATGTAAAAATTATAATACGGACAACAACAAGAAGAAGAAGAAGAGACAATTTGAAATATTTCACTTTTCTCTAACATTTTCTTAATTTTTGTCTTTTTTCTTTTCTTGTGCTTTTTTACCTTTTTTTCTTCTTGTATTTACTATCGAACCAAAAAAAATTCCATGTGAAAATAACAGAAATGGATCGTTACAATTTTGTATTAATTATATAGCAAAAAATTAAAATGTATTACAAAATTTTTTTTCTCAAATTTTGGAAAATTTAACAAAACAACCTTAAATTTATTGATTTGTTCCAAAACCAGAAAAGAAATATTTTTGTATGAAGCAACAAAATCTTCATATATTTCATGGAGAAATTTCTCTCTTTCATTAAACAAAAAGTAACGTTCTCCTTTTTATTCTCTTTCTATATATTAAACAGAATGACAAACATTTATACAAACTTTGCTGTAAAAGTAAGTTTTACGATTTGAAATCATTTGGCAAATAAAGAATGAAAATGTGAATTTCATTAGTTCAAGCATTTCTAGAACTTACATTCAATTATACGAATTTAATATGTGACGACTAAATAATTGTCGTATGTAGAATACTTGTTTTGTTTCTTCCTCTTTTTTTTCATATAATAAAGAAAATAAACTACAAATAAATTCCGATCAAGTCTTGTCTTGCCTTGCCTTGTTTGTTGTTAATTTAATTTTTAACTTCTTTTTATTATTGTTTTTGTTTTTTGTTGTTATTGTCACTTTAAGCTTACTTATATAAGCAAGCTGTAATAATAATAATAATAATAATAATAATAATTAATAATAACAACAACAATAATAATAATAATTATATTAATAAGATGATATTATTTTTGCATGCTGAGTGAGATGATTATCGTTCATACTCAAACTCTCAATTCAATTTAAACTCTGTATGCACATGTCGTTTGCTGGTGAATTCATTCATTTATATATATAAATATAGAAATTTAAGTATTTAGTACATTGAAAAAAGTTGTTGTTGGCCTTTTTACATAAATATTTGACAAGTTTTTGATGGCATTCTGAAACCGTTTAATATTTTCGCCTTCCATACAAAAGTGAAAAAAAGTATGAATAAGGGCAGAATGACAATGGTAAAGAAAGAGATGTAAAGAGAGAGATAGAAAATATTGTAGAATTCAATGTAATGTAATTCATTTTGTTATGTCTACTTTAAATAAACTACACGTAACAAATTACAGAATTACAGAAGCCAAAAGAGAGCAACAATAACAAAAACCAAAACCAAAAACGAGAACAAAAACGAAGCAAAATGTTGATTAACTTATTTTGACGCTTTATAATTATACATGAATATATAAAAAGGCTTTATTTGTCTATCTCTTTATTTAACATTTAAGTTAAATACTATAATTAAAGTGTATGAAGTAAATTGTCGAGTTTTCTTTTAAGTGATTATTGAAATATTTAATAAATGAGTTAAATAAATAAGTAGTTTGTCTATTTATTTACTCCTTTTTAAGTAAAAAAACACACTAAAAAAAAGGAAATCTGTCACTGAAAATAATGCCCTTAATTGCTAAAATATTTTCATTTTAATGGTTCACATTTTATATAAAATTTTAAAAGTTTTTCTTTTGTTCTCCTTTCTCTTCTTTTTTTTAAATGGCTAAATGGAAATTTTGTTTAGTTAAGCAAATATTTCTAAGAATGTAACAAACCATAACAAACCATCTTCCATTGTTTTTACAAAGAAAATGTTACACAGGAAAAAAATTGCCGATTTTGAATATATTTTAATGAACTTTACTTAATTTCTTAACGTTTAATTTATGTATTTCACTTTTTAATCACTTTAAGGAAAAGTGGTGTAGTACATTTAAGAATCGGTACCTGCCAACTGTAAAGTTCTTAGCTGTTTAAATGTACTCTTTTCTTTTTTATATCTTTCTATAAAACCCTTATTTAAAATTTGTCGCAGATACGACCTTTTTATCCTTCCATGCACCTTAATTGGGAATATACTTTTTTATATGCAGTTTTTTTTATTGTTTATTAGATTTATGAGTTTGCCATATTAAAAACATTAAAAAAAAATTAAAATTTCATATTTATTTGATTTTGAAATGTCAATTATAAGGCACTAAGTTCGATGACAAACAATGAAATGAAGGAAGGCATTTGCTTCAAAAGTACTTGTGAAACAAAAAAACTAAACTAAAAATTAAACTAAAAACAAGAAAACAAAGACATTGAATATTCAAATTATTCTACAACATGTCAACATGTTTTGATAACATTGCTTTTTGCAATGGCCAACAAATTTTTATTACATAAAGTTTATTACGTAAACTGAAGAACAGAAAAAAATAAAGCAAAGTGGCAAACGATAATAAAACAAATACAATTTATATACATACATATAAAAAAAAACATGATCTTTAATGATAATATTAAAAAACAAAAAAATTAACAGTTAAAGGGGCAATTTAATTTAAACATTGAAAAAGGATACTTCCAGGGGAAACGCGTTTCGAGCTATGTGAATCTTCTTTATGGCATTGAAAATAAAACTAATGAGAAAATTATATTTGGCTATGGCCAAATCTTGGGTATCCACCAGCCAAACACTACTTGATATTTGACACACAGATAATTGTAAATTGTGTAATTTTATGGCGTTTCATGGATTTGGCTCATTTTCAATATTAGCCTGCCTGCAATATTTCAATATTTTTGCAAGAATTAAATTTGATATTTCTTTTTTTGCGATCAGGAGAATGTGTACCACACACAAACAGACACGTGTGCAGACGGACGGACATGTCTAAATCAATTTAGGGTCTCTGACTTCTCGCTTCTCTTTAAAATGTTCCAAACATAATGACAAAGTAAGTACATTCCCAATTTCTAAATGGGGGATTATAACAAAAAGTCATTTAACAGCCAAAGGACAAAGAGCCAAAGAGACAGGCAGAGAAGTTTATTGTAATGGCTGAATATTTAACCCAAAAGATCGTGTTGACATAAAATATCTCCCGGTTCCTTTGCTTATTTATTTTAGTTTTTTCTTGGTCATTTTCTTGGTCATGATAAGTGATGTGACAACAAGCACAATGAATTATACGAATAAAACAATAACAACAACAATCAACAATAACAATAATCTGACATTTTGGTATTTTGTTCGATATAAATAAATAAGTGATCAAAAACAACAGCAGTAGCAGCAGTAGCAGCAGCAGCAACCACATTTGTTGCAGGTGTTTTAACCTCATTTCATTCTTTTCATTATTATTTGTTGTTATTTTGTTTCTTGTGTTTTACCTGTTATAATTTAACAAAAAAAAATTACACTCTTACAAAAGCAAAAAATAAAGAATAAAAATTGTTACACCGCTCGCCATCAAATTCAACTAATTAAGTTGAAATTATTTAAAAAGTCGAGTAGAGTTTGTCATAAATTACAACAACACGATAAATCGATCAAAATAATAGATTTATTTGGGACTTGTACTTCTATTTTTTTTTTGTGGAATAAAAAAAATTTATACTTTAAAAAGCAATAAGAAATAAAAAAAGGTGAAAAATCAACAATACCTTCAACCACCACAATTCATTACTTTCCCCATAATATTATTGATTGCTCATCTAAAAATTAGATATTTATTTTGAGATATTAGTGAAAACAGAAGACGTTTCAATTTCTACACTTTCACCCTTCTAAAACCAACTTCCCTTCTCTTAGCTTCTTTCTCCTCCTTTGGGAGTAGACCAACATCTTTCACTTGAAATTATATAAATTGTTTCGATGATAAAAGATAAAAGGAAATTTCGCCTCTAATATACATTCGAAAAGTTATTCAAGGAATTTAATATTTGTAAGGATTCAACGCTACAACATTCTCCTATATTGACATTCTTCCAAATAAACAAAACAAAAATAATATCGAGCTGAAATTTGGTAAAAACATTACAGGTTCTTGCAGGTAGGTTGGTATTAAAAATGGATAAAATCGGTCTAAGGACACATCCATAGTGCAATAAAAGCACCTCGGTTTAAGCACAATTCGATGGTTTTTTTTTGCCCATTATTCACAAACGTGATACTAAAAATAATCCGATTATAACAATTTTCAATAAGGTTCGTCTCTGAGCCATGACGTACCATGACATACCGTGTTATTAAAATATCTCTAAAATTGCAACTAGCGGTCTTATACAAGGACGGACGGCCAGGCAAACGTATACATAGGCTTAAACCGAATCAGGAAGAAGTAAATCTGAATCGCCTGCTATAATAAAAGATGGGATTTATTTCACCTTCTTTCAAATGGGGGCGACCAATCCCGAGAAGCACCTGCTCAATTGGGAGTGGCTCATGAGATGCTTCTTGATCCATGGCCATCAGGGGGCATCATGAGTTTCATGAGATCAGATCCAAAGATTTAATTTGGTACCACGGGATCACCAATTTCATATTTGCCCAAGTGGTGATGTTGAGGTTGGCTTCGTGGGGGCTGTGGTGTCCATGTCGCGGACGTAGCTCGACCTATTATGTTTATACCACTATTATAGTTTTGTCGAGCAGGGTGCCATTTCCCGAATAAAATGGCTAGCTGGGTAGGCTTATCGGGCTAATCTAATCTAAGCCAAGGAGTAATAAGAAGGCTCCGAATCCTTACACCAAGGATTAAGCCATGTAGATGAGGTGCAATACTGGGTTTAAATTGGAAGCTAGTCGGGACGGTAGCATGCACGTAATGTGTCGTATCTACCAACGCTAGAGATCATAAGTATGTTTATACCATGCATTTGAGCCTTCCAGGCAGGTATGCATGTAAAACACTAACTGTACTTTCTTTTGAATGTTACAAACATCTCTCTAAACTTATAATACCCTGTACCACAAATAGTGCGTAGAGTATAAATATACATTGCTTATTAATATTAGAAAAATTAGAGGTTAGATCGAATTTGTTATCTTAATATCATATTTTTCTGTTTTATCCTTCTCCTCCCATTTAATAAAATAAATTTCTGTCTAGAAATTCTTTTATCGATAAAACAACAATTGATTTATGACAAAAAAAATGCTTTCTCTCTCTCTCTCTCTCTCCCTAATAACGTCTACTCTTACGTTTCTCATTTGTTTTTTTTTTCGTTTGTTAATTTCTTCAGTATATTTTAATATGTATTTTATGTATTGCGGACAAACAGCCCAACTGTTCATTTAAAAGGTTAAATACAACAACAACACATGTATGTATATATTTAAGGTCATTAGACTTTCATGTATTTATTGACAGAGACAAACAAGGACATTTCATTGTGGTTAATTTTAATTATATGATTATTTGAAAGCAAAACGGAAAGTAACCAAAAAAAAAAGAAAACAAAAAAAGGGAAATTTATTCGATCTTTTCTTTTGATCAAGATAACTATTTTGTATTGTCTATATTGCTTGGTCATCTCTAATATTACATCTTAATCGATCTAAAATTGGTTATTTATTTAGAATTGCTGCTGCTGCTAAAACTACTCCTCTTGCTGTGACACAACTGTCACAGTTTTAGTTTTAGTTTTAGGTTTGATTGAACTTATTTTTAGAGTAAAAGTCCAACACATCATTATTTTTGGATAAGAGTCTCTCTCCCCCTTTTTTTTGTATTTCTTTTTCTTTTACTTGACATTTGTCTAAATGGCCTCTTTAATTTAGGGCGTTACCGTAATATATCGAGGGTAGTTATTTAGTTAGACTTTAATACGCAACAGCAGGCTATCGATTTCTAATTTAACAAAATAAAAAGAAAAGAAAACATAAGAAAGAATATTATATTTGACTGAAGCCAAATCTTAGATACCCACCCGTTCTTATATCTTGTTAGCATTTCACACCGAAAAATCTACTTCTTAAACTAATGTTATTTGCTTAAGAAGCAATTTATTTATCCCATAAAGTACTAGAAAATATAGTTTCATTGGCTTATGCTGCTTTAATATAAAGTTTCATAAGAACTGGGAAAACTAAAAGAAATATACCTTGATGGAAAGAGAAAATATCTCTTTGACGGAGAGAAAATTCTATTGAAAAAAGGAAAAGTAAAAAGTAGAGACAAAGAAAAAAGTGCTTCTAAATTAATGAATGACTTATGCTTAAAAAGCATTAATAATTTATTTTATCTCTTACTTTGAATAAAAGAAATTATTACAAAACGCATTATTCTGAAGAATCCATTGAAGCAAAAGAATTGTATAATTTGTTTGTAATAAATTTATACAGAGAGAGCAAAACACAAATTAATGCAATATTAAAATGATGGTCAACAATCAATAAGCTGATCAAAATAATGTTTATATAGAATTTTATGTTAAATTATAAATGAACAACAAACAAAAGCAGAATTGATATTGTCCCCAAACAGCAACAACAGCAGCAGCTAAACCATCACCTGTTTTTTGATAGTGATGATATAAATTTTCATTGATATTGTCAAAATACAACGAGCATGCATACCATCCTTTTATTAAAAATATTATAAATAAGCAAATAATAAGAAAACTATTAACAAAGAGAAGACTTGTAAAATAAATAAAGAAGAAAAATTGCAATAAAACTATCGTTATAACACTAAATCTCGTAAATATCCGTTTAAGTAAATTATGAAAAAGACCAATCATGAAGGAAATTTACATCACATCAGCAAAAGATAAAACAAGTAAGCACTTTATAGTCGGTCGGAGCTGACTACACCACTTTGCCTAATGCGCTGAAAAAGTCAAATAAAAGTCAGCCAAATTGAAATGAATTGTAATTTTTATATTGTATTCAAGGTTTGTTATATTGGAGGCAGTTCAAAAAATGGATTTATTTAGACCACAGATTTTCTATGTCATCATCCAATGAAATTCATTCGCGCCAATTCTCGTTAAAGTATATTCAAAATTGAAACTTGGAACTTGGAATTATACAATAACTCTTTTTCGCAAAAGAACTTTTTATTGAAGAACGTGATCATACAAAAGGTCCGTTTTTATCCATTTTGAGTAGGATTCGTGTATGAACCAAAACACATCTATATATCACATTTCATTAAAATATCTCAAAAATTGAGATCTATAATTTGATAATAAGTGGACAGATGCACAAGCGAAAAGTCAGACAGACGGACTGACAGCCTTCACTCGATTATGAAAGTGATTTCGAGCCGATCAGTATAATAAAAGGGTAGACCTACCTCAACTCTTTACGGGTGTCACAAACGTATGCGCAAACATATAATGTCCTCTTAGAAATGGTGGAGAGTACAAAAAAGGAGAAAAATGGGAACAATGAAAGGAAAATTGCCTCTACGGTTTTGATTATGATAAATAACCCACACATAAAAATCTCTACTTACAACACGCGAAGAAACAAAAAAAAAACGGAGGAAAAAAGAAGAAGATAAAGTATGCACCCCATGTTGATTACATATTTTGCTTTTAAGGTAAACAACAACAACAACAACAACAACAATTTTTTTGGGACCTATATGAAAGTGTAATAAAATGTACGCAAATGTTTTGTACGCCTTTGATGATAATGATGTTAATAATGATGGCACATGCAGAGAATGCGTTGCAACAGTAATAACGGCAACAAACATTCAACGTCATACAACTAATGTAAAAAAATGTTAAAATCAATATAATCGGAACAATAACAAATAATTTAAAAACAAAATTGAAATGAGCCCACTCAATAAATGCAGCACCTCTGCTTTTTAAATTCATGGTCAATAGTCAATCATTGGAAATGCTCAATAGGTCAAATATACATAAAATGAAGCGGAATACTTTATAACTCTGAGTGGAAAAGAGGACGATAAGAAAAAGACAAAAGTAAAAGTAAAAGAGTTAAGAGAACTTCGATTTTTCTTTTTTTTGCTTTTGTTGGTTTTTTTTCAATCATCTATACCTTTCCTCTATTCCTTTAGAATTATTTTTCATACATTTTTCTAGTCATTCTTTTCAATATATGGAGTAAAAATTTTATAAACACCAGATGCACAAATACAATTTACTTTTATAATTATCCTATAAAAATAAAAAAAGCATTTGTTGTTGCTATTATTATTTTATTACTTTTAATAACAATTGCGTGCAAAAATGAAAAAACCAAAAGAAAAAACGAATATAATGTCAGTTGCATTCAAGGTACTTGACCAACGAACTAACTAATCAAATCAAATAAATGATGAATGATAGAATAATGGAAACAGAAAAGTTCCTTTCAGTAGCATTTAGGAAAAGAGTGAGTGAAGGAGAGAGAGAAACAGAGAAAACGAGACGATGAGTTATTTATTTGGAAAAGCAATGAAAAACAAAGAGCAAGGAGTCAGAGGGAGTGAAAAAACAAACAGGAGAGAGAGAGAGAGAGAGAGAAAAAAGACCTATTTATTATGGTAAGTAGGGTGAATAGTATAAATAGTATAAATAGGGGCCGAGAAAGAGGGAGAAGATGAGATAGCACACATTATCATTAAAATTTAACGCTGTAAACCTTAAAAACCAAAAATACACTTTGCACGCATTGTTGCGGTTTTGAAACTGTAAATAACAATTGTAATAATAATAATCATCATAAAAATAATAGTGATAATAATTATAATAATAGTAGTGGTTTCTTTTTATTTCTTTTTTTTTATATGTAAATTATCCACCATCTGCGCTATTTATAGTGTTTTCTTTTTTGCTCCTTTTATTGTAATAACAAAAGAAATTTTAAACAAGCAATTCAATCATATTCGACTGGGACCAAATCTTAAATATGCACCATCCAAAAAAAGTTCAGCTCTCTATATTTTGCTGTTTGCAGTTGATAACCAAAAAATGCTAAATTTTGCTTTAATAAATAGGAAGTGTTCTCAATTTATGTTATACTGTAGGCGTGTCCTTCAACTGATTTTGTTCATTTTCAACAACAACCTGCTTGAAAGAATTTCCAATGATTCTGCCAAATTTGAGCTGAAGATTTCAAATTTTACGACGAGGAGAATGTTTACAACAAACAAACAGACGGACAGACATGTCATGCTGATCAAAAAGCCTCAAAACTCCAATGCTTTCTTCTAGAAGTTACAAACATAATGACTAAGTGAATACAGCAGCAACTTCTGGGTGCTGGTTATAAAAATTAAATTAAAAATTTTGTACAGTAATTTTTGTTAATTAAAAAAAAAAGGAGTCAATAAGAAAAAGATAATTATTACATGTGTAATATAAAAAATGATAATACCAAAAAGTGATGCCAATATAGTGACGTTATTTTTCAAGTATACACTTTAATCTTCTTCGATCTTTCCTTTTTCCTATAATTATCCATAAAGTATACTTAAAAATTTCTGCATTAAAATGCTGACACATTTTACATTTCCTTTAAAATTGATTCTTTTACCTTAATTAAAAATATAATTATTATTATTAGTGAATAATTAAAATGTATTAGCTAAGAAGCCCATTATAAAGAAAAAGTATCGCAGAAAAGAAAGAAAGAGAATCATCCTTATTTGTCATTCGTCTCAAAAGATTTGATTAAATTAGCGTACATTTATGTTTAAACTATTTAGCGGCTAAATTTTTTGATATTTGAATTTCTCATTCTATTATTTTTTTTCAAGACCCGGCGCTTTAATCATAAGACACTTTTCAAATCATTGCTCTGTTGACATAACAAAAAATATTTTTAAAGGAAAAAAAATAAGATTTTTACAATAGCGAACATTATGATTAACCAACAACAAAAATATATTATCGCCAACGCTTTAGACGATACAACCGGCACTGTCAAAAGAAAATACTAATAACAATAATAAAAAGATGAAATAAAGCAAGAAAAATAAACAGAGGTAAAATATTTTTAAAAATCCCAAAACGCTTCCATTTCAATAAAAGTACTTACAGCATGGATGTGTATATAAAAAGTAGAGGCAGAGAAATAAATAGCGACAGATACAGCAACAGTCTTCGAGATAAAAAGGATTTCATTGACACAGGAAAGAGAATAAAAAGAGAAAATGTGATTTGTTGAAAAAAGAAATGGGAAGAAATGTTGAGGGTAAAAATAGTGAAGTATAAAAAGAAATTCTCAAGACGGTATTCATTTTATTAAAAGGCAATAAAAACAACAATAAAGGTAATAATAAAAATACAAAAAGAAAATGTCAAATTAGCCGCCTTATTTAATATTTCCTCCTTAAGATCCTTACACAGTCAAGAACAGTACAATACAATTGCACATCACTTTTAATAATTGCTCACGAATGATATTAAATCAAATTCCCACATGACATTTAAATATCTTGGTATTTCGTTTTTTTTTTTTTGCTTTTTTAAAAGACAACAGACCTTTAAAAATTTCATATATTTTTATTACTTTTTTGAACCCACCACTGAAAAAGTGAAGTTAAAATTTAGCAAAATGTTTGTAATATTCCAAGAGAAGCTCTAGATAATTCAAAACAGTATCCACATTTGAGATAAACATAAAAATTTTGTATCGAAGAAACGATGTCTTAGAAATCCTTAAAAAATGACAACAGAAGCACCAAATTTTACCGAATAAAAATTGGCGCAATGGCTCCATTCCAAAGCTATCAAATGACAAATGTTTGAATATTTCGACTTTGATCAAATTTTAGATTAGTTTAAATGATGAACTGATGGATAACCCAATTCGCTTAATGTTTAAGGTGCACATTTCACATGACGGCTTAATCGTATGGTAAACCTAAACACATCTCAATTTGAAACCTCTAATGCATCTTATCTAACTACAGAACTTCTACATGATCGACGGTGAGCTTATTCGTACACTTAAGCTGACCTAATATACGTGCCAAATTGAAAGAGTTAAAGAACACATCTTTAAAAAAGTATTCGTTGAATGTATGAGCCCTATCCCAAAGGCATTAAATGCTCTTTCGATTACAAATAACTAGTGCTCCCATTGTAATAAATTAAAACTTTGATCCGTTTACAAATTAGAAAATTAATTAATAAACATATGACATTTCATCCCACTATAAAATCTCTAACGATCATGGTAAATCTGAATCATAAAGAGTTTGAGAAACGAAAATACCAAATAGTATTTAAACTTAAAATTTATACTTAAAATAAAAATAAACAAAAAAAAAGAAAACAAGATACAAAAATCTAAATACAAAAATCGAATTAACACAGTTTTCCTTATGTTAACACGTAACTGAACATATACAATTAATTAATGGTGCGGATCAAGTAAAAATGTTACATTAAACGTTTAGTACAAAAAAAAATTAAATAACAAAAAAATTAAAGAAGTAAATACAAAAAAATTTATATTATGAATTTACTTGATTTATTTTATTTTATTTTCTTTTATTTAATTTTTTTCTTTTTTTGTACAAATACTTGTAATATCTACCTATCCATATCAATCTATATATCGCCGATATATATTAATGTTATCATGATCATAATGTTAATAATGATAATGATGATGACAATGATGATTATTATTAATACTGAATAAATATTTCTCAAATAAAGCCTTGCGGTCATTTAAAACATTTTTAAACCAGTTGTTGTTTCCATTTATTATCGTTATTGTTGGTGATGGTTATGGGCTATATAAATATTTATATATGTATATATATATATATATATATATATATATATATATATATATATATATATATATATATATATATATATATATAGATATATATATATGTATACAAAGCTATTTACTCTCATCAGGCCGCCAATTTATATATATAAAAAATTTGTGCATTTATAAATGAAAAATGCACCCAAATATGTAACTGTGATTATAGCTTTGTTTAAAAAAAAAAGAGAGAGAGAGAGAGAGAGAGAGAGAGAGAGGGGAGGAAACAGAGAAAGAGAGACTGAAAGATGAGATGCAGAGGTACAAGGAAAATGTTTATGTGTGTGGTGTGATGTTGTATTATCGATATTATTATTATATAAAAGGTTGTAACTACTGTTTAAAACAAATAGCCATTAATTTAAAATAATGACTCTATGCATATGTGTGTGTCTGTGTATGTGTCTTTATGTGTATGTAAATATATATAAAAAGCCACAAGTAATAGTAGAGATGAAAGAGATAGAAAATATAGAGAAACGTGTTCAAGCGTTTTCATTTTAAATAGCATCAACAGCAGCAGCAGCAGCAGCAGCAAAACATTGTTTTTCATCTTTCAGATTTTATATGAGTATATATTATATGTATCTATGTATTTATGTGTATATGTGCATGGTAGATATGTTAATATAAGCAATTTACATTGATTTTTATTATGTATTCATTTTAATCGCGTTTATTCAAGAGCAATTTTTAACAATTTTCTTTGTTGCTGCTGTTTGTGTTACTGTTGCGCTTTTTCATTTTGGAATAAAAATCTCAAAGGAAAAAAATTGATCGATATAGAAAGACATGTATATTTTGTAAGATTCTTTTTTTTTTTTTTTTTTTTTGAAAAAAGAAAAATGGGAAACCGAAAAAAGTAGTAATCTAATGAGCAAAATAGCACCAAAATCCAAAGAAAATAAGTGCGAACTTTACAAGATCGTTGTCGGAGTCGGCATTTTAATATCTTAGACCATATTTTTATAAAGGAATATACAAAATGGTTAAGTTTTTCATATAAAAAACAGTCACTGTAAAAATGAACTGATCTCACATATCATTAATCTTGTCTTTGAACTAAATTACTCATTCATACACACACAATTCATACACAAACTTCTTTCGAAAATTTTTAAATTTACGCCCTGTATTCAACAAATTTACATGGACAGATGATCAGATATGAGACAGATGGACAGACAAGCTGGCCAAAGGGCAAACTAGCGTAAATCTTGTTGGAAATTATTTCTAAAGCTTAATATATAATAAAAGATGGGCAATCTTTCATCCATCTATTTGTCTGTCCATTTGTCCCATATCTTGATTTATTTTTTCTTTCTTTTTTGATATCATATACCGATTGTATATCTACGAGTTGTTTAATGGGCTGATATACAAAAATTTACCCTCAACCAAAATTTATTTAATGTTTATTTTTCTTTTCAATTTCTCTTTATTTTACTCATTTGTTTGTGTTCACACACCCACACATTTATATGCTAATAGTTAAATGTGCAATAAACTAAAGTTGACTAAAGTTTTTTTTTCTTTTGTTTGTATTCCAATTTAAACAAAAATAACAAAAAAGCAAAGTAAAAATATTCACATATACATATGCACACGGCTTAAACATTAGTGGTGAAAAAAATATTTATAAACATTAAATTTTCAATTCTAGCGCTTCTCTAATTTCTTTGCTTCATTTTCTTATACAAACAGTTTCCCGCTTCTCCAATTTTGTTTTTTATTGTAATTTTGTAAATTTATATAGTAAGGCGTAAGTATAAAGTGTTTGTACAGATACTTGTGTGTGTGCGAGTGTGTGCGTGTGTGTGTATGTGTTAAATGTATGTTGAGTGTGAACCACAATGTAACAAAAAGCAGAGATTGCATGGAAAACAAAGAATTGGCAAAAAAAATTTGCTTTTGCATACGAAAAGTATTATAATTTTTCCTTTTTGTTCTTCTAATTCGGTGCTTTTTTGTACGTTTTTCCGTTTTTCTGTTTTTCTGTTTTTTTTTTTTGGTTTTGTGCAAACTTCATACAAACAAACATACTTTTACTATTTTTTCTCATACTCATCTTCTCTTCGTGTAGATGTATTTACGCAAACATGCACAATCTTTTCTCTTGGTTTGTTTATAGTGTCCCTTCCTTTTGTTTCCTCTTCTTCTTCTTCTTTTTTTTATACATAGTTTTTTTTATACATAATTCCCGCTTGCTTGTGAATTGAGAAACCTAATGATAATTGTTGTTATAAAAATTGTTATCGCTCTTATTATTATTATTATTATTATTATTATTGTTGTTGTTGTGATTATTGTTGTTCTTTTGATTGTTGTTGTTCTAATTATTATTGTTGTTATAATTATTATTATTGTTGTTGTTATTATTGTTGCTGTTTTGTTTGTTTATCTGATTATTGTTGTTATTATTATTATTACTGTTGTTATTATTATTGTTACTATTATTGTATCATTTGATTACATCTCTTGCAGACATTAAATGAAAATGAATTTCCCTAATCATAATGATCATTATAAAAAATGATGATAAATGTTAATGACATTAACAACTATGATAATTATATTAACATGTTAATAATTATGTTTCATGTGTTAATGCTGTTATTTTTAAGGCTGATAATGATAATGATAATGATGGAATGGACTGACAAAATAGTTTTAAGCGTTGCATTCAGTTGAAATATAAGAATAAAAAATTATCAAATTACAATAATTACGTTTACACTTAACAAACAACAATAAATAATTTCATTTCAAAAATGATTTCATTTCAATTGTTAAAGACAATTACATTCAATATAACATTACTATGTTGAATGCAACTCATAACTTTCTCCTACACGCATACGGCATGGATTCGTTCTATACGTTAGAGTCGATCGAAGCCGATTATTAAATGCAGTATTTGTTAAGTGAGAAAAATCAAAAGTAAAAAGAATACCAATGAACTTTAATTCAACATATTTAATTTCTGTAGCAGTAAATGAAATATTTCCAGTGCTCGTTCCTTGGAAATATTTTTTGCCACGCCATATTAAGATATTTTCTAAGAAAGTATTGAAAGTTTTTTCTATTTTGATTAAATGAATTTCTTAAGAAACTTAATAGTCGACTTTAATGGAACGTTTTCTTAACTCTTCTTCCTTTTTCCTTTTTTCTTTTTTTTTTGCTTTATTTTTGAAAAATTAAATGTACGAATGAATGTAAAATAAAGTCCAAACCACCATCAAAATCATTTGTTTTAGACCTTAACCAAACATGACCAAACATAAAAGCCCAAATCAGCTAAAAAGAAAATTCTTAGTTAGATTAGATGAATGCAGTGAATGCATAGAATGAAAAGTTAAATGAAGAGAAAATAAGTGAGGAGTGAGGTGAGAGGTAAGAGTAAAGGCACAAACTAGAAAAGTTATAAAATAATGTGAATGGTTAAATGTTGCACATAAAATTTCTGAAGTTATTGCATTCTTTCTTTTCTTTTTATTGTTAAGTAGCTGCCAACAATAACTACTATTGCTGCTGCCTATTTTTCTCCAAATATTATGTCTTACTTCTGATGCCCAGTCAGTCATTTAGGCCGTTAGCCGGCCAACACTTAATTTCAGTTTTGTTGTGCACTTTTTTTTTGATGTTGGGCTTAGTGTTTGGTTATATAACCAACTAATATAATTCAACTTGGAATGATTACTCTTTTTTTCGGTCTGTTACTTTGTTACTTGCTAAATTCAATCTCTCACTCTTTTCTCCTCATCTATCACTCATTCTCCATATGCATATTTTATGTTTGGTACATCGCGCATTAAACAAATAAAACGAAGAAGAAGCAAAACAAAAAGAAGTTAAAAGACCAGCAATGGTTGATAGACAGACAGACAGACGGATAGACAGACAAAAATGAGTAAAGGGAAGGCAAAAGTTTTGATATTGTGTGCAAATGAATGCAGGCATGCATGTCATATATTGCTCACTAAAAGAAATTATCACACATTCACACCATTTATAAAAGCACTAATAACAATAACAGTAACGATAACAATAATAGCAACAACAACATCAAATTAAAAGCATGTTTTACTTCTTTCATTTAAATAAACCAAAAAAAAAGAAACGTACTTTGTTCTTTTTTTGTTTTTGTTAAAGAGAAAAAACAAAACTGCACAAAATACCAAACAGAAACATTCTACTTACAGCAGGTGGCATATGTTTTAATAGTATGCTGAGGTCATATGTACATACATACATACATACTACTGTAAAGTAGAAGTAGCGAGAAATAACACGACAACTTAAGTAGGAGCATTTTGAAAGCCTAAAGAAGATTACACTTACATTTTAATTCATATTATTGTTATTGTTGTTATCTCATAAAAGCAATGTTCTAGAATGTATGTGTGTGTGCATGTATGCAGGCATATACGGGTAGTTAGTTAGCTACCTATTTCTATACATTACACACAGTAGCTATTTGCCTTTTTAATTTTTTTTTTGCACTTGTTCCTTTTTCTTATTTTTGTTTGTCATTGAAGAGCTTCTTCTTTTCTTTTCTGTTCTTCTCTTTCGTTTCGTTTTTCATATATTTTTCGTTTTTTTTTTAAGTTCTTGAATGCAGAAGCCAGAAGAAGAAGAAGAAGAACAAGAAGCACAAGAAGGTGTTTGTTAAGTTGTAATTGAAGAGTTCCACAAGGAAAGCAACAATGATAAAGTGAAGATGAAGTGAACGAGAAATGGTAAAATGGAGAGAGGATGATGAAGTAAAGGCACTTGTAGAGTCTCAATTATGTATAACACTTATTTGAAACAGTTATTACAACAATTACAAGTATTTCTAACAATAACATTTTTTTTATACTGATAAATTTAACATCTTTATACTGATAAACATAATAACGATCATTATAATGATGATAATGATAATTCATTGGAAATATTTATAAATGATCGTATTAAAGCCCCTTGAGGTAGTTGGTGAGAGCGAGAGATATAAAATTATAGTGAAAAAAAAAGGTGCAAACAAAATGACGAAAAAGAAATTTTCAGGAAATAATCATTAATTAATTTGTTAATGGCAGACAGCACAATGCTAAATGCTTTTTAAAATAAATAACTTAAGTATAATTAATTTAATAATTTTAAAATAATTGTACTAAATTTTTAGCACTTAAAGTACCGTATGAATTGAATAATTTAGAAATAAATTACATTCAAAAGGAAAAAATTCTTCCCTGTATTAAATATGAAAACAAACCAATGTTTAATTAGTAATGAAGTACTAAAAAAAAGGAACTTAATAATTAATAATTAATATAATTAATATAATATTTAATATAACAATTTCTATCATTCAAGTAAAGAACCTAAATCTCTTAAGATGAAAATGTAAGAGATAGATTTTAAGATAAAAGTTAAGATAAAAGGAAAAGGCCAAAAAAAGAGAAAGGGAAAGAGAGAGATAGAGAGAGAAATAGTAAAATGTAGAGATAATAAATATAAATCCAATTCAAATATTAGACCAATAACGAATTAAAATTTTATACACTTTCTTCTTTTTTGGAATATAAGAAGTTTACAAAGAGCATATGAAGCGATTTTCATTTTAGCACACATATTTCATCATCATTATATATGTATATATATATATATATATATATATATATATATATATATATATATATATATATATATATGTATACATACATATGTATACATATATATATATATATATATATATATATATATAAATAGATGTATGAATGTAAGCGTATGCATGTATGTGTAGCGTGTACGTTCTTACGTAGAAAAATATTACAATATTACACGCATATGGCTTTTAAAATAGATAAGAAGAAGATAAGAAAAGGTGTTGGCTGATTATTTACTATATATATGTCTGGTCTATCTATCTGTCTGTCTGTCTGTCATTGTTTGCCTTGTAAAAAAAAAGTATAATATTTTTAGTAAAGTGTTTTGTACACACCACGTTCTTATTATTTATTATATTACTATTATTATCGTTATTATACTTCACTTTCTCAAAACGCACAAATTCTTCATATATTCATAATAATCATAATGATTTTCTAAAAGAGACAACAAAAGCAAAAACAAAGAAAATGATAACAACAACAATAAGAACCATAACAAATATTTATATCTGTTTATTATGAAAAGGTAATAGTAAACAAGTCTAGAAGAAGAAGAAGAAGAAGAAGAAGAAGAAGAAGACGCTACTTATAATTTGTTATAATAAAAAATGATGATATTAAACTAACATCAACAGCAATAACAACAGCAACAACAACAAAAAGAAAATGCAACAACAATAGCACAATAATAATAATAATAATAACAACAACAACAACTGAAATAATTAGTTGAAAACTATTTGTTGTTATTGCTTTTTATTATTATGCTATTTAATGTTTCTTTTCTTTAGATAATTTTTGTTTTCTTCATATTCCAATGAGGCACGTACATTTAATATAAAATATGCATTTATGTTTGTGCGTACATGTGTGTACATGTGTGTGTGCATAGTTTTAAAACAATGTGACACGTTTAAGCTGTAATAAAATAATTTTTTAGATTAATTTCCGATGAATTGAGCTACCACACCACAATCATCTTCACCATCGCCATCAACGTAACTCGCTGTGGACAACAATTTCTTCATTTAACAATTGTTTGTTTGTTTGAGTAAAAGCGGCTGCAATGTCGTCATTGTCACAGCTACTACCATTCAGTTTGACACATTAGGCATGCCTATCATCAACTAACACCATCACGATCATCATCAACAGCACCATATCAATAATTTCCAAGAATTAATTTTTGTTTTCTAATAATCCGTATCGTTGAATACTGGATGAATATTTAATTAATATGACAATGAAAAAACAAAAAACAAAAAACAAAAAATAAAAACCAAAAAATAAAACGACAAGAAATGAAGAGAATTGAATTAAACTGAACTGAACTTAAGTCAGAACAAGCAACAAGCAACGACAACATTGAATAAACCAGCAATGATAACAATAACAACAACAAATTGGATAAATAAATAAATATTATAAAATATAACACTTTTTCAAGAAATCCTACAAGGAAATGTCATCTAGATCTATTTATACTCATACACACACATATATATATGTATGTATGTATGTATGTATGTGTGTATGTATGTATGTATGTATGTAAATAATAATAATTGTTTACTTTCAATATACATTTAATATTTCAACTTCTTAATATTCTTTGTCATCCAAAGGAAAAAAATAACAAACAAAAAGAAGAAGCAGAATTCAAGAAGAGGCACTAATAATACTTGCTTGAAGAAGCAGAAGAAGCATGAAAGCATAAACGTTTGCACGTGTGTAATCAATAAACAAATCACGATTTTAAATATGTACACACACACACACACACACACACACACACACACACACGCATACACATACACACACGCGCGCGCATATATACACACACAGTCATATTAACACATTAAATTCCATGATCATAAACTACACTCATGCTATCTCATTCTAACATACATTAAATAATATGTAAAATAAATATTAAGAAGAAGAAAAAAAGCAAACAATAATAAAAATATTGTGATATATATTTACAACAAAAAAAAAGAAGAAGCGATTTAATATTAATTTACACATAAACACATTCATCTCTCTACACAAATAAATACACATATCTACCATACATTTATACTTGTAGAATACATGATAATAATAATTATGGCTGCTTATTGTTTTAATGGTCTGGGTCTGATCATCATAAATAGAATCCACAACAAAACGAAACAAAAAAATACGCTAAAAAGAATCTTTTTTTATTCTTCTTCTTTTATTATACGTTTCTTTGCTTTTTCCTTTTTTTTATTGGTTTTGTTGGTTTTTTTTGTTATTGTGTCTTGTCTTGTACAGTTTTTTTTTATGTATTTGGGTTTGTGGTCTCAAGTCTTGCCTGGCCTGGCCAGACCTGGACTAGGCTGTACTGGACTGTTCTGGCCTGGTTGGGTTTTGTTCGTTTGATTTGTTAATAACAATAAAAATAATAATAATTCGTTGAAGTTATCTGTTTTTTTTTCTTTTCTTTTGCTATTTTCAAAAAATTATTTTAAAAAAACATATTTATATAAATTTAAAAAAAATTTTCCTATTATTATTATTATTATTATTATTATTAGTATTATTATTATTGTTGTTGTTGTAGTTGTTCTTGGTTTTTTCTTTTTTTTTTTAAAGATAATTTTACATGCACGAGACGTATTCGCTTGGGCAACAAACACGCAACTAAACAATAACAAAACAGAACAGAACCCAAAAACCAAACACGTTTATTAATAATAATTTCATTCTTCCTTTCTCTACTTATTCTTATTTTTTATCTCCTTCATTTTTTTTCATTCTTCATTTTTCTTGAAATTTCAAGAATGGATTGCTAGCTTGGCCTAACTGGCCACATAATAAGAAGTGAGGCGTTTTTAAATCTTATCTAGGAAAATATCAAATCGGCATTTTTCAAGAATCAAAAAAAATTTTTTTTTTAGAACTTTTCATTCACATACAAATTTAAATAACTAAGTTTTACTTTGAAAAATTTCTAAATTTTGTGGCACCAAAATTAAATCTATTACTGGAAAACGTGGATTGCTGAATTTTATGAAAAATTTTTTTCAATATCAACAAGTGATATTAAAAGATATTTGAAAGTGATTATTGAATAATAGTAACATAAGAAATTGTATAAATATTTGAAAATATTTATATTTAAGGACGGATAGACAGACATTTTTTTTAAATGAAATATAATAAAAAAATAAAGCAAAGCTGGCGACATCAACAGTATTTAACAAATTGCTTGCAATATTAAATTTTACATATACATATAAAAAATATATGCAAAACGTGCACACATACATATTTACATACATAATAACCATACTTATTGTTAATATTAATTTTAATGTATAATGAAATATGTGAAAACTAATAAAGCGCAAAAATAAATGTAAAGAATGAAAGCTAAAAAAGAAAAAGCAAAAGAAAAAGAAAAACGTAACTCATGAATTCCGCGGGTGTTAAGTCCCGCTTTTTAAACAATGGCCAGGAAAAGCCATAAAAAAAACAAAGGAAAAACAAACCAAAAAAAAAAAGCAGAAAAAAACTTAAACGACAATAAAACCAACAATTAAACTTACAATCACGTTTTTAACACTTAGTACTTCAATCAAACAAACATACACACACACACACATACATATACATATGCAAGCATGTATGTATGTATGCAAAAAAAATGACACCACATAAATATACATACATTTCATTTCATTTTAATATTGGATTTGTGCTATAATAATTTTTTTATGTCGCGCGCGTGTATGTGTGTGTGTGTGTGTGTGTGTGTGTGTGTGTCAGTGTAAAATCAAAGGCTTCAATGTAATTCAATGTAATTATTATTATTATTATTATTATTATTTTTATTATTGTCATTGTTGTTGTTGTTGTTGTTGTTATTATTATTGCTTTTTTATACGTCGGCTTAATATCAAAGATAATAAGTAACAGCCACCGTGTGTTGTGCTATTTGTTGCGGTGCTGTACTGTGCTGTGCCATATGCACAATTTTATGTTAATTATTTTATTTATTTTATACGTAAATTATTAGCTTATTGTTTATATTATTAGTATCATTGTTATTATTATTATTATTATTATTATTATTATTCTTACTATTATTGCTGTTGTTATTGTAGTAGAATATTTTTTTTTTGTATTTTTTATTTCAACTATTTGTTGTTATTGTTGCTGCTAACGGTATTACTTAACAGAATTATTTATTTAATATTAAATGTTTATTTTTTAATGACAAAAAAAATTGTCATGTTTCTCCTGCAGTCTCTTATGATTTTGACGTTTTTTTTTTTTGCTTTTTCTATTTTGCGCTGAACAAAGCAAAACAAAATGTTCATTTAATTAGTCATTAATTTGCATCATCGTTTTAATTCTAAACAATTTAATTATTTATTACTCATATACATATTTATAATTTATATTAATTAATAATAATAATGAGTGCTCAATTTAATTCATTAAATAAATTGCTAATAGTAAAAATAATAGTTCAGAAAATTGTTTTTTTCTTTTTTTTGTTATTTAGCTGAGAATAATTTTTGTTTGTACTTTTGAGTTACTTTCTTTATGACAATTTAAAATCCTAATAATTAGCATTTAGTACTTAGCATTTAGTACTTCTTTAGTACTTCTCTTAACGCTTAATTACGAACAGCTAAAAAAAATTAAATCTAAAGCAATTAAGGAAATTTAGTCATGTCATATTGGCCCTGACAATATTATTATTTAATGTATCAATAATTTCCTTCTATAAAAATTTATCATGTTTGTGATTTCCAGTAAAAACTAAATACAAAAAATTTTACTTCCAAAGTTGAGCTTTTTTTTAAATTAATTACATCACAGAAATTTTAAAGTTAAATTTTGTTTTTAAAGTAAACGAATATAAACTAAATATTAATTTTCATCAAAAAAAAAAAAGAAGCATATTTGCTTATTTAGGAAATATGCTTCTTCTATATATGGCTAAATAGGCATTCACTGGTTATAAGAAAGCGTGTTTTAAACACACTTAACCAAAATTTTGTGCTACCTGCAGCAACAATCCCAAAAAAACCCCAAAATCTCAAATCTCTTAAAGCAAATTTATTATGGATCGATTGTTTCTTTATCCTTTTAAAATAATATCTATTAACATATTAATGACTCTTCTTAGAATCACACAATTCAATATATATTGGTTAATCTTAAGGTTAAGTCAATAATGGCAAAAGAAATTGTCAACTTATTTTTTGCTTTTAAATTGAAACTTTTTTGCAACAAAAAAAAAATAAAAAAATGAAAGCGTGAATTTGCCACGAGACAATTATTTCCATATATATACTCAAGTTATTTTAGGAACAAATGTACAAGTGAAGACTGAAAGAAAGAGAAATGGTGAAGTGAGATTAAATCAAATATTTCTTGAACTGTTCTTATTTCCTCAATTTTTGTCTTTTTTTTTTTTTTTTTTTTTTGTTTTAAGTCAGCGACATATGCTAGGAAATTAGGACAAAGCGATCATTCTTAACATTTAACCGTAATGGTAATGGTGATGATGATAATCATTAAATGTGATCATTTAACGTGAAATCAGGCAAGCAGTGAAAAAGCTCTTTGTTAACCAAATTTATTTATTTGATTTTTAAGGCTAAAAGTTTCCAATACAAATCGATTCTATATTTTGTATGTCTTATTCTTTCTTTTGATGATGCGGAAGAAAAACGTAAAGGGTTTTAATACACACACATTCACACACCTAAATATCGATACGATGCGATACGTGTTTCTTTTTTAATTTTCTTCTACTTCGTTTAGTATCAATTTATTCATATTAAAGGCGTCATTTATAAAAATAAAAGGCAGAAAAAAAAGCACAGTCAAATTTTCGGTGAATTACTTTTGTTATTATGTTTGGCATTGCTTTATTCGTTCTGCCCGTTTCGCTATCAATTTTTAATGATAATGGAAACACGATGGCTGAAGAGTAGAAGGGAAAGGCGTTTCTAGTGGCTGGCATGGCTTTTCAGAGTCTTTGATGTGTCTTTAGACATCTAGGAAATGTTTATCAAATTCATTGAACCGCTTTCATTTGTTGTGACATCTTTCACTTTCCCCCTACATTATAATTCCAACAACTCTATACACTATTCTCTTCTTCTCCATCTATCTATCTCTCTCACTCCCATTCTCGCTCTCCCTCTCTCTTTCTCTCTCTCTCTCTCTCTCTCTCTTCTCTCTATTTTTTTGTTATTCGCATTAATATTATGAAATCGCAGCCACAATAACTTCAAATAAAGCGAAATGACAGAGATAGCAATAGAAAGGAAGAAGAGATAGATTGTTATAAGAACGTGCAATACCATAAGTTCGCCATCGTTACCGTTTTTTTCCGTTTTCTTTATATTATTTTATCATCAATGCGGATTTTTTTTCCTCATAATTGTTCTCAATTTTAATTTTTGTTTTGTTTCTTGATTTTTTCTTTAATTGTTGCAAATGTTATTTTTACTTGTTATTATTGTTTTTCCGTTTAATCTTATGACAGTTTGGCGCAAAGCGGTCTCAGAATAAAAATTAAATTAAACGCAAAAAAAGAGGAGACAGCGCCATATAAAAAACAGAAAACCGAAATAGGATTGTGCGCTAAAAAATCAAACAAATTCTGTACAAGTTGTTATCACTTATAAATGCATCAACATTACTACATACATCTATACAAACATACACACACGGAAATACGTTTTGTAAGCGCGACACTTTACTTTAAACGGATTCAAAATATATTTGTATTCTTTGTCCTTTTACTTATCTCTTTTACTTTGTCACTCACTATCTCTCTCTCACAATCTATGTGTTATTATTTAGTCATGTTATTGATTGCGAGAATACTAATTGTATCTGTACATTTATTTATTTGCAATGACATCAATGGCCCAATATATTTGTGGGCATAAGCAGCAGAGTAAGAACAAAAACAAAATAAAAAGCAGTGAAAATGAAGTTTCTTTCAGAAATAAGGAACAATAATATCATGCTTTCAAGTGACACAAATTTAATTTTATAATTTCCGTTTTCTAATTTATTCTAACATTTAAGTTTTACTTATGCGAAAAGTCAACGAAATCATTTAATACTAATCGAAAATTATTTTAATGTTAACCTAATTTTTTACTATAAAGAAATCACTAATATAATTTAGTAGTACTTTTTAAAATTACACTGAAATTACTATCAAAGTCTTCATTTTCCTCCTACAAATTTTTAAAATATGATTTTGGACATAATTTTAAATACAAATAATAAAAAATTACTTCTATATCCCTAAGTAGGGGACGTCATATCGATCTAAAAGTGCCCGATATTGCGTGAAAATGTCCGAAGTTGCCTTAAATTATCTGAAATTGCCTGAAATGTTAAAAAATTGTTTTATTAAAATAAAAATTTGGTTTTCTTTTAAAAATTTCGGTTTTATATTATATTTCAATCTATTGCATTAGCCTATAAAATGTGAAGTAGGTCCATAATATCTAAGCCACACACCATATTATAAACAATTTAATTATGAGCCAGAGAATTATGGGCTAACTTCACTCCGGTCTTTCTTTATGTTTTAAACATCTTCAAAGTAAATTTTTAGTACATTTCATATTTCTTTTTTTTTTTTTTGATACTAAATCAAATAATTAAATGAATTAAATCTATGCAATGAAAAGTTACTAAGTAAAATATAATATTGAGTATATTTTTCCATAGAATTTCGAACAGATTGAATTTTAGTACATTTATGTTTTTTTGTAATTATTTAGTACATTTATGAGAATGATTTCTTTCATTATCTTATGTTAATCATTTACATAAAATATGAAGAAAAATATATCAATTATTTGGTACTTGTTAAGAACTCTTTTGAATTCTTTTAATTTCATTTCATTTAAAATTTCTATTAAATAGTACTTGCCGTTTGGCATTTCATATTACAAAAAGTGCTCTCCTTTTTTTTGGTTTTGTTTGTTAGTTTGTTTGTTCCTTATATTTATTTTTCTTTTCAGATTTCTATTTGTTCTACGTTTATGCTTGATTTATCGTACGATATCCGTTTACATATCGATATGTTTGTGTGTGTATGTGCATTTGGATGCGTATACATGTGTTTTAACCATGAATTGTTGTTATTTTGAAAATATAAAAATAAGCTGCTTCAATCTCATCAGTGGGCTTTCTGTCCATCCATCTATCCATCTATCCGTCCGTGCGTCTGTCCAACAAACTATTCGTCTTACCATTCATATGTCTGTTCATCTATTTATTTATACATGATATGTATATACTGTATTTTCGCGTTCGTGGGCTTCTTTGTGTGCATGTGTATGTGTGTGTATATGTAATGTGTGCGCCTTGTTAGTAGAAAGCAACTAAAAGTAGAGTTTTTTACTCCACTAAAAATTTAACTTTTTGGTTGCTGAACTTTTTTTCCTTTTGAGTATCTTTTGTCTTCAAAAATTATGAAAATGTATATGATGATGATGATGATGATGATGATGATGATCACTGATCTTATTGTTGTTGCTGCTTTTGTTGTCGCTGCTGCTTCTGGTGATTGCTATGGCCTTAGTAATTTTTATTTTTATTATTATTTTCTGTGTGTTGTTTTTTGCTCTTGTTCGTTTGTTTGTTTCAGGTGGATAAGAACAAGAAAATATAAAAATAAAAAGCTGGACAATCAAAAATCTCTGATATTTTACTGGCGCCAAACAGACGCTCTGCATTCGTTGTTTTGTCCTTCCTTTTATTCTGCTTATTTTCTCAAATCGTTTCTTTTTTGTTTCTTGCTGGACAATGCTTTTTCGTTTGTTTCGTTTGTATATATATATATATTTGTGTGTGTGTATGTGTGTGTGTGTGTGTGTTTATTTCAATGGAACAGTAAGAAGATGAAGTAAAGAAAAAGAAATGAAACAAGAAATCAATTTTTCGTTTATGCTCCCCATCTTCCTTTTCCCATTGCAACTCTTTCCTTTATCCTTCCTCCACCTACTGCGCCTCCTGCTCCTACACACTCTTTTTAACTATCTCTCTTCAAAATTCTTTCCTTTTTCAAATCTTCATCTTTAATTTAGCCTTGTTTTCTTTGAAGCATGAAGCATTCGTTTTTAGTTTATAAGAACCGTTTAGACTCTCTCTTTTTTTTATGGCCCACACTGACTCCTCTTTACACTTTATTTTATTATCACTCATTCTTCTTTGCATTAAAGTTTATTACGATTTTTGTTGTTATTGTTGCGATTAGTAAATCTACATAAAGAACAAATCCAACAAATTTTATCAATAGTTTTGTTTTTTGGCTCTTCTTTTCTTCTTTTTTTTTGTTTTTTTTTTTTTTTTGTTTCCAAAACTTCTTGTGCGCCCAACCATTAATTTTCACAGAAAACTGGTAGATAACAAGAGAGAGAGTGATAATGAGAGTGAGATGGTGAAAAAGAATTATTGTATCCATATCTCTAAATCCATTCATCCAAAATTTTAACATATTTTATGCTTAATTCAAGGTAATCTCTTTGATGTGATGAACACATCACATCACATCACAATTTGGCACGCATCTGCGCACACAATCAAAATTTCGAAATTTTAAAGAAAGAAATGAAAATTAAAACAAAAATAAAGTTAAAAAAATAAAAAGAAAAAAACAAACAACAAAAATAGCCGACAATGAGATGTTTAGAGAGAAAGAATTGGCTCTCAATTCGCATTCAATTAGTGAGTAAGTGCAAATTATACGCAAATTATTTCATTATCAGTTAATTGGGTCTGAAATGACAATTAGCTGGTTCAGAGCATGCCAAAGGCCATGCCTTCCAACACATATTTAAACGCATTCACACAAATACAATTTTTTTTTCTGTCTTTGGCTTCGTTTTGTCTTAATGTGACTTGAATTTTGTATGCTGACGCAGTTGGTTGACATGTTATCTTTCGTTACGTATCTGTTTTGCGGTTTTTTTTTCTTACTTTCTGTTTTTGGTTTTGTGTGATTTTTTTTTTTTGTTTTTTACAAAATTTATTTCGCTTCAAATCAAATATGATTAAATGTTTTATGCTTTGTATGTGACTCTCTATGTTTAATGTGTACATGTGCTTCTTATGCTCCTTTCTTATTCTACCAAAAGTATTGTGTCACAATTTTCAAATCATATTAACAAAACTCTTAACTCTCTTAACTCTCTTTCTCTGATTACTACATAAACTTAATAATTATGCGATTAAGCGATTGTACAAACCCAGTATTTTATTTGCATAAGCAACAATAATAATCTATTGCAAATTTAATAAAATGATACTGAAAATGATTAATGGGTAGTTTATGAAATGCCTTCAAGCGCAAAAGCGCAAAAATGCAAAAACTCAAGGCGCTTGTACTTTGTACTTTAAACTGAAGAAATATTAGCATTTATCTATTCTTTAAGAAACGATCGAATATTTACAACTTATTCATACCGATTTCTATGTCAATTTACTCGACAAACGGATATTCTCTAAAATGTTAAGTAAAGAGTAGAATTATACCTTGATATTCTGCTGTAATATAAATAAGGCGAGTGATCAAATTAGGCAATTTGGAGATTCGAGAATTTGTAATGAAGTATTTTTGCCATTTGCAAAAATTTAATTCAGTTGTTTAAGCAATAACATGGAAACGTTGAGAACGATCTAATTTGGCTTCTTCACTTCAATTAATTCAATAGAGAAGTTCAGAAGACAGAAGGGCGCTTTGGAACTATTTGAGATATCACAAATTGAGTATTGCCAAATCCTTGTAAAAACAAAACCGTTACTTTCTTTAAATTTTTCCCATTCTTATCAGGTCACTAAGAATATAAATCTTCACATCTTTTTTTTTTTATTGGAAAAACTTGACTATTAATTTTTACTAAAATGTATATGCCATGTATTGGACAATTCTTTAGGTCTTTGGATAATAATTGCCCATATTTAAAAATTTATAAAATAACATAATAGGACAAAGTTATTTACAAAATGGGAAGAAGAAACAATGAAATGCTCCAACAAAACTTGTGTACCTTGAGTGTGAAGTTTAAACCATACAACTTACGCTTCTACCTTAACTAGCTAATTGAATGACTGACTGATTGACTGAATGGCGCACTGCTGCTTATATGCCTTGCCTGATATGTCTATCAAGTAATTCAGTTGATTGTTAATCATATATTTATATTTATTTTATTTTCATTACAACAAGAGCAATAATAAACTGTCAATCAACTTATGCAAAATAATAACGACCAGAAAGAGCGATAGAGAAAGAAAGCAGTTTTTGAGAAGAACATTAGAGAGAGTGAAAAATATTCAACATGGAGCCCATTTGGCTAACGTTAAATTCTCTTTTCATTGCATTGCATTTCACTTAGGCAATTATTAGATCCCGTTTAGATATTCATAGTTAATTGTATTGGCATGTACAACTTTATTGTCAAAGTATATTCATGAGACCTACTTAACACAAAAAAAAAAAGAAATGCAAAAAATTACGTTGGAGACAATTTAGAAGAAAAATTACTTTGCAAAATTTATTATATATTTATGAACGTCTTGTTCTTCCATATAAATTATATATAGAACAAGGACATACAGGAATTTCCCTTAAACTTTTTTTTTTTTATTTAATTTAAGACATTAAAAAATGTCAAGTAAATTGACATTTAATGTCTCCTTCACTTATTATTTTCAAAAAAAAAACCATAAGAATTATTATTGGAAAGGTACACATAAGTTCAAGGGAATATACTTTAACAAAATCGAGAAAATAATTTAGACTTAATTCAAAGAAGAACTTTGAGTGTAAAGTTCAAAGACGTTCAAAATTTCATAGTTCTTTTATATTGTACTTAAACCCTTTCGCTCTTTTATTTTCCCAAAATAAGGCAACACGTAGTTACTTCAAATAGACCTATTGTTATTCAAAATCGAAATCAATCTCAAATCGGAAGGTGTTAGCCAGAACAGCAGTCGCGTTTTGAAACTTATTAAAAATGATATTGAAATACTTTGACAATTATTGCGTTCACAAAAGCTGTCAAAACATCTCAAAAGTACCTTATTAAACTAAATGCTGTATTTTTCGTGGTAATCTGATTTTTAGTTCATGAACTAATAGTTTATGATGTTAATCATAAAATCATTTCTTCCGGTAAGAAATTACTGATGCACACGCCAAAAAACTTCCGTGTTATATTGGCCTATTTCTTAACGCTTATACCAATGAATTAAAAGCTTAGGGTTGTTAAACAGAATCCAATAATCACAATAAACTCTTGAGAATGGAGCCATGATAATTTGTTAGACTTCGCAACAAAATATAAGTGGTCTCTTATTTATTACACTTAAATGCTCTAGATGTTTGCGTTGTGGACAGTGTAGTCCATTGTGGAAATTTAAGAAAGTTAGAACAGGTTTAAATTAAATTATCACAAAATTATTGGACTCATTGGTCGTTGCAGAATTTAATGCAAAATTATTCTTTTAGAATATGGTGGACAAAGCTTAGAAAAGCAATTGTAAATGATTTAAAAATAATATGTTATATTATGTTAAATCATTAATAATAACCCCAAGACACTCAAATATATCAGTTTGTTGAAATCTAGAATTTCCGCTGCATTTTCCTCTTTTTTTTTCTTGTGCATTGAATATATATTTTACCGTCGGTGTATCAAACTCACAAATGAATTAATGTAAATTTTATTAATATGTTTCCCTTGGAGGCATATTTTATTGAGTCACGTATTTTATTTATTACTTACCGTCCACTTTTTGTTATAACCATTTCTGTACCTAATTTATGAAATTTCTCCCATAATTCTTTGCCTTCTAATGTCACTTTAGGATCATCGCAAACCCCATCATCCTCTGGTTGTAATGCTCTTAATGGACGCATGGCTGGATGTAATTGATGGGCTACCGCCGATGCCAGGACAACGTCTTCAGCGGTTGTATATGGTGTACCAAGCGGATGATGAGCGTGCGGATGATGATGTGGCGGAAATCTTAACGCACTTGAATATAGGCTAGAATGTGGGCCAGCTGGATTACCGGCTAAAGCGGCCAATGCAGCGGCTGGAAAATATTGTTGAGGTAAATGCCCTAAAGCAGAATGACCAGGCACAGGTGAATGATGTGGATGATGGACAGATTGCGGTGGCGGTACTACTGGCGATGGTGGTAAAGCTGATGATGCTATTTGTTGTTGTTGTTGTTGTTGTTGCTGCTGCTGCTGCTGCTGCTGCTGTTGGTGCTGTTGGTGCTGCGTTGTAGTAGTATGATGTTGATGCTGAGGCAAGCCATGAGCTGCTGATGATATAGAATGATGTGCCGCCGGTAAGTTACTCCTACTATTATTGCAACTGTTGTTATTTGTCTCGCTATTGCTACTGCCACGTATTATAGATTTGTCACTGCTACAGTTTCTTTCATTGTTAATTGTATTGATGCTAATCCTGCGACCGCCAACGTTAGCATCATCTACGCTATCAGGTGATATTGTTATAGGTGGCTGTTGACCACCAACTGGTGATGATTGACCGGCACTTAAACAATTTAGAGATGGATTGTGATGGACGCTACTGCCGCTACCATTACTGCCGCCACCAACGATAGCAGTTCTGGTGCCGTGTTCTTGCAATTGATGTTGTACGGATGGTGAGACACTGGACCGAGTTAATACAGTAACACTAGGATCATTGTTGCTATCGCCACTAGTTGCCGTTAATGCTGACGCAGTTTGATGCCGCTGCTGCTGTTGTGGTTGTTGTTGCTGTGATTGCTGCTGATTTCCCGTCGTCAACAGCGACGAGACGCTGAAATCAGTTGGCCGGGATAGTTGCAGAAATGGATGGTATGCCATCCCATTTGCAAACCTTGTAAATGGATCCTCAGCAGACTGATGAAGAAGTAATTCTTGAACGTCGTATCTCATTACATCACAATTTTCTATGCCAGGCCTTATTTAGCGTTAATGAAAATGGCGTATCAGGTAATGGGGTCTTTATTTTCTTTCTCCTGTTTTTTGTTTCTATTTTTTCTTTTCTTTTTTTTTTTCTTTCAGTTTAAAAAGACGTGTTTCGTAATGTGAAATTTTTTACTTCTGTTGTTATTGCTTTTTTGTTTGCTGTTTTCTTTTTTTTATTTTAATTGCACGTTAACTAATTTGTGGTAAGAATTTTTCTTACAATATTTTTCTTTTCATGCTCTACGTAAATTTTATGTGCCTATAAATAAAATTTATATTTCACTCAGTTTTCATCAATTTTTCTTTCCTCTTTTATATATAAAACGCTTTGTTATTTTTTAATTAAATTTACTAATTTTTAATAGAATTTCTTTATTTGATACTCCCTTTTTTTTAAATTTTTAATTTCTTCTTTTTGCTTATTGATGTTCCGGCGTTAAATTCTTGCAAAATTCGTTAATCAATCAGTTTTTTCATTTTGGCTTATCTTTTTCTATTTCTCTTTTTTTTGCACACTTTGCAACTAATTATCTTATTTTAATTTTTTCTCAACATGGCGCTGAAAGCGCTAATATATAACATATTTAAGATATAAGATATAATTTTCTTTTTTCTTTTCTTTCTTATAGCTTTTTTTTTAAAAGATTTCCCGAGAAGACTTAAGCGAAATCGTATGTTGTTATTATTACTGTTGATTAATTAATAATTTAGTTAAATTTTAAGGGGTATGCGGGGAATATGTATTTAAATAATATAATCTTGATTTTGTATATTAACTTTTTACAACTTTTATTTTTTGCATTGAAGCGCTTAGAATAGACAAGTTCTATGTGGACGTAATTGAAGAAATAGGGAAGAAGCAAGTACGTAAAGAAATTAATGGAAAAGGAAGAAAACAAAAATGTAATGAAGGAATCAATATTAAAAAGAAATGGTAAAAATCGCACCACAAAAGCACAAACGACCAAACGCTCAAGCTTAAACACGAAAAACTTAACATATATATAGAATCACTTTCTTGACTGAAACGAATATAACGCCGGTCGCTCGCAAACTGGTAACACACATACATTTCAGTTGTATTGCAACCCCCAGAGGTAAGCGACGAACAAATTCTTACATTTATTATACATACACATTTAAACACACTCAAAAATCAAACACAAGCACACATAACAAACATATCCAGCCAGATATTAATAATGAGAATTTTGCGTTATATTATAAAGCTTAAAAAACTCTTCCAATAAAGAGAGACAGACAGAAGCCAAAGAGAGTAATGTCAGCTTTATTTATTTATATATATTTAATGTGTTGTCTAATTTGATAGTATTAGTAAAAAATTATACTAGAATGTATATTTGTGTATGTATATTATTCCGTTGTTATTGTTGTTATCGTTGCCGTTACACTTAGAGTAAACCGGTTCACACAATTCCAATCGGACTTTTCTTCTTTGTTTTTTTTTTTTTGTTAGGGGATTTTCCGCTTTTTTTCCTTTTTTGATTTGAGTTAAAGAAATACAATGAGAGAGACCGAAAAACCCTACACAAACAACAGTAGAAAAGTTCTTTAAGAAATTTGCCAAGTTAGAAAGAGATAAATGATATATACATTATACGAAATAAAGAGTATGCTGCATAAAATGAAATGTGTAAGATTGACAAAAGAGTGAAAGAGAGGTATAGAGAAAAAAGGCGAAAAATATTTTAAACAAAGTAAGTATAAAATGCCAAAGAATATGTTTTTGTATGAAAGAAAGAGATAGATTGATAAACCAATACATTTATATAGAGATCCAATATGAATTTCTGGATTCTTGTTGATGATTTTTTGTCCTGTTTTTATTCTTATTTCGCTTTTTTTGCTTTGGTGACACCAAACACCCAAGCACATAAACAACAACAACAACAACACAGAACAAATCCACACCACAAGCTAACACTAACTAACTAACTAACCCTTTAAAAAATTTATTCATTTCTTCTTACTTCTTTGCCCTGTTTGCTCTTTTTTGCTGTTGTTGTTCTTTTTGTTTTTTTGGTTTTTTTAGAAATTTATCACAACGAACACCGTCTACCGTTTAAAGTGGTTAGTGGTTAAAAAGAGATAGAATTATAACACATTTTTTAGGTGACAAGTTATGGAAGAAATAGGAGCTGAAGGTACAAAAACTACATTAGCTGGCTGGCTCACTTGACATCTAACACAAACGTTCAAACTGTACATACACAAATATATGTACATGCATTAATTTATACACACACAAAGCCAATGCCCATCTACTTTTGTATTCAATGTACAATGCGACAATTTCAGTTATTACTAGCAATGTTCTAGCAATACACTTTTATAGTTCAATGGAATATTTTTATTATTCTCTCTCTCTATCTCTCTCTCTCTCTCACACACACACACGCACACACAATTTTGTGTGAGAGAGAGAGAGAGAGAATAACCTTTTTTGATGTTATTCCTTCTCTCTTTCTTACTGATCTACTCAACGTCTTACTTTGCTTTAGCAATCGTTAATCTCTCACCATTTGATTGTTGGGTATATGCATGTATGTGTATGCTTGTGTGTGTGTTTGTGTGTATATATATTTATATATAGTGATAAACTCTCACCCATAAAATGTTGACAAGAAACATTTGCACCTTAAAATTAAGATTAGCTCAATGTATTTGAGAGTATTTAAATGATACATTTCCACAAAAGTTACATGTTTATGTGCAGGCGTTGACAAACGACCGAGAGAAAGAGAGAGACAGAACTCTTTTGAGTATGCATGTATGTATCTTTATTGAGTGCAAATGAAAAGAAACAAAGAAAGTAACTTTTTTCTCTTGGCCAGAGTGACCAAATATTTGCCTGTGTGTTGTGTGTTATGTGTCGTGTCTGTGTGTATGTGAGTTTGTGTAATCTTAAGTACCTGCCTTCTCCTTAAGATTTTTTATCCGTAAATTTGTCATTTTCATCATGTTTGTCTTTTGTTGTACTTTCCTTTGAGGCCGTTGCAATCAACTGAATGCAATTTTATATATATGCGAGTACATGACTCAATGAATATGTGTATGTATTTGCGTATACATATGAATTGACAATCTTCACACGCCAATCTTTAGATTCATACTTCTTTTAAGCATTTAACATTTATTTTCAAAAAAAATTGCTTCTCTCTTAACTTACACATACATAGAATGTGTGTGTGAGTTAATGTCACTGTTAAATTTCAATGGCGTGCGCCTTGTAAGTGGAACGTATTGTATGTGACATAACATTTTACTTCCCTTCACTTCACTTCCAACGCTTTCAATCATTTTTAATATATCAAGCTTCTTTCTCTTTTATTCTATACTTAACTCTTCCATCACTAATTTAATTCTTTAGCGCCAGTTAATAATTTTCTAATATCTTATTGGATTATTTGTACCCCTTTAAAAAATCAATTTAACAATAAAACTATTTTGTAAAGCCTATTACAAGAAGTCACAGAGAGAGCTGGTGACAAAGGCAGAGAGAAAGAGCAATAAATGGAGAGAAAATTATACAAATTGAGAATATATAATTCTATATAAAATTATTTTACTGTGTCCTTAATAAGAACAAAAGTAACTAACTATTGAATAATAACAACAACAATTTTCCATAATTCTACAATTTCACAACTGTAAAGAATTTTCTCTATTTGTTTTGATTTGCACTCCAACTATGTCAAATACTAACTGTACGAGTGAATAAAGTGAATATAGAATACAAGTACAACAAATTTTTATCACTTTTTTACATACATGTGTAATAATACTAATAATAATAATAACAACAACAGCTATGGATGTATATAAATGTATATAAATATATAAATGAGATTTTTTATGAAACAACAACAATAATAAGAATGGCATTTAATATAAAGGCACAATGGCAATGACATTTCGACACTTAGACTTTTTCTATATGCAAAAAAAATTGCCACCAATTGTTGTTGTTGTTGTTAGTAGCATGTTTGGATGAATACTATATCAAAGTGTAGTAACTATTAGAATCTCTCAATTTGAATGTTATTCATACATCAATTAAATGAAACCCGCAAATACAAAACAAAACAAAACAAAAAACTTACCTAAAAAACAATTAGTAAAAATCAACTGAATAAGAAACAAACGCATAGAATAAGTGCCAAACATACATATATGCATACATACGTGCATACATACATACATATATGTATATGTATATATAGAATATTAGAAAACAATTCGTGCATTTCATGCGACATAATTTCACAAGCACACAATTTTACGCTATTCATACACTCTCTATATTCTCAAGTAATCACTAATTTCTCACATCACTTTATTTCAGTTCATTTAAAACAAAATAATTGAGAGAACGAGACAATGGCTCAACAACAATAATAATATCAAATATTAGGCTAGAAATAATACATAATATATAATGTATATATATAAATATATAAATAGCAATACATGTATATAGAGATTTATAAATGTAATTTTACGCTCTTCTCTGTTAAAATATTTTATGATAATAAATCTCACTAAAGCCAAACATTGAGGGGTAGCATTACAAATATTTAATGTTAGTTCTATGTTCATACTTATTTACCCTTGCATTTGTACATGATTTTTATGATGAATAAAAGAGAAGGCTATATAAATAAAGTATAAAATGAAATTGGTTAGAAATGAATTCTATCGTCTCCTTTTTCACTTGTATACATAAATAGATATGTAAAATTTAGTAAACTCTAAAATTTAACAAATATATGTATATATAGAAACACAAACACGTAATGCACAAACATATTTATGTATGGAAAATTCAAACTCAAGTAAAACAAACGAAAGAAACAAAAGGAAAATCATATCAAATGAACAGATGAGTGAATGAGCAAGCGAGTAATAAGAGTAATAATAAAAGTGCTATTCTATCGACAAACTCAAAGTGTTGTGATTAAGTACATGCACGCAATCGCTCTTACATTCGCATTCACAAACACATTTACATAAAAACGTAGACATACACATACATAAACGTACGCCCAAAAACCATCATAAACAGTAACAAATAAGTAAAAAGTGAAAAGTGAATTCATTGTGTATTAAGTAAGCCAAGTAAGGTTTCTAAATGGATAGATAGTAACAAAGGCCGTTAGCTAGGATAAGAACACAGATAGTTGAATAGATAAATGAACAAGCAAACAAATAGACAAACAGACAGAGCAGACAGAGAAATATTCAAGCTAAGCCAAGCCAAGTTAGACCATGTCAAGCCAAATTAGCCAGCAATTTAAATTGAGAATATAAAAGTAAACACAAATCCGGGCACAAGGTAAGCCAAGCAAGTCAAGCAAGTAGGCAGACAGAACACACACACATACACACACCAAAACACTAAAGCAAATGCAGGCATTCAAATAGATATAATTGTGTGAATATCGTGGTGTTGCCATTATGTGTCGTCATCGTATCGCTATAATGTTAACATTAACAGCATTATATACATATATTTATATACATATTGATATACAAACAAAATGGTGTGATGATTTAGATCCTTTTGACCAACCAAAAGACGCGAAATATGTCGTGTCATCGTTATTATTGTTTGTTGCATACTCACTCACTATATTTTTACATATACATCTACATCTACATCTACATCTACATCGACATATTTTACCAATTCTATATAAACACATGCATACATGTTGTATATAAAATCTTAACTGACATGCCATAAGACATAAGTAACGTGTATAAAAAGAGGCAGATGCTTTTGTTGTGTTCTTTTTGTTCTTGTTTTATTTTTTACCTTAAGGTTTGTATTCTGTTTTGATTTTTTTTTTGTTTGCTTTTATGCTTTTGCCCAATTTTTTTTTCATGTTTTTTTTATTTGTTCTCTCTGCACAAGTTTTAACTGTATGCAATATCAAGGAAAGTGCAAAAGAAGAGAGAGAGAGAGAGAGAGAGAGAGAGAAGAAAAAAAGAGAAATAATCAGACAAGAGAAATAAGAAAATATGAAATGTACTTCGTAGTTCTCCAATAAAGTGTTTTGTGTTTTGCGATGCGGACAATCTTTTTTCCCCATTTTAATTTTGGTTCCTTTTCTTCCTTTGTTTCTTTCTTGATTTCTTTTTACGTTCATTGTTTATTTATGTATTATTTTTAAACAAAAAATAAAGGAACAGACAATTAATGCCTTGGACGGGTGTTAATTTGCGCGCGTATTTCTTCAGTTTTTTTGTTAACGTCAAGCGGGGAAAGGAACAAAAGGGGACTGTTTAATTTTTTTACCGTGCAAATTTTAAATGTTTCCAAAGATTTACTTGCTTTTTTTCTTTTAATTATGCGTGTGCATTTAATGGCAATATATATATATACAGAAAAGTGTACTAGAAAGAAGAAAGGAAGAAGAAAAACGGATGAAGCACTTAGATTTTTTTATACATTTTATTGTTTCTATTCTTTTGCCTTCTTTTCGTTTATTTTCGTTTTGTTTGCTTTTTCTTTATTATTTTTATTTTCTTTTCATAACTAGTGTAGGGTATAAAAAAGTAGTATAAGTTTTTTCAGATGTTTGTTGCCATAAATCCATAATTTCTTACACTGAACGATTTAGAATCGATTTAGAGTTGTCTGTTCCTCCGATATCTGTGAAAATAAATTTATTGTCAAGTCACAATTGAATTTATTATGAACTAATCAAACCGAATGAGATAATCACGAGAGACATCTATCGATTTCAATTGAGGCGTTTGAGTCGAGCTCTAAAAGTATAATAGCAAGAACTTATTTAGGATCCTAATATATTAAGATCCTATTGTATATACATGTATATAATATATAATTTAATGAAAAGCCAAAATTCATTGAGCGTATAAAAATTATGATGAATTATTAATCGTGCTAATAATTTAACCATTTTAATTTTACATTTTAATTGTACTTATTGCAAAATTTCTTCATTAATTTGGCGTCACTTTCTTAATACACAATTGCTGCACCTGCAAAGCTTTTTACAAAATATTGCTAATTAGTTGCATTAAATATTAAAATTGAAATAATTTTTCAAGGTCATCCATATATGTATATATATATACATATATATTTTCTTTCCCGATATATGTTGAATTATATTTCACCAAAACAACATCAGCTTGTTCTAGATGAAGAAAATTAAGTAAAATTATCTATAGTGTCCAAAATTTTTTTTAATGATAATAATTAGCATAAAAAAAAGCAAAATAAACTCTATTTTTCAAATGGAAAACTTTGCCTGATATCAAATTCTTGATATCAGTCAAAATGAAAGACATAAAATATTTCAAGCATGCAAATGAGAATATTACAAGGAATCATAAAAATAGACATTTTATGGACATTTGGGTGGAAAAAAAGCTTTGCCTTGGACCAAATGGGGATATTTTAATCCAAAACCAGTTAATATTGAAAACAAATAGGGCAGAAGAAGTTTTTAAATTTTTAAAAGAAAAATTTTCAGTTTTATAGGAACAATTTTTAATTTATAGGAAGAATTATTAATTTTTATGGGGAAAAATTTGCAATTTTATTAGAAAAGCAAAACAGATTTAAAATTTATTGGAAGAAATTTACAATTTTGGGGAAAAAATCGTCACAGTACGGTGATACGATTTATTATTTGTATTAATTCGGCCTTGAATCTTTTCTTCTTAAAATTCAAACATTTCAATTTTCAACACTTTAATTACGTGAAAGGATTTATTGTAGATACTTTTTTTTTATGATGCATAATGCGTGACGCAATGCAGCATAAACTTTCATTTAAATTAAAAACACGTTCACTGATTTTCGTTTTGTATATTTTTTTTGTTTTTTGGATTTTTTGTGTTGCCATTTATTTAACTTTATAACAAATCACTGTCGTATGCAATGTTGCAATGTTGCAATGTGCAATAATGTCTATGAAGCATGAATACAAAAATCTAATTAACTGTTGAATAAAGTATTCTATATTCAACTAAAAGCACAAAATAACAATAAAAAAAAAAAATAAAAAGCAAAATAAAAAAATTGCACACATTAAAAAAAAACAGGAAAAAAGTTTGACAGAGAGATGGCAACAAATATGTAGACGTGTAAAGCTAATTAAAAAATGTCCGTTAATGGTGCAAAAATCAAAACTAAAAAAAAACATCAGCAACAGCAAAAAAAGAAAACATCAAAATTAAAATCATAGACGGCAAAAAAAACTGGGCAAAATGAAGTAAAGCTCAAAAAAAAATCTGTTTATATATGCATACCAATATATACAAATACATATACATAGATTTTACAAATACAAATACATAGATTTTAAAAAACATTACACGTATAAATACTTTAATAAATAAACGCGTTGTACGCACATTGTAAATATAAATATAAATGTAAATATAAATGTAGGTATGTATGTATGTATGTATATATGTATGTATATATTATAAACGATTTTAATAAACAAATACATACATATAAACACACGCTCATATATACATGCATATTTAATACGTGATAATGTCGATAATGTTAATAATGAGGGCAAACAGGCTGGCAATAAACTATGGTGCATGCCACACGTCTTTATATGGAAAATATTTATAATAATAAACAAAATGTATACATACGTAGAATGTATATTATATATCTGTATACAACATAAATATGGGGCATTATTTGTGTTTTTTTCTTTAAATGCCTGCAGAATAAAAGAATCGAAATCGAGAGAGAGAGAGAGAGAGAGAGAGAGAGAGTGAGAGAGAATTGTGCAATGCAAATGCTTGGTTAGATGTCTGAAGTACAATAATGTCATCAAAATAATAACAACCAGAACCACATCATCCATAACAATAACAAGAAAGGTAAAGGTGAAAGGTAAGAAGAGAAAACACAAACCCAAAATGTACACTAGAGCGTTAGAGATAATGATTTAAAAACCTCATAAATTTAAGATTTAAATTCATCAGGCAATCTTGTACAAAATGAATGTCTAAATAAAAAAAAATGTATTATATAAACTCTTATAATCAATGCAAAAAATAAAAAAATACAACACAATAATAAGAAAAAACCCATCAAACATTAAATTTGCTGTGTGAAGACAGAACTTTCCCTTGAATATATTACAATTGAAAAGTACATTGGTTTTTGTTTAATTGAAAAAATATTTTAACTTCTAATGAAAAGATTTGATGACAAAATTCTTTATAATTATATCAAAAAAAGAGGTCAATTTTGTATAATTATATAAAAAAATATACAAATTGAAATTATAAAATTCAAGCTCATTAAATGTAAAATGTTGCAGCAATTAAATAGAATTATTTAAATTAAAATTCAACTTTTTAAGATGCTTTTTTAATGTGTGTATTTGTTAACACTTTTCTATTTGCCACACTTTTCAGAATTCTATATTGCTATACATCCATTTTCGTAGATATTATTTTATCGTTTATGCTTTTGTAAATTGTAGGAATTTATGTGAAATTAAGTCTAATTCATATGCAAGGAAAAATTATGTCGTTCTGTTAAAATCACAAAATTTCTTTAAATGGATTTAGAACATTTTATTAATATTTCACTTCTCAATCATCTTTCCAGATTTGAATTGTTATAACATATCACGGTGTGTTTTAACAATCACATTTGATTGTATCCAGGTTAAGCCCTCAAATATAATATTTTGTTAATAATTTATTTGTTATTAAAATTGTTAGTTCATTTTATGAAGTGTAATTTGCTGCAGGTAATTCATTCCATTTAGTTATGAATGAATGAATGAAGATGTAAGAACGAATGTATTTTATTATAATTGAAGACAGTAAATAGTTCGAAACGGGCAAAGAAAAGCAAAAAAAAAGGAAAAAAGAGAATTTTTTAGTGATTTTCCTTAATATATAAATATATAAATTAAATAATATAATAAAATTTCTATTCATCTAAACGCTCTTTCATCTAAGATTACATTTTCTAGCACATACATTTCAAAGTTCTTTTCAGTTATTCTTGAGTTATCAATTTATAGTAGAGACTGCATTTTTAACTTCAAGTGACTAAATATTTTACCAAAGTTTTTTGATTATCCTATTCAAAATTTTAAGACAATTATGTATACAGAATATAATAATCTAAATTTCTTTAGGAGACCTTTTTTTTACATAAGATTTTCCCACATTTTAAAATATCATACGTTTATGTGTGCTTTGTTTATTTGGCAACTAAGTCCTTCTTTCATTCTCTGTCTTTTGCCCTCCTCTGTCAACAAAATGCTGTACAGATCAAAGGTGTTAGAAACGCATTCCATCATCCCACGCTCCCACTTTGTCTTTAAAATCTCACCATACATTTTTCTTTATTGCTATTGTTCTTGTACAGAATTTTACCAGTTAGGCAAACAGATATTATCGTCAAGCAAAGGAAATAAGAGAGTTATGAAAACAGAAAAATATTATGAAATTTTACAAACACACACACACACACACACACACACACAAGTGAATATTCAAATATACTAATGCATTATGCATCATAACTAAAAGGTATACACTGATGTTTGGTATCAGAGAACAACAACAACAATAGTAAAGAACAACAACAACAACAACAAAATCAAAGGCAAAAAGAAAAAACAAAGAAAACGAAAAATCAATTCTGCTTCATTTCGTTTGCTGTTGAATATTTAAATAAATGGCTAAAATTGGGTTGCTCTAATCAATCCTTCATCCTACAACTCTTCATTCGATTGACATTGCCGGTTTATTGACACCACAACATTTTGTTAACATTACACACTTTTCTACATGTACACAATTTATCACTATGCAAATTCTATTTTGTTTAAAAAAACAAAAAAAAAGGCATTTGTGGTTGCAGTAATAATTTTTGCTATTGCTGTTGTTAGTATAATTTTATGTTAACTTTATTACTTGTACGTTGCTCTTGTCACAAAAACAAAATAATACATAAATTGGTTCTTGATTATGTTGGCAGACTATAAATGTATACAATAACACATACATCTCTATACACCTACTTATATATATTTTTATAAATGTAATTTTTGGTTGACTTGCTTGGCATATGGCCAAATCGCCATTTTTATACTGCATATTGCTCTACATCAAATCAAACTCTATTGCAACATTTACATCCCACAATCCACATCTCACATTGTATTGCATAATTTTATGTTGCATTACAATGCATTAGAATGTTGACCCCCGAGAATTTGAACTAGCAAAATTTGCAAAATTTTACATTACAATTGAACTTACAATGAAAATACAATATAATTTCTACAAGAGATTCTTCTGGCTGCTGTTATATTGAAGCAAACAATACGGCATATATATTTAAAAAATAATAATCTAATAATAACGTTATGCAAGCAACTCTATGAAACTTTACCTTTTGTACTACTAGAGTAGAATAGAAAAGAATAGAATGGAATAATTTCATGGAAGAAAAGCAAAAAATTTTTTTGTCGGAATTTTTTTTTTTTGGTATATTTTTTTTTCATTTTTATTTTGCTATTGTTGTTGGGTCATTAAACGATTTTATTATTATTATTGTTGTTGTTATAAGCCTTTTTAATTTTATAATCTTTATTCTGCATCACAATGCAAAAGATCACCATCATCATCATCTCGTTTTATCATACAACACAACGTTATTTCATTCAGCCATAGAACTGTCGTACAAGTTTTTTAAATAAAATTGTGTCGTTTGTTGCTTATTACTTGTAAACTGCAAAAGATAGAAAGCGTCGGAGAACCTCGATTTAGCCTCGATAACCGTCGGTCCGCCTGTCTATTCATATGTGTGTTGTTGAAAAAAGCAGATATCGAGCTCAAAATTGGCAGGAAAATGGACAAAAATCGCTCAAAAGATACGAAAGATAAGAAAGAATATAAACTGAGAACTAAGAGCTAAGAAATAAAAGCTGAAAGTTAAAATTATTGACAAATACAAAAGGCAACTAGTTTGTAATGTCTGTCCAAACATTATGCAAATTGGCTAAGCCTAAGCGAAATTTTCCAATAATAAATTTGTAAATTTTCCTTTTTACTATTGAAAAAATTGAAACCATCTCTGAATTGAAATATCTTTGATGTTTAGATGATGAGTATTTAAGATTTGGCTCCAGACAAGTATAATTTTCCTACTTGTTGTTTTTATTTTTTATTTTTTTGATATAACAACAAGTTCAACTATAATTGTAACAATGGCAAACAATCATTGAATGTATAAGTCAACATTTTGGTTTATATTAAAATCTAGAAAACACAAACACAAACACGAACACAAACACTTTCTACATTTTTAGCGTTTCCTTTTTTCTTATATTTTTCTATGCCATTTTATGAAATTGTAGAGGCCTTAACGTTATATTGCTGTTTTTGCTTATGCTGCTGCTGCTGCTGCTGCAACCAGCATAAAATTACTTTTATTCTATTATTATTGTTATTATTATTATTCCTAATTTACCTTCACCTGTTTGTTCTATTATAAGGCGGCTCTTAAAGCATAGCGAATGTAGAAATGGAAATATTACGTAAAGAAATTTTAAGATGGAAATTTAGAGATTGTCCAAATATCCATTTATTCATATAATTTCCTTTAATTGTTGTTGTTTGTTAAATCAAACTTTAATAGCAAGAAATATTGTACTAAATTTTGTACTCAATTAACATCGAATGTTTTAGATTCCATAACATAAATTGTTTAAACCTAAAAAATTTTTATTAAAATATCACTTTGCATTATTCTGAAATATTACATATTTGAAATTTAAATAAATTGATTTAATGGAATGAATTTTTTAGTACTAATTCCACCTTTTTTTACGGCAAAAGATTTTTTTATGTTGGCAGAAATATTTACATTTTGAATTAAAAATTTCATTTTTTTAGAACTGAAAATTTGTTAGTACTAAAATGAATTAATCTCTTTTTGAACAACAAATTAATTATTTTGTACAGGCCTTATTAGACATGAAACAGAATTCGAGAACTGCAATCTTTCAATAACCAAAATCAAAAAAAATTTTTTTTTTTTAGAAAAAGGATAATTTTTCAAATTGCATTAATAGAGCTGAATTGTTGTTTGAGAGTTAAGTAAAGAAGAAGTTTCGATTTTTAATATTGAAATAAAAGTAATGTATTTTCAATAAAATTTTCATATTAAAAATATGAATAACAGTGGTATATCAAAATCTCATTGCATTTATCTTTCTAAATTCAAATCCGTAAAATTTAGAAACCTTTAAGAATCTCATTTTAGTTTTATGAATAAAAAATAAGTAAACAAACAAGAAAAAGGGAAAAAGCTTTAGATGATTCTGGCAAGCATTATAAAAAAAATATATGGAATTGTAAGAGCGATGAGGAGGGAGTTGAGAGATATATATAAGATTTGGCTTTTAGCCATTTATAAAAAACAAAAAAAAAGGAAAAAGAAAAAGAAACGTTCGTTTTTATGCTTTTCGGTTTGTTTGTTTTGCTATTCTTTGACTTCTTTACAATGTTTCATGCTTCAATGTTTTACATATCGTTTTGTTTGCATTTGAAATATTAATAATATTATTCTAGCGATTTATTGTTGTTGCTTTTGTTGTTGTTGTTGCTGTTGTTGTTTTATATACATATACACACACATTGTTTTATTGAAGTTTCGATAACGTAATGGAGCACAGTGCCAATCTTAACATATAAATAAAATAGGAAATTGCAAAAAAATAAAAGTAATAACAAAAGCAACATCAATTGATGACCAAAAAAAAGAGGATGTCGCAGCCATCACCAAAGTATACTATAAGGGCCTTGAACGTCCAATAACATAGAACAATTGCACAGAAATGGAAAAACACACCCAAATGAAAAAAATTATACGAAGAAATATTTATCTTCTTCTGCTTCTTTTTCATTCTTTAGTTCGTCTTATACAAATACAACTTTTTCTTCTCTTCGTTCTCTTTGTTGTTTTTTTTCAGCTTTTATTGTTGCTGCTACTTTTTCTACTGCATACTCTATTTTCCTTTTCCAATTTTTTTTTAACTTTTTTTTTTTTTTGAATTTTTCTTGCACGACTTTGTATGTTTACTTCACACCAGTGGTGTGTGCCATAAGATTTTTTGTTTGTTTTTTTTATCTTGTCGTTTCTTGTTTTGCTTGCTTAAATGCATGCATGTATGTTTGTACAAGTGTTTTATGTATGTATTAATGTTAGGTGATGGAAAGTTCATTCATTTGGTATTGCATTGGAAGTACTTTACTGCCATTGAAAACGTTACATTTTCATTTCCCTTTCCTTTCCTTTCCTTTCCTTTCTTTCTTTATATACAATTTGTGTGTATGTGTGTGTATATGAATGAATAGAGCATGAATATATGTAACATTATAAATAGTTGAATTGTAGTTGTTAAATAACGAATAAACAAAGAACAAAGCAAGCAGACAAAAACAGGCAAGCAAATAAGCCAACAATTCAACAATCTCAACTGCGGGCTCCGCTTTTATTAGTTTTTATTATTATTATTGTTGTTGTCATTATTATTGTTGTTGTTATTATTGCATTTTTGTTTTTATTGAAAGCATCATCACCTATTGTTTACAATGGCATTCTATAATATTTAATGGGCTACATGTTTTAGTGATGGGTTAGTTGTTGTTGTTGCTATTTTGGTTAAATTGGTTTTGCTTGGTGTTAATATATGTTGGCTGGTGTTAGTTGCTGCTAACACATATATATATATATATATATATATATATATATATATATATATATATATATATGGTTGTGTGTGTGAGTGTGTATGAGTGGGTAGGTGGGTGAGTGTGTAAACTGCATGCATTTACAATTTCTTTTAAAAGTTGTTTTTATTATTGTCATTATTTTGATCGTTGTCGATTCTATATATAAAATGGGTAACTAACTAGACGCGTTAGTTAGTTAGCTGAATTGAAAAGAGATTCTACAGCTAAATTGTTATGTTGTGCTCCAATTTAGCAGTAGAATCTCTGTAGAAATTCTTTTCAAATGAACTTCTCTGGAACAATGTTGATCAGCTTAGTAATTCTTAACTGTTTTTATCCTTACTCTCTCTCTCTCTCTATCTCTCTCTCTCTTTATTCATTCGTCACAAATACTTTTTCGCTTTCGTCCTTTTCCCCATTTCCCTTTCATACATAATTCTTGGACTTCTTATTCTTATATACTCTTTCCGCATCTTCGTATGTAAACGTGAAGTCTATTTGCCTTCACAATACACTCCATAATTTTTTACTGCTTTGCCTAAATTGCCTATATGTTTGAATCTAGAGAAGAAATACTTTGTATTTAATGGAACAGAGTCCTCATCTACGATTGTATATAAACATCAACAACAACAACAACAATACGACAGAAAAAAGAAGTAGTAGTAGTAGAACAACAACAACAACAACAACAACAACAATAATAATAATAATAATAATAATATTAATAATAATGATATGTAAGTTAATGCTATTATTGTTGTTTTTGTTATTCTTATTATTATAATTATTATTTACTTTGTTTGTTTTGTCTTGTTGTTTCCAAGCACATTTTCAAGTACTGTCATAGTGTGAATTTCGTGTACTTTAAGCCACTCCTTTTAAAAAAATGATTATAATAAAAAACACGAAAAAACTAACAACAACAAAAACGCATAAAATGGAACAACAACAAAATTGTACATTTACAACGCTTCTCCTTGTGTTTGTATGTAGGTATGTGTGTATGTGTGTGTGTTTATATATATATATTGGCCATATAAGACGAAATGTTCTTATGCAAGACGTATGAAAAATGAAAAATGATAGAAAGAGAAAGAGCGATAGTGTCTATAATGGAAATGGGAGAGCGCATTATTTTCTTCCTTTTTTCTCTGATATCTCTCAGCCAATCACTTGTATAAATATCCGTTTGCATTGTGTCGCTATACATTTCCGTTGTAAGTGGTTCCTGTGGGTATATAGCAGCAACAATTGCAACAATAAGAACAATATTCAGCTTACAATTTACAGTAACAATTATTAATGTATAAACATACAAAAAGAAATATTTTGTATACAAATGGACAAATAATATAAATGAACTGTTTCATGTTGCCGTATTTGATTGTTAGATATCGCCGCTGCTTTGCTGTACAACGTAGACAGTTCATGTTATTAATATAACTGCTTTAAAATTTATTGTACAAAAGTTTTTCTATTCTATTTCTCACTTAAAGTAAAGTTCATTTGATTGCATGAAGTTTTCCCTCTAAATTATTCTAATATTTTACTGCTTTTAGAGTTTAAGGTCTGAACTTTATTAATCAGCCTCATGTTATATTGCTGATATTGTTACTGTGGCTTTTTCTGTTACTGTTACCATCATTTGCCAATCTTTGATGAAACGATGTATCATCGTATTCTATGCCTTGTTTATTGCCATGAATTTGAATTAAAGCTAACTTAACTGTTGATAGCAGGCGGCCGGCAGTAGACGACAAACGAAAAATGTCAAACGCTGATCAACATTTGATGATAAGCAAACAGTAAACTCAAAATTTATGAGGATGGGACATTTACTTTGCCTTCGATATCTTCTTCTTTTCATCTTTATATTTTTCTACTTTTGTTATTAATTTCTCAACTTTTTTTGTTCTTGTTTATTTATAGATTAAATAAGCTCCTTGGAAAACACTTCTGTCCATAGACTCACATACATATAATTTTCACATCACTCAGTGTTTTATCTTATTACACTTCTCTTGTCGTCTCTTTCAAAAAAGGACTTTCTTAGGACTTTTTTATGACTATGCTTTTAAGCCAAAAAAATTCTTATGATACTTATTTTGAATGCTACTGGTTTTGCCTTTTTTTATGTTTTTGTTGTTGTTGTTGTTGATGTTGTTGTTGTTATTGCTGCTGCTGCTGCTGCTGTTGTTGTTACTTATATTTAACGCTTTCACAATTTGAAACAAAGTTTCTGTCGGTTTAATTGGTTGGAAAAAGTTTTTCATTCCTTCTGCATCTCTATGCCTTTTCTTTCTGGTTTTTTTTTTTGGATAAATTGTATGAAGTTTTTTAAAATGGTAGAATGTGTAAAAACATAAAATTTATTTGTAATACATTTTATTTATGCTCCTTTCCCAATCTCCTTCATTATTTGCCATTGCACTCTCTATTTTAACTTTGTATGCTTTTATGATTCTTTTCAAATACATTTTGACTTAAATGATTTATGCCAGGACTCTTCATTTAAAAAATATCAATGCATTATACAGTTATATTACTTAAGTAACATCTTATGGAATATTTGCTAAAATACAAAAAAAATCTCTCTCCAAGAAGTCTTTCCTTTAAACGTCTCTCACTCTTTTTCTTTATTTACAATACAACAACTGGTGACAATAAGAAAATTTGATGCAATCATTTATACATTTTTATGAATGTTCATGGTTGCGATTATGTTTATTATGCACTGAAGATTTCAAAATGCCTAACACTTTCTGCTGTTGGCATTTGAAAATTATTATAATTTGCTTGTTTTTTTATATATTTTAGAGCAACATTTTTTACAAAATTATATAACAATTATGTCGCTTGTATAATTTTGATATCTCTTTTATTTTATTTTGTCTGTCTCTTCTAATTGACATCATTCAATAAATGAGTTAAGCCGAAACAAAATCTTACCAGAAAGAGATAGTTTGATTATAAAATGATGAGTAATAAAGCAATGCATTGTGCACGCACAGCAGAAGAAGAAAATATTTCTCAACCAAGTAAAGTCCATTCTATTTGAAAGAGACATTTTTCGTATCCTGTATCCTGAGCAAAATTAATTTATCATACCAAAAGAACAAGACAAAGAACAAAAAAAAAGCGGACGTATAGAGAAAGCAGGCAAAGGGACTGGCTGACTGGTTGACTGGTTGACTGGCTTGGCTTTATACATTTATCTGCGTTAAATGCTTTTGTCAGATTGATAGGAAACTTTCAAGAATATGTTGTTTTTTGTTGGCTGCTGCTGCTACTGCTGCTGCTACTGCTGCTGATGCAGCTTTTATTGTTTTCTTTCCTATTTCATTACATTTAACTTTCTGTTGTTTTCTTCTTCATCTTATTTCTTCTTTCTTGATTACATTTAGTATTTTTACATTGAATTTTGTATATGTAACAAAATAAAATATTTAGGGGTTGCTGAAACAGTACAACATAATGAAATGGCAAGGCATGAAATATAAAACGAGCATAGAAAATATTTCGTATATTGATGACGTTAAAATTTATTTGATTTTGCTGTCGCCTCAATAAAATGGATCAATATTAAATTGGTGCACATAAATGAATTACACAGAAATCATGGCAATCAATTAATGAAATTTAATCAAGTATACAAAAGAAACCCAAAGCAATCCATTAAATTAATTTAGAAAAATTTTATTTTGAAAAGTTCTTGTTATTAAATCAGAATAAATTCGCACAATAAATCTCAATTCCTGTCTAATGGCCAACAAAACTTAAGTTTAATATATAGGAATATTGTACAAATTATTAAAGAAATAAAAAAACTGTGAGATTTGTTGATGGAAAATGTTCAGCAACAGAACTATCCCTATAACAAAGGGTCCAAAAGTTTTTATATCAATGTTTTATATTTTAAGGTTTCAAATAAAGTGTTGAAATCACTTCATGTAAAATAAATCTCACAAATAATTAAAGTAAGATTTCTAAAGAAAACACTTTTATATTTTATTAAACAATTAAAAATAAATTAAATATAGACATGAAATATGAAAATGTGAAAGGGCTAAAAATGGCAACTTTACTGCCGAATAAAATCACTTTCTCATCATTCCTTTCATAGAAAATTTTGTAGTTACTGCAATAATATAAAAAAATGAAAATGTAGTGCGCCAAACTACGATTTTGTATAAAGTATCAAAAATAACCCAGAGGAATTGAATCCGCAGGTATGAGTTTTAAAAATCAATAAAATAAATAAATAAATCAAAAATAATCCGATAAGAAAAAATAAAACGAAATTTTCGTGGACCCAGAGAAAATTATCGAGCTTAATGTACAATAGAGTGTTCCATCACTTGTACAATGAAAATTTCACTAATTTTCAGCAAGAAAAAACTATTTCGCATTTAGGATTCGAGAAATTATAAAAATTTATGATTTAAAAAGAAAGTTTGATGATGTAAAAGAAAATGTCCTTTAAAAATATCATTGAGACACGAGCCAAAATAAACCAATGTTTTATAAAATTATGGTAAACGATTTCAATCAAAATTATAATGAAATTCATGAAAAATAAATCAAAAAGAAAACAATAAATCTAAAGGAAAAGAGATAAAGAAGTGCAAGAAAAAAATGCTAGCTTTAAATAAAAACTTAAATATAAGTGATGGCGCCATCATCATCATCACATTATGTTAAATATATTCTAACATATTAGAGAAGTTTTACAATTGTTATAGAAGTTTTAATGAAAAATAAAACAAGAAAAATAAAATTAAACAAAATCATATAAAATAAAATAAATGAAGTGCAAGAAGAAGAAAAATTAGAGTGTACCAAATAAATGTTAATGATGATAATGATGTTTTCGATGATGATGATGATGATGATAATGATGGTGATGGTGAGAGAGATTTGAATTATTCATTGAATTCAGCTTTCATGTTTATTATTTTATTTCCATTCTACTCTAGCACTTTACCTTCTTCATCTTCTTTTTCTTTTTCTTCTTCTTCTTCTTCTACGGTTCACATAACATTAATTTTTCACTTTCCCATCTTAGCCAACCATTTTATCACATCTTATTTTGTTTGCTATTATTATCACTGTTATCGTTTTTGTTGTTATTGCTTCTGTTACTGCTGCTATTTATTACAAGGCAAAAGTCTTTTAAAAGCCAAGTGTTTTTCAATACAAACGCTCAACTGAACTTACACTCAAACCAACTTCAAATAATGATAATCATGCAACAACAATAACAACATAGCAACAACAACCCTAACACTTAACGCTCATTCTTTGATTTTCATTTTTGGGGTAATTTGTACACAAAAACGACATTGACAAAGAAGCAGTAGATGAAGATTTTTTTGTACAGCAGAAGCAGAAGAAGAAGAAGAAGTAGAAGATGAAGATGAAGAAAAAAGTAAATTCTAGAAATTGTGACGTGTTTTAATCCCATTATCATTGAGCGGTCTTAAATTAAATATGTAAAAAGAAAAAATAAATGCAATACAAGTGAAAAAAAATGAGCTGAGGGCAAAAATGCAGAGATAAAACCTCAAATACGTTTAGAACTCAATAAAAATTTAAAAAATTGAAATATAACTGTGCACACACACATACACAAATATATATATATATATATATATATATACGCACATTTAAAATTATAACAAATAATTAAATCTAAAGCGATGGCATGAAAAAAGTCTGAGGTGAAGAAAAACCATTAAACGAAAAATGACAATAAGGATGCTTAAGGAAGCAGTAGCAGTTTAAGAAGAGTATAGAAAAAAACCAAAAGAAAACAAAACAAAACAAAACAAAACAAAGAAATGAAAAAACAAATACAGGAATAAGAAATAGAATAGATGAAAACCGCAACTTAATGGAGCCTAGTTTCAAGGATTAAAAAAAGTTTAATGGCTCTTTTTTTTTTTTTTTTTGGGAAAATTTATTGTGGTTGAAAGATACTTTAATGATTTAATGAGATTTCTTTCTCTTATACATTTTTATATTTTTTCAATGTAAAACGTTATACAAAATTGTCACCAACTTATAAATGGAATCTATAAAATGTCAAAAAGTTATTTGGAATCAATCTAAAAAAATCTTTCACACAAATTCTTTTTCGGAAGAATCTCACACAAGATAGAAAAGTAAAATATACAAATTTATGTTTTTGTATTTTTATTGTTATATCATTATGATTTATTAATTATTTTTAATTTAAATTTATTTGAGTGTGAAATTTACATAAGAAAATTGTAGGCAAAATTTTCATTTTTTTTTAATTTATAAGAAATTTTTTGAATATTTGCACGAAATTTATTTTGCTTTCAACTTTTCATTCATTAAAGAAGAAAATGAAACAAAAAAAGGAGAAGAAACCCCAAAAAAATGTGTTTACCATTAATTTGAATGTTCAAACATAATTTAATTATTTATTTGTTGTTTTTCTTACTGTTGTTGTTTTTTTTATCATTAATTATTTATTAATTTTAGCACAAATTTAAAAATTCAAATTAAAAAAATTAATTTTCTTATTTACACTTAAAAATAAAAGAAAATGAATTAATGCTTTGTATCAAATATTTAAAAATCTTTTTAGTTTATTTTTTTTCTACAAATTTTTTTCCTTTATAATTTTTTAGTGAAATCCCTTTTATTTTATAAATTTAATGATTCACAATATTTTTCAAAAAAAATTATACTTTCTTTTGCAGTTTACATTCTTTTGTTGTTTTTTTTGTTTCTCACTTTGTTCTTTTTTTAATTAATTTAATTTTTTTAATTATAAAAACTTTTAATTTTTTATTTAAACAATTTTTTTTTTGCAATTTATATTTCTTCTGTTTAATTAATACTGAGATGTCACACAATAATATGTTTATATTTTTTTTCTAAGAAAAAAATTCTTAAAAAGATTTTTTTAAATTAAATTTTCTTTAATTTTCAAAAAATATTTTGGTTTATTAATTAACTTCATTAAATAACTTTTCTGTTTTAAAAAATAATGCATTAAATAAGAAAAAAACGTAACGCGACGGCAAATCAATTAGATTTTTCACTTTTTGTACTTTTATAGTTTTTCTTTACACCCTCAAAAAAAAAAAAAACAACATCAATAATAAAAGAAATTAAGCAGACGCGAACTCAACGAAAGCGCATTTAATTAAATTAAACACATTTTATTTGCATTATGTTGCGCTACGCTGCGTTGGGTGTTACGTTGCGTTATGCTGTTTTGCTATCTATTGGTTGGTCGCCCAGTGTTATTTTACATATTAAATGGCTGCGCGGCGTTACCATTTCAAAACGGCCATAAAGAATGACCGCACCGAAATTAACAAAAATGAAAATAAATCACAGAGTCGCAACAATAATAATAACAATAACAGCAAAGGTATAAAACTCTTACAAACTGATGCATACAAACACACATACACATACACGCACACATATATACATATATATATGCGCATACGTTAAGAATTGTGGAGAAAATTGTTTTATAAAAAAAATTCTTGCCGGATATTTTTCTTATTTAACGATTAGTAATTTTTTGTTTTTGTTGTTATTATTGTTGTTACTTTTAATAGAAAATTTTAAAAATATATAAAAATATACTTAAAAAAACTAATTTTTCAAAACAAAACAAAAACAAAAAAGAAAAAACAAGAAAAAGCAAGAAAAATAAATTGACAAAGAAAGTAAAAAAAATGAACCAACAGTTGAAATTATTTTGGTATTATTGTAACGACAAGCACTTTGACACTGTCTACTGTCTACTGGTGGGACACCTAAATTATCTTTAGCATCGTCAATGCATTTCCATATATGTAGTTGTATATGTGTGTACGGGTGTATAAATGTATGTGTATAAGTTTTTTGTAAACATCACACAAAATGCGATTTGAATCTTATTCGTGCCACTGTGTATCCCAAAACAACAACATCATCTACAATAATAATAAATATAACAACAGTTGCAACAATAATAAAAAGTAAAACAATAACAAAACAGTCGCGCAACTTTTGCATTAAAAATGACACCACACACAACGTGTGGTGTCTCTTTTGTAAGCTCTTTGATAAGTGAGAGGTAAAACACACTTATGCAGAGACGCTTACAAACGCACACACACATATACATATAAACACATACATACATATATATACAGATAGATAGATATTATATAAGATGTGTTGCACGCGAGTGTGTTTGTGTGTGTATGTGCACGGCCCCCCAAACCGCCATTATATACAAACTTAGCATAAACATGTTTTATATTTCACCCTTTTCTCTCTCTTACTAACTGGCTATATTCTCATAAGTATTTTACTTGTGTATATGCCGCGTATGTATTGTATGATTTAGGCACACACTCACTTATATTCATTCATTTGGTTTTATTAAATGAATAAAAATGAAACGAAGAATGTATGCGCGTTTAGAAAATTATTGTCTAAGATAACTCAGATAACTAACGTACACTGTGAGAGATGCCTTAAAGCAGTAATAGCAATAGCAACGGCAACTGTAACGATAACAGGCAAAAGCAACAAATAACCAAATCAACGACATAACCATAAAAGCAACAATAACTCTACTTTTTTGTGTTGCTTTTTATTTTTTATTTTTTGAGTTTCTCGAAACACGCCACAACCGTGAATAATAATGTGAAGAACAATGGTGACGACGGTAACCAAGAGATAAGAAATATGTCGTGGTGCCTTTTCTGCGCCTTTTTTCTTTCTCATTTATACATTCTTCATTTTTTCATTTTTCTGTTCTCCTTCTTAAATTTTTGAGGAGGCCGCCTAGTAGACGACAACATTGTGAAAAGAACTAAATAAACTGCAATAATAATAACAAATCTTAAGAAACAACTATAACTAAACATTTAATGTTTTCATTCGATTATTTTTAATTTTTATTATTATTGTTGTTATTTAAACAATAATAATTATATAAAAAGAAGAACAATTAAACATTTATAAATGTATTTAACGATTCACTCTCCAAAAAATGTAAAAGAATCAACAATGTCAAAATAATAACACGAAATAATCTCTTTTAAGTTATATAAAAATATTCATCTCCCTCTTTCTCTGAACGTAAAATAGTCTAACTCATTTGATAAAACTACTATTATTACACCGTTAATTTAATAAGAGCGAGAAAGAGATAGAATATATACACATAAATTTTAACTTATATAGTTTGTATCTTCTTTCATTAACAGAAAACTATTTCAAAGCATTTGTTTTTATATCTCGATTTCTCTCACAATGTTATCGTTCTGCTATCATCATTATTCTGTTATGCTACGTTACGTTATATTATATTACATTATGTTATTTTATAAATTGACTTTTCTACTAAATTCTCTCTTTCTTTAACATTAATTGCTGCCTTAACATAAGTTAAAATTGTTATCTCTAAGTATAAAATATGTATAATTTGTACTTTTTGTTTCAAATTTCTAAAGAATTTGTAGAAGCGTGATTGAAAGATAATAACAAACGAAATTATAATTATCAGTTGCAATAAAATTAGTTAACAGTGAATTAATGTTAGGAAAGTACTTAATAAAATTGAACTTGCCAGCCTTTACATTTTCCTTAAACTATTTCATTTCAATTAAACTTCTGGTGAGGAATTATAAAAATTGTTATGAGAAAAACGTAATATATTAATATTAAAATATCAAAAATGAAATTATTTCGAAAATTATCCAAATTATAGAGAATAAATTAAACTTTTCTGCATTCAAAAAGATTAATGGCATTTTTAAATTACTAATCTTCGTTAAAATCATAACAGAGCAGGAAATATTCTTGTGTATTAATTATTTTAAATATACGAAGAAAAAAAATTATGCACAAAAAGAATTAATTCACTCTTGCAAATTTTTATTACGTTCCGTTTACAATTTATTTCATTTTTCTATTTTGTTTTTGGCCAGAATCACATTCATTGAATTTATTTATTTATATGAATGAAGGCAACGCCTCCTTCTCATATTACTTTTAGTGGTGAATAACGTCCATTTTGTGTTAACAGAGTAATTATGTTGGGGAATTAATTCACTCCCAATAAAACAACACAAATGCTTTTTCTTTACAGCGCATACGTCATTTTATGAAACATAATCATAATGCATAACAATAGTCATCTTGCTTACACTTACACATATTGCGATGTATATTTATAAGAATTAAATGAAAGAGAGAGAGAGAGAGAGAGAGAACTAGTTGTGGAAAGAAGTTTGTAAACATAAGTTGTATTAATATTATTTGCAGTAGTGGCTGCTTTTGCTAATGGGAAAAGAATGGCACCTTTATGAAACAAAAACAAAAGAAAAGTACGGAAAAAAAGAAAGAAGGAAGAGTATTTGGTGAATATGTTTTGTGCATAACTTGTATGCATGTGTTATCTAAACCATGTGGGAATTGTACAAAATTTTTGTGGAATTTATCTGTGATGTACAAAACATACACAAATATATATATATATATATATATATATATATATATATATATATATATGTATGTATAATTGCATATGCATATGTGCAATACAATTTTACACTTTTAACGATCATTTCTTATATTGATCTTTAATTATTTTTGCTTAATGTGCTTTTTCGTACTCTTATTGTAATTATACACACCACCCAGAGATTGCTGGTATATTTATTTTGTCATTATATTTGTAACAACCAAAAACGAAAAGTTGAACGATCTACAAACTCTGTTAGAATGAATGTAGACATTTCTGTCTGTTTGTCCGTCTGTCTGTCAGGCAGTCCGTTTGTCTGTTGGTAACAGTTTGTAACAGTTGGTAACAGTCGTAAAAAAAAAGATATGGAGCTGACTACTGAAAAAACTGAAATAGGTTCGGAATCGCAATGTCATGCTTGGATGGTGATTATCAGAGAATTGATTCCAGCCAAATATAATTATCTTACTTGTTCTTCTTGTTAGTTGTTATTATCGTTTCCTTTTACTTGTTTTTTAATTTTTTTCAAAATTTTGCTTGGAGCAAAAATATTATAATTATCTTAGGAATTTTTTCGTTATACCTTTCTAACCTACAGAAAAATTATGTTTTCCTTTTTTTTTTTTTTGGTTTAGGTTTTTTTGGCGGTTAATGAGGTTAAACTTAAAATTAAAGAATTAAATATTGAAAAGGAAAAAGAATATTTTGGAATTACTTATAAGAAACGTTTAAAATATTTAAATAAAGGAAAATAAAGGGAAATTTTAGATAAATTTTTAACTAACGAAACTTGAAAAACTGTTATAAAGCTAATTTGTTATACTAAATAGTATATTTAAAAAAAATTAAATTAATATCAAATATTGTAAAATTGTTATTCACTGTTATACTAGAAAACTGTTATACAAAATTGTTGTAAAATAAAACTGTCATACAAAATGATGTCTACACAAAATTTTTGCAATTTGAAAACTGTTATACAGAAAGTAAGAAAACGGTTATACAAACTGTTATACTAAAATTGTAATACATAAAAGATTTGTTTGCTAAAAAAGCCTTAAAATGAAAAAATTAATATAAACAAAAAAAACTTGTTTTACTAAATTGTTATACAAGAAATTAAAACTGTTATTGTTAAAGTAACCCAAAACTTAATTATGTGAGAAAAAAAGAAAACATTCTAAATAAATGTTGTAATTAAAAAAAAAATTCGTTACTACTTTTGAATATCATGGGTAATTAATATTCAAAGGAAATTATAAAAAAAATAAAAAAGACGTTGAAAAAACAAAATTAAGTCAAAATATAAACAGCAATTATGAAATATGTAAAAAAAGAAAAATGAGCTAAAACAATTATTTTGTGTGATGCTGTAATAAACAAATTAAAGATTAAAGTTTGAAGTTGCAATTGTGGAAGTTATGCAAAATCAAGGAAACGATATTGGTAACATATTTTAGGAAATTTGAAAATTTTCCATATTTGAAAAAGGCCTTGAACGTATCAAACCAAAGAGATTAAATACATTTTGATTTGGCTTTTCTCTTCTTTTTTTAATTTTTTTTATAACGCAAAATTTTATGTAAAATTTTGTAAAAATTAGTTATATCAAAATTAATAAAAAAAAATTCAAACATAAAATAGTTTCTCGATATTTTTCAAGCTCTTGTTGATAATAAATGAAAACTGCCAAATTATAATGAAGAAAATTTATTCGATCCAAAACAAAAAAAAGACCTAAAACTTTGGTCAAAGTAGAAGACAATCAATATTGCAAATTTACTTATTAAATGCTTATAATAAAAAGAAATATTGTAAATAGATAATTAACTGACTACTTATGAAAACCGCAATTTATTTGGGTAAAGTGAAACGATCAAAACAAAAAACCTGAGCAAAAAAAAAACAGATAAAAAATATTTGTATTTGGCTAAGCCAAATCTTTAATACCCACCACCCAAAAAACGTATTTAATAATTTATGGTAAAGATTGATAGCAGAATAAAAACTAGCAGGCCTAAAAACTTGTACAAAAATTTAAGCTGTCTGTCTGTTTTACTTTTAAAATTATGAAGAAAAACCTGAAAATTTTTGATAAAAATAACACAAATGTTCTAAATTTATGTTGCACTGTACGCGTATCCTTTAATCGACTTTGGTCGATGCAAGTACTGCGAATGCTTCTACTTAATTTACATTCGATGTCTATTGTTTTGCGACCGGCAGTATGTTAACCACACCAAGTCAGCCTGATACACAGACGGACAGACAGGCAGATATGTCTAAATGGATTCAGAAATTGAGGCTGATCAAAAATGTATACACTTTCTAGATTAGTCGATGCTTTCTTTTGAGTGTTGCGAATATAATGACAAAATGAATATATCACCAATCTCTGGATGGTGGATATAAAAATGGAAAATAGTGCACCATCTCAATAATTATCGTTCGCTCGTTTCGCTTGGCTAACATTTTGAAGGAGGTTTGAGACAACTTAATGATAGTGTCAAATGTTGTGTATTGCTATTGTTGTTAATAATAAAAAGTAACAACAATAAGAGCACAAGCAATAACACAATAATCAAAAAAAATTAGGTTTCAAACATTAATAGAAACATGCACACTTTCCCATCTTCTCTCCTTTGCTTTCTATCTACAATTTAATTTGCCTATCTTTTTTCTGGGCTTATTTTTTTTTCCTTGTATACTCTACATTAGAGATGGTATATTAAATTTTTTTAAATGTTTTGCAATCATTTTTTGAAAAATTTAAGCACTTAATTTTTTACGAATTTGATTATAAGTTTAATTAATCGACCTAACATTTTTGCCTTACATCAACTTTTGCAAGCAGACAATTCTTCATAAAATATATTGTTTAAGTTTGATCGTTGTGCCAGATGAATGTCAATGAAATTTTTATTTTTAAATAAATCTGATCATCTTGAATTTCATAAAGCATCTTATTAAAACATTCTCAAAAATAATCTTTCAAAGGATTCGTTCAGTTTTTAGTATGACTATTTGTATATAATTTTTTTTCAAATTTATTATCAAAATAACTTTAAAGTCTGAACAGAACGATTTGTATATCAAAAATCATATCAGGTTTTTTTCCCACCATTTTTCTTAAAATTTGAATTTCTTTCTTAAATTTTTCTTTCTTATTACATTATATCTTTGGGTAGCTTGCTTGATGCTCGGTTACAATCGATCTTTTTCTATATAAATTATTTAACAGTTTTTTTTCGTCTTAGTTTTATTTCTAGCAGTTAATTTTCTCAACTAACCATACATCAATTTTTAATTTTTTTTTGCTACGCTTTTTTTTCTTTTTTTTTTTTGGTTTAACTTTTTTTTTAACCATAATTGTACACCACAAAATGAATAACAACAATAGTAACGATAACAATAACAATAAATGCAAAGCAACATAACATAACATGACATTATATAACAAAAAGACATTCACAATAAAGCTAAACCAAAAAAAAAAAAAATAGGGAAAAGAAAATAAAAAAAGAAAAAACGAAGCAAAAGCAACAAAACACATTTGTCGTTATTATTATTGTTGTTTAATATTTCTATGGTAATTATTCAATTTGTACTTATATTCATTAAATTGCTGTATCTCTATCTAACTCTCCTTCTATCCCTACCTCTTTCTCTCTCTACCTCTCCTTTTTCCACGTCTACCATCATATTCTGTCTACATCTATCTCTCTCTTTTTCTATTTCCATTTCTCCTTATCTCCTGCTCTATCTTTCCCTTTCTCTCACCAACTCTTTTTATCATTCTCTCTCTTTCCAAATTTTCGCTTTATATTTTTCCATGCTTCAGTTAAAAAAAATCCAAAAATAGAAACAAAAATCCAAAGAAGAGGAAAAGCAGGAAAAACGAAACGCCTGAAAAACAAAACTATATAAAAATGTTTATGTTTCTATGAATGAATGATTGAATGAATAAGACCATCAGCTAAATAATAATTATAATAATAATAATAACTAAAATAACGTTTATAGCAACAGTAACAAACAACAACAACAATAATAATAACAACAGTAAAAATTCACACACTTTTTCTTTCCCCCATTTTTTTTTTATCTACTCTAATTTTCCTTTTTTTAAATACATAAAATCCAAAACAAATGAAATGAAATGTAATGAAATGAATTAACAAAATGAACATTAACACAGAAAGACAAATTGGGCCGCCTACATATAAGCTAAACAAACCATTCACAACAATTCCAATGCCCTGTCTTCCATAACACATCATGCTTAAAATTTTGCAAAAAGTAACAATACCAATAACAATAACAACAACAACAAGAACAACAACAACAAAATGAGTTGAAAGGCTCCTGTGAACATGAAAATTATCAATAAGTGTTTTTTTTTTGAAACGTGTAACGCGCTCAATCGAAAACATTGAAACATGTATGTGTAATAAAACGCACACATATACACACCCACACACAAATATATAGAAAATTAAACAAATTTCTTATTTAACAGGCCCTTTAGTCAAACTTTTTTTGTTATGCTAAATCTTTCAATTGACAGTTTAAACTTTTTTATGGCAATCGATTAAGAAAACCATACCACACCATTCATTCATTAATCTATCCATCCATTCATTCATCTCCAGACTCGAGAAAATATCTGTATTAATAATTTTGTGAATTGATTTTTAAGCTCTTTGCTGTTGTTCCCTAATTAATTGAGAATTTTCTTTACTCATACTTCAACTATCATAACGCTATGAGAAATACCTTCATTTTTCGATTGAACATTTGAAATTATTAAATAATCAATTACTTTAAATGATCTTTGCTCAAAACTTAAACAAGGGCTTAATATTTACATTTTCTTTTGTATGAAAGTTATGAAATGTTTTCCTGTTTTTTTTTTTTTTGAAATGGCATCGAATTATCTAAAAATGTTCCACAGACTTTTGGTCCCATGCCTCTTATAGAATATCTTTTGTTCTTTTCTTGTTCATTTAGCAGACGCCATTACTTTTATAGACATACTAATATATATATGAACATACATATACGTTCATACATATGAACGTATCAAGGTATATATAGAAAAAGAATTAGCATTATTTACCTTGCACAAATTCATACATACATTTATGTAAAGCAAACGAAACGGCACTAAAAAAACAACAAAATAGGAAAAAAAATAGCAAAAAAGTCAGAAAGAGCAAAAAAAAAAAAAAAAAAAAAAATAGAAACAACAACAAAAAGGCCATAGACAAAAAAGCGTGTACTTTTCAGATTTCGTGCAATGTTTAAATGAGTGGCAGTAGTAGTATGTAAGAATAGAGTACTGTGCTACGTAAAAAAAAGAGGTTATACGGTTACGGTTATAGTTACGTAACCGTAACTATAACCGTAATAATGATAATAATACCATGGATGTAGGGACAACAATAACAACATTTAATGATATATTTTTTTTTTCTTCTCAATTCTTATCACGGCCATCTTAGCTTTCTAGCTTTCGATTGGAGCCGTTTATAAAATACCTTACATCATTTTGCTAATTAAGATGCCACAGTCAAGCGAATGATTTATAAATCAAGTATATAAAAAATTATTGTTTTGTCAATTATTTGAAAAGTAAGTTATATGAAAGACATTTCTAAAAATGGACAGATCTGAACCAATTTTTTGTTACATATGTATTTTTCTTATGGCCAAGTGCAGGGCCATGTTAATGTTTCTTAAATTATAATCAAAAGTATTTATTCATAACGAAAAAAGTGTTATCAGAGTAATGATAGTAAAATTGAATGAATAAATTTAAGATCAAACACAAACGCTAAAAATTGTACAAAATTCAAAAGTTCTTTTTTTACATCGCCAGAGAGCGCTTTATAGAAAGTGATAGTTAAAATAAGTAAATTTTTAAATAAAGTGTGTCTCGGGATCAAAATATCTCACAAATTTTGCTTGATAATAAGTTTATATGAACAGACGCCATAAAAGGATCGAAAGACTTAAATCGTTATAAAAATTAATTTTGAAACGCCCGATATAATAATCAATTGAGTCTATCTCAACTCTTTCTGTATGTTACAAACATTTACACAAACTTATAATACCCTTACAATAAATTGGAATATATTGCATACAATACATGCATATAAAAAAAAAATATATATATATATGTAGCGTATTCATATCTACCTAGATTGTAAAATTGATGCAATGGTTTCCAACAAAGCAACAACATTCATAAATGAAATTTTTACATAAATCCATTTTATATTTATATGCATGCATGCATGATGTTTTTTAAGTGTACAATGGCAAGTACTCGTGTGTGAACACTTGACGCTTACGATTACTACTACTATAAAAAAAGAAAAAAAAAAGAAAAAAGTACATAAAACAGAAATGTTATAAAAAGGTATAAAATGAAATCAAATGAAAAATGAACTAAGACTTTTGTTCGAGAATCCGCGTGACATACAGAGTACTAGAAAACAATTAGGTATAATCCCACTGCCATTATAAAATGCATATAATTAACTTTACATGTAGACATATGAAAATGCATACACACATACATACACACGGATATTTAAACATATAAAATCATATTATGATGATCATACGATAAAAATACTTGAAGCCCATAGTCATTTATTGTAATAGCTTTAAAGAGGCAGTATTCTCATTCTTCGGCTGTTGGTTAGAGGTATGAAATGTATAACTTATGACTTATAATAATATTAAATCTTATAATATGTAATGGTGGCAGAAAAAGAAAAAATGTGCAAGGGAAGTGAAACAAATGTAATGAAAATAAAGATTCGCCTTTAAATTTTAGACAAACATGCGAAACCATCATGACTTAGTTTCACGATTTTTAAAACTCAACCAATCAAATCAACAAAATCATTTGCATAAAAGCAATTGAGCCTTTTTTTATTGCCTTAATTTTTCTACTTCGTTTAAGCATTTGCTTTTAAAAATAAATTAAAATTGTTGAAGTTGATAAATTTCAAAAATATTTTCAAGAAAAAAAATCAATGAGTAAGTATTCTAAAATATATGAAAGTGATTTTTTAACACCCACAAGCTTTGTGTGTTTTGTACTTACAAAAAAAAAAAAACCTTTCTATGTAAATAAAAAGTGTTCAGCGAACGCCATTTTCTTTGTAGAATTTCGTTATAATATTTCATAAATAATACAACAACAACAAAAGAAATCATTTTAAATTATGATTTATGATCATTAATGCTATTTGTTAATTAACTCATTGTCATTTCTTCTTTTTCCACTTCTTCTTCGCTTAATTGTTTACTTCCTTTCCATTCATTGTTCTTTATTTTAAATCTGTAAATCTTTTTTTCTTTGCTTGACATTTACTCTCATTTAGTTGAGTTGTTTATTTTCTTGTTGCCAGATTTCAGTTGATTTCAATAGTTTTAAATTATCTTCATCTCTTTGATCTTACAATTTATATTCTTATTTTACTTTTTCTCTTTTTATTTTCTTTCTTTTTTTTAATTAATTATCTCAAAACGCTCTGCATCGTTTCGTTACATCATTTACTTTACTTTCTTTCTTTCTTCAATATTGAATTCTTTTCTTCTTTACTTGATTTTCTTCATCTAAGATTTTGCTATGATTCTTCTACCTTTTTTTTACTTTCTCTCTTCTATTTTCAATTATTTGCTTCAATTCTCATTTATTAAATATTATAATTTTAATAACGTACTTAACATTCTTGTAATGGCGTTAATCATCTTTTTGTTTCTTACTACATTTTTCCAAAAATTCCTTTTTTAAAGTGTCATTTCTTCAACAGTTTAGTCGATCTTTCCTACCTTCTTCTACGTTGTATCATCTATAATTTTTAATTTATTTTGACTTCTTTACTTTGATTTTATACTCTTAATTGAAGTATGGACATTCTTACTTCATTACTCTCTAACTGTTTGCCGCTAACTCTTCTTAACATTATCATATAATATTTTCAAGTAAAAACTTAGCTTGCAGTTTTCTTATTTCTTATTTTTTCAATTTTATTTATACACAGTATATTTATGTATGTGAAATGTATAATGATATATTTTTTCCATATTTGTATTATCTAAATGTGCCTTTTGGGTTCTTTAAAGCCACTCTCTTCAACATTTCTGTAAAGCTTTTATAAGGGCACACGTTCAATAATGGTGTTTCCATTATTGTGGATATATATTTACATATGTGCATATACATATGACATTTATATTACTTTCTAATATGGAATTAGCTAATTGTCAACACGACAAATAACATCCGATGATCAGCTTAGCAATTGTTTGCGGCAGAAGGCTAATTGGTCTACTTAAAAAACTAAAATACTAAAATTTACAAAAAAAAAAAACAAAAAAAAAATCTATTGTAATACTCTTAAGTAGTGCTAATAATATCCTTTAAAAATATACTTAAAATATTAAGCCTCATTTTAATGCCTTATCAAGTAACATTTCATTTGATGGGCGCTACTTTGAAGAATTTTCTTATAATAAAATATTTATTATTCATTCGTTTAACAGATATTTTCAGACGTTATTTAATTTTTGTAGATACATTCTTAGGTATATAATTTTTGAATAATTTTGATTGTTTTCTTTAAGCTCTATAATTTTTCTGAGGATTACATTTTCTATTTACTATTGAAAAACTGAAATAATCTTTGAATCGTAATATCGTAATAATGTGGTGCTTAAATGGTAGGCGTCAAAGATCTAGGCCCAGCCAAATATCATTTTCCTACACATATATAAATGGCATAAGCAATTATTAGATACCACTTATTAAAGCATATTATGCATATAAGCATTTTAACACTAACAATAAACGCATAGCATAAATATATATATATATATATATATATATATATATATATATATATATATATGTGTGTGTGTGTGTGTGTGTGTGTATGCATATGCTTATGAAGCCAATTAGTAATGGCGTTTGAATAGAGTTTCCTTAGAAAAATGTACATAACTTTCAACCCCATCTCAATATAGCATTTGTTATTATAACTATTTTGAAAATATGCTCATACTTTTGTTGTTGTTGGTTTTGCTTTTTTTCCATTTGTTGACATGTAAATATTGTAAAAAATCCATTTATATATTTTTGGTACATAACTGTGCTAATGAAACTCTTTTTTTCTTATGCATCTTTTCCGTCGTTTATTTTTTCTTTTTCTCTTCTTTTCCATTCCGCTCTTTTTTTAACTCTTTTTTGAAACCAAATTTTCTTTCTTCTTTTTGAAGAAAAAAGAAAATTTAATTTAGCTTATAAAAAGATTTTAATATTATTAATAGAAAAGTTTAAATGAAATTTTTAAAGGGAAACATTCTGCTTAGATGAAATACATTTCATCTTGCGTTCATTAACACCAAAAATCAAGATTCTCTCAAATTTCTTACCTTGCTTTTTTCTTTTTGCTTTTGTTTTTCTCTTTTTGTTTGTTCACTTTTTTAGAAATATGCCCTTTTTAACAAAGAAAAAATTTTCCATTGATGTGTCCTGTATTTGGTTAACACTAAAAGTTGTAACAAAACTTAACTTCTTCATTTTCTATCAACTTGTTTTTCCTTTTGAGTAAACAAACGTTTGGGGAAACATAATTCAAAGGAAAAAGTGAAATTGAAACATTTTTCTTAATAAGTCAGTCATTTAGATAACTAAAGATATTTGTAGCAATGGTCCATGCCTACGCAAAATTATACAATTTCAAATTTTTCACTTTTTTATATTTACGTTTTCTATAAACAACTGAACAACTGAAACAGGCTCTGAATCATAAAATCGTATTGTTTGAGTGGTAGGTATCAATGATATAGGTCTAGCCAAATATGATTTCTTAGATTTTATATGTTATTATTATTATTATTGCTTTTTTTTACCATTCAATTCCCGCTTGCTGCCTCTGATATCAGGTTTTTTTTTTGGGTAGAACTACTCGGATTACACAGATAAACGGATAAAGCCAGTTCAATGATTTTTTTCTTTTTTTATTCAAATATACTTTCCTTCATTTTGTTTTGTTTTATTTCATTTCATTCAATTTTGATGTTTCATGATTAGCAGCAGGATAAAAATGCCTTCTTGTTGCGAGAGAAATGATGAAAATAAATAATAATTCAGGTTATCTTTTATCATCACTTAACTACAAAATTAAACGATTCTCTTTATTGCTTTCTCTGTTATTCTTTCTATTTTATTGAATTCTATGGACTAATAATATAAAGTTGAGGAAATATCCAATTGATCGTCGTCGGCATTAAGTTTTTAATGTTATTATCAACCAAAAAAAAAAAAAAAAAACAATAATAACAAAACGATAAAAAGATAAAAAGCAGAAAACAAAGTTCAAGCTTTCTTTAAGTAAGATCTTTTAGTAGAAAGATCAAAAGAGTCCTTACCGCATCTTCATTTTAATATCTGTAATACGACACCAAATTTTTAAATTTGAAAGACTTCAGTTTTTCTTTAACGTTTTTGCATTTTTTCATTTACTTTCCTCAATTTTGTTATTTACTTTTATTTCGCCAGTTTGGCCAATAAAAAATTGCCAAGTTGCCCATTCTTTTGTTTTGAATTTTGATATTATCTACTTTGCATTATTCATTCAATTAATAATAAATAAATAAGTCTTTAGAAAAGTATTTAAAAAAGTGAAAAGAAGCACAACAAAACCCAAGAAGTACAAAGATGTGTCATGTGATGTATTTATTTATGACACTGCAGCCATCGGTCATTGTCACCATCATCATCATCACTCTTATCATTGAGACCAGTAAAACATATTAAACTTTTGAATTATAGAAAATGGTTTCAAAAATAAACCAATCTAACCCGAATTTAGAACGTAAAATTCAAGATTTTACATTTTCATTACATGAAATTATTTTTAGAATAAATAAGAAGGATCGAATATTGCTCGTTCCCTCTGTAGAAAAATTGGCACTGTTTATCAAATTTTATTAAAATGTCTCAAAATAAAAAACAACGTACAAATTTTTATGATCTTTTTCTTTTATATATTATAAATTTCAAACATATTTAGTACAACTTAGTTTTTGAGCACCAAATTTGTCACTTTCACTAAACTTTGCAAAAACTATCAACTTCCATAAATCGAAGAGGACTGTTTTGATAGAAATCTCTTCATCTACATATTTAATGCCAAATAACTCTTTCTTTTCTTTATCATTATTAAAAAGGAAAAGAGAGAATATCATCTAAAAAAACCCAATTTGCTAATTTATGAGAAAATCAAATTTAATTAAACAGATTGAATGCTTTTTTTGGTTTTTTTTTTCTTTTAAATTATTTTCCTGTTTTTGGAAATTTCTAGTAATTGATGACTATTTGGACCATCATGATATATATGTAAGTATGTCTGTATTTTTTTAATAGCCTCACATTTACATATGTAGAGATTTTTTAAAATAATCAAGTACAATCAATTGTTATAAAATTTAATATTTTGTACGTATGTATGACCTTATTGTGACCTCTTAACAATTTCTCTAAGATGCTGCGAATCGTCCAACGTCTGTTTGTCTTCTACTTTGTTTGGTTTTTTTTTTTTTTTTTTGGTTTTTCGATTGAATGAATGCAACGATCAGCAAAAGCAAGCAAAATTGAACAGAAGGGAATACAACAAAAAGTACAATAAAGGTCTTCTTCTAATTAAATCGTTTAATTGAGCTTTACATTTGCATGTACAAACATACGCATACACACACAACCCACACATTTGTAAAGAATTTTTTAGATGCATTATTGCCCACACAAAATTTTAAATAAAAAAATCATTTAATTCACATAAAAACGTCAATGAAATTTATTAGTTTATTATTCGTCGTCTTTGATTGAAACTTTTCTGTACAAAACAAAAACAAATACGCCAAAGAAGAATAAAGCGACAAAAAAAAATTCCATTAATACAAGCTTAAAAAGCACAATAAAAGCAACAGGAGTAAGAAGAAGAAAATGCATAAGAAGAATGACTGTTAGAGCAAATCGTAAGAGCAAAAAAACAAAAGACGAAAATCATCAACAAACCTTTAGTTTAAGTTAAACGATTGACAAAATATATTCTACCTATCTCTTTCCATTACATTTCCTTCTTTTAAATGTTAATGTTGTTTCAATTATTGTTATTATTTTTGTCATGTTCATCACATTCATCATCTTTTCTATTTGATATTTCATACACACATTCTACGACATGACATATGATTCGCCCATTTTTATGCTATATGTCTGTCCATTCATCTAATTGTTTTTTGTTTTTTGCTTTACTTTTTGTTCTTGCGACTGTATTTGTGATATATTTGTATGATTTTGTGCTGAATTATTCTTTTTCGTTTTTTTTTTTTTTTGGTATTGTCTGTTTGATTGGTTATAACTGTTGTTGGTTTTTGCGTTATTCGTTGTTTGTTATTGTTATTTGTTGTTCCTTTAGTACGTGGGTGAATTGTTCTGGCTGGACACCCATATTCTCTCAATTAAACTCAATTAACTGCAAGTCGAAACAACAACAACAAGAAGAAGAAGAAGAAGAAGAAGAAGAAGACCAAAAAATAATAGCATTAATATATAAAAGCAACAACAACGATAAAGCTTGGTATAGTAATATTAAAAAAATAATAATAATAATAAAATAATAATAATGTTAAAATAAAGAGAAGACGAGAAGGCAAAAATAGAACGCTAAAAATTGATCGTGATTCGAATGGTGACAGTCTGACTTTTTACATATTTTGTACATTTATATGTACGTTATATATATATACCCATTGCATAATGTATATACTTTTTGATTGCAATAAGCAACAAAAAATTAATTTTTATAAGCAGTTTGTTGTTTCGTTTTTTGTGCAATTTCAATAAGCCAAAAACAATAGCAACAACAACAAAAGATCGTGAGAAAGCTCTTATTCATGTATCTCTCTCACTCTCCCTCTCTCTCTCTCTGTCTCTCTCTCTCTGTGTGTGTGTGTGTGTGTGTGTGTGTGCATTTGTGTAAAAATGTTTGTATATAGATAGAGAAACGTGTTGTTATTGTTTTTGTTACAGCCGACACCCAAAGATTGGTAGCGTAAGCATTTTGTCATAATGTTTGAAATGCCTAAAAGGAAGCGTCGGAGATCTCAAATTCTAAATCGCTTTAGCTACGTCTATCCGCCAGTCTGCTTGTTGTATCCGTCTGTGTATTGTTGCCACTCTGTTGATCGCAAAATTTGAGATGGAGTATGGTAAGTTCTTGCAAGCAGGGTAGTACAGTTAGTGTTTTACATGCATACCTGCCTGGAAGGCTCAAATGCATGGTATAAACATACTTATGATCGCTAGCGTTGGTAGACACGTCATAAAGTGCATGCCACCGTCCCGACTAGCTTCCAATTTAAAGCCACTATTGCACCTCATCTAGTTAGCTTAATCCTTGGTGTAAGGATTCGGGGCCTTCTTAAAACCCCTTGGCTTAGATTAAATTAGCCCGATAAGCCTACCCAGCTAGCCATTTTATTCGGGAAATGGCACCCTGCTCGACAAAACTATAATAGTGGTATAAACATAATAGGTCGAGCTACGTCCGCGACATGGACACCACAGCCCCCACGAAGCCAACTCCAACATCACCACATGGGCAAATATGAAACTGGTGATCCCTTTGGATCTGATCTCGTGAAACTCATGATGCCCCCTGATGGATATGGATCAGAAACCATCTCATGAGCCACTCCCAATTGAGCAGGTGCTTCTCGGGATTGGTCGCCCCCTTGCAAGCAGGGTAGTATTGAAAATAGTCAAAACCATTCAAAGAACATGCTCACAGTGCAACGTAAATTGAGAACACCTTAATTTTTTAAAGTAAAAGTCGCTGGCTTACATCTTATTACTTGCAAACGAAAAAAGAATAAAAAGCTGAAATTTTGGACAAGTAGAAAGGCAATTACTTTATAACGTCCCTCCAAAAATTATGTAAATTATCACCGGCTACACGAAATTATGTAAAGCCAAATTGTCTCAAATTTTTCTATTTACCCTTTCCATCGTTTATTCAAAAACCTGAAACAGTCTCAGTATCAGAATGTTATAGATTTGGGTGATGGGTATCCAAGGATAAGCCACAGCTATATATTACTTGTTGTTATTGTTATTTTTACTGGTTGTTATTATGATTATTATTATTATGAACATCAACCTCAATAACATTAATTTTTGTCATAATTTTGTGTGGCGCAGCCCACCCAAATAGATATTAAACTTTCACCATATTACTTACCATCATCTCACTACAAAATATACATTATAACAGACAAACACAAACACAAACACACACACACACACACATACACACACACACACACATACACATAACCATATATACACTCATAGAAAAACAAAACGAAAATTGTCAGAGTAGAGGAACAAGATTTAACCGACAAATTGCTGTTCGTTGAACGTTAAAGTTATTATTAATATTGTTGTTATTGTTATGGTTGTTGGTAATGTTGTTATTATTATTATTAATATTGCTGTTATTATTATTTGTTGCTTAACTACTTGAACAAACTGAATTTTGTCTAGATTGCTTTCTAGTTTCTGGTCTTTAGTTTACGGTCTTTACTTTGATTTTGATTTCTTAAATCTAATTTTTCATTGCAATGACCAATATCATCATAATTCTAAGTATACCATTTCTAATGATCATAATAATAATGATGATATAATGATTATAAAGATGATAATGATGATTATAATTAACAATTATAATAAAATTATATATAAATATAAAAGTGTCTCATAAATCTGCTACTCTTACAAATCTCTAAATAAATCTGCTATTCTTATAAATCTGTGATGATGTTTATGCTTCCATTAAAGGAAAATCAAAAAAAAAAAAAAACAACGAGAGGCGGTGAGAGAATGATCAGTGCTATTTATTTTTATATGTTCATTAAGGCTGAAAGTGTTCATTAGTTGAAGCAACGCTTCATTCTATTGGCTTGATTGCGATTCGCATCGCTTAGATTCCTATAAATCTTAACTTTTCCTTAAACTTTTTATGTAGTTGGTTAACTCACCCATAGAATCTATGTCATATATAATTATATCTCTATATATAGAATATTATAAAGTCATATTTACAAAAGTCATTTATTGGCCTCATCATTTGCTGGGCACACAATCTTCTTTTTTTCCATTTTCTAAATAAATCTCTATAACGCTTTTTCTGTATTTGTATGTATGTATGCGTTTATTAGAATCATATTGCATTAAATTATAATAATTAGCTTTTTATACATAATTATCATTATGATTATTATTGTTATTTTTGTAATGTAAAATTATGCAAAAAGTCTTAAACATTCACTTAAGCATGCAATTATACATATGTCTATTAATTTTATATGCGTATACACATAAAATTTATGGCCTTTAGGTAATATTTTGTAATAGAAAATTTAACTAATTTTCTCTTGCAAACAAATGCATTGGAAAAAAAAGGTTACTTGTTACATAAAATGTACACCAATAAATATTTGCTAACATATTTTTGATTTTAGTTCTGGCTCTTAAGTTTTCATTTATGCGCAAATAACAAAAAAATTTTCCAGTATATATTTCTAGAGTTAAACTATAAAAAGTCACATAACATTTAATCAAATCAATTGTTTTCTATTTTTGGTTAATTGGAGAATATTTTTTATTATAGCAAGTTATTCTTATTTTTATTTTATATAGAAATAATTAGAAAAATAGCATCAACCAAATGAATAAGGGCTCCTTTCTTTGCTATTATGAATGAATCATGAATGAATATAAATTTTAAAATTTCATATTTCACAACTAAAAATTTCCAAATACTAGTGTTACTCTTACTCTTACTATACCTGTAACTATTATTGGAACTGTAACTGTAACTATAACTGTAACTGTAAGTGTAACTGTATTACTGCTGTTTTTATTGACATTTCAATTCCCAGGTAAATTTCCTTTTGCATTATAATTTTTCGTTATAATTTTTCTATTTATGTAACCACCATCCATAGACTAAGGGATATACTCATTTTGTCATTATGTTTGTTTCGCCTAGAAGGAAGCGTTGGCGATGCTTGAGCAGCATCAAATTTAAATTTAGATTACAATTTATGTGTCTGTCCATAGATTGTTAATGTTTTACTGGCCATAAGAATTAGGATTTTGATCTCTAACATTTGTGCAGAAATAGTTTTTACACGAACATTGCTATTGAAATTGAGCAAAATCAATGAAAATGGACAAAATGAACGGTTTGCCCTCATCAAAAAATATAATTTTTTACTTGTTATGTTTACGTTTTCTATTTATTATTACTATTTATTACTCAATGTCCTTATGTTTATGATAAAAACTTTGGTTCCAGCCAAATATAATTATATCCCTTTTCTTTTCTCTTGAGCACTTTCATTGACTTTTATATTTATTTTTTCATATTTAGTTATAATTTTATTAGAAGATTAATTTGCTTATCAAGAATTATTATTTAGCGCTGTTAAGAGCTTAATTAATTCTTCAATTCCATTACACTAAACACTTTGGTAACAACCAAAAACAACAACGATATTAACATTAACACCAACAATAACCAAGCGGGCGGGTTAGCATTGTGGGTTGCCTTAACAATCCCTGTAACTAAGCAAGAGAGGTAAACCAGCAAAAAGCAAGCCGTCAGGTAGACCAAAAAGGGAAAGAAGGTAGGAAGGTACGAAAACAGGAAGACAGAAAAGTGGGAATGCAGAAAGTTAGATATATAAAAGCCAACCATGTTAGCAGACACCTCCCTAATACGCTTTTTTTATGATTTCATTTCGTTTGATGTCTGATATTTCCACCATTGCGATTATTTTTGAATACAAAGTGCACTACAATACTTATATGAGAAATATTTTAATAAAATGGCAACGCCGAAGTTCGCATAACGATTGTACAACATCAATATCAAACAATGTGACGACAAGTGCACACAAATACTCACACAAACATGCACAAACAAAAAGTACTTTTATATACAAAAAAAAGGAAAGGATTAATCAAAAAAATAAGGATACTTGAGCTATTCAAACATTATGCTAATGATGTTAAGGATGAGTAAAAATCGTCAACATTAGCCATACATACATACATACATACATACATATATATATATATATATATATATATATATATATATATATATATAGTCCCTTCCAATCAACATTAAGCCATTTCTATTTATATTTGCGTTGTCATAACATTATGAAAATAGAGAATATGAAATGGAAAATGCTTCGCATTGTTCGCAGAAATTTAAAAATTGTGAGAGCGAAAATTAACTAAATGCCAACAAAAATCAATAAAGAAAAAATTTAATGTTTAATATTTTGTATTACGTTCAAGAAAACTCCTAGTGAAATAAATCATATAAAAAATTTTTCATTTACAACTCGTGGGAATAAAAAAATTTTTTTTTTAAATTAAGCGCTTCTTTTTGTTTTCTATTGTTTAAACTTTTATTCTTATTAATTTGTTTACTAAAAAAATCTCAAAAATATCTGCTCATCAATCTTCACTTATTTACTATGCCAATATTATAAATTATAAATTTTTTTTATTATATTCTTACATAAATCGGCTTTTTTGAAAAGCATGAGAAATTTAATTATATATAAGAGCGATCTTAAGCCTGTTTGCAATCTCTTTTAGATAAAATGAAACTAACTAAATTTCCTATAAAATTAGTGAAATATAGCGAGCTGCTGTAATTTGAACAAAAATTTTCCATAAAAAAGACATCAAATATGTTCGAATGGTTCCAACAAATGATTCCATGACATAATTAAATCTTTTTGCTTATGGCATAATTTAACCTGAATTTAAATTAATTTAAGAAGTGTAGAGTTTAAAAAAAGCTAAAACGAAAAGAATTTTCATTTAGTTAGTTCCTGCATTATTTCAGTTGGTTAGTTAGTTGATGATTAGTGTGAAAAATTCACATTTTCACCCAAGAAACAAGCGCGGGCAATCACACTAAGCAAACACATACGTACATGCATACACACATACACACACACACACACACACATATATATATATATATATATATATATATATATATATATATATATATATATATATATATATATATGTATATATTGTGCAATAGAAACGATACAATACGAAAAGTGACTGTTCATTTCTATTTTTTTTCCTTTTTATTTGTTTTAGGCCTTTTCCTTTTTTTGTTGTTGTTATTGTTATTAAGCTACCTTTAACAAAACTGAAAAAAGCAAAAAAGCAACCAAAATGAAAGACAAAGGAAAATACGTACAGAACAAACAGAATCGGATTCATTAAGTTGCTAAAAATGCAAAAAAAAAATGAAAGAAAACGAAAAGCACAACGAAAATTGAGAGCGCGAACAAAATTCTGGAGGCTTAAAACAATGCGTTTATTTTGTTGTTGTTGTTGTTGTTGTTGTTGTTTGTTACAATAGCCACCCAGCACTTTGGCGCCTATAATGCAGTTTATTTATATACACACAAACACAAATACACATACATACATACATACACACATATATGCATGTTTGAACATGCTTAAATGATACATTTCGAAAATTTAATGGTGTGTAGCGTTAAAGAAATGTTTGAATGTTGTGTGCGTGTGTGTGTCTGTGTGTGTGACGACCAATGCACATAAATTACACAAAAAAGAGAGAAGAGAAATAACCATCATTTTTATCATTATCATTATCGTCATCATCAACATAATAATGATAATTAAAATGATCATTTGAGATGATGATATATGTACTCATAATTAAGAGCACGCACACGCACACGCACATAACTCTTTTGTAAACTAAAGTAAAACTCATGATTAAAACGTTTAAAGTAGAAATAAGGCAACAAGCAATAACAAATTGTAAATTGGGCAAATAAGCAAGTAAACAAGCAATCAGGTACGCGAGCAGACTAGCATGCAAGCAACAGCAACAACAACAACAACAATCTAAACAGATTGAGGCCACCTCGTGAAAATATTTCGTCTTGCGCTTTGTGCTTTTTCGTTTTTTTTTTTTGATTTTTTCCCTCTCACCTTTTTATCTTAATTCGCTCATATAACGTATACATACACCAATACACATACTCAATTAGGCACGCATACCTATACATATATAAGTACAGTTACATGTACATTCACTTATGCAAATATAAAATATTCGACACGTTCATCAACATCATCTCTGCAAAGGCCAGGCAAGCAAGTGACGTTAAATGGTAGAAGGCAGAAGTAGCCAAAATAGCAGCAACAACAACATTAAGCATCATCGAATAACAAAAGCAACAAATAAACCTTTAACAACTCTTTAAGAATTTTTCTGCATACAAATATATTAACGGTTGAAAAAATAGATATAAGTAAATAATAAATAAATCATATGCATTTTGCCAGTAACCGAATTTATTAATATTAAATAGTTTTTTTTTTGGTTTTATATATATAAATGATTTGATAACTAATAATTATTACATATTTAGATAGCAATAAACCAAAAATTGATTAAGTAATAAATAAAACCATATAAAGAGACGAATAAAACAGAGAGACAGACAGACAGACAACTAATGAACTTCATATGACATATTTTCGATATTGTTTTCCCTAAAACCTAAAAGCAACGCAAAGTAACAGAGACAGAGAAACATAGAGAAAGAGATGGATGGAGAGATAGAAAGTATATAAAAAGGAGCCTGGATGCCTTTCTTTCTTTATCTATCTATCTGTCTATTACTAAGATTATTATACTTTTTATCACTTGCTATTGCTGTCGTCAGTGTTGGTGTTTTTTTTTCATATTTTCTTTAATTATGAATTTCTTTATAAATTTGATAATTTTGAATGTCCATCTATAAAGTTAAGTCCAAGAACGTGTTCTTTTCTAGATCAACACATTCACCATTTAAATTATGAATGACATTAAAATCTTTTTTTATGCAAATCTTGTGCCGTCCATTTAATTAACCACTTTATTCCAATATGCCATGCATATTTTGATTCTGCATAATATAGTTCATTCTTTTCTTATGAAATCATTTGTAGAAAGCCCGGCGCTTAATATCAAAAACAAAAAACTAAAAACAAAAAAACAAAAAAAAAACAAAAAAAAAGCGGAAAAAATGCACAGAAAAATATCAAAGAGTACTCGCAATGAAAGAGGGCTACTTTGGCACCCTCATTTTCTTCTTCTTCTTTCTACTATTCTTTCATATTACTCTTATCATATTCTATCTTCTTCACTTTTTTCTTCTTCTTCGCCATCTTCTGCGTCTTCTTCGATTTTACATTCTTCGTCTCCTCTTTTTCACTATTTTCCTCTTTTTTCTTATTCTATGTGAGTTATTTTTCAAGTTCGTGTTTGAATTAAGCCGCCTTATAATTCACACCCATATAACGGCATAATTTATATATCAACCACGTTATAGATAAAAGTTTTAATGTGTTTGATCTGAACACATTTCTCTATGGAAAATCAAGTTACACAATTAACAACAAAACGAAAAAAGCACATAAAAAACAAATATAGGCAAAAGAGGAGAAAAGGCAAAAAAACTGGGGAAAAGAAGTCTTTTTAGGAGAAGAAGAAGAATCATTGTTTGTTTATTTGTTTGTTTGCTTATTTATTATTGCGCCATCATTATGACAATGTGATGACAGATTTCCACGAAATCTCTGTCTTTCGTTTACTGCTTATTTGTTTTTTCTTTTTGTTTTTTTTTTGTTTCGATGCTGTGATTTTGATTATTAAACGGCGTTGGTGATAGTGGCGGTGGCGGCGCTACTGTTTTCTCTCAACCATTTCGTCAGACGCTTCAGATGATTGCCCATCTAAAGTGCATGCATAAACATACATACATACACATAGATACGTATATAACATACGTGCTATACAGTTATGTGTATAAATGTAACGCCATTCACTATGGCTATTATTATTATTATTGTTGTTTCTCTGATGGTTGATCTCACTAATTTATCGCAGAAATCTCTCTCCGCATAAAAAAGCGCAAAAAGCAAAAAAGCAGAAAGCGGAAAGAACAGAAAGTATAGAAAAAAAAACTACATAAAAGAAGGATGAGCTGTTGCCAAGAAGCGTTAAATAGTGGTTTGAGCAGCTTTGGCATTAGTAGTACATAGCGGTACCAGCAGTAGCAATAAAACATCATTCATAATACAATAACAACAAAAACAGAATTCATTCAGTATCCAGAAAATAAACAACAAACAACACGAAAAACATAGTAAAATGTGCAAATGGTAAAAAATCAAAATCAAAAAAAAAAAAAAGAAAATGTGAAAGAAATCAAAATCAAAACAATTCGAAGAATTTCTGTCTAAAAATGCGGCTACGTTTGAAAAATTATTCCAAAAATGATCTTTCATATTCTGTTTATCTCTCTCTTTCTATCTTTTGATCTATCTTGGCTTCTTATGTTGCCGTTTGTCTTTCTCGTAGATACTGATAAAACAAAAGTCTTTTTTTGTTTTGATCTATTCTGTTCCGTTCTGTCCTCAGATATTTGCTATTCCAGTTTGTTCTCTTCTTCTTCTTCTTCTTCTTCTTCTCCGTCTTCTTCTTATACGTTTCATTTTATTGGTTAAATTATAAAGAATTAAGTTTAATTTTAAGTAGAAAAACATTTTCTAAATTAGCGTTTAAAAAAGACAAAAAAAAAAAAGAAAACAAAAGACAACAACAGCAACAACAGTAGCAAATTGTAATAACAATAAATTATTTTGTTGCAAAATTAATAGAAAATTAATAAATATCTGTGAATGTACTTTGTGAATGTACTATTCTAATATAGAATATTTGAAAATTGCATTTAATAATCTTCATAATTCACAAAATAGGTTTAAGTATGTTCTTAAGTAAGTAAATTAATTAAATTAAAGACGTTCTGAAATAATTATGGATAAGATCAACCATGCCATTTAATTAAATGAAAATGCAAAGTCAACTTGGATATAATTTTAAAAAATTAAATATGGATCATATTAACATTAGAAGGATTCTGATTATTTCTAATGCAATTCCACTTAATTGAAATGAAAATTCTTTCAAGTCCACTAATTTTTCCTCTTTTCGTTTGTGCTTGCGTTAATTTCTCTAGAATAATAATTTTTTTTTAAATTTCATTCGATGTTAAACGGGCAGAAATGAGAAATAAAGAGAAATCGAAATATAAAATAACAAAGGATAATAAGAGTCAAACAATAAACAGTTTAGAATAGAGAAGTTTTGTAATCAATACTTTTTATTGAGGCCAACAAACATCAATACAATTTAACATTGAATGATATTTACACTCTCTTTCACTTTTCGCCTAAATATATGAAGTTTGTTATTCATTTTTTTTCTCGCATGTTATTTCATCAATTTTTTTTCACTTTTTTTCCCTTTACTTTTTCCTTTTTTTTTTTTCGTTTTTTGGGAGAAGTGAAAAGGAAATATGAGAAATTCGCATGATTTTCATTGTCCATTGAGTAAAGTGAAAGCTGTTGTTGTGCGCGTTTTTGCGTGGGGTAGAAAAAACCAATAAAGCAATGAAACAACCGTTAAGCAATTGTTTATACACCCAAGAATCTACAGCTGCTTTCTGTGTAATGAAAGTAAGTACGATATTATATAACAACAATTGTATTGTCGCCTACACAAACCCGAACACCAACTCTGATAATTAATATACCAACGGAAACTGTTTGTGTCTCTATATCTCTATTGAATTCATATGAAAATACTCTACACACGTTCGTTCATCCACTTTTTTGTTTGTGTTGCTTCTTTATTTATTCATTTATTTGGTAGTCTTCTTTTTAACCTCTCTACTCAATGATAACTTTTATTCTTCATAATGCACACTTAACAATAGTAAGGACAAAAATAATAACAACAATAACAAGAATAGTAATATCTTAAATACGTTCAATGGTACAAACATTGAGCTACCATTTGAAAGGTCTATTGTCGCAATAGTCAATTGTTCTATTATTCGTAGGCCATAAATTTTATTGTTTACTGCCGGCTTGCAATTAAAATTATTCTATGAGTATTGGTAGGATTACATACAACATACAACACAACAATCAACAAACAATTTGACCAGAGAGACTGAGAGAAAGAGAGAGAGAGAGAGAGAGAGGCGGAGAGAGAAAAGAATTAAATGTTATACTTATGGTTTTTGCTATATTTGTTACACGCGCTCTTCTATTTAAAATGATAACAACAACAATACTAAACGTAAAATAAAAAACAAAAAAAAAAGCGAAAAAGGGTAAGAATTACAACAACCGCCAAAGGATGCTAAAGCCACCGCCATGAATGTTTGCTTTACCTATTGTCATCATCATCATTATCATCATTATCATCATTATAGTCATCATCATCATTACATTCATTATTGGTTATAATCATCATCATCACCATAATTTAGATACAAAAGGTATTGTTAAGTGACAAACGATAATATATTGTCAATATTTTGACAATATATCCATTTTAATACCCATTAACCGAACAGTTGTTAGAACAATTAAGAAACAACAAAATGACAAAACAAAAAAAAAATTACAAAACAGTAAAAATTTTAAAGGACTCTAATGATTATTAAGCAACCAATAGTAAAGTATAACAATATAATAGAATAATCCAATGCAAGTCTTATTGATTCAATCAATGTGAATGGGGATTAGAAAAGCAATCTCCATTTAAAAAACGGAAATACTGTCATTTTAAAGCACACTCCTTATTTGACATTTTATTGTAAACACTAAATGACAAGAAAGGACAAGAATGGAAAAATTGCATTTGCAAATCATTTCTTAGCTACTACGTTTTGTGGGTATTAAACCAAAATTAAAAAAAAAATTAGAAAAAAGGTCCTGTTGTAGGTGAATTAGGTCTAAGAGCAAAAAATTGATTTTGCACACTATTAAAGACGCTTGTAGTTTAGTTTAGTGTAGAAAAGGCTGCCAATTTCTAAAGAGTCACCTTCCAAATTAAGCCTCGCCGAACATTTGTTTTGCCATTTCCGCGAGATCTAGCAAAGTATAAACTTGATTCAACATTTTTAAGATTGGAATTAATATTCAACAAATCAATTCATTTTGTATAAAATTGTCATAAACAATTTTGAAAATATTTTTAGAGAAGATTCGTTGGGCAGTGTTACTTTGGCTAAATTTGTGAAAAATTTCATCCAGAATTATAAACCCAGCCCATCTAAAACTACGTTTTCATACATGGATTTTTTCTTAATCTTATATTTAGAACTTTCCTAAACTTATGGCCACTTTAACTATTTTAACTATTGTAGCAATAGAATATTTAATAAGCTGCTTTTGTTTATCCATAACTTTTTAGTTTTAGAAAGGATAAACTTTATCAATGAAAATTGACATTGGTCAGTTAAAATTTCAATATCAATTTGTAATTGATTCTCAAGCAACTTCATGGAGAACATTAATCGTGAATTGTTACTTGTCATTTTCTTCTTCACAATCTCTTTTGCAGTACCTTTTTGTATGTGTTTTTTTTTTGTTTTTTGCTTTTTATTTTAATGTCTTCTTCCTCAACGTATTTTACGGAACTCTTTATAAAATCATAAAAAAAAAACTATCAAAACAAAAAAACTTTGGTGATGACACGGAAACAACACTTCATAGATTACTTTTCCTTCCGATCACATGCAGATATTTATATATGGCAATATAGATGCCGTCATCACCACCATTATGAGTAATAGTATCGGTCTCAGTATCATCACTCATCATCCATTTGTTTGCTTCCGTACACACCGCTGTGTGAAACTTCCTGCATTCGGCGCATGTTATGCTGAATGAAACGTTGATTTGCTGACATTTGTAACGTGTGACTAAAATGTCCTTCATTGTTTTTTCTTCTCTTTTTTATTATTTAACCGAAATTTGTAACCATAAATAAATTAATTTATGACAAACAAGCGCAAACAACCAGACAAATAAATGATAAAATTTTAATAAATTATAAGGGGACCAACAGCCCATTCTTCCTCCTAATGCACTGCCATGAATATTTATGAAGGAATAAAAAAATTACAACATTCCCCAGAGAGAATTTGGCTGAGAACTTAAAATGCATGAATTCTTAAAAGACTCGTAAATAAATTACATATCAAAACGTCAATTTCTGATCTGATCTGCGATGAATGAAATTTTAAAGAGCTAGACTGAAGAAGTTTTAAACTTCATCACTTATAAAATCAATAAAAGTACAATAAAGATTAAATGTCTAAGAAATTTTGCAACATGCAGTTGTCAAATCTTTATAATTAAAAATTTTCACTCTTCTTTAACATAATACAAATAAATTTTAAAAAAAAAGGTGAAAAGCAACCAAAAAATATATATGACTTCACAAAACAATGCCCGTATGCCCCCATGAATTATTTACCTCAATGCATTTAAGTTGCCAAATTTTTAGGTGAATTGTATAAAAATGAAGAACTAACTACAACAACAATAAATGTCTTACAAATGGTATTCAAATTAGTGTTTGGCGATCATCATACAACACACATAAAACAAGAGAAAATTAATTAACAACAGAAAATTGAGGTATGTCTAGAGGACTTTAGTGTCAAAAAATTGTCAGAAAAATTGCTTTGTGTTGCGCTGTGTTCTGTTGTCAAATTGTGTGCCAATTTAACAAAACAGTAACATTAGCAATCTAATAATCCGACAAACACACACAAACCTTAAAGGAAAATCAGTAAAGCAAGCAAAAAAGAAGAGGAGAACTTTGGGAGCCGAATCATTTAAAAGAACATATAACAAAAAGACCAACAACAAAAACCACATAAATTAACAAAACGAAAGCAAGCAAGGAATGAAAAGCAAGGTGCTTGTTGAATCACTAAACCAATATCAATATTGAAAGGATTCAAAAAATTTTCTTCTCTAGCTACTTCTTTCACTTCTTTGCTTTTTTAAGAAAGCCAGTAGGCAGAAAAATAAAATAAACAATAAAAGCAAAAAGCAAACAAATTGAGAACAAGTCAAATTAAAAACGAAAAAAAAGAACAAAAAAATGCCGGAGAAAAAAATTTTTGAAAAACAAACTATAATAAAATTTTTATTTTTTAAATATATACATATAATTATTTTAAAGATAATATTTCAAAAAGAAAATTATTACACACACACAGAAAATATAAAATAAAAACTTTTTTGTACCAAAACAAAAACAAACAAAATAAAAAAACAAATTGACGAGCAAGCAAAAGCATTGAACAAATAAAGAAAACAAATTAATAAAGTAACTACAAAATTGGGGAGTTCGATAAATATCTATGTATGCATATGTGTGTGTGTGTGTGAAACAATATCTAAACAACAATCGAAAATTGTAATCTACTTGCCTGACGACACCAAAAAATTCAAAAACAACAAAACAAAACAATAACAACAGCAGCACCAGCAACAACAACAACAAAAGCAGCAACAACAGCAGCAACAACAATAACAGCAGTAGAAGCAAAAGCAGCAACAAAAACAAGAACAACAAGACCTAATCATCTGCTTTTATTTCTGAGCCATAACAAGCGCAATAGTTCAATTTTATCTCCTTTACATCTTTTGGTAATACAAACACATACATACACAAACATGCACGTATATATATTTTCACAAACACTTAAACTCATCTACGAAAAGTAATATGCTGCTGCTATTGCTGTTGTTGCTGTTGTTGCTCTTCTTGCTGTCGCTTCTTAGTTTCTTATAACTATAACTATTTCTGTTATTATCTTATTTTTTATCCTCTTTGTCTTTTTATTATTATTATGCGATATTGACTGTTTAATATAGCCAAATGTATGGAGTATGAAGAGAGTAAAAACAAATGAGGGGAAAGCTGAAAAGAACATAAATAAAATAAAAAAATAAAAAAATAAAAATGAAACTATAAAGAAAAGGGCAACAAAAAAAAAAAACTGCCACCATCAACAAGTTACTGACAATTATCGAATTGTGCAAGTGGCGCCTCAAGTAGCGGCTACGAATGTGCGACTAGACGCGTATTGGTTGTGGCGGCAATCATCAAAAAAATAACACAATTTATTATAATACAAACAAACAAAACAAAACCAAACCAAACAAACAAAACGGCACAAACAAATAAAATAAATGAACACACAAATAAAATGAATCAAATGAACAAAATATAATGTAAAATGAATTGCAAAAAGGAAAATCTTAATGTCGTGTTACATGCCTGTTAACATGTCCTTTAACTTGTAAGCATTAATTCTCATTTATCTCATATATTTTGCATATTAAATTCTTGACCATGTAAAGTGATCATCATTTGAACAAAAATTGTCACAAAGAAAGAAAACTGCACACATTTGTTCAAAAATTCCCTAATAAAAGAAATTTTAAATTCTGGATTATAATGTGAAATTTTTCAGCGACTTATTTTTAGTTTTCATAACTGCAATCGAACTAAACAAGATGATAAAAAACTCTTTAAATTATGGGAAATACATAAAATTCATTTGTTATGCAACTAGAAAATATTCTAGAAAACGTTATTTTCTTTTGACTTATTATTTAGTGAGATCTTCCTATGTAATTTTTTCAAAAACTTATCAGCCCTAAAGATCTAATAAATGAATTTAAGTTCCAATTAAAAAGCAAAATTTTGGCACAGTTTTACAAAATCTTTTGCTCATTTAATTTTTTAGAGAAATTTCATTAAGAAATTTTGTAAATAAACTTTCCAAGAACTTACAGTAATACGATTTATCTTAAAGTTACAGGCCCTTATAACTCAAAAAAAAATTATCGTTGATAAAATTAACGTAACTTCATAAGCAGAGATCCTTGACTTTTGCTACTAGTAGCACAACCGCCATTATCATAAAATTTGAAAGGTATCACCTTTCGATTAGAATCTAAAAAGTTATCAATTTCTATTCATTGGAAATGAATTATTAAAAATTTGAGAATTTTTGAAATATTCAAGTAATCTTCTTAATTTAACTTTAAATTAAACTTAACAAAAAGCTTTGGGCCGGACATGTACAAAAAATTTTTTAATCTTTCTTATACATTATATTTCTTTTACTTTATCTCTATCCCGATTTCTCTATCTGTCAGTCTATCTCTCTCTTTCTCTGTCTATCTCTCTCTCTCTCTCTCTCTCCCTCTCTCTCTCTCTCTCTCTCTCTCTCTCTCTATCTATCTATATTCATCTTCCTTTTTGTATTATTTTATGAAAATGCATCAATAAAATCAGACAATGACTTCCACTTACGTACTGTCAAAACATAAAAAACAAAAAAAAAGTGAGCAACTGTTAAAATGTGCTTTTCGAGTTTTATGTTAATTTCATAAAATTAATAGTCTTTATTTGTAATTAGGCATATAATGGAGTGGGAGGGGCTAAATATATTCGACCCCAATTCAATTACCTATAAACATATAATAAAATAACAAGCGGCAGTTAAATATTGGCTGCATTTTGTTACTGTTACTACTACTCAGCTCAGCTGTTGTTGTTGTTGTTCTTACTCTTGTTCCTGTTGTTGCGCGTTTTATTATATTTGTTGTTATTGTTTATTTGTTCTTGTTGTCATCATCTTCATCGACGTCTTTCTCGTCGTCTTTATATTTGTTGTGTCACTGTAGATGTCTCTGTCGGTGTCGTCACACTCATCATCACTGTCTTCAACGTTTTATTCTTCTTCTTATTCTTGATGGTAATGTTGTTATTGCTGTTAATGTTGTTTTTGTTGTTATCCTTCTGTATAACAAGAAAAGGCCGCTTTAAAGCTTTTGCAGCAATGCGCGTTCGTGTCTGATCTTCAAGTGGCGCCAGTCTTTTCGATTTTTGCTTTCACATTATATTTTTTCCTTTTTGTTTTTTCTTTTTTTTCTTACTTGTACTTTATGTACAAGTTATTGTTATTGTTATTATTATTATTATTATTATTGTTGTTGCTCTTGTTGCTGTTATTCGTTATTCTACGTCTTTTCTTTTTCTTACTTCTCGCTCTGTTTTTTTTTTGTTGTTTTTTTTGGTAACAATGAATTGTATTTAACTTCAAACAAAATAAAGAAAATCCAAAGATCTCGTTTGAAAGCTTTTTCCGTTTTTTTTGTTTTTCTGGTTGGTTGGTTTTTTTTCTTCTCCCGAATTTTACTGCTACCTACTTTTATGAAAAACCCCAAAAATAATACAAAAATAAAAAAAAATAAAACGAAAAAAAATTTTAAAAATGTGCCAATATGCAAGATGCGACCGAAGCGATACGAATAAAGATTACTCATTGAACAGCAAAACAAAATAAAAAATACATACAACTAACAAAAAGTGAAAGCCCAAGAATAGGAAGACGAAAGGATAAACGAAAATACGCAAGAGAGCAAGCGCATCAAGCTCTCTGTTTAACAGTAACAACAATGTAATCAATGGATAGAATGAAATAGAATGGAATGGAATAGGATCGAATCGAATTGAATTAAACCGAACCGAACCTAACAACCCAAAGAGCATCCTGCCTTTAATGTTATAGTGAAATACTTATCAAAATCTAAATACACAACGCTCGCCCGATCGATAATTTCATAACAAGTACAAAAAAAGGAAAAATAAAAAGCAAAACAATATAAACAAAAACAAAAAAAATTTCATCAAAATAAACAAACAAACGAATGAATCTATAAAAACATCATCATTATCGTTCAGTCTATCAGTCAGTTCAATTCAATTTAATTCTATTCAATTCATTTCATTTCATTTCAATTTAGAATTTTGTTATTGTTGTTATTGTTTTTGCTATTATTATTGTTGTCAGTACTTATTTTGTGATATTGTTGTTGTCTTAATCGTTCAAAACATCATCATCTGCTGTATGTTGCTGCTGATGCTGCCGATACAAATGTCATTCTCTATGTTTGTTGCTTCTGCATTTGCCATCACAATTACAATTGCAATTCAGCCCAATTTAATTCAATCCAATTCAATTCAATGCAATCTAAAACCAATTCAGTTCAATGCAAATGTAAATACGATGCAATGCTCTTGAAAATGCTCTTCTTTAAGTACATACTTTAAATACATATATTATACATGCACATACACACATACATATATATAAATACACATCAACGGACATGCCTTGTTAATACATTCTTGACATTAATATTCCTTTTTTCAGTTTTTTTTTTCTTTGTTTTTACATTTCACTAAAATTGTTCTTCTCTTCTCTCATTAAAGAACCAGGCATCATTATTATCATTATCATTAAAATAGCAGTAACAATATGGCAGCAGTATCATAAGCAGTAGAAATAGCAAAATGCATTTATAGAAAACAATTCGAGAATTGAACGAATGAGCGAGTGAATCTGTGAATGGGTAAATGAGGGAATGACAAGGAAAGGGCGTTTTACATTTTTATTTATCTCATTATATAGAAGGCAGGTATTATCTATTTATTCTGTCTATTGTTATTCTACATTTACATTTACATCTACGTTTGCCGCTGCCACTATCTTCAGTTGCATTGATTTAGACTTACATTTACACCGATGGCCTAACAAAATATTGCATTTATTGTTTTTCTTGATTATTTTTTATCTTCTTAAAGTAGTATAAACGTTTGTTTTAATTCTTTTTCTTTTTTGCCTGCTTGTGTTACATCACACTCTACACTATTTTATGGTGCAAGGATATTATAAATTTGGGCAAATGTTTGTAACATCCCAAAAAAAAATTTAAATGTATTCCTTATTAAGTCGTCTCCGAGCAACAGAAACGTTCTTACTTCTTAACCACCAATTGGAGGTTGAGAGTATACTCATATTGTAATTATACCCGTAATGCGTAGAAAAAAAACAACTTGAATCGAATAGAGATGCCTGTCCGTCTATACGCTTGTCTTTCTGCCTGCAAAAAATATTTTCCTAGTTGTAAAATTTGAGATATCGAGCTTAAATTTGGCGTAAAAATTTTTGCACGCCGATTGGTATTGCCATTGAACAAAATTGCTCGAAGAACACGCCTACAGTTCAACTTAATGTAAAAACAGCTCGATTTTTTATGGAAAAATGTATACTCTGTTTATTTATAGCTCAAAAGTTGCAACAATTACAAAGCTAAAATTTTGCTTAAACATTAAGTGAATCACTCGTTAATATCAGTTCAAAAGTCCTACAAATTGGGTATTCAAAATTTGGTTCAAGCCAAATATAATTCTTTTTACTTGTTTAATTTTTCTTTCTGATTTCTGAGTTATACTTTATGGTATCACCTTAAATCCAAAATACGTTAAAGACATAATTGTTTACAATTGTTCAAATGGATCTCGTTATAAGATTAGTTTACGGTTCAAAAAGTTTTCGGGATGAGACAAAAAAGAAAACAACAAAAAGAAAAAACAAAATAATTTTTCCGCACAGCAGCACCAGCAGCAAATGATGTCTTAATTGGTTTTCAACAGAAGCAATAACAATAATGAAAAAAAAGAAAATAATATAAAAACAACAACAACAATACCAAAAGAACAATAAAGAAAAACTCCAACCAACTGCTTTTCATTTTAAATAATAACATTAAAAATAAAAAAAATAAAATAATTATAAAGAATAATATGTAGAATAATGATGTGGCCAAATTGAGGCCCCTTGTACATGCTCAATATTCTTAAAACATATATAGAAGTCACCACATTCTTTCCAAACACAGATTACTTTTAACCTTCATTTTGAAGATACCTAAAATGGATTAGTTTCAGTTTACTATTCATTAAACTTTACAAGGAAATTTAGTATAAGATCTAAATCGAGAAATCGAAAAGTCGTGAAATCTTGAGGCGTCAAAAATATCAAACTCTGAATTTTATTGTTCTAGCAGTTTTATTAAGCCTCACTTTTATTATCATACAAGTTATTTCGCTTAAAAGTTTTTATAATGGTTAATCATTATATGCCTCAAGGATTCAGAGTTGAGATATAAATATCTATCAAAAATTTGCAGCCTTTCGATTAACAACAGAAAAATGAATCGGTAAATGGTCAGGCAGACACTTAAATCGTCTCAAAAAAAGATTGAGTCAATTATTGAATGGTCCTTTTTTAATATTTAACAGGGCATTCTTAAATAGACTTAAGATAAAAATGGAATCCATGACTTCGGCTCTAATAAACAAATCACTTTGAACATGACACATTCAAAATACATAATTTCACATTGCACTCCAGCCAATTCTTCTCAATTTAAATCAACTTTTTTTTGTGCAATTTTTTTCGATCTCTCTTTTTGTGTTTCTCTAATTGTGGAAAAAGAAAAATAAAGGCACAAAATACGGTTAGTGGAACTAAACCATAACTACATTGCACACAGAGTAATTAAAAAAAGAAAGAAAATGCTAAAACGTACGATTTCTGGCACCGAACAGATAAGAGCAATTAAAATAAAGTAAATGTCTCTACTTAGTTTAATTCTTTTTTTTTTAATTATTTGTTTTTCTATTTGGACCACAATTTTCGTATTAAATGCAATGCAATTATATTCATCTACAAGAAAGTTTATCCTTTAAATGTTTTCTTTTTTGTTCTACTTTCTCAAAAACTAGCAATGACAAAATAAAAGAAAAAGAAAATTATAATAAAAGGCAAGGAAAATGGCAATTTACAAAATACACACACATGAGAAAATTCACGCATGGTTTCTAATGTTTTTGGTCTACAACAACAATAATAATAATTTTATTGTTATTGTTGTTGTTGTTGCTATTGTTTGTAATTTTAGCTCATCATGCCTTCCGCCTCACAAACTTTCTATTTTTAAATTTCATCATCATCATTCTCTACTTGTTCTTTCATTCGCTTCAGGCTTTTCTTGACTACGCATTGAAATAATATTCGACAATTTTATGTCCTTCGGTTATAAAACGTATAGAACGTTTAGCTGAATGGAGAAAAGGACATATGACCAAGTCGTTGTGTTGTACTTGTTGTTGTTGTTGTAGTTATACAACATGTCTTACTATTATTATTATTATTATTATTATTATTATTATTATTATTATTATTATTATTATTATTATTATTATTATTACTTGTTGTTGTTGTTGTTGTTTCGGTTTAGATTAAAGAACAAAAAAAAACAAATGTAGAAACAGAAGTGAAGAAGCACTTATATACACGATCCGTACATACATACATACACACACACACACACACACACACACACACACACACACACACACACACACAGCACAAGTTATTTGATATATCTTTACAATTTGCAGAAAAACAATTGAGAAAAGCAACAAGATGATACCCTACAAAACTTATACTACAAAAATCGGATAAATGTAAGGAGGCAAATGAGTTTGAACTCACATTTTGTAATAACCAACATTTTAGCATGTCTGTCCATTTTGCTTACTATTCGCAATTAGTGAAAAGTTAGTTCTTTTTTTTTTTTAGAAATATAACCCAGAAGCGCTTTTTATCTCATGTCTGAGCCGACTTTTTACAATCATTTTCCATTTAAAGTTTCTGCTTTCTTAAAAAGAAAAGAAACTTATTGAATGGAAAAATTAGAAGAGGTCTCATATTTTTATAATAATTTAATGAATAATTTTCCAACTACAAAATTTGCATCAGGTCGGTCTATTTCTTTTTTGACATCTCTCCCCTATAAAAGGTTTTTCATATTTGAAAAAGAAAAAAATATACATTTCTGTTGACTAAATATAGCAAAAAGTAGATGGTGATATTTTACCACTGATCGGCCAATTTACTTTTCTGTAAGTCCTCCCTTAAAATACGTTTTTTTTTCGGGGCCTCTTCTGCCTTAAAACCCTTTTAAAATGTTACCCAAATTACCATTTTGTTTCGCCGTATCTTTTTAGCTCTTATTAACCCAAGTCTAATAGAGCATTTAATAGCTGACACTAAGCGCTCATAGCGTTTTAATTTGTAGGGTCTCTATGTCATCTAAAATACATAAACAAAATTCCTAACATAACTTATATGGAAAAGAAAGAAAGACAGAGGGAGAGAAAGAAGTTTAAAAATAATCATAATAATGATGATGAAAATCAAAATAATAAACACAAAACAGTAGAATGTGAAACTAGCATTTGTAGAATCATCCAACAGTCCAATAGAAATGAATGGTGGGAGAAAATTTTCATAGATAGAGAAGAAAACTATTACTAACTAAAATTTTCACTAGTAACTTTTAGGCAGGAAATTTAGCAAAAGCATAGGTTGGCCAAATTGCTCAAAAGTGCAACAATACAAAATGGTTTCAAGCATTTCGTTATTTTTTTTCTTAAGTATTATAATTACTGTTATTGTTATTGCTGTTGTTGCTTGCTGTTATAGTTGTTGTTGTTTCTTTTCTTTTTCATTTAAGTATATGATATATCTAACAATATTTTTCCAAAGTAATGAACACACAACATACGCTCTAATAAATACATTGTTTTACATAAAACTATCTACTAATAAGTTTAAACATTTGTTTATGTATGTATGCATGTATGTATGAATGTATTTGTGCCTATTTGTATATAAAAGTTAAATGACATAACAAGTACGGAGGCATTGTCATTGGAACTTGTAAACTGCTACCTGCCCACTACCACTATTCAAAAATTTGTGTATTCCCCTTACTCTTTTGCTTAGTATTACTGTTGTTATATAATAAACGGTAAAGTGATATAACCGAAATAAAGCTACCACTACAAAATTATATATATATATATATATATATATATATATATATATATATGTATATATCAGGATATATGAAGCAATTTTTTTCTCATGTCATTTAAGCATTTGGCCCTTCAATTTTAGATAAAACTTTACCCATACACAGATGTTTCGCTTCTTCTTTATGTTTGTATAGCAAAAACTTTACAGTCGAACAAGGGTTGACTTTTAAATATCCTACACTTTTATGCTTAATAGGAATAATAAGTCAAACAAATCGTTTACAAACTAACAAAGTTGAAGAAATTGTAATTTTTTCAATTAATTGAAAGATTTGAAAGAATCGATTAGCGGTTATATTTTCCATGTTCATGTATCAATTTTCGTTGAAATTTATATAAAACATTTCAACATTTTTCATATGACGAACTGTTTTGATGCAAAAATATGTTACAAGTGCAATTCTTCCAAGAAAAGTTAGATTTGAAATATTCTCAATAGAATTTATCTCTGAACTAAAACAAATTTCATTAAAATACCTCAAAAATTGCGAACAATAAATTGATAATAGACGGACGGATGGACAGAGAAATTTCAATTGATTCAGAGATCGATTCCATATAATAAAAAAGTGGTGGAATCTTACAAAACATTTTACATATAACTTTATAATATTTTGTGCCATACTTGATGCAAAATATACAAAGAAAAGTAAGCTAAACTAAACTAAATATGCAGGGCATATAAAAACAATAAGAAGTAGAACAGTAGCAACAATAGTAAGAATAATACAAATTCTATGAGGGCAAACAAAGCAAAACAAAGAAACGAGATTTAATTGAATGTAAACAACCGCACTTGAATTAGTCGGCAGCATTTTGACATTTTCATTTGTTTATGAAACGAAACGAAATAAAGCATAGAAAAAATGAAGAAGAAAAAAACCAGCAAAAATATAATAAAAACAATAACAACATATCAAAATAATGGCATAATAAAACTAAACAAATTCAACAAAAATATAAGCGAGAAGTTTATAAGAAGTATTAGATGAGCAAGAAGAAGAAGAAGAACGCCTCTAAATATATTCAAATAATACTTAAGAATAAAATATTACACACATACATAAATACATGCACCTACGTAAATATGCATACACATACACATTTAGCACATTTCTATATGATCATTATTATTATAATTATCGTCATTATAAATATCATTATCAAATAATTCTATGGAATAGCTTAGAAGAATAGAGGACCACAAAACAAAAACACAAAAAAAAAACAACAAAAGAAACCAAAAAGTATCAAACACATAAATGACACATAAGGCACATACCTTTAGTGACACAAAGCAACATTAAACATTAAATTACTTACAAGCAACAATACATTTTACATTTAATTGATGAAAAACAAGAACAAGTAAATGATGATGGGGAATCATTCTTTTGTTTACTTGAGCTAATTAGCCAAACACAAAACAAAAAATAAGACATAAAAATAAGACGGACACACCTTTATCTTTACCTTTACATTATAACATTACATTATCTAAATCATTGATTCTAGGATTTTTTTTTTTTAAAGTTGAATTTTTCGCAGCCAAACCTAATGCCAAAATAATTTAGGCCTAACAAGAAGAAATGCTTTGGTTTTGTTCAAATTGCTAAGCACATTCAAGGCTTTTCTGAATAATATTGCTTATACATTTCAAGGGCCTTCGGAAACCAAATGGAGTGCAAAAATAAAAAACACCTCGAGGGATGTGAAAGAGATTTCCGTTGTGAATAAGTAAGTAAATATTTTTAGTTTTTCAGTTCCATAAATTTAATTTGAATCTGCCTACAATTAATAGGGTTGCTTGAAAAATCGTAATTGAAGAAATTTCAAATTTTTTTTCTGGTTACTTTTCATTTAGCTTAAGATATTTTTGATCTTCTTGATTTTCTCTATAAAATTTCAAATAATTTTCATAAATGTTATACGTAGAAAATTTTTAATTGTAAAGTCCTTGAATAAAGCGTATACACCTAAATTTCCTTGAGTATGCCTCTCTTGAAGTGGAAAAAACCTGTAAAACAAAATATGCTCCTCGCTCTGTTTAGTTCGCCTCTTAATTTTCAAAGTAAACATATTTTTTTTAAGGTTTGCATTGAAATTTTTAAAATCCCTTCTGGAGTAACAGCCAGCAATATTATAACTTCTCAGGCAATGTTTACCTTTATTTTTCTTCTAGTGTATTTTACAATAATAATGATCATAATGATCATCATAATGATAATCATAACAATGATAATATTAATATTAAGGTTCATATAAGGAAAATAATAATAATAATAATGATCATGTTAATGTTGATGATAATAATAATAATGATTATGATTATGATTATGATATTGGTTGAGAATTGACTCTAAGATTGGTTATAAAAATATTACTTTTAAACAAGACCTCCCGCAGTTAATTGCCCATCGTCTTATCGAGTTCCGCCCAGCTATTTAACAAACAAGACAAGCATTCATTTAAGTTTTTGATTCCAAATAAATAAAAAAAAAAATAACTAAAAAAAGTAAGCAAATAAAAACAAGAGCATACATATACATATACATATACACGCATATATATACATATGAGCCTACACACATATACATATGCATATATATTTATATATGCATCCATGGTTATTGATATTTGTTGTTGGATTAATGAAGAGCTTTCTGATTATATATGTTTAATTTTTCTTCTCTCTGTCCTTTATTTTCTTATTTGTTCTTGTATTATCATTATTATTGCTATTCTGGATTTCTTGTACATTTTGGGTTATGAATAAAACGGGATTCCATTCCGTATATTCTTAGGAGAAAATATTTACTATTATTATTATTATTATTGTTGTTGTTGTTATTATTATTATTATTATTATTGTTGTTGTTGTTGTTGTTGGTGTTGCTATTATAATTATTGTGTGTATGACGTGTGAAGAGTTATATAAAGGTTAAGTAACATTAAAACCAGAAGACCGCCGCCACCGTCATCGTCGTCGACTTAATGACAGTAAATTTCTTGTTAAGCTGTTTCTTTCGCTTTTTTCTCCTTTTACTTTTCTTATTCTATTACTGATAAAAATGATGCTGCGGCTGCTACTAATGTTGTTGTTTTGTCGTTTGGTTTTCTTTTTTTTTTTTTTGCGACAACTTTAACTATATCATCATTTTATAACAGCAGCAGCAGCAACCACAACAACAACAATAATAATAATAACAACAACACTAATAGTACTACCATATATAATAATATTAAGAAGAAGAAGAATATAACTAAATATGCGCCAATTTTTACGCTCATCCTTTTAAAACGGCTGCATATATATTCAATTTATTGTAATTTTTGTAACAGCAGTATACAGAAAGTTCTCAGAAATTACAATACAATTTTGTATTATGTTAATTTTGATTTAACAAAAAGTAACTTATAAAGATTTCTTTAGTTTGCTTTTCTAATCTGCCTTCATCACGTAAATAGATGAAATGGTGCCAAAACAAAGAATACAAATTCATAAATTCATAAAGAATTCATAAATATATTGCACCAGGTGACGTGTTATTACTCTTAAGAACATTCTAATAAATTAAGTTAGCATAATTAATAATTAATGCAAATTTTAAAAGATGTTTTTGAGACGTCTCTTATCTAAAAGACTTCTTCAAATAAAAACTCAAGTACAAAGATGCAGTTGGAAGAAATCGGACCACTTGCAGTATGAAAAGAAACTTCATAAGCAAAGTTTTGCTTGAATTCAAATTAAACCATCAACGATTCTGGACTTTTGAAAATTCCTTTCAAAAGAAATTTATTTGGCCAATTAATAATTAAACTAAATATTTCTCCTTTTCAAGAACAATTGACCATTTTATGAATTTAATAAAATTATTTAAGACATTGCTTAATGATTTATTATGGTTTATAGTGTAGAGTGTAGAGTGTAGAGAAAAAAAACGCAATGATTCCTCTTTTCTCCTCTAACCATACAAAATGAGATTCAAGGATAAAAACAAGTACAATACTTTCACAATAATATTAAACCATAATAAATAGACGACACTTGTTCGTTTCCTTTTAATATCATATACAGCGTAACAAATTGTCCGGGTATTTTTTTTTTTTTTGGGTACGTGTCCTTTTACTCTGCTTTTTTTTTTATTTTTTTTCTGCACTTTTTTTTCTTTTTGCTTCTTGATTATTTGTTATTTGTGATATTATCTATTGTATAAATGGTCTAGTTCTTTAGTTACTTTCCATTATATACGATTTTGTATGTTACATTAAATTCACCAGACAAAATTCAACAAAAATTTTTTCCATGTACAAAATTTTATTGAAGACTAAAAAGTCGCACACGCGTTTCAAATCATTTTAGTTACAGTATCGAAAAATTAAATATTTACATCATAACGTTATATCTAAGGATATTAAATGTTTTATTGATGACCGGCCCAACCTCTACGCCATCTAAATAATTCTCAATAAATGAGTGAATAAAGAAGTTTAAGAGAAAGAAAGAAGATAGAATATCTCTTTTTATATCGTAGACCTCTTACCGCAAAAGTGTGTTAAACTGCAATTTAAATAAATAAAATCACCACCATCATCATCCTAATTTCTAATAGAATATCATTTCCTGTGCAAAAGAATTAGACAAGAGTAAAAATGTATACAGTCATCAACACAAATTTTTTTTATAGATCTCGTTATATTATGACAGTGTTAAATTTGTAGTAACCTTCTCAAACTGCCAAATAAATTCAGGTATAATAATCATAAGACAAAAAAGTCTCTTTTCTCTTTTCTTCTTTGATTGAAAGATTTTATTAATACAAAAATAAATTTATAAATATGAATGGACACTTACATGCCGAAGTGTATTTAATAAATGTAATAAACATAAAAAATATAAAAAATCAATTTATTTAAACATTAATATGAGCGAATTTTGTCTGGGTAACTTTAAAGCTTTTATAGCTTTTCATCTTTTGCAGTTTGTAAATAATAAACAAAAAACTAACAAAATTTTGCCTTAAAAAAATGAGTTGATCTCAGTTTATGTTGTTATGTGGGAGTGTCCTTTGATCGATTTGGTCCATTTTTAATTTCAACCTGCAGACAAGAACTTCTAATAACTTTGCCAAATTTGAGCTAGACATTACAAATTTTACGATCAACAGAATGCTTACAACAGAAAGACACACAGATGGACACATGGACAGATGGACAGACATGTTTATATTGATTTAGAAGTCGATGCTCCAACGCTTTCTTCTAGACATTCCAAATATAATGACAAAGTTCATAGGTGTTAGAACCACAATACAAGTTGTTGCTATTGCTATTGAGGAAAAACCAAAAAAAAAGTAGTGGAAGGATGAGCAAAATTGCTTCCAATTATAATATTTTTGGAAATAGTTTTTGCCAAAGTAAATGCAAAAAATTAAAAAAAATAAAAATAAACTCTAAACGTAAAATATGTTATAAATCGTAAAAGAGATCAAAATAAATTAGCAATAATAACAATAATAATTTCATTAGTATAATGATTACAAATACATTCATGTGCCATGAATCTCAATAGCAATCAATATTTAAAAAGAAAAAAAAAAGGGATACCTTTACTTTTCAGTCAGGGCCGACTTTTAATTACCCCACATCGTTAGTGCGATACCCAGTGTGATAAAAAAAATCAAGAGGAGCGAGTTCAAATATGAACCGATTTATATGAAATTTAATGCACATATTTATTATGCCAAAACGCAATTAAACGTTAACATTAATTGAAAATTGTAATTTTCATATAACGACTTTCCGGATTAAAGAATAAGTTGTTTTTTTTTTTTTTTGAAAAAAACGTTACATGAAAAGTGGTTCTAAATATGGTCCGCTTTTAAACATTTTCAATAAGGTTGATTTCAAATCAAACTTCAATAAAATATCTCAAAAATTACAGCCTACAGCATAATAACAGACAGACAGACGGAAGGAGGAATGAGGCCACAAGCTTAAATTGTTAGAGAAAGAGGTTCTCAATCGACTGGTATAGTAAAATATTGGTATATTTCAACTTCTTCTGGATATTAGAAATATCTGCACAAACCTATAACAAATCACAAATGGTACAGAGTATTAAAAGATAAATTTGCCAGAATATAATTTTCATACATTGAATGATAAGTAAATACTGGAAATAATACAGCTCATTAAGAATGTTTTAAATCAATGCTTCGGCATATTGTTCCCCCCCCGCTTAAAGAATAACAACAAGAATAACATTGCATATATAACAACTGCATATGGATTAAGGACACAGTTGAGAGTGAGTACTGAGATGGATTGTGTTTGGGGATAATTCAAAAGGTTGAAAGCCATAATACAAAAAACAAACGTTATCACAACAGAATACTAATCATAACTTAAAAAATCAAAAAAAAAAAATAGAAAAACATAAAGAAATTTTCATACGTACAAACAAAAAAATATATGAGGGTTGGACAATTTATTTGCACACGTAAATATCAAATCTGTATACAAGCAAAAAATATATAAAATTACACAAACAAAACAAAACAAAACAAAGTCAAATCAAGTTAGGAAAGTAAAATTGCAGGAATACAACCAAAAAAAAAAAAACGCAAACCTCATTTCAATTACAAAACACAATTCATTTTATAAGATCATTAACTGTTATACAGAAATTTCAAATTGCCACTTTTCGTACAAACTTGCTAACTGGCTTTTTCATCTTATCTAAAGTTTTTATAATATTAAAAAAAAAGTTGTGTATAACATAAAACTGTTATATAAACTGTTATACATATACAAATAATTCTAAAGTTATTCAAAAAAAATTTAACATCCAACAAATTTACATTACTTTAAATGTCACTTTTATCAACAGCTTAAAACTGTTATACAAATTTATCAAATGTTTTACAAATTTGTTTACTTATTAATTTATATAAAATTACAAGAAAAATATGCAAGCAAATTACAGAGTTGCCAGATACTTGTAAATGAAAACAATATGGAATTGATTGCCAATAGCCATATTAACTAAGAAACAGCTGATCAAGTAACGGCATTTGCTTTTATATATAGCATTGCACAATAAAAATATAAAACGCAAATAATTATTTTATAGAGAAGTTTTTTAAAAGAAATGTTTAGATCATTAATAAATAATTTCAATAATTTAAGGTTAAATCCTTTAATAATAGTGGAACAGACAGCAAGAGAAAAAGGCCATTTAAGCCGGCCACATTTAAGAAATCCAGCATGGTTTTTACGAAAAGAACGCAAGGTTTTTACGAAATAAGACTTGAACCATTCAATCATTCGTGGCATTTTCTCTCTCTTATTTGAATTTTTCTTTTATAATTATGTAAATTTTTCATCCTTAGATGCGTGATAATTTAGTTACAAAAGAGAATAAAGAATTTGTCCAGCAAATTATACATGATAAATATGGATCGCCAGCTTTAATTAAAGGTGTACAATCCTACGATCAAACAGCTTTAGAAAGAACCTTACAGACTGTTGGTGACATGAATATTACGAAATTGTGGAAACCATCGGTACGACGTTGTGGTCTAATAGCACGCAAAATTGGCGTGTACCCATTATGGATGAAAAATGGTGAAAAAATTCGTACTACATTACTGCATATTACAGATAATCATGTTATTAATTATATACCACCGGAAGAATATAAACCGACACATAAGCCCAAGGTAGCTCGTTTACAAAATTACGGTTGCTTATTGGTGGGAGCGGAAAGTTGTGATCCAAGCACTTTAACCAAGGAATATTGTGGATTATTTCAAAAATCTGGATTATTACCAAAAAAATATTTAGTACGCTTTATGGTATCACCAATGGCTGCCATACAGCCGGGCACACCACTAAATGTATGCCACTATCGTGTTGGAGATTACGTAGATGTTAGAGGTAAAACAGTTGATCGTGGTTTTCAAGGTGTATGTAAACGTTGGGGCTTTAAAGGTATGCCAGCATCGCATGGTGTAACAAAAACTCATCGACGTCCTGGTAATATTGGTGGAGGTGGTGAGAAGGGTCGGGTATGGCCTGGCACTAAATTACCCGGTCACATGGGAAATAGATGGCGCATAGCTAAAGGCTTACGCATCTGGCGCATTAATACCAAATACAATGTTATGTGGGTTCAGGGTAATGCAATTCCAGGCGCAATAAATAGTCTTGTCTACATATATGATACAATATTGCCCTTACGTCGGTATAAGACACCACCACCCATGCCCACAGCATTAGAATATTATGATAAAAATTCTGAGGCTAATGATACAAATTATACTGACGATATATGGTTTGAAGATGTACATAATTTTAAATCGGAAACGATAACATTTAAGCCAGAAGTATAAATTTAAAAATAAAATACAAATTAAAAACTCACCACTATTTTTCGCCTCACCATCATTAAGCCAAAAAGTTTTTGTGTGGTTAAGTTGAAATGTTGAACTTTTATGCTTTTTTTTACAATATAAGCGCTACACTTATTTAACGCAGCACAATTTCACTTTGGCAAACTTTTTTTTTAATCACATTACAGATTTTCTTGTTACACAAAAATATGAATGTATAAACATTAGTTTTCAAAAATTATTAATTTAATTCACACGCGCACATATCTAAGTTACTTCGAAATTTTCTCTATTTAATTTATGAGATATTTTATACTTAATTTTAGGTGAGCACATGTACGTATATGTGAATTAATCTTTTGCCTTTTTTTGTATTTTTATTTTTGTTATACATTATAAATGTAGTTTTTGCATTTTTCCCTTTTAATTTTTCCCGTATTCTTATTAAAATATTTACAAACTGTTTTACACAAAGTTTTCTAATAAATGCACTACTCGTGTATTGTGCCACCTCATCCGACGTGTTACGAAAATTTTGCAAAAACAAATTTGCACAAGTGTAGCTTTATTTCTTGTTTTATAAAGCATTTACCGCATAGGAAATTGTAAAATTTTCTTTAAATATATTTTTCCGAGCACTTCAATTTTGAATATTTCTTTCTTATAATATTTACAACAATTCTAATGATATCTATTTTTTGTTTGTAACATTTCATAACTTTTACGATATGACCGCTTAATTAAACCGCACTTTTAACTATGTCCTTACTAAAAATCGACGCTACTTGTGATAAGTTTCTATTTAGTTATGGCACTTTTTCGATAATAGAAATAAGCTTTGGAAAGCATTATGAGTCAAAGCATTAAGCAAAGACCAGCATAATAGTGTCTTTACTAAAAAAAAAATAGAGCCATCTATTAATATTTTTGATTAATCACAGTACCTTTTTCAATAATAGAAATGATCATAAAAGAAATCTCTTTTGCTCTCTTGCATAAGCTAATTTTATTCAACCGGAAAGGAAACTCCATTGGTCAAGGAGCTATAAAAAATAAAATACTTTATAAAATGAGCTAATTTTTTTATAAAATGCTTTGTTATTTATTTCAAAAGGCTGGAGGAAGTGCATTTATTCCTCGTTCACATCGTAAAAAAACAACATTTTTTATATTACTAATAACCGTAAGAAATATCTTCGTTCTTGGTATTCTTCATAACATATACATATGCACATACATATATATATATATATTAAAAAAAAGTGCGCAATAAAATTTATAAATTACTGTTACGTTTCAATATAAATGCATCTTTCTCAATATCTTCACACACATTACTTAATTTGGCATCTTTAACTAATTTCTTTAAATGATGACTGACATTGTAAGCAGCCGCTGCCCATAAATTTTCTGGCGTTTCTTTATATATTTGTTTAACCACATCCAAAGCAGTCAGTATTTGTTGTGGATTATCTTCAAATAACTTCAATATTTGTTGTTCACGCATATTGCGATGTTCAATGTAATAATTTACTTTTTCTATAGGATTCTCAATGATATTACCATGACCTGGATAAATTTTATTCGGTTTTATGTCCAATATAATTTTTAAACTATTCATGTAATCAGACAAATCTTCAAATACAGCTGTACCTTCACCTATATATATATATTTCCAGAAAGAAAGAAAACAAAGAAGAAACTGAAATTTATGAGCTCTTTTTTTTTTTTCTATTGAATATGTAGACATACTGCCATTTTACCTTACTACAGTATTAACTAAAACTCTGTTGGGCAAAAATTACCCAATATCATTTAGATCAAGAATTACTTTTTCATCTTATTACTTACCTAATATACAATCACCACTGAAAACTATACCATCATCATTCTCCATTTTTAATATAACATGATCCGTTGTATGACCGGGCGTATGAATAATTTTTAAAACATTACCATCTACATTAAACGTTTGCTGATTACATAATTTATGAACTTGAATTTCTTCTGGTATCTCTGGACATTTATCAATTGCATCAGCACGATGATATTTATAAACTTGACAATCTTTTTTCTTATCAGATAACATATTGAAAATGTCTTTAACTCCACCCACATGATCATGATGCCAATGTGTTAATATAATTGTATTTATTGTAGCGCACTCTTGATTCAATACATTGGATAAATGTGATATATATTCCGGTATACCAGCATCTCCAGTATCAATGAGTATGCGTCTAAAACATAAGCACAACACACACATACACAGCAATTACATGTCCAATAATCCAATATGCATCAACGAATTGTCTTACTTAGCTCCCGTACCCACTAAATAGGTATTCGTACCTTGCAATGTCATCGGACCAGGATTGCATCCTAATATACGTATAATTGACGAGGTAAGTCGTGTTACTGGTGGAATCACGGCCATTCTCACTAAATGCTCTCAAGAAAACACAATACAACACGTCGCAACAATAAATAATAAACGAAATATAAGGTAAAAATTTATATGACGTGTGAACTTAACCAAACAATAGCTAATGTCAACAAAATGTAATTACCGAATGAACTTATACAACAAGTGATTAATAAGAACACATTATTACTTTTTAAATTTATGTAATTTATTATAAAATTCTTCATTCTTTTAGTCATATTTTTTATAAAGTTTATTTTAATACATCTATACTTTATTTCCCACATATATGTAATCAAAAAATAATTCTCTAAAAACAATATTTATTTCATGTTACATAAAACAGCTTTTAATGTCGGGTTCCATGTCATATCATTTACACGGACTTCAAACTGTATATTTTGTGCAACATTTTTAACATTTGTAAAGTAAATTTTAAATTGATGAATTTAGTAAATGATTTTAATTATCCAAAAAACATAAAATTTAAGTAGCATAATCATTAAATTCGTAAATAAATCACATAAAATAAATAATTTTTTATAAATAAATAAATATTAGCAATTATGTCATATCTAATTATTTATCGATAAATAACTTTAAACAATAATAAGAAAAATATTGATTTAGACATTTTTTTTGTTTTAAGTTATCGTTAAGTGAAAAGTGTTTTCCATTAATTAAAGAATTAAAATTATAAATTTATTTAATATGTATTCATTAAATACACATACATCTTCAGCAAAATTTGAGAATATAAATAAACCTTCAGAAATGCGTGCGGCACTTGTTCATCTACCTAAGAAATACGACATAAGTAAGTACAAAAAAGGAATTATGTTCATACAAATGCTACGGTGAAGTTGCGCTTTTGTTGTTCACTTTCAGGTCAGGAATTTTATTGTATTGAAATGAAATGTGCTAAAAGTGTTCCCGAACAAGTGACTATCATAAAAAATGTAATTATTGCCTTAAAAAAACACTATAAAATGTTTACAAATGCTGAAAAGTTTTTTCATGCTTTTTCTGCGTTATTCAGATGTTTAAATGTGTCACCGGCTTAAATGAGCAGACTTTGCAATTTCTTTGTGATTTATATTTCGCTAGTCCATTGAAGCATCCGGTGCGTAATCAAATACTAAAGTAAAGTAAATTTGAAATGAATGCTTATTATATAATATATGTAGTAATATGGCTATTTAAATATGATGATATATAACTTTCATATACAGATTAATAATAACTGGAGCCCGTTTAGGTACTGGCAATTTAGATGAAACGCTAGTAATAAAATCTTTGATGATTGCTTTGAGTCAACTGGTGGATGAAAGTAAAACGTATACGGAAAGTGTTAAATGGAATGCGGCAATCGTATCCATAACAGGTTGTTTTGAGAATTTCGAATGTGGTTTAAAAGCCTTAGAGCACTGTTTAGATATAACATTTCCATTTGCTTGTGCTTCCATCAATAAATATATAACAGAATTGGGGTAAGCCTTTATCTATCATTTTTTATCATTCATTTAAACGTATTTACATGTTTCTTTTTATATTTTATTAATTCATTATATATTATGTATTATAGCGTACTTAATTCGCCTTCAGTACGCAATGAGTATTATATATATGTGCACAATTCGATACGTTTTTTATTGAGTTGTATTCAAGAATTTGGTTGTACATTGAAATCATTGCATATGGAACAATTGAAACAATTACAATTAAATTGCAAGGAAATTATTACAGATATAGAAATACCAATGGATCCGAGAAAAAATGCTGGCATTCTAATGGCTCATTTAGCGAAATTATTAAATAATTTTGAACAATTTCTAGCCAATGCTAAAGTTACAAAGAATCCTCATGAAATTGTTTTGGCTGTTGGTATTATTAATACATGTGATCAAGAAGATTTTCAACAGTATTCCGCTGATATACGTGATATATGCGGTAAAATAGAAGAAATTGCTAATACGAATGCAACAATTCCAAACATATTGTTATGTGCTACCAGAGCTTTACATCACATTTCCAAATTAAGTTTAACATTTGCTTTAAAATCGCCCAGCACTTTGGATGACGTAAAATTGATTTTACGTAAATTATTAATATTTACGGTTGCCTTCATGGAACATCACATCGATAGCGTTCGCCATTTGTGCCGCGATATATTGCGTAATATCGTAGCAGCAGCACGAAAAATTCAATTTGATTTTCTATTACAAAAAATCTATGATGCTTGCAATTCAGATCGTCTATCCTTATCAGTGAAATGTGTTGTATTGCAGCAAGTTGCTGCCATTTTAGGCACTCAGGAAATTATTATAAATTGTTTGAAGATATTTTCAGAACTTTTCGATAGGAATCTTGGCCAAGATTTATTTGTGAATAATTTATATGAATGTAAGTATAACAAATAAAATCTGATAACTTATAGGTTTAATTACATTACGTTCAATGGACCCGTAATTATATTTTACGTTAATATGTTAGCTTTAATGTTGGCCCATCACAAAGAAACAACATTTCTTGATTGGGTTGAAATATGGATTAATTATTTGTTAAAAATTGCTGCGTTACAAGATCAACGATTACCCGATATCGAGATATTAATTGTAAAGGCTGTTAAATGTGAACCTCGCATTGTTGAAATAATCATTAGTGAGAATAATGATAATAGTGGCAGCCATAGCTCTGATAGTGGTAGTCCCCATGCCAATTGTAGTAGTAGTAGTACTGGTGGCGGTATAAATACTGCTAATACTAAAACTCATAATCATGAAAATGACAAATTGAAAATACCAATTAGTACAAAATTATCAGTATTATGGGCGGTACGTAAGTCGGGTATAAAATGTGATAATTTTCCTCAAATTATGCAAAAATTTTCTAAACATTTACAATTATGTCTGCTATCGAATTGTGATGAAACGCGTTTAATGGCATTACGTTTATTGGTTGAAACCCATAAAACTACCGAAGCTTTAACATTATTGGAATGTAAACACTTAATTACATTTCTTGAGTATAATGCCAATTGTCAGAATACGGCAAATCGTTATAAATCGTTGGCCCTATTAAGTAAGGCATTAATGCGTTGTGAATTAAATTTGGTAAAGTTGTTGAAAGGTACACAACCAGCAAAATTAGTACAAAATCAACCGTTAGAAATGAAATTTTTACAAGATATAATGCGCATATTGATCGAAAATTTATTTATGGGAGCAAATTTCAGCCGTCGCTTTTTATCGTTGCAATTACTTGAGCAATGTCTACGCATTGGTGTAAATTGTAATTTGAAATTATTACAATATATGCCAAATAATACTGTGCAAAATTTGCTAACAATTTTGGATGATTCATATGAAATGAATAAAGAATTAGCTTTGGGTATGTTAAAACTTTTACAAGATAGTAACAATTGCAATCTATTAAAGTCTCATGATATAAACTTAAATTTGGAGAATATACTAAAACAATTAAGATCGTTACGCCCAAAAGATTCTATAACAGCTGCCTATCAACTGGATTTTTTTTGCCATAAAGCCACCGCTGATTTGTTTGGCATTTGTGAATTGCCGCAATATGAACCAGTTTTATATGCTGCCATAAAATGGTTAACTACCGATGTTAAAATGGGTTTAAAGCGTGCCAAACAGAGTATCTTGAGTGCAGCAAAATTTAATCCCTTATATGGCCTTCTATTTGCCATTAAACGTTTACTAAAAAATTTAGATTATAATAGTTTAGCTTTAGAGATATCATGGCGTATATTAATTGCTGAATTGATTTGTTTATGCAAAGATTTAACAAATGTTGTGGCACCGATTGTAAACAATTCATCACCGGAAGGTCATATACCTAATGATTTCAGTGATGTACCAAATAATATTATAAATGAAACCATTATAAATAACGGCAGTGAATGTAATAAGAAATATGATGGCAAAAATAATGCATTACATGAGGAAAATAGCTGGGGAAGGGAATGGAAGAAAAGTCCTTGCAAAATATTATCCAACAAAACGAGTAAAATCGATTTAGAAATGATAAAAGCCACATCACAAATGGTATTAATCTGTGCTTGGCGCACTGTCAAAGAAGTCTCATTAATTTTAGGTGAAATTATACTATATTCACCAATACAATTAAATAAGTTAACGGAATGTTTCCTAATAACCAAAGAGCAAATTTTAGAAATAGGTGAACATTTTAAGCAATTATTATTTGAAATCAAACATCGCGGTGCATTTGAACAAGTCTATGTTGGCTTTTCCAAATTATGTTGCCGTTTATGGAATATCGAATGTTTAGATTTAAATGTTTTACCAATGTTATGGTTAAAAGAATTAATTAGTTTTTTACATAAAGATGAACAAGAAACATTTCACGAGAAATGCACATACAACAACAATACGACGCGGCGCAGTGCCGGTATACCATTTATGGTTCAAGCTTTAATTACATCGGAATTGAAATTGGGTACCACAAAATCTTTACACTATTGCATGAATCATTTATTCAAGTTGTGTGATATAAAATATGAGAAGAGTTGTATTGATTCTCGTACGCACGCCTTAAATATATTAAGAGCTTTATTCCGTTGTACAGATTTGAATGAAGCTATCGGTGAATTTATAGCCGATGGTGTTATTATTGCCATCAATAGTTATGACAGTGAACATTGGTCAGTGAAAAATTCTGCAACATTATTATTTTCCGCTTTAATTATTCGTATATTTGGTGTTCAACGTAATCGTGACACGGATGCTTTAAGTATTCGTAATAAAATGACAGGGCGAATATTTTTTTTACGTTACCCGAAATTATATGATTATTTATTAGAGCAATTACAATTGGCTGCTCTATTAGTAGAGCAACATCAAAAGGCTAGAAAATTATATGCTTTATTGTTACTATTGAGCCGTTTATATCCGTCGTCATTGGAAGGTACAGAATCAAATTTAAAATTATCATCATTTATACCGTACATATCGCAATGTGAATCATGCCCAGAAATGCAAACGAGGCGATTGGCTGCAAAAGCTATTGTGGCATTAATTAATAAAGATGATGTACACATAATGATTTTGACGAAATGTGCTGAAATAATGGTAAACGTAATGCAATTAGAAATTCATGAAATAATAAATAATGAAATTATTTATATTTTAGCTTATGTCTGTGGGGAAATTTAATAAAATGTTGCTAAATAAATTACACGGTAATTTAATACAGGTATGAATTATACATTATCAATATTTAAGTTTTTAATTACATAATTTGTACATAAATGAGATAAATAAGCAAAAGTTCACTAAACTTCATTCTTCTTTGACTTTCTGAACTTTTCTATTTAGATTTTTTATTTAATAAGACATTATAAAACAATTTTGAATGCTGAATTAATTGGTGATATAACAGCAACGATAGTTAGTTTCCATGAATGTACCAGTTTAAATAATTTCGTTATACTGAAAGTTATGTTGGATATTTTCAATGAAATACTAATTAGGTAAGGTACAAAAATTGAAAAAAATTATTTAAAAAGATGGTAAGTTAGTTGAACGTTGTAGGGGATGTCTGAAAGTTTTCAAATACTTTGCATACTTTTTTATTTATTTCTTATTATCAATTTTCAGCTTATCCAATTTCAATTTGGCGTATAACGTTGTTGAACAATTACTACATTTTGTCAATTTAAATGTATTAAAAAATCAAAAATTGGAAAATTACTCGATGTTATATAAATCGTATATAATTTATAATCTACATATTGAATTGATTTCATATAAAAATCATCATATTATCAATGATAATGATAATGACAATGATGATGAAAGAAATAATGTAAATGGTATTAGTGATTGTGATGCTGACTTAAATATAATATCATTAGATAGTCCTTTAATGTTGGAATTGCCACAACAGCATATTAACACTTATCTTGGTATTATATTATTGATATTAATACGTGAACATCTATTAATATCATATGGATCATTACAAGCAATAAGTTCTCTAGAAATGAAAGATAATATTGATATAGAGCAATTATTGGAAGAATGTGATATTGATGATGTGGAACTGGAATTTGTAAAAGCCTTGGATAAAGATCTACTAAAACGTTTAGCTAATCAATTCAAACAGAGCACGACAATTTATAATATTGTGAAAAACTTCATTAAATTAGCAGGTGTATTGTCAACAGCGCATGTTGAGAATTGTTCAGATTCGAAAGCAATAACGAAAAGTGCATCAACTACAACTGTAACGACGACGAATACAAGGACCACTACCACTACTAACAACATGGATCATATAGCAATAACAAATTTGAGATCCTATGCTATAATAAGTTTATTGGAGAATTTCGATTTAAATTTAATGCATTTGATAAAAGATTCGAGAAATTATTCCCAGGAAATTAAATTACCAATAATGTTGTGTATTGAACGTGCCATAAGTATGCAGGCACGCGAATATAAATATGCTTATTCATGTTTAGAGTATCTAATGACTGTGGCCGAACCATGGCAAACCGATTGTTTAAGGTATAAAAAAAATTTACTGTCCACTCGTAATTGTCTATCTATCTATCCACGTGTCGTTGAGTAGTATAAAGTTTTTGTTTGCATCTGATGTAAAGTAGATCAGATAAATGAAGGTTTTTGTGAGGTCTAAGTATATTAAGTTTGAAAATGTAACTGTCTCCTTATTAATTTTTTATTATAGATTAAAAGTGGCTTGCATATTAAGTTTGATAGCGATGCATTATCCAAAAGCATTGGAAAAGAAACGCCTTAATTTTATCCGATCGTACAGCTATCTAATATTAACACTACTGATGGATGATGTAGCTGAAGTGAGGGATTTTACATCAAAGATCGTCCTAAACAATCTACCCGATGACATTGAATTGGGTTTGTCACAATTTCATTATAACAATGTTATAAGTGGTGATATTAAGATTCCCATTCGTACAGAGAGTATAGTCCCAACAATGGCACAACGATTGTTTCTGCAACATACCGCCGACATATTACTACAACGCCGCATGGATGACAATTATGTAATTAGTGTATTCAAAAGTATTGTTACATCATTGACTAAGAAGCAACCATTAATTGTAAACGATGCTGGCAATGGCAATGACAATGGCAACTTCAATGGCAGTGGTAACAATACTATTAATAGCAATAATAATAATAATAATAGCAAGAGTACCAGCAATTCCAGTACGAGTATCAGCAACAGTAATAGTGTTAGCCTTAGCCCCAATGCTATCAGTGCTACATATGCTCCCAATGGTTCCATATCTAAGTCTAATACAATAACAACGTTTAAAATATACGATCAACACGACGATGATAATTATTCAACATCAAGTGGTAACAGTTATTGTTTTTCATCATCATCATCATCATCATTACCATCATCAACAACAACAACAGCGGCATATCCATCAACAACATGTGACGTAGAGATCTTTGAAAAAAATGAACCAACCATTTACGCTGAACCTCAAAAAACCATCAGTGATGCTGTTGTCGTTTTCAAAACAACATTTAAGACGCGCTTTAAAGTCATACGTTACATAGAAAATTTCATGGACGAATTTCAGAATCAATCAAGCAATTTGGTAAATTTGTAAGTAACAAAATTCTACTTCATTTATACATTGATATATTTTGATTTATATATATGTCTTTATATGTACACATACAGCCTTTACTTTTATTTGTTTGTTACTATTATCGTCGTCTTTTTTATATTCTTTTCTCTCTCTCTCTCTCGCCCACTATATATTTATTATGTGCTTTTTTGTTTTCTTCTTAACACTGCAAATTGAATATTTCTTTTATATATAATACTCAGAACATCCAACTACCGATGATGATTTCAGACAACATTTCTTAATAATTTTCTATTTTCATTTTCTCCTACTACTATCTTGTTTTCCCTCTTTGAATTATTTAGTTTTATCCATATGGAACCACGTCTAACCGAATATAACTGCGTTATATAAAAAATATCTTTCTCTACATAAAAACAAAAAAAATTTTTTTGTACTAAACGAATATGTTTTAGGACAATTTAAATTACAATTTAAATTAGATTAGAACAAAATGCAGAAACCGTATGTATAACTTACGTATGTATTTGAATATATGTGTGTATATGTGAACTTGTTATTAATCTGTTGTAAACATATGGAAAGTTTCTAACTTTCTTAGCCAAGCAACTGAGTACTACAAGGAAGATTGTGGGTTTTGTGTACTAAAGTTAAGTATTAATTTTTTTTTTATAGTTCTTGCAATTATTTAATTATTACATAATTTAGTATACATTTGAAAAACTTTTTCTTTTAAACATTGTGATATATATATATTTTTATGTGTAGTGAATAGGTTCTAAAATTTTAAACACCAATTAAATATTATTCAATTAATAAATGTTTTGATAATAGTAAAATAAAGTGCTTAGAAAAAATACAATAGATCTTCTCTCCATGAATTCAATTAATTATAAAAGTACTGCATAGTATGGCAATATTATTCAATTACAATTTACATTTTTTTATGTTATAACATTAACCATAATAACTTGATTAATACATTAATTACCTTTTGCCATTTGTGAGTGAGGATCAAAAAATTGCCAAATTTTGCTTAAAAAACAGATTACATTGCATTGTGGGCGTGTCTATAGAACGGGCTTGACTGTTATCTATATACCAATCTCCATCTTAATTTTTATGTTCGGAAGAATGTACGAACATAACAAATGTTCGAGAATGTACGAACAGGCAGACATGTTTAGAAGATCGAATTCGCTCACACAAAGGCCAATGCTGATCAAAAATATATGACCGATGCTTCCTTTTAAAATGTAATAAACATTTTGCAAAATTAATATATTCTCAATTTATGAGTGATGGGTATAACAAATCTATTTTAGAAGGGAATTTAGTTCCATTTTATTCAAGATTTATTATTATCATTATTTAAAATTTATTTTTAATTTCATTAATAAATATAATGAGCCAATAAGCACTTTGGTACATCTAAATATATGTACTAATAATTCCATATATACGTACATACATATATATATATGTATATATATATATATATATATATTGTTTGGCATATATGTACACGACAAAATAGGCTTGTAAAATAAAATAAAAGAGACCGATACACATCGTCATTTCATATCTCATGGAATAATTTGGGGGGAATATAAATATATAAAAAATAAGATGCCAATGAAATGTTTAGGCTTAAAAATTAATTAAAAAGAGTAAGAATAATGAACATGTAACAATAAAAGCAATAACAAGTTATTAATCCATTTTAGATTTTAAATCATCGTCACTTATGTTGTTGTTATTAATGTTCATGTGGTTGTTATATTTTGATGAAGCCGTTATATTACGATTATCGCCATTCGTAACTGTATTATTATTAATATTATTTATGATAATTGTTGTTGCTTCTGTTGATGCTTGAGATATTGTTGATGCCGCCGGCACAAGATCATCCACATTATCATTAACACAAATATCACAAACACGAACCTCATTATACCAACCACGTTCCGGTACCGCTTGTCGCGACTTTGAACAATCACAGCAAACTGCTTGTCCACATTTGCGACAATGATGTCGTTTACAATCGCCGCCTTTAAATATATTATTATTGCTATAATGTTGATTCTGTTCTTGTTTCATTGTTTTCATGATTGTCTTTGTGGTTATTGATGGCATTGGCCGTGTATTCATATGAGCCACAATTAGTTCATCCGCTGTACCAAAGATCGCTTTACATATGTAGCAACATATAGCATCAGCATCAGGTACCCAATATTTGGGACGAGCTGAATCTTTAATAATTTCTATAAGGTTAATAAAATAACATACAAAAAGAGAAAAATTCATAAAAAATAAGAATAATTTATAGAAAAATGCAAAACATTTCCCCACCAATTATTAACAATTAACAATGACGAAGGAAGGCCCAACGTACTGTTATAAATTCCCCAAACTTACTAAGATAAAATTTTTCTTTTTATCAAAATATTTAACGGAACTACGTAAGAAATTTATATTAAATTTCAAAGCCTTAGACCGACCAACCATACGATTAAAAAACATTTTATAAAGTGAGTAGGATTTAAAAGTTATTTAACGAGTCAAAGCTAAGGAATAATCAATCTAATATGGCAACAGAATTATGTGTTTCATTAACAAAGTGAAAGATATCAGAAATTATTATATTGCATAAGATACAATTAAATAACATTATAAATACCTTTTGCACATTCCAATGTCACTGAGGCCACTTTTGTTACCGTGTTATATACGGTTTCACCACATTTTCTGGCTATCACATCTGAACTATCATTTTGCATATTATCCATTGATGCTGTTGCTGTAGTCTCACTAACATCATTATCGAAATTATTATGATTATTAAGACTATTCGATATATTACTCTCCGGTACTTTATCTGGATATTTTAATAATTGCTGATGGCAATCGGAACACACACGAACAGGCTCATACCAATTACGTGCTGGCACTGGTATTTGATGGCGACTACAGGCATCACAAAATCCTCGACCGCAACCGCGACAATGATGTTTACGAAGACCATATTTTTCAAAATTCTTCTTACACGAAGAACAAGTAAATATTTCATGATTAGGCTGCCAATATTTTGGGGCCACTTTATCAGCACACCATTCTTTTAAAACTCCCGTCGAATGTGATGAGATATTACCTAAGGTTTCACAAACATATGACACATGATCTAAAACAAGTTGACCGGAATGGGTTTGACCTTTGGGTAAAATATTCTTATCTCTCCATATGTGTACGGTCTGGGTGCGTATAACTAAACTATCATTGGCATTGTTCCAATATTTGAAATTTCGTGTCAATTCCCCACAATGTGAACAATTGATAATTGTGTGTGTCCAACCATCAATACGTTCCACAATCACTTCTCTACCATTATTGTAGCATGTTTTACACAAATCAACTTTATTATCGTATTGATGCTGATGCTGGCATGGTTGTGTATTCCAATGTTCCTCATTATCGTGACCCATTGAACGTTGACAACGTCGCTGACATGATATACAAAGTTCGGGACATGTAAAATATTGTTCGGGGAATGGATTTATCGATTTTTCAATAATTTCGCCTGAAAATTTTTTATTTAAGGCACGCATGGCTTTAAATATAACGCTAGGTTGTCGTGGTGAACGCACTGTTGTGTTCTCTAAGTCCATTCTTAATGCTGATATTAATTTATTATAATCAGTTAATGTGCCATCATTCGTTTGGATGCCAACATAACGTAATGAACTAAATGCATTTATATCGTAATTGAGACGTAAAAAACATTCACGTAAACGATCTTCGGCACTTTCTTCGAGAGCTTAAAAACAATTGATTTGAAAATTAAGACAAATCAAAAAATTAAAAAAATCGACGTAGAAGGAAAGAGAAAACAGCAAGAGTTTAGACGTGATGAAAAACAATTCAATTGTACTTCTAGCTCTAATAATTTTCTTTTCGAAGAAGCACTTTTTTGTGTAATATTTTTTTTTCTTGCCAAATTTTTTCTTTGCATTATCTACTTACTGCTTTCAAGTGGTTTTGTATACTTTGTTTCATGAAAAATAATAACAGCTGGACCTAGATTAGCTGCACCCGGTATGCCCATCGATTGTAAGGCGTGAGAGAAATGCAAGCAAAATGCTTTAGATGCTGTACCCAAAAAGTCATACATATCACTATGTAAACGCTCCGATCTTGTGCGATATATAACTATATCCGATATAGCTAATATCTTAAAACAACAAAAAAAAACCAAATATAAGATAGAAGAAAACATCATTAAATAATTTATATTTTAATCTCCCACTGATCCGTCTACGCGTTTGTCTAATATTCTTTCATTCTTTACCTTTAGTAACATGCGCATACGTTTTTTATTATTCGACGATGTGGATAATAAACCTTCCGTATCTAAACATAAAGCGGATAATTCTGATTGCATTGCCGCGTAAACGCCCAAAGTACATGAATTCTGTTCGGCAGATGTTTTAAATACTTCTAGACCATTAAAAAATGTGTGATTCATTGTATGCGATTTCCCATCACCCGTATTACCAAATATGGAGACAACTTTAATTTTTATATTATCCGTACATTTTAATTTCCTACAAAACGATTCTGATTTTGTGATGTGTAAGTGTTCATTGGCATCCATTAATAAAAATGAATGTTCTGTTGAATGATCAATTGTATCTGAAGAGCCACCACCGCCACCGTCTCCAATACCACCACTATCATGATCATCATAGATATTGATAGATTTAAAATCGGCATCGCTTACTATATCTGGTATACTATTTTCTTCCTACATATAGAAATAAAATCGATAAGATTAATACATTTTAATAAAATTGTATTATTATTATTTTGATATTAGAAGATTTGAAAAATATTTTCTTAAGAGGTAAAGACTTAGTGAGAGGATCCAACGTATTTAGTACGTTAAAATACCTTCAATTTTATTCTCATGTAAACTGAATTCTATAACTATATTTAGCTATTTACCTCATTACTAGTATCGTTATTATTATTAACGTCGTTACTGTATAGTTCTTAATCCTTTTTCTTCTTTATCGCTTACCTCTGAAATGGATCTCATAAAAGCCATAATTATCGAACAAGTTTTTACCGGTTTTATAGAAATATTGTGAAATTCTCACGTTTCTTTAATGCTTTTTTTTTTGTTTGGTTTTATTTGTTTAAATAAACTCTTTATCTTCTGTCTTTGTTTTTCTTCTTTTTCACACGCTTTTTAAATTTGTTTTTTAAGAAAGCAGATTGCGCACATTCATTTGGGAATAAAAAGTAACACTAAATTACAAACTTTCCCAATAATCTAAAAAGAGGTAACAAAATCGAACAATTCTAACGTACGATTTTTCTTTAGCTTTTGATTTTAGTTGGAACATTAATAACAATAGCAATAATTATAATAATTTTAATGATAGAAAATAAAATAGAAAATAAAAGCGGCACTTGAAAATGATTATTTTTAATAAGAACAAACTTTTGTTAACGGAATTTTAAATATTGTCAATTATATTAACGATATAACTGCGTTTTTATCTTCAGAAGAAATTTTCATAAATTTTCTCACTATTTCTCACAGTCTGTTAAACTCTCTGTCACTTTATAAATACTCTTTGTAAATATAAATGTTAATATCGAAAAAATTTCTCCATGGATGGGTGATAAGATCAGAATGCAACAATAACAAATGCACATAGAGAACGATCTAATTGTCAAATAATATTTACGGTAAAAATTGTGAATCATAATAATCAAAAACGATTATACAAGATTAGCCATTCCAAACACAAGCAAAGAAAATTAAAAATGGTATGTGCTTTTCGGGTGGCATATAATCGAAACTCTTATTAAATTACATCTTATCTTTTTGTTATTTTTGTTATTTTTTTAAAACGTAATGTTTATGAATTTATAGTGAAAGTTAAAAACAAAACGAAGTAAAAAATAAAAATAAGTAAGAAATAATAAAACAGACAATTACTGTTTTTATGATAACACTTTTAAAAGGAGGCATGTTCCTGAAATATACATACACATCCATAGGTAGATATATGTATTGTTGTTGTAACTTCATTGATTCAATTAATGTTTTTAATAACTAACAACACCGACGACAAAAATTTTATAGATTTCAAAGACGTTGCTACTTACTTTACATATAATTAAAGAGCCACCGTCGTAAGGCTCCATTATAGCGGAATTTTTATCCAAGGCTTGTTTAATATTTAACATTTTTATTTTATACTTTTTTTTTCCTTTTGGAACTTTCCCTTTTATATTCTTACTCCTGTTTGTGCCGTAAGGATTCTTTCTTGACTGTAAAATCGTACTTTATTTTCACTAAATTATTGTACGTATATTATTTCGTCGCGGTTTTTGTTTTTTTTTAACAAATTTATAAACATGTGTCACTTAATTTTTTCTTTCACCGCAAAATAGTTTCTGATTACAATTTTTTTTGTTATTTTGTTGTCACTTATGTCAGTGTGAATGTAAACTGTGACTACAGTGAGCTATAAAAATTCTCATCACTAAAGAATATTCGATTAAGTTGATAAATTTTAGTATCATATTTGGTTATATTTTTTTCAGAGAATTGTCTTATCAATTTGAACAGATCTGTAAATTTCACGTATTTTTTGTGTTTCAGCAATAATTTTAAGTAATTTATAAAAGTTATAAGTTATAATAGAAGAAAATGTATTTTTTAAGTTGTCGTTTTTTATGTAATTGTTAGTGATGTTTTTGGTATTGCCGAAGTTATATGTTTTCACGCTTAGTTTAATAAATTGTTTGCACCCACCCTGTAAGTAGTGAATCAGTAGTTTATGTATAATGTTTTTTTTAAAGGTATGACTTAATCCATTGATACATCGAAGAAAAAAAGGATAAATAATTAAATAACAATAAAAAAGAAAGAAAATAAAAATGTACAACATTTTAAATCATTTCTATTGCTTTTGTATAATTATGATTAATAACAAGTCAACTTAGTGGGAAAAAAATATATGAACTCTGAACTCTGTTCTTTGGATATATTTTTTTAAGAGAAATAGGAACGTAAAAATATAAAATTGGCTTTAAAAAGGCCGCAATCAAAGAAGCATCAATTAATAGAAATAATAAGTAACTAATAAATTCAGTTGCCGTATGCCTGGTTTTCATTTTAATGAAATGGGTGAAATGGTGTTGGATGCAATCGATGATATTGGCGTGGTAGATGTATATGATTTAGCATCGGATATTGGAAAAGAATACGAACGGATAATTGATCGTTTTGGCACTGAAGCCGTTACCGGTCTTATGCCTAAAATTATTAATACGTTGGAAATGTTGGAGGCGCTGGCCACAAAAAATGAACGTGAAAATGCTTTAATACAAGAGCTGAAGGAGAAAATTTCGCAATTGGAAGGTGAGAAATTGGAGAAGGCAGAATTCCGGCGACGTTTCGACAAAGAATTGGAATTGATTGAAGAACAATGGCGTACTGAAACAAACGATTTGGCAGATTTAGTGACTTCTTTGCAAGAGGAGAATAAACGTTTAATTAAGCAAACACAAGAATTGCAGTCATCATCGTCGCATTCATCAGGTTTGGGTGCAAGTCTAACCGAAAGTATTATCAGCATAACGAACAATGAATTGCATAGCGCTTTAAGTGATACACAAGTGTTGCAACGATTAAAAGAACAAATTTATAGGCAACGTGATGATCTTAAAGAGAAGGAAAGAGAATTAGAAGAGAAAACTAAAGAAATTGATCAGTTAACCTTACAAATAGATCGTTGGAAATCTTCTGGACGTGATTCACGACGCCGTTGCACTATGTTACAATCCCAAGTAAAAACTTTATGCGGAGAGAGAGCTGACTTTTTGGCTCAACTTCAAGATCAATGTCGCGAAATTAATGGCCTGCGTAAACGTTTAGGCTTGGTGAAAAAAGAGAATGAAGATTTGGTAATGTCTCAGGATAATGATTCAAATGATCCAAATCGGCCACGTTATACAACACGTGAATTGAAAGATTTAATTAATGAACGCGATGAATTATTAACAACAATTCAAAATTTAACTGATGAGTTGCAATCATTAAAGACAACAAGCAAAAGTTGCCTAGAAGACGATGAAGATGATGGATTAGGTGCTGAGGGTGTTGATGACGATGGAGAATTTAATGTTGACAATTTGCCAGAACATGATGATGCTCCAGTACAAGGTCCTTTACCGTATGAGCCAGACGATGCGCCTTGGAAGAAATCTAATGAATCGGGTATACGTAAATTTTTCCGTAAATTATTTTTGGATCATAATGTTAATGATGGTCATCAAACATTTCAAAAACATTCGTTAGCAACTTTATCTAAAATGGCTTTATCGGCGTCATCCATAACAACTGAAACAAGCACAACAACAACCGCAATTAATTATAATGGTTAAAATGATGTAAGTTTTTATTAAGTAAAAAAAGTTATTCCACTTTTGTGGAAAAAAAACACAGAAGATACAACTTTAACGATTTACTTGATTTTTTTAATTTTAATTCACCGCTATTTTATACGAAATTATTTGTTAATTTGGCACACAAATATATTTTTGCCCAAAATAATTCTACTTAAATTCAAAGCTCCTTCGCTTCACCATGTAATACTATTTAAATTAATTGGTTCTCAGCTGGTGCATGCGTTATCAAACAGAAATGAAAAAATTCTATAGATTGAAGTTGTGAACATTCTTAAGTTGTAAACATTCCATATTTTCTATAAATATTTATATGAACAAATTTCATTCATAAATTCTATTATAAGCATATTAATTAAGTTACATGGATTTCTTTTGTGGAACATTCGGTTATTTTTGTATAAACGATAAAAGTTGATTGTCTGTTAAAAATTATGTACAATGAGACTTAATTGGGAAATGGAAAATGAACGGGAAAATCATAGAAAGGTATTTTCCAGAAACATTAAAAATTTATGTTTGTTGTTGGGCACGGCCATAGTGCAACGTAAATTGAGAATGTCTTTATTTTTTTAAAGCAAAACTATGGTTTTCCGCTCGTAACATTTCAAACTGAAACATATAGAAAGCTAAAATTTTGTACATATATTAATGCCGTTATTGTATAATGGGGCACATCGGCCACACTTACCCAAAATAATACAACTTTAAAATGTCTGTCTTTACACTAAATTAGCAAATAGTGTGTGGGTGATGAATATCCAAGATTTGGTTACAATCAAATATAATTTTTTTGTATATTTTTATTAAAATCATTCCATTTTACAAATATAATGCCAAATTCAGAATTTAAATAATATCTCTATGTTGTCTTTCAAATTGGTAAAAATGAAACATAAGATTTAGTTTTTTATTTTTTTTTTATTTTTTCTCTTTACTGTGAAGTACTTTCAAAGTGATTTAAAATATTTTCATTTTATTTATTTACCCTTATATTTAAGAAAAACAAGGGAAAAAAAATTTAAAAAACCCAATAATAATCTTAATATCAATTCTATAATAAAGAAAAAATAAAAACAACTTTTTTGTTTGTCAATTTTAATGAAATCTCTATGAAAATTATAAATTTTACTAAAAAGTTTACAAAAGATATAAAAGAAATACATATTAATTAATTAATTGGCGTCTATCTCTAGTCGGTTTAATAAAATTAATAAGTTACATATAAAACAAAAAATTTGTGCATTCAAAAAAGAAAAAAAAGAACAAGGAAAAAGCAAAAGAAAATTATTGGTTGGGGAACTAACTTAATCATTTTATGGAAAACATTGGCTTTTTCCATACTTAATTTATAAACTTATATTTACGTTTACGTTTATATATTTATATATAAATATATATTTACATATATTACCAAGTAGAAATTTAATATAAATTAGTTGTTAATAAATAAAATATTTGAAATTGAGATTATTCTAGAAAATGTAGCATCTCATCTCTTACATATTTTAAAATAAGCATATCAAAAAAATTACAACAAAAACAAACCATAATTACTATTATGACAAAACAAAGTATAGAAAAGCCAAAATAACTCGAAGAAGAATTTAGGAAACAACTAAATAATACAAACAACAAATCTTAGACCATTTACCTAAAAATTTTTATTGCATTCTATTCAAGTAATCCCAAAAGTGCCAATTTTTCTTTTTTATTTTTTCCTTTTTTGAGAAACTTCTAGAACATGAAAATTATATGGAATTAATCCTCTGTAGAGAGAGTTTAACAATATCAAATAAAATATATACATAAAAAAAGAAAAAAGTTCAAAATTAAAACAAATTGATTTTAAAAAGAAAAATAAACGAAAATAAAATTTAAAATTATAACAACACTCTAATACGAATATGTTATGCAAGAAATAATAATAATAAAAATAAGTATCTCAATTATGTAAAGAAGACAAGTGAAACAAAATAAAATAGAATCGGAAGCGATATTATACATTTAAAAAAACAAATTTTCTTTTTCTCCATATAATTATGTTGATGTGTATGTGTATGCATAGTTGTGTGTATGTAATTAATATCTTCTATAAAAGCATGAGATTTTATTTTTGTCATGTAAATACAGCGCCCTCTATATGTAAAATCAAGAAACATTTTATAAATTTTTCACCATAATTCACCATAAACAACAAAGTGGTGTGTGGTTGTATTTTTTCGCGCCATTACTTGATATCTCATCTCCAGAATTTAGTAGAAAAATATTTCTCTTTTAATGTGTGAATCGTTGGCTTTCGTTGTAATGCATTGTTTTATTTTTATAATTTCGCTATATTGTTCAACTAGTCGGTTTATTTTCATTTAAATGAAATTGTATCAATATAATTAAATATGTTGTTGTTGCGCCGACAATCTAAATGATAAAAAGTGAAAATATATAGTAAATAGTGAGGTGACAAAAACGAAATGGAAATGAAAAGAATAAGAAAATTTGGTGATTCCCTTATTGAACATGCAAATGTTGTTGTTGTTTTTCTTTGCTTACTGTGTAAAGTACTGTGCAATCAATATTAAAGAAACCAGCTGCTGTTAGTGTAATTTTTTGATGCAAAAGTTGTAATGAAAATTGTGTCACCTACAATTAAAGAAGAAATATGTAGCGCAAGATAAATTAAATATAAATATATATAAAATATATAAATAGATAACATGTATAGAACGTATGGAATAAAATATTAAAAGCTTTATCTGGAAATTGCTTTTAACGTGGTATAAAATATTGCAAATTGTGTTGTGGATGCAGTTGTACACGGCCGACTAGGTTTGTTTGCTTATAAAATTAAGAATAAAACATAAAGTGCATAAAGTTATGTGTGTGTTTACAGCAGAGGCGGATAATTAACTAAGATTACTAAATAATTTTAACTGCCATCATTTAAAGGTGCCTGATACTACAATTGTAAAAATTGGAATGGAGCAACAGGAAATCCACAAATTTAAAGCTGACTTTAAATCATCATATTGATGTCTGTTTGGGTTTCTGTCTGTCTATCCTTTTGTTACAAATATTGCTTATGGTGGCATCAGTTGATGATCCCAAATGTTCCAAAATTTCGTTATATATGTGAAAAATACTAAGTTATCAGTAATATTTCTATTAATTTTATACTCACTATAGAATTATAACGATCATTTGTATAATCATTTTCCAGGCCATGCAACATTAAAGCCAAATCAGTGGTCTACAAATTGAAAATTATGTTAAAGTGAATATAAAGACGAGAGAAATATAAAATTTTGTTTAAATTGACAGAGACTTTGTTATGATATTTAAAATTATCATGTTTTATTAGGACGAATAGATGGACTTACACAATGTACGGTACGTTCACAAATTACAACCAATATTAAAATATTTAATAAATGTGGTACAGACCACGCTGCACTACAAATTGTTTGCAGTAATGCAGTTGTTGTTGATGAATATTGTTTAAAATTAATAAATATCCAATAGCAATTTGAGGTAATTGAAATAAAATCATTGCCAACATTGATTAACATGGATAAACCAAAATAACGATTAATAATTTTTGTTAAGTGATATAAACGATTATATAAATCGCGTATAATCAATAATTTTTCAATCTCAAAATTATTATCATTAATTTGTGATGATGGGATCGCTGCTGGCGTCGGCTGCGTAATCATTTGATGATTTAATAGTAAATGTGGTGTTGTTTGTGGTTTTGGTTTTGCTGTTGGTGTTGTTGGATAACTATTATGATATATTGAATGTATTGCCAATGAAATATGTTGCTCTGCTTTTTTTTCCAAATTGTTACATGTGTTGGGTAATGCAAAAGTTGGCCCTGATGTTGGCGTTATGTTATCAGATATTGTTGATAATATTGTTGTATTTCTACTTATGTTCTCTAATTTATTATTAAATAGTTTCATTGGGCTTGTTGTTGTTGCTGCTTCTGCTGCTCTTGCTAATAACTTCATATCATTTAATATTTGTATTAATTGTTTAAGGCGTTGTTGTACAATCACAATACAAGTAAACATTTGAAAATAACGTAAACCGCAAATCATCATTGGCATTATATAGAAGAACCAAAATAGAAAGAAATCATGTTTAGCTGTAAGAATTTTTGTTGTTAGCATTGTAAAATCGGCTATCAAATAAATTAGACTCATGGTAAAGGCGCGTTGCAAAATCCATTGGCGAAATTTCCTATAAAAATTTAGGTGGAAAATAGTTTTAATTTCTCTAGGAAAAATATAACATAAATTTTATAAACTGCTGTTAGTTCATTTCTTGTTTATGGAACATTTGAAGAACATTATGCGATCCTCTCTCAATCAAGTGCTCTTAAAAGAATATATTTTTTCAGGTCAATAGAATTTGATAGAAATTTGCTTGATATATTTTTATAAATTGTTTTGTACAAAATTGAGAATAAGTTCAGCAGATAAGTCAAATTTTTTCAGGTACCATGGTCCTTTTTATAACTAACTCAACTTATAGAGGCAGTTGAAGTAGAAGTGCTTTTTATTTTATTGTACTGAAACGATTTAAAACTACCCATTCGTTTGAGATGTCAAAGTGTAGTTCGCAAATTTTTGAGATATTTTAATGAAATTTAGTTTTCTTTAATGATTTTTATATTTTATTTGTACGAAATTTTCTAATTAGAATGTTTAATTTTGTTGATTTATAGTTTATTTACTTGAGTGTTTTTAATGTAGGATATTTAGAAATCACTAACAATCGACTATAAAATGCTTACTTGAGTCTTTTTTTTTTGTTTTTTTGAAAAATCCACTATTTTATTAGACGTTGTGTTAAAAGATGGTTTGAATTCATACTTACCGATTATTTATATGCACATTTAATTTACATTGAAAAATTTTATCGATTTCCTGAACGCATTCATGAAATCTTCTTTGCTCTTGTTTCATTAATAATGCTTCCATTACAGAAACAATATGAGCCAAACGTATGCCAAACATTTGAATAAAATCAACAGTTTGTCCAATTTCATTAACACTGGTTTTTGTGAAATCATTTTCTGTTAAAAAGCTATAAAACATAACACACGACGAACCCAATAGAATTAAAATTGTATAGATTTTTAATAAAAATGATCGTTCATATGACCAATTTTGATAATTCAAATGCCATGGTGATAAATTTGTTAATTCATATAAATATTGTAAAAATGCCACGGCTTCTATTATTTCCATTATATTGGTTAAAATGAAATAATGTTGTAGAAGAGTTAAGCGTTGGAAGAAGTCTTAATTTTACTTTAGTAGTTCAATTGGCTTATGCCATCCAAGACACAAGCACTCACTTAACTATTACAATTATATAACAATTTCTTTATGCCGCTTAAAGAACGTAATAAACGTAAAATGTGTTCGATTGAATTAGCATTAGAGAACTAAACGAAAGGATTTGTTTTTGTTGGAAATATTCTTTAATAATAAATAATTTTCATTATATATATGACTATTTATCTTCCTTGTTGTTTTATATAATTAGTTTTCATGCGTAATAAATAAATATATGTTTCTCTTATTGTTTCTTGTAATTTTTTTTGTTATTTATTATTTGTTTTTGCTAAGACTTCTACTACATCTTGGCAACATATCAATCATATAAAATATTAGCTTGTTTTTTTTTCATTTCGTTTCAGTTATAATTATTATGATCATTATGAAGATGGAAATGTATGCAACCTACAAAGTTTTTTTTCTTAATTCCATGGAACAATATAAATATAACAATTTATATATTTCTATTAAATAATCTCTTCTTGACAATTAATTACTTTTATACATTGTTGATTTGCTTCTAATTCCATTCAAGAGATTCTCATAAAATTTTAATTTTTCTTTTGAATAATGAAGTTTTTAAAAAGTTAATTGGTTACTTAAAAAAAAATTAAGTGAACACTTTCTTTCGTTAACAATATTTCAATGAATTTAAATACGATTTTGTCAATATGGTGCCTTTGTTTTTTCCGATGGCAATAGACTTTAGTTAGATACTATTTCATTTTACTAATAAAAATATGTGAAATAATTTACATATACGCTTTCACATACATCACATATTCGCTATTATTTCTCCTCGTGCCCATAAACCTTTTTGTATGTATGAATAAATTTATTATATATTTCTAAGTGTGCTTTGAAAATGTATTGAATTTTTTTAGTATGAATGATATACGATTAAAAAGGATACAATCTAAAACAACAACAGCCACTTATATACTAAGTTTAAATAAATTCTTTTCTAACTGGTTTTCTTTTTTTTTTATTTTTCATATTCTTTTTTTTTTGGCACACCTTTCTTATAAAAGAATTTTACTTGTATAAAAACTATTGTAAAGAGTTTTATAACAATAGAGAAATACCGAACTTTCAATGCAAACCTCTAAATTCCGGGGAATTTATGCATTTTTTTTTTTTAAGAAATGTATTTCTTTATGAAATCACTTATCTTCGCTATGCCCAATTTCTAATATTTAGTTAACTAAATTAATGATACCTTTTCCCAATATTACTTTATAATACACTAGGTAATGGAGGCGAATAGAATCCGTCAAGTTGAAATTATGAAGTTATAAAGCAAAATTTAGAACCTTAACTTTTGATGCATTTATCGAATATGAATACATAAAGCGGCATTTCATTACGATTTATCTATCTTACATTAGAAATATGAAACTTTACAACATAAAACCGGTAATCAAAAAGGTATATTTTTATTGGAGTCATCCATTATTCATTAGATGTCTTTAAGCTTTCTGAAGCTTTGCTTCTTAAGTTGTTACAAGTTTGTACAGATATTTGTAGAACAAAGGAACAATTGAAATGGATCCAACCTTCGATTGAATCAAAATCGCATTCTAAAACGTTTTAGGCCTACCTGTCCGTCCGTCTGTCTCTTAACAAGCTACAGTAAACAAATTTTGAGATATTGTCATGAAGAGATCGAGATCTGTGCATTTCTTGGAGTCCTTCCCATAGAATGAATTTGACTTTTTGTTCACTTTTTATTCACTTTAAGCAAAGTGATATAAGGTATTTAAAAGCGACTAACCACAAAGTTCTTACTTATTTTCCAAACGTCTTGAACTAATGTAAATATAAAAAAATGCAATACCATCGGTGGCCGGCTAAATTATGTACTAAACTAATCAATACACAACAAATTGCTCCCTTCTCCATTTAGTAATTTATTAATTAAAGAAAAAACACCACAATTTTTTTGTTTTTTTTTGTTGCTGTTATAGTTTGTATTTTCACGTAAATATCAATAGTTGCGTTCTATATTTTGCTCATTTCACAATTCTTTCATTGGTAATTTCAATTTCAATTATCTCATCATCATTCAGATTTTTATTAATTTTTTTTAACATAAATATACACATATATGTGTTTACATATATATTTATATATTTTCTTGTGTTGAGAGCTAGTTGCTGTAAGATTAAATGTCGCTCCCATTTCTTTATGTTGGATGTAACTCAGGATAAATAAGTGAATTAAGAAAAAAGAAAACAGAGAGTAAGAATTGAAGTATAACAGAACAGACAGAAAATATTAAAAAAAGGAAAGGCAAGAAAGCAAAGAGGTAAAAAGGAAAATGCTAGGGATTGGTACTAATATGATAAAGGCAAAATCAAAGGACTTGCCAACTAGATACGCCACGAAAAGCTGATAGCTAATTAACTTATTTAAGTTATTGGCGAAAAGTTTTAGTTGATTTCTTATGGATTAAAAGCGCTTAAATCTAAATTAATATCTAATATTTTTATTTCTTTATTAGATACATTCAAAAGGAAATTAAACTATTTGCATTTTATTTCCAAGAGGTTTTTGTTGTTCTTGTGTTCGTGTCGTGTGTAGTTTCTTCTTTGGTTTCCTTTCACATTATTTATACGAGTGTCTTTTGTTTTATGGTAATTAAGTTCTTTAGTTCAATTTGATTTTAAACATTTTCTTGTTTTTACAAGCATTTACGTTTTTCATTCTTTATTTTATTTTTTTCTCTATGGGCTAAAAGATAAAAATATTATTTGTGAAGAAGATTTAACTGAGAAAAAAGGTAAAATGTTTAAATATAGATTGATAGATAAAAAATCAAGTCAAGTCTAATATTAGAAAAATTCATAACTGACTAACTAATTAATTGACATAACATTAACTACCTTAACTGATCTCTGAGTAAAAGATTTACAAAAAAATTTGTACTAAACAAGAAAAAAAGAGAAGCTTAAAAACTATTAAAACTTTTTAGCAAAACTTTTCCCGTTTTGTTTTGATTTTGGTTTTCTTTTTTAATTAAGCCAAATATTGCTTTCTATCTTCCAATTTTTTTTGTTTCATCTTTATTTACAGTGATATTGCGTCACGCTATTTGCTCATACAAGTTATGTAAAATTAATTGTAGAATTCTACAGAGCGACAAAGCAAGATTTTATTATCGTCAAGAGTATTGAGCATCATCATAAAAGGAGATTATTTTGCATTTGAACTGAATAAATGTCTATAAAAATTTATTCATGCAAATGTCAAGTAAGAAAGTGGGCGTAATCACATAAAGTAATTTAAAAATTTTTTATATACAAAGCTTATTTGCTTATTTATGCAACTATGATGGGAATTGGCCTGGGAAATCCGTCCTATTGATTGTTACGTGCCTTACTAATATATTTCGAAAATTTCTTTAATTTAGTACTTAAATATTTTTCAGCGTAATTAGTTTTAGCTGTTACTTTATTTTATTTGATTTTAAATTAATTTTTCCAAATTATACGCATATATTTTTGCTTATAAATTTTATGCCATTTTTTTTATAAATTTTGATTTTTTCTGAATTTGTCTTTTCATGCACTTACTTCTGGTGGAATTAAGAATTGTAAATCAAGTTGAGGGCATTTAATTTTTTTAATTTTGTTATATGCTTTGTGTTTTCTAATTTAATTTCATATTAATTGTTCATTAATTATACATAATTATTAGAGATTTCACGAAACATTGTTATCATAATTTGTATGACTTATATTTATATTTGAAAAAACAAATTAACTAATGAATAAATAAGTAAATATTTTTTTATATATTTATCTCATCCAAAAATCCAAATATTAATAATTAATTAAGCATTTTTATCTGTGGGATTGATCTATTTTGAATTTGCCTATTTTAGGCTTAATTTTCATGATTTGACACTTCATTTTATTTTCGTCTATATTTTCAAGAATTATAAAGAATTTTTGCTTTGTTTGTTTTTTTTTTAAATATTCTTTTAAATTCTTAGTTTTATGAGGAATTTTTCATACTTTCAAGTTATTCATGGATATGTTTTGAAGTGTAAGGCAATGTTTTCTCAATTTTCTTTTCAGTATTTTCAGTCTGACTCCTTTCCATTTAGACTTGTTAATTTTTATTTTTATTTTTACTAATTTTCCATTCGCGATCACAAATATTTTTGTGTACAATTGTTTTTCAAAATTTTTGCATGTATTTTGCTTATTTTCTTTACTACAGATTTATAATTCACAAATTAAATCTTAAAAAGAGGGGAAAATTAAAATTCAAGTTTAAGATGCAATTTGTTCCTCTTCTTTTCTTTTTCTTTTTTGATTTTCTTTGCTTTGAGGCGAAAAATAGAAAATTCAATGATTACTTTCTTTTTTTTAATAAGTGTGAGGCACATTTATTTTGGGTACATATGTGGTGATATTATTAATTACTATTCTTATTTGGTACATAAATTAAGTTACTGAATTTCTCCTCCACTAAAAGTCAAACAACATAATTTTTGATGTTGTGTACAAGAACGTAAAAGTAACATCCAAAGGAAGCATCGGACCCTCTACAAAGAATATAATTATTCTTGATCAGCATTAAATTCTGAATTGATTTTAATGTGTTTGGTCGTCCGTCCTCGTGTTGTTAATATTCTCGCGATAGCAAAAAAATTTAGCATTGACTACAGAAATTTTATTAAAATATTGTATTAACATATATTTTTTAAATGTGCTTTTTTCACACCAACAATTTTCCATTTATGTAAGTTTTTGCTTTAAACTTGTTGTTGTTTTTGCTTTCTATAACGTTTAATAAAATTTTTCTTTAAAGCATATAAATAATAGAAAAATTACTACTGCAGGCATTAATCTTTGTGTACTAAAACTTTGATTTTCATTCCAATTTGACAATTCCTTTTTCTCTCTCTTATTTTCTGATTCCCATATATAAGTTGGTGTTTATATTTGCTATAATTTTTTAGCGGCAAGTTATTTAGTTTGATTATTGCTTTCAGTTTAATGCGTTTGTTCCCCCTTTTTTCCCTTTTCTTTTTCTTACTTTTACTTTCATATTAGATTTTTTATTTAAAAAAAGTTTTTTTAAGTGGCTTTTTGTATTGGTGTTTTTGATCCATTGACTTTTTTGTTATTGTTGCTTTTACTTCTCTTCTCATAATTGGCTTAGTATCTCTATTTCTTGATATCCTTTCTAATTATCAGGGAAGGAAACAAACATTCCCGTGGCCTAGAATTCTAAACGATAAGCTGAACAAGATGTTTCATGATCTTGTAAATTAATTGTGCAACGTGACGCTGATGGTGATAAATCGATATGATATTTAGCTAAGAGGTCCTCATTTTCAGCTACCCAATAGCCTAGGACATCCGTATCATATGTTGGAATGATTGTTACTTCTGCAATTATGTAAAATATATTAATAAATAAAGTCATTCAGAATGGAATTAGTTGAATTAATTTATCAGATCAGATCGTAAATCTACATACCTAAATCTTTATTTTCCCATGTTTGTTTCGCTTCAAGTAATGCATCATAAACTTGTCGGCTTGGTTCAGTACCAGAAAATACATAATAACGGGCTCGTATTTTTTTAAAGAATTCTAAATGAGTATAAAAGGAATTACCATTATGTGGAACATACGTTAAGTCAACATAAACTGGTGTAGATTTTTTCGTTTTATGTGGTGAATCGGAACGTTTACGTAAATTTTTCTCATTATTTAATCTGGTTTTAGTTACCACAAGTCGCCGTTCTTTCTTCGGTGTTATCCGAAAATCTCCTTCGACGGGAGCTGGAGACGGTAATCCTAATGGCTTACCCCATTCTTTCAATTTTTCTTCAGTTGTACTAAGTGCTTCAGGTTTACTTTGCTTTTTGGATTTGATTTCATCATCAGCTAACCGTTCTGTAGCACTGCTACTAGGGGCTAAGGTTGATGGTAATTCTGAATCAACATGTTTAGATTTGTGTACATAACTTAGTGGAAACTTCGATTCTAAATCGGATTGTATGTCTTTTGATTTTGATGGTGAAAATGAATACTTAGCCGTAACGGATGATATAACATCTTCGCCGCGGACTTGAGCGTGTTCTTTTAAGGCTTGCTCAAAACCTTTATCAGCTTCATCCAAAAATTTATGACCAGTAGATGGTGAATGGTGTTCTAGTATTGATTTTACATCGAATGTATCAGGTAGAGCACCATAATATGAAGTGCTCATTGGATCTGGCATTTTGTGGGGGAAACTTGTGATAATTGATCGGTCTGCCGAATGTTCTTCACTACCGTACTGTGGGGGTATATCATCTTGACCATCTTCTATTTCAAAATCGGAACGCTTGCTTATACCGGAACTTGAACGTTGTAAATCGTAGCTGGCACCATGAGATGAAGCAACGCTACGTGGCGAACCAGGCAGGTCCTCATCGCTTACATATGCTCCAGCTTCATCATTACCAGGTGTAGAAGAACGATAAATGCTGCGTAACATTGCCACTTCTTTAGGTAACATAGCATCGCTTTTATCGCTTTCGCTTGTAGTTCTTGTTGTTGTCACTGTTACTTTTTCACCTTCAGGATCAGAGGAGTCAGTTGTTGTAATGGTTTTTTCTTCTGTAACAATTTCTTTGCCGTCAGCAGAAATTACTTTAGTTACAGTTGTAATAGTGGTTGTAATTATTTTTTCTGTGCTACCACTTAATGCGGCAGTTTTTCCAATGCTTCTCAATTCAGGCAAAACTTCTGGTTGTAGCGGTTCTTTTTTGGTTAGAGTAACTGTTGCAAGCGTTGCACTTGATTTATTATCTTCTTTAGAAGGTAAACGAGTCAATGATGTAGTCCGCTTAGGTGATGATTCTGGAGATTCGTGGGCAAAATGTGGTATTGTAGATTGACTTTCAGATGTCGAAATTGCTGGGCTGGTTTGACCCGATTCAGATGAACTTTTCATATCAGATAATATAATTCTAGCTATAGTTGTCGTTCCGCCACTACCTACAGAAGTTCGCGATGGGCTTGGACTTACAGGTGCCGTAGGTGGTGTTTTACGCCCAAACATATCTTTATCCAAAATATGAGTAACCGCTTCCACCTGATTAATAGATTGCATTAATTTCTCTTGACTCATGCTCTCTTTTTGGGCTTTTACGTATTCTGTGGTTTTTTTCAAAGCGCTTGCAGTTTCTTCGTAAGCAGGAAGCAGTTCCTCTTCATCCAAGGTATCTGTTATTTTGATATTAGATGGTTTGTACATACTAGTGGTCATAATGGAAGCTACAGATTTTGAACGCCCTTCTTTAATAGGGCTTTTACCATCGATATCTTCATCATCTTCGTCCTCTTGATCGCTGAGTACTAAACGTTCTTTAATAACTTTAGAATATTTTTGTATTGGTTTTTTATCAGTAAATTGATTATCCTCACTCATTTTTGATATTATTTGTTCAGTTGCTAAAAATTCTTGGAGAGTCTGTTTAGAAGTATCATCTAGATCAAAATTTCTACTAAGTACGGTAATTTGCGTTGGTTTTATTTTGGTTGTAGTTAGTTTTGTTGTTTTTTTTGTTTCAGATGATGACTCGCTAACATCTTTATCCATATCTAAAGAGTAAATTTTACTTTTCTTAGTTGCTTCTACTGTTTTTACAGTATGCGCATCTTTATCAAACGGTTTGTCCGACTCTTCTGGATGATCCTTTTTATATTGAATTGCACTACTTAAAGAATCATCTATGAATTCTTTTTCGTGTGTCTTTGTAGTATATTCTCCTAGAGCAGAAGTAATTATTTGTGAAGTCTCCGTAACAATTTTTTTTATTTTCAGAGATGATAATTCTTCACTTTCTTTCAGAATTTGCTGTGCTGTACTTGTGGTTGCTTCATACCAAGCTTGTCCTAAATTTTTCTCACTAAATTCGTCGATTTGTGTATGTATGTATTTATCGTCATGCACTTCTTCGACTGAATAAGAACTTTCGTCTTTCTTATCAAAGAATTCAGTCAATGTTTCTTTTACAGAAAGAATTTTCTCTTTTACTTTCGATTCTGTATCTTCTTCTTCGTGTTTGGCCATACCCTCCGTATAATCAATTTTTAATTTTTCGGCTTGTCTAATTTTATTTTCTTCTTTTATAGGTAGGGGTATTGTGTCTGCTACTACCTTCTCAACGGACTTAATTTTCTCTTCCAATTGCTTCTCATCGAAATCGGGAATGATTTCCGTAATATCCTTCTCAGATTTAAGAACCTTGGCTACATTAGCCACAATTTTGAAAACTTCTTCTTCTCGTGGTGAAACTGGACGTATACTAGTTTGTTTCAATACATCGAATTCGTCTTTTGATACTTTGATCCTTTCTTCTCTCTTATCATGCAGCACGTCCCTTTTTTCGCTAACAACTATAGTAAATTCTGGAGCGTCCGTTGTCATAATGTGCGTTTCTCTTAATTCCGTTGCGACTTCTTTCAATCCTAATGTCGGGTCTGCTTTTAAATATGTTTTGCAGGTTTCTTCAGTGCTGACTGCAGGTGCATCTTTGTGTTTTGGCGAAATTTCAGTCTCAATAATTTCACTACTATTTATAGTGTAATCTCTTAAAAGTGAATCTGGCGTAACTTTCACAGTATCTTCAAAACCAATTAATTCAATTACTTCCGCAATATCTTTTGTTGTAACAACATCCACCTTGTGTTGCTCTTCCATTTTATACATATTTGTGACTACACTCGTAGAAAGAGACGTATCAACATTTTTATCATTTAATAACCTTAAACTTGAGTGTACGACTTTCTTGTCCGTTGTACCCTCTTTTAAAATAGAAGAAGAATGGGAGGATCCTAGAGATTCATATGGTGATTTTTCATGTGTTTTACTCTCAGCAATTGAAACTATTGACTCGTCCCGTTTATCTCCGATGTCTTTTTCTTTTGATAAGGCAGTCTCTGCTGCGAATAATAGCTTGGAAGATTCCTTAGAATCTAGTGGAGATTTTTCATCATTTTTACTTTCTGGAATTAATACTTGAGCATGTTGCATATCAATTTTTACTTTTTCTATTGTTGTAGAGCTTTCTGCTACGGACATTGGATCAGAATGTTCCTTAAATGCTATTGGGGATTTTTCACCCTTTTTAATTTCAGCAATAGACTCTACTGATTCGCGTCGTTTATCTTCAGTTTTTTCATCTTTAGATGGGACAGTTTCTGTAACTGATACTGGACGAGAAGGTTCTCTAGGTTCTAATGGATATTTTTCACCAGTTTTACTTTCAACAGGAGATACTGTAGATTCACGTCGCTTATCTTCGGGTATTCCATCTTTAGGTAAAATACCTTCTGTTACAGAAACTGGTCTGGAGGGTTCTTTAGATACTAATGGAGATGTTGTATCTTGCTTGCTTTCTACGATTGGTATTATTGATCCATGTTGCTTTTCAATTGTAATTTTTTCTATTAATTTAGTACATTCTGCAACGGAAACTGGACGAGAATGTTCCGTAGATTCTACTGGAGACTTTTTGTCCTTTGTGCTTTCAGTAATAGACACTGTTGATTCACTTTGTTTTTCTTCAGTTTTTTCATCTTTAGATGAAACAGTTTCTGTAACTGAAATTGGACGAGAAGGTTCTCTAGATTCTAAGGGAGATTTTTCATCAGCTTTACCTTCAGCAAGAGATACTATAGATTCACGTCGTTTATCTTCGGGTGCTCCATCTTTAGGTACAATGCTTTCTGTTCCTGAAACTGGTGTGGAGGGTTCTTTAGATTCCAAGGGAGATTTTTTATCCTGTTTGCTTGATGTTATTGATTCGTGTTGCTTGTCAATTGTAACTTCTTCTATTGATGTAGTGCTCTCTGCAGTGGAAAGCGGGCGAGAAGGTTCTTTAGATTCTGTTGGAGATTTTTCGTCTTTTTTGCTTGTAGTAATTGATACTGTTGATTCACGTCGTTTATCTTCGGGTTCTTCATCTTTAAATGGAACGATTTTTGCTGCTGAAACTGGACGAGAAGGTTTTTTAGATTCTAATGGAGATTTTTCATCTTGCTTGCTTTCTGTGATTGATAGTATTGATTCGCGTTGCTTGTCAATTGTAACTTCTTCTATTGATGTAGTGCTTTCTGCCACGGAAACTGGACGAGAAGTTTCTCTAGATTCAATTGGATATTTTTCATCTGCTTTACTTTCTACAAGAGAGACTAGAGATCCAAGTCGCTTTTCTTCTGGCTTCCTATCTGTATATGGAATACTTTCTGTTTCTGATAGTGGGCTGAAGGATTCTTTAGATTCCATTGGAGAAGTTTCATCTTTCTTACTTTCTATAATTGATATTATTGATTCGCGTTGCTTGTCAGTTGTAACTTTTTCTATTGATGTAGTGCTTTTTGCAACGGAAACTGGGCGAGAAGGTTCTTTAGATTCTGTTGGAGATTTTTCGTCTGTTTTGCTTTCAACAAGAGGTTCACGTCGTTTATCTTCGGGTGTTCCATCTTTAGATAAAATACTTTCTGTTACTGAAACTGGTCTGGAGGGCTCTTTAGATCCTAATGGAGATTTTTTATCTTTTGTGCTTTCTGTAGTTGATATTATTGATTCGCGTTGCTTCCCAATTGCAACTTTTTCTATTGATGTAGTGCTACCTGCATCGGAAACTGGACGAGAAGGTTCCTTAGATCCTGTTGGAGATTTTTCATCTGTTTTGCTTGTAGTAATTGATACTGTTGATTCACGTCGTTCGGGTTTTTCATCTTTAAATGGAACGATTTTTGCTGCTGAAACTGGACGAGAAGGTTTTTCCCATTCTAATGGAGATTTTTCATCTTGTTTGCTTTCTGTGATTGATAGTATTGATTTGCGTTGCTTGTCAACTGTGACTTCTTCTATTGATGTAGTGCTTTCTGCCACGGAAACTGGACGAGAAGTTTCTCTGGATTCAATTGAATATTTTTCATCTGTTTTACTTTCTACAAGAGAGACTCGTGATTCAAGTCGCTTATCTTCTGGCTTCTTTTCTGTATATGGAATACTTTCTGTTTCTGATAGTGGTCTGGAGGATTCTTTAGATTCCATTGGAGATGTTTCATCTTTTTTACTTTCTATAATTGATATTATTGATTCGCGTTGCTTGTCAGTTGTAACTTTTTCTATTGATGTAGTGCTTTCTGCAACGGAAACTGGGCGAGAAGGGTCTTTAGATTCTGTTGGAGATTTTTCGTCTGTTTTGCTTTCAACAAGGGGTTCCCGTCGTTCATCTTCGGGTGTTCCATCTTTAGATAAAATACTTTCTGTTATTGAAACTGGTCTGGAGGGCTCTTTAGATTCTAATGGAGATTTTTTATCTTTTGTGCTTTCTGTAGTTGATATTAACGATTCGCCTTGCTTCTCAATTGCAACTTTTTCTATTGATGTAGTGCTACCTGCATCGGAAACTGGACGAGAAGGTTCCTTAGATCCTGTTGGAGATTTTTCATCTGTTTTGCTTGTAGTAATTGATACTGTTGATTCACGTCGTTCGGGTTTTTCATCTTTAAATGGAACGATTTTTGCTTCTGAAACTGGACGAGAAGGTTTTTTACTTTCTAATGGAGATTTTTCATCTTGTTTGCTTTCTGTGATTGATATTATTGATTCGCGTTGCTTGTCAACTGTGACTTCTTCTACTGATGTAGTGCTTTCTGCCACGGAAACTGGACGAGAAGTTTCTCTGGATTCAATTGGATATTTTTCATCTGCTTTACTTTCTACAAGAGAGACTGGATATTCAAGTCGCTTATCTTCTGGCTTCCTATTTGTATATGGAATACTTTCTGTTTCTGATAGTGGGCTGAAGGATTCTTTAGATTCCATTGGAGAAGTTTCATCTTTTTTACTTTCTATAATTGATATTATTGATTCGCGTTGCTTGTCAGTTGTAACTTTTTCTATTGATGTGGTGCTTTCTGCAACCGAAACTGGGCGAGAAGGTTCTTTAGATTTTGTTGGAGATTTTTCGTCTGTTTTGCTTTCAACAAGAGGTTCCCGTCTTTCATCTTCGGGTGTTCCATCTTTAGATGAAATACATTCTGTTATTGAAACTGGTCTGGAGGGCTCTTTAGATTCTAATGGAGATTTTTTATCTTTTGTGGTTTCTGTAGTTGATATTAATGATTCGCGTTGTGTCTCAATTGCAACTTTTTCTATTGATGTAGTGCTACTTGCATCGGAAACCAGACGAGAAGGTTCCTTAGATCCTGTTGGAGATTTTTCATCTGTTTTGCTTGTAGTAATTGATACTGTTGATTCACGTCGTTCGGGTTTTTCATCTTTAAATGGAACGATTTTTGCTGCTGAAACTGGACGAGAAGGTTTTTCCCATTCTAATGGAGATTTTTCATCTTGTTTGCTTTCTGTGATTGATAGTATTGATTTGCGTTGCTTGTCAATTGTAACTTCTTCTATTGATGTAGTGCTTTCTGCCACGGAAACTGGACGAGAAGTTTCTCTGGATTCAATTGAATATTTTTCATCTGTTTTACTTTCTACAAGAGAGACTGGATATTCAAGTCGCTTATCTTCTGGCTTCCTATTTGTATATGGAATACTTTCTGTTTCTGATAGTGGGCTGAAGGATTCTTTAGATTCCATTGGAGAAGTTTCATCTTTTTTACTTTCTATAATTGATATTATTGATTCGCGTTGCTTATCACTTGTAACTTTTTCTATTGATGTAGTGCTTTCTGCAACCGAAACTGGGCGAGAAGGTTCTTTAGATTCTGTTGGAGATTTTTCGTCTGTTTTACTTTCAACAAGAGGTTCCCGTCGTTCATCTTCGGTTTTTCCATCTTTAGATGAAATACTTTCTGTTATTGAAACTGGTCTGGAGGGCTCTTTAGATTCTAATGGAGATTTTTTATCTTTTGTGGTTTCTGTAGTTGATATTAACGATTCGCCTTGCTTCTCAATTGCAACTTTTTCTATTGATGTAGTGCTACCTGCATCGGAAACAGGACGAGAAGGTTCCTTAGATCCTGTTGGAGATTTTTCATCTGTTTTGCTTGTAGTAATTGATACTGTTGATTCACGTCGTTCGGGTTTTTCATCTTTAAATGGAACGATTTTTGCTTCTGAAACTGGACGAGAAGGTTTTTCCCATTCTAATGGAGATTTTTCATCTTGTTTGCTTTCTGTGATTGATAGTATTGATTTGCGTTGCTTGTCAAGTGTGACTTCTTCTATTGATGTAGTGCTTTCTGCCACGGAAACTGGACGAGAAGTTTCTCTGGATTCAGTTGAATATTTTTCATCTGTTTTACTTTCTACAAGAGAGACTCGTGATTCAAGTCGCTTATCTTCTGGCTTCTTTTCTGTATATGGAATACTTTCTGTTTCTGATAGTGGTCTGGAGGATTCTTTAGATTCCATTGGAGATGTTTCATCTTTTTTACTTTCTATAATTGATATTATTGATTCGCGTTGCTTGTCAGTTGTACCTTTTTCTATTGATGTAGTGCTTTCTGCAACGGAAACTGGGCGAGAAGGGTCTTTAGATTCTGTTGGAGATTTTTCGTCTGTTTTGCTTTCAACAAGAGGTTCCCGTCGTTCATTTTCGGGTGTTCCATCTTTAGATAAAATACTTTCTGTTAGTGAAACTGGTCTGGAGGGCTCTTTAAATTCTAATGGAGATTTTTTATCTTTTGTGCTTTCTGTAGTTGATATTAACGATTCGCCTTGCTTCTCAATTGCAACTTTTTCTATTGATGTAGTGCTACCTGCATCGGAAACTGGACGAGAAGGTTCCTTAGATCCTGTTGGAGATTTTTCATCTGTTTTGCTTGAAGTAATTGATACTGTTGATTCACGTCGTTCGGGTTTTTCATCTTTAAATGGAACGATTTTTGCTGCTGAAACTGGGCGAGAAGGTTTTTTACTTTCTAATGGAGATTTTTCATCTTGTTTGCTTTCTGTGATTGATATTATTGATTCGCGTTGCTTGTCAACTGTGACTTCTTCTATTGATTTAATGCTTTCTGCCACGGAAACTGGACGAGAAGTTTCTCTGGATTCAATTGAATATTTTTCATCTGTTTTACTTTCTACAAGAGAGACTCGTGATTCAAGTCGCTTATCTTCTGGCTTCTTTTCTGTATATGGAATACTTTCTGTTTCTGATAGTGGTCTGGAGGATTCTTTAGATTCCATTGGAGATGTTTCATCTTTTTCACTTTCTATAATTGATATTATTGATTCGCGTTGCTTGTCAGTTGTAACTTTTTCTATTGATGTAGTGCTTTCTGCAACGGAAACTGGGCGAGAAGGGTCTTTAGATTCTGTTGGAGATTTTTCGTCTGTTTTGCTTTCAACAAGGGGTCCCCGTCGTTCATCTTCGGGTGTTCCATCTTTAGATAAAATACTTTCTGTTATTGAAACTGGTCTGGAGGGCTCTTTAGATTCTAATGGAGATTTTTTATCTTTTGTGCTTTCTGTAGTTGTTATTAACGATTCGCCTTGCTTCTCAATTGCAACTTTTTCTATTGATGTAGTGCTACCTGCATCGGAAACTGGACGAGAAGGTTCCTTAGATCCTGTTGGAGATTTTTCATCTGTTTTGCTTGTAGTAATTGATACTGTTGATTCACGTCGTTCGGGTTTTTCATCTTTAAATGGAACGATTTTTGCTTCTGAAACTGGACGAGAAGGTTTCTTACTTTCTAATGGAGATTTTTCATCTTGTTTGCTTTCTGTGATTGATATTATTGATTCGCGTTGCTTGTCAACTGTGACTTCTTCTACTGATGTAGTGCTTTCTGCCACGGAAACTGGACGAGAAGTTTCTCTGGATTCAATTGGATATTTTTCATCTGCTTTACTTTCTACAAGAGAGACTGGATATTCAAGTCGCTTATCTTCTGGCTTTCTATCTGTATATGGAATACTTTCTGTTTCTGATAGTGGGCTGAAGGATTCTTTAAATTCCATTGGAGATGTTTCATCTTTTTTACTTTCTGTAATTGATATTATTGGTTCGCGTTGCTTGTCAGTTGTAACTTTTTCTATTGATGTAGTGCTACCTGCATCGGAAACTGAACGTGAAGGTTCTTTAGATACTTTTGGAGATATTTCATCTGTTTTGCTTCCAACAGGAGAGACTATAGATTCATGCCGTTTGTATTCGGGTTTTCCAACTTTAAATGGAACGATTTCTGCTACTGAAACTGGACGTGATGGTTCTTTTGTTTCTATTGGAGATTTTTCGTCCCTTTGGCTTTCAGTAATAGACTCTGTTGATTCACGTCGTCCATCTTCGGTTTTTTGACCTTTAAATGGAACGGTTTCTGCTGCTGAACCTGGACGAGAAGGTTCTTTAGATTCAACAGGAAATTCTTTATTTTGCTTGCTTTCTGGAATTAATATTATTGATTGGCGTTGTTTTTCAATTGCGACTTTTTCTATTGATATAGTACTAATTGCAGCGGGAACCGGACTAGAAGGTTCTTTTGATTCTGTTGTAGATTTTTCATCTGGTTTGCCTACAACAAGAGGGACTGTAGATTCACGTCGTTTGTGTTCGGGTTTTCCGCCTTTAAATGGAACGATTTCTGCTGCTGATACCGGACGAGAAGGTTCTTTTGATTGTATTGGAAATTGTTCGTCCCTTTTACTTTCAGTATTAGACAATGGAGACTCACATCGTTTATATTCCGATTCTTCATCTTTATATAAAATACTTTCTGTTACTGATACTGGTCTGGAAGCTTCTTTTGATTCTGTTGTATATTTTTCATCTGTTTTGCTTACAACAAGAGAGACTATAGATTCACGTCGCTTATCTTCGGGTGTTCCACTTTTAGGTACTATACTTTCTGTTACTGAAACTGGTCTGGAGGGTTCTTTATATTCTAAAGGAGATTTCTTATCCTGTTTGCTCGATAGTACTGGGTCACGTTGTTTGTCAATTGTAACCTCTTCTATAGATGCAGTGCTTTCTGATACGGATAATGGTCGAGAAACTTCCTTAGAGTAAATTGGAGATTTTTCATCTGTTTTACTTTCAACAAGAGAGACTAGAGATTCACGTCGCTTATCGTCTTTTTCATTTATAAATGGAACGATTTCTGCTGCTGAAACTGGACGAGAAGGTTCTTTAGATTCTGATGGAGATTTTTCATCTTGCTTGCTTTCTGGAATTAATATTATTGATTCGCTTTGTTTGTCAAGAGTAACTTTTCCTATTGATATAGTGCTATCTGCAATGGAAACTGGAGGAGACGGTTTTCTAGATTCTACCAAAGATTTTTCGTCTTGTTTGCTTTCGGGAATTGATATTATTGATTCGATTTGCTTGTCGTGTGCATATTTTTCTATTGATGTAATGCTGCCTTCAACGGAAACTGGACGAGAAGGATCTATAGATTCTTTTGTGCTTTCAGACATTAATGTAATTGATTCGCGTTGCTTCTCAATTGCAACTTTTTCTATCGATGTAGTGCTGTCTGTAACGGAAACTGAACGAGAAGATTCCTTAGATTCTATTGGGGACTTTTCGTCTCTTTCACTTTCAACAATAGATACTATTGATTCACGTCGTTTATCTTCGATATTTTTACCTTTAAATGAAACGATTTCTGCTGCTGAAACTGGACAATAAGGTTCTCTAGATTCTAATGAAGATATTTCATCTTGTTTGCTTTTTGGAATTGATATCATTGATTCGATTTGCTTGTCAAGTGCAACTTTTTCTATTGATGTAGTGCTGTCTGCAAGGGAAACTGGTCGAGAAGGTTCCTTAGATTCTATTGGAGGTTTTTCTTGTTTTTTGCTTTCAGCAATAGACACTATTGATTCACGTCGTTGATCTTCTGTTTTTTCATCCTTAAATGGAACGATTTTTGCTACTGAAACTGGATGGGAGGGTATTTTTGATTCTATTGGCCGAGAATGTTCTATAGATTCTAATGGAGATTTTTCTTTCTTTTTGCTCTCAGTAATAGATACTACTGGATCACCACTTTTATCTTCGACCTTTTCATTTTTAAATGAACCGATTTGTTCTACTGAAACTGGACGAGAAGTTTCTTTTAATTCTATTGGAGATTTTTCGTCGGTTTTGCTTTCAGTAATTGATACTTCTGATACTCTTGGTTTATCTTCCTTTTTTTCATCTTTTAATGGAATAATTTTTGCTGCTGAAACTGGACGAGAAAGTTCTCTAGATTCTAAAGGAGATTTTTCATCTTGTTTACTTTCTGTAATAAATGTTATTGATTCGCGTTGTTTGTCAAGAGTATATTTTTCTATTGATGCAGTGCTGTCTGCAACGGAAACTGGTCGAGATTCTATTGGAGATATTTCATCTGTTTTACTTTCAACATGAGATATTACAGATTCACGTCGTTTGCCTTCGGGTTTTCCATCTTTAGATAGAATACTTTCTGCTACTGATATTGGACGAGAAGATTCTTTAGATTCTATTGGAGATTCTTCGTCCTTTTTGCTTTCAGTAATTGGCACTACTGATTCACGTCGTATATCTTCCACTTTTTCATCTTTTAACGGAATACTTCTTGCTGCTGAAATTGGAGGAGAAAGTTCCCTAGATTCTAATGGAGATTTTTCATCTTGTTTGCTTTCTGATATTGATATTATTGATTCGCGTTGCTTGTCAATTGCATCTTTTTCTATTAATGTGGTGCTGCCTGCAACAGAAACTGGACGAGAAGATTCTGCAGATTCTATTGGAGATTTTTCATCTTGTTTGCTTTCTGGAATGGAAATTGTTGATTCGCGTTGCTTGTCAATTGTAACTTTTTCTATTGCTGTAGTGATATCTGCAACGGAAACTGGACGAGAAAGTTCCTTAGATTCTATTTGAGATTTTTCGTCTCTTTTACCTTCTGCAATAAACACTATTGATTCACGTCGTTTATCTTCAACTTTTTTATCTTTAAATGGAACGATTTCTGCTGCTGAAACAGGACGAGAAGGTTCTTTAGATTCTATTGGAGATTCTTTATCTTGCTTGCTTTCTGGAATTGATATTATTGATTCGCGTTGCTTCTCAATTGTAACTTTTTCTATTGATGTAGTGATGTCTGCAACCGAAACTAAACGAGAAGGTTCTATAGATTCTAATGGAGTTTTTTCATCTTGTTTGCTTTCAGACATTGATGTAATTGATTCGCGTTGTTTGTCAATTGCAACTTTCTCTATTGATGTAGGGCTCTCTGCAACGGAAACTGGACTAGAAGGTTTTTTAGATTCTATTGGGGATTTTTCCTCTCTTTTTGTTTCAGCAATAGACACTATTGATTCGTGCCGTTTATCTTCGGTTTTTTCATCTTCCAGTGGAACGATTTTTGCTACTGAAGCTGGATGAGATTCTAATGGAGATTTTTCATCTTGTTTGCTTTCTGGAATTGATATTGTTGATTCGATTAGCTTGTCATGTGCAAGTTTTTCTATTGATGTAGTGCTCTCTGTAACAGAAACTGAACGAGAAGGTTCTACAGATTCTATTGGAGATTTTTCATCTTGTTTGCTTTCTGGAATTGGTGTTGTTGATTCGGGTTCCTTGTCAATTGTAACTTTTTCTATTGATGTAGTGGTGTCTGTAACGGAAACTGGACGAGAAGGTTCCGTAGATTCTATTGGAGATTTTTCCTCTTTTTTGCTTTCAGCAATAGACACTGTTGATTCACGTCGTTTATCTTCAATTTTTTCATCTTTAAATGGGACGATTTCTGCTGCTGAGACTGGACGAGAAGGTTCTTTAAAGTCTAATGGAGATTTTTTATCCTGTTTGCTTTCTGGAAATGATATTATTGATTCGCGCTGCTTTTCAGTTGTGATTTTTTCTATTGATATATTGCTTTCTGCCATGGAAACTGGAAGAGAAGGTTCCGTAGATTCTATTGGAGATTTTTCATCTCTTTTATATTCAGACATTGATTTAATTGATTCCCGTTGTTTGTCAATTGCAACTTTTTCTATTGATGTAGGGCTCTCTGCAACAGAAACTGGACTAGAAGGTTCTTTAGATTCTATTGGGGCTTTTTCCTCTCTTTTTGTGTCAGCAATTGAAAGATCTTCCAGTGAAACGATTTTTGCTACTGAAACTTGACGAGATTCTAATGGAGATTTTTCATCTTGTTTGCTTTCTGGAATTGATATTATTGATTCGGTTTGCTTGTCGTATGCATATTTTTCTATTGATGTAGTGCTGTCTGCAACGGATATTGGACGAGAAGGTTCTTTAGATTCTATTGGAGATTTTTCTTTTGTTTTACTTTCAACAAGGGAGATTATTGATTCACGTCGCTTACCTTCGTGTTTTCCATCTGTATATAGAGATCGTCCAGTATCATTTGTTACTGATACTGGAGGAGAAGGTTTTTTTGATTCTATATGAAGCTTTTTGCTTTCGGTAATTGACACTACTGACTCACGTCGTTTATCTTCCGATTCTTCATCTTTATATGAAATACTTTCTGTTACTGATACAGGTCTGGAAGGTTTTTTAGATTCCAATGGAGATTTTTCACCATTTATATTTTTGTCAATTTGCACAGTTGATTCACGTCGTCTATCTTCGGCTTGTTCATCTTTGAATAAAACAGTTTCTATTACTGAATCTGGCCTGGAAGTTTCTTTATATTCAACTGTGGTTTTTTCAATACTACCATTTGACACTATTGCTTCATGAAGTTTATCTTTGTGTTCTTTTTCTATATATGAAAAACTTTTTGTTATGGAAGATTTTTCATCTTTCTTGTTTGTACTCTCTGATTTACCTATTATGTGTTCTTCTTTATCATACTTTTTATCTTCATCTCTAACATATAGCACTGGGGAAATGGGTCTAAAGAATCTCATTGGTGCAGAAGGTAACTCTTCGTCTTTTTTAATTTCTACTATAGGAGCAGTGGATATATGTCTTTTTTCAAAACCTTTTTGTTGCTGCTTTTCTATATTTGATTCCTCGTTTGTATCTTCAGTTTCTGATACTGGTCTGGACGATTCCCTGGACTTTAAGGGTACCATATCATCTTTCTTAACTTCAGCTTTTGAAATTATAGATTTTGGTGTTATTTCCAAAATTTTTTCATCTTTATCACTTTTAGCGACCTGTACTTCTAATTTTTGGTCAATTATATTGTCGTCTTTAAGGCTTTTTTTAGGGAAAACTGTACAAGATGGACCTTTGGGTACTTCTTGTTCTTCATTTTTAATATTTTCGACTAAAGATGTTTTACGTGATGGTTTAATGGAATCCGTAGGAGATACCGCACTCTTTCTTCTTTCAATTCTGGACTTTTGTTTCTTATGAGTGTCATCTTTTATACTTTCGGATATTGAAATTTTGCTTGATGATTCCTTTGACTCTACTAATGATTTTTCATCTATTTTACTCTCAATACTCGATGCTATTGATTCAGACTGTTTAATGTCTATTCCTTTTTCATCTTTAATACTCTCTGTTGTAGAAGGTTTTCGAGATGATTCTAAGGACGTCGTCTCAGATGCTTCCTTTTTATCATTTTTAACAGCCTCGGTAGGTGTTTTACCAGACGCTTTAGGTTCAACTATTGTTGCAGATGGTTTAACAAAAGCGATTTCATTTTTATTGCTTGTTGCTAAAGGTACCACAAACGAATCTTCTAACTTTTGAGGTACTTTTTCGTCCAATTTATTACTTGTCTGGGCCGGTTTTTTTGGCTCTTCCTTCTCGTAAACTCCATAATCGACTACTTCATGTACTGGTAGATCAGCCACCTCATCTGGTGTTTTTACTATATCTCGTAAAAGATTTTGTGAAGTCTCAAATGCCATTTTCTTTGGAAATACACGTTCTGCTGTAGCTAATCCAATAACCATTTTGTCTATATGTTTATGGGCTGAAGTTTCCTTAGGTTCAAAACACGGTTCTTTTTCGGGGGAAGTTACAACAGTTGCATCAACAACTTCATATTCTTTGGTCCTCTCTTTTACATATTTTTCTTCAATAACAAGATCTTCTTTGATGTTATCTAAAGGTATACGTTCATCTTCCGGTAGTGTGGGCGCAGTTGTTGCCCCTGATTCAATGGTAGCGGAAAACTTCTCTTCTGGAAGACTTTCTTGCAAATTTGTAGGAACAATTTCAATTGGCATGCCGCTTTGTTCATCCTTTAAGTCGGAGGTTTTCTTGGCACTGCTGATTTTTTCCTCTGGTGTTACAGATGAATTCTCTTCATCTGTTCTTCCCAACTGTTCGTCCGCTTTAGATTTTATAATTTCCTTAGCTGTTGTTATTATTTCTTGTACTTCAGCTTTAATTTCACTTTTTTCAAGTATAACATCCTTTTTTATTTTCATTTTATCTTCGGTTTTGGCGATTTCAGTTTGAAGTTCTTCTTCCGCACTCTTTTTACGTTTCTTTTCTGATTCTTGAGAATCTCGTTGATGCTTTTGAATTTCTTCTTCTTTAGTTACACTGCTTTCTTGTTCCACTATAGAATCTTCAGTATATTGATCTATTTCCTCCTTTTCTATAATAAGATACTCTTCGTCTTCTTCGGCTTCTGTGGTACTGCCTTGTTTGGGTATTTCTCTGATTTGCGCCTTAATTTGTTGTTGACGTTTCATTTCATCTCTACTAAAAACTGCTTCAATTTCACGCACCACTTCCTGTTCTTCTTTCAAATCATCAAGTTCTCGTTGTTCAGCCATATCTAATTCTTGCGCAATAGATACATCTTGCAATTTTTTAGCAACAGTGCCTTCATCAGCTGAAGGTGTAGAAACAAGGCTAGAATCTGTCGTACCGCCTTTATCAAGGTGTGCTTTTTTTAAGTCAGTTTTGGGTTTTGTAGTTTTCATTGGGCTTCCACGACCGCGTTTAGATGGTGAAGCTTCACGTGGTCGCCTCGATATTGGTTTTCGAGTTTCGTGGGTTTTAGTTTCTGTTTTTTCCATTGCGATTGCCGTTTTTACCGTACTACGTCGTGTAGTCGTAGTACTTGAAGCTTGGCGTACAGTTTGTTGTTTGGATTCTAAAACTTTTCGATTTTTAGCTTCCTTTGTACTTTTTGCTGGTGTACTATTCGGACTAATTTTTGCCGCTCTTGTTATAACTTTTGCCTTAACATCACGTACTGTGCGTTCTTGTCGTCGTGGTGTTGTTACAGGAGATATTTTCTTTTCCGCAGGCACATCTTTTTTGGCAATTTTTCTTTCCATAGATTTGGGTGGTTTTGTATCAATTCGTGCTCGTACTAAAGGCTTAACTTCTGCCCTCGGCTTTTCTGTTTTACTTTTTCCTAGTTTTGTAGGTTTTATTGGTTCAGTTACAGTTTCAATAGTTGGTGTTTTTTGAGGTTGAGGTTTTACAATCATAACTTCAACTTTCTTTTCACCAGTATCCTTACTTTCAATATCAAAAGCGTCACGTCCAATTTTATCAACTTCTTTTCCGTCAATTTCAGACGGTACCTCTGGTATAGTCTCATCACCAGTTTCTAAAGCTTGTTCATCTGTGTCGAGCGAATCTCCTTTCTTAGGTTTTTTTTCTTCTTCTCCTGAAATTTTTTCTCTAGTTATTACTTCTTCTTTCATTTTATTATCTTGCTGCACTGATGGTATGGTGGTGGTTGTAGCTGCGACAGCTGGTACTATTCTACTTGGTTTGGACGGTGCTGCTATTGTAGTTGATTCCATGGTTGATTTCAATGTTTTTTTTGTCGTTATAATAGTTTGAATAACTGGCATGATTGATTTGGCCGTACACACAGGATGCTTTAAAAATTCTAAATGTCGTAATTTTTCTAACCCTTCATGAATTTTAAAATCTGGAGTACTTCCAGGAAAGAGAATGCGTGTTATTGTATCATCTGGATCAGCAGGTTGCCAAACGAGCATTGCACAAATGGATATTAGATTATATAAAGGAAAATTAAATTCTCGTGCATCGCGGGCACCAAATAACCGTTGATCACCGTAATTCCATTTATATAAAAATTCTTTAATTTCTTTTGAGTCACGTGCTGGACTTATCACGTACATGTCTAATGTACCATGACCAACTTTATGATATAAGTTTATTGGTTCTGAACTGCGATAACATCCATGGGGCTTAAGATCTAATGTTTTTAAATCACTAACCAGATTATGTCCACGTTCGAATAGATCAATCAATAATGGATTACGATCTTTATCACCATCTGGACTGAGTAAACTTCCTTTACGATCAGGTATATTACCAAAAAAATGGCCAATTTGCGGATAAACATGTGCATCCAACTTACGTTCTAATACCGAACTCAATCCTTGAATATTACTATTGTTAAGACGTGTCATCATTACAGCATCTAAACGATCTAAATGTCGAACAAAATCCCAGAAGCACGCTTTACGATTAAATCCGCCGTCGACTGTTAAATGAAATAAGAAAATATTTCATTCATGTGGTCAATACAATATTTTTGCTTACTTACCAAGCATATTAAAACCATTAATACCAAATAGGGCAGCATCACCCTGACCACCAGGGAATACATATAATGTTGGATGGGTGAAACGTATATTACCAACAACATCGGATGTTTCCATAAGATCACGCAATGTTGTAGGCACCAACATTGGTTTTAAATAATCTTAAAGACGCGCAAATAAATGAAAAATAAAATGGTCATTTATTCTTTATATCTTGAATTATAGCACTAGTTTATACTTACTTATAAAAGCATTAATATTTTCACTACTCGTATCCAAGACATCGACCGGATTGATACGTATTTTACATAAGCGTACAAAACTTTTTGTAGGCAATGCATGCCAAAGTCCAGCATCTAAGCAATGTATATTCATTGTTATTGTGTCAGCATACGCTCTTAATACTCTTTGTACATCATATTCTTGAAATGCTTCAGAAAAATCGGCTACCGAAAATGTTCCATCCTATTTTGTGCATTATATATTTTAAATACATTTGTATTACAAGTCACAAACACAGACGGTCAATTACCTGTAGTATCCAAGAACCATTGCCAGAGAATGTGTAACCAGCATGGATAATATGACGATGACGTGTAAAACTGCTTAACATGTTACGCATACATTGTATTAACGTATTATATTGAGGGTGTATTAAAACTTCAGTGACTAAATTTTCACTAGCGTACTGTATAAGTCGTTCACCTTAAACATTACGAAAATATACAAGAAAAAGTAATCAAAATAAACAGAATAAACTCATTATTGTTATTCACTATTTACTAACATCGTTATTCAAACAATTTCTGAGATCTTTAATGCTAATCAAGAATATATATACTTTGCAGGGTCTATATTGTCATAAAAAAATGAGTATTCTCTCAAGCACTGAGTGATAGATTAAAAAAACTCTAAGTCAATAGGTCAGTATGATTTTGGATGTTTAGTAGTAAGCGAGAAGTATCACTTACTTATTACTCCAAATTCAATATAATAGAAAAATAAAAACTATAATAATCCAGTCAGTCCCTTCTAATAATTTCTTTTTCTTCATTTTTAATCTTAAATCTCAATCTTTTCTTATTTTTGTTTTGCGCTCCTTTATTAGCCATTTTTTTCATTTGGTTTAAAAATAAGCAAAATAACAAGATAGGAAAACTACCCAAATAAATTAAAAAACTAACCGTGCCGAGCTTCCTCTCCCTCTGGTGCATGTTGCGCAACTGTATTGAGTTCATCTTCCAAGTTGACATGACAATCGGCCACATCCCATGAAAGAAAACCTAAAGAATGCAGAAAAATTAATAAATAAAGAAATTAAGATGAATTTTCTATCAATTCTGCGTGTTTGGTGTACATTTTGAATTTTTTTTTTTGGAAACTTTGTTCTACAAGGTTTATAAATATTTTGTCGAAATATGTAGAATATTTAAAAGAAGGTCCTTCCAATCGTCCATAACAGTTTTTCCATTCATTTCATTTAAACACTTGATACTTTTAGTATCACTACACAGATTGTTACGTGCATCACTACATTTAACAAAATATTTATTTGTATACAAATTGAACAATTGGCCCACTCATTTGCTTTGCTCCTTCGTTTATTGTTACAAGTTTAAGACAATAAAGTAATTGTCACTTGGTATTAGAAGATGAGTTTTTTTTAAGATGATGTTCTCCGACGGAAGCAACCAAAGTCACACATGCATTTAATTCTTAAGAAATATTAAAGATCATTTATAAAAATCAATACAATCATAACAATAATAACAAAACAAACTATTTCATTTTTGTTATTTAACTCCATGACAATAAATTGTATTTAAGGCATTTAGCTTAGTTAGTCATTAATCTGATATCATACGCCACCCAAAACGGTCATCAAATAACCTACACCACTAACAATAATGATAATAAGGGTGATGGTAATGATGATACTATATAAATGTGGGAGTGTGTAAAAAAAAATTATGCATGGAAACAATGTCAATTATCATCTACCGTAATATGATTATTTTGACATATAAACCCATACTTCTTTTACTGTTTCATCGATCACAATTTACGATTTAATTATAATTATGGATACTTTTTTTTGCTTCACCTCTTAGTATTAGTAACAATCATTGACAGCCATGTTGTATTTTTTTATTGTAAAATTCATTGATTAAGTAATATAAAATTGCTTTTTGCATCCAGTGTGTACTGGGCATAACTGGGTAATTTCATAATCCCATAACGTGAATTTTTAAATGCATTTGGTATTTGATATTAGATAGCTGCCAAATATTAAGCAAAATGTGCCATTTAATTTGAGTATGACAGCGAAATCAGTTCAGTCAAGAGAGTAAAAGCAAGAACGTGTGCGAATCCGAGGCAGAAGGTCGGGCATATAAATACTTGATAAATACCAAAATGTTTGGATGATAAATATCCAAAATTTGACACCAGTTAAATATAATTTTCTTATTTGTATATGGCGATCTTGTTCCACTTTCATGTCTACTACAGTTTTCCGGTTGTAAAAGACTTTAATATTTTATTCTACTGCGAAAAATGTTTGTTGATTTACGTTTGTGAATACAACCATTAAGAGCGATAACATTTGTAATGTGCAATTCTCTTTTATAATTGTGCTGTTGCTTCTTGTTGCTCTGTGCCTTATTGTACAAATATTTATTTAAAATATTTACATTATATATGTACAAAACACACAGACACACATACAACAAAGTTTATATTGTATAAAAAATATTAACATTTTTAATAAAATGACATTTTATGAAACTTGTTGTTGTATGCAAAGGAGCTTACCCCAGCCTAGATATATTATGTCACTTCTATAATATTCCTTTATGTACACAAATAAATAAATAAATAAATGCATGTGAATTTACAGAAAGGATAAAGAAAAAATATATACAAAACAAAAAGTAGTTATAGATTGTTTAGATGGCCATTATTAAAAAAAAAAAAAGAAATACGAAGGATAGGACTAAGAGATTTTTGTCATAAGGCAATAAAGTTATAATGTTCTGTTCTGGTTTGTTCTGTTAAATTTTATGAAAGCAGTATTTCGTTCTTTATGAAAAGCACTTTACATTCCGCTTTTGTTATTGTTGTTATAATTAAATTATAACTACTACTTCTAACAGAAATTTGAGCAATTCGATTATTTCGATTCGTTGCCAATAAATTGTATTTGTGAACTGACTTTTAAAAATTTATGGGAGTTCTAATTTCTAATTACAAGATTAATCGTTCTTTTTGCTTTTTTTGGTTCAAATTGATATCGTTATGAAATGGTATACCACCCCTCCCACTTCTATTCACTAGGAATATTTGTTTTTTTTTTTTGTTCATGTAAATAATTTAACATGAAAATCAGAAAATACATTTTAAGATTTTTTCTCTTCGTCTCTTGATCAATCCATTTCATTCTTTGCCTTTCTCGTTTTTCTTTTTCTTCTTAATTATGCATTAATTATTATTTAATGATTTAGTAAAAAGAGCAGAATAACAAGTTTTGAATACGGAATTCTACAAAATAAAAACAAAAAAAAAAAGAAAGGAAAAAAATTGTTTGCAATTTTCCGCAAGAATGTTTTTTTTTTCTAATAATTATGAGAATATAAATGTTTATAGAGAAACAACAAAGAATAAAGAGGGGAAAGTAGTAGATTTATTTTGTATTAAAAATTTAATAAGCAAATATTAAAAAAAGAAAACAAGGGGTAGAGAAAAAGTGAAAGAAGAAGAAGCAAGCATAGAGAAAATATTATAGAATAAAAGAAAGATGAAAAGTAAAAAAGAAATGTAAGCTTAAGTTTTAGCTTTGAAATAACCTGATGAAATGCTCAACTTGCATGTTCGCCTTCTTCTCTTAATTGCCATTTGGCTGCTTATATTTTTTCTACCAATTTCTACATTATAATGAAGAACAATATACTTAACAGTTGAATAATTAAAGTCGCGTGCTACATTCATGAAAATAAATAACAACAACAACAACCATAAGAACACAACAGCTTACATATATATTGATAATTGAATCAAAAAGAAACTTAAAGAAGAAAAACTTTGGATACGTGCACGTCTATGCATGCACATGAAACGAAACTTTAGATTGTTTTTATATAACAAAAATGTGCAACACAGCGATTGAATCCAACAGTAGCGGATTCTAACCGTAACCACACGAAAAAAAGAAAACTTTTCTTTTTTGTTTGTTTGTTTGCACTTGGTTGGTGGTCGTTAAACAAAAAGTTTAGAAGTTGATTTGTTTCCCATTTTCCTTTGGAAACTAATCTTTCTATCCATTTGTAATACTTTCCCCTCAACTTACAATATTTTTCCCTCAACAACAAATATAGGAAACATATTGGGTAAAGTTAAGTATGGACCAACTATTTGGTACAATCCAATAAATCCGAATTATTTTCTGTGAAACAAATGAAAATTATTTGTCCAATTCATTTGGTAATTTCTTTGGAATTTATTTATTGAAAAAATTACCATAAATTTTATTAGTACTCAATAAAAGCGTATTTGAAAGAGGATAAAATTAAATTGATTTTATTTCTGCCATATAAGACTTAATGGTTCAGGTTTTGCATAGAAAAGTTTTGCAAGATACGGTTTTTTTAACCATTTAGATGTTTTTATTTGCTTTAATGACGTAGAATACTAATACGATTCAGATGATCCTCCGTTTGGAGAATTTTTTTATATTCTTAATATCAACCATTTGAAATTGCGAAAACTCGCATCATGCACACATCGGCTAAAACTACAAAAATTTTTATTTATTTTTTATGTGAATGATAAGTAGGAAAATTAAAAGTAGAGCCAAAGTTTTGGTATATCGTCTGGGCCATTTTGGTGCTATCGTTGTTATACAATGGTTGCACTGATGTAAATATCTTTATATTAAAATATCACGCGAAAAGCACACACATAAACACTAACAAGTAAAGCCGATAAAATTATTTGTGGAAAAAGAAAAAGAAAAACAATAATAGCAACAATTTTTGCGGTATTTTAATAACAAACGTCATGACAAGATACATGGAATCTCATTGTTGTTATTCTTGCTGTTGTTGTTATTGGTTCCAAAACAATAATTACGATAATTTTCATTTACGTTTATGTTTAATTCATTATACTCTACACCACTTGTATTATAAGTTATTTCAAATTTGTGCGAATGCATGTAACACAGAACTTTTATTAAACCTGATTTAACTTAAACTTTTCTGTCCGCTTAGATAAATTTGTTATCAAAGTATAAGGCCCAATATAAAAGCTATGTCAATAAAATTTGGGATGTAGGCGTTGGTTAGGTCAAAGTTGCCCGGGAATAATAATGATTAATATCAGATAATTTGTATGACCATGTCTCACCTAACCTGTTGGACTGGTCCTATGTGGAAAAATTAACAATTCCATCTACATATTTAGAAAAATGTTATTTGGAGTATTTATTTGTCTCATTTCTTTTTCCTTTTTTTTTTTTATTATAATAATTATCATGTTAAACAGTTTAAGAAGTTACAAGCAGAATACAAACGAGCTTATAAAAAGCTACTACAATTCTCTATAGTTGAGTATGGCGTAGTTACTTCTTCAATTAGAATTAGAAAAATGTAACGTGCACTAAACCACGTTATTTTAACTTTGGCTTAAAGATATTTCATGGGATATTCTTGTAAGACCTTAGGCCCTAAAATCTGGCCTCTAACAAAACAACAAGTCATTTTCTAAATATTTCCATTGGAATGGAATGTGAGATTTTATAATTTTGGGAAATAGATTCATTCTGTATGTCAAAATGGGGGCGACCAATCCCGAGAAGCACCTGCTCAATTGGAAGTGACTCATGAGATGGTTTCTGATCCATATCCATCAGGGGCATCATGAGTTTCACGAGATCAGATCCAAAGATTTTGTTTGGTACCACGGGATCACCAGTTTCATATTTGCCCATGTGGTGATGTTGGAGTTGGCTTCGTGGGGGCTGTGGTGCCCATGTCGCGGGCGTAGCTCGACCTATTATATTTATACCACTATTATATTTTTGTCGAGCAGGGTGCCATTTCCCGAATAAAATGGCTAGCTGGGTAGGCTTATCGGGCTAATCTAATCTAAGCCAAGGGGTTTTAAGAAGGCCCCGAATCTTTACACCAAGGATTAAGCTAACTAGATGAGGTGCAATAGTGGCTTTAAATTGGAAGCTAATCGGGACGGTGGCTTGCACTTTGTGACGTGTCTACCAACGCTAGCGATCATAAGTATGTTTATACCATGCATTTGAGCCTTCCAGGCAGGTATGCATGTAAAACACTAACTGTACTCTATGTCAAAATCGGTGGGGGCGACCAATCCCGAGAAGCACTTGCTCAATTGGAAGTGGCTCATGAGATGGTTTCTGATCCATATCCATCAGGGGGCATCATGAGTTCACGAGATCAGATCCAAAGATTTAGTTTGGTACCACGGGATCACCAGTTTCATATTTGCCCATATGGTGATGTTGGAGTTGGCTTCGTGGGGGCTGTGGTGTCCATGTCGCGGACGTAGCTCGACCTATTATGTTTATACCACTATTATAGTTTTGTCGAGCAGGGTGCCATTTCCCGAATAAAATGGCTAGCTGGGTAGGCTTATCGGGCTAATCTAATCTAAGCCAAGGGGTTTTAAGAAGGCCCCGAATCCTTACACCAAGGATTAAGCTAACTAGATGAGGTGCAATAGTGGCTTTAAATTGGAAGCTAGTCGGGACGGTGGCATGCACTTTGTGACGTGTCTACCAACGCTAGCGATCATAAGTATGTTTATACCATGCATTTGAGCCTTCCAGGCAGGTATGCATGTAAAACACTAACTGTACTGTATGTCAAAATCGGTTAAATTTTTCTATAACGTTTTATCTATATCTGAATCTAATCTAAATCCTAACAAGCAACATTTCATTTCAACATTTCGATTTGTTATTTTTAATTAAGTTTTTTCCTATTCATTTATTGATTTACCATCATCATTAATTCATTTTATGATTCATTTTACTATAATTGAATTTAGCTTTTTCCTTTTTTGTTTTCTTTTGCTTGCTATTAGTTTTATATAATATTTATCAATAATTTAACGCTTGATTGAATGAACGAACAGCAAAAGTGTTAAGAAAATATTTTGAGTAATGCGTTTGCACAAAATAAATATTGGTATAAAAAAAGCACGATATTCCACGATTGTTTCTTATTATTGGTATTGCTATATATTTATATTTAATGGACAATGATCCTGTTTTAATTATTACTACGATATTCTTATTATTAATAATTTGATATTATAAATGATATTTTTTGAAGATTAATTTTTTCTTTTTTATTTCTCTATTTTATTCTAGAATAAGACTTACCTTTAAGTAATTGCTGCAAAATGTAGTCTTTATGTTCCTGGGAATGTGGTTCAGATAAAATAATTAATAAATAACAGCCAGTTAATGGACTGGGCGGTCCAACGCAAACTCCACCAAAACTTGATGGGCCGCCACCTTCAGATCCAGCCGTTTCCAATGGTGCACGGCCACCTGTATTCGTACCACCAGTAATGCCAGTAATACCAAGACCACTGCTACCATCAATTTCAGATGGTGGTACCGAACTAATGCCACCATCTGTGGCCGTATCATCGGGCATACTACCAATGCCATCAATGCCACCGCCACCACCTTCGGATAAAGTGGCACCCGATGATACTTTTGGTAAAGTGGCAACATCTCCATTATCTTCACCACCACCGACACCACCATTATTACCATTCTTAGTGATTACAGGCTTAGCACCGATATCTTTCTGCTCTTGCTCTTCCATTATATTCTTTACAGTTCCTGAAGTTTCCGATTGTTCAACATCAACGTCGCCGCAAACGCCACCGCCACCATTACCATTTATCGCTTTTACGCTAGCGCTAGAAGAAGCAGCAGTATTCATTGCTATATAATTTTAACTCCTTCTTGGCTTATTTTAAACTTTTCAATTTGGCTTGGGGGATTATCGAGGGTAAGTGAAGTATTCAAATTGTTTTTTTCTTTTTACAAATTTATTATTAATATTATTTTTGGTATTATTTTTATTCAAACAAAGTGAAAAAAACAGGAATCTGTTTATAATTGTACCTTTTTTATGTATCTATAATTTGAACCTTATTTTTATGCTCGCTCCGTGCTTTTTTTTGTGTTACTTGTACTTTATACAATTCGTATAAATTCTTTTAGGACCTAACTTCCGCTTTTTATCTCTATTTGACTTCTTAAATCTTATTTTAATAAGAGTAACTAAATTTCACAGCGCCCACGTAAATAGCAAAATAGCAATTAATACAAAAAAGTCCCTTTTTTTATTGATAAACTTAAGTTATAATCAAACCCTGATCAGTCTTGATGAATTTCCTAGTATTTTTCCCTCTTTTCGAAACTTTTTTCACTCATTCAATAGTTTTTCGTTTCGTTTTATGATGATAAGTAATTATATTAATATTTTTATTATTGCTACAATATTTTTGTACAATACAATTTTCTTTTCAAAATTTGTATAATCAAGAGTTTATAAAGAAGAAAAATTTCATTAATTTATATCTTTGTTACTGTTGTTATCATTTCTTTACATTTACAACAGTCTTTTTTTTTTGGAGATTTCGTATATTTTTTTAAATATGTATTACTGTTCTTATTCTTGTTGGTTGTTGGTTTTTTCTTCTTTTTAACACAAATAGAAATTTTATGATCGTTTTGTTAACACTTCGCGTTTGTCTAATCAACAACACCACAATCGCGTTTAATCATAGAAATTGTTTTTTTGCAGTGTTAGAGAAGCAGAGTGCTTTAGCTATAGAAATTCACAGATACACATACACACGCACACACGCACGCACGCACAAATATCACTTGAAAAATGAATTTTTAATATTTTATTATTTTATATTGTCGATTCTTTTGGTTTGGCTTTTCTCAAAGTGCGTACAACCAACTCACTTCACTTTTGATTTGAACTGGTTGATTGCTTTAGATGATTATTTAATTAGTTACTAAAGTTGTTGAAGTTGTTGAGCTGGATAGCGTTTGAAATAATTTAATTATTTTATTTGCTTGCCTTTTTATTTTTCGTTTTCCATTTCTTTGGATTTTGCTTATATTGTGACTTTTGCTCTTTTTTTTTTTAGTATTTATAACTAATGAGTTTTTCAAAGTTCTTAAAACGTCTGCTATTACAGAGATGATATGAAATTAAAGAACAGTTTTGTTGAATGTTACTGACTGTTGCTAATTATTTGTTGTTTATTTGTTGTTTTATTGTTTTTATTCTATTTATTTAGAGCTGTTTATTTTAAATTTAAAGAAATCCACAATTAAAATGTGAATGTAAATTCTATCAAATAGATTTCGGTTTTCTATACAACAAAACCAATTACAATTTTAATTTTTTTTTTCAACAATTTATATATTTCATTTATTTATAAATGTAACGTTATTGTTTTTCTTTGTCATATTATTCTTAATTTTTCTGTACGTTTCTTTAACATTAAATTATCCCAATAATTTTGATAAGTTTTCTATATGAATATTATTCTATGTACTTTTTCAGGATCATTACAATATTTTAATGATTTTTATTTTTAATGCAATTTATTGTTATTAATTTGATCGTCTTGATTGTTATTATTTTATAGTATAATAACGTTAGACTTATGGAATAACGATTTTTTTTGTTTTCTTGTTTTCTTTATAAAACAAGCCGCGAATTGCCATCAATTAAAACGTTCTTTAATTAATTATTCTTTTTTTTTTTTGTAATCTGTAAAAGAGAAAAAAAGACAATTATTTTATGGATAGAAATTTCTTAAATTTAACTAAGAATAATTGTAGTCAAATCGAAGCCGATTCCTAAATGCGTTTCCAGAATAGTTAATTTTTTCTTTTAAAAATTTTTTTGCAAAATACGTCAAAACCTTATAATTCTAAATGATCCTTTATTTATAATTCAGCACTCCTTTGTTTTTTTTATAAATGAGTAAATAATCGAAATTTTTTTAATTTTTTTTTTTTTTTGGTACTAATTATAAGTTGCAAGTACTAATTATCCAACACAGATTGCAAGCATACACACACACACAATCACATAGATAAAGTGTATATATGCCAAGAGTTCTTTTTCTATTTTTAACAATTATATCGGTTACAAAAAATTCAATTTGTGTACTGTCCCCATACTTGGAAGCATCTGTAAATATATTACATAATAAAATATTATCTATTGCACTGAAATGATGTGTGATTATGTGATCATAAAATTGCTATTAAAATAACAGCAACAACAGCAACAACAGCAACAACAATTGCAAGTTATTATTATTTTTTTGGTCTCATTGTGTGGCTCATTACAGCAAGGAAATAAAAGATATTAGAATAACAACTAGAAGAAATGGGAACACTTCGAAGAAACGGAAAAATTATCAAATATCTTTCACTGATGTACTTATTTAAATATTGCTGTTTTGTGAATGTGTATGTGTGTTCTTTTTGTTAATTTCTTTTATAAAAATGTCATATTTTTACTTTAATTTCCATGCAGTAGTAGCCAAATTTTTTTTTGGTCTTTTGCTTGTTGTTTGTGCATTTGAATGAATGAATTGTATCTGTGTGTTGGCAAAAATTTTTTAAATGAGCTAACTTCAAATATCGCTTTTATCACATAAAGGAGCCATTCAAACGCACGAACACATTTGCAACCAACCTTCCAACCTCCTCAGTTCTTTTGTTTTGTATGCTTTTGCGTTTGCCTTAATGCAGTCAAATGTATATGCATGAATATAAATTTTTAAAAATGAGTCATGCAACTTGGCAAGCTACACAAATGGAGTATATATCTGTATACAAATGTATAAATGTATGTATGCATGTGTATACTACATATATATAGCACATTTTATACGTGTATAAGGCACAAAGAACAAAATTGTGGTCTAAAATTAGGCAGAACAAACAAAAAAAAACCATAAAAACTTGACTGAACACCTAAAGTTTTTGGAAGAAAATGCACAACCGCAACAACAAATAATAATTGCAATAACAATTACAACAAAAAGCAGCAGAAATTATGTCATTGAAACATAGAGAGACAGAGAGGCGGACGGACAGACAGACGGACGACCCAACAAATAATGACGAATAATTTTTCCTTTCTTCTTCTACTTCTTTCTTTGCTTATTCCCCTACTTCTACTTTTTTTGTGGGCTTCATCGATTTTTTTTTTATTCTATTCTCCGTAAAGAAGCCAAAGAAAAGCAAATACAAATGAAGTGGTGGTCGTTGTCTTCTTTTTTTTTCTAAGTAGTTCATCACTTCAATCAAAAAACAATACTTTTGACATCAGAAAAAGGGAAAGAGTCATAAAAACATCAATTTTTTTTTTTAATCATTAGAAAGATCGTCTTTTTTTATTATTAAAAAGGAATTTTTTTGCTAAAAGTACAAAATTTCTTGAAATACTTTAAGCTACTGCTCGGAAAATATTCAGCGCAAGAAAAGTTTTAATAGAAAAGGTTTATAAATTTTTTCTTAAAAAAATTAATACTTTACCATAAAAAAAAATTATTACGGTCACAAAAAACTTTTTCTGTAATTTGATTTACATAAAAAAAATTAATTTCATTAGAAAATTAATTAAAATTTTTTAATCTTACGTCATGCCTTGAGAAGGAAAGCAAAAAGCACTTATTTAAAATTGAAATTTAGAAAAATATGCAAAAATTTGAACCTTGCCACCAAAAAAAAGTATTTAAAAAATCCATTAATTTTTTTTTTTTTGCAAAGAAAAGTTCCCATTTTGTCTGATTTCCTTTTTCTCTTTGAAAATAATTCAATTTGATATTTTTTGTTTTATTTATTTTTTCCTTTGAAGTTTCCTTCCGTTGTGTGTAAAAATTGAAATAGAGACGAAAAAATTACAAAGGAACCACACCTGTCTAGTTATCAAACGAGACTAGCTCCATGTAATTGCAAATACAAAACGGCTTTAAACGATTGAACAAACTCGCTCTTTCTCTCTCTCTCTCTGCTTTAGTTTTTGTAATACCAGTTAGGCCAAAGGGGTGGTAAACAGGGAGAATGAAAGTAGTTAAAAAAAAAACTACATTCATTCTCCCTTAAATCAAATAAATCAATAAAAACCGTTAGGTGGAGTTCTAAAGAAAAACGGCGAAGTTAAAAAAAATTATAATAACAACGTTAAAAAGTTGTTTATTTAATTACACCAAGTTGAGGAAAATATTATCATCACTGGCACAATTAAGCAGCATAATACCTCAAGAAACAACCCCATTAAAATGCAGAAAACAATTTTAATTTTCAAACTTCATATTGAACAATAACAGCAACAAAAATACTAATAGAACTAAACTATGAGAGCACGCCTAGTTTTTCTACATAAGATGAATCATAACGTGATTTCTAGTTAATTTTTCATGGAAAAAATTAAATTCCATTTTGAAATTTTACTTTCCTCTAATTTTTGTTTATCAAATTTTGTTGATTTTGTTTTTATACATTTTCTTTCCTGTTATTTTTGAATGGCTCCTTTTATAAATGGAAAATTTAATTTGATTATTATTATTATAATTTACTGTTTTTATTGTTGTTTGCTTTTTACAATATTTTCTTACATTTTGGTTTTGACCATTTTCATTGTGTTTTCTAAATTCTAGTTTATATTCTGATTTATCAGTGCAAATTTTTTTTTTAATTTATTACCAAAGGAATGTAAATCTGTGTTTTTAATTTTTTTCATTAATTTTTTTGAATTAATTATTTTGAATTTTTTTTTTTTTTTGGGAATTTTTATTTTCCTTTATAAACGTGCAATCACTTTAAATGACCGACATGAACTGAATGATTTTCTTATTGAAGAAGAAATTTTACTATAATTTTTCATTTTTCACTTTTCCTATCGTTGCCGCTGCTGTTGTTGTATTAAAAACCTTAACGGCAGCAACGTTTACCAAAGCGTCTACAACCAAGCCAAAGCATTTAGAGTTGGAATAATGGAATGGCCGTAGTGTCTATGTATGTTAGTGTTAATGCGTATTATCCTGTGCGCTTAAATTATTCCCATCGTATTATTTAGTCATTGGTCTTGTCGTTGCTGTTGTTGTTGCAACTGAAAATCTAATATTGGCACGCGCTGTAAGCTTCCTTTTTTTAGTATTCTCATTGTTGTCCTCTCTGCCGTTGGAATTAAAATTTTATTTCGTTTCCCATACGAATCACCTCGGCGAAATTTGTGCTTTTGCAGTTGTTGCTATTGTTGCTACTGTTTGCTATTGTTAGACCAATAATCAAAGCCAATTGAGTGTAGTGTATTGGTAATGAGAATTATAGTTAAGTTAGTTTTTTTTTTTTTTTGGAGGGGTTTATATGAAGTGTGCTCTATTTTTATTAAACGTCGCCACTGTTGTTTTTGTTGTTATTGCGATTGTTCATATAAGAGAAGAAAAACTTAACTCAAAAAAGAAAACTTTTTAACTTATTTACTTTTGTCACGAAAAAAGTTTAATAATTAATAAAAATTAAAAATTAGCTACCAAAAAAAAAATTTTAGGCCGTTAAAAATCTACTTTCTTTCCCCACAAAATAAAATGTAAAAGTCTGATATACAAATAAGGAAAATTTCATATAAAATTTGCTATAAATGCGTAAATATTTTTTTCATTCCCCTAAAATGTATTCGTAAAATGCAAAGTCGTTTAGAATTCAGTTCATTGTACAACATTGAACTGAACTGGTGAAATAATCAATCACCATTAAACCGGAAAAAAAATTTTTGTGAAATAGTAGACTCATATTGTTTTTCTTGCTAGTATAATACAACTACAAATGAATGACTTCATTTTCTTCTGAAGGAGCTATAACAATATGACATTTACTCAATACTATCAAACAAACAGCTGTCTGTACATATTTATATATATGTATGCATATAGCAATCTAAAATATTACTTTATGATTTGCACATGTTATTTGTTTTGCCATTGGAAGTTTACCGACTTCCAATAGCTTAGTAAATTTCATTCTACCTTATTTTTTTTCTTTTTATAAAAATAAATGTGAAGAAAAATTTCGATTCCTCTTTATTCTACTTCAATTACATATGATGAACAAATTTTTCTCATTTTTAAAGGGCATAATAAAGAAATAATTGAATTGGAAATTTATTTAATCGAATTTTTTTAATATTTATACCTTATTTATATCGTTTTTTTTTTATTTGCCATAATTAATTAATTAATTAATTATAGTAAATATTTAATAATGTTATTAAGTTAAGTTAACGTGAATACATTTCGTATTTAAATACTTAAGTACATTCAAAATTTAGACTTATTTCAAAAAGATAAATTTTACCTAAAGTAAAGTACTTAAGTATTTATTGCGTAACAACTTAAATTGGATTTTAATTATTAACCTTTTGAATAGCTATAATCCTTTAGGTAGAAAATGAAAATTTATAATTAAAATGAGGGGGTGAAATTTTCATATTTAAGTTTTAGATTTAATTATATTTGAAATTTGCAATTTGGTATATATTTCAGAATCAATTTGCATTTATTAATTGATTTATGAAATTATTTTACACATTTAAAACAGGACTTCATTTAAATTTCTTAAATGTTTTAAAATACTTAATTAACTGTTTTTTTTTTGTTTTTGGATTACTAATTATACGAAATTCTCACTTTTATGAACGCATATTTAACATTAATTGATTCAACTACAAATTCCAAACGAAATTGCATTTCATTATTAATTTCCATTTATGACTGACATAAATATTAGAATTATTTTAAATAATGGAAATTATAAAATTTCTTCTTTAAAACAAATATTTAATATTGTAATTTAATCCTGCTTAATTAATTGTACATAGCATTCATTTTACGTAATAATAATAATTATTTGAATAGGCAAGAGAAATCAATCTAATCCAATTTGTGATTATACCAAATTTTTATTTGATTAGTAATTAATTATAATTAAAATTGCAAATATTTTTGTGGAATATCAAAATTGAGTGAAGAAAATTTCATGATAAAAAAATATATTTATTCATATTGATCAATCATCTGATACTTAAATATTGATTTTTCCCAACAAGCATGAGCGCACGCACGTATGCAACATGCACACATGTATAAGAACAATTGAGAAGAGAAGAAAACCAAGATTGGTTACAATAAAATAAAACAAAAAAAATAATGAAGTCAACAATAACAAAAAGTAGCAGGGGCTTTTCTACCATTTTTTCTTTATCTTCTTCTTCTATATAATATATATATATTCCGAAAATGTCATGTGAAATGTATGTATGCACATTTAGGAGGTAGAAAAAGAAAGAACCAATATCAGCTGGCTGCTACATGGATGGTAAACTACTCCCGAGTGTGAGGAGTAAGAAATTAATGGAAGGAAGGACAAGTTATAAAAAAAAGAACTTTAAAGAAAATAAGCACAAAAGTTAAAGCTACAACAACAATAACAACTACAATTAATATTAGAAATGAAAATCTTTAAATAAGAAATTTATAACTTACCCTTAAATTTTCATTAAAATTTTTTGTTTAAATTTAAATATTGTGAGTTTTACTTTTTAAATATTCTGTTAACTAACTTTTACTATATATAAATATATATATATATATATATATATATATATATATATAAGTATATCTATGTAAACATATAAATGGATGGAAAAAGAGAAAGCAGTTTATTTATGACAATTTTTTTGTTCGTGTTCACAAATCTATTTTTTCTTTATTGACTTTGTTTGGACAATAATTCTTTTTTAAAGTTTTTATAGATATTTATTTATTTAATTTCTGTTTAAGCCTCTAAATTTGTTATTGTTGCTTTATACATGGTCGTTTATATAATTTCAAAATGTTTTTTATGTTTTTGGGATTTTTTCAGTTTTTTTTTTCACATTTCTTAAGCCAAAGCAAATAGCACTTTAAAGGTTATTAAAAACAGCGTTTAAGCAAATATTAATAATAATGATAACAATAATTAAAAAAAGTCTTTTAGTTATTTTTTTAACTCAATTTCAAATTTCCAATATTTTCTGATGATTTTTCGAAAAGAAATTACCTTTTGTTGGTGAATTTTTTTATTTATCAGTTTTTGCTTTTCAAAAATATAAAAATGGAACAATGTATTACGAAACCCCGAAATAAACTTTAGACGGATATTGATTTTTTTCTTTCACAAAATTTCTAGACCATGCAAAGAAATCGATTTTTTTTCTCTTGTTTCGCTTTTTTTTTTTGTCTTGAGAAAATGACCCAGGTTTAAAAAATATTCCTGATTATGATTCGTTTGGACTAATTTGTTTATTCTGATTGATTCACCCACACTTTGATGAGCGTTTAGATTATTGATTTTTTTTTAAATTAATTTTGTAAACCAAAAAAATTGCTTAGAACAATTTTTCTTATTTGCTTTCTTTCCACAATGAAAAATTTTTCTCTACAATTTGAAGCCTCTTCTTCTTAGTTTTGTGCTTCCTAGATTTATGCTTCTTTTTTTAACGTTTTCTTTGGTTAAAAATTGTTCAAGGAGAGAAAAACTAAAGGAGGATAAAATTAGTTCGTTCGTTCGTTCGTTTTTTTTCTTCGGTGCCTAAATAACGGTTTGTTATGTTTTAACTACCACTGATTTTTTCAAAGTATTTTCATTCTTATACTTTCATTTCCTTTTTTGCTGTTGTTGCTTTTTTTTTTGTCTTTGTTTTAAATTTATTAACCGTGTTTGATAAAATTTAAGAAAAATTTTTTTATTTTTCTGTATTTATTTATTTGTGGAATTTTCTCTTTTCTGTTTTTGGTGTTTTTCCTTTGGCCTTTTAAGCTCACAGTTTGCTTTGATACTGATATTGAATTCAATTATAATGTAGTTGGCTAGCTGAATGGCTGGAACGCTGGCTGGCTAATTGGCTTTTACCAGCATATTTGCTGCTTGATTTTTCACAAAGCTACACACGAAAGCTCACTCTCTTTCTATATATGACTCTCTCTTGTTTTTGCTCTAGACTGCTCTTTCAGATTTATAAAATTGTGTGTTTTATAGAGTTCAAAGAAAGCAAATGAAAAAGAAAAAATAAAGAAAGAGGCAAATAAATAGCAAAAGCAACAACAGAAATCATTTTCTTTCTTTATGTTTATTTCGTTCAAGCAAATGCCGCAGTGATATGCCGCAAACAAAAAAAAGGCAGCAGAAAAAAATCACCATGTGACTTGACTTAAACTTTATTTACTCACACATATACATAGAAAAATACATGGACATATACGCACGCTATGTATATATATGTATATATTTATATTTATATGTTTATTTTATTGATTTGTATTTATGTATTTGTTTGCACGGCGGCTTCCCTTCTTTTCCACAAGGAGGCGTAAACAAGTTTTCGAGAGAGGTGTCGGCTCTGTTTTTCGATTTTTGTAAAATAATTATCAAAAGATACAAAAATTTTTAAAAATTATTTGTGAATGTAAGATCGAATATAACGGTCAATTCTTAAATGTGCAATTTAAGAATTTTTTGGCTTTTGGTTGGTTTCAGTTAGTTTTTTTTTTCTTAAGAGAAGTTCTATTCTATTTCAAATTAAGGCATAAGCAAATGTAAAAGGTGCCGACTCTTTTATGATTGAGTCTATTACTGATAAGCTAAAAAATTTTACAAAAATTTAATGAAGTAACTTCGGGAATATTTGGGGATGATCATGAGATTGTTTGTCAAATTAACAATTTCGTTTTTTTTGGTTTGAGTCAGAAAGCGTCTCATAAATTATATAACCAAGAGTAGGCCAGAACAATAAGTTTCCCCCCTCCTGACTTTTAAAGCAAAAGGAAAGGACCACCTTTGCTAAATTGTTTCTTTGTGCTGTTTTTTTGATTTATTGCTCCACTATTTTCCACTGTCCAATTGAATTTGTGCATGAAAAAGTTGTTTGTTTTAAATTTTTGAATTAAGTGTAGTTGCATTGGACTGGACAATTTTATCATAATCGTTTATTAATATTTTAAAGATTCAATAAATGCCATTGCCATAATGTTTTTTAAATCCAATTCATTGCAATCAGCAATCAAGTTAAGTGTTTACATGACATTTGATCGGCCTTGCATTTTAACTTATTTTATGAATTTGTTATGTTCTTTCTTTTTATTCATAAAAAGACGAAAGAGAAATCAGAAAAAGGATGAATAAAATAAAAACAAAATTTAAGTTAATAGTCTAAAAATTATTGTAAAAGGATTTTTATGCAAAATTATTTATCATTTTATCCACGTTGGATTCGATCATCTAGGCTATAAAAATTATAATGATGTTATGCATTTTTATACTCATCACTCAGAGAGAGGTCAGTGGCATACTCATTTTGTCATTATGTTTGTAACATACAGCGCGGGAAACCACACAAAGTGTGTATGTGTTCCTGATCAGTATTAAAGTATGAATCGATTCAGACATGTCTGTCCGTCTGTCCGTGTTTGGTAAACATTCTGTTGGTCGTAAAAATTGACGCATCCAAGACAAATCTTTTAGGAACAGAGAAAGCGAAAATTTTGTACAAATATTAGTCTTCAACTTCTATAGAGACTTATAGAAAGCTTCCTGGCTGTTACTCAAGAACTGAAACAGTTAATGTCTGCGTCGTAAGGTAATAGTATTTGGATGTTGGGTATATAAGATTTGGTCTCGGCCAAATATAATTTTTTCATTTGTCTTATTTGTTATTATTTCTATAAAAAATCATCAGAAAAAAAAACAAAAACCTAACAATATGAACAATGAAAACTTGGTAGCGCAATTTTCGTTTTTCAGGACTTAAAAATGAATGCCTTAAGGTTTTTATGCCATTTATCAACAATGAACCAGCAACAAATAATAATAATAATAATATTTTTATTATGATTATTCCATTTCTTGCTTTCATATTTATCCAAACACTTCAGCACTGGTGGTATATATTCATCATTATGCAGGTAATGCATTTTTCAAAAATGCTTCAATTTTAAAAATATTTTAGCAAAAATTGGCACTGCCTTTTATTTAGGCATAACTAATACAAAGGCTTATCAAATTTGGCCCAAACTGATGCATTCTTTTAACTTTCTTTAATATAACAAAATTTTTCAACGATTGAGAAATTACAGTTTTTGTGATATTATTGGTATACAATTCTCTTATTTGACTTAAGTCACATTAAGCAAAGTAGTGCAAGGTATTTAAGGGTCGCCGTCGACCTAATATGAAATTCTTCCTTGTAATGCAAGCAAAATAAAATTCATGGTCATTAAAAAGTAGTATAATAAATAAATAGAAGCAAAGCACAATTTTGAGACAATTTAGGAATAAATTTTCTATTGAATAAATATTTAATAAATTATTTAAAGAAATTAACTGATTTCTTTAGTTTTGCTTTATTTTGTAAATTATATAAATTAAATTTTTTATCGTTCTACAAAAATGTGTAATTTTTTGTTCACTATCATAAATAATTTTCTATAAATTTCAAATCGAATATTGGCCAAAAAAAAATTCCTTCTAATAAATTTTTTTTTGCACCTTCCTTAAATTTTTTATCAATATTTAAAAAGATTATTCATCCCGAGTTTTTCTTTTTCTTTTGTTTCTTAATAATCAACTACATTTAATGTCATTTAAAATTATAAAGATTTTCTTTTTCTTTGTCTTTCGTTTCTACATGATCGCAGGTGTCATATGACAACTACAAATTACTTTTTCTAAACTTTAATACTTTATCATCCTTATTTATGTCATATTATATTTCTTATATTTTATAACCGGCTTTGGTGCAGCATGTTTACAATGATAATTATATCATCATTTTGTTTTGCCTTCTTTTCTTTCTGCTTTTTGTTGAAGAAACCTATCTAGAATATTGTAGTTCCACCCTTCTCATTGTATTATAGTTAATTCTTGTTTATTTACTTTAATAAGTATAATTTGCAGGGTGATTTTTTTCAACTTCTTCCAAAAGCTGCTTTTTTCTTTTTTATTTTCCAACTTTATGATTAACAAGAGTTAATAAAAGTTATACCTTTAAATAAATCTGATTTATTTTTGCTTATTTGAATATTTTATTCTGGTAAATGAAAATTTAAGAGAACTTTTTCAGTTTCTGAATTCTAAATATTTCAATTTCGAAATTCTTGGCATAAAATAAAAAATATAAATGCCACGACTTTTAACATAAATAAAAAAATTAAAGCGAAAAAGATAACGGAGACATTACTACACACAACCCATTAAGCACACATACGAACATAAACGTACATGCAATTTAAGCAAATACGAACACTTGAAATATAGTCACGAGATGATTTTTCCAATTGGTGAGCTTCACTAATTACCAATTTAATAAAATGCAAAAGAAAAACAAGAAAATAGAACAACGATGAAAATAAATTAGAATAGAAAAAACACATAGAATTTGTATGTATACTCCATTGAAATCAATACTCATTCTACTTCACTTCTATACCCACTGGCATTATATTTGTAACACCTAGAAAGGTCGAAGATCTTATAAAACATATGTATTCTCGATCAGCATCAAATTCTGAATCGATTTAGACAAGTTTCAAATTTCCTTTGTAATTTTACACTTTTTTTCTTGTACTTTTAATATAACAGGCCAATATAACAGGCCCATATATAAATTGATCTATTTCGGATTTGGGATGCCAGTCCGTCTCCGCCGTTGTTTTTTTTTTATAATATTTAGTAATTACTATTTTGTGAATAGGCATATTTTTACAATGGCAAAATATCAAGGCAAATTTTGTAAGCAAAAACCGAAAACTTTAATTAAATTTATTCTGTCATTAAAAATATTCAAAAATACTTTTAATATACATATATATATATATATATATATATATATATATATATATATATATATATATATATATGTATGTATATATATATATGAGCATAATAGCCAACAACGACATTTTGTCGTCAAAACGTATCATATTTTGCAAAAACATGGCGCTCAATGCAATGCAGTCTTAACTTTGAATGCATGACACCACTTTATCATTTTAAGGAAAAAGTATACTTAGTTTATGCTAAAATTTGAAAGTCAGCCCATTTTGAGGCACTGCATGAAAAGCAAGTTTTTGGATAGATTTATATCTGCCCAGCCATTTTGAAAGGATATGCATACTACTTGAAATATTTTAAACTCAAAAATCATTTTTTTTTATTCTCATCTCTTTTATATACATGAAACTTTTGCAAAGCACTTTTCTAATTGAAAAAGGAAAATAAAATCAAAATATTAAGAACGTAAAATGAAGAGGTTTTTTTTGTGAAATAATTAAATTTCTGACATAAAAGAGATAAAAACTATTTTTTTTATTTTAGATAGTGCATGATGGCAGGATATTTAAGGTACAATTTCACTCTCTTTAAGGAACGTCATAACTCTTTTATTACTTGTTTATTATATAAGTATCGTGGTCGTCGTTGTCATGATTGTCGTGGTTGTCGTGGTTGCATCTCTTTTATTACTAATATTAAAGGTGACTGAACGAACATGAACTGTACTAAAAAGGGAGAAAATAAGGAAAAGCGACAAGAGAGAAAATTATTGCCCTGCAAAAACAACCTAAAGCAAACGGAAGGAGGAAGGCTATAACGCAACAAGGAACGGCAACAAAGACAAAAAACCTCATGCAAACAAAATTTACAAAGATCAAGTGTACCAATAAAGATCATATGGGCTTATAGAATACTTCCAGAGTCCCGCGTAAAAACCATCTAAAACATCCTATATTGGTTGGACTCACTAAATTTAAAGACTTGAAAAGTTAGAATGGAGAGCAAAGCGCTTGAGTTTGTGTGCAGAATAAACATCAAGACAGAAAACTTTAGAACAAGTACTTTAATATGTATGTTCTTAATGTAAAATTAAATACCGTACATATCCTAGTTACAATATCTACAACAAGCCATCATCATTAGGGCAAATCACTTCACTTAACACTTATACGCCACGAGGAACCCGATGCTATTGCTGTTTGTGTTTATGTTAGTGTTATCTTATGTGGTTACATGGCTCTCCAAAAGTATACATGTGTCTGAGAGAGACAGAAAGAAAGAGAAGAGAAAGAGAGAGAAAGAAATATATAGAAATAGGAACATTCTGATGAAAAGTTATCAAAAAAGAAAAATTAATGTATAAAATTAATTTGATTGATTTAATTTGAGAAAGCAAACATTAACGCGACGCGTACACTTTTCCCCGTCCAAAATTTTTAATTAATGGAAAATAGAAAATGGGTATCGTTTTATTTTATACATTTTTATATAAGAGTAAGGCTTTGCCATTCCACTTTATTTTGTCGTAATGTTTGTAACGCCTAAAAGAAAGCATCTGGGAACCACATAAAGTATAAATATACTTAATCAGCATTAAAATCTGAATCGATTTAGGCATGTCTATTCATCTGTCTACGTCTAGTAAATATTTTCCTAGCCGTAAATTTTAAGATAACAAGTTTAAATTTGCCAAAATCATTGGAGGTTTTGGCACCCAGGTTGGGATTATACTACAATGCCTACAAAACAATCATGCTAATCGGCTACGTCTATTCAAAATTTCACAGCTTTAAAATATCTATCTGCAAAATACTAAATAATGTCTGAGTGGTAGAAATCCAAGATTTGCCCACAGCCAAATATCATTTTTTGACTTGTTTTCTTTGTACGAAGTCATTTTATTTTATGCTTTTGGCTTCTCCTTTATTTTGCTGTATTTGTTTTTGTTTTTGGGTTTGTTTTTTCTTTTTCCCTTTTTGTTTGCGTATAAACTATGACTTCATACTTTAATGTAGTTTTTTGCTAGCCTTTTTATATTTTGTATATGTTGTTTTTGCTGTTGTTACTATTATTATTATTATTGCTAATACTTTTCTCTTGTTTCAATTTCCATTTGCCATTATTGATATTGGCATGTGCCCAAAATTCCAATATGCTTTTGTTTCTTTCTTTCTTTTAATTTTATTATTATATAATATATATATATATATATATATATATATATATATATATATATATATATATATATATATACCTATGTATATATGTATATCTGTAAATTATTTTAATTTTATATTTTTGTAGCATTTAGTTTGTTGGTTGCAAGGGCTGGATGGCAACCAACTAATTACAACAAAAACGGCAAAGCAAATGTGAAATTAGACTCACGAATATAAAATAAATTGTTCTTTCTGCATTTTTTTTTCCTTTTTTTATTATACTTTTGGTTTAGTATATAAATTATATAAAGTGTAATATATAACTCTTTATAAATACCATCAAGCCAAACTTATTATTCAACAAATTTTTATGTACAAACTTCAATTATTATACACATTACGTTTTCTAACTAACTTTACCTCTATGCTTCTTCTTTATCCATTCTGCCTCTTCTTCTTACCATCTGCGCATTAGACGACATATGTAGAAAATAGCAAAACTTTAAAGTAGAGTAAAGTAAATATCAAAAGTCATATAATCAGATAACACGGATATCCGGATTCACATATATAAATATATAAACTTACATATATATTTGCATGATAGTGTTCTACATGCATGCTTCTTTTTTTTTTTTTTTTGATAGATATCATTTAAACATACAACGTTTAATATCTCTCCTCCATTTTGCAAATAATTTCTTATTGAAGCATATTATGATGTCTTTTATTCTTATCTGTCCAAAGCCCATCCATATAGGTCAAGGTGAAAATTACACATTTTAAATATAAATGATTGCGTTCCTCATTTAGGCTGCCGAATTCACAGCAGTGCAGAAACAATCTTAACAATCTTAACGTTGCTCATTAAACTGGCTTAAAAATTTGCGAGCTGTATTTTAACGGCAAATTTACATGAACAAAATACAGACGGAGGGACGGATATATAAAGTAATAAAAGGACGGAAGGATGGATAAACAAAGTTAAAACGATTGAGAAAGTTGATAAAAGGTGTAATCATCTTAACTCGTTCTGGTGTTACAAACACAGACTTACAATACACTGAACAAATGATTTGGTGTATACAAATGTTAATTTTTTCAAAAGCAAAACCAAAAAAAAAAAAAGCAGAAATTGCCCTAACAATCGTTTAATACTGATAATTTTTAAAAGAATTCAATTTTGGATTTATCCATAAAGCAATTTTATTTATATACAAACGCTTTTATAGCGTTTTATATGGAATTGTCGAATGAAAAAGAAAAATGGAGAAAAGAGAGACAAGTACTTATGTTTCATATTATCATCGTTAATATCATCATCTTATTATACTGTTTGCCTATTAGGCTAAAGCATTTGAGCGACCGTTGATGAATATTTTTGTCGTATGGTTGGAATGGTTTGATATGATACGCGATTGTGATTGGTTGATTGTTTTGTTGATTATTTGCCGGTCTCTTGGTCTGTCGGTCGGTCGGTCGGTCGGTCGGTCGGTCGATTAAGTAGCGGTTCGCTCGTTTGTTTATCATATAAAATAATAAGTAAATAATGAGATAGATGAGGAGGGCATACACATACGCACACACACACATACACATACACATAAACATGCATTATTATATAAACTACAGACAGAGAATGAAAATAGAATTGATAAAAAAAGAAAACAATAACAACAATTTGATTATGGCTTTTACCGTGCATTGTACGTTTATTGTTATACCTCTTTCTCGCTCTGTTAATTCTTTCTTTGTACTCTTATAAACTAAACTGCTTGTATATATATTTAAATATTGTTTGTTTGTTTTCCTTTTTCTTTTTAATTTTTTTTCTTCTACTCACACAAAGAAAATGTAATAGCAAATTTTTAATGTCATTTTTGTTTGTTTCTGCTTGCTAAAATTAAATATAGAAAACAGCAAGCAGCCCCAAAATACAACTTGCTGAAAATTCTGTTCTCCTCGTAATTAGATCGCTTGTGTGCATGCTGTTACCAAAAACAATATACAAAAAAATTATGTAAATTATGTAAATTCAAAACAAAAACGAAAAAACAAACAAATCTCATTCATTCATTATTTTGCAATAACAATAATACCAACAGCAGCAAGAGCAACAGCAACAACAACCGAGACAAGAACAAATTAATAAGAATGATAATGATAATGCAATAATAACAAAACAGTAAAAGAATGTTCAGTTAAGTTAAGTGTGCTCTGTCGGGCGGTAAATGGTCATTATTTTTAACAATTACTAGTTTGCTCTTCTGGTGGTGTCTCAGCTATTTATTTTGCTATATCTGACAAAGTTATTGTTGTTTTATCTTAATTATTGTTTTGTAACGCCCTGATGTTGGCCTCCCACATCCCTAAATCTTATTGCGAAAATGTTTGAGTTGAGTTCTTTCGGATTTCATAATTATAAATAATTCAGAAATTTCAATTTTTGAAAAATCGTCAAGACTCTTTGAAGCTATTAAATAATTTAATAAAACTGCGTTCAATAAATTTTTCCCCTTATCTTTATTTATATTAAATAATAACTGTTTACTTTATTGATACGTTTTTATATTTACTATATCAATTAAAAGAGAAGGAATAAGAGTGCGCTTTGAAACTTTGCGCATTGGAGTAAAGAGTAAATCGTAAAAGTAAGACAAGAATGTTAGGAGACAGAGATAATTTTATATATATTGATTTAAACATACGTGTACTTTACATGTATTTTTCCTTTTCTTTCTTATTTCGTCTCTTGTGCTTCTTACTAACAAAGTATAACATTTTCAACCTACTGCACGATTTTAGAAGCCTAATACTAAAGCAATAGGGAAAGGCCCCTGAAATTTTTTAGTGTTGTGTTTTTTCTTTAATTCACATACACGCATAACACAAACACGCAACACACACCAGATGTTATCATACGCTCATACTTAAAACGATAAGGAAAATATGTATATATATGAATGTAAATATATGGAGAGTAAATTTTTTATCAACTCTGTCCATCTATCTAACTCCTCTCTCTACCTAACTCGCTCTTTCTACCTAACTCGCTCTTTCTACCCCTCTCTCTTTATTTTTCTCTCGGTTGTCATCACCATCAATTTTTCTTTATTGTTAATCTACTATTACTTATACTTACTTAGCACCTAATACTTTGACATCTCCTTAATTAAATTCAATTAACATAAAAAACACATCACGATAATTATATTATTAAGTTTTATTACAGCTGCTACTGTAGTAATATATGTAATGTGTATAACATATAAGAAAAATATCTTAATCAGACTGATAATCGCTGTTATTATTATCGCTTTTGTCACCTTGATGTTGCTGTTTAGTTTCGTCTACTTTTTTCTTAAGATTATTAATATCATTGTAAAGGCCATCTGACCATTTACCGCTTGGTATATGAGAATAAGCACTAGGGTCCATTGGATCTAAAAGTTCCGTTTCATGATTGCGCGATTGATGATGAGATCGTTCATGATTTTGATCCCGTTCGTCTTTGAAACGTTCTGTTCTTTTAGTTTGCTTGGATAAAGTTTTTTCTAAATCTCTCGACTTTTGTTTACGTGGCAATGATACTGTTGGGCAGTAGGCTGCTTCTTCCAAACTGGGAAACTCTTGAATATTTATAGAATTTGTTGTGTTGGCATTATTGTTGTTACTGATGTTACTGATGTTACTGTTATTGTTATCTGCACTCTTTTTATTGCGGGCTGTTATTACTGATGATTTCGCCTTTCGAATTGAAGCATTAATAATTTCTTCAACTTCACGATGATGTCGAGCTTTAGGAGATTCATTTTTTTCACCGTTATTACCAGCTCCACTTCCATCATTATCAACATCACTGCCGTCACCACCAATGCCATTGTCACCATTATCGCCATCATCATCATCTGCCATAACATTTTCATCTCTTATTGCTGATTCGTCCATTTGCCTCCTTATTGTAGCCGCACACTTTGTTATAATACTTTGCGGATGTGTTGGTGGTAACCACGATACAACGTTATCAGCTTCACATGCAAAATAATAGCAGCCACAACCCGGATCATACAATTCCGTCCATCCATTTGGCAAAGGATATTTACGTATTAAACGCTTATAACGTTTCATATATTCAGCATTTGGTTTTGTAATACCTTCACCCCAACGATTAACACAATATAGCGTACACTTATGCCATATATTATATTTATTAGGGCAGCCTTTAAAACCCATTGCTGAACCAGCTTCGGCCATGCGCACTTTCATTTGTGTTAACCAATAATTATCTTCAATCCGTTTGCGACCTCCCTCCGTTTCCTGATCTAAATCGTATTGCGATGGATATTGATATTCTTCAGATGTAGATGGATGTTGTTTCTGATGCTGATCATTTTCCTCTTCCATTTCATCATAATCTTCAGCTATAACTTCTTCATTTTCAACAGGTGCTGAATGAATTGGGGCAGAAGTAGCATTATTTATTTCATTCGATGACTGGTTAACAGTTTTTTGTTTATTAACTAAACCGCGTTGAGCCAAACGTTGTAATAAAGCTGGTGGCAAACTCATCTTTACAATTTTCTATTTTAATTTTCTTTAATTATATTTTTGCAGTTATATATAATTATACATTTTAATTAATCTGTTTTTATGTTTTTGCTACTATTACATTATATTTTTATTTACAATCTGCCTTCCATTTTAATTTCCCCTTACAATAATTTGTAAATTTGCAAATTTTTCTATGTATGTGAGTAAAATTGAAAATACTATTGTTGCCATTAGAGTGGAATTTATCTTAACTAATCGTGCAATTAAAATAGTTCAATTGTCCATATAGTACGGTACAGATATATGCAGAAATAAACTTTGGACCAAAGAATATATGATTTTACAAGTCATGTAAGATCAATGCAAAGATATAATGTATATTTGACAATTCATTAATAATTATGATCTTCTACTTATAAGAAGTACAAGTGGTAAAGTTTATTGTTGTGATTTGCAAAAAATTTTCTCGTTAGATTGGTATAATTAAGAATGATAATATGGAGATTATTAAAAAATTTTTATACTTGGCTTCGATATGGTAACACCTCACGTAATATTTCCACGTGAGAAAAAGTGCATTGCATTAATTGAAATTGCGATTTGAGTGAAAACTTGCACTAGAGTAAAATCAGAAAGAAAAATATAAATTGCTTAAAAATTTGTATTATACTAATTACGGTTCAACTTAATTCAAATATAATTGATTGTATATATTGTTGTGAAACTTGCATCCCACCATAATTTTGGAAGGTGCCAAAGTATTCACTTACTTTTAGATAATCTACATAAATTTTATATTTGTATACAAAAAAATTAGAATCATTAATAAAATGTCAACTCCACTTAATGTTAACGGTTTTAATACCAATGATAACAGTGAAGGACAACAACAACAAGTAAAAAATATAGTGAAAAATCTTCAAGACGGTTTGTCTTGTGATGAATTATTTGCCACCGCAGAAGGTTTAACTTATAATGATTTTCTCATACTGCCTGGTTATATAGATTTTGTAGCTGAAGAAGTAGATTTAACGTCGCCTTTGACAAAAAGTCTCAATCTATGCGCCCCTCTAGTATCGTCCCCTATGGATACTGTTACTGAATCTGATATGGCTATTGCAATGGCGTTGGGTGGTGGCATTGGTATATTGCATCACAATTGTACACCCGAATATCAAGCGAACGAAGTACAAAAAGTGAAAAAATATAAACATGGCTTTATACGTGATCCATCGGTCATGTCACCTGATAATACTGTGGGCGATGTTTTAGAGGCTAGACGAAAAAATGGTTTTTCTGGTTATCCCGTAACTGCTAACGGTAAATTAGGAGGTCGCTTATTAGGCATTGTAACTTCTCGTGATATTGATTGCCGTGAAAATGAGCGCGATGTCAAGTTAAGCACCATAATGACCAAAAAACTTATAACTGCTCCATATGGTATTGATCTTGCCAATGCTAATGCCATATTGGAAGAGAGTAAAAAGGGTAAATTACCCATTGTTAATGATAAAGGTGAATTGGTAGCACTTATAGCTCGTACCGATCTGAAGAAGGCACGTTCATATCCAAACGCATCAAAAGATAGTAATAAGCAATTATTGGTTGGTGCGGCAATTGGTACCAGACCTGAAGATAAAGATCGTTTGAAATTATTAGTGGAAAGTGGAGTTGATGTTATTGTTTTAGATTCGTCTCAAGGCAATTCCATTTATCAAATTGAAATGATAAAATATATAAAACGTACTTACCCAAATTTGCAAGTGATTGGTGGAAATGGTAAGAATTGAATACGGTCTCAATATATTTTCCTAGTTAAAGTATTTACAATTTTTAAATAATTTTTGTTTAGTGGTTACCAGAGCTCAAGCCAGAAATCTAATAGATGCTGGAGTGGATGCTTTACGTGTTGGCATGGGCTCGGGATCTATTTGTATAACACAGGAGGTTATGGCCTGTGGCTGTCCTCAAGCTACAGCTGTTTATCAAGTATCAAATTACGCTCGAAAATTTGGTGTTCCAACTATAGCTGATGGTGGCGTTCAGGTATATATGTTAATGTAGAAGTTGGGAGAGAATTTAAAATAGACATTATTGTAGAGTATTGGTCACATTGTTAAAGCCTTATCATTGGGAGCAAGTGCGGTTATGATGGGCTCTTTGTTGGCTGGTACATCAGAAGCTCCCGGTGAATATTACCACTTAGGCGAGGTACGTTTAAAAAAATTTCGTGGAATGGGCTCTTTAGAGGCTATGGAAAAGCATGATGCTAAAGGTGCTGCCATGTCTCGTTATTATCATAATGATATGGATAAAATGAAAGTGGCTCAAGGTGTTAGTGGCAGCATTGTTGATAAAGGTTCAATGTTAAAGTATTTACCATATTTAGAGGTCGGATTACAGCACAGTTTACAAGATATTGGCTTAAAATCAGTAAGCGCCTTAAGGGAATCTATTTATACGGGTGAATTACGTTTTATGAAACGAACACATTCTGCCCAACTTGAGGGTAATGTGCACGGTTTATTCTCTTATGAGAAACGTCTCTTTTAACAAACAAATATGGGGTTAAAAAATGCTCCCCAACAAGAATAAGTATGACGTCATGTAGCAGCAACAGCAATCACAACAACAGCGGCAACAGCCATTCATAAATTCGCGCCATATTACATTAATAATTCTATAACAAGAAGTAACAATTTCCATAAAAGTTAAGAGATTATTTCTATAGTTTAATTATAAAAACCATAGTGGCAATTAAATTTTACTTTTAAGTTTACGTAGAATAATTTCTAATTTAATTATTGTTGATAAAAATAATTCATTCTCTTACTTTTCCTCTATGTCTATAACATTTTACTATAATCATCGTAAAGATTAAAGTTCCATATTATTATTGTACACATTTAGAAAATTCAATAGAAAACTTATATTTAATGTACAATTAAATGACGAAATTACATATTATCCAAAATAAACATTAGTAAATGTTATTAACATATATTAAACATAACTATAATTACGCAATAGCTAATTTATATGTAAATATGAAGTATTGTAAAGCAATCTAATAGTTTATTTAATTACGATAATAGAGGAACTTCTACGGATTGAAATGTTTTAAACGCAACGCAAACGGCTGCCGTTTTAATTTTAATAAAGAGCAATAGCTTACTGGCCAATACATATAATGTTGGATGAGCAAGTTTTTGATCCATAATTTAATATCAAAGTTTCATTTATTTATATATTTAACTATAAACGTTTGAATGATGATGAGCAAAAATGAAGGTGCCAAAAGAAATTAATCTTTAAGATTTACGTATAAGTTTTGGCATACTTTGTTAATGTGAGCGCTATGCTGTTTTTATTATAATGGAGGACATGCAGTATTATAATATTTGAAAATCAGTGCTTTAGATTTCTATCAGCAGATCAATAGATAGATAGATAATTAGAGTGAAATGGTTATAATTTATTATTAGAAGGAAGCCGTTAAAAATTTTTTTTAATTAAAAAAACTCCAAACATTTAGAATTTCACGGAAATAATGTATTTTTTTCTTTAAAAATAATTGCAAATGAGATTATATAAATACATAAATATATACATATGTATATATTTTGGCCTATATACCTCTATTATTATACAAGGTATATTAAATTTTTACAAATCTTTGTAATGAAGCACAAAAGGAACAATTCAAAAAACTTAAATTTGTATTTTAGAGAGTTTTTCATATGACTACATTAATATGTATATTTATGATATCTATAAATCATATTATTAAAAATGAATTATGAAATTTTAGTATAGCAGTCCGAAGGATTATACGTTTAATACGGATCTGATAAAACCAGTAATGCCTTTACATGGCGTAATGAAGTAACTTGAGTTTTCCCTTTAACAGAAAAAGTAATCATAATAATTGACTTATATAACAATACTTATACTCAATACAATACTCACTTATTAAACACTTTCTTTAATGTAATAGTCTTCTATTTTTTATGTTTCTATTTTCATTAGATTTTGTTTGCCGCCGTACTCGTAGTAGTGATATTAAATAGTCGCCTTGAAAGGACAACAACAATATTGCTATTTGTTTTTCTCAAAACAGTTTCGAATCAACGGAAACGTGAGCATAACAATAATCAAAAAATTTTCCTTTCTACCATTAATTGATGCTTTTTAATGATAACGCATTGCCATAAATTAACGATTGATTGTTTAATTGAATTATCATTTATGAATAAGCTTTTCAGGTATAACTCTCATTCGAGTGGGAAGTGCTTAACTATTAACTTGATTTCTTGCAATTAAATATTATTTGTTTGTTTTGCTTTATGTTTAGACCATTTGAGAATACATGTCAGTTACCGAAGTAAGTAATTTTGTGCGACAACAAGTAAATCTTCAGGATGGCCTGTCTTGCGATGAATTATTTGCCACCGCAGAAGGTTTAACTTATAAGTGAGTAGTAAAGTAATTTCCGTAAAATTTATTTCAATTATAATTATAATAATAATTTTTATTACGTACTTATTAGTGATTTTCTCATACTGCCTGGTTATATAGATTTTGTAGCTGAAGAAGTAGATTTAACGTCGCCTTTAACAAAAAGTCTCAATCTATGCGCCCCTCTAGTATCGTCCCCTATGGATACTGTTACTGAATCTGATATGGCTATTGCAATGGCGGTATGTGATTTGTTGTTATAAACATAACAGAGCAAATTTTCCATTGTTTATACAAGATTTGAAACTTAATGCGTTTCCTTTTATCTTTAAATGTTTTATTGTTGTTTTAGTTGGGTGGTGGCATTGGTATATTGCATCACAATTGTACACCCGAATATCAAGCGAACGAAGTACAAAAAGTGAAAAAATATAAACATGGCTTTATACGTGATCCATCGGTCATGTCACCTGATAATACTGTGGGCGATGTTTTAGAGGCTAGACGAAAAAATGGTTTTTCTGGTTATCCCGTAACTGCTAACGGTAAATTAGGAGGTCGCTTATTAGGCATTGTAACTTCTCGTGATATTGATTGCCGTGAAAATGAGCGCGATGTCAAGTTAAGCACCATAATGACCAAAAAACTTATAACTGCTCCATATGGTATTGATCTTGCCAATGCTAATGCCATATTGGAAGAGAGTAAAAAGGGTAAATTACCCATTGTTAATGATAAAGGTGAATTGGTAGCACTTATAGCTCGTACCGATCTGAAGAAGGCACGTTCATATCCAAACGCATCAAAAGATAGTAATAAGCAATTATTGGTTGGTGCGGCAATTGGTACCAGACCTGAAGATAAAGATCGTTTGAAATTATTAGTGGAAAGTGGAGTTGATGTTATTGTTTTAGATTCGTCTCAAGGCAATTCCATTTATCAAATTGAAATGATAAAATATATAAAACGTACTTACCCAAATTTGCAAGTGATTGGTGGAAATGTGGTTACCAGAGCTCAAGCCAGAAATCTAATAGATGCTGGAGTGGATGCTTTACGTGTTGGCATGGGCTCGGGATCTATTTGTATAACACAGGAGGTTATGGCCTGTGGCTGTCCTCAAGCTACAGCTGTTTATCAAGTATCAAATTACGCTCGAAAATTTGGTGTTCCAACTATAGCTGATGGTGGCGTGCAGAGTATTGGTCACATTGTTAAAGCCTTATCATTGGGAGCGAGTGCGGTTATGATGGGCTCTTTGTTGGCTGGTACATCGGAGGCTCCCGGTGAATATTTCTTTTCGGGCGGTGTGCGTTTAAAAAAATATCGTGGAATGGGCTCTCTAGAAGCTATGGAAAGGCCAGATGCTAAAGGTGCTGCCATGTCTCGCTATTATCATCAAAGTAAGGATAAATTGAAGGTGGCTCAAGGTGTTAGTGGCAACATTGTTGATAAAGGTTCAATGTTAAAGTATTTGCCATATTTAGAGGTTGGATTACAGCATAGTTTACAAGATATTGGCTTAAGATCCGTAAGTGCCTTAAGGTAAATTATTATTATCGGCGGAATTATATTGTACCATTATACAATTTACATATGTACAATTTATGCGTATGCAACAAAATTTTTAGGGAATGTATTTATACGGGTGAATTACGTTTTATGAAACGAACACTTTCTGCTCAAATAGAAGGGAATATTCATGGTTTATTCTCCTACAAAAAACGATTTTTTTAACGCAACTGTAGAATTGGAGAAATAATAATTGTGAATATAATTATTAATTAAGGTTTTTTACACATGAATGTACAATTAAGTGATATTATTAACTTACATCAGAGTAAACATAGGTCATAAATCGTATGATTTGTACTATAATAAATATGACTTTTCATGAAGTCCTTATTTTTATCCATTGATGTAGAGCATTGTACATCACTAAGAGGTGCATAAGATAACGGGGCTCTCAGAAAAACTTTTTAATTCTCTCTGAAGTATTTGAATATAAATTTATTATTAAATTATAACTTCTTGACTTAAATAGGTTAAAAAAAGAATTAAGAATTGTTTGCCACCAAGTATAACATTTCTATTTGTTTACTATACAATTTATTGAATGATACTTTAAATGCCTGAAGTAAAATACAATTGCTTTACATTATATAAAACTTTAAATAAGTTTTAATGAAACTATAAAAGGAGTAGCAATTCTATAATTTTTATGAGAATACAAGGGCTCTTACGTTAATGCAGAGTTGTTTTTTGTGTTTCCCATATGGTGTGCAGTCGAGTTTCAATAAAAACAAGTTTCACGTGTTAACTAATTCTTTGAGTTAATTAAAAAAAATTTTGTTGTACAATATAAAATAAAAAAAGTTAAGGAAAACGTAATGGGACGAAAAAAGTATGCTCATAGTCGAAATATAACAAAAAAGGAACGTTATCAATCCATAGAGTTGGCACGTTTAAAAAAATGCCTAGGTATTATGGATGTTGACCAACCCACTGAAATAGCCACCACACAAAAAACAAAGGACTTAACAAAAGATGAAAAATTATCAATAGAAGAGGACCAAGAATTAAAATGTTTGTTAAAGGAAAACCAAACGAAAGGTGGCAAAGTTGAACTGAAAAATGACAAAACTGGCAAAATTCATGTGTATGATACAAAAACGTTAAAAGATCAACATGGTAATTATCCACCATGGTTTAAACGTACTAAAACTCTAAAACGTTTACGTAAAAAGGCCCATGCTCAAAAGAAGAATTTCAAACAGCAATGGACTACCGCTGTCGTCCCAATATAACAAAATTTCTTTAGATTTGAACATAAATGAACATATAACATACGTAAGCTTCAATTTTTTTCAGTTCATATTTTGCTGTGAATGTAAATGCTATTTAAAGAAGCAAGAAGCAAATAAAATACGTGTTTGAATACTTAAAAGAAATTATATAAATTGAACATAATTATCTTAACAGAATAATTATTCTAAAAATACATTTTTAAAACTAGATTTACTTGTCAGTAAGAATACTTTCAAAAGCTTCTTAGAAATTTTTTACATTTACTGTGAAATAATAAAACAGCTGATATAATAAAGGTTTTTTTGTGAGCTATTATAAAAAATTTTATGTAATAATAAAGAGAAAAGAAAAAAAGCTAAATTATGCCTTTAGTGAGGTTGTTGCGAAAATTTCCACAATCATTTCATCGACAATGGACTGGGATTTGGTTGGTACGTCATCTATCAAGTAAAAAGGAGGCGCCAATCGTTGATGCGAAAACTATTTTTACTGAACCAGAAGAATTGGAACATCAAAAAAAATTAGCTGGTCACATTACGGTGCCAGTAAACGTTGATATTAGCCCAATAACTGGAGTTCCAGAAGAACATGTAAAAACTCGGCGCGTACGTATATACATGCCACCAAAGAATGCCATGCAAAGTGGTACGAATAATATAAATCAATGGCAAATTGACTTTGATACGAGAGAACGTTGGGAAAATCCTCTAATGGGCTGGTGTTCCACTGGCGATCCGTTATCTAATATGCAAATAAATTTCAATTCGCCAAATGAGGCTATAGATTTTTGCGAACGAAACGGTTGGCGCTGGTTCATAGAGGGTGAACAGAAACCTAAGAAGGAACGTGTTAAAAATTATGGCGCAAATTTTGCTTGGAATAAACGTTCAAGGGTCTCTACCAAATAGATGTACATTATTTAAATTCAAATAAGGTTATTACGTTTGCTTGAACGAGGGTTAATCAAATTTGATGAAAAAAATTGTGTTACTGATATTTATTAAAGTGTTTTTTATTGTGTTTTGTTTTTGCATGTTTGTTGTGTGTTCTTGATTTTTTATGCTTATGCTTATTTTTTACTTTTTTAGATTTATTTTTACTTTCACGGCGGTGATGATGGGATGAGGGCTCCAATTCAAACTCAGGACCACATCGTCCCCTATTTCTCTCCAGTCGATTTCCTGATCTTTTACGAGCAGGACTGTATTGTCTTTGATTCCTATCAGGTCTTTTACTTATTTTTTCTCTCTCATATAACTCCCGACTTGATGATCTTTCTCCTTGTTTCGGTTTTTTTATCTGCCTTGATTCAGGTGACGCATTTTCTCGGGACCTTTTATCATATTTCCCTGTTGTTTTTGGAGAAATTTTCAATTTTATGGAGTGTTCCCGTTCTTGTCCTAAATATTCCTGTAAGGCCTGCATTTGTAAATCAATTAAACCACGAACTTCTTCCAAATATGTTGGTTTACTTATACGATGGCGCCGTTTCTTGGATTTTTCTTTACGTTTCTTAGCTACAATTTCCTTAAAAGTTAATTCATGATGGTTTCTTTTTTCTATGTCATTTGGGGTTTCTAATTTTTGAGTATTTTGTATAACATATTCATAGATTTTCAATTTCTCCTCTCTGGAGAAATTTCTTTGATATTCATCAAAATTAAATGCAGCTTCCTTCGTTGAATCAGCCAATAATTTTTGTAATTGGGGCGTCTCTGCGAAAGGTAACTAATTAAAATTGAAAAACACCTCTTGGAATTAAAGCAATAAATTAATACGTTACCCAACATTATAGAATTTGAATGAGGAAGGCTATTTGGATAGGTTCTAATTTTTGGCTTCACAATTTCTAAAGGTTTTTCAATTCTTTCGCATGTCATCGAATTTGTATTGAAATTCTTCAATACACCATCCTCCGTCCAGTTCAATCTCTTTAATATATTTTGCAACCGCTCCTTACTTGTTTTAATAAATGTCTTTATATCTTCAGATGCCATACGGTCTTTCAATAATTCAGATCTACTTTTCTGAAGGTCGTTATTGAAGCCTTTACAAAAATTATCTTCATTTCTTTTTGTGTTTTTTTGAAAATTAATATTAATGCTACGTCGAACATGTAAATAATTAATAGAAAGAAAAAAGTACTGTGCAATTTATCCTCTATTAAATGAAATTGAAGCAACGCTTCGATTTGTATATATATTGCGCATAATAATAATATACAATTACATTAAAGTTAGTACGTTAATTGCACAGGCTACACATAGTGTATACGATTTGCAGTACATGGATTTAAAAAAAGAAGAAGAGTAAAATGTTTTGGAAATTTGCAAAGCAAATTTTTAAGAATTTGCTTACAAAGTGAGATCTTGGTTTGGTTTTTTTTCTTTTTATTAGAAAAAAGTTCATGTAATATTAAGAAAAGAGGTGCAAGTATATAAATAGCTTAAAATAGTATTATATTTTAATGAAACAAACTAATTGGATTGTGATAATATATTGTTGTTGGTGCTATTGAAAATAAAAGAAGTTCATTTATGTATAAATGTATATTTATTAGTACATATAAATAAATACAAAAATGGAATTTAGAAAACGGGCTCGTTTGGAAATTGTTAGTAGTCAAAATGAAGAAATTCATAACTTATATGGCAATGGTGATAGTGGTGTTGACACCACTGCCCTTGCTACTAAAGGTGATAAAAGGTATATAAAAAAGTCTGCACATGTATTAAATATGTATATGTGTATATATACTATATGTATGCATGTAAATCATTGTTTCTTAGTTATTTATTAAATGGCCATCAAGTAGCTGCATTAACTGCTGCTGGCCAATGTGCTGAAGTAACTGCTACATTACCGGCGAATATTTTATTAACTATATGTGATGAAAATTCAGAAGAAGAATCTCAGGAGTTTATAATTGATAGTTCAGTTTTAACCCAAATCAAGCAAGAACATAATGTGGCTATGCAAACTTCATCATTACCACTTCCATCATCACAATTACCATCCTTAGCATGGTCTGTAGCACAATCATCTATATCACCACAAGCAAATAGTTTAATGCCTTTACCAACTCAATATCGTTTAATAACAAATACTAATATTAACAAAAATGTTAATAGCAATAACACTATCCATCAACAACAACAATATATTGGCCAACATAAAGCAATTGCTAATTCAGATAATTCAAGTACAATAATATTAAATTCATCAACTGGATGTGATATGAATACAACTGCTGCTGCTGCAAATTTTCTTACAAATGCCGTACAATTACCCCCCGGCTGTGAAATATATTTACTTAAAGAATTTCTCGATGTACCCGTGAATTGTTCGACATCACTGACTCAAATAGAAACTAATAGCGATGGTATTGGTGGGGTTGAAATAAATGATGTTCCGGATCAGAGTGCCTCCAATATCCCCACTGAGATAACTGCTGCCATTATTAAAAATGAATCTGATATGAGTCAAGTATTAACATCATCAAATGCTGCCGATGCCAACGTACAAAATTTACAACAACAACAGATAACGGAAGCTTATGATTTAAAATCTAGTAACCTTGTGGCCATCTGCCATCATGGTAATAATAGCACTGCTGTGCATGATGACCCCTCAAACAAACGCAGTTACAAATTAGAAACACATAAAAAACGTGATGATAAGCGACGAGCCACACACAATGAAGTGGAACGTAGGCGGCGCGATAAAATAAATAGTTGGATTTTTAAATTAAAAGAAATGCTTCCGACAGATATGAATGTCGTACAACAACGGCCGATTCAACAACAACAATTACAAAATCCAACGCAAATCAACGAACGCACTGCTCCAACGACAGCAACCACAACAATAATTTCGTCAACAACAACAACAGCCACAGACACAGCGAATGGACCCATGGCGATACGTTCAATGCAAAAAACGCAACCACAACAAGAATCCCTGTATCATAATAGTACGCGCGCACCACCTAATGATTCTAAATCTCAAATATTAATTAAGGCCTGTGAATATATAAAATGCATGCAAGATGAAATTAAAAGGTATAAAAGATTTATATTAAACTGATATTGTCTATACCTATACCCGCACATTTACGTTTACTATGAAAGCTTTTAAAGAAATGGATAGATTTATACGTTTATTTATTCGTTTAATTATTAATGTTTATTTTGGTCTCGTCTGTAATTTTTTTTAGTCTTCATCAGTGCTTTAAGGAGAATCAAAATTTACGTTTATGTAACCAGCGTTTACAGGAGGAATTATACTATTTACGTCAAAAGCAAATGAAGTATGAAAATACTGAATCGAATGAAAGTGATCACGAAATATTGGCAGTAACAACAACAGCAAATGTAGGTAAAAATAATTTAAATACAATTATTGGCAATGATAACTGTAGCCATTTAACATAAGATACTTTAAATTATGAAATAACAAAATAAATAAGGCTAGAGAAACAAACGTAATCGCAGCAAAATAATAAAAACAACAACAATACGCGGCAATAAAGAATTTCATGCTATAATTCAAAAGAAGTGAAAAGTTTGTAGTCGGTCGGGACCGACTCTTAAATACCTTATACCACTTTCGTTAAAGCGATTAAAGTTAAATAAGAGAATTATAATTCACCAAAAATTATTTCAAAAATACATTATATCAGAAAAGGTTCAACAAATGGTTCAAAAACGGATCTATCTCGATCAAAATTGGTCGAGATAAATATTTTTTTAATGTCAAAGCACAAAATAAGGTTAATCTTGCTTTTTGTCCATATAATGATTTTTTTCAAAAAAGTTGGACAACCAGACAAACAGGCTAAAATCTAATCAAGAAATATTTCTGAGTCGCTTGGTATAGTAAGAGGCGCATTTATCTTAACTCCTTTTGGGTGTCACAAACATCTGCACAACCCTATAATACTTTGTAGGTATTATAGGGTGTAGGATATGAAGCTATGAAGCAAAAGCTGAAATTTTAATACCTGAAAATGAGCAGCATTCATTCATTATCACCAGCAGCACCAAGAATATTGCAATCTTACAAGGAACACAATATAAAATCTAATTTATACGAAAAATAACTTTTCTTTTAAATAATTTTTCGTTAGTTATGTATAAACAAGAAAAAAATTTTCAAATCCTTTGTGCAACAATTATATTTTCACTACGCATTCTAAAGAAATTTTGGACGCATCAAAATGAATAATGCGTGTGGTTAAGTTTTTTTTTTCTTTTTATAAATGAATGACCCCTTTTCCTGTAATTTAAATTTGATGGTAAACCAAAAGCCTTTTTAAGTGAAAAATCAAATTCCTGATTCCAAATGAAATTTTAAATATTTGACTTTAGCTAGTCATTTTATTAAAACGGAAGATTAATGATAAGAATACACATATTTTAGAGAATAATTACCTTTGTGGTGTGCTCACTTTATTTTTTAAAGTAAACTTAAATTCAATTTTGTTATATAATAATATTAAATTAGAAAACAAACAAAAATAATGTACCAGCAAGTGAAAATGAAACATTAAAGTATAACGCAATAGAAATAGCCAGACTTTTTGACAAATAAAAGATAAATACCTCGTTTTTTAATATATACATATGTATGTATATACAAATGTATATGTGTAAATATAATAATGAAAAATATTTTATGAAACATAACCAAATAATCTTATGAAATATTTATGACAAAGTTTGTTTGAGTAGACTTTAGACAAATAGATTACAAAAATATAAAATAAGTTTTCTGAGTTCCTATAATTATTTTAGTTTATTAGAAATAGAAAATAAATTAATTTGTTATATATATATATATATATATATATATATATATATTTGTATATATAAAAGAGATTGTGATGAAATTTTCCATTTAGTAATTTTTATTAAATTTGAGATTCTTTTTGGCCTTTTTTTAGTTAAACAGAGAAATTTATTGTCATTAAATATATACAATTACACAATTTAGCATAAATATGTTTATAAAATGATATATACGTACACACATACACACAAGTATACATATACATTTATTTAAATGTATAGCAGAATTAATAAGTTTATGGTACGTAAATGATAGAGAAAAAGAAAAAAAAACCGCATTACAATTAACGCCAACTTATTGAATAAACGATCATATGTGTACTTGTGTGTGTGTAAAAAAAGTTGTTAACATTAATTGTTGCCTGAAATTTTTAAACACAAATTAAAAAAAAGAAAACCAAAAAAAAATAACAGTTATTTAATTATAACATAATTATTGTTTATTTACATGATATATATGTAAATATAAATATTTTATATGTATTCATAAGTATATTTACCAAAAACAATTCATGCGTACCAAAGATTTTTTTAATTTAGACAATACCCTAAGAAATGTATTAAAATATAAGATTTTCTCTATTGCACACTTGCATTATCTTTTTCCCACTCTCTCTGTTAGTGATCTATTTTCAAGTTTCTAATGAATTTCTAATGAGAATTTTTCAAATTATAGGTTTTCCTAGTTTTACTTTCTCTCTCTCTCCCACATACACACACACACACACACACACACACACACACTTTTTTATTCATTCAGAATTTCACTTTAAAATTAGGAAATTCTTTGAAATAATAGACGTAAGAAAATTTTTGAAAAGTAGTGCTTCCTTTTAAAGAAGAAGTAGAAAAAAAAATACTTATAATAATTTTCTTTGAAATTAGTAAAAACCTCAAACTGATTTAGATAATGATAAAGAATCAGAAAATGATTAGGAAAATGTTGAGCGAATTAAATGAGATAGAATGGAATAAAAAAATAAATTTTATTGTTAAAATCTGAATCATAAACAGTTATTAAAGAAAAGCAGAAAAATTCGAAAATAGCAATGTTAGAAAAAGTAAGCACCTTCTAAGAGATATATTGATGTTATTAAACATTCCCACATAAATTTCTCTGCATCATAATATTATTTTAATTTTGCAGTTAACCTTTATATGAAACATTTCCAATTTCTAGGCGATTTGCAGAAAAACAAAATCAATATAAATGTACGTGGCTGATCTATCGTTACACCTCTCTATTATCTCTATTCCTATATCTTAATCTATCTTTAACCAAAATAATTATCAAATTATCAATGTAGAGTAAGCGTGTTGTCTGTTGAAAGCAAAAATTAAAAATAAAATAAATATATTCTTGTTTATGTTGCAAAAGAAAAATTATTATATAAAATAAAATAATCAAGACAAAAACAAAACAAAACTAATTAATTACAAATAATACTTTTTTGTAATAGTAATCATTAAAAACTAATTAAAAAAATTATGCAAAATCATACTACAAACGAAAAGTTACCAAATAAAAAATTAACAAAAAATATTTCAAATTAAACATTTGCATAAGATAAAAATTAAATAGTACCGAATTATATAAATTAAAAATTCTAGTAAACGAAATGTTCTATATTAAATTAAGAGGAAAAAATTCCAAATGAAAAAAAATCTCGGACAAAATGCAAAATAGATAAAAACGTTTCAAATGTATTATAAAAGTTGGCAACTTATACGTAAAGTAAATTAAAAAGAATTTAGAATTTATTTTTACAAATATATATTAAAAAATCATTATCAGCTTAAAATTGTATTAAAATATTATCAAAAACAATTAAAAAAGTAAATCATTTAAAATATTATAATAAAAATTATAAATGTACAAAATTACGATGAAATTAATGTGCATGTAAAACCAATTTAAATGAAATCAAAATCATACCTAGATTAGTTAACAAAATTTAATAAAAAAGAAAAGAAAAACGAATGAATAAAACTTTATCACGAAAGTTACAAGTTACATGAAAAATAATAAACAAAAAAGTATCTATTAAAATAAAAGAACAATAATAAAAATAAATAAATAATAATAGTAAAAATAAATATTTCATGTTGAATGTACTAACTAAGGCATTACAATTAATTATTATTAATAATAATTACTCAACCAGTTTTGTCTATTTTTATTTTTGTAAAAGCTGAATTTCTTCTAATTCGATTAGATCCATTAAAAATAATGTAAAAAGTCGAGATTTTCACGAAAAGACTTTTATAAAGAGCGAAGAGTTTATTAAAGACGGCCTTTGAAAAATTTGTTTTATGCTTTTTATCTTAGGTTATATATAAAGAAAGATATAAAATTTGTTAATTTTAAGAAAATAACAACAATAGCAAATTCTTTGTGACCTTTTTCTTGTTTTTAGTTTATTATTTTTTAGTTAATTCAACAGGAAATCAGAAAATTAATAAAAAAAAGTATAAAAACTATAATTAATTAAAAAATTCACTGAAAATTTTTCGATAAATCGAGTATAAGTAGAACAAACTTTGTGAATAAAAATTTAAATATTCAAATACAATAAAATACAACAGTTAACAATTTCAAATGTATTCAATATATAAAAATTAGTCTTAATATGTACATTTAAATTGTATGGAAAAGTTACATTGCAAAAAAAAAAAATCATAAAACTAACAGTGAATTTTTACAAAAATCTAGCAACCAATATCTATGGAGATAGAAGAATATTTAATATTCAAACATAAACCGTAACCAATATTTTAAAGTTTTCTTTTTTTGTTGAAAGTAATAACAAAAGTAATACAAATATGAAAGATTCAAAAAATGAAATATTAACAAAAAAAAAAAAAAACACAACTAAAAAATTAAGAGAAAGTTCTGGCGCAACATTAAATTACACCAAATCAAATCAAAAATATAAACAAAAAAGATTTCGTTTATTTAAAAATATAAAATAAAATTTTATTAAAACCGTATTAAATTGAATTTTAAAAATTGTAAAAATTTGTGGGCACTTATTTCCTATTACGAAAAAATATTTCAGCCTACCTTTTTTTTAATTTTAAATATTATTTCCTCAATAATATAAAGGCTAATTACATTTATTTTATTTTTTATTTTAAGATTTTCTTATTATGCATCTGATAACTTCATCAATTTCAAGGAAATGGATAAAGCCTTTCTCTCCATATAAGGAAACTTTTATTTTGTTTGGCTGCACAATTAAGTAAGTGTTAACAAATCATTTTTGATCGTTTAAAAAAATTGACAGAATATAGAATGACAGTATGACTGAAATCTTTTGGGAATTGTGTATTTGTTGATTCATTCTATTTGCGATTCAAATTCAAGTTAAAATCTGTTCATGATTAAAAGGCAAAAAAATGAAACGACTTATTTCAGTTGTTGTTGTGGGTTTGTTTGTTTGCTCTTTTTTTGCTTCTCACAATTTTATTTTATTATATTTATAGCAGAAATTTTTTTAATTAATTTGTTTTTTCAATTTCATAACTGCTAACATGATTAATTATAATTTATTATTTTATTTGTCTTACAAAGTTTCTCGATTTTGCCTTTTTACAATTATACAATAAATAATTTATGATAATAAAATTATGAAGGAAATTTTATTGCAAGAATAAGTCCTATACGTCAAAATACATAATATGGAAAAATATTGAAGTGTAGTATTTTATAAAGCTGACTAACCGAATAATTTTATATATAACTTTTAATTGTTTAATGTTTATAATGATAATTCATTATTATTATTTAAATGTTACACTGCAATTTAACGCAAATTGTAAAATATGGTTTGTGAAATTTGTGAAGTTTTATTATGTTACATTGATATGATTACATATGTGAAATTAAATCATAGCCAAATGGGATTGTCCGATTAATATTAAATTGTCGTAAATTAAATGTAGATTGTATTACAAAAAAGAAAGCCAATTGCGAGTATAATTGTGGTCCATGATAACAAAGTAACAATGAAAACGAAAATAAAATGCGCTTGGACGTAGCATATACTTTGCTTATGAAATACCAAAGCAAAACTAAAGAAACAGATCAGGAATCGTGGGAACAAGTGTAATTGATTTTATCTATTGTAATTATTGTTATTGTTTTTGTGAAAAATTTTTTTTTCAAGTTACAGTTTTGTTTTAATTATCTTACTCTACTTTACTTTTTCTTATTGGCATTGTCCGTGGAAATTTTACTTTTTAAATGATCTTTATAATCTAAAATGTTGCCATTCCATTTGGTAACAGTCTCCTTCTCACAAACCCATATCTCTTCAGCAACCTGATTAATGAGACGAAAATCGTGAGATACTAAAACCATACCACCATCAAAATCATTAATAGCATCGGCTAGGGCATCAATTGTTTCCATATCTAAATGATTTGTAGGTTCATCTAATAATAATAAGTGTGGCACTTGCCATGCCAGCCAAGCGAAAACCACTCTGCAACGTTGACCATCTGATAATTGTCGGATGGGGCACACTTGTTGGCGACCGGTTAACCCATAACGTCCGATAATTTTTCGCATTTCTTCCTTCTCTTTAACATCGGGAAAAGCACGCATCATATACTCCAACGGACTAACATCCAAGTCTAATAATTCATGTAAGTGTTGATGATAACGGGCTATACGTAAATGGGAATTTTTACGTATCATCCCAGATGTGGGTACTAAATCCCCATACAACAATTTCAATAATGTTGATTTACCAGCACCATTTGGTCCTACCAGTGCCAAACGTGTATCCAAATCAATACCAAATTCTAAATTTTTATATATCCATGGTGTTGCCTCACTATAACGAAAGCTAACATTCTGTACCATTATAACAGGTGGCGGTATAGTGCCACATGATGGGAAATAGAAATTTAAAACTTTGTCGTCGATCACTTTTTCCGTTAAACCCTGAGCAACCATTTTAGCTAAAGTTTTCTCTTTGGATTGTGCCTGGCGTGCCAACTTGGCTGAACCGTGCCCAAATCGTGCTATATAATTTTTCATATGGGCAATCTGATCTTGTTCCCAATTGTATTGCTTCATTTGATTCTCCAACAATTCCATTCGCGTGCGTACGAAAGCCTCATAATTGCCTGTATAATACTTAAGTCGTTTCTTGGTCATATGTATGATGTTGGTGCAGACACCGTTTAAAAAATCTTGTGAATGAGATATTAAGACTAAAATACGTTTATAAGTTTTTAATTCTTCTTCTAACCACACGCATGCATCCAAATCTAAATGATTGGTAGGCTCATCCAATAACAAAAGATGTGGTTTCACGAATAAAGCTCGAGCCAAAGCGATACGCATACGCCAACCACCTGAAAAGTCTTTAGCCTGTTTTTGTTGCATGTTTTTATCAAAGCCTAAGCCATGTAAAATCCGAGCCGCTTTGGCTTCCGCTTCATCAGCAGCCATATCATCTAACCTTTCATAGATATCGATTAGTTGCTCTTGAGCATCATCATCTTCACTCATAGTCAATTCTTCGGCTAATTTTTCTAGCTTAATACGCTCCTCGTCCACTTCCATGACACATTCTAAAGCGGTTTTAGTACTGGCAGGTATTTCACGTGTCAAATGGAATATGTCAATATGATTTTGTATAGGGACTTCACGATTACCCAATACTGCCAATAATGAAGACTTACCACAACCATTTAAACCGATTAAACCGTAACGGCGACCACAATTCAACTCAAGCATAGTGTCTTGAAGTAATTCACAGCCGAAAAATGTTATAGAAAAATTTGCTATTTTAATATCTCGAGCTCGTGGATGTACGGCCAAGGTGCCGGTACAAGAACGAGCCTCTGCAGAAATTCGTGCTTCCTCTTCCAACTTGGCACATAATTTCTCCTCTTCAGTCATTTCACGGGGCGGTTCATTTGCGGTACCGTTTGTTAAAGAACCATTTGAGGTTGATGTTATTCCTTTCTTGGATGATGAAACTTGCTGAATTTTCTTATTACGCGCTTCCTTTTTACGTTGAGCATCACGTTTTTTGGCGTCCGAAGGCATTTTGTCCTGAATTTTCTTTCGCTTTCCTCTTATTTTAAATAATGGAAAAATAAAACAAGTGCCAAATTTTTGTTTTCAGTGCTAAAAACTTTCCTTATGGACCACAATTAATCGAAAGAGAACTTTCCTCCAGGTATATTGTTAGAATATGTGATAATTTATTAATATACGCACTAGCGCTGTCACACATATATGTAATGGTTTACAATCAATTGTGAAGTAAATACAGCAATATGTTTTCACATTTATTTTATATTAAAATCACCTTGTTTTTGACGTATAAGTTGTAGATTTTCAGTAATATTTAATAAACTACATGCGAAAAATTACGTACGTAATAAGAAAAACTGGCAAAACGTTTCAATGAACTATCCCCAGAATATATATAATTGCTAACAGTTTTATTAAGAGTGGGTACGTTCAATGTATGCTAAAATGTTTTTATATATCGTTTAGTTAGGGATTACAAAATAATAATTGTTATATATTAGACGTTTTTTTCATTGTGCGATCTCTAACTAAAATTTAACAGAGGCAATATAGCAGTACTCGTGCGTATTCTCGATTAGTGTGTAGTGTTAAAGTAGATTCTCATAAAAAATAAAGGTAAAAATGTAAAGTAAAAAGAATTAAAGGGTATATAATAAAAAAGTTTAATTAAATGTGTTATTAGTGTAATAAATTTATCATTTAGTAGATAAATAATAGTGAAATAAAGTTAATATTAAATGGAAGTTTTGCGGTGAAGAAAGAACCGAGTGAACATTCACATATACAATGTAGAGATTGTGCGAATTAGTCACTTCGGTTTTTTTGTTCCTTATTACAAGGATGGCAATAGTGTAAAAGTGCAGTTATATTAAACGAAATCAGTCGTACCAGCGAAAATAAGGAAATAAAAATATTACGGGCAATAGTATGCTCAATTTAAATAAAAAAAATTTTTACTGCACAAACACAAAATATATATGTCGCATTCACGGACGCAAGCACTCGCTTTTTTAGGCAAATCAATCAGCCAGCAATACGTTTAGTAATTTGTGCAATGTACATTTCTATAAAAAAATGTATATCTTTTTGGTATTATTTGTTTTTTGGTTTAAATGCGACAACACCCAAAAAGAAGAAATTTTAGAAGTTTTTTTTTAAATATGCAAAGTGTAAGATGCTGTAAAAAAAGATCGTTGTGATGAAATCGAAAAAATTTAATTTTTCTTGTTCATTTCAAGCGATTTCAAAAGATCTCAGGAAAAAGTAAAACTTGCATGCAGGAAACATGTACAAACTTGCATTCCTAGGTGACTAAGACAAAAAATGATATATAAGTAAAAATTTTTAATGTTGTAAGAAGGCCAGGAAATAACACGACAAAAATACAAATAAAAAAACAACGAATTATATTTATTAACTGAATTTACTTCGTAAAACGCCTACAATAGAAAATAAGACATACATGCAGTGTTTTTGCTTTTTTTTTTTTTTTGGTTTTCGTTTTGAGCCCATCATAATCTTATAACTTGTGCCATTTTATATAAGCACACATGCACACAGGTTATTTTAGATGTATATATGTATAAAAAAAGTGCTTCCTATTTACATGCATTTTCTCGTTGTGTTGTAACTACATTTCTGCATGAAATTTTTTTGTATGCCATATAAATAATTTTTGCTAAAACATTAAATTGTGTGCCATTTTTTTTTTTGCGTGTGGCTGTTATATATGAAAGGAAAGAACGGGGCAAGATAATAAATTATAATAATAACAACAACAACATTAATATTAATAGAGAACTTAAATTTTAATTTCAAAAGTTAATAATCTGTCTAGTTTATATTGTTTTTAACAAAATACGATACAAACAACCAAAAAGCCAAAAAAAAAAATAAACGGGGGGCTCTTAAATTATAGATAAAACAACAACTAACTATATTAAGATTACATCGACTACACTAATATATATATAGATATATATGAGTGTGCGTGTGTGTGTGTGCATGTGTGTGTGAGTGTGTGTGAATGCTGATTTGACATATATGTATATATGTATATGTATATTGGAGTAATAGTTAAAGGTTAAACGGCAAATGTAATATGGATTGCAGTATTGTAGATTTAGTAGATCAACATCATCAACAGCAGCAGCAGCAGCAACAACAACAACAACAGCAACAGCAGCAACAATTAAAAAATTTAGCAGCAACATCAGCAGTACTTACTCTCGACGATTCGGTAAGCCTATAATTTTATATTATTTATAAAAAATTTATATATTTATATTTATTATTTATTGCACATAATTTTTGTACTATTTGTCCTACACAAAATTTCTTCTATTGGCATAATCGAATTATATAGCACAATTTTTTTTTTCTATTCAGTACCTTTTTTAATGTAACAATTCCTTTCCAAATATATTAATCAGCATGTTTACCCTTTTTTTTTATCATATTTTCCCATAAGGCTAATTGGTGTAGTCCCTGGCTGAAATTATTTCTTATAATTTTATCTCTCTTTTAGTGCTTTTATTGTATATTGTTCCTTTTTCATTTATTATTATGTAATTACTTATGGTAGAAATGTTATCATTTGTAGGACTTTTATTACTTTATTTAATTTCTATATTTGTTAAAAAGTTTCTTAGCTATAAAAATAGCCCATAAAAATATGCTTTACTTAAGTGTGTGTGTGCATGATTTGAGTCATACTTTTAATTTTTGGAAAATGTACCTTTTCATTTGAATGTATGCCATTCTTTGATGACTTAGAAACGTTAAGATCAAAATTGCTGTAAAAATTTGATGTTGAGGCATATTCAACAAAAAAAAAATAAAATAAAATATGTATATATATATATATATATATATATATATATATAGAAATTAAAAAATATGAGGGTGTTTGGCATAATATGGTGGCATGGTGATTAGTTGCACTGATGATGGTGGTTGTTTTAGATGAATCATTAAAATTTTCGTATGAAATTTGACAGAAAAGAAAAAGAAACGGCTATAAAATCAGTGTAAAATTTTGCCTCTAACTAGAAATTGTTTTAAAATTTGATTACAATTTCTGTCTTTCCTTTTTGCTTGGTCCCTCCTCTCTATTTCCCTTTCTCATTCATACCCCGAAGCCTCTTAAAACTTTTAAAAACCTTAAAACAATTAAACGGTTTTCAATTTATTTGGAAGTAGAGTTCATGTCAAAATTAAAATAGAAAAAAAGCAGAAAATTTCTTGTTACTTTTAATTGTTGTTATTTAAAATTTTTTTATTTTTTCTATCTTCCTATAGGTTGTAGTATAAAAAGACAATTAGATATTTATGGAGATAAACCCAGAGGTAAAAGTTTTGGTTTTAAGTAAATTGAAAGAAATCCTAAATTGATTTTTTTTATTTTCTTTTTATAATTGCGCCTAATTTCTTCCGTTTCTACCTTTTTTCTTATTCCTCTTTTTGAATTTTTTTTTTCTATTATATAAAATAAAGAAAAGTCACCGGTAGTTTTTCCTTATTTTATATGCATTGTTCATTTTTTTTAAAATCATTTGCTGCATGCATGGTAAAGTAAAATTAATTTGTAAATCACGTATTCAAAAATTTTTTATTGTTGTTTTTGCATTCTTTAATGTAAAATTAGCATAAAAATAAAGCGTACATTTCCATAAAGAGATACAAATGACAAAAATAGAAGACAATCCAAAGTTCATTAAATACAAAAAGACTACAAAACATTGGCATTGATTATGATTCGATATATTTACGAAGGTGGCCTTATTTCTGTTCCATTACAAATCACATCATTAGTTGTTTCATTGAGTGCTCCTTCTTCAACTAATTTCTAAACCATTTCTAATCATTTGTATATATAAAGTTTCAGCAATTTTTTTTGTAGCATAATTGAAAGGACTCGTCCAGAGATTGGTTTACTCTTTTTTTTTATTTTATATTTTTTTATTTTTATTTTTTTATTTTTTATTTTTTTATTTTTTATTTTATATTATATGTAAAAAAATTTTCGAATTTGCTAACTTTAAATCGATCGCACCATGACTTTTGCCTTACCATTCTCACATATATTTTTGTGTGGTTAAATTTAAATAAGGACCGCCAGTACTACATTTTACCAAATCGATTTATTTTCAATAGCATTTTTAAACTGCCGTGCGATAATTAATCTAAAATAAAGTAGTTACTTATTTGTTGTCTATAATCACATTAAACAAAATAGCGTAGGATATGTAAGAGTCGGTCAGTCGGTCAGTCGGTCGGTCAGTTGACATTACTTCAGTCTCTCTGTCATACTTTGTCAAATTGTTCCTTTTATTGTTCTATTTGATGGCATTTAAAATATTTTTCATATTGCACTTCAATGGAGGCTCTGTATGTATGTATGTATGTTTGTGTATGTGCATGTGCATGTTCATTAATGCAAAAGTTATTCTATATTTCATGGGTGTTGTTGTTTTATTATTGCGTTTGATTTTTTATTAAAGATTAAGTATTAACCTTCTTCTCGCTTCTTGTCTACTCTGATTGCTCTTCTCTATTGCTATTGTTAGGTGGTAATCATTTTTATTGTTTTTACATTACCTACACCTACATTTTCTTCTTATTATTTTTTGTAATACGGAATTTTGAGAGGGAAAAATTTTTGTAAAAGTAACAATTTGTTATGCTAAGTAATTTCATAATTAACGCATTCAACATCAAAACTTTATATTGCTAAGGTTGAAGGTGAATAAGAAGAAGAAGATTATTAGAATAAAGAAGAAGAAGATGAAAAAAGTAGTAAAATTATAAGTGTAAAAAGCATAAACACAACAAGAATAGAAAGTGCCAATCAAAATTATGCATGAAGAATTCGAACTGTTTCTTCTCCCTTTCGCTTTGTACCCTGAACTCATTCTTTTCACCTCTATCGTTCTTTCTTTCTATATGTATCACTCGTTAGACAGATACAGAGAGATAGAGAGACAGAGAGAGATAGAGATGTGTATTTTTGAGGCTCCGTCTGCCATTTATAAACAATTGTAAACGATTGTGTAAACATGAATAAACATGTTTCTTGCTTGTCTTCTTTGTTGTTATTGCTGTTGCTGTTTGCGATTTTAAAGGCATTGGCCATTGTTAATAGTATTATCACCAAACAGTAAGAACCATAACCATAATAATAACAACAATAATAATAAAAAAAAGGAAAAAACTAATAATCATTATTATTGTCATTACCCAAGAGAAATCATAGTGTACTGAGTGAATTGAAGTTAACACCAACGCATAAAAAGCACGCAATAATAACGTTATTTAATGTAATTTGTTATTTAATGTATTTGCTGTATTTCCACCATATGCAGTTGTTGTTTATTGTTTAGTGAGTGTTCCGTTCAATAATGAATGCATGTCATATGCGTGCGCTTGGATGTAGGTGTCTAAGCAAAGTACGGAAATGTTAAAAGAGATTATAAAATTAAATTTTTCTCGTTTTTCCTCTTTTTTTATATTTCTGTTTGATTTTATATGATTAGTTCAAATTGATTTGTGTTTAAACTTTTTCTTTTGCTCTGATCTGATCTGTTCTGTTGAACTTTGCTTTCCATTTGCGTTTTTTTTTTTTTTTTTTTTTATAGAAATAAAATCATGAAAAATCCTTACGTCCAGTTTCCATTTTCTATTTATTATATTCATTTATAGCAAAAAAAAAAAAAAAAAAAAAAAAAAAAAAAAGTATGTTTGCGTTTGTTAGAATAAAAAGAATAAAAGTAAACGAAAAGCAGCATGCAAAGTTGTAAAAAAAAAAAACTGTTTACTTATTTTATAATACAAAATGTTAGAAACATGTTTTTCTTCTTTTCTTCTTCTTTTTGTATACAATTGTGTGTCACCCTTAAAAATGCATTTCAAAAATAATGCTTTTTTTTAATTAAGAAACTTACACGCTCGCTCACAGTAAATAAATTTCATACTATTTTGTTTCTTCCCTTAAACCTTAAACTAGAGGCCATTTTAAAATCTGAAGTTTTAAGATTAAAATAAATTAAGAATTCAATATTTTTTTAATAGAATTTGTCGCGATTGTCGTCATTTACTTACTTAAGTGAACTTAAAATTAATGTTGCTGTTGATTGTTGCATGATTGATTATTTGGTCCAGTCCATTGCTGGTATGTAGTGAATAACAAGGATGTGAACGTTTTGTTATTGTTATTATGGCTGCTATTTTTTTTGTTTGCTATGCTCAAATTCAATTCAAATTAACTGCTTTTCTTTTTTTTTCTGTTTTTTTCTGTTTTTCTTACTTTCCTTTTTTCTTGGTTGTTGGTCAACGTTGTACAAAGTTGACCAACATACAAATGTGTAGGCGGTTAAGGATAAATTTCTTCTATTGATAAATATAAATTTACCTAGCAAAGACACAAACCAAAATATATAGCAGAGCATTGGTAACTACTTAGCAGAAATTCAGTAAAATCTTTTTAATATTATTAAAAAGATTTTGACAAAAATAAGCATATAAAATTTTTTTTTTTATCATATTTTCATTGAAAAATGAGAAGAGATGTTCAATTTTCATAAATTCACTGAAATTTGTGCTAAGATACAATTTTGTGTCTATAAAGTATAAGATCGAAAATGGCAAAGTTTAGTTATTCACCAAGGCCTAAATAAAGACTCTGGAAAAGAAACAAGTATATCACGTTAATGCCTGAAATATGCATTTTAAGAAAACGTGCAACGGGTTTGGCACTATGTCCCATATTTCATTTTTTTCGATTTTGATAAATATTCATTTCATGGACTTATACAGAGTCATCTTCCTAGATAATTTTATGGCCAAATCAAATACTGCAGGACACTAATATAACCGTATCATGGATATACGGAATGCTATCCCTCATTTAAGATACTAACACAATAACATAACACGAAACACTTTATGTAACATCCATATAAAAATTTCTTTCCTTTTCTTCTAAAATTTCATTATGATGATAATTGGAATAATGTTTTGTTGTTGTTGTTGTTGTTGTTGTTGTTGTTGTTGTTGTTCTCTTCTTCTTTAGTTTAGTTTAGCTGTTTAGTCGTTTCTTTTTTTTAATGTTTTGTTTGCCCATTTGTGTATGCTTATGTAAGGGGGAAAAAAACGAAAAAAGATATGTAAGACAAAATAGAATGTTTACCCTAAAGTAAAATATAATTTTAATCCCTACTTGAGCTATAAATGCATATAAACAAAAATATATATATGCGTGCATTCAAAGTACAAATTACAGCAATAATAATAAAATTTGTTCCCTTTTTTTTCACTTTTTGTATTTTGCCTTCTACCACAACTGAGCACGACGACACGATTTTAACCTACATTTTTCTAGTTCTACTACTTGTGTGTGCAATGGAAAGCGTAGCTAGTTAACATTATTTGTAACGGGGTATTTGTGTCTGTGTGTTCTCTATAGATGTGTATGTATGAGAAAACGAGATGATAGGGACATAGAAAAAGGAAGTTAAGTGGTGTCTTTAGGGTCTTTGGAGGTTTAGATTACAATGAAGTTTAATTTATTTTACTCTACAATCGCCTATAAAATTTTATAAAAATGTCCTTTGCTTCCATTTTCTTTCTCTTTTCCCTTCCCATTCGGTTCTTCCTTTTCTAGTTTTTGTTGTTGCTGTTTATCATCATGTAATGATAGAAATCATCATTCCATGCACATTCATTGTACATTTGCATTATGAATACGATGGTGCATTAAAATTCTTTGTATGGCAGAAATATAATAAAATGTGTGTGTGTGTGTGTGTTGGGGGGAGGGGGGGGGGGTTTACGAAGGTGAAAGTATTGAAAATCTTTAATCAGTGTGGGACCCTCCCCCATTAAACCTTTTGAACTTTTTTGCTTCGACTTCGCTCATCTTCATCCTAAACCCATGGTTAAGTGTTACGTCAGGAGAAACATCCGAAGCGTAGCTCAAAACATCCGAGATCATAAGGTCTCCGGCCTCAGCCTAAATCGTTAGCGCAAGCGCTCTCAATCATGTTCCATATGTATGTCGATATGCCGTACTTCTATCTCTCTCTCTCTCTCTCTCTCTCTCTCTATATATATATATATATATATATATATATATATATATATATGTACATATGTGTTCTTTCCGCGCGCCTTGTAAGTTATGCAGACGTCGTTAAATTTCAAACATTATTCAGGCACGACAAGGCGATGGCATGTCCATGCAAATGTAGACGTGCATCTCTTGTTTCTTTCTTTTATCATCCTACCTTTTTGTTTCCTTTCTCATCTATATCTCTTGCGCTATTGCTTTCTCTCTCTATTGGCATCTTTATTTTTATTTCTTTAGTTCCATCAACAATCATGTGTATTTATTTATAAGTTCTGTTTTGTTTGAATTTCTTTTGATACGTTATTTTAACTTTTTGTATGATTTTGATACCCAGCACAACACCCACCCACACACACACACACACACACACACACACACACACACACATTCGCTAATCATTCTTACATGACTGGAGTGTGCCATGTTATGCGGTGTGTATGCATGCACAACATGCATAATCAAATGCATCTGTAAAATGTAAATTCTTATTTGAGTTGTGGCATTTGGACGTATTTTTAAAGAAATGGCTATGGAAATTGAAAAAGATGATGAAAGAGAAATCTACATTTTACAGTGTGCCTGCTTTTCGTCATATGTTTCATATCATACTCTTGTTATTGATTGTGCTTTTATTTACATTTTTCTAAAGTGTACAATAAGACAATACCAATAACAGCAGCTTTCCTCTCTTTCTCCCCCCTTTAGCCTTCCTTTCATTCTAGTTATTTGGTCTGATTCTCTATTGAATATAATCTAGAGAAAGTCATTATTCTCTTTTGTCTAAAGATAGATTTATAATAAATAGACAAAACAGAGATGTAAACACAATATTATTTATCTCTTTCGCTTTTACACTCTCTCGCTATTTTATTCTATAGTACAGATATGAAATGATGATGATGATAATGATGATAATGATGATAATGATGATAATGATGTAGATGTACAAAGAAATGCTTAGGAATCAAGTATAACATAATTCATAAATTGAAAATAATGGAGAGTAAGTTTGCGTATATGCATATTTTTTGTTAGTGCTTTTGAGTGTTGGTAAACAACAACAATAACATTGCACACATTCCATAATTCAGTTTTCATTTTATTGTGTTTATCCTACAAAAGATAAAGAAAAGTGAAGCCAATAGCCTTTCTATGTTCATACATATATATTCATGTGTGTATACGTGTGTGTGTGTTTGTGTATCGGGATGGGTAAATATGTATGTGTGTTAAGTGTGTTGCTATTGTTCTTTTATGCGATCACTCTACACCATTTTCTATAAGCATTTCTTTAAATATGCTCCTCATCTTTAAACAATTTTTGATTCTTCTCACACTTTTTGTGGAATATCAAAATTTTCATTTTAATTTAAATTCTTATTTTGCATATTGAATTTTTGTTAATATTAACGCTTTTGGCGATTTTTTTATCGGAAAATTTTCCATCATTAAAGCAATTTTCCCCATTTTAATTTAAGAATATATTAGAAAACTTAAATAGGATAGAAATTTTATTTGTGTTAACATATTGAGAATATGTAGAACTAAATGCTAAATTATAATATTTTTCTTGAACTTCTTGAAAACGATCTGAAGTTCACTCATAAAATTAAATTAATAAATATTTTTATACTTCTCGCAATGTATCCATTTGTTTATATTGTTATTGTTATTGTTTTACGTATTATTGTTCCTTTTTTATTGTAACTATTGCTATTATCGATGGCTATTGAAGTAATATTTTTTTTCAAGAAGTGTTTTATTTATGTGCGTGAATGACGCTTTTACCATACTCATAGATTTTCCTTTAATATTGTGTTTCGAACGCTTCTTTGCTTTTTAATGCCTTTTACATTATTTTTTCTTTTTTAATACCTTCGTCTTTTTCAATTTTTTTCCGATCTTGTGCAAGAGATAAACTTTTTTCTATTATAACTGTTCTTATCCAGTTATTGCTTAGTTGTTGTTCTTCTTCATCAATTTTTCTGTCTTTGTGCTTTACTTTATAAAGAAAATAAATCAAAAAAAAAAAAACAAAAACGAAAAACATGTTTCAACAGTTTCTTTGTTGTGTTAAAATCTTATTTTTGTGTGTTTGTTTAATTCGATAATCATTATGATGTTATGATGGTACTTCTTCTCCGTCTCTCTTTTTCGCTGTTTCATTTATCCTCTCATTTTATACTTTTTAGACTTGGCAATTTTACAACACTTGTTTTTACAAGTGATGTAAAAACAAACACTTGTTTAGGGGCAAACTGCCCCTAATGCTATTTAATTCAACCTGATTACTTTATGAATTGTATTTTGCAATTTTAGGTTTTTAACGTCATTCATAAAAGGACGTTAATTTCAGAAATGCCTTTTTCTGAAATTATTTCTCGGATTCCATAAAAGTATTGATGAGCTAATCAAGCATTATGGCAACCCTGGTATATTTCGAGAGAGAAACTTTTTGATTTGCTCTACAATTTTCTCTTAAATAATTCCGAAATATCTGTTATGCTCTTCGACGCTCTTTTTCAGTAGTTCTCTCTTCTTGTCTGCTTTTCTCAATATATTTTTAATAAGTGTTTACTAAAGATATTCAATGAAGCTGAGCTCTAACATATTTCATGTGTTGTTATTCTTATTATATTTACGATTGTTGTTATTGGTTTTGTCATTTTTCATACTCAATCTGATTTGTAGAAATAATATGAACAGTTGATGATGTTTTACAAGTTATACAAATAATTGGATTTGTGGATGTGTAAAGTTAGAGTAAAAAAAAGAGGCAGATAGAAATAGATGGAATAAACAATGAATAACAAATAAGTGTAACAGCAAACGAACAAAGCCAACACAAACATTAACACTAACAATACTATAACGCATACAATCGAACAGAATCTCACATTTTATATAATAAATGATTTTTAAATGGAGTAAAAATGAAACTAAATGTCAAGACAAACAAATACAGACAGAGAACAAACGCTATAATTCAGATGCAGTTGAATGTGTTTGCTCGTGTTGTTGATATATTTTCGTTTATAAAGTTTTTCTTTATTATTTTTTTTTTTGGCATATTATGTTTTGGGGTAGTGAGTTTTAGGCCTTGCGCACATGAACAACGCACGATTTTGTGGTAGCGCATTGAATTTAATTGAATTGAATTGAGATTGAATTTTATTACTTAATGTATTTTATCGTTTGTTTGTTTGTTTGTTTGTTTGTTAGTTAATATACATAAAGTTAACTATGTATTAAATAAAAAGTTTAAAATGGAGAAAAACTATGACAATAACAAATAATTCTCCGGTATTATAAAACTAAACAAACGGTTTCAGAAAATATCGATATATTTTGTGGTTTTTTTTTTTTATTTTGATAATAAAAATAAAGACAAAGTACATTTTATATGACAAATACTTATGAAAGGAAATTAGCTTTAAGAAAAGGCAAAGAATATGAAATAAAACAAATACAAAGAATATAAATAGCATTAAATGAAAAACAAAAAAAAAAGCATTAAGGAAAAATTACAAAGATTGTTGTTAGATTATGAGTTGTGCAAAAAACAAAAAAATTTTAAGGGAAAGTTGCAATAGAAATAGAAACATAAATAAATAATGCAACAGCAAAAATAAAAGCAGCAACTTTAAGAATATGATTTCTTTGCCATTTCATATTTGGCTCAAAAAATTTTAAACAAAACTTCACTGCTCTTTAGATTTTCCTATAAAATTTTTCATAATTGTTCAGTTTTAAAAAAAATGAGAAATTTCTTTGGTATGAGTGTGGCGCTTAACTATTAGAAAAAGTCGCCATTATATAATAATAAATTTAATAAATCTCTGGAAATTTAAGTGCCTTTTGTTTTATATATTTATTGTTTTTTTTTTTTCAACTTTTCTTTGTTGTTGCTGTTACTGTTTAAATAATAATGATAACGGAAGACAGTTGTACAATTGATCTTTGTGCTTATTTATAATGAACGAAAAACATTATTTGTGACGCATTATTATACAAATAATAATAATAATAATAATAATAATAATAATAATAATAATGATACCGGATTATACGCAGTGAATTCAGTTGGTTACACGAATTTCAATAATTTGCTGCCTTTTGTCAAATTTCTGTTGTTTACTTCTTTCTTTGTGGACATTTTTTGTTTTACTTTTTTTTTATTTATGTTATTTTGGGGAAAAATCAATTTTTTTGGTAGCAGGAGCAGTAAAAGAAAAGTAAGTTCTATTTGAGAAATAATTTTTTTCATTTTATTAAAATTAAGTTAAAAAAAATGTAGCCATAATTTATATATAAATAACAAATTGACTAATTTCATTTAACTATAACTCAATACAAGAACATTTTTTCCTATAACGTTATTCTAAGATTCTATTTCATAAGAATTTGGTAAATGCTTGTTTTGTAATCATGTAATCAAACTAATTTGATAAAAATGTACAAGAAGGCCTAAAGTCATAGGAATAGCAAATGACATCAAAACTGCAACATCGTTTATATTTTATTTTAAAATACATAAAGCTTTTTTTTTTTTTTTTTTTTTGCTTTTTGCTTTTTTACTTATTTTAATTTTTATTCTTTTATATGTATCACACTTTTAACTCCTTTCAATCTTTATTTTCATTTCTTCCCTTCTATTCTTCTTCTTATTTTTCTTTCTCTTTCCGCTTAAAATTGCTTAAACTTTGCGTATTAAAAGTAAAGTCATTTATTCCAAACCTGATGTTGCATAAATTTTGGTTGCCGCTGAACTTTATTTGAATTTCTGCTTTCATTGCTGTTTGCATGGTTATTATTATTATTCGTTATTGTTGCCATTATTTTGTTCTTCTTTTTTTTTTTTAAATAACTTTTTTATCTTCGGTTAGAAATCTAAAAAATTCCCATTAAACTGTTGGCTCACGTTCCTTAAATATTTGTACAAGAGAAAAGAATTATAACTCATACCTTTTTATTTTCTCTTCGCATTTTGCTCTTTTTATTGTAATCTTTGTAATTGTGGTGGTTGTTGTTGTTGTTGTTGTTGTTGTTGTTGTTGTTGATATTAGAATGTTAGATAAGATGAGTATAGTTGACTTGAATACTTTTCACTTGCCATATATTTCTAAATCTTTCTTCTTTTTCTCTATTTCTTATATTGTCCAAGTATTCTCATCCTCCGTGTTTTTCTTTTTTTTTTTTGCATTTTAATCATTATTTTTATAAGGCCTAGAAGAAAGCATTGCAAACTCTATAAAGTAATTTTGATCAGCATCAAATTCTGAATTGATTTAGACATGTGCGTCCGTTACATTCTCATGGTTGTAAACAAGAAATATTAAGCTCAAATTTGACAGGAACTTAGAAAGTTCTTGCAGGTGGTAGGAGGTTGATATTGAAAATGGCCAAAATCGATCAATTTTTTAAAGCAAATTTTCGTTGATTTTTTACAAACTGTAAAAGAGATGATATTGAAATTTTGTATAATTTGATAAGCAGGCTCTTAATTGTAACATCATAGGGTCTGGGTTGTGGGTATTCAACATTTGGCCTCGGCTTCAATTTTTTCTTCTTCTTTTTTTTTTGATAACTTGCTACTACATTTAACTAAATTGAAACTATTTTACTAACCACTAATTATTATTTTCGTGTCATCATCGCCGCCAACAACATAACAATTGCATAAGAATACAGAGCAATGCACAGTGCTATGGCAATAACAACAAAGAGAACAACAACCACGGTATGTGGCAGGCAAAGTATTACCAGATGCTTAAAAAGTAAATAAATTGTACGAATTAGTTGTCTAAGTGTTTTGATGTGCATGTGTGTGTTGTTTGCGAGTAGAGCAATTGTACAGAATACACAAACATTTAATTTACTATTAATTATACTTTTTACATATATTTGTTGTTGTTCACGCAAATATCATCGCTACAGAAATCCATGAGAATAGTTATGCATACAAATACACACAGAATGCGATATAGAAATGTTTTATAGTGTTCGTTTGCCGTCACACATCAAAAGACAAAGCATATGTATCATGCTCAATTGTCCGTCCATCTGTCTGTCCATGCGATCCTCTGTAAGATAGTCAGTCCACCATTTTTCTTTTAGTTATTTATTCAATTTAACCTCAAACACACGCAAAGAAATTCAAAGAGCATTAAATTAAAAATTCTGTATACGTTTGCGCGCGCGTGTGTGTGTGTGTGTGTGTGTGTGTGTGTGTGTTTGCATGTGTGTGCATTTATTGTACATTGTTTATATAAAATTATAATATTTGTTTATTTAATTTTTGATTTGTAACTTAAAAGAGTTTCGCGTTGTAATGACGATGAATAAGAAGAAGAAATCGAAGAAAAAGTAGGCGAAGAAAACAGTTAACAAGTAACCTTTTACTTTGCTTGCTTGTTTGTTTGTTTTGTACAATATTTTTTCGGCATTTTAAATCATGGATAAATCAAAAAAGCATAAGCAGGGAATTTCTCTTAAAGAGAACAATTTATTTTGCACTTTGACCTCTGCTGTTGTTACTTTCTTATCTACTTTTTATTTATTTAATATTTTTACATTAAATTGGCCCATATTTTTTCCCTTTTTTCCATTTCTTCAACTCTCTTCTTCTCTTAATGTGTCAACAGATTTTGTTATACATGGGTCCATTTGTAGACAATTTCTGGTTTTTAGATCAAGACTTTTTTTGAGCTCTTTCTATTCATTTCGTTATTTTTCCTTTTCGTTTTTATTTTCTTTTCCTTCTGTTTCACTCATTTGACAAACTTATAGCAATTTGTACAAATTCTTCTCTGTATTGATTGTTCCACATGGAATGGCCCATAAAATTGTTTGCTTTGTTGTACTCTACTTCAATTTACAATCTTTTTTTATCTTTTTTTTTTGTTGTACTTTTTAATTTAAATTATGTAAATTTTGATTTATATCTTGTTAATGAAATGTGTTAGTGCTATGAAGGATGTTCAATAATATAATGATGATGATGACGATGATAATGATAATGATGATGATAAAGATAATGTTGTTTGTCAAGAATAAAAAATACATATGAGAATGATTTTAAATTGTTCCTTATGTTTACCTTTTTAGTAGGTCATAGAAAGTTATTAGAAATATATTGCTCTTTTGTGGCCTAAACTTAAACGAACTTGTCATACCTTTTTTTTGTTTTTTTTTTTTTTTTTCTATTAAATTTATCTAGATCAAGTATTTGATGTTTCATTTCATTTTCCATGAAACATAAAATGTTCAATTTCTTTTGGAGATTATTATTTTCCTCATCAATTTATATTTTATGCCCCCCCCCTTTTTATATATTGCTACGATGTATGTGTGTATGCATGTTGAGTATTAATTTTATATGTTTTTATATTGGTCTATAGAAAAATGCGTTTTTTGTGTGCTTTATTTTTGTAATAATCACGATTTTATGATCTCCATAATATTCAAATACTTTTATTTATTCAGTTTTTTTTTTATGAACGCAATTTCATTTTAATTTTATATCTATTTCTAGTTTTCTTTTGTGTGCATATATTTTTAAAAATTATAAAATTTTCATGATTCATCAAAATATTTTATTACTTCATTGTATTTCATTTTTCATTTTTTTTTTTTTTTTGGTTTATTTTGGTTTATTGTTGCATACATTTTTAAATTGTGTATGAAGATGTGTTCAGATACAAGTTACTATGCAAAGTATATTTTTTTTTTCATTATAAATTATAAGCATAATTAGCACCATTATGCCTTTGGGCACGCCTTTTTTAAAATACTTTTACTTTTTATACTCTAAATTACATTTTTAGTACAGTTTAGTAACAGCTTTATGCAACATCTAGAAGGTCTTGAGAAATGTCCACTTTTTATTACACCACTTTTTGTAACGATTTAGGTAGGCTGTCTGCCCATTTACGAATGTATAAATATTTATTATCAAGCTATAAAAGGCAAATTTGAAAGATATTTTCGTGAAATATAAAACTTTGTCGTGTTTAGCCCCAAAAAGTGAAACCTATTTAAAGTGCTTAAAAAATAGGGCAAATTATACAAATATTTCCTACATAATAACTTTTTTTGGAGCAAAATAGTTGTACGGAAATTGTACAATAAATAATGAATAATGTTTCATGAAAATTCACAGATTTTTAGCATGTGTATCAAATTTGGTCCAGATTGATGTATATTTTGGAATACCTCTTAGAGAATAAACTTTTTAAATCAGTAGAAAAACAAATTTTAACTTGCATTTATGTTACTGAATTTTAATTTTTAGATGAGATTTTCTTTAAAATGTTCTATTTAAACAATTGAATTGAAAATTCATTATTTATACAATGCATATCAAACACGATTAAACACGAAAAAACAAAAAAAAGCACGTGCATTATTCAGCAAACTAAAAACTGAATGCATTTAAATTGATGACTCAATGCATCTACATTTTATTCATTTCATTTCATTTCATTTCATTTCATTTCATTTCATTTCATTTCATTTCATTCTTTATTACATAGAAAAAGAAAAGGGAAGCAAAGAAAAACAGAATAAGAAATATTTCATTTTATATCTCCACACTCTCAATTTCTCTCTTTTTGGATTGCTCTACCATCTCCTTCTTTCACTAACGTTTAGAATTAGAAATTCATTAATATTGTTAAATAAATTAGTTTTATTTTTAACGCTTAGCAACAGTCTTTATCAGCAGTTGTAACAATAGCAGCAGCAGCAGCATCAGCATCAGCTAAATTAAGTTTGTTGAAACAGAAGAAAAACAACAACAACAAGACCATCAAGCGTTAATAACAAAAAATACAAACAATTTAATTTATTATAATTTTTTTTTCAAATAATTTCAAATTCCTACGAAACGATTTTTATTAATTCTTGACTTTATTTGGTGCTATTACTGCTGCTGCTACTGCGTTTGTTGTTGTTGTTAGTTTTATTTTATTTTTTCATTTTATGTGTTACTAATGCGGTCAATAATTATGTGTGAATATATATATATATATATATATATATATATATATATATATATATATATATATATATATATATATATATGTGTGTGTGTGTGTGTGTGTGCACATGTGTAAAAGTTATGCGTCAATTTTTAATTGATTTTCTCTGCTCGTTTCTTTTTGTTTTGCCTATTTCTTATTCCTTACACAATGCGAGATTGTTTTTGTTTTTCTTTTTTGTTTTATTTTTATTAACGATGGTTTCCAAAACATTTTTAGGCAAACCAGTGAGACGAAATGCGATCTGGAAGAGGGAAATTTTCTCTTTTATATTAAAATGCAATTTAACTCTTTTTTTTTAAGCTTCTCTCATTATTTTATAAGAAAATTTATTATAAAAAATTATTATTAAAATATTATTTTTATTTTACACGATTATTGAGAGAATACAAACTAAATTTAATTATAAAATATGAAAAGGTGAAGATTTTTTTCTTCATTTATAAGGATTTTTTTTTATTTTTTTTCATCATTATCCATCATTATCCGTCATCATTGTTCAAGATACCCGATTATATTTATTTATTTATTTAATTATTTTTCTTGTTGTATTCGTATTGTTTATATAAGGGCTCCCTGCTATTCCATCCCATTCTATTCTCTTCTATGTGTATGCCGGTGTGTTTGTCGGGTTTATGGTAAATTCAATTTTATATATACATACATAGATTCATACAGAAATACATTTTGTTGTTGTAATACAATTCAATTAAAAGTGTCATTTAAATATTTTGACATGAAATTATTATTAAAGCATTTATTAATGGTCGGCAAAAGAAAAACTGAAAGAGAAATGAAATTGTAATAACAATAGTACAACTTACTGTCGTGAGAGAGTGAAGGAAAGAGAGAAACGATGAATAATAGTGAGAGTTGTTATAGAAAAAAATAACGGAAATAATGGATTTCCGTTATTTTTTTATTTTATATGTATATATAAATTTCTATTATTGCTCTTATTGTTGTTGTTATTGCTCCATTAGTATTATTAATGAAAATTGATGCGATTCGTTTTTACTTTTTTTTTTGCTTCTCTATTTTTCAATTGTCCTGCTTCTCTATTGAAACTAATGTTTAGACAAAATGCTTGAATAAATATTTGTTTGTTTATTAGTTTTGTTGCTGCTAACAATAAAATAATATGGATTTTTGCTATTGTTAATCAAGATATAGATAAAGAAATTTTACACTATGGTTTAATAAATTTGATTGCTTGTTATTATCACATAATATTCCTTTTAAATTAAAGTATGCAGAAAAAGTTGGAAATGGCAAAACTTTCCCTTAAATCTATAAGAAAAAAACTGCATTCATTTTAAATTTAAATTTTCATTTTTATGGGAATTCTTCCATTTTCTTTATCAAAGCATTTTGCTAATTAAGCAAAAATCTCATGTTCCTTCTCAAATAAGCAGACATATATATATATATATATATATATATATATATATATATTATTTATGTGTGCATTAGCAAAATAATAAGAAAGTGAAAAGCGAAGTAAGCAAAAAAAAAAAAATTGTGCAGCAATTATGGCGAAAATATTGCCTAAGTTCAAAATCACCAACCAACTAAAAATTTGCCGGCAATATTTTATTTTTTCTTTTCCTTGTAAACAGCAACAATAATAATAATATATATATATATTTATACGTATACACATTGGAGAATTATAAACAGAAGAAGAGTTTGAATGAACAGCAGCAGAGTTAATCAGGTAGATACGGTCTACTTCATTAGAATAAGTGTAAGAAAGGGAAAGAAAATTAAGGGAAGTAGGGAATTACATTTATAAAATTATCTAATAATAAAATAGCATACACTTTTCATGATCAGGTTAAGCACTATCAGTTTTACATGAGACTAATTTCAGAAGTTTCTATCGATTAGTTGTTTAGTTGATGGACTTTGATTAGATGACTGGCTATCTGATACAAATCTAAATAATTAATCATATTATCGATCGCAAGGTATTTCTATATAAAAAGAGTTCTCAAAGCAAATATCACGGGATTACTTAGTTCAATAGTTCTAGGTGTACTTGTAAGTCTCTAAAAGGCTAAAAATTTTCATATTTCTAAAAACTGACCTAACTTCTGTATGTCAGATATAGATTGATGATAGTTTAAGAAAGCGTTTATAGATCGCCTATATATGCTTCCAATTCTAATTCTGTTACAGCCTTTTTTGAGATAATGTGTCACGTATACGAGTGCTTGAGTACATTTGTCTGTATCTTTCTATCTTATCTTTTCTTCTCGCTCTGTCTGCTTCTTTTGCTTTAATAACGCTCAAGCCATTAACATTTGCTGTCTGGTATTGTTGTTACTTTTGTTATTTGATTTTCTTTTTTTATGTGTTGCACAGGAAAAGTTTCTTTGTTCTAAATATAAGTTTTTGAATATTCTATATGCATCATGCATAAGTGTTTAGATATATTTTTGATTATATGGTAACACACATACACACACGTACATTTCATTTCACTTCAATTTATATCATAACATTTCGTTTTATGTACTAAATGCTCCATTAAATATCAAGAAATTCGTTTGTCTTCCGTTTTTTTTTGTTTTCTTTTTCTTAGTCTTATCCTTGCTTTTTTCTCCATGTATTTTTATGTTTGCCATTTTAAAAAAGAAGAGTATGGCAAAAATTAAGTGAGCAATTTATTTGTATGAGAGAATGACAAAAAAAAAAAAACCGAATGGAATGGAATGATGTGGCAAAGTACAGCACTTTGTCAAAGTAATTTTTAAATCTTGGAGTATTTAAAATTAAAGTTTATCTCTTCAAACGTTTTCTTAATATTTATTATATTTTGATTTCTGGAAAATAATATTTTCATGATAATTTATAATTATTCTATTCCTTGTAATAAGAACATTCTTGTTTAATTAAAATAGTTAAAAGTTAAAGATTTGTACCCGATATTTGCAATAGATCGATCACTTTTTTTTTTTAATCTCCATTTTTTTCGAAAAGTTAAACTTTTACTTTCTTTTTCTATATGAGATGCCATTATAGATTACTCTTGTTAAAATTCGATGCTTATAATAAATTCTTTATCTGTTGTTGTTTTTTGAAAACTCTCCCATCTTGATTATTAAAAACTGTTTTACTTAAAAGTGCGGCATTTAGTTTTGAATAAAATAATTAATAATTGTTTATTGCGTTGTATCGTGTTGCTGCTTCTTGCTTATTTTTTATAATTATTGACTATTTCTAATTCTGTATTATTGAATAACTTTTGATATTTCATTTATGTTGATGATTTTGATGGCTTTTCTCCTTTTGTGTTTGTTTATTTTTGAAATTCTGGGTTAATTAACCAGTTTTCAAGGTGAAATTTTAATAAACCACAAAATATTTTTTTTGCTCTTAATTTGTTTATTTATTTATTTATTGATTTTTTTCTAACTCTTAAGTAAATGATTTGTGTGTATTTTATTTTTCATTAAGGATTTTTATTATACATAAATTAATATTATTAATAATAAAAGTTTTTTAAAATTAATGCAAATTAAATTTTTTTTCTGCTTATCTTCTATCTGTTTCTCTCTTCTTCTCCATCACCCCACAAATTGTTGTCATTGTTGAGCTGTCAAATCAATACTATTATATAAAAAATATCTTCTACAATTGTTATATTTTAAAAGAAATTTTACTTTCATTAATTTTTTTCTCGTTATACGTATTTTATTGATTTATAATGTCTTTTCCTTTTTGTTTTTTTTTAAATTTGAATATCTTTAGATTTTCCTTCTTCAAAAACTGTTACATTTATTTATTTGTAATATGATTTTTTATTTTTTTTTTTAATTTCACACAAATATAACTATTGTAGAAACTGGTTATATTCAATAATTAATTTTTGTTAAACCATTTTATTGTTTTGAGTACAATCCTTATTTTTTTTTTTAAATAACACAACTTTTTAATACTTGAAATTTTTTTCTTTTTGTTTATACATTGAATATTTTTCTTGCTCATAAAAAAATGTTAAGCAATATAATTTTTGTAATATTTTTAAGTATAATTACATAAATTATATTAATTATATTTTTTTAATTTAATTTTTTTAAATGCCAATAACGGAATTTTACCATTTAAAAAAACTTCTTTTTTCTTTCTCAATTTAAAACATTTAACATTTAAAATGTGCCAATAACAATAATAACAATAAAAAAAATTAAGGAAATAACAAGTAAATATGAAGAAAACTTTCTTACAACTGATTATAATTTTGTTTATTGTTATTGGTGATATATTTATGTATATATAAATTTATAAATATCGCGTATTATAAAATATTTTTGTTGGGCCTTTTTTTGTCTTGGCCTGTTTTATATTTATTATTATTTTTTTTTTTTTGTATAAAACAAATTTTACTAAATAAAGTTCAATGACCCCATTCCTGTAATATTTGCCGTTGCAATTTTTCATACTTTTTCTGATTTTGTTTCTCTTGCTTTGTCTTTCCTTCTATTTTCCCCTTTTTGCCCTTTCTTTGTCATATTATTATGGAACGAACGCGTATTTATGTTGTTGTTTTATATATATGTGTGTTTTACATAAATGAGCAAATTTATTCACACATTATTCTTAATTATGTCAATGAGGCATAATATGTATAGCAGTATCAGTTCAGTTGCAGTTCAGTTCAGTTCAGTTCAGTTCAGTTCAGTTCCATTCAGTTTGAACTCCATTTAGTTGAACACAGTTCATTTTTAAATTTAGTACAATTTTCATTAATGCAGTATAATTCAACTGTAATTGAAGATATAGAATAGAATAGAATAGAATAGAATAGAATAGAATGTATGGCGTGGAATGAGGAGAGGCATAAAGAGGTAGGGGCTGATACAGACACAGAGATAAAGACAAGTAAATTAAACGCTATATGCGGGAGCCCTCTTTATTCGCAATTTATCCCACTCTCATTAGGATCATTTATTTATATTTATATATATATATATATATATATATATATATATATATATATATATATATATATATATGCATCTATTACTTTGTATTGTTTAAACAATGTATCACAGTAGAAATGGTCTTGTTCCAAATTTATTCTATTTTGGTTTTATTAACCTTACTATTATTATTTCTACTACAACTATTGCTTTTATTATTATTATTATTATTATTATTATTATTATTATTATTATTATTATTATTATTGTTTTTGTTGTTTTTATTGTTCTTATACTCTTGCTTTTTCATTTCCGTCTCTTTAACCATATGAATTATGAAATGATATAAAAAAAAAAAAAGTAACATAACAATCAAATAGTTACAAAAGAAGGGAGTATTTGATCGGTATGTGAACAAACGGAAAGGGAAGCAATAGAAAAATGTGGAACAAAACTTTGTGCAAAGTTTTAACTTTTCTATATTTTGTAGATTTTGAATTATAAGCAACAAAGTAAAATTTTTGCTTGAAAAGAGGAAAAATTAGGTGTTTTTAAGTTAGCTAGAACTGTGAGCGTGTTCTTTAACCGTTTTAGTTCAATTTCAATACAAACTTGCGTGCAAGAACTTGCAATGATTCTGCCAAATTTAAATGTGATGTGTATGTTATGTTTATAGCAAACAAGCAGATGGACAGATGGACAGACAAGAATATAAATACTACTTCATAGGGGGTCTCTAGTGTTTCCTTCCAGGCATTATAAATACGACGATAAAATGAGTATACGTCCAACTTCTGAGTGGTGGTAAATATAATAGTTTTAGGTTACAATGTCTGTTGTACTTTAAAGTGTTATGAAATTACAAATTAGAATTTACTTAAATTGCTACACTTATAATAATATTATCCATATAAAATAATCTATAAAATAATTTATAATATTTATTTTATAAATAATTTTTTAATGGTGTGCAATTGCAATTTATTGCATCATTTGTCTCTTTCTTAGGAAAAACAAAAAAAAGCAATTTAGAAAAAAAACTTGGTTAAATTGTTATTATTTAAAATTTGTTGTTATTGTTGCTGCTGTTGCTGTCTATATTAATGTTGTTGTTGTTGTTGTTGTTGTTGTTGTTGTTGCTTAGTTTTTTTTTGTTTTGTAATCGCAACATTTCAATGTTTAATGAGTTTATTTGCGTTTATTACTTTTGCTACTTGTTATTGTTGTTGCAAATGTAGCATAACATAGTAATAATGTGTTTGCCATTTTATTGTTTTATCACTTTTATATTTTACCTTGAGGTCGTTCTTGTGTTTTAGCGCTCCTTTTGGGGGATTTTTTTTTGGTTTTTGTTTGCTTTTTTTTTGGCACAAACAGCAAAAACAATACAAGAAACTTTTCATTATAATGTGTTGTTGTTGTTGTTGTTGTTGGTATTATTTTTATTAACATTATTATAATAACTAGTGGTGGCAGCGATATATGTTGATGGTGCTTATAGCAGAGGAGAATATAATTTGTTTCGGGAAAAGTAAAAACCAGAAAATTTTTTTTTATTTGTTCTTTTTTTTTATTTATTGTTATTATCACGCTTAAGTCAGTCAATAAGTCAATCGAATAACTAGCACGCACGTATTTCCATTATGTATATATTTTAAATACATTTTTTATAAATAACATTTTCAAAAAAAAAAAATTGTTATCGTTGCAATTATTGTTGTTTTACTTATAATTTCATTGTTTAATTTTACTAATTCATATTCGTTACTGTTACTTAATGATGCGAGTTTTACGTAGACAAACATATTTAAGTAGTCAATTGTTAGTCGTGACATAAATGGCAGGTGTATTGAAATAATACATCAAATGTGCCAGCTGCTGCTGCTTCTCACATACGTACCCGTAATACATCAAACAATTGAATTGAATTTTTGTATATGGTTATGATACTTTTAAAAAGTAGTCGATAACGTGGAAGAAGAAGCATGAAATAATGTAATGTTAAAAATTAAAGGGGGGCCATAATATTTATATCTTACAAATATAAACTTATCTATCTTTCCATCTCCTTTCTATTCCATTGCCAGCTGTTGTAGCTTTACCTTATTATAAATGATAATTATTTCAGCTGTTTCACTGTTTCACTTTTAATATACATTTTTTCATTCATTTTCCATTTGTTTTCATTTGTCAATTTACCTTTATTTGGTCTTCTAAAAAAAATTGAACATAATCAATAATCAAAAAGTAGTTACACTTAGGGATGTTATTGTTATCGTTATATATATAAAGTGGGAAAGAGTAAGAGAAAGAGTGAGAGAGTTAAGGAGATGTGTTTAATGGCAGATGGAGTAAATAAAAAAAAAAATAAAAATGGGGCCATCTGTTCATTATCATCTGCCGCTGCAACAAACACACAAAACATATGCTGATGTGTTGTATAAAGGAAAGATAGATAGATAGACAGACAGACACAAAGGGCACGCGTTTTTCCTTTCGTATATTCTTCTTTTTTTTAGGTTCTTTTTTCTCTTCTCTTATTTCTTGCATTTCGTTTATTCCGATTCACGTAATCTTAATTTTCCTTATGCTTACGTTGCTGATTTATTGTTGATCTTGCTGCTGCATTTATTTGCTATCCAAAAATCGTTACATCTCGCATCGTTCGTCTTCTTTTCAATCATAAACTTGTTGCATGTTATTTCATCCCCTAAATTTAAAAAATATGAACAAAAATTGTTGTTGTTCTATTAATTATTGCGTTTTCTATTTATAAAGAAGAGAAAAGCTCATGCTGATTTGTATAACCTTCTAAAAAACATCTTAAGGCCGATATTTTTATTTTAAGTTTCGTTTAGGCTCGATCTATCATGTTTATGGTTAAAATATTTGAAATAATTTTCAAAAACAAAATTTTGCAGGGCGGTGGAAGTCTTACTGTGATGATCACTTTCCATGTACTGCCTGATTTTAAAAGAAACTAGTAAACCAGAAACCATGCAAACCAGTGTTTTGATTTTCTTCTAGTGTTTCTTTTTGGAAAGCCTTTTTTTTAAAAAAAATCAGAATCACTTTTTGTACGATTTATTCTATAATAATCTGGTCCAAGTTTTGATTAATATTTTTTTTAAATTTAGGTGCAGAATATTTAATAACCGGCCAACATCCGTTTTGTTTGAATAACTTTTTATCGAATTTTATTTAATCTGTTTTTTTTCGTTATTCGAGAATTTTATTTGATATAACAGAAATAACAACAACAATAACATTAACAAAAACTAAACGAAATAATACACATTTAGTATGTGAAGAGACACCCCACCCGTTTGTCAAATCAAATCTAAAAATGTTCCATTTTTACATATTATTTTTGTTTTTTTAATTGAGTCTTCATCATTAACATCAAGATAATATTTCTAAAAACTTAGGCAACACAAAAAAGCAACTAGAAAATCTCGTTCAAAATTAATTTCGACTAAATATCGATAAGTCTCAAAAAAAAAAAATTTCCAGACAAAATGATTTTTAACATAAAGAAAGCTTGAAATAATATAAATAAATAAGAAAACCAAAATGCCAACAAAATTGTTAATATACAAATTAAGTAAGACAGTCCTTTCGGCAAAACTTTCTAATTCGATTTAAAAGTCAAAGACATTCGATTGAAAATGGCTGAAATTGGACAATATTTTGCGAAAAAAGTCATAATTTTTAATAGATTTGTACTAAAACATTTATTTTTTTAGAATTCTTTAAATGTTACTTCCCAGCTTCTCAAATCATTTAAAAATTATAATTTTCTACTTAGCTTTTAATTAATTTTCTTGATTTTTGCAATTAATGCGTTATGAAAAGTAATGAAAAGATCCATCTTAAACGATTATAAAATTTTTATTTATGGTTATTTGTTTTAGTTTTGTTTCAATAGATAAATGATTTGAAATATGTTGCTGGAATTTTAAGAATTTCCTC